>OX276424.1:10032500-11494690 GCA_946251915.1 Abrostola triplasia | reverse complement strand
TATTTCATTAATTTGTCATTTGTTTTACGATTTGGCGGCAAATTGAAAATTGTCTGTGTCACGTCAACATGAATTTAACACGAGAAAATTTTCGTGCAATGATTTTTTATGACTTTCGATGTCATTTAAGTCAACAAGAAAGTTATGATAGACTACGATTGGCCTTTCACGATGAAGCCCCATCTTGTGCGACAGTTTACAACTGGTTTAATGAGTTTAAACGTGGTCGCACTAATCTCACTGATGATTTACGTGAGGGACGGCCTTCTACGGCGACGACTGAAGATAACATCTGTGTTGTGCGGCGTATGATAGAGACTGACAAAAGAGTGACCTATCAGCAGATTCGGACAAGCTTAGGCATCGGTATGAGTCAAGTGCACAAAATCCTCCACGAACATTTAGCAGTCAGGAAGCTTTGCGCCCGGTGGATACCTCATAATTTGACTGAGGCTCAAAAACTCCATCGTGTGGATTGGTGCCGTAAAATGATTGAAAGATTTAACGGAGGTGACTCAAATGCTGTGTTCGACATACTAACAGGTGACGAAAGCTGGATTTACTGTTATGATCCTGAAACCAAAAGACAATCTGCTCAGTGGGTGTTTCCTTTCGAGAGGTTGCCAACTAAAGTGAAGAGAGATCGAAGTGCGGGAAAAAAAATGGTGGCCTCGTTCTTTGGAAGGATAGGTCATTTCGCAACAATTGTGTTAGAGGATCAAAAAACAGTTTCTGCAGAATGGTACACTACCAATTGTTTGCCACTTGTCTTGGAAAAAGTTCGAGAGAAACGACCTCGCAGTAGGATCCTCCTTCACCACGACAACGCCTCGTCGCACACCGCTAAGCGAACGATCGACTATTTGGCGACATCAAACGTTGAATTACTGGGTCACCCGCCGTATAGCCCCGACCTCGCCCCTTGTGATTTTTATTTATTTCCAAAAATTAAAGAAAAACTTAAAGGAAAGCGGTTTATGAATGCTGAAGAAGCGGTGGCTGCGTATCGCGATGCCATTGAAGAGAACCCTAAAGACGAGTGGGCAAAGTGCTTTTCCCAGTGGTTCCATCGCATGCAGCGGTGTGTTGACGTGAATGGACAATATTTTGAAAAGATATAATAAAACTAATAACTGGCTAATGTAATCAGTTTTTGATTTTCTAAGAACTTTCAGTTTGACCCTCGTATTGCGGTGTCTCAATTCCACAACGTAAGTTGTCCTGCTTTAAGAGTTTATGGCAAGGAGGCAGACCGATAAGATATATTTTTGTGAATTAGGTAAATTTTTCAGTAATTGACAAAAAATTAATGAAATCGCAGATTGATGGCGTTTTACGTTACCGATTTTGAAGCCACCAAGTTCGATGCACAAGCCCGAACCGAACCTTTGTACAGCGCGTTGCGGGGCTCGTGTGATATTAGGATAATAAGAAACTGATTGTTATTTTTAATAAAAGTATTAGTAGTACTACTTTATTAGACTTGTGGTCTAGATACGTGTGGTTCAATCATTTATTATTACACGAGTGCCCAAAAATAAGATAGCGATGTTTTCAGGGTTCATGTATGTATGTATATTCGTATCTTTATTCCACCATAACTTCTGAATGCCTGAACCGATTTTGATGTATGGACTGTCGTTAAAAACCTTACACCGTCGCAACATATGTGATAAAAGGAAATGTAATTTATACATTTAAAAAACACGACAGTCTTGTTAAAACGGACCAAAAAGTAATATGTAATTATATATAAGTTGTTTTTTTTCTATTTCTCCAAAGTTTAGAAGAACTTTCTACAAGGGAAATGGATATTTAGGTTTTGTTGCAATTATTAAAAATCATTGGCGAAATGGTACAATGTGAATGAACTTACCTATGCACAACGTGTTATACAGTTTTGAAAGAGTTCTTTTGAATCTATAACCTTCGTTCTGCATGTTTTGACATGCCAGCAAGACGATGATCGCACTATACAAATACATCGTAATAGTATGTATTATAACGAAAACGTGGTACTCTATGTTCTCGCCCTAAAATGTAAATGAATGTAACAATACCAACTCCATAATAAAGAATTAAAACTAAGATAACATACTCACATTATTTAGAATATTGTATGTTGATTCGTATACGGAATTCACGAAATGGACCGAAGATAAACACAAAGAAGAAATCATCTGAAAAATAAATAAAATAAGCTAAGTAAATTGTAAAATATTGTATGAAAAAATATATTTTTTCTTTAAAAAAAAAGATTAATTAAATTTCTGGAAACTAATTCTTAATAAGTACACAATACTTAATTACTTACATAACAGTTAAATAGCACACACATAAATACAATATGACGGTGATCATACCTGACTATTCAAGCAGTATGATAATTTCTTGCTACAACTTAGTAACTGATTGTACTTTGAGCCCCAGTCTTCTACTGTTTCGATGGTCAGAAAAGACAAGCTCTGCCTCCTATCTGAATGTCCACTTACTTCATTTGTAGAGTTGTATTTCATTTGACATTGTACCACACGGTTTTTCAAACATTTTAATAAATATTGTAGCATAGATATGTGTATATACAGAATCGTGTTCTCCACAATAAACCGCCAAGAAATGTATACATTGTACAGAGACAGGAACACAATGTGGAATGTGAACGGCAACTTTTGTATGACAGACAAATGAAGTGTTATTAACACCGAAATAATAGTTACAAGGACAAAATAACCGATTGCAGCTATCTTCAAAAATACTGATAACTTTTTTAAATACTTTATATACACCGGATCTGTTTTAAAGTAATGATGGAGCACCATTAAATCTTTAAGATAAAGGCTGTAAGTCCTCGAGTGTTTTATACCACATAATACAGTAATACAATTGTTAAGAAAGATCACTATGTTAAGAACAAGTATCTCACATTCTGTAACAATAACTATGTTTGAATTGTTTGCTGTAGATATTATCATATCGAAGACTATAAACAAATAAAGGCCAGATATCACAGATTCTATTAAGACACGCGTGATGACCAAATATTTGCAGCGTTTATTAAGAAGCAGAAAATTTCTGTGAACTCCTAAGATATTTTCTATTTTAGTTATCATTCTTATTACTTCATTTTCCATGCTTTCGACGTTAAACACCATCACTTCCAATTCACGAAATGAACTAGCTATATTCTGATTAAAGAGAGGTGTTATTTAAATGCAATTACATAAATGGTTTTGATGTAATGGGTGGTATTTGAAAGCTACATCAGTCTATAGTTTAGTTTACTTTAATTAGTTTGGTTACAATTTTTACACTTAAACCAATTTCAAATAGGAGGAGATTCTGTATAACTGTATGTACATAGAATGCCTCGTTGGACTAGTGGTCGCCAAGCGCCACTGCTAAGCACGAGGTCCTGGGTTCGAATCCCGGGTCGAGCAAAGTGTTACTGGGTTTTTCCATTAGGTAACTCTCAGTGGCAGCACGGAGTCTGGATTTGTGCCCGGTTGATGGCAATCGCCCCTTATAACATTGGGACCCAAAAACATAACTGGCGAAATGTGGGCGTACTAAAATGTGCACCTCTGCCTACCCCTTCGGGGAATACAGGCGTGATGTTATGTTTATGTTGTATATACACCGGTATATCGGAGCGCGTATATTTTTGTTTCTTGGTTAAAATATAATTAAAAACGATAATGCGTAAAAATAATTTTATTACAATGTTTAGTATTTGCGTGAGTGACATAAATATCATACAATACTTTACAGATATAAATAATGATTACTTAGCAATTTACACACTGACAGGTATCATTTCATCAATCTGTCAACATTGTCAATTTTTATATATTTATACAAGCTTTTTAACTTGCAATGTTTGTATGTAAGTTTGTTTAGATCAAATCTTGCAATCTAAATTATAACCACTTTTTGACATCCGATTAAAATGAAATTTTGCGTACCTAAATAGGTTTGGTGACAATACAATATTATGGTATTTTTGAGCTGATCTGATGATGGAGTCAGAAGATGGTCATAGGACGAAAAGCAATCCCATCGTGTTCGGTTAAATCTATCTTCACTAGTACTATAGTAATATATTTTTAACACAAGCTTATAAAAGCTTAAAAATATATTTTTAATATTAACTTATTATAAAACGATAAACGATGCGCTTCCCTGGTGCGCCGTGTGCGGGTCAGCCCCAACCTTATTCTGCGCTGTGTGGCGAGCAGACTCGATTGTCTATATGTGGGTCGCTGCTGCAAGCTGTCCACCTCGGTGCTAGGCGTGTGGCAGTAGCTTACATATATTCATGGTTAGGTTAAGTGATTAGAATAGGAATACTAACATAGGGTAAGAAACATTGTTACTGACACATTTGAGTCTTGTTACTTAAGAAAATAAAGATTATTATTATTATAAGTAAGAAGGGGATGGGAATGGGAAAAATAACTTCACACGTCAAACATTTACAATACACAAGGCACACAATAAATACCTTCTTTTAAAAAAATAATATATATTAATAATAAATACACACCATCCTTAACAAACAACTATAACAATATTCTTAATTAAATTTTTTTTTTTAAATATTTACGATTAATGAGACTATTATATATACTACTATAATTTTATATTCGTTCTACACTTAATAGCAAGTTTGACGACTTGTTGGCGCAGTGGGTAAGTGATTGAACTACTGCGCTATGGGTTCGATTCCCGCACAGGACAAAAATTTGAGTGATCCACAGATGTTTTTCCCGAGTCTGTGTGTTTGTGTATGTGATATTTCATGTTTGTGAAATGCAACCACGATACAGACAAAATCCAAATCCATAAGCCAAATCGCTACTTCTAAGTAATAAGTTAAAACACAATAAAATAAATTTAAATTAATGTGATTTTTTAATATTATGCAATTCAATTATAGACAGATTTATTTTCTTATAACCAAATATCTTTACGACGATAGAAATTGATTATCTACATAATTAAGTAATGTAATATAACACTGATAGCCGAGCGTTATGGCGGTTAGACTGCCAAGTCAAAGGTCGCAAGTTGCCCCACGCACCAATGTATTTTCAAATTCATGTGCATAATAAAAAAAATTTGTCAGTTGACAAACACGGTGTAGGAAAGCATCGTGAGGAAACCGGCATACCTAAGAGATTTTTCAACTGTGTGTAAAGCCATGTCAGAGGCCTACAGGCGGTTAAAACTTTGACACCAGGTTGTTCATCAACCATACGATCTTAATTCCTTCATTTTAAGACAATTGACTGAATTGCAACGTTACTATTGCGTAGGAGACAGAGAGAAACAGTATTTTCGGTACGATGGACATTTCGGGAGAAAAAGTAGAGAATTGTATTCGAATGGAGTTGGTTGTCACCAGATTACACAGTTTCTTTAGGCTCTTCGCTTGTAGTTCGTCATCTGTAAACAAAACAAGTAAATGAACATGGTGATGTAATTACCTGCTAGGATATAAAATGTGTATCTTCATTCAACAGCGCAGCCAACGCATTGTTGACAGGCCACCAGGTGGACCGACGATACCGTCAGAATTGCGGGCAACCGGTGGATGCAATTGGCAAGCTGTCGTTCATTGTGGCGTTCTAAGAGGGAGGCCTTTGTTCAACAGTGGACGTCTTCCGGCTGATGATGATGATGATCTTTATTCAGAGGGATGGATAATATAAGATAAGAATAGTTACTTACTCGTTATTGACAACGTACTGTATAATTTACACAGGTTCCTACTCAGTAAACGTCCTTCGTTGTGCAAATTTTGACATGCTCTTAGGAGAAGAAGCGAAGCAGACGAAAAATAAACAAAATTGTTCAACGACGCACACCAACCGTAGACATCGTTGTCCTATAAAAAATCCTTAAGTTACCTTGTTAGTTAACAAACAAAATATTAAAATAAATATTTTATTGGAAATCTTGAGTCTAAAAGAATTGCAGTGTATTCAAGAACTGTAGTACTAAATATAGTGTAGCGACCTGCCTGAACTAGGTTTGTTTAAACCTGTGTTTTAGGCTATCTAATCTACACAAGTGATTAATTTGTATTATATAGTAGTATTATATAAATACAAGTATTTGTATGTACCTTTTTTATTAATGAAGTTAGTATATTAAACGCTGAAATTACGTAATACACTGACGACAGGATTAAAGCACAGACCATCTGAAAAAAAAATCACTTTGTAGTTTTATGTTTTTTTTTAACTGCCTGTGTTGTCCCACTTCAGGGCAAAGGCCTCCCTTTCCTTCTTCCACTTTATTCGGTCGTGTGTTACGTTTTATGATTGCAAGATGTATAATTAATATACCTATAATCATTGTGAAAAGGAAAATGTAGGTAAGTGGTAGGTGCTAATTCTCTGACGAGGTGTTGTGTTGAATTTCGTTACGCCATATACGATTTCACCTAAGTAACTTTTGCCTGCTTTGGCAAACGTTACTTAGGTGAATCGACATTCAAATTGAGACCAAATGCATAGCAAACTTACCTGACTATTGAAGCAATCTGATAGATTTCTGCTACAATTCAGTAAGTGATTGTACTTTACACCCCACTCTGCTATTGTTTCTTCGGTAAGATATTGACTCACATCTCCGTGGTCAAAATTCACAGCCTCTTTCTTGTTGTATTTAATTTGAATATGAAAAACATCATCGTTTAAACATTTTATGAAATCTCGCAGCAGAGTTACGTGAATGTACAATATCGTGTGCTCCATAACGAATCGGAAATCAAGGAACATGTTAAACAGGACCGCGGCACCAAGTTCCAATTGGAATGTTAGGTTCTTTAGATCAAGTAGCTTAAATATTTTAAAAAACATTACGCTGCAGCTAAATAAATACAAAACTACGACAGATAGTTTAAAAAATACCTTCATCTTTTTTAAGGTTTTAATATAAGTTAGATTTTTTTTATAGTAATGGTGGATGGCCATGAAGTTAGTAACGAACGATGTGTAGCTTCGAGAATGTTTGATACTGAATACAATATTAACAGCACAGTGAATAAGGGTCACGAAGTACATTAAAAATATTGTGTACTTCTTAAAAATATAGATAGGTTCGTATAAAGTTGCAATTATGTAGACGATGTTGTATACGGAGAGCGCAGAAACTATAATTTCTATTGTAACACGCGCGATGGCAATACGTTTACAGTGTTTATTGAGACACGTAAAGTTTCTGCAAACACCTAATATATGTTCGAATTTTGTTAACATGCTTATTACTTCATGTTCCATAACTTCAGCGGTCTATATCCTCTCGCTTTTAGCCACAAACATAACTGGCGATCGATTAAACTAGGTTCTATATTTGAACAAAATAATACACTTTTTTATAATATCGTAAGCTTGTCTACACCATTAGGTAAAATTAGAATTTTTTGTAAACCTATTTATGATTAATACAACCGATTTTGACTTCTATTCTGTAGACAGCAAATGCGTTTATAGGTTCTCAGTTTGGGTTGTTTGTTACCTTTTTATTAAAATTATATTGTCTGTCTTGTATTATAATTGTCATTATTACAATAAGAGTCAAAATCGGTTGAGGATTGTATTAATCGATGGTTCCTAAGTGACTCAACTAACAAACTATATTATAATATTTCGAATGTTAATATACTTAGTTAAAATTAAAAAGAATTTGTTACCATACTATTATAATTATTTAGGAATCTTAGCCAAAATTAGGGGGACCCTTGTTTCTATGGCTTCTAACCATCGAAATATTAATATAATTATTATTATTACACAACCTGATTGGCGCAGTGTCTAAGCGATTGTAGGTATTGCTGCGCTAAGGGTTGCGGGTTTTATGCCCGCACGACACAAAAAAAAATTGTGCGATTCGCAGATGCTTTTCCCGAGTCTGGATGTTTGTGTATGTGATATTTAATGTAAGTGAAACGCACCCACAATACAAGAAAAATTCCTTGTGTCGGGTGATGTTTTTAAAAGAAGAAAAAAAACGGTCTGGGATCCCCTAATGTTTAATGCTCATGTTGTAAAGACACCAGTTATAATAATATTATCTTTGGATAATTAAATGGTTTGATAAGTCAGAAAAATATATTTGCTATTATTTATTTTCCTTTAACAGGAGTAGGATGTGTACCTTATATCAATAGTTTTTTTTAGTTCATGAACTAACAAAATATATAAATTTTGCTAGCCAAATATAACGGAGGAAATTAAGGAATCTATGTTATAATATTATTTGATCATTACCTTCAATTGGACAGACTGGCCTGTTGGTCTAGTGATTGGTGACCTTGACTATTAAAATCGGAGATCGTGGGTTCGATTCCCATTCAGGACAAAAAAATGTGTGATTAGCATAATCATTTGTCTGGGTGTAATTTATCTATGGTAGGTACCTATGTATTTAGAAATAGGTATATAAGTATGATAATCAGTTGTCTGGTTGTCATAATACAGGCTCGGCCTCGTTTGACCTTGTTTGAGCTGTCTTAAGATAGTATTATTAATAATTTTTAACAGAACTCCTAAAACAAATATGATAAAGGTAGCATACATGGATGGAGGAAAAATAATCAAAGACGTTTTTTTATTTAATGGATTTTATTTAACACATATTTTAAGCTAATATACAATCACATGTATGTGCTAGGTACACAAACTCGCTATCAAAATATTGCTATCTAAACACTACTACTATGCTATTTACTCAATTTACTGTATGCAAAACTTTCAAAGATTTACAGTTTGCCCAATGATGTATGACATGTACCTATGTGTACTATTGCAGACTGCGTAAAATACTTTTATTATATACCTACGTATAATATTTATTGCAGTAGATACATTTTAAACTAGCGGAACCGGCAGACGTCCTGCTCGGAAAAGCAGTGTGATGTGAGCGAAAGTAACGAAAGATGGCGTAGTACCAAACCTAATTTATTTAAAAATTAATTACATGTTTAAATTTTTGTTCATTTTTCTGACATTTTATATCAAATTTTATATTGTTATCTGTCGATAAGTTAAGTCATGTGTACAATAAAGAATTAAGAATTTTAATAGTTATTCTGCTATTCGGGGCAAATCCGAATCTAACGAATCAAAACCCATGAGAATCGGTCCAGCAGTTCTCGTGTTATAAGTGTTCTGACCAACCCGACTTACTTTTACAATTATAATACATAGAAGTTAACTACATTAAAGTATGATAAATCCAAATATGCTAAATACGGATGCTTTCAAAAACTAAAGCTGAGTAAATTGCAAAAACACAATAGCGTAGGAGACAGAGAGAGACAGAATTATTGGTACGAAGTACATTCCAAGACCCACTTTAGAAGATTTTATTTGAACTGGATTATGTTTTACTAGGAAAGACAACTTTTTCAAACATGTGGTCTGCTGAGTAGTATCTGAAAATAAAACTTATTATAAATATATATGATACACAATTGTCTATATTCCTTCATCCTTGGGGTATGAATTATCTGTATGTGAAATTTCATTACGATCAGTTTAGGAGTTTAGTATAACGAGGTAACAAAAAGACTGACAGAGATTCTTTCACATGTAGGTAAGGTGTCTTGTTGAAAAATAATAGTATCTTCTAGAATGCATTATACGCACGTGAATATTGGCAGAATTAAATGAAGTATATTATATTCATTATCATCATCAAGTTACCTATTACTATTGGTTTTCGAGACTTGAAGGATAAAGTTTATTTAATTGTTCAACATTATTTTCTTGTTAATCGGAAATTCATATATAATTTAAAAATAAATAACATACTAATTTAAGCAGATTTTAAAATATATCATTATCATTTTTAAATATTCAACTTCTTTATCATTTAATGATGCATTTTATAAGAAATTTGGCCAATCTATGCACATTTTATAATTTTTTCATACACATTTAACAAGCTGTTTTGTTGCATATAATCCGGTCATTAGTTGTGACCTCCCACTCACCTGTGCACAATGTGCTGTGCAGTTGTGATAGTGTTCTGTTTATTATATAACCCTCGTTCAGCAGACTTTGGGACGCCATCAACACTATGATCGCACAATAGAAATAAAACACCAAAGTGTAACATGACATAACGAGAGTCGTCAATTTCTTGTCATCCTGCAAAATAAATTTAAATACAATCAACTCTGCCCCCGACTTCGTCTGCAAGGAAAGTTTTAGAGATATTTTATATTATTTATTGACTGCCTCTGGTCGAAGCGGGACTGCCTAGTAGCAATCCCAGGTGGTGCAGTGTTTCTGTGTTTTTCCTTTAGGTAATTCTCAGTAGCAGCGCTTTGTGTCCGGTTGATGCCAATATGCTCGTTCCCTATTACATTGGGATTTGTAACTGGTGAAATGTGGGTCCGCTGTAAGTGTACTTCTGCTGACCCCTTCGGGAAATACTGGAGTGATTTTATGAAGGTATTTAAGAGTTAAGGTATGCATACTTACGTAGTTTAACAATGTGGTCATTACTTCGTATCCTGAGGTCACAAAATGACACGTCGATAAGGCGATCGAATATAAAATCTGCAACAAAAACCTTCTTTTAACTCAAGACTAAAATAAGAGAATCTTATAAAAAAGTATTCGTTTTTTTCGAAACGAATACTATATAAGTACAATAATTTTATACATACAAAAACCGAGGCACTAACTTTATTAGGCTAATTAACGTACAAAATATTATAAAAAAAATAGTGTGTTTTTATTTTAAAGGATTAAATGTTGCTGCAATTGAGACTCAAAACACTACCTATTAGACCGGTTGCTGGAGGGATTTAACTGTGCCAAAATGAGAGCCCCTTTCATTGTTTTGAGGGCAGAAAAGCTTGCAGATTATAATTCTGGATGTTGCCAGAGAAATCGTTCATCCATTTCTTCTAAGCTCTATCTAAAGGGCATATACGATATACTTGGTATTTATTACCTTGTATAAAAAATGGACCAAAAACCTTTCCGGCTACATCCTTTACCGCCTGCACTATATTATGTATTTATTGTGATTTTCATTGTTGATTCCTACAGACAATTCCAAAATGAAAGCGTGCAGAAATAAAAAAAGTCTTGTCCTAAAAATATTATACAACCGAAATAAATTAAAAAAGATAAAGAGAGTGCTTGTGTGTGGGAGTGCATGTGTGTGTGTGTATACGTGTGTGCATGTGTGTGCGGTAGTCCTTGGGTAAAATACCTAGATATTGTAAGAGATTTTGAGAGCGACGTCCAGTCATTTTATTAAACGCTGATCTTACCTGCCAATTAAAGCACAGTGAGAGTGTCTTGCCACAATTCAATAAGTTGTTATACTTCGAACCCCATTCTGCTACTACTTCATCAGTTAGAGCCGTCCTTTGCCTCACATCTGAATTTGTTCTTATATCTTTGTTGTATTTTATTTGAAATTCCAAAACGCAATTGTTCAAACATTTTACCAAGCATTGTAACAGAGAAATGTGAATAAACAATATGGTATTCTCAATTATGGACCGTAGATCAAGTAACATGACAAACGTCATCGTAAGTATAGTATCAATTTGAAAAATCCTATCTCCTACTATTATAATAAAGCTAACTGTTACAAGCAAAGTCATTGTGACGTAAACTGTTAAAGAAAATTTGAAAAAAATATTTAATTTTCTCAGAGACTTAATATACACCGTATCGTTTTTGAAGTAATTGTGGACCGCCATGAAATCATTTACAAATATAGAGTAAGTTCGCGTGTGTTTTATACTACACATAATTATAGTGAATCTGTTAAGAATAGACGATGAGATAATAAAAATGAATACATAATCCGTAACTCTGTTGTAGTTTTGTCCTGTAAATAATGCCCTGTGCACGGTGTATAGAAAGCACAAGAAAGAAACCACCGTTTCTATGGCAACGCGCGTCAAGACAAGGGTTCTACAGCGTTGCTTCATCCACATATAATTTCTGTAAATTCCTAATATATTCTCGACTTTTATTATCATGGTTATCACTTTGTTTTCCATTACGATAACGGACAATACCTTCTCGCTCGACGACACGAAATAAACTATGTTTAGGTCTCTAGTTACTTTAGTAAAATGCTTTTAGTCGAAGTAATTATTACCTTAAGCTTTTTATTGTGATTATATTGTATTTTACATTAACGCCGTTGAAGATCTAATGTTAATACGATAGACACGTGGGAGTAGAGTACTGATCAACGTACATAATATTTACATTAACTTAAAAATAGTATATTTTCTAACCTAAGAGGAATAATGACCCTCACCTAGAGCATTCTCGTATAATGTAATATTTCGGATTCAACTTTGTATCAAAATATTACACAGACATGGTATCAAGCTGCGCACTGTAATGCTCGGTTCTCTAAGCTCACTAAGTTAATGCTCGAATCTGTAACATTACAGGTTGCGCACTGTCTGAGTGACACTGACTGCCTCGTTGGTCTGGTGGTTGCTAAGCGCGACTGCTGAGCACGAGGTCCTGGGTTCGAATCCCGGGTCGGGCAAAGTGTTACCGAGTTTTCCCATTAGGTAATTCTCAGTAGGAGCACGGAGTCTGGATTTGTGCCCGGTTAATGGCAATAGGCTCGCCCCCTATTACATTGGGACCTAAAAACAAACGTAACTGGCGAAATGTGGGTGTATTTTATGTGCACCTCTGCCTACTTCTTCGGGGAATGCAGGCGTGATGTTATGTTGCGCACTGTAATGCTCGATTCTCCTCCCTCACTAATGTATCTAATGTAACGTTACGTTACACGCGAATGCGTGAGGATATTTCAAATATTGCTGGAATTCTGACTTCAAATTATAATTATCTATTATACCGGGTGCTAGAGGGAGTTGAGTGTGCAAAATATGAGGACCGCATTGTGTCAATTGTTTTAAGCTCAGAATAACTTGCAGATTCAGATTCTGGATGTTGCCCGAAAGATTGTTGGTCCATTTTTTAATGCCTCATCTAAGGGCGTAGGTAGGTTACTACGTAGGGAGATATCAAGTACCTATATCCATAAACCAAAAGCTTTGGAATCGTTCTACTGTTTTATTTAAAAAATAATAGGTAAGATTACTCGTACTAATAGCTAATTAATTTGTTCAATTAATGAACTGTATTTATTGTGTTTTAATAATTGGTTCGTGAATACAATTCCAAAATGAAAGCGTGCAGAAATTATAAATAGTAATAGATAAAGCTGAAATAATGAATAATAATTATAGATGAAGAGTACTTGTGTTTGTGAGTGCGTATGTGTGTACACCTGCGTGCATGTGTGTGCACCTGCGTGCTTGTGTGTGCGGCAGTGCTGCGGTATTATGAGCGATTTTCAGTGACGTGAAAAGTACTTTAATCAAACGCTGTTCTTACCTGCCAATTAAAGCACAATGAGAGTGTCTTGCCACAATTCAATAAGGTGTTGTACTTCGAACCCCATTCTGCTACTACTTCATCAGTTAGAGCCGTCCTTTGCCTCACATCTAAATTTGTTCTTATATCTTTGTTGTATTTTATTTGAACTTCCAATACGCAATTATTCAAACATTTCACTAAGTATTGTAACAGAGCAATGTGAATAAACAATATGGTATTCTCAATTATGAACCGTAGATCAAGTAACATGGTCAACGTCGCCGTAACTACTATATCAATTTGAAATTCAAACGTATTTCCTACGATTATTATATTGGTTACTGTTACAAGCAACATCATTGTGAGGTAAACTATTAAAGAAAATTTTAAAACAGTGTTTAATTTTCTCAGTGACTTAATATACACCGGATCGTTTTTGAAGTAATTGTGGACCGCCATGAAATCATTTACAAATATAGTGTAAGTTCGCGTGTGTTTTATACTACACATAATATTAGTGAATCTGTTAAGAATAGTCAATATGGAAATAAAAATGATTACATAATGCGTAACTCTATGGATTATCTGCTCTATAATTAGTATCTTGTGCAAGGTGTACATAAGGTAGAATAAAGAAACCACCGTTTCTATGGCAACGCGCGTCCAGACAAGGGTTTTACAGCGTTGCCTCATCCACATATAATTTCTGTAAAGTCCTAGTACATTCTCGACTTTTATTATCATGGTTATCACTTCGTTTTCCATTACGATAACGGACAATACCTTCTCGCTCCACGACACGAAATAAACTATTTTTAGGTCCCTAATTACTTTAGTAAAGTGCTACTTTTAGTCGAAGTAATTATTACCTTAAGCTTTTTATTGTGATTATATTGTATTGAAGATCTAATATTAATACGTAAGATGACACGTGGGAGTAGAGTAGTGATCAACGTACATAATATTAACAATATTTTTTTAAATAGTTTTTTTTTATTGTAGAGGATTAATGTCCCTCTCAGCGCAGCACACGCTCGAGCATTGTCCGGCTTCGCCTGTGCAGCGCCGAACACTCGCCGCAATTGTCGGATCGGACCTCTCGCTTCCATCTGTCGTAGAAGAGATGATAAGGAGTGAGAGGTCCTAGAGCGCCATCACAGAGTATTGTGAGGAGGAGATGGCGCTCTAAAAGGCAGCTGAGAGAGAGCGGGAGCTTGACTCCCATCTCCCAATACGTGCCAGAAGAGCTAGGCGGAGGAGGGCAGACAACGTCCTCTTCCAACCGCCGTAGTATGGCTGAAAAGCCTCGGGGCCCTACTTTCGGGGTCCAAGGGCGCGCGCTACTTTACGCGCTGCGCGACAAGAGTAGACGGTGAAGGGTTGGACTAGCCAACTCCTCGCTGTGCGGAGGCCTGCGAAGACTGGGTTGGGAGATCCACTTCCGCATTGCACTGGCCTCTGCCGAAGTCTTGCCACCCTCTTCATGCTTTGGGGGGCACAAAAGTCGAAGGTTCGCCTTTATCCGGGCAGACAGCGCCGGCAGTCCATTCTTGTATGGCTCATCTTAGGGCATACGTAGTTACTTACATAAGATATCAAGCACCTATATATAAAGGATATATGCTTTGGAACCGTTCTACTGTTTTATTAAACAATATATAAGATTTCTGGTACTAAAAGCTAATTAATTTATTCAATTACTATATGTATTTATTGTGTTTTTTAAAAATTGATTTGTGAATACAGTTCCATAATCAAAGCGTGTGAAAATGATAAAGAGTCAATTTCAAATTATGTATTCCAGCGACTGCAAAAAAAAGGTCAGCTAGATAAAGAGTGTTGGTACTTGTGTTTATGAGTGCGTATGTGTGTGTGTACTTGAGTGCATGTGTGTGCGCTAGTGCTTGCGTACGTCTGAAAAGTGAATACTAAAATAGCTAGGTATTATGACTGATTTTGAGAGTGACGTGAAAAGTACTTTGTACATTGGGGGTCTTACCTGCCAATTAAAGCACTGTGAGAGTGTCTTGCCACAATTCAATAAGTTGTTATACTTCGAACCCCATTCTGCTACTACTTCATCAGTTAGAGCCGTCCTTTGCCTCACATCTAAATTTGTTCTTATATCTTTGTTGTATTTTATTTGAAATTCGAATACGCAATTGTTCAAACATTTTACCAAGTATTGTAACAGAGCAATATGAATATACAATATGGTATTCTCAATTATGAACCGTAGATCAAGTAACATGACAAACATTGTCGTTAGTACAGTATAAATTTTAAATTCAAACGCATCTCCTACTACTATTATATTGGTTACTGCTACAAGCAACATCATTGTGAGGTAAACTATTAAAGAACATTTTAAAACAGTGTTTAATTTTCTCAGAGACTTGATATACCCCGAATCTTTTTTGAAGTAATTATGGACCGCCATGAAATCATTTAAAAATGTAGAGTAAGTTCGCGTGTGTTTTATACTACACATAACATTAGTAAATCTGTTAAGTATAGTCGATAAGGTAATAAAAATAATTACATAATGTGTTACTCTATGGATTATCTGTTCTATAATTAATATCTTGTGCAAGGTGTACATAAGGTAGAATACAGAAACCACCGTTTCTATGGCAACGCGCGTCCAGACAAGGGTTTTGCAGCGTTGCTTCATCCACATATAATTTCTGTAAAGTCCTAGTACATTCTCGACTTTTATTAACATGTTTATCATTTTGTTTTCCATGACGATAACGTACAATACCTTCTCGCTCCACGACACGAAATAAACTATGTTTAGTTCCCTAGTCACTCTTTATAATGTGACAGTTGATTTGATCACGATTATTTTGTGTACTAACGTGTTTCATGATTACAATTTTCATAATTTATGTCGTAATTATTATAAAGCGTCTTCTATTGTTACGAATTATAAAACTTATTAGACCTTAAATTGTGTCAAGTCTAGCCTTACTGTTTGATTAAATGGCTGAATCAGGCCGCTAATTACTCGGCACCCTATAGTAAAGAGGCTAGGCAGTTAATTGAACGGCTAAATACGCGAGTTGGCTGCGAAATATACGCCGTTTTTGAAGATCGAATATGGATAATACGCACTATGCTAGATGACACGTGGGAGTCGTTTTTACGGTATGACGTAATTATCAGGAGTTAAAAAGACATGAGTGGAGATCAAATGAGCTAAGAGAACTTTGTACCAGTATTTAAATAAAACAAATAAAAATATTAAAAAAATGCGGAAGTCAGGAGAAGCTTCTCTGGAATTCCACGTTTATTTTAAGAAAATTGACCAAATCGGACCAGCCGTTCTCGAGTTTTAGCGAGACAAACGAACAGCAGTTCATTTTCATATGTATATATAGATAGATAGATAATATTATTGCACATTGCCTTCCGAGTTTATATCGACATTTCTTCTAAGAGGTAGTCACAGTCAGTTACGAAATGCCGACGCTATCTAGTTTTTTGCTCCTATTCATAGAAATGACTCATTTATTTATGCATTGGTTACAGTAGAAAGAACCTAACACAACATCACGCCTGTAAATACTAAAACAATTTGAGTAAGATTGAAGTTTTTTTATAGCCACTTATAGTTCGTCCAAATGAGATAAAAATAATCGTTACGTTGACGTACAGCCCTTACCAATAGCTCTTAAAGCAGGACAGTTTACGTTGTGGAAGCGAGACGCATCTACGTGGAGTGTAATGCGGCGTCTCGCTTCTACAAAGTAAACTGCCCTGCTTTAAGAGTTCAAGGTAAGGGGCCCATTCACAGAAAAAGTCTCGTGTGACGTCACAATGAAATCATAAATGATTTTTATAGCTGCTAGTACTAACTAAGTATATAATATACTTCTACAACATTATTTTTAATGTATGAATTACAACTGACTAAATTGCAACGTTACTATCGCGTACGAGACAGAGAGAAACAGTATCTTCGGTACAATGTACATTCCGAGAGTAAGAGAAGCGAATTGTATTCGAATAGGGTTCGTTTTCACCAGGATTTTCAGTTGCTTTAAGCTCTGTATTCCCGGTGAATTATCTGGAAAAAATATAATACTATAAATGTTTTATTAAAAAAAAACTAAAACTCGACTGCTAAAAAATAACTATTATCAAAAAGGTTTGAGTTTGTTGAGATTTTTATGACTCTCGACCAACAATGATCGATGAACGAAGCTCCGACTGTGTAATTATTATTATTGTTAGCCTGGAATGTCCCACTGCTGGGCAAAGGCCTCCCCACTCTCTGACTGTTAAAGTCATCTAATTTTATTTATGCTCATAACTATGACGACCTGATTAGCGCACTGGCTAAGCGATTGGACTGCTACGCTAAGGGTTGCGGGTTCGATTCCCGCACGGGGCAAAACTTTGTGCGAACCACAGATATTTGCCCCGAGTCTGGGTCTTTGTGTATGTGATATTTCATGTTTGTGAAATGCATCCGTAACACACGAGAAATTCCTGCGACGTTTATTTTTAAAGTACAATTTAAAAAAAAAAATTGTCGTAAGAAACATAATTATTATAATAATTATACAATATTACTGTAATTTACTAATTAAAACAAAAAAAGGTTTTATATGGCACATACATTTTCAATAATATAAAAAATAAATTACTCCTTTTCATATTTCGAACAAACCAAGGAGTTTTAAATTCTATTGGACTTTAAAAGAGACCTTGACCCCTGAGTTTGTTTCGGTATTTCTTCTCAGAGGTAGTCAGTTAGGAAATGCCGATGCCATCTAGTTTTTAAAAAATGACGTGTAAAAGTGTTTTTTTTAAACCTATTTACAGAAATAAAATCATTTATCATTTATCTATTTTTGTCAGTTTCGTGTACAGGGTGCACTAGAGCGCATGCGCGCGCCCTCCGCGGAAGGTTTTTAGTTTTGGGCGCCATTTTTTATTGTTTGTATAATTTGTTAGTATTCTTTTGTTTTAATTGATGCGTTTTGACGAACTTATTAAATAATTGTTGTGCCAATAACATCTAAATGCTGTGTGTGTCCAGATTAATTGACAAGCTTCATAAATTATGTAAGTAATTGTACTATTTACATTGTCTGTAATCTTTTTAGTTTGACAATAAATTTACTTGAATAATACCCGCAGTCGGTCGTCAGTCAAAATCGATATTTTTCAACGCCATGAACGTAGATAATGATCAAAGCCTTGCTATGACTTGTAACTTAATTCCTGAATCAGTATGTAAGTTTATATTTAAATGTAATTTTCGTACCTTTATGAAACATAAATGGTTTGCAGTGCCTTGACAGGGTCCATGTTTGATACCATACATCGTTATTTTACCATCTTTGTTTAACATGATTACAATGAATAAATAAATATGACATATGGACTTGCATTGCCGGATATTTTCCGTTGTGGGAGCAAGACGCCCACGCCGCACGTTGCACGTAGCGGAGTCTTGCTTTCCAAACGGAAAATATCCTGCAATACCAGCTGACAGTAAGGTTCTAGGCTGTTCTAGGTTACTTACCTATAGATAGCGTGCAAAATAGTTTTGACAGATTTGTATTTACTTCTAATCCCTCGGTAAGCAACCTTTGAGATGCGACCAAGACGAGAATCGCCGAATACGAATAATATATTAAATTATATATAGATGAAGACGCTTGCAAGACATTAAATCTTCCCTGTAAAAGTATAACTTTAATAAATATTTTTATGTATATATATTATGTATATTGTATTAGTAATAATTGTGGGTATTTACATTACTTAGGAATGTTTGTATTAAACTGAACACTGAAGTGACATAATACGCCGTCGATATAACCAATGAACATATCATCTGAAATAAAAATATTTGTAGCGTTAATTATGATTTTATCAATAGTTCATGACGTAAATTAATTGATTAAATAACTACCTACTTCCTTAATAACCAAACAAAAGTATCACATTTCTTTTACGCACGCTTTTATAGCGATACCAATAACAATACCACCCATAGTACAGGCATTACATAGTAATATGACTTCTTAATAATATTAACAAAAACATAAAACTGCCTAATTGGTCTAGTGGTTTTTAAGCGCGACTGCTGTGCACGAGGTCCTGGGTTCGAATCCCGGGTCGGGCAAAGTGTTACTGGGTTTTTCCATTAGGTATTTTTCAGTGGCAGCACGGAGTCTGGATTGGTGCCCGGTTGATGGCAATAGGCTCGCCCCCTATTACATTGGGACCTAAAGACATAATTGGCGAAATGGGGGTGTACTATATGTGCACCTCTGCCTACCCCTTCGGGGAATACAGGCGTGATGTTATGTTATATTATAAGTGAGAGATCGATTAATGATATTAGCGATCAAGCATCCCGTTATCTATACTGAGCGAAATATGATAGAAACTAATTGGCTATTACATGTAGGTACCTACTTAGTTGCATCAGCAGGATTTAAAAACCCTTTTTTACCTCCCATGACGGAGCAACTTCAGTTTAAGACACCCTTAGATTCGAGGTAGTTTAACTATTCCAAAAAAGATTATATTATACGTTTCCAGGATACAGGATAAATATTCCTTGTAGGTAAATAAGGTGCGTAATAAACATATGTAAATAACAATCTTACCTGAGAATTGAAGCAAGCTGATAGTTGCTTGCTACAATTATTGAAGTGATTGTACTTTATACCCCACTCTGCAATTGTTTTTTCGGTAAAAAAGGTTTTCCTCACCCTTTCTAAATCCAAACCTTCTCGCTCATTGTATTTCATTTGAATGTGAATTATTTCAGTGTTGAATGATTTTAATAAGTATTGTAGCATACTAATGTAACAGTACAAAATCGTGTGTTCCATAACGAAGCGGTAATCTAGGGCCATATTTAGTAGTACTGACGATGCGATTTCCACTTTTAATCCTAATTTATTTATAAAAATCATTTTCAGTATTCGTAGCATCATCAAAATTGGAGTTAATAAAGAAAGTCCGACTAGAAATATTTTAAAAAACGTCCGTAGCTTTTTTATAGATTGAATATACATCATATCTTTTTGAAATGTATGATGGAGGGCCGTAACATCCTTGACAAATCTTGTATATGTTTGCGATTGTTTTATGCTGCATATGGTACTTGTAGAATTGTTTACGAAAATCATTAAAAAAAGGAAAAGTACCTCAGTTTGTGATACTAAGGGAATTTTATATTCAGCTGTTGTTATTACGTAGATATTGTTCACCATGAAGAGTGCGGATATTACAATCTCTAATGCAATACGCGTTATAACTAAAAATTGAATTGTTTTGTTAAGAATCACGTAATTCCTGTAAACGCCTATTACATTTTCAACTTTTAGTAACAGTCTAGTCAGTGAAGTAAAATGATCCATATTTACAACGTTCACACAATTCTCCGTCTTGAACTACATTCAAATACACTCTGATTAATATGACAGTAAAAGTAATTACTTACTTAAACATTATTTATCCAAATGAAGGTTTTGTTTGCGTGTTGTTGTCTGTTGGAAACTAATTTATTTAAGGTTTTAGATAAGATAAGATTCTATATTTGTTTTACATACAACTATTATTTGTACAAATCCATACAGTTGTTGAAGTTTTGTCATGCATACAAATATATTTCCTGATTCTCATAACAATATTAAAAAGTAACATACACTGACATGTATATTCTAACAAAACATCTATTACTGTTTTACCTCCTAGAAAATGGTTAGCATTTAAAATCCTGAGATAGTTTTCTATGAGTTAAGATGAGTTACATTTTTTAGACTAACAGTCTAACCTACCTACAAAAGGTACTCTATAATAAAATTAGTACTCGGGCATCTTACTACCCGACTACATAAAAGATTTAAGAATGACAACCTTGGCAGACGCCAACGCACGGCGGACTCTTGGCCTAGATATATTATGAATGTTCACCCACCCACGTACCATCCGCGTCAAGCAAAGCTTAATCCTAAGTAATAGGTAGTTAGCCATCAGCCACCAGTGTGTTTATCGTAATAAATAAAACAATAAGGTAATTCTCAATTTATTTTTATTTTCGAAACATTACCAATGCTGTGCTAAAAATAAAGAAATGGCTAGACGAGTGGCCAATAGAATTTGAATATACTGATTTTAAAGTACGGACATAAAACTGTCGACTATATATAGGTATAATCTACTGAATATGTAATACTAAGTAATATTATAAAGCTGAAGAGTTTCTTTGTTTGTTTGTGTAACTACTTTTATGGATAGTCCATTAACTGATGTAGACGAAGGCTATAAAGCATTTGAAATTCACGCGAACGAAGTTGCGGGGGGAAACGAGTCCAATATATTACTGCTCGCCATGTCGCATTGTTTTGCCTCTCGTCTAAGGCCCCAAAATTGAATACAATCAGTGCCTACTAATAAATATATAAAGACTTACATTTAAGTTAATACAATAAAAATCTAACGATAAATTTGTAAAGCAAAACTAGAGATCAAGTAACTATAAATGAAAATCAAGCGTTACGTGCTAATTGCAATTCATTGACAAAACATTAAATTTATTATAAAGTAACACACTATGAATACAATTCCTTTTAGTGAATGTGGAACAACTTAATCTATTGGTGCTTTATATCCTGGCAGAGACGCCTTACGCGAACGTAGCAGCGTTGTAGCGGACGATAGTCAGTCATCAGATGACGGTGCTAAAATAACGCCTATAACAAAAACCACTTATAAATGAAGACAAAGCACTGTTTAAGTTATAAAAACACCTATAAAGTTTATTAGCATCTTTATTCTTGAACTTAAAAATGACAGTAACAAGTGTAATTTAACCAAAGATTTTCTTTTGTTAGTACCTACCTATGGGGCGTTAAGTTGAGAAAATTGCAATGCTACTATTGCGTAGTAGACGGAGAGAGACAACATTATCGGCACAAAGTACATTCCAGGAGTTAAATTAAAGTCATAACGTATTTGAACTTGGTTATTTTTGACTAGAGTACAAATTTTGTTTAAACTTTGTGCTGCCGGGGCTTTATCTGAAAAAAAAATGCATTATTATAAAATAAACGGAGATTATCTGGTATTACGTATTATAAGTTCAGCCCCCTTACCATGAACGTATAAAGCAGGACATTTTTCTTTGTGCATGCCAGACGCCGCACTACTCTGCATATAGCGGCGTCCTGCTTCCACAACGAAATCCTGCTTTATGACTTTGACTGACTTCATGGTAAGCGAACTGATATTTGTTAACCAATATCACTTTACCAAACGATTTAGTTAAAATTTCACTACTGATCTAGTACTCTTGTAGACCATTATCTTGGTTCAGATATTTGGACTTCTATGTATATGACTTTTAAAGGTAATCGAAGAATGATGGACAGAAGCATGACTTGAACCCGCGACCTTCGCCGTACCATGGCGTAGCTGTAACCAACTGGGCTCGTGTCCATCATTCTTCAAATTTCCTTTATCAATTTAGACAGTACTTCTATTTCTGTTGATATGTACATGAAACTAACAATTATAATTAATAATTAAATGCACTTACCGATAGACAACATGCAATATAGTTTAATTAATGCTCTATTCAATTTTGAACCCTCTTTCATCAAATTCTGACACGCCACCAATACGAGAATTGTAGAATATAAATAGAACACCAATAGATATGATTGCATAACAACTTTAGTGCTCATGTTTTCCGGCTGAAAATAATATATACCTAATATAAAATAAGTACGTAGGTACCAATAAGTAAATAACTGTAAATAAGAGGCTCGTGGGTAAGTCACTACACGGGTCGATTGATGAAACTAAAACTGTACTTGTTGCTATGATTCGTGACCATTAATTACCAACACGTTACGCCGTCGATCCCAGCTATATTTTCAGATTTTAGAAATTGGTTATACGTTGTCTAAGGTCGACTATTCTTATTAAAGGGTATAAATATTACACAGATTTTGAGTTCTGGAGGTCAGAGAGGCAGTCACTCTATGTAAAATACTGGTACACAGCTGTATTTGGAAGGACTGGCAATCTAACATAGATGTTAAAAGACGAGAAGAGGATGAAATAACTATAAATAAATTAATAAAAAAAATATAGTTACGTTTCTTAACATAAAAGTTATTAATTCGTACACGGAAGTTACGTAATACACTGATGACAGGGCCGTTGAACATAGCATCTGAAAGAAGAAAACTGTATCAAAATAGAATTCCCAATTTTAAAACAATCCTAATCATAAAAGCAAAATATTAATGGCAAGCAAAATATAATCAACAACTAGTGGGGCATCCCCAAAAATCACGTTAGTACAATCAGAATAAATTATAATAATAATACCTACAATGATTTACATTGATAAGATTTACAAAAATATTATGGAGATAAGTGTTAAGAGTATCAATCATGCGATCTTACCAGACTATTGAAGGAATTGGATAGTTTCTTAGAACAATTTAGTAAGTGATTATACTTTATACCCCATTCTTTTATTGTTTCCTCTGTAAGGATAGTATTCCTTTGCCTTGCATCTGAATCGGAACTTATTTCTTTGTTGTATGTCTTTTGAATTTGTAATACACCATTGTTCAAACACATCAACGAATTTTGTAGCATAGCAATGTATATGTAAAATATTGTGTGTTCGGTCACGAACCTTATATCAAGCATTAAACTATAAAGTACGGCCACTAAGTACTCTAGACTTAATTCTAACCTGGTTGAGAACGCTGTTAAAATTATTTTTATAATCGTTACAATTGAAGAAAGTATACCGTATACTATGATAGATATTTTTGAAAAGACGTGCAATTCCTTCAAAGATTTTATATACAACGGATCTCTTTCGAAACTTTGTTGTACAATCATTAAATCTGCCACGAAAATAGTGAACGAACTTGAGTTTTTTATCGAACACGTTAAGTTAATAAAAGTATTAAGTAAATCCACAAAGTAAACTATAAATATCACATACTGGGTAACTTTATCTACACCGAACTTTGAAGCTGTTAGTATTTGGATATTGTTAACTATGCAGAATATGGAAATAGCGATTTCTATTGTAATTCGTATTATGGCCAAAGTTTTCCAACGTTTTTCCAGAAACATATAATTTCTGTACACCCCTAATTTATTTTCCACTGTAGTTAACGAGGCTATGGTTTTATTTGCCATTATTTCGGGGTTCAATTTCCAAATAGGGCTCTTTGTCTTTTCTCAACCTTCACCAATTTAGATACAAAGTGTACTAGACACCACTTGATTAAACAGCAACTTCCTTAAAAGTAATTACTCAACTATATTATTTTAAGGAAGAGTAGTTGAGTATGTGACAGTTCCAAATATTTGAGGTTAATCTTCACGAAGTAATGTTTTGCTTTTACAACCATCTACCACCTTCCCATGACCTGTGACCTAGAACCTTCTAGACAAAAGGTATTTGTTCTCGACATCTATGGATGGTCATTTTCTCATCTCTCTTGTAAACTCTATTAAATTCACCACACTCCGGGCAGTAAATAGTAATCTGTCTGGTGCTACTATACATCTAGCGAATATCTTAAATAATATCCACTATTCGTCAAGACAAGCTAATTGAGATTTTTAAAATGCTCTGTTTATTTTCTTATTTTTTATTACTTATTAATTGTAGATTACAATTGTAAGTAGGTTACAATTAAACACGTACATTTTATTCATGAATTTATTAAAAGTAATCAACTAACACTATCACCTCAACCCTACAATTTTACGTGAAATTAGTAATGAAATGATTGGATAACACGAACTGTGATACATAATATGTATGTACAAAAGAACAGTAGGCAAGAATGTAACATTATAAAACACTAGAACAATTCATAACATTACCAAACACTTAAATTATTATTATTTTCTAAAACGTCGCCCCACACTACGTTTTTTTTCTCCTCGTGGGTGCGTTTCACAAACATGAAATATGAAAGACACACACACCCAAACTCGACACAAACATCTGCGAATCGTACAAATTTTTACCCCCGTGTGGGAATCGGACCCGCAACCCTTAGCGCAGCAGTCCAATCGCTTAGCCACTGCGCCAATAAGTTTTACACAAATTTATTACTTACTAGCTGCGCCCCGTGGCCTATGTGTCAATTCAAGATGTCAACTACTCCATATGAAATTTCATCAAAATCGGTCCAGCCGTTTGAGCCGGAAGAAGTAACAAACACATTTACAAACTTTCGCCTTTATAATATTGGTGTGATAGGTTAACCTTAAATTAATTAAAAATTCTTAAAAATTATGAGTTTGTTAGCTGCAAAAATTGCGAAGTTACAATTGAGTAAGAGATGGAGAGAGACATAAGTATGGGTACAAAGTACAATCCAGGAGTCAATTTATAAGCATATTGTATGTTAACAGGATTATTTTTCACGAAAGTGTTAAAGTTTTTCAAACTCTTCATTTCTGGTGTTATTTCTGTAAATATTAATACAGAAATTAATTCATGAATCAACACTGCAGCTATATAAACAATAAAGAAAATACCATAGTGATAAACCAACCGACTTTTATATTTCTAACCTAAATACATCAATCAATCACTAGCTGAATAACTATATATTATGGAGTTTTATTTATATTTGAAAGTCAGACTTTGTCAAACTTATAAGCAAAATACCTAAAAATAATATTCTAGTATTCAAAAACATAATAAAGGTTAATTACATAATAAATGCTAATGTTTTAGAAAATGGTACCTATAATTGTGTTAACCTATCGAGGGTGCTTACTTAAGGAGACGAACTTACCGATTGATAGTGTGCTGTACAGATGTGATAAATTTCTATTTAATTTCAATCCTTCGTTCAGCAGTTTTTGACACGCCACCAAGACAATGGTCACACAATATATATAATACATCAAATTATACATTGTTGTTGTAATTGCTAGAGCTCTGCTAATATCTAGCTCCTGCAAAAAAAAAAAATCGGTAAGAAATCGCAAAGTGAGGATAAAGTTTGTGTGTGTATAGCTTTTTTAACATTACATTTTTCAACAGCATAGTTATTATTCCGTACATTGAAACCACGTAATGCACTGACGATAAAGCTAATGATAACAGCATCTGAAAAAAAAAAAGTTTCTATTATGGATAACTAGCTGCGCCCCGCGGCGGTACCCGCTACATTTCTTCGAGATAAAAAGTAGCTTGTGTGTTAATCCAGGGTGTCGGCTACCTACATACCAAACGTTATCAAAACTGGTCCCGCCGTTCAAGCGTGAAGGAGTAACAAACATACAAACTCACTCACAAACTTTCGCTTTATAATATTAGTGTGATGTGATTTGTCTTTATTTATACGGCATATTCAGATTGAAATGCCAGCTAGTTTTTGTTATTAACTAGCTTTTGTTTTAAACTTTCTACATGCCAAATTTTATCAAAATCCGTCTAGCCGACAGACAGACAGAGTTACTTTTACATTTATAATATTAGCATGGATTACCTGGAGAGAATAGATTTTCACATTGAAGTTGTAAAAAAATGACAATATTCTATATAAAAAATTTTAATTTACAAATCAGCGATCTTACCTGGCTGTTAAAACACGTTGATAGTTTCTTGCTGCAATTCATTAAGTGTTTATACTTCATTGTCCATTCGTCTACTATAACTTTAGTGAGAAGGGCATCCCTCTGCCCTCTATCTACAGCTAAATTTACTTCTCTGTCATTGTATCCCATTTCAATATCCAAAACACCAGTGTTCAAACATTCCAATATATGTTGTAGCCAAAGAATATAAATGTGGAATATCGTGTGTTCCATAATAAACCGCAGTTCGACTAACATGTGATACAATATCAATATTACGAAATCAGCAACAAAGCCCGACCAAGTTAATGACATAGGAATTATTTTTACTAATACTACTACAAATAAAAGTGTCGTGGTCACAATAAACGATATTCTTAAAAAGCTTTCCAACTTTTTAACAGGTTTAACATGTGTTATATGTTTATGAGACCAACGATGGACGGCCAAAATATCCAAGACAAACGTCATGTAAGTACGCGAGTGTATAATGCTACTTATTAAATAAATGCAACTATTAAGGACGTAAGCAAATTGAAATACAAACAGTGCAATGTGCTCCCTAGTTGACGCAAATGTTATAAACGTTATGTTCATGGTGTTAAATGTGAAGAATAGAGAAATAGCGAGTTCTATTAAAACTCGCGTGATGATGACTGCTTTACTTCGTGTCTTAAGAATAGTAAAATTTCTATAAACGCCTAATATATTTTCAGTTTTTGTTATTGAGTTTATTATTTTGATTGCCATGTTTGTGATATTTAATATTCTTAGCTTCTGAAAAACAAAGAATAGAATAACATTTATTCAGCAAGGACATTTACAAAACATAAAGTAAAGTAAAAATAGAATGGCTGATAATCAACAACGAATATTAAATTAAAAATAGAATAATAAATAAAATACTGTTACCAACTTAGCAACAGCCAGTACGGCTGTGGAATACCCAGCATTGGTTTTCAGTTGGCGTCTAACACTGATACACGGACGAAGGTACTAAAGGACCTTTTTACACTCGAGGTATATTGGAACATCAATTCAATGTAAGCACCTTACTTAAGCCAAGTATGAGACTACTAATGGAAAAGCTATTTTTATTTATGTTACTACCAGAGCGACCCCGTCGGCTTTATATTGCATATATATGGTAGGTAAGACCATTAGCAATATTGTACTTCTTTATCCGTAGACTTGATCACTTAGTTAACATCATTTCAACCTAAGTAATTGCCACCATTATAATTTTATTTTCCCTTTATTTATAAAAGGCCTTTTATGCATAAAATATGTATGTACGTACATTTCAGTCTTATCATATCTTAATACACATTTTTAGAATATAGTTGAATTATATATTAGACATGTATAGGCTGGAGTGCGGGACCTGTATAATAACGAGCTGATGATTGAGCTCAGCAGCACGCGTGTTGGCTGCTCGATAGATGTATATGTTTGCATTAATAATATCAGTTATGCTGACGACATGGTGCTGCTAAGCCCAGCCATCAGTGCGTTGAGGCAGCTCAAACATACTTGTGAGTATTATGCCCAAAATCGCGGTCTCTCGTACAACTGCACGAAAAGGGAGTATTTGATTTTTAAGTCTTTGGATAAAAATGTCCATCTAGTGTGCCCAAAATAAAGCTAAATGGATCGTGGAACTCAAGCGGGTAAATCATTTTAAATACTTGGGACACTATGTTAACGAAGATCTTGATGACCAAATGGAAATTGAAAGGGAACGCAGGGCACTGGCGGTTAAGAATAATATGCTGCCTCGCAGGTTTGCTCCTTGCCATGAGCATGTTAAGATCTCACTTTTTAAGGCGTACTGCCAAACCTTCTACACGAGCAGCTTGTGGTTTTGTTATACACAGATATTGCTTAGTGCCTTGCGTGTTCAATATAATAATAGTTACAGGATGTTGCTGGGGCTGTCCCATTTTGTAGTGCATCTATCTAGCATGTTTGCGGAAGCTCGTGTTGATGGTGTTCATGTGTGTGTATGTGATATTTCATGTTTGTAAAACGCACCCTCGATACAGGAGAAATTCCTAGTGTCTGGTGACGTATTTAAAAAAAAATCCAAAAACAATATTCTGCCCTTATTTAGGTCTGGCGGCTTATATGTATTACCAAGTATTTAAAAATAATAAAGTAGGTGGATACAACATATTTGGCTCTAAGCACATATGTTGGCCTTGCTGTCGCATTGGGTAACCTGTAATGATAGCTGTTAGGGTTATTGAATAAATAAATAAATAATAATGTTTGTTGTATCCACATAAGATATTATTGTATTACATTTAACCACAGTTTAGATACTTACAGAGTATGTCATCGCGTTTGATCTTAGGGAAAAGTCTTTTGGGCTTGGCTACGTATACTCCTATGAACTTAATATTATTCTGGCAACTTATCTCATGCGAGACTATTCAACTACGCTGAAGATATAGTCTATAACTATGCGCGCAAACACAGATGCACTCCATAGTCCCTCACTCTCATACTCCGATAGGACGTTAGACCGACACGCGCTCAGGCGTAAGACCAACGGCTTAACGTGCCTTTCAAGGCAGAGATCGGTCTTGATATGTCATGTGACAACGGTCACCCATCACAAAACTGCAAGCACGGCCTAACCTCGTAGATTGATCGATCTGCGAAGTAGAAATGTAGCTACGAGCCCTTGAAACCACAACTTCTATGTAGGACTTATAATTAGTGGGGAAATGTGGGTGTATTGTAGACTCCTAATAAAAGACAGTTCCTCTCCAAATCATTTTATAATTTTAATTTTTTACATGATTACTCTACATTTTTTACACAATCTTCATTATAATTTTATCACAACATGCTTCCTTACATTTTTTACACAAAAACTAAAGCGTGATGAAATCTGACAATAATAATTTATTGATTTAAAGTTGAGCAAACTGTGTAGTAACTATTGCGTATGATACAGAAAGAGACAGAAGTATTGGTATTATGAACTTTCCAGGAGTTATATTACAACCGTAATGAATTTGTACAGGATTATTTTTCATGAGGATACACCAATTTTTTAAACTTTTCGTTTTTGGTGACGGATCTGAAAATCAAATTTTTAATATTTTTTTTACTAAACTTGATAAATTCGAATGGTGCTTACAATTATACAGGTTTGGTTGTCTTGCAAATGCCTCAGGTATGCTTAATTTAGTCCTCATTCACTACTTCAGAGAATATTCGATAGTAATAAGCTAGCTAATAACTTTAGTATTGAATAATTGTGCTTACCTACAGATAATGTGTTACATAGTTTTAATACTGTCCTACTCAGTTTTGTCATCTCGTTCAGTAAACATTGACACGCCTCCAAGACAAGAATTGTACAATAAAAATAAAATGAAATGTCGCAAATAGATACAGAAACTTCAATCCATTGGTCTTGATTTATCTGAAAAATGAAATGTATAGGCGCGACAAATAAACATTAGGGAATATGCATGTATTTTTTCATATGATATGATTTCCTCACATCGTTATATAATTATAAAAAAAATTGCGCTTAATACCTAAAATACATGGAGATTTTTGTTTATTATTATCCTGCTACTTTGAAGGCCCACCATTTAGGCGCGCCTGGCGTGACACAGAAGTTGTGCTATGTAATTTATCAATGTATTGTATTTTACAACTATTATAACGGAAAATAACATAGAACCTACTTATATGTTTAAAGCACAATGTGAAATAAATTTTCGACATCTTAGACTTTGGCATCACCTTTCATCTGGCAGTTAGCGTTTCGACTACTTTAAGATTCCCGCTTCTGACACTTTTAATACTTACTATTTTTTTTATATAAATTATAGAATAAGAAATTTTAAAAAGGTAAATACTTAAGAGAAAAAGAGATTAATAAAAAAATTGGCTTATATTTGAATCACATGCTTCAATTCTTATAAAAAAAATGTTTTTAGATACTGCAATACATATAAATACCAAAGCGAAAAAAACTGAGCTATCATAAAACATAACCCTTCCTTGGCAGTTGCGTAAAAATACAGTTTGTATACTTACAGCATTTAACAGTACCATTATTGTTTTGTATACAGCTGTCACGAAATGCAAAGCTGATAAAACCAATGAAAATGACATCTGAAACAAATAATAACTACGTATATATTATTATAAGAATTAGTAAAAAGTAATTTCCGGTAATATTGCATTGGTAAAACAGTAAAAGTAGAAAAAACAAATTTTTAGAGGGTCATCTAGCGATAATTTAATCAACAACAAATACTGCTAAACCTAAATTAAATTAACATATTTGTAATAAAACTAACAATTTCTGTTGGTCGGGTTATATTTTAGCGATTTAAAGGGCTGTCATCAAATGTTTTGTGGTACAGGAATGCGTCCGACTTATACATCACGTAAATAAGCCTTTTTTTCGCCTAATACATATCATAAATACACATACTACAAAAATAGAGATCTTACCTGACCACTAAAACAGTTTGATAGATTCCTACTGCAATTCAGTAAGTGGTTGTACTTCACACTCCATCCGTTTATCATTTCTTCAGTAAGATAAACATTCCTTAGACGTTTATCCGAATTTGCAATTGTTTCTTTGTCATATTTCTCTTGGGCGTGTACAATTTCATTTTTCAAACATTTTAACAAGTATCGTAGCAGAGATATATAAATGTAAAATACAGTATGTTCCACGACAAATCGTAAATCACAGGAGATATTAAATATTAACATGAATAATATATGTAATTTGAATGTCAACCATCGACCCATATACAATTTGAATATTCTTAATAGCATTATACCTAGGGTAAGTAAGCTATATACTACTACAGAAACTCCGAAAAAAGTATACAATTTTCTTAAAGACTGAATATAAATTGGATCTTCTTTGAAGCACTGCTCAAGGGCTTTATAATTATTAACAAATATATTGAAAGAACGCGAATTTTTAATGCTACAATTTAAAGTATTACAATTGTTACATAAGTTTAGAATGTAAAGTAAAAATATCAAGTAGCGTGTAACATTAAAAAACGTTAATTCGGAATGTAATACAACGTAGATAGTGTTTGTTATGAAGACTATGGCAATAAAGATTTCTATTGCTACGCGCGTCATGGCCACAGTTTTAACGCGTTTTTTCATAAGCAAATAATTTCTGTAAATACCTAATATATTCTCAACTTTTACTAAAATTCCCATCATTTTATTTTCCATATTTTGACGCTTAATACTTTCACGCTGCTCACCACAAACTTAACTAGATATACGTCCGAATTAAAGTGAAGCTTGAGTTAGAGTAATAACTAAAAAATTTGTTTGTGTTACATATAATTATTAATCATCAATAATTGTGAAAGTGTGTGTGTGTTGTAACATCAAGATAAGGATACGAGCGCTATAGGAAATTAATTGCCTGTGTTAGTCTAATCACCGTTTTTGTGCATGGACTTGTTTGTTGACATTTTCAGTAGGTCCGGGAAATTGCCTAATGTTAATTATTAATTCATTAAGATTATTAAGATTAGACTGCCTCGTTGGTCTAGTGGTCGCTAAGCGCGACTGCCGAGCACGAGGTCCTGAGTTCGAATCCCGGGTCGGGCAAAGTGTTACTGGGTTTTTCCATTAGGTAATTCTCAGTAGCAGCACGGAGTCTGGATTTGTGCCCGGTTGATGGCAATAGGCTCGCCCCCTATTACATTGGGACCTAAAAAACATAACCAGCGAAATGTGGGTATACTATATGTATACCTCTGCCTACCCCTTCGGGGAATATAGGCGTGATGTTATGTTATGTTATGTTTTGTAATTCATTAAGAAAGAGAGATAATTATTTTTTTCAGCCTGTTTTCCTGCTCATGGGCAGTGCCTCCCTTTGGATATGGTCATCAACTTTTAAGGCTAACTGTACAATAACAAATTAATTATTCATAAAAGTGTATCAGCCCCATACCATGAACTCTTAAAGCAGGACATAGTAAATTATCAACAATATATACATAAATAATAATAAAAAAATATCAAATAATAATAGTAATATAGTATCTAACCACCATAATAATATAGAAACTTACCTACATTCAAATTATTCAACATAGTATATCACCAACATAGTTACCAACTTAATAAAACAGTACCAACATAGTAATATAGTAACTCACCGACATAGTAACCAACATAATAACATACTCACCAACATAATAGAATAGAGTAGTATGGTGCGCAAACATAAACCCAAGCTCAATTCGTGGCTCTACCAGCCCTGATCACCACTCTTAGAGCTGTTGAATTGCGCAGATATATCCATCTTTAGAATATATTGTCAGGAGCAGATGAAGTTCTATCTTTTTTACAAAAACGAATACCTAGGGGCACCTGTACCATTAAAGATCTTAAGTCTAAAGGCGATTACAACTCATTCAAATTTGGTATTCCTGTTGAGTTTTTTGATAAAACTATTTCAAGCATTCTCTAGATTCTTTGCCAAAGTTTTTTTACCAGATGCCCCTCTTCTTGACTACCTAATTCATACATACCAAAGTACCTCCTCCAATCTTATTAATAGTAATAATGATCTGAGCTGTAGCCTAGCTAGCTACGAGCTTTAACGAAGACTCCTGTGCCGGATTTATTTGTTTGTCGTGAAATGTGCGTGTATTGTAGAATCGAAATAAAAGACAGTAACTCAAATATATATTATTCTTTATTACACACCATAAAACAGAACACAATCTTCGTTATAATTTTATCACAACACGCTTCCTTACATTTTTTACACAAAAACTACTAGTCGTGACAAACTGTGACAAAAATAATCTAATTTATTAATTTAAAGTTGAGCAAACTGCGTAGTAACTATCGCATATGATACAGAAAGAGACAGAAGTATTGGTATTATGTACTTTCCAGGAGTTATATTACAACCGTAATGAATTTGGACAGGATTATTTTTTACGAGTATACACCAATTTTTCAAACTCTTCGTTTCTGGGGTAGGATCTGAAAAATAATTATTATTTGCAGTTTTTACTAAACTAGATAAAGAGCTCATACAAAATTACAACAATTTCACGAATAATATCGACGATGGTCGACTTGATTGGCGCAGTGGCTGGGCATGCAACTTAAATTTGTACCATCCGCAGATGTTTTCTCAAGTCTGGGTGTTTATGTATGTAAGCTTCCACGATACAGGAGAAATTCATAGTGTGGGGCGTCGATTTAAAAAAATATATCAAAAAGTTATTGAAAACACGAAAACTCTTATGGTGCTTATATTACTAGTTTGTCTTGCAGATGCCACAGGCGGACTGAATTCAGTGCACCTCTTTCTTTAATAGTAGTAGTAAGTTCACTACTACTTCATAGAATACAAACACGATAGTAATAAGCTAACTTCAGTACGTCATAATAGTGCTTACCTATAGACAATGTGGTACATAGTTTTAATACTGTCCTATTTAATATTGTCATCTTGTTCCGCAAACTTTGACAAGCCTCCAAAACAAGTATTGTACAACAAAAATAAAATAAACCGTCGTAAATAGACAAAATAATTTCAGTCCATTGGTTTTTATTTATCTGGAAAATTTAATGTATATGTATGTGCGACAAATAAACAATAGAAATAAAATATTTATAGATTTTTTAGAAATATTCTTCTGCAATACATATAAATACAAAAGAGGAAAGACTAAGCTATCATAAAAATATAATTCTTAGCAGTTAGGTATAAATATAGTATGTATACTTACAACATTTAACAGTATCATTATTGTTTTGTATGCAGCTGTAACGAAATGCAAAGCTGATAAAACCAATGAAATCGACATCTGAAAGAAATAATATTTCGATTATTAGTAATCTGTTTTGACTTCCAAAGGCTCCTTGGCGTGGCATGGTCACCATGAGGTTATCAATATCAATTGAGGATCCAGGTTTGATGCCAGGATGATGTTGGTAAGGAAGATCTATTGAACTTGAACAATCTTTCCAAGGTACTTTTCTATATTTAAATTGTTTCGTGTTAAAAAGAGATCCGTTCTTTCAAAGGAATCCCGTGGCATCTCGACGACGGCATGCCAGGGCATAATTTTAAAGCATGGCAAATTATGTCGTATTTTTATATGAATACGTTCGAATGTCCATTGGTAAAAATTAAAATCCAGTACCATGCCGTCTAAGTCGGCGTTGGCCATAAGTCTTTAAAATAATTTTGTTCCTTAGACTTCTTTAAGTAGTATTAGGTACAAATAAATAATGAATACACAAATAGATAATAATTATTTCTTACCTGACCATTGAAACATTTTGATAGATTCCTACTGCAAATTAGTAAGTGGTTATACTTCACACTCCAATCTTTAATTGTTTCTTCAGTAAGATAAACATTTCTCTGGCTTTTATCTGAATTTGTGATGGTTTCTTTGTCATATTTAATTTGGATATGTACAATTTCATTTCTCAAACATTCCAACAAGCATCGTAGCAGAGATATGTAAATGTAAAATACAATATGTTCGACATAAAATCGAAAATCAGGTAAAATATTAAATATCAACATCAAAAATATATTTAATTTCCATGCAAACACAGCAATTGCTTTGATTACGAATATTTTAAATACCGTTATACCTAGGGTAAGTAAGCTATATACTACTACAGAAACTTTTAATAAAGTAAACAATTTTCTTAAAGACTGAATATAAATTGGATGTTGTTTGAAGCACCGGTCCAGGGCTTTAAAATCATTAACTATAGTAGGTAATAAAAGGTCGCGAATTTTTGATGCTACTTATTAAAGTGTTACAATTGTTACACAGGCTTAGAATAAAAAGGATAAATATCAAGCGCGTTGTATCAAAAAAATTGAAACCTGATTTTATTATAATATAATTAATGTTTGTTATGGAGAGTATGGTAATAAGGATTTCTATTGCTACGCGCGTCATGGCCACAGTTTTAACGCGTTTTTTCATAATCAAATAATTTCTGTAAATACCTAATATATTCTCAACTTTTACTAGAACTCCTATCATTTTGTTTTCCATATCTTTACACTTAATATTTTCACGTTTCTCGACACAACCTTAACACGCTATACGTCAGAATTAAAGTGAAGCTTGAATTCAAGTAATTACTTAACAATATGTTTGTGTTTCGTTGATTAATGATTAATATTCATATTCATTTAATATTTATTGCAATTAAATCTAAAATAAAAGGTGAATGATTAAACATGAATGCTGCTTAGGGCACTGTAAACTATTTGTATTGAATATAAACTTTCATTTAAAATTGTGTAGTAAATTTAGTATCATAATTTTTAATACATTTTGAATTATTTTAATCACAACTTTTAGTTCCTTCACGAATTTCTGTTATATAGTCATCACGGGTGGTGACATATTGCGCCGTACTGTTAAAACCAGATTCTTTAATTGAAGCCTCAAAAAAGCTGTAACGCTGGTGTGCGAAAGAATGTAATTAAAACATGTTGTGGCCGCATTTAAGACACTAGGTCGTTTTCAAATGAACAGAATCAATAAACGCTGTTACACGTTCTAGGTTTTTTTGGTTTTCTCGAGGTCCTGGGTCAGCCAAATGTTGGTTGAGTAAATGTTGAAACTGTTGTCTTAAACTTCCAGATCGAATTTCTTATTGTTTGAACAGTTGGAGCTTGATTTCGTTCCTTATATCGAGGAAAAAACCCATCTAATTTCGGGCGCAAGAACGATGTTTCGATAATACTCGAGAACAAAAAGTTTATATTGTAGTTTTATAATCGCGGGGCGCAGCTAGTTTGTAATAAATATGTAAAAACCTATGTTTTCTATGGTAATTCTTAAATGCAAGGCCAGATCTTTATACAATATTCTTATCATTATTTTAAGTAGTTAGGTACATTATATTAATTAGTCACACGAACTTTTCCATGATCGGTAACTTTGACAACCTTATTTGACAACATACTTTCTATAAATAAGTTTGTTATGAAGAAATTTAGATATTAAAAGACGATTTCTACATAATAATAATTATGTACCTACAAAAGTAATGATGTAAGCGCAAGTTTGATGTCATATAGAACGCTTTTCTAGCGAGCTTCAGACTATTAGGCCAATTATACTCTTATTTGCCACTCAAATGACAGTAGCTCGCGAAAACCGCGGGCCCCAATTTCCCCGCATATTTTATTTTTCGTGCGGAAACGTTACAAAAACATCGAACTTAAACAAAAAAAAAAGCGATGGTAAACCAATAACTGTTTCATATAGTAAATAAACTAAGCTTATTTCAAAACATGTTTTGTTTTTTTAAATAACTATTTTTTTTTAATAACAGATGAAAACTTATACTTGTTTTATGTCACAAACAAAATTTTTAAGTTTTTTTATCAGATGGCGTTTTCTTACTAGATTCCCCTTCTCTTGACTGTGACTTGACTTAACCATACATACCAAAGTACCTCCTCCAATCTTATAATAATATCTGCTGATCTGAATCTGATCTGCGCAGTAAAACCACCATTAACGACGACCCTTGTGTAGGATTTATTTGTTTGCCGTTAAATGTACGTGCATTGTAGAATCCAAATAAAAGACACTAACTCTACAATATAATACAGTATAATATTCTTTATTACACACCATAAACATAATACAATCTACATTATAATTTTTTCACAACATTCTTCCTCTACATTTTTTACATTACTAGGCGTGACAAATTATGACAAATATAATCTAATTTATTCATTTAAAGTTGAGCAAACTGCATAGTAACTATCGCGTATGATACAGAAAGAGACAGAAGTATTGGTATTATGTACTTTCCAGGAGTTATATTACAACCATAATGAATTTGGACAGGATTATTTTTTACGAGTATACACCAATTTTTCAAACTCTTCGTTTCTGGAGTAGGATCTGAAAAATAATAAATAATTTCAGTTTTTACTAAACTACACAAATTAACTCATACAACAATTTCTCGAATAATATCGACGATGGTAGACTTAGGCGCAGTGGCTAAGTGATTGGACTGCTGCACTAAGCACATGGCTTACATAGGACTTAAATTTGTGCCATCCGCAGATGTTTTCCCAAGTCTGGGTGTTTGTGTATGTGATATTACAAGTCTGTAATAAGCACCCACGATAGAAATTAAATTCATAGTGTTGGGTGAAGATTTAAAAAAATATATCAAGAAATTCACATGTGGTATTGCAAGACAGATTGTCTTGCAGATACCACAGGTAGGCTGAATTTAGTACACCTCTTTTTCTAATAGTAGTAGTTAGTACACTTAAGCTACTAGTAATATAGTACTTCATAATTGTGCTTACCTATAGACAATGTGTTACATAGTTTTGATACCGTCCTATTTAACACTCTCATCTCGTTCAGCAAACTTTGAGAAGCCTCCAAAACAAGAAATGTACAACAGAAATAAAATAAACCGTCGTAAATAGACAAAATCATTTCAGTCCATTGGTTTTTATTTATCTGAAAAAATTAATGCCCCAAATAAACAACAGAAATAAAATATTTTTAGATCGTTCAGAAATATTTATCTGCAATACATAATTATAAATACAAAAGTGGAAAAGATCATAAAAACATAACCATTCCTTGGCAGTTAAGTGGAAATATAGTTATTTATATTTACTTACAACTTACAGATAAAGATACTTACAATATTTAACAGTATCATTATTACTTTGTACATAGCTGTCATGAATTGCAATGCTGATAATACCAATGAAATCGACATCTGAAAGAAATAATATTAATAGATTATTCTAAATAGATACAATATAACGTATAAAAGTTTATAAAAATTGAAATTCCTAACAGGTCTTAAAATGAATGTCCATGTCGCACTTGTACCGGTTAACGTTGGGAAAAAATACTCTCGAAGTTGTCGACCACTACGTCTACTTAGGACAAATTGTTCAGTTAGGCCTGTCCGACTTCGACAAAGAGGTCGCCTAAAGAATCCAACTCGGATGGGCAGCGTTCGGGAAACTACGCGACATCTTCTTGTCTAAAATTTCGCAGTGTCTGAAGACGCGGGTCTTTGACCAGTGTGTTGCCAGTGATTACGTATGGCTCTAAGATGTGGTCGCTAACAGTTGGCCTTTTGGAGAGGCTCAGAGTCACTCAACGATCTATGGAGAGAGCTATGTTCGGGGTTTCTTTGCGCGCTAGGATCCGGAATACATAAATTCGCCAAAGAACTGGAGTCACCGACATAGCTCGAAGAATATGCAAGTTGAATTTGCGATGGGCAGGCGATAGCTTGAAGAACCAATAACAGCTGGAGAAGATAGTTTCTCAAGTGGCGACCACGAACCGGAAGACGCAGCGTTGGCACGCCTCCTACCAGGTGGACCGACAATATCGTCAGAATTGCGGGCAACCAGTGGATGCAATTGGCACGCTGTCGTTCATTGTTGCGTTTTAAGGGGTAGGCGTTTGTTCAACAGTGGACGTCTTCCGGCTGATGAAAACTTCGTGCAGTATGTTGTAATTAATGACTACATAAAAAGATTATATATCTTACCTGACCATTGAAACATTTTGATAGATTCCTACTGCAATTCAGTAAGTGGGTATACTTCACACTCCATTCTTTTATTGTTTCTTCAGTAATATAAACATTTCTCTGGCTTATAACTGAATTTCCGATAGTTTTTTTATCATACTTCATTTGGATATATACAATTTCATTTCTCAAACATTTCAACAAGCATCGTAACAGAGATATGTAAATGTGAAATACAATATGTTCTACATAAAATCGAAAATTAGGTAAAATATTAAATATCAACATCAATAATATATATAATTTCCATGCAAACCAAACAATTACATTGAGTATGAACATTTTCAATACCGTTATACCTAGGATAAGTAAGCTATATACTACTACAGAAACTTTCAATAAAGTATACAATTTTCTTAAAGACTGAATATAAATTGGATGTTGTTTGAAGCACCGGTCCAGGGCTTTAAAATCCTTTACTATAAGAATAAAAGATCGCGAAAATTTAATGCTACTTATCAAAGTATTACAAGTGTTACAGAGGTTTAGAATAAAAAGAACAAATGTTAAGCGCGATGTTTCAAAAAAATTGAAACCTGAGTTTATTATAACAAAGATAATGTTTGCTACGGAGAGTATGGTAATAAGGATTTCTATTGCTACGCGCGTCGTGGCCACAGTTTTAACGCGTTTTTTCATAATCGTATAATTTCTGTAAATACCTAATATATTCTCAATTTTTACTAAAATTCCTATCATTTTGTTATCCATATATTTACACTTAATATTTCCACGTTTCTCGACACAACCTTAACTCGCTATACGTCAGAATTAAAGTGTTGTTTGAGTTTAAGTAATTACTTAACAATATGTTTGGGTTCAGGGCCGGATCCAGCCAGCGCGGGGCCCGTAGCAAATTCTATTAAGGGGCCCCTGATTTTTTTTTAGGTTATTAAATAAAACAAAACTCTTACTTTTCTGGATTGAATTTGGGCAAAATCTATACTATACTATAATATATAATTAAAATATATAATATATATATACTATATTTATTATATATTTTTTATAATTTTACATTATAAAGCTGAAGAGTTTGTTTGTTTACTTGAACGCGCTAATCTCTGGAACTACTGGTCCGATTTGAAAAATTTTTTCGGTGTTAGATAGCCCGTTTATCAAGGAAGGCTATAGGCTATATATCATCACGCTACGGTCAATAGGAGCGGAGCACCAATGAAGAATGTTTCAAATCGGGTTGATTTTTTTCCATTCGACAGCTTCCCCAGCGTGCGCTGCGTAAACGGTTTAAGTTTCGCCAAAATCACTTAGAACAGAATCATTCTTCCGTAAAAGTTCTAAAAAAAAGTCCGCGACAGCATATTATGTCTATCTTTTAAGGTTGGCTCACTATAACCTTTTTTATGCTTACCAAATTTGTTCAAAAATAATGCGTTATTTGCAAAAGTGTTTTTATAAACATGAATATAAATCCATATCCAAATAAATACGTTATTCATCACAAGTGTTTAATTAAAAACAAAATTGCCCTTTATCTATACTATAATATAATAATAATAATAATAATATTATAAAGCTGAAGAGTTTGTTTGTTTGTTTACTTGAACGCGCTAATCTCAGGAACTACGGGTCCGATTTGAAAATTTCTTTCGGTGTTAGATAGCCCGTTTATCGAGGAAGGCTTTAGGCTATATATCATCACGCTACGGTCAATAGGAGCGGAGCACCAATGAAGAATGTTTCAAAATCGGGAGTTTATTTTTCGTTTTGTGAGATGTCGCTGCGTGCGCTGCGTAAACCGTTAAAGATTTGCAAAAGTTATGTATAACAGTTCTGTTCCTCTTTAAAAGTTCTAAAAATAAGTCTGCGACAGCATAATATGTCTATCTTTTAAGTTTGGCTCTATATAACCTTTTTTATGCTAATCAAATTTGTTCTAAAATAATGCATTATTTCCGAAGGTTTTTTTATAAACATGATATTAATCCTTATCAAAATAAATACAGTATTCATTATAACTTTTTAATTTTAAACTAAATTGCCCTTTACATCATTGAATTTCACTGAATATCTTAGGAGATATCGCAGTTTTAAATTAACATCGCAGCAAAATAATAAGTTCCACTTTTACTGATAAAAGCCTGATATAGGCACCTAAAATAGCTCCTCAACGTACGTATTATATAAAAATATTATTTTCACCTTCTTCGTTAACAAAGACAGAAGTCGCGGGCATAAGCTAGTTTTTAATATAAAATTATTTACGGTCAGAAAGCATTGGTGCGCGGGGCCCCTACATGCGCGGGGCCCGTAGCATTTGCTACTCTTGCTACGTGGTTAATCCGGCACTGTTTGGGTTACGTTTTTGAATGATTAATATTCATACTCGTTTATTTATTGCAAAGAAATGTTAAATAAAAGGTAAATGATTGAACATTAATCATGCTTAAAGCACTACAAACAATTTGTATGTACTTAGTTTAAAATTACAAATGAATATAAACTTACATTTAAAAGTAACTTAACTTGTAGATATAATATAATCTCTTGAATTTAGTATCATAATTTTTAATATATTTTAAATTATTTTAATCACAACTTTTATTTCTCCAACAACAAACATTTCACGAATTTTTGTTATATGTATATGTCACAACCCGTAAAGTCTGGTAGTGACATATTGCGCCGTACTGTTGTAACCAGATTCTTTTATTAAAAGCTGTAACGCTAGTGTGCAAAATTGGTGGCCGCATTTAAGACACTAGGTCGTTTTTAAATGAACAGAATCAATAAACGCTGTTACACGTTCTAGGTTTTTTGGTTTTCTCGAGGTCCTGGATCAGCCAAATGTTGGTTGAGTAAATGTTGAAACTGTTGTCTTAAACTTCCAGATCGAATTTCTTATTGTTTGAACAGTTGGAGCTTGATTTCGTATCTTATATCGAGAAAAAACCCGTCTACTTTTGATCGCAAGATCGATGTTTCGATAATACTCGAGAACAAAAAGTTTATACCTACATATTATAGTTTTAATATTTATAATAACTATGGAAAAACCCATGTTTACTATGGTAATCCTTGAACGCAAGGCCAGATCTTTATATAATATTCTTATCATTATTTTAAGTAGTTACATTATCTTAACTAATCACACGTACTTTTCCATCGTTGGTAACTTTGACAACCTTATTTGACAACATGTTTTCTAAAAATAGGTTTGTTATGAAGAAATAATAATGCCTAATAATAATTATGTAACTACACAAGTAATGATGTAAGCACAGGTTAGATGTCATACGGAACAACGTTTTTCTATCGAGCTTAAGACTATTGGGCCAATAATTATACTCTTATCAAGAGACGACCCGATATGTCCAACGGGTGAGATCTACGAATATACGTCTGGGATCTTTGCGTTTAGTATAGAGCGACCAATATGTAATAATAGGTATATGACTTTTGGTGTCATTTTTGCATGTTGTCCATGGCTAAGCTTGAATCTAAATTGATAAAGGAAATTCGAAGAATGATGGACATGAGCGGGACTTGAACTTTACTAAATTTACTTTATTAATTTAGAATATGTAATGTACATGTAAATGCGAGAGAACTATATTAACTTTATGCATTTACAAATGTTTTTGCGTTTTGAATTGTCTTTTTTCGGCGCTTATAAATATATAAGCGGACCTTAATCAATGGCAGTGGCACTTGTAGAAAAATGAATACATTTCTTTTTCTTTCTCTCAAGAACGATACCATGGGTTAAATCAACGGAACAGAGTAAATAAAAAAGTTTTACGATAAAGTAATATTTTATGATAAATCAATGAATAGTTTTATTTTTGTTTTTGTTTATTTAAATATACAACACTTAATAGTAAAACCAATAAACGTTTTTGTTTCAATAATGGATATTCCGTTAAAACCATCTGCTTATGTTAAAGCTGAGTGAATTGTAAAGCTACAACTGCGTAGGAGATAGAAAGAGACAGAAGTACCGGCAATAAGTACATTCCCAGTGCTATTTTTGAATGATATTGTACTTGAACTGGATTGTTTTTTATTAGAGTAAATAAATTTTTTAAACTCTTCGTTTCTGGGTTACATCCTGGAAATTAAAAAGAAATTAAAACAATCATCAATTTATTTCATAGATACTCATGTAATAATATTTTTGGATTCATTTGATATACTAAAATTGTTTTTGTATGTTGTGGTTTAGTAATAAATTTAAATATAATAATATTGTATCTTAAATTGTTGTGACGAGTGTTTTCGCTTCGTCGGTAAAGACTAGTAGGGGCTTACTAGAGTTAATTCGACAGAGCGTGAGAGTTACTTGATCTTCTTCATCCTACCGGCATGAGCCAGTTGTTTAACGGAAATCATGCTTTTATGTAAACACTACTACTAGTCAATAGGATGGCAGTAAAACTGACCGTCTAGTGTACCGGACGTACTTAGGTGAGATCACTCATGGAGGCTCTCTACTTGTAACATTTAGTAGTATATAGAGGTATGTTTGTTCGTTGATATGCAGGGCTAGGGGTCATCTTCGAAATCATCTGATTTTCATAATCATTTTACCAATATTTACAGTGGACCTTCACCACGGGGTGAACAAGTACATCATGACCAAGAGCGCGTTGCAGTCCCCTACCGGACATAGATTATTTTAATCTCGGAAAAGACTCGGTAAACATTTCCATTAGACCTAGTCAAACTAGACCTACTCATATAATATAGATACTTATATACTTACTTATCGACAACGTGCAGTAGAGTTTACAAAGTCTTTGATTTAGTATATACCCCTCGTTTAGTAGATTCTGTGACGCCTTCAATATTATGAAAGAACAAAATATGTAATCCATAAGATTAAATAATATAATGCTAGTATGTATTAACTGGAATTCATTCTGCAAACAAACAAACATTGCATATTATATTTATTTAATTGAATAATAAAATTAATTTACACACATACATAGATCAATAGTAACAAAGATTAAGAGTAACAGTAGGTACAAAAGTACTGTACAGTGTACTGTAAATTATAATGTATTATAAAATGTAATAGTGATTTAGTTTTTACGTACCCCATAAAGTAATTCGTGTAATATCTCGTACCCTGAAGCCACGTAGCGATATGACGATAAGGCCAACGAAAATATCATCTAAAAAAACAATATATATGTCATTATTATTGCAAATAAATAATATAAGTTATTTACATTATGACGCTGCATCTGTCTCTACACTACCAACTAAATTGATATTTTAGTATAATTTTAGACTATAGGGAGCAATAGTAGTGTTTGATTAATCCTTTGCCCTTTGTGGCCAACTATTATCACATACGCGGCCATACCTGATATTTGAAGCATACTGATAACTCCTTGCTGGATCGCAATAAGCAAAAATACTTTGAGGCCCATTCTTTCACCATCTCTACAGTCAGAAACGGATTCTCCAGCCTTCCATCAAAGGAACTTATTCCAATACTATTATATTTCATCTGAACATCCAACACACAATCGTTGAAACATTTTAGTAAATTCTGAAGCATAGTAATGTAAATATACAATATCATATGTTCCATTACGAATCTCATTTCAGTGTAAAACGCAGTCACTGCCCGCAAAATTACGTAGCCGTCAAACCCTTGGTTATAAACAAACGTCGACTTTATTACCGCCAAACATGAATTCAATAAACAAGTTGTAAACGTAACTATTTTAAATAAAGTCTTTAACTTTTTTAAACATTTGAAGTATGTCGGTTCTTTTTGAAAACAATGGATGACGGCTGTGAAGTTTGTCAAGAAGCTTATGTATGATTGTGAGTTGTGAACAGCACTTAAAAAGGTCAAAATATTGCTCAGAGAGTATGCTAACTGATACAATACTGATATTGTTAAGCCAATGTGGTTATTCGGAGGCACTAAACCAGAATAAATAAAGAGCTTGCTTATAAAGTTCAACACATATATGGTAATTTCTATTCCAATGCGGGTTAAACTGAAAATTTTATAAGGTGTCTTAAAAAGTACAAATTGTCTATAAACCCCTAGTAGATTTTCAGCCTTTATTAACAAGTTTATCATTTTGACGTTAAATCCAACAGTTAGTCACAACGAACAAGTGAACTAGAAACAGTTCTATTGTCTACCCTTAATTTATGCTCTTGAATTGAAAGTGGACAGGAGTCAATCAAAATAAAGCGGTAAGTAATTGTTATTACTTATGAATATAATAATTTTACATTTAGATAATAAGATAATTCCACTTGAGAAATTACTCAAAGCGATACAATCCCAGAATATAAGTAATAATCATGAGAAATTCAGCTTTATAGTTAAGAGTCAGGCACCGAAAAGAGTAATTATGGAGTTTGCTCTTCTTAGGAATGACATTTTGAAACTGTGTAGCTAGATTGGAAAATGTACAGTGTTTGCTGCCTGTTATCAATACTCATAAATAAATTTGGAGTGTCTGTTTGTAACATAAAATACCAGGTTTTTTGCCAAATGATTTAAAATAGAAGGAACCTATACAATACATATACAATTAATTTGTTTTTGGCCGTCTGTCTGTTCCGGCTAGTCTACACAACGGCTGGACGGATTTTGACGGTACTTTCACTGGCAGATAGTTGTTCTTAAAAGGAGTAATTTGGTCCTGGGCATAAGTTAGTATGAAATAAAACAACTTGTTTCTATTAAAATAAAACTTTTTAAACGGAATAAATCGCGCTTTTTAAAACATATTTTTTTGGCCAGGTAGCAGGCACCTTAAAATCCTCACGGCCATAAACAAGTGGTAATATGCTTGTCGAATAGAAATTGAATAGACTAATAAATGTATGAGGATGGCGTATTGTTTCGAATGCGTAATGTATGACATATATTTTTCATTCAAATTCGGAATATTTTCATTTCATATGAATTACAGACGCTTATGAAACGTTAAGTAGCTAGTTGGACGAAGAAGAGAAAGTCCAAAAATGTCTTTCCTATGGAGAAGAATCGGCAAGAAACTCCATTATATTCGATTTCAATTTGTCCAGCGGGCAGCGTTTTGTTTAGCCACCTATGTAGGGCACCATAATTGTCTGGGTTGCGTATCGTCATGAGCTTTTTTTATTTATAAGCTTGACTAGGAGGATCGTTCAAGGTTAGGGTGCGCTTAAAATAAAAGTCTCATTCCAAACAAAGCAAGGACCACTTTTATTCACACTATCACGTTAGTGTTAAAACATCACAAAATATTTTAGTGTATGTAAACTCCCTTTTTGCAGGAATCAGCATATCAGGAATATTACATTCGAAAAAAAACTTAAATCATTTTGTAACTACACAACGGATTTTTCCTGTATCGTGGGTGCGATTCACAAGCATGAAATACCATATAACCTACCTATATACCTATACCCTACACAGACAACCATACTTATAGCGGTTTGTCGTCATGCAGAAATCGAAGCCGCAACAGTCTAATCGCTTAGCTCCTGCGCCAATCAGGTCGTCAAACATTAGCTATATTATACAACGTATATTGATTATACTACGTGGTTGTATTGTAACAATACTACAATGTTGGAAATAGATAACGATAACATCATAGGAAGAATATACATTCCCAAAGAAAATTTACTAAATTGTATGACAATAGGACAGGTGTTCACTAGACGGTTGAAATCCTTAAGTGGTCTTGCTTCTGAATTTTTAAGACCTGGAAATTAGAAAAAAAAATTACTTTAAAAAAATATTTATTTTGCATGAATTACAATATCATTTTAGCATATTGCCCATGCTATGTTTTAATACAAATTGCCGAAGTTTTCCAATTTATTTTGGTTGAGATCTGATGAAAACCTTTAGAGAAAACGATGGAATGCTAATTTAAAGTGAATTGTTACATCTTTCTAAAACGATAGAAAAAAACTTGACTGACTATGTGTTTAAAACTTACGTGTCGAAACTAAGCTAAGAAGTCTTGCCAAGGCCTTGTTGAGGGTTTTTATTTGATTTTGCAACGTCTGACCAGCAAATAATAGAAGACTTGACGCTAGTGCATGATAAGCTAACACGAACGCCATAATTTTTGCTTCAAAATATCTGTTACTCGACTGAAAACATTTAAACAAAATTATTTTATTAATTTTATAGATTTCGAGTACCAATATGATTTAAATAGTTTTGCATAAAATTGTATAATAATTTAATTAGGGTAAAATTGTATACTTTAAAAAAGAAATGAAATTAGTATTAGGTATATTTCTTTGTATTAAGCAGCACACATTGGATAATAGCTACTATTTTATCACCTTTGTATACAGTGAACTATATTATTTTGGGAAATAAAGCATCTTTAAGCCTAACCAACAAACGCTTACCTTTTTTATAATTATAGTTGTTAGGTCGTATAATGAAATTACACATTGCAGTACAACCACTGTTATGGAAAATATCAACTGCAAAGGAAAAAGGAAATCATTAAATCGTAACTGATCAATCTTCTATCCTTCATTATCATGTCTCGTTCATCTACCCTCGCCTGTGACTTAGTCCGCGTGAATGATGACCCTATCCGAAGCTCAAGCTTTCGATATTTATCACCGAAAAACTGGTCTAGTGGTTTAGCCATAAAAACAAAATATGGTTACTTTTTATGAAATTGTTATTAATACCCGGAAGTTTCCCACTGTTGGTCATAGGCCTTCACTATCTTTATATTACTACTACGAGCTGCCAGTGCCCACCAGTCGTATATAAAAGTAAGTTTCACCCCGCTATCTCTATCTAGGTCTGCCTTGGCACTTATAAAATAAATATAATAAACTAAGCATGGAGTAAGGATTACCATATCATTAAAGCATTGTGACAAATGCTTCGTGCACAACAAGATGTGTCGATACGAATCCGTCCAGGCATTTATTTTCTCCTCTAAATCAAACTGTTCTTCGACCTCCTCGCATATTTCACCAATTTCTTCGTCATCGTACTGAATTTCAACCTCATGCACGAAATCGTTCAAAATCTTTAGGCAATCGTATATTCTAATTATAGAACAATATACCACAAAGTGTTCAAATATATAGCGATAGTCTACCCACGTTTCATAAACTACAAGTAAAGTGATATATCTAAGGAGATGGGCTTGCGAATATATTAAATATTGCATCCTAAAAATTACCAAGAGCGTTGACGTTATGACAAACACCACGGTGCCAACGAAACATTTGATTTTAAGCACGTTTTCAGATTTCCTATAGCTTGAGTAGTTCTTGTAAGTTTCATGAATAATTTTAACGTTTTCGAAATAATTTTTATACGCTCCTGATGTTCGGATTCCACCAATGACTACCACAAGTACTTTTATATAAAGTAACAACTGTAACATTGTTGCAACTAGGAGGCCTTCGCCGGACTCTTGGGCTATATGTATTACTATTTTAACATTAATAATTGTTATACACAGCGATAAAATGACTTCTAAAAATATAACGCGTGTCAGTACTAGAATTTTACGGCATTTATCAAAAAATAAATAATTTCGGTAAATTCCCATGAAGTTTTCAACAAAAATTATTATTTTTAGTAGACTCATTGTGGACAAGTGTGCAAGAGTGACGCTCATAACTGAATGACCGGTAATCTAATTTAATGATAAAACGTGTGTCGTTCTTTATTTGGTAATTGGTCATTTGTAATAATGTATTGTCAAGGCGTATGTAATTTATTATCGTTAATGTGGAGTATTGATTTTTTAACCTTTCATTTTATCTAACTTCAGGTTTCTTAAATAGGTATCTATTTTGCGTTTTTTTTACGTATTTAGACGATGATTGATTACTGGAATTTATTTTTAGAGTGGTGAAATCATGCGAAAAGGCAAAAAAGTTCATTGGCCTTTTTTCTATTATAAACGATTTTTGTTGTTGAGAAATATGCATGATCCAAGATTTATATGTATAAATGCATCTTAGTAGCGACACAAAAATTTATTCGCTCCTAAAACTGTTGAACATTGTATCTTATAAAACTTACACAACAAATCGTGTAACTTCGCTTGTATCTACATCTAGCTCAATAAATCTAAGTGACACTATTGAATAAACCAAAACATTTTAATTGATAAGATTACTTAATAGATATTTTAAATTAGAATCGTCATGGATTTAAATAAAACAATTGAGGGCTGTTTCCATTCCTAAAAGCTTGGAAGGAAATTAGTTTTGGAGCCTATTTCCTCCGCTTCCATTTAGAGCCCTAGACCCCTACAAAAAGTGTTATTTATATTTGATGTAAAGAATTTCTAGCTAGGTTCAAGAAAAAAAACTAATAAATGTAGGTATATAATATAATACACATATGTATACGCCTACATTCCCTGTACTGTTTACATCATATTGCAAGACCAATTTTAGTCCCATTATGACTGTATAGGTTTGTCATGTTGCGCTAACGGTCATAAGCGCGTATATTGAGCTTGAGGTGCGTTGACCGTGTTTCCCGGATCAAAGTGATATTGAGTTTTTATTATCATTATCATCAGCCGGAAGACTTCCACTGTTGAAAAAAGGCCTCCCCCTTAGAACGCAATGTGGATGCAATTAGCAAGCTGTCGTTTATTGTGTAAACGACAGCTTGCTAATTGCATCCACCGGTTGCCCGCAATTCTGACGATATCGTCAGTCCACCTGGTGGGAGGCCTGCCAACGCTGCGTCTTCCGGTTCGTAGTCGCCACTCGAGGAACTTTCTTCCCCAGCGGTTATCGGTTCTTCGAGCGATATGGCCTGCCCACAGCCTCTTCAACTTGCATATTCTTATTGAGTTTTACCATTAAATTTGTGTGTAAGGTATTATGCAATATGGTGGCAAATCTAATTTATCGAGTATACCTCATTATTTCCTGAGGTAGAGAACTGTAAAGGGTATTTCGAATTTGCTCCAAAATTGGCTTCCTGCTAAACCTTAACTTCAGTTGACTGAAAAATTTCACGACCGATGCCGCAACATTAGCTAGTCCTCGTCAACTCAAATAGAGAAAAGTTTCTACATTTTGATGTTAAAATAACGTGTGAGCTCACATTAAGACAAAGAACTTTGTGTTAATTAGTCTTTAGTTTACATTAAGTTGTTACACGAGGCAGCTCACAAAGGCTTGAAGTGAGTTGTTTACTTTAACAGATCCCCTAGTTTAAATATATTAATGTTAGTGAGTATGAATGCCTCTTGGTCTAATGGTTGATAAGCGTGACTCCTGAGTATGAGGTTATGGATTCAAATCCCATGTAGGGCAGTGTTATTAGGTATTTCCATTACGTAATTCTCAGTAGCAGCATGAAGTTCGGATTTGTACCTGGTTGATAGCTATAGGCTTGCCCTATTGCATTGAGACTTATAACATAAATGGCGAAATGTCGGTAGGTATACTATAGGTAGCACCTAAGGGTGAGGCTGAGATTTGTTCAACAGTAAACGTATTTAGGCTGATGATGATGATTAGTATTATTCACCTCTTCCTATCCCGATGGTCTTATGTTTAACTTGAATTGGTCGATTTAACCATGTGATTTATGCCTTTGTTCCTAAATCATATTATGTGTCTCATGTTGCCATAATCCCAACGCTTGGCAAGTGCCTTAGGGATTGCAATATTGGTGGTTAAGTTGCAGAAGACGCTGCTGCTCATGTTCTGAATTTTTCCTTAGTTCTGAATCTTAGCTTCTGAATTTTTGTCTTACGACACCCACGGGAGGAAAGGGGGGTCAATTCTAGGCCGCGTAACACTTTGCAAAGCCAATAGCCATCGAATAGGTCGTGGCGTGGTGTAAAGATTGGTCAGTCAACAAGGTTTGTAGTGAGGTTGACCGCCTTGGGTGCGCTCGACGGTTTTCTTAATTGCCGAAACAAACTGGGGTCAATGTCTCTTTTAATAACGATCAATGTTTGTTCAACTTTTTCATAACAATCTTTTATCTGCACCGCAGTGGAATAATTACGTAAAAGCTTACATTAATCAATTATAATTATACCTATGTCATATTACACTAATAAATTCCTAAACAGTGCATTTATACGAGGTATGTACCTAAAATCAATTAATAATGATTATTGCCTGCCGTTCTACGTCCAAGTAGGTACCAACATTTCATTAAAAAGGAAACAATGTCAGAGTATGATTGATTGATAATCTATTATAGCTAATGGTGTTAAATCCTAGTAAAGAAACATACATACATAAAGTCACGCCTGTTTCCCAGAGTGGTAGGCAGACACCACGGATTTCCATTTCCTGCAACACTGTAATGCTTCTTTCGCCTCATTCGCGAAAATAAAATAATAATGTTAGATAGCTATCATATCATTTTACTTTCATTAAGACGACGTTTGTTTATAAAAAAACTATAGTAGGATAGGTACTTAAGTTTTTTTTTACAAACGTCAACCACACTAGCAATGTCTCTTGTACAGTGAGCTCGTTTCACAAATATGAAATATCACATGCACAAACATCTGCAGGTCAGACAGAATGTTTGTCCTGTGCGGGAATCGAATCCGCAACTCTTAGCGCAGTAGTCCAACCGCTAAGTTATTACGCAACCCTACCTTGTTCTACAAGCTTTTAGTTACTATGCCAATCAGGGTGTCAATGTATGGCCAGTTTTACGACACCCTAACGCCTGCTTATCTACGTAAACACAGGCATGTTGATACCGGCCTCGGATCTACGCAGTGTCACTGACGTAATCCTCCATTGATTTAAATAATCTCTAATACTGTATTTGTATAGGTATTGGATGTTAGCAACGTAAGAAATACTGTTATGGTTATATTTGAGAAAGTAGACTTTTTATGGACTTGGTAACAGAAGCGGAAAGCATAATTTGATTTATAATAGATTGTACACACAACATCACGCCTGTATTCCCCGAAGGGGTAGGCAGAGGTGCACATATAGTACACCTACATTTCGCCAGTTATGTTTTTTTATGTCCCAATATAATAGGGGGCGAGTCAGCAGTCGCGCTTAGCCACCACTAGACCAACGAGGCAGTCTGTATAATAATAGATTGTAAGAAAATACAAAATCTAAAATACAAAAATGAGTTGAGAGAATAATGTAAACAAATTTAATAAATAAAAGTTGTGCTGGTGACCAGCTAATAGGGTTGCAGATAACCATTAGGCCCTAGATATATCCTAGGTACAAAAATGTTAGGATTATTTAAGGCGAAATAAAACCCAGTTACAGCGTTGGAGGAAGCAAGTTTCTGATGTTACACCTTCGTCCCTCCAAGGTATATAAAAGCTTTAAGGTAACCCCGCTTAATCTGCGACTAGTCGTGTTGGTATTCTGTCTAATCGGGCTATGAGAAGTTAGAGAGTTAACCGCCTGTGGTGTTTATATGCTGTTTATATGCTCCCAAAAAAGACACCCTTCAGTAGGCACCTATGTCACTTGTAACGTTATTTTTTACTGGTTACATCGGTAATTGGTACATGTTTACGTATGCTAATGCCTTCCCATTTACGAATGTCGGTAAATATGAGAATATTTTACGCTTTTCAAGAAAACCGTATGTAACTGACGGAAACGAAATTGCTTCCATAAAACATGCCTTGTTTTTAATGGAGAGACTATATATAAGGTTCCTATATGTACATATATTAAATGTTTATCCGAAGTGGGTAAGTAATTACCATATTACTGATAAGTTTTAATTAATAACCACAACAAGATATCAAACGAAATAAACAAAATAATACAAACCAAAAATGTTCTTAGTTAAATGTGACATACATTTGTAGCAGCATAAATTATTTGTGGAAGGCAATTCTTTTCGTTTCCAAATCCCTTGATATACCGCACGAAACCCTGAAGAAAAATCGTCATACTTCAGTAGCGCGACGGATACTTTCGTTGCTTACATCTACGGTGTACCTATGTTCATTCATATTTTATCCCACAACTAACAAATACACATACGAACCCTGAAAACATAACACTCCATTTTTTGGGTAGACGAGTAAAAGCAGAATCACTGTAGTATCTACCAACCTTGTTTTGTTTTCATATCAGGGTCAAGTTTTCAATCGTCTATCAAGTCAAAAACAAGTGTCAATGTGACTGATCCAATGTGTTTAGTACTAATTTATTTCTACACAGACACAGCTAACTAACGGTGAAGAAAAACATCGCAAAGAATGTTGTGTTTAATGATTTGATCTAAATGAAGTTTTGGATATAATTTGTTGAATTTGGCCATTCAATTATAAGAGAGCCATTATACATTTATTTGGATACGTGCCCTCATAACGGCGAGAGGCTCGTCCTTAATTACATGAGAACCTATAACGTGCGAAATGTGGGTGTCTTATACACCTCTGCCTACCCCTTCAAGAAAATTATAAAGAGTGATGATGTGTTTAATATACACAAATTAAGGAAATTTATAATTTACATTTAACATTCTAAGTGATTAAAATAATTTATTGACAATATACGTAATATCTAAATAGGTTTCGGTAAATTGATTTAATAAACCGAATACATTTCTCTTCGTCAATTACTTTAAGTAAAATATTATATCATTCTAATTCACGGTTTCGTTTCGTAATGCGTCTCAAATTAGTCTGGTAAAATGACATTATTACATACTTTAGTATTTGCCGAAAATATTATGGGTGTTTATAGAAATTTTGTGCTGTATAATAATTTTCAAAAATGTTTAATATACTTGCGTTTTATTGTAGAAATAACAATTTCTTTTTTCGTTAGTTTTATTAATATTGACCGGAATAGTAGGGCGACTAAAGAAACAGCGGAAAATATTTTTCTTTATAACATTTACGAAATGGTAAGTTTCCTAAAAACGCTTTTCATAATGTTTTTTGGCATACGACATTCGGAATCTTATCAAAGATACTACGAGAACATAAGCATTGTTCACGACCGTTATAAAAATGAGCCATCCTATTTAAAATCGGGAAAAATACTCAAAATCACATATTTTGTCTCCGTTACTATGTATATCGTGGTGTGTGTAGGATTATCAGTTTGGGAAATTATCAGCCTAAAGAAATTGTTATGGGATAAAATCTTAGACACCCTTCATTACACGTGGAATGACTTTCGCTACATGCTTGAGCATCTGGTGGCTTATTGTGTCATTACTGAGCTACAAGACTTTTTACAAATATTAAACGATTCTGTGCAAAACATTCTGGAGTATTACAAGAAGAAAGGAAATATCCGCACATGCGTCTATGAAGAAGATGCAGAAGCGATTGAAATAGCGGAAAGAGTTGGTGCCTGGATGGAATTGTATCAATACATATTGACGTGTAACAGCTATATGTCACAATGCATGAATGAATTGGTAATTTTTGCTCGTTACTAGTTTGCTGGCATTTTATGCACCCAAGCGTTGTTTTATGATTAGTCTAATCTATTGCCTGAGACTATACTTTGCATGCCGATAGGACATTCCAACTGTCCAATATTCCATGTTAAAGTTCGTAAACTGACTTGAAATTGTCGTTCATACTGGATTATGTACATTGAAATTAACAGTAATATTTCAATAATATAAATCTAATTTTCTTGTTTCACTCCTATAATACTTTTTTTGCAGTTTACATTCTCTATGGTTGTTATCGTACTTCAGTGTGTAACTTCAATATACGAGATAATTGAAATTTTTGTGAAAAAGGTCAGTTACAACAATATTCAGCAGTAAAGTTAAGCAAATTATGTGTTTCTGATTTTGTCCTTTCGTCTTTTCAATTTATCAAAGTTTTTATGCCAATTTGTATTCTTTTTCAGCTAGCAAATAAGTATTCTTACACAAAAGATATCATGTACATACTAATATACCACATGGTGGCTTCGATTACCTTGCTAAGAGCTGGTCAAAAGGTTCAAAATCAAATTACTATTCTCAACAAGGCATTGGCAAAGCTTTCTCTCGAAATTCCGCAAGGTATTTTATATATTACTTTAAAAAAATCATTTTTAGTAAAAACCTTATTATTTACTGACTGACTGTTCGGCTCGCGACTCTGCCGCGTAACCAGCTCATGAATAAGGGCTCCATTCGAGTTCGAAATTAGTCCAGCATTCCTGAATACACCCGTGAGTACAACCGGAATATACAGTAAATAATATGGATAACACTCACGAAAGTTATTATAGTAAAATTTTACCTTTTCAAGTGAAATTAATATTTCAATTCTCACATTAGATGCACAGGAGCCAATCCCAACCGAGACAAGCTAACAAAATTAAATATTATCAACGAAATCCCTATTTCTTTTTCGATTGTCTATGAAACTGAAATGTAACGTTAGTACGCTATGTTGATATTTGCAATAACAACATGTACCTAATATGTATGACTTTATGTCTAGGGTATACAAGCTCACTAACGAGGTGATATCGATAGCGTAGAGTAAATATTCCGCTGCCGATAGTGCTAAACGATTCGTTGGCATGTCAACCGTCAGATAGGATTTTGTTATTGCGATGACACGATCAAAATAATTATGTAACCTATAATAATTTAACTGGAGTTAATGTTAAATAATATGGATTTCACTGAAGAACTAATGGTGAATCAGAGAAAATTGGCAAAACGGACAGGAAAATACGAGATATTCATAACAGTGAACTTCATTGAAAATTTTAACAACATTGGAATTAACGCGAACACAGCTTTATTAATTTTTGGCTTGACGTTTCGACCGGGTTACACCGGCCGTGGTCTCAAGCAGTCTAAGTGAACTTCATTGATTTTATTAACATCATAATAATGATTAATTACTTTCAGATCTCGACAAAACTGAAACAAGACCACTCAGGGATCTACATCGCTTGGTTAAGACTAGTCCTATTGTCTTAAAATTTGGAAAATTGACTTTAGGAATGTATTTGTTTCCCATGATTTTATCATTGACTGTATCATACATAGTGTTTCTGTTACAAATCAATCATGTGGTGTAAATTAAGCTTTGGCTGGAAAGAATTAACTCAAATTGTTAATAAGTACAACTGTATTACTCAAAGTATTTTAATATTCGCAATCACCTTGACTCTTTCATAGCCAAATAATATAAATTGTATGTATGTTATCATATTTTTTTATTTGGGACATGCCCACCACTCGTGCCCATCATTGCGACTCCTGTAAGCCAGGATCTACAATGATAACCGTTGAGAACCATCGAGGCAATGAAGCTCGAGGCGTCCCAGAGAAATGACTCGACTGTCTTGGAACCCGCAACGAAATTAATCATAGAAGAATATATAGGAGTAGGAATATAAATATATTTAATGAATTACAAAATGAATAGTGAGACATTAAAACATATCAGAGATATCTAAAAAAAGACTAGGTACTCATCGTTTTTAACCGACTTCATTTCGATCAACTATTTACATTCATACCTTTTTAACTTTTCAAATTAAATGTTTATCTTTATCTGTTTTTAGGTCATTTGACGTAAAAGTGATACACACTACCTATTTTAAGATAGTATTCACTAAATTATTGATCACAACTACATTAGTGATGGTTTAGCACTTCTTTGTGGGGAATAAATTAAAAAATAGTTGCGTTGCCAGGATATCTGGTCTTGTGACAGTATTGACAGCTCAATATTAAACTTATGATGGAATGTGTATAGACTCCCCAATTCCCGATAAGGTATAGCAGGCCATCTTTCCTACACTTTAGGGATTGCAGGAGGGATATAGTGTAAACTACGAGGCAAAACATATCCGTTAATGATGCTGGGATCCGATTGAATAATGAGGCGATAAACTCTCTAAGTTTGTAATATTTTTTGTAATTGTAATTAATAAATGGTATAAAATGTTATCTCTAGTTATTTTCTGAACCACCCACGGTAACATAAAACTCATATTTTTAATATGATTCTACTGCCCATTGTTTAAAGTATTGTATCCTAAATTGACTGGGCAAAGAGAACTTGGATAAGAAATGCCCAAAGCAGAGAAAAAAGGGACCCAAGCTGTGGGTGAAACCGGGCTGAAATAATGATCCTAGATTATTATGATTTTATTTCCGTTCTATACTCGTTCCTAAAGAACAACTAACTTTAATGTTATCACGTATTTCTCATTGTAAGCAAATTGTATTTTGTGAGAAATAAATATCTTTAACCATAATATAATAATACATTTATTTCTGTCTTTCACAAAAGGTATCTAAGTCCATTATACATATTGTCGGGATAACACATAACTTCGTGAAAGACTGGTGCCTAAGATAATTAAACAGTAGGTAATATTTTTTTATGTGATTGTGATCGATTTTATCGCATTGAAATATGATATCATGTTCAATGCCAAACGATCGTAGAACATCGTAGTAGAACATGCTTGGTCTACCAGACACTGGAACTGCAATATAATATTTATCTGAAACCTTATTCATCATATCCCTACTAATATTATAAACGCGAGCGTTTGTAAGTATGTTTGTTACACTTTAGTAAACTTTGAAAACTAAAAAAAACTTTGGTAAATTTCATGTGGAGGGTAGCTGACACCTTGGATTAACACATTGGCTACTTTTTATCCCGAAAAAAATGTAGCGGGTAACACCTCGGGGCGGAGCTAGTTATACAATAAAACAAAAAAAATGTTTAGTACCTACCTACACAATAGATACTTAGTACTAGGTAAATTTATGATGAGCCAGCAGCGAAAGGAACCATGTGTGTATCAACATTAATAACAAGATTGATGAATAACAAATAAAAGATAGGTTCACCTAATATCCTAAAACCAATCAAATAATGTAGGTGGTTATTTATATCATATATTATGTAGTGAATAGCTCACTCAATTACCATTACGAGGTCGTATTGAACATTCAGCTTACATTTCTATATAATAGTGTAATACGTGTCACTAGTTGGTCAAAATGACAATATTACACACATTGACGTTTACTGAAAATATCATGGGTGTCTACAGAAATTACCTATTTCTGAATAAATACAAAAAATGTTTAGTAATCATCCGCATTTGCATTGAAATACTGCTATTTATGTACGCTGTCATAGTAAAATTATGTACTGGTGATGTGAGAACCAGTAGAAAGGGGGAGCCTAGAGTTATTGTGTATTATTTAGAATTAATGTTTTTACTCAAATCTGTTATACCAGTTATTGTTGGCATAGGCCATTCGGGATCATATAAACTTTACTACAATAACGTAAAAGTCCTCTACAACTATTATAAAAATGATCCAAAGTATTTGAAGTATGAAAAGATACTAAAAACAAAATGTGTTTTCAGCTCTGTTGTTTGTACCGTAGTGTTTATATTTTTTTTTGGAAATATGTTATTTAATGCGATTATAAATCAGGCACATATTTCTCTCCATAGAGAAATATTTCGAATTCCGTTTTTAACGTATATCGAGAGTCGATACATATTTGAACATTTGGTGGCTTATTGTGCCATAACTGGAATACAGGACTTTTTAAAAATGTTAAACGACTCTATACGCAAGGTTCTTGAGCATTACAAAGAGAAAGAAACAAAAAAAACAAACAAAACTCCAACAACATGCGTGGACATCGATGAAGAATTAATTGAAATATCGGAAAAAGTGAATTTTTGGACGGAAACATACGGTATCATCGTAAATTGCTCGCAGAATATGTCAAAATGCTTTATTGCACTGGTAATTATTGTTACACAACTATTTCATTCATAGTTTAAACTTGCAAACATTTCATATTAATTTTAACCATAACAAAAGAAAACTTCAATATTACCCAGAGACAACATAAAACCCATGCACGGCAAGTACAGTTTGACACACTACCTCATAAACTATCTTTGAATGAACCGTTTTAAATTCATATTGTAACTGAATAAACACACGTTCGTTGTACATAAGATTTCCGGAATAGTGCCTTTTATACATTGTGTTATTCGCAGGGTACTTAGCGGAAAATTACGACATCGACACACCAAAACATCTTTAAAACCATATCATTCCTAAACATTGAATCTACCTTCTTAGTCCATGGTGAGCCTAAGCCTAGTCTAATTAAGATTTTAAATTTTCAGATGACATTTACTTTTGGTGTACTCATACTACACTGCATAACTAATATGTACAGTATTATTACCGAAATTGTCTATAAGGTAAGCAAAATCTTTAGAATCGTATAAATGCTAGGAGGAATGCTTATTACTATCGTCCACAACTCTCTTCAGGAAAATAAAATGCCTGGATTCCTAATGTATGCGCCCTTCAATTCAATTTTAAGTTACTTAAACTATCGCTTTCAGACTTCTGACGCTTAGTTGACCCTATCGTGGCCACCTTAGGGCCATCACATGAAGCCAACCCAGCTACATTTCAGCCTCGCAGTTGCGATGCCAGAATTCTCTCGTGTCATGGTTCTACTCCGACTTTATGATGGCCAATTTTCATGGTCGCCTTGGCTGTGTTTTAAATTAGTTTACTACCGTACTTACCAAGAATCCTTATTTCACCACGGACGTCATTGAACTATCCGTGGAAGCAATTTGAATAGTTGACTCTTTATTTTTAAGAATGAGTTCAGTCGCATTTTCAATGGCATATATTTAAATAGTAAATATTAGTATAATATTTCAATCAGAATGTAAATCAGATTATTTTTTAGCCGGACCAATATATAAATCAAGTGTTATTTTACACGATGATCCTAGCATATCACATAGTAGCATCGACAGCCTTGTTGATTGCTGGTCAAAGGATCCAAAATGAAGTTAGTTTTCTAAATAAACTATTAGCAAGGCTTATAAGTCATCTTTCACCAGGTAAGTTATCCCAAATGTAAATATTAAAATTGACTTTAACTGAGATATTAGAGATTTATTAATTTGATAAAACATTTAAATTTCATGCCAATGAGCTACGTACGAGTAAGTGCTGTTCAAAATATAATTTTGAACTAAAACGATGTTCTGGTTTTATCAAAACGTTAGGATTTATTAAAGTCTTGTCGGGAAAAGCATATTTGCTGAATACTCAGGAGTGCAGTGTAGAGTTTTAGTCAGCAAGACTTACGCAGGTCCATTCAAAAAAGATTGAAGTCGAAATTCAAATTGAAAAATATTATTTTCAATTTAAATGGTATTAACACAATAAGCTCTACATTATTTTGTAATTGTTTAATAACCTGCAAAGTTATATTAATACACTATCATTTATCTTAATTCTATAAAAAATAAATTAAATGCCACTATCTCTCAAATATTTATTAAAGAAGTAAAAACAATTTTCCTGTTTACCATTGTCGCAATTACATTGGTAACTCTTATTATTTACTGTATATTCCGGTTATACTCACGGGTGTATTTGGAAATGCCCGACTAGTTGCGAACTCGAACGGAGCCCTTATTCATGAGCTGGTTACGCGGCAGAGTCGCGAGCCGATCTCGCGACTTCGGCTCGCAAGTCCGGCTCGCGACTCTGTTCGAGTTAATAATAATAATAATAATTATTTATTCAAAAGCACACAAAGTAAGTAGATTCAATTACATGAAAGGCTTATGCAATGCACAACACGTTGAAACCCTGTCCTCTAAACTAGGTTAGTACCTGTATCTTAGAGTTCAGTGTCCCTCCGCGACAAATATTACAAGCCAATAACTACTATTGTTATAACTAAATGTCACTAAAACATAATTGTAATAATTATTTTAAAAACAATGCGAAAGAAAAACTCTTGAAAAGAAGAAAGATAAACTAATTTAATAAAAATCTAATATCCTGCAATAATGTGTGTGTGTGTGTGTGCGTGCGTGCGTGCGTGCGTGTGTGTGTGTGTGTGTGTGTGTGTGTGTGTGTGTGTATGTGTATGTGTGAAAATTTTAATTTTTAATTGTTAATTGAGTTGACATGCCCAAAAGAAGATTCTCAGTGTTTTGATGAGTCAAAGTGCATAAGTACTTATTCAATGCGTGCCTGCATTCGTGTTTTGTTTTTGAATATATTTTTAATTGTTTGTTTATTGAGTTGTATAATTTTATGCTAGTAATGTAGAACTGGCGCCTGGCAAACGATGTTCTGTGGTACTCGGGTGGAAAAATTTTATGCTTATTTCTACCAGCTGGCTCTTTGTTTGGCCGAGAAGAGTGTTTACGTATTACCGCATGGAGCACATACAGTTGCCTGACGGTTAAAACTTCAGATTCAGCATATAAATCTGAAGAAGGATATCTTCGAGGGCGAAAAAGCATAACCTTCAGGATCGCTCGTTGTGCACGTTCAAGCCTGATGAATTCATTTAGTGTAGCACCCCCCCATACGGGAATACAATACGATAAAACTGACTGGCATAGTGCGAAATATACTAGTTTCAGGGTATTACCGTCAGCAGATTTACGGAGTTTTTTAAATACATATATCAGCTTACGGATTCTGCCCGAGAATACATCTATATGTTTATGCCAGTTAAGATGTTGATCTATGTAGACGCCCAGGTATTTTACGTGAGTAGTTCTACATAAGCTGAAGCAGTCACATACTGAGAGAGACACACTAGCACAGGTGTGGGCCTTGAGAAGATACGATAGCGGCGGGGAAAGATTAGACCTGATGGCAAACGGAACGTAAACCGTTTTCTGAACGTTCAAGGTAAGTAGATTGCCTGTTAACCAGCTCATGACGTGCTTCAGAGCACTTTCGGCATTATTAAAACATTGGGCCCAATCCATTCCACTCACTACCAAAGCTGTGTCATCGGCATAAGTGAATATTTGACAATTTTGAATAGGTAATTTACACAGATCATTAATATATATGAGGAACAAAGTGGGCCCCAATATACTGCCCTGCGGCACGCCATAGGAAATAGGTAATACGTCACTCTTATTTTTATCAATTTTAACGCATTGAGTTCTGCACCTCAAATAATCAGAAAACATATCCAGTACGGAACCGCGAATTCCGATGGCTTCCATTTTCCTCAGCAAGGCCGGTACAGAGACGGTATCGAAGGCCTTGGACAAGTCAAGGAAGATACCCACGCATTTCAACTTTCTATCAAGAGTTCTGGCTACATGTTCAGAAAGGGTCATAACCGCATCTTCTGTGCTCTTGCCTGTTCTAAACCCGAATTGGTTATGAGCCAGGATATTGTTTGCTTCCAAGAAGCTGACAAGATTCTTATTTAGGATGCGTTCCAGAACCTTCGATAGGCTAGTCAGAATTGAAATCGGCCTGTAATTATTGAGTTCGTCTCTGCGTCTTGTAAACCGGAATAACAACTGCTTTTTTAAATGCATTCGGAAACGGTCCAGAAGATATCGAAGCATTACAAATATGTGTAATCGCTGGAATCAGAACATGTCTTGTGCATTTTATAATTAGAGCTGGAATGCCGTCCGAACCAGTAGCACAGTCAGATCTCAGACTTAGTATTATTTCTTCAACATCTCTTTCGTTTACCTCAAGCAGAACCATTGAGCCGCTAGAATTGGTTATGGGGATATCAGTAGGCAGGGAATTCTGACTTATTTTTAAGGCTAGATTTTCTCCAATATTAGCAAAGTAGTTATTTACTACATTTAAAGAAGCGTTCGGTGATTCAGAGAGATATAACAGTTCCGTAGGGGAAACCCGATCTGACTGTATGTCGGAGACTTTCTTAATCACATTCCAAGTTGCCTTTATATCGTTTTTCGCTTTAGAGAATTCTTCCTTTTCGTAAGCAGTTTTGAGCTTCCTGAGCAATGAGTTGCAGTGGTTCCGGTAACGTTTGTATGTAATTTTAAGTATCTCATTATCTTTGTCTTTTTTGAGTTTAGCATTCATACGGTCACGGTTCAAAATGCAACGGACCAATCCATGAGTTATCCACGGTTTGAGGGTTTGTAGTCTTCTAGGTACCTTATATTCCTGTGTGTGTCTTCCAATAATAGAGGACAAGTTCCCAACCAGAGTGTCCGCCGCTTCATTCGGGTCCCGTATCTTCAAAATAGACGACCAGCCATAGCTATTTATATCATCAATAACCATGTTATAGTTTAGTTTGTGCTTTGTTTGAACAGTTCTTTTAATCTTGGTCTTATTTTTTAGGAATAGTAGTACCGGTTCGTGATCGGTTATAGATGATTCAACAACGATTGTGGTTGCGGTCTTATTAGTTTTGAGAAGGACGTGATCCAAGCAGTTTGACAGACGGGTGGCGAAAAGATGCGCAGGAAGAAGTCCATGTAATGCAGCACAATTTAAGTACACGTCAGAGTTCCTGTCATTATTTCCCTCCTTGATATCTATATTTAGATCACCAATTACTACTACTGTCTGTGAAGGCACGTTGAGGACCTGCTCGAAGCCCACTATAAAATTAGTAATGTCTTTAATAGAAGGAGAGCGATACAAAGCAACTATTACGATATCATCCAAGTGGCATAATAAACAATTCGCATCTGCCAGTTGTGGCTCTCGGACCTCACACTTAATAGAAGATTTAACGTATATAGCACATCCATCATTTTGATTGCGATTATTAGTTGTACAATAGGAAGTATATCCATCTAAAATTGGCAAATGCGACAGTTTGCTCAGCCAACATTCGGTCAGTACTATAACATCGCACTGAAAGCCTAAAAGTTCCGTGAGTACAGAGATTTCGGTAAAATTTTTATTCATACTGCGTATATTTACATGTAGTATTTTTAAACCTGTCGACGGGTTTGTAATGTATTGCAAACAACTTTGAGGTTTACATTTAAAAGACTTAGATACATAAAGAGTATCTAGTTCACTATATATAGTATTTACATTAGCCATTGATTATAATAGTATATTGAGTATCTTACTATTATACAACCATTGTAAATATGTAGCTTTACACAGCTTGGGTTACTAAAAGTACGAGCCAAGTATCGCAATTTGAACAAACAATTTATTGTATTAATGTGTATGTGACTGAAAATAAGTGTTTGGGTGCAAATAGGCATGTACCAGTAAAAATTGTTTTGTATGTTTGTAACAGGTTTATATGTTAAAGTTGTTGTGTGTGGTGTGTGTGATTTTTGTTTCAGGCTATTACAAAAAAAGAATACAATAAAACTAATATCAAAATCAAGAGAATACAGCAAATGAATTACAGTGGGAGATGCGCACCGATATGTGTAATCGTAACATATACATAGTCAATTTGGAGTATTCATTTTTAAAAAGCATTGTTCTGACTTAATTAAGATTTGCTTATCACCAACTTCTTTACGGATGAAAATATTTCCGTTTGATACCCAGCAAAACTTGTAGCCATTTTCTTTAGCATAGTTCCGTGCTAGATAAAAGAGTCTTCTTAGAGAGGGTAGGTACTCTGCAACGTAGACTGGTTGACGGATTCCGGTGACTCCGATTGTTTCGGTACTCAATTTTTCAGCTGTGCTTTTGTTTTTATTAAAGTTTATGACAGAACTGAGGAATGCAGACTTTTTATTAACCGTCGAAAATTGGGCAACGATGCTTCTGTTCACGCCCTTCTTTCCTGGTAATCTGTACACGTCTCTAAGGTCATTTGGTGAAAAGTTAACTTGCAGCGCTGTGCTTATGCCAGCTACCACAGACGTTAAATCAGTTATGGACTCGTTATCATTAATCGGGAAGTTTCTTATTTCTACACTTGAATTGCGTGACATGTACTGGAAATCTTGTATCTTCTTCTCCAATCCTAAGATGCATTCGTGTAAATTTTTCTTCTCTTTCTCAAAGTCCTCCATTTTCTTCTTCATGTCTTCGTAGTTGGCATTTATAAAGTGCATAGACTTGACAATCTCAGCATTTGAGTCCTTGATACTCTGGTTTTGGTTCTTCAGTTCCGCAACATCGGCCACTAATTGTTTTAAAATGGTATCTTGTTCGGCCTTCCATGACGTAATCATAGCTTTTAGCTGCTCGATTTGATTCGAATCACAGCTGGAGTCTTCTACTCGCATACGTTTTCGTGTGTTCACGTTTAGTGGGCCTGCACTGAGACCGGTCAGGTCAGGTTCAGATTGCACTTCTAACAAAGTATCAGCTAAGACTTTTGGTGGCGAGCGCACAGTGCGTGGCATTGTAGTTCTCAAATACGTTCAATAAAAACAACAATAGAGTGCGCAGCATAGACTACCTTGACAGGGAGTTCGTTGTATCACAGGGTGGCTTACGTAGCAACTTATACAATTAAATATATCTCACACAAACAGTAATAAATAATAACTACTGCTCGTGCGCAGCGCGCCAAGTGATAACAATGCAAAAAAAAAACTTCGGTCCGTTGTCGGTAATCTTCGTCCTTCGGCTAGACACCGAGCGCTCTGCGTCGTTGACCTTGAGTGCGTAGCTCCGTCCTCCGGCTGTGCTGTCGCCGGTGACTTGATGACTCACTCGCCTCACAAAGCGTTTACTTAAAAATTACCGGTGTATTTATCTTGATATTGAGATTATTCCTTATAGTTTCAATGGTTTTAAAAATAAATTATTGCACCAGTTAGCTTATTGTTTAGGCTACACAATGATATAAGTTACTTCAATACAAATTAACTTTTCACAACGTTAGCGATTTTTTAATTACAAGCACTGACTTGCCACGTCCAGTCGCGCTGACGTCCGCGGGGAGAGGGGAAGTTCGCAACTAGTCGGGCATTCCCGAATACACCCGTGAGTATAACCGGAATATACAGTAAATAATATGGATAACACTCATGAAAGTTATTATAGTAAAATTGGTAACTCTTTTTGGACGACGGAATAGGGTTAATTATCAAGAGTGTAATGACTAAAAAAGTGAATGTTTCAAAATTGGCTTATAGTTTTGTAAGCATATTATCTCGATTAGTGAATTCAACATAATAAATAAACAGTCTTCAATTTTACGATTAGATAATTTTCAGTAATTGAAATTGTCGAGCCTTCTTTGTATTAAAGGACACCTTTCGCCCTAAAGTATGACAGATTTATTCTGGTAATTATAATATCTCGACTTATTTTCAGATCTCCAACAATTGGAAATTAGAAAACTCAAGGATCTACATCGTTTGGTTAACAGAAAACCCATTGTTATACAATTTGGAAGATTCTTTTTGGGAATGTATTTGCTTCCTATGATTTTATCCTTGACAACGACTTACATTGTAGTCTCGTTACAAATCAACTCTGTTGTGTGATTGTTAAATTCACTCATATCATCAAACAATGTTTTATTTTTCTTATTTTTGCCTTGAACTGAGAAGATCACCAGACGTTTATTATGGAAACACATCATACTTTATTTGGTATTTGCACGCACTAGAGTATTTTATTTAACCTAATAATCGATTTGTATTAATCATTTACAATTGGGCTTAAGTAATAAACAGAATGACACTACTTGGATCTTTTTTTAATTCCTTAAATGGGCAGAACAGTAATGTAGACGTTTGTTTCTATTCTTGGAGAGAATTATACCAAAATCATGAAAAGCTTTACCAATGAACCTTTACCTCAAAAGTCGTGTAATTGAATCTTAATACAATTTATTATATTTGACTCAAGGAGACATTCTACGGCCTAGCATAACTTATCCTGACATAACATGGGTGCATACATTTCACTAGGTTTATAACCATAATCAATAGAATAATAATGTTAAATTGCCTTCTATTAAGCCGTTAGCACAGTTGCCAATGCATACTACCATATGCAGCCTTAGCCATTTCCGCAGCCCCTCAATAGCCACAGAAATAAAAAGACTTAAAATTAATTTTACTCTATGACCAATCAATAATAATAATCATACGTTATGACCAATCAATAGCAATAAGGCGATAAGTAATTACTTGTGTTAAAGGTATGAGTTTTACTATTGTCAACGACTACTTCATTCCTAGAGCAATGTCGTATACTTATACAAAGCATTACCATGGAAGAAAATACAATGCTGAATATGTTAATAAAAACTGAAAATATGTTAGGTATTTACAGAAATTATGTTTTACTTAAGAAACATTGCAAAGTTTTTGTTTTAATACGTGTTGCCATAGAAATGTTGATATCTTTGTATATAGCAGGAAACGGTATTTATGCAGCAATTCAATCGCGGCCTAAAGAACTAGCAGAGAAAATGGTGTATTTGTTTATATTGTTGTACTTTATTCAAAGTTTTGTTTACTTAATATTGGGCATACTTAACTCGAGTTATTACAAAACATTTTTAACCAATTTCTGTAGCGTTCACAATATCTTTGCGAAAGATCCAGTGTATATTAAATGCATGAGAAGCTTGAGGAATTTTTGTATAACAACCGTGATATTAGGTACCTTTTTATGTGTACTAGCAGGAATAGGTAAGATATATCACATCGCTGACGTAATGCCGAATTTGCTGAATCAGAAAAGGGTGCTGTTAATACTCTTAGTTGTATACACTGACACTCGCTTCATTGTGGAGCATACAATAATGTACACTCACATTACTATGCTGCAATGTGTATTGAAATGTTTGAACAATTCTATAATGCGAGTTCAATCGAAATATGATAAACAAAAGAAAAGTTTAAGATTAAATAGAAGGCAGGGGCATGCTTATCTGACTGTTGAGAATATAGAAGGATGGACAACTAGGTATTTTTGTTTAGTAAATTGCAGTGCAACTCTATCCATGTGCTACAACAAACAGGTAAAAGTGACAATTCTTAAATTAAGATTTAATTGGTTGTTTTGATATACCTACCTACCTTCTACTTGTTTTTTTCTACATAAGTAGTATAATTTTCTTTCAGATGTGGAGTGCTTTGTGTTTGTCTTCTACACATTTAGTGTCGACTACGTATGGGATATTGAGTCTATTCATTAGGAAGGTAAGTGATCATACAATTTTAACTTTTCTCTGTAGTTATATCTCAACTGATTTAAATTTAAAGCAATTTATCAGTATCTGCCATCACAGTTTCTCAGTTAATCATAATACTGATTCAGATGGGTATGGATAATTGGATATATGCCAAACATTGACAATCAAAAGAGAGCTCGTAGTAGCCGTAGTGGTCTTTATCATAGTACATTCAACAGCAGAAGTAGTTTAACAAGTTAAAAAACCTATGTCAAAAAAAGAGATGTATAGGTACACAATTCATGGTAAATTGTAAAGAATGTTCCTGTAACATTTCGCCGAACAATCTTTACAATTTAACAATAATACCAGAATCTTAATAGTTAGTGAATATTTAGATCTTTTTACTGTTTTAACTTGTTCTTAAATTCATGATATGGAAAACAATTGTTCTATTTATGTGATGTGTAAATGTTTTATGTCGACAGGATCCCTACAAATATATCCGGGCGACGATAACGTTACATGTTCTAATGTATTCTGTGTATTGTGCTTTCGTCGTTGCAGTAGCGGGACAAAAATTACTGAATGAGAAGACAAGACTAAATATAACATTATCACGACTGTATAATACTCTGTCGATTGGTAACTGCATTTTATTTTTACTACTAGGGCTTGCACGTAGCGCTATCTAGTGGCCTAAAACTAGCGGGCGTTGTGATAAAACAATAATACTGTTCTTTTCCACGCGAACAGCACTTTTTTCCGAATTTACTTCTCTGTATTTCTGTCAATTTATATTTAAAATATCATGTTGATTGGTTCTGTGGTTTAGGCGTGAAAAGGTAATTGAGTAATGCTAAGGATTGTTGCTTTTGTGGTTACCACATAATAAATGGCAGCTCAATGTGCTTTATAAAGACAATGAGTTGACAAATTGCGTACACTAAAGTGTAATATTATTATTAGCCTGAAGCGTCCCACTGCTGGGCAAAGCCCCCCCCCCCCACTCTCTCTACACATCTCCCTGTTAAAGCTGCCATCGATCAGTCTTGCATTTCCCCTAATAACTAGCGCTTTCCTCGCTTAACAGTATGTAAATGGTAATTCTACTTGCAATTCATATTTTTAAATTATATTTTGTTTCAGATTTAACGCCTGTATCAAAGAGTCTAAAGAAAGTATGCGTCTTAGTAAAAACGAATCCTATTCAAATACAAAATACTACAAAGTTTGTTATAGGAATGTACCTCGTTCCGATAATTCTGTATCTTGCTATCTCCTACGCAATAGTTATTTTGCAATTGAATCAGCTTATTTAAGTTATTTTTACACATAATTATGTCACGCTTTCTTATTTATTTGAATAAAGTGTGGTATTTTTGTTTTGTCTTCTATTATAAATAAATTTTGTGTCACAGAAGTTTTACTCTTCTATACCTATACTCTTTTTTACTGGTGAAATTTTAAAGATCTTTCTCCGTCCGGGCGGACAAAAAGGTATGCTACGGACTTCCACCGGATAAAAACCCCAGGGTGTCCACCTACGAGTAGCTACCCTAGGTCCAGGGACTCGGGATCTGTATACGCTACACCGCATCCCTTGATAAGTCTTGACCAGCCTGTCTCCGGCGGGTCCCGCTCACTACGTACGGCCGACGTGCCGCACGACCCTTTCTTGATAGTAACGCGTGGAACACCAGCGCACGTACTACTCGGGCCTTTATGGCCGGGCGACAAACTGCCCTTAGTCTTTCGTCCGCAGGTCGGCCACTCATGGACCCTGGTGCCCGGTTAGCCTGGCGCGGAAGGGGAGGGGGGTTGTTCGGTCCCTCTCTCCCTTTAGACCACCTCCTTTCCGCACATCATATTATATAACAGTATAACAGTAATAATGAAAGCTAATCCACCTTGACCTTGTGATTGTGGTAATCCACGTGGGCATAATATAACATCACGCTAGGTCCCAAAGTAATAAGGGGCGAGCCTACTGCCAGCAACTGGGCACAAATCCAGATTTTGTGCTGCAACTGAGAATTTGCTACTAGAAAAACTCATAAACACTGCCCAACCTGGGATTCGAACCCAGGACCTCATGTTCAGCAGTTACGCTTACCTTGCATCTGTCCCGAGGGTGAGACATATTCATAAGGATTACTTTGGCAATGGTAGAGGATGGATATGGATGAAAATCGTAGTATGTAACTAATTTAAATCTAAAAAAGCACTTTATGAAAAATGTGTAATTAAAAAATGGTAGAGGGGGTATAAAATATATATCTAGTTGTATACAAGTACATTCATACCAATAATGGGTAATGTAACAGTTACGTTTATAGGTATAGCTGTCATTACAAGATACAGATCGCTGATTTATCATTTCTTCGTTCTTGCTCATAACTTAATTGTGATGGAAATAATTCTTGAAATAATGTGATAGTCATCGTCTGGGTCAATTCTCTTTAAACTAGCAACTCATATCAATATGTTAAGAAATAATACAGTAAATATGTTAATGAAAGTTGAAAATATAATGGGTGTTTACAGAAATTACTGGAGTCTCAGCAACGGTTGTAAAATGGTTGTCATTATCCGTATCGTCTTCGAAATAAGCTTTATTTCATTTTTTCTTTTAGACAACATGTCTATAAAAACTGCGCAATTAGACATTCGTAATAATATATGGTATTTCGTGATTCTATTTCATCATTTACACCTCTTTTTAAGCAATATTTTTTTACTTATTATTGGCATCCAGAGTTCTCATTCGTTCAAATTGTTTCTTAGTGACTTTTTGGCAGTTAACCGTTGCTACGAAAAAGAACCGGTTTTCATTGAGTGTTTGAAAAAGATAAAGTTGGTCTTAATCGTGTCTGTAAACGTGTCGATGCTACTAGCGGTAGCAGTTTTTCTAATTAAAATTTTAGTTCAATTATATTCAGAAGATAACGTAAGTTATAACTATTCCTTTTTGCAAGTGGTAGAAAAAGTTGTAGAAACACGTATTATTTTAGAGCATGTTTCTATATATACATACATTACTATACTTTATACTCTTCTGAAATGTATCAACAATAATATTATGGACATTCAAGAAAAATATAACAATAAAAATAGACCAATACAAGAGGTAAGCGAGGGTAATGATACTCTGACAGTAGAACAACTGGAAACATTGACCATAAATTACAAATTTTTGATGACTTGTAGCAAACACTTGTCCAAGTGCTTTAATGCGCAAGTAAGTAAATAACTTCATTATATTTTAACTGTCTAATAGCTCAGATTAATCTCTTGTGACCGTTTCACCCCAACCAACTCGATTTGGTTAAAATCAATACTTATTTTCAAGTACTCAGTAATGTTATGCACTTAGCAACGAAGTAAGCCCCTTACCAGTTAATTTAAGTAGGTAAATGTTTTCCTATTTTCCAGATCGTAATTTCTGTGGTCGGATCATCTTTTTGTTACGTTACGGCGACGTGTGGCATATTGACCATAATGAAAGAATTCGTAAATATCACCTAAATATTATAGTATAATTTCATTATTATTTGTTCAAGAATACATTATTCGTTCTTTTTCTTTTTTAGGGAATTTACTATCGTTATTTGATTACTTTCAAAATATTTTACGTTGTAATTTATACTTCATTCTGCACGTTTGGTGTCATTATTGGGGGACAGAAGCTGTGCAATGAATATACAAAAATAATTAGGAATCTATCTAAGTTATACAATTCAATGTCTGATAGTAAGTACTTAAAATAACTGTCTTTATTACCTAAGCAAGAATCAAAGAACATACGTGGACTGCATTATTTAGCAACATGGTTTTAAAAGTAGTAGGCACACGATATAGGAATTTCGCGGAATATAATATACCTCTGTGAATCAACAAACTAATTAGAATGGTTCGAGGAGTCGCTGATACAATTATAGACTTTCAAAAAACTATTGAAGTTATAATAATTTTAATCCACTATGCTATTCCAAAACACTAATAATTATCATCGCACGTCACCTATGAGCTAGTGTCTTCAATAAACAATATACTAGATTAGGGATAAAGAACAAAATTGTGGCCGAGAAAGCTTTACCTAAACATATGTATTTCTTCCAGAGAGAAGGAATAAAGTATTAATGTTACCTACGATTGGAGTATACCTACCAACTTCAAATAAGACCAGAAAATTATTTGTGGTCTTATTTCTCGGGCTATTTGTGATGCGTTTTTCTTCTTCTTATCGTATGGTTGATAAACAACCTGGTGTCAGAGTTTAAACCGCCTGTAGGCCTCTGACATGGCTTTACACACCGTTGAAAATCTCTCAGGTGTATGAGATACCTTTTACAGATAATTCTTTACATTGTAAATGTTTTTAGGACGATAAAGCTTCTACCTATTTTATATTTTGACGTTTGTTTTCTACCTGTTGTATTAACTTTTATACATTTTTTTTCAGATCCATTGGCTCCAGAGTCAAAAAGTATAAAGAATTTAATTATTTTCGTTAAAACGAATCCCATCCAAATAAATTGTAATTCTAAGATCATACTAGGGACTTACTTAATACCATCTATTCTGATTTTCTCTTCCACCTACATATTTGTAGCTTTGCAGCTCTATCATGTCATATAATCTTATCTATATATATAAAATTTTCGTGTCACAGTTTTCGTTCCCATACTCCTCCGAAACGGCTAGACCGATTCTCATGAAATTTTGTGAGCGTATTGAGTAGGTCTGAGAATCGGCCAACATCTATTTTTCATACCACGAAATTCACGCGGACGAAGTCGCGGGCAACAGCTAGTATATACATAATATATAGGTAGTACGTACTATATCATTACGCGATAATGTATGAAAGGGCCAAAAATGTTACCCTGTGGAATACCAATTAAACAGATTTTTTTATATAGAAACATATATTTTCTGAACTATTCATTTTTAAATCCGTAATTAAACTAATGGTTAGTTGTTACAATATTTCATTTCAAAACAGCTAATAAAGTTTTATTTCTAATGACGAGTAAGTAAAAACGTATTGATTTATATAAATATTTAATGGATAATGCAATCGAAAGCGTTTGATAAATCTTTTTATTTCGCTTAAAAACCTGTTAAGCAACCAAATCTTTTGTCAGAATATTAATGTTATGATTTTCATATCGAGGGGTGAAAGGCTATTTGGTTTAAGCGACATTTTTGCAACTTTACAGGAGAGCCATTTAAAGTTTGAAATTTTGGAAAAAAAATCATAGCAAAAAAACTTCTTAAGCTATTTGAATGGGATAAACTTGATTGAAATCCAATTAAAACAAGGAGTTATTGATGCTAATACCAAATAAATCGGACCTTTAATTACAAAGATAAATGTCGCTTAATACGAACTGCCTTAAGCCCAGAGCATGGAAAAAAGATTTAAGTGACGACGCAGTATATTTTCAGAGTAAGCCAAATAGTATGAAGTGGTGTAGCCCACGATTAAAAGTAGCAAGCTATTTATCTCAACTACCAATTTAGACTGAAATGACTTGCAGGCTAATTTACTTATGTGACATTGATATTGAAATTGTAACGTTTGATGTTGCATCTAAGACTATCAATGGCTGTTAAAACAACCTGGATATATTCAAATCACCAGATATCTTAGGTGCTTATATTGAATAAATACACACAACACAACATCTACAAAAATAACTGAATGACTAAATGATTTACCGACTAAACAACATATCAGAAACAAAATACTACTTCGTTAAAGTAGCACCCTGAGTGGAAAATAAACGCAGCTGAAAGAGCTTAAGCGACGCTCCATGTCGTATTCGGGTGACGGACAAATGCTTTAAGCGACATCACACCGTGTAATTGGTGGAAGTCAAAATGATTCAAATTACGTCTGAACGAAAAATTAGTAACAGGATAAACGCTTTAACTGTTATTGGATTATTTATCAGGGAAAGGGGACCTGGTTTATGTCTCGGTTTTTAATATCATTGTATGGTTCAAGTGAATAATTAAAAAAAAAATGCGAAATTTGCGTCGGTTAATACACTGCCACTTTGGAAACAACCTAAAAATAGTATTGTTTCAAGCGCCAAAAAAGTGCTCTGATTTTAATGAATCCGGCATCATTCGACGGAGAAAAATTTGCTGATTCCGAATATATATATAACTCAATATCGCCCTAGATGTCGCTTAAACCAAATAGCCTTTCACCCCTCGATATGTGGTTCTAATAAATGTACAAACTTTATGCTTGCGCTTAATCCTTGTTTCATTTCATTTAATATTTACGCGAGCCAAGAAATGAAAGCAACCTAATCGTAAAAGCTTTTATTTAACTTGCAATGTGTCTATGTATGTAAATATGTGAGTTTGTTTAGGGCAAATCTTGCAATCTAAATTAGAACCACTTTTTGACATCCGATTGAAATTAAATTTGGCATACTTAAATTGTTGTAATAGTTTGGTGACAATACAATATTATGGTACTTTTGACTTGTGTTAAAATAATATTTTTAATAATTATTAACTTATTTCATATTAAATAACATTATTTATGATAATGGCGCTAATGATTTGAGAAAATATTTAAAGTGAGTACGAAATCGTCAAGTTGGAAATATGCAACTTTGTTGGAAGTATTATACTCGTAGTATCTACGCATAATTAGGATCTAGCATGTTATTTCATCTACCTTATAACAGATAACAAACGTTCAAAGTCTGTTTCAAGAAACACCATTCAAAAGAAGGGACAAGTTAAATGATAACTGGATGAAATAAATCATTAGCCACATATTACATCATTATGAGATGTGTACCTATATAAGCGTTACGATTACAGTGCCCTTAGCACGAATATTTTTGACTATCGAATAGTTAACGTTATAGAATAGTTTACTCCATACGAATACGTGACGATAGTCCATAATATTCGTGCTAAGGGCACAGAGTACATGTGTTGTAACGTAACGGCCTAATAGAGCCGTCATTTCAAGATAAAGGATCACTGATCTTATCATTTAATGACGCACTTACTTATTATTCTACTGTGAAGTATTAACCATCAAAACTATTCTTGTAGTCTTATTACCTTCGTCACCATTTTTCTATTATGGCAAACAAAGTAAAAACCAATAAGAACAAAATGATAAAAAACAAAACTATAAACATGTTAATAAAAGCGGAAAATATAGCGGGTGTTTATAGAAATTACTTTAGTTTCAGCAACCGTTATAAAATATTGGTTGCAATGCGCACGATTGTCGGAATCGTAGCATTTTCATATTTCATTTTATTCAACACGATTATTCCGACTGTACAAGAAATTCGTAAAAATATTTGGGGTTTTGTGATTCTAATATATCGTTTACATACATTTTTTAACAACAATGTAACACTTATTGGTGGTATCCAAGGTTCTACTTCGTTCAAAATGTTTTTATGTAATTTCACGGCGGTACACTATTGCTACAAAAAAAAACTGGTATTCATCAAGTGTTTCAAACGGATAAAGATAGTTACTATAGTTTCTTTTATCGTATACTTGTTCGTAACGATAAGTTTATTAATGATTAAAATTTATCAACAAATAATTTTTGACGACTTAGTTTTCGATTATCATTATTTTAGCGTATATTTCATTACCCAGCTGACCGAAAAAATTGTGGAAACACGTTTTTTTATAGCACATGTTACATTGTGTGCGTACATAACAATGCTTCATTCGTTACTGAAATGTCTCAACAATAGTATTTTAGATATAAATGAAAAACATATCAATAAAGAAAAACTACTACGAGGCACAAGCGAGGGTAATGGTATTTTGACAGTAGAACAAGTGGAAAAAATCTTTACAAATTATAAATATTTGCAGAATTGCAGTAAACACTTGTCGACAAGCTATAATATTCAGGTAAGTAAACTCATTCTATTAATAATGTTTACTGTTAACTTACATGTAACGGCTATCGTTATATAAAGCAATAGTATGGAAATCTTTTCCTTAAGTAGTAGTCATGTGATCAACTTTAATTACACAGTTAGTTTCTTTATCTATCGTAACTATTTTCTTTATTTTTCAGATATTATTTTTACTGGTCGGATCATCGGTATTTAACATTTCTTCGTTGTGCGGAGTGCTGGCTATCATTAGAGTATTCGTAAATATTACTTCTGTAATATATTACTTTTTATATTCGTTCAAAATGTGTTGGTAATTAAAATGTCTAATTTGCTTTTCAGGGATTACACAACCAAATTTTGAATCTTTGTAAGACATTGTACCTTATAATTTATTGCACATATTGCACACATACTGTACTTATCGCAGGAGAAAATCTACAAAACGAATATACAAAAACAAAAAGGATTCTCTCAAAATGATATAATGCAATGATCGAAAGTAAGTATAGTTTAGATAATCACCCATGAGGTAGTATTAGATTTTAAGAAGAAGTAAAAATTAAGGTTTTGGATGTATGATCTCAAACAAGAAAATAATTTGAAACCGTTTAAAGGTTGGCCACGTTGCTTTTAATGTTAACGAGAATGATAGTTTATTGTGTACAATTGATTATGCTAACGATCAATCGTAATTTCAGATCCTAAAGCTCCAGAAACAATAAGTATCAAGGATTTGATTAAGTTCGTTAAATTGAATCCTATTCAAATGACTACATGCAATTCTAAGTTCATCCTGGGGACCTACCTAATACCAGCGATTGTGGCGTTTGCTTCTACCTACATAGTTGTAGTTTTGCAGTTGTATCAAGTTGTATGATAAGACCACGTCATCAGGCAGATGAGCGATACTAGGCATAGGAATATTAAATATATAATAAGTAGTTTATTCTGATTTAATGTGTTTCTATGATAGTATTTCAAAATCTGCTTTGGATCCACTTCAAACTAATTTAATAAATGTTTTACTAAAATATGTTGGGTTTTATAAAAACTTTGATGAAGTATATAATAGAATTAGCATTGCCATTCAACGTGGCAATGCCGCCAGCCTTTTGGGCACCCTACCAGTCGACAGCGATGAGGACGAATACTTTGATACATAATTTTTAGTTTATTTTTTTTTATTTTGTATATATTTATTTTTAAGAATTGTAAATAACCTTGTAAATAAAATCAAGAATATATGTTTTTAAAGTAAAAAAAAAAAAAAAGTATAATCCACTAGGCAGCTACGAATTTATTCATATTCACGGAAAAGATTCTTGTCAACGTTTTTACCAGCTAATCATATAGCTTACTTATTTTAAATTACTCTTTACTTATAGGATATTTATTAATACTAGAGGCATCATAACTTATGAATTCCCAAACCGATTTTTATGTATCGATTGTCGTTAGAATCCTTACACCATCGCGAGTAACATAGGCTATAAAAATTTTTAGAAAATTAAAAACACGACTGCCATATACATACTTTTGTCGGTATGTATATATTATTTTTATTTTAAGTTTTACACACTCATATAATATGAACTCTGAAAACATGTTACTCCCTTTTTTGGGCAGTCGATAGTCGTGTAAAAACAATTTTCATCGCAGTCGGGTGGCCGTTCTGTGCAACATTGTCTTATCTAAAAGGTATCCCAACTGCGATGAAACTGGTTTTCTACTTTAATTTTGACATGGCAGTCGTGTTTTTTAATCATCTAAATATTTTTTTATGGTACTGATGAATAATTAATTGTCTGTATCTTTGTAGGTACTATAAAATAAGTAATATAAAATGAGTAAGTATTCCCATAGGTAACACTACAAGATACAGATCAGTGATTGTATCGTTCCTCATGTTCTAGTTCATTTTAGTTTCGTCTGTCGAAATATTACCGTAAAAAGCAATAATGGATAATGTAACAGTTTCTCAAGATACAGATCACTGATCTAATCAATTAATGACGCACTTGTTTATTATTCTAATGTGAATGACGACGTATCATAACTATTATAGGTTTTTGTTTCTAGTCTTATTACCTCCTTCACCATTTCTCTATTACGACGCACAAAGTGAAATCCAATAAGCAGAATATGATAAAAAACAAAACTATGAACATGTTATTAAAAGCGGAAAATATAACGGGTGTTTACAGAAATTACTCTAGTTTCAACAGCCGTTATAAAATATTGGTTGCAATACACATGATTGTCGGAATCGTAGGATTGTCATACATTATTTTATCCAACATGAGTTTTATTCAGACTCAACTTACAATCCGTGAACAGATTTGGGGTTTTGTGATTCTAATATATCATTTACATACATTTTTTAACAACAATGTCATAGTTATTTGTGGTATTCAAGGTGCCAGTTCGTTCAAAATGTTTTTAAGTGAATTCACGCCAGTACATCATTCCTACGAAAAAGAACTAGTATTCATCAAGTGTTTAAAACAGATAAATATATTTTCTATCGTTTCTTTAATAGTATTTTTGTCTATACCGATCACTTTAATATTTATTAAAGTTTATCAAAAAATATTTCTCGATCACACATATGTAGGATTTCAGTATTTAATTTTACAACTGACAGAGAAGATTATTGAAGCACGTTTTCTTCTAGCGCATATTACTTTATATGCGTACATTACAATGCTTCATTCGTTTCTGGAATGTCTCAACAATAGTATTTTAGATATAAATGATAAACATATCAATAAAGAAAAACTACTACGAGGCACAAGCGAGGGTAATGATATTTTGACAGTAGAACAAGTGGAAAAAATCTTTACAAATTATAAATATTTGCAGAATTGCAGTAAGCACTTGTCGACAAGCTATAATATTCAGGTAAACATCTCCTATATTAGTGTGAACTTACATATAACGGCTAAGTTAACATAAACCAATGGTATGGAAATCTTTTCCTTATGTAATAGTCATGAGATCAACTTTAATTGAACGGTGGAATTGACTGCCTTGTTGGTCTAGTGGTCGCTAACCGCGACTAGCAAGAGGTCCTGGGTTCGAATCCCGGGTCGGGCAAAGTGTTACGGGGTTTTTCCAATAGATAATTCTCAGTGGCAGCTCGGAGTTGGGATTTGTGCCCGTTTGATGGCAATAGGCTCGCCCCCTATTATATTGGGACCCTAAAACATAACTGGCGAAACGTGGGTGTACTATATGTGCACCTCTGCCCACCCCTTCGGAGAATACAAGCGTGATGTTATGTTTAATTGAACGGTTAAGTTTATTAGGTTAGTTTTCTTTACCTATCATAACTATTTTCTTTATTCTCCAGGTATTATGTTCCCTGATCGGATCATCGATATTTTTCGTCACTGCACTGTGCGGAGTAATAGCTATCATTAGAGTATTCGTAAATATTAAATACATTCTTACTTTTTATATTCATTTAAAATTTGTCGAGAACTAAAATGTCTATTTTGCTTTTCAGGGATTACATAACCATATTTTGAGCCTTTTTAAGACATTGTACCTGTTAATGCATTGCGCATATTGCACACATATTGTGTTTATTGCAGGACAAAATCTGTTAAACGAATATACAAAAACAAAAACTATCCTCTCAAAGTTATATAATACAGTAATTCGTAGTAAGTAGACTTTAGATCTTTAGACTTTTTGTGTCATTTTTGCAAGTTGCTTATGCTAAGCTTAAATCTAAATTGATAAAGGAAACTTAAAAAATGATGGACACCAGCGGGACTCAAACCCGCGGGTCGGTCGCGGGTTCGAGTTGCACTTTAGATCTCCTATGATGTATTAGTTTTAGAATAGTATAGTTCCCGTCACGTGAAAATAAAGCTGAGCGACTGTGTTTGCACTTGGATATAGTCGCTTCACAGTCCTATGGTCCTAGCCTATTGTGGTTTATAATTACGTGTAATTGTTTTATTGTAGAAATAAATAATTTATAGAATATACACTTTAGGTGTTCATGATGTTTTTAGTTTCATGAATTCTACCAGTTCTAGTGTTCAAATATTTAAATATCTATTACTACTTTTATAAACTCTTATCACTAAGGTAATCATTTACAGAATAGTAACATTTGTCTAATAGTAAGCCAAATAATCTGCGTTTAAACATGTGCACATTATGGGCTTTAATACAATTCGGCAGTTTATTATAAATTCGGATTGCCATAAAAATTACTCATTACAGATACTTTACTAGTTACGTTACTTTGGATCACACTGGAATTTATATAATTAAATAAAGTTCTTTTTACTTGATGGGAACTATACGAATAGGGATGTACTTGATCTATCTGAAAACAGACAATAATTTTAAACTGAGTAATTCAATTATACGGTTATAATGGGTTGCAAGCTATGTTTGGTTTGCGGGTTAGCCACGTGGCTTTTTAATTAAAACGTATAATGGTTTTTTTTTGTGTATAATGAATTGATTTAAAGATTATTTGCATAACATTTCAGATCCTGAAGCTCCAGAAACAAAAAGTATCAAGAATTTGATTAATTTCGTTAAATTGAATCCTATTCAAATAACTACATGCGATTCTAAGTTCATCCTGGGGACCTACCTAATACCAGCGATTGTAGCGTTTGCCTCTACCTACATAGTTGTAGTTTTGCAGGTGTATCAAGTTGTGTGATGGGACTACGTCATCAGGCAGATGAGTGACCATCATTTATTGCCATAGGGCCTTTATTATTATTTCAATGATATATTATTTCGGATTATTCAATTCTAGGATAATTGTATTTATACAGGAGTATCTTCAGTCAGTGACGACCTACGTATATAATATAGTTTCTTCTAATCTAATATTTGTTGTTGTTTTTTTTGTAAGCCGCTTCAAACATACTAGTTACTTAAGTAATTTAATTATTAATGTCTTAAAAATTAATAAAATTGTTTACGTTTATTGAATTTTTACTTAAATTTATACTTGACTGCCTCGTTGGTCTGGTGATTGCTAAGCGTGACTGCTGAGCTCGAGGTCCTGGGTTCGAATCCCGGGTCGGGCAAAGTGTTACTGGGTTTTTCCATTGGGTAATTCTCAGTAGCAGTAGGGAGGCTGGATTTGTGCCCGGTTGGTGGCAATAGGCTCGCCCCCTATTACATTGGGACCTAAAACTTAACTGAAAACAGAAATGAGATGAACAGAAAATGAGAAAGATAAGAAGATTAAGACAAAATGTAACACTGCGGGCGTGTTACGTTTACTGTTACATTTACATCCCGGGTGTCAGCTACCTCCATTATCCATATGAAATTTCATTATTCCAAATTGTATCTAAATTAGTCCAGCCGTTTGAGCTCGAAGAGGTGACAAACACACACAAACTTTCGCCTTTATAATTTTCAGCATTATTTTTTAACATCAATTTTATATAAGTACCTACTCGACTTTTCGTAGTCCAAAGAGAAAGTTTGATAATATGCAAGTTTTCTTAATTGAGCCTTAGGATCATCTTATCTCTTACCTACGAGTACTTACAATAATAGGTATTTGCTTATGACAAACAGTCATCGTTACTTACAAAAATTGTAAAAAGTAATCATTTATATGTATGAGGGTGTTTTTATAGGTACTGACGAACAAATAATTGTTTTTACAAGCTTTTAGTTAACTTGCAATGTTTGTATGTATGTATCTTAGTTTGTATGTATGTGACTTTGTTTAAGTCAAATCTTGCAATCTAAATATGAACCACTTTTTGACATCCGATTGAAATGAAATTTTGCATACTTAAATAGGCTTGGTGACAATACAATATTATAGGCAATACTTTTAAGCTGACCTGATGATGGAGTCAGAAGATGTTCATAGGAACTCTGTGAGAAAATGAGGCAATCCCACCTTGTTAGGCTTGTTTAATCAATCTGCGCTAGTACTTTGAGCCTGGCTGGTTTAAAAGCTTGTGTTAAAAATACATTTTTAATATTAACTTAATATGTTTGTGCTCATAAAACAAGCAATCATAATAATGTGTTATAAGTAAATATTGCGCTAAGTGACAGTCACTACAAGATACAGATCAGAGATCTTATCGTCGCTCATTTCCCAGTATATTTTAGTTTTTCTGTCGCAATAGTGTTACATTACCGTGTGCGACAACTTCTACCGCAAAAACCACAAAAAATGACCATCAACAAAACAATAAAGATGTTGATAAAAGCCGAAAATATCGTAGGTGTTTACAGAAATTACTCAAGCTTCGGGAAATGTTCCAAAGTCCTTATTTTAATGCGAATCTTCATTGAAATAATATTATTTTCCTTCGTCAATTTAGCCGTCGTATTCATTGGCCTGCGTTCCGCAAACCCTGATCATAAAATATATTATTTGACTATTTTATATTTTCACACACAAAACAGTGTGATCAACATTATATTGATTGTATGTGGGATCCAAAGTTTAAAGTCTTACAAACTGTTTTTATCAAACTTCATGGCAGTCAGCGGCTGCTACGATAAAGAACCGACGTTCGTTAAATACCAAAAGAAAATAAAGACATATTTCATCGCATTCACCATCGTCTACTTCTGTTTATTAGTGTGTTTAACTTCAGCTAAAATAATCCAACTAACATACTTTAAAAATAAAGCGATTATGTTTGATTTCTACTTCAAAAATTTGACGGAGAAAGCCATCGAAATGCGTTTTATTATTGAACATTTTTCATTTTATACACAAATCTCTATGCTTCGTATTCTTTTGGAGTGCGTTAACAAGTGTATCCTGGACATTCAAGAGAAATATAACAAAAATGATAAAATAACTGAAGTCAATAAAATACAGAATAGTGGTATTTTGACCGTAGAACAGGTAGAAAGATTATTGGTAAATTATGCAAACTTAGTGAACTGTAGCAAGCATTTGTCGGCTAGTTTTAACATCCAGGTAAAGGACTTTAATAATTATATTGCACGAAAACACAGGTGTCTTCTCTATTACCTCACTGTGCGATGGGACAGTAAAATGCTCAAGGCAAGATCCGGAGGTTAATTATAGAAACTTCAGACGTTCTCAAGCAGTGTATTAACGATATGATTTCAATAAAATCCATCGATTTCGATACGAAAATCTTAAGTTTCAGGATTGACCTACAGGACCAACACTAGTGCGTGAGGAGGCCCAGTACTCATAAGAATTCATAAAGAGGCTCATAAGGCCTCAAACTGGAGGCCTTATGAGCTGCAAGTCTCTCTAAAGCAAGTGTGCGCTTAGTGTTACAGAAGGACCTCTGAAAATAATTATTAAAAAATTATATTGCTTTTTTCAGATGATAAGTACATTGGTCACATCGTCAGCACTAAGCGTTACGTCAATGTGTGCAGTGCTTACTATGATGACACAATTGGTATTGGTAAAGAATTATAATCCTAGCATTTATATTTGTCAAGGCATCTATTAAAATACTCTATTTATGTATGTCACCGTTTGATTGGGAACATCATCATCATCATCAGCCGGAAGACGTCCACTGCTGAACAAAGGCCTCCCCCTTAGAACGCCATAAAGAACGACAGCTTGCCAATTCCATCCACCGGTTGCCCGCAATTCTGACGATATCGTCGGTCCATCTGGTGGGAGGCCTGCCAACGCTGCGTCTGCAAAATCAGATTGGGAACATACATACATAAAATCACGCCCTGAGGGGTAGACAGCGACCACGGATTTCCATTTGCTACGATCCTGGCATACTTCTTTTGCTTCATTCACACGCATAACATTCCTCATAAACGCTCGTCGGTAGAGAGAACAATATATCAATAGTTATAATATATCTCGCGATATTATAAATTGTGAATTGCAACTATCCCTTAAAATATTATTAATATTTCTAGCACTAGTCGAAAGCTGCTGCAGCACGCACGCGTCTCTGTTCTAACCAATTTTTTTTCTGTAGCTCAGTATGTGGTGAATGCGAGTTCACACATTCACGGTTTGACGTGGATAGAAACTACCGAATATTATTGCGTTATATTATAATTATGCGGTAACTGTACCATGTCTCAGTGGTGCCTGAAATTCATCATCATCATTAGCCGAAAGACTTCCACTGTTGAACAAGGGGCCTCCCCCTTAAGTTAAGGGAGGGGTTGCCATAATACCCACGCTTGGCAAGCGGCTTGGGGATCGCAGTATTGGTGGTGAAGTTGCAGCAGACGCTGCTGCCCATCTTCTGGATTTTCCCTTAGTCGCTTCTTACGACACCCACGAGAGGAAAGGGGGTCAATTCTAGGCCGGATACCACACGGCAAATTAACAGTTGATAATCTCGCCAGGTACATTATAAATTAACGGTCGGTGTTTAAATCATCCGATGACATACATAGACACATATCATTAGATGTTTTGAATCCTTTACAGAATTTATGATTGATGGGCGATGTGAAATTGGATGTAAACCTAAATTGTTTTTTTTTTACAGGAGTCACATAAATTGTTTGACATTTTCAAAATATTATACGTTAGTTCTTGTACGTTGTTTTGCATATATTCTGTCATATTTACTGGGCAAAGACTGTATAACGAATATACACAAACCAAAAGAAGTTTGGCATTATTATACAATAGTTCGATTAAAAGTAAGTAGGTACCTATATTTAGTCGTCATTATAATTATAAACACGCCATCTAATAGCCTATATCCTATGCTTCACTTTGAGCTTATGCTATTTCTTTGTGTTGCTATCACTTCATCAGTTTAGTAGTAATATGGTACATAACAAACAGACTGAGTGACTTTCATCGCGCTGACAAGTAAGCATTCAACCTATAAGGTTACTTTTTTTTTCAGATCCAGACTCTCCGGAAAGTAAAAGTATAAAGAATTTGAATACTTTCGTGAAAATAAATCCTATTCAGATACAATATAATGCTAAAATCGTACTGGGAACGTATCTAGTAACATCGATTTTCGCCCTCGCTACCACATCTATTGTTATAGTTCTGCAGTTCTATCATGTCGTTTAATATCACCTGTAACTAATATACAGGTACGGCGTAGACCTTTTCACAAGCATATCTTTGCCATAGTCATTTTTGTTGGCTTCTGTAGACTGGATGAATAAATCTTTGTTTTGAAGTTGCTTTTGTGTTTTAATCATTTTATATTTGACCCGCTGGGGAAGAAGGTTTTGGAGTGGCGACCACAAACTGAAAGACACAGCGTTAGCAGCCCTCCCACCCGGTGGACCGACGATTTCGTCAGAGTTGCGGGCAACCGGTGGATGCAACTGGCAAGCTCTTCTACCTCACAAATACAGGCCCCGCGTTCAGTCATTTTTCCCTTCTAAATAATCCATAAGTACAGTAAGTCCAAATGAAATGTAATCCTAACTTGTCGTTGTATAATTTCGAGTTTTGCATAATAGATAATCGAATGAATGGTGCGCTGGATTTTTGTGCAACTACTCCGTTTTAGAGTAGTTAGTGTTGCCTCACTTTTCGCGTTCCCGGATTCTGGTTTGTTCTCACAAATATGACAAATGTCTTGTTAGTGTCACATGTTTTATGTACCCCACCGTGTCATTTGAGTGCATCAGCTTTTTAGGTCAATGTGAGCTCGGGAATAGAGGCGGTAGAATTTGTATAAATATCTATACATCGCTGTGCATGTAAAACACTGAGTTGTGGACTCCATTAGTGGTTTTTGTAGTTAAAGGTTGTACAGTAAAACAAGAAACAAGTTACTTATCCGTAAAACTTATTAAAAGGATTATCATATCAAAACTAACAATTCGATAAGACTAAGAAAACTTAAAAGAACCTCTCATGTATATAGCTTTTAAATTAAAAATTTGGTTTTAGAAACAATGCAGGCATGAGGTATGTATTATGATATAAGTAGTACCTTGTTAACCAAAAACATGGGCACCACGACATTAGGTAGGTTTACTCTTCTCACTCTCTCAAATTTAGAGATAGTTAGAAAGAGTTGGGGTGCATTTGGTGTTTCTTACTTTCTTCTACGTAATATATTGACGACCTGATTAGCGCAGTGGCTAAGCGATTGGACTGCTGCGCTAATGGTTGCGGGTTCTATTCCCGCATGGGGCAAAACTTTGTGCGAACCACAGATGTTTGTCCCGAGTCTGGGTGTTAGTGTATGTGATATTTCATGTGTGTGAAACGCACCCACGACACAGGAGAAATTCCTAGTGAGGGGCGACGTTTTAAAAAATATATATATATTTATAAGTAACTAACTTTTGTCCAGGACTTCGTCCCTGCGGATTCCGATTTAAAAACTGTACTTAGCCTCAGTAAGCAGATTTAAAATATATGAATAATTATTTGTGTGTCGAACTGTACCACTGTTTGCAGTTTACTATGAGTTGCAGTCATTATGTCGCCTAAACACTGTCCTGCGACTAAGTATCAAAAGTCGGGAACACACTAAATATTCACAATATTTTTGTTACTCCAGCAAGACTATTAATCGCAAAAACAATATAATAATTACTTATATCTTAGGGGGAAAAACATAGAGGTCAATAGATTGTATACTGTTTAAACCATGCATTATTATGTGAAGGAAATATTTCAAGTATTTTGTATAAAGCAAAATTTGGATGTTTTAAAGATTGATTTATAATAACTGTTTACTATGGTGATTTTAATTACGGACCTAGGTCGGTTTGCGGCACTTATAAAATCTACCTATATAGAAAGGAAAGAAAAAGATACGTTTATTTTTAACTAAAAACTCCCTCTGATAAATGACAAGAATAATAACTACAACTCTATGACAAGAGCCTGGCGTCATAATAAATAGGAAATGTAAACGTGTAATTAAATACTAGTCAGTGATGTCGATGGCGTAACCTCCCAAAAATATGACAAAAAATCATTTTAGTATATATATTATAGGTACGACTATATGTGGATTTCTCTTCCTTATTTAATTTAACAAATAAATTAACAAGCACCTAGTGTCACCGCGGCTTTATGCCACTCTCCGGTTAATGGAAGATGCACGTCGTTTTTACGGTGACTGCGGTGCCGAAAAAAGGTTTTTTATTACAACCAGGTAGCAGTAGGATAATCTAACAATACAGCTAAATCCTCGGTACGTGTCTGATTACATTATGAATTATTTACTGTATATTCCAGTTATACTCACGAGTGTATTCGGGAATTCCCGACTAGTTTCGAACTCGAACGGAGCCCTTATTCATGAGCTGGTTACGCGGCAGAGTCGCGAACCGAACTGTTCTGCCGAACTGTCATGAATAAGGGCTCCGTTCGAGTTCGAAACTAGTCGGGCATTCCCGAATACACCCGTGAGTATAACCGGAATATACAGTAAATAATATGGATAACACATTATGAATTAGAAATTACCAAAGTACAGTAACCATGAGTGGCCAAATGCGTTACGAATATAATGGTATAATTGTATAATGATGACGAAATGTTTCGACTTTGCAATCTATGACATATTACAATCCTATATATCTCATCATGATTGAATCAACTAGTTAGTACGAGTATGGCATTGACCATCAGCCTTGTAATACACGGTAGTGCGCCAGGAATTATTACATACTAACTTTTGCCCGCGGCTTTGCTCGCGTTAAGTAGCCCTTTCTCGGGTCTTTTCTACTTGCCAAATTTCATCAAAATCCGTCCAGCGGTTTAGTCGTGACAGTAGACAGACAGAGTTACGTTTACATTTATTATATTAGTAAGAATTACATTCGTGGATGCAATTGGCAAGCTGTCGTTCATTGTGGCGTTCTAAGGGGGAGGCCCAGTGGCGGATTTATAGATTTGCCGCCCGTAGGCTATTCAATTTTTGCCGCCTCTAAATTTTGATATCTTAGTCCACAATCATATCAATTTTCTATCAATAAAATTCCAACTTTATAATTTGTGCTTCATCATCCTCGTTACATCAACTTATCCCATATAAATCGTCATGTCGTTTCTTCTGGCGTTACAATACAAATACGACTACGCAATTGCATGCCTTAAGTGCAAAGCGCGTAGTAGGTATGCTCTACTCTTGCCTAAAAATCTAAATCCGATGTTTTCTCACATTAAACCGTACCTAACAAATATGATGTACATGAATATTATTTAAAAAGCAACTTATCGGAAAGAAAAATGATCGCTGAGCTTAAAAAAATATTTTTTCGGTTATGATTAATTATTTTTTATTTAAAAGGAAGTAATTTTAATGCCATATCGTATAGATTTTGAATGATCGTGTTCTCAGTAAACACGATAACTTTCGAAAAAATCATTTTTTTACTTCAATTTTTTTTAATATACTTGTTTAACTGGAGAGGAGCCGTTGAATAAAAAATTGCAGCTGAGTATTGTTTTATCTTATTATAATTAATTCATTCCGATTGGCATTTTCTGAAAAAGTTGGCTTTGCGAAAAAGTTATTAAATCTACTGATGTAAACATTTAATTTATACAATAATTCGTGTACGACATGAGCGTTTAAGGCCTGCTCATTTGGATTTTCCAAACTTTTTCTTACTACAAATAAAATAATTAACTGATAAAATGTAATTTTCTAATGAGCAAATTGTCTCACTTCATATTTTGTGGAGGGATTTTTTTTATTGTCAAGTCACAGTCGTTCAACTATCAGTTATTCGATTAATATGATCTCTATACGATATTGAACTAGTTTTTTATTTAATGAAAATTAGTCAATTTTAGTCAGTATTTTTATTAGACCATCGATATTATATCGATTGAATTGGGTAAGCAGATCTCATAATTACGAGTATTAGGTACACGGAGAAAAAATTATAGCAGTTATCAGTGAAGAATATATGTAAAAATTACTAAATTTCGATTATAATATCGAATCGCTATTGCGATATTCTAAAAGTTCATAATCATTATTGTATCTATAATTAGTAAAGCGTTTAAGAATTGTTCATGCAGAGATGTTGAAATATTTATTAATTAGCACTGTAAATGAGAATATTTCGATTTTTGTTAAATATTTTAATTTCTCCCGAATTTTCAAATTTTGTATTATGTGTGTGTATAATATATATTTTTTTAAATTTGTAAATCGAAATAAAAAATGTATGAACTAAATTTGCCGCCCCTTAAAATTTGCCGCCCTAGGCTCCAGCCTACTCAGCCTGCTGGTAAATCCGCCACTGGGGAGGCCTTTGTTCAACAGTGGACGTCTGCCGGCTGATGATGATGATGGATTACATATTGTTGTGTACTCGACACTACGACAGTTGGGTATAGTGATGTGTAAAGTAATTTGTATTAACAGCAACCACGTCATAATTAACTAACATAAACCATTAATTTGAATTCCTATTATTAGTTACGTCATCAATTTGAGTAATAACTATAATGTAATTAATATTTGGTCAGAGCTTGTATAATGCTTGATTACTATTATAATTGAAGTGTTTGTTGAAGTAATCAAGTTACTAGTAGATTGATAATTATGGTCTCTTCTGTCGCGGCCAATAAATTGGCCCGTGCCATACAATCAACTGGGTATCGTGCATAGAGGAACTCTTCAAATGCACCATCAATGATAAAATAAACAACTGCAACAATAATAAAGGAGGTTAGTATAGAGTATTTTGAAACCTAGCAAAAACATAGGGCACACAGTTTTTATTGCCAACGTGTTGAGCAAAACATAACGAAGCGACAAGTTCGCGCACAAAAGTAGTTTTAAATAATTTACCAAATCAATTGCACCTTGAGAGTTTTATATTATTAAGTATCTAACAACAGACCATGGTGACTGCCAGAACTAACTTTTATATCTCGCCAATTTTTTTTATGAGCCCGTTATTATCCTATTGCTAGGCAAACATTTATGGCAATAAGCTCGCCCCCAATTCCATTGGGACCTTTAACAGAACTGGGCGAAATATAGATGTATTATACACCTGTCTGACTCAGATAGGCTAAATGTGATGATGATACACCTGCCTACCCCTCTGGTGAATACAGGCGTGGTATTTTGCTGGCCAAAGAACTCCTTTCATATTTCTACAACTCCCCGTATAATGTCATTTCTAGCTACGTCTCTCCAACATTTACTAAACTGGAGTATACATTTAAACGAGGCTTGTATATTTCATATTTTGTGCCGACGTCCTCTGAATATAAACATCGCAACCTCTTTATATTCCGCACCGATATTGGTCTATTGATCCATTATGTTCCATGTCTTCGTCTTTGTCCTGACTCAATGGAAACTTGAGCTTAGTAAAGTATTAGTTGGAGACGGTAAATGAATATCTATTGTATGGTGATCCATCTTGCGACAGATTGTGCAGCTGAGTTCGATGCACCGTTTCTACTAGGCTATGGCACTAGGGAGAGGTGAGTGAGGCGCGTTTTTGGTACAATACGGTCTCTTGTAGGTATAATGTTAAAAATTTTAGATTTTTGTAATAAAAACACACGAGGAATTTCTCGCGTATCGTGGGTGCGTTTCACAAACAAGAAATATCATATACACGCACACACAGACTCGAGACAAGCATCTGCGGGTCACACAATTTTTTGTCCCGTGCGGAAATCGAACCCGCTACACTAAGCGCAGCAATCACTTAGCCACTTCGCGGGTGTTTTCACCTGAAACTGGCATTCTCTTACATAAGATTCCCTGCTAAAATGTGAGTTTAAGTATCATAAACATAATTATTATAAACATTACAGCCGTCTCATGTTATATATCCAGCAACCAGCTTGGTTACCTTTGTGGGAATTAGTGGTAATTAAAATCACATCTAGGTCGGGCCTGACGCGAGTTCAGAATATATTTAAATTACATTCAAACAGCGATTATCACACGTCACGCCACGAATTACATCGTGGGGCGTCCACGACCCTCAAATGAGATCTCTACGTGAACTATGTATGACTGTATGTAACATAAAACTAGGTTTCCTTTTGTTTTGATATTTATGCGTTCATTTAAATTATATATTAGTGGAAGCGAGGCGCCGCGCTATACTGCGCGTAGCGGTGTCTCGCTTTCACAACGGAAAATGTCCTGCTTTAAGAGTTCATGGTAATTCGGCTGGTTGTTCATCAACCATACAATAAGAGGAACTTTACATGATCCACAGTCAAACACACACAAACACAACCTAAAAATAAAACTAGTTTCCAGTTTCAGATTCCAGTCGACTATAACTTACCATAAAAGTATAAATATCGTATAACAGCTATACTTTGTTTAGGGCACCACGTTTTACTACAGAACCCTAATAAAAATGTCATCAGTTTTAAACAAACCATTGCGTATCCCCAGTTTATAATATAAATATAATGTGATGTACGGGTTTGAATCCGCTGCCCTCACAAAACATCACGTCTCACAGTGTAGGCTGGCTGTAAACAACTGGTTTTTGTAAACGCTATGAATATCAAATTAGGTACTGTTTATGTTTAATGTGTGCTCCTTGAAAGAATAAAATGACTTGCGTTTTTGTAAATACAACCCTGATACAAATTGAGGCACCGTAACCAATCTTAACTCTGGCTAACTGAGCGAAATATGCTCTGGTACCTACTCAAGGCCGTGTGGTATCCGGCCTAGAATTAACCACCCTTTTTCCTCCCGTGGGTGTCGTAAGAAGCGACTAAGGGAAAATCCAGAAGTTGGTCAGCAGTGTCTTCTGTATCTTCACAACCAATACTGCGATCCCCAAGCCACTTGCCAAGCGTAGGGATCATGGCAACCCCCCCCCCCCCCCTTGTTCTAAGGAAGAGGCCTTTGTTCAACAGTGGACGTTTTACGTCTGATGATGAGATAATGATCTACTCCAGTGGGCGATTTATTCTGCAATAGGAAGGTAAACTGACATTGTAGTCATATAGTATAAATACGGCTACCCATCTAAGAACTAACCGCAATGTGCGCAGCTTAACCTCGCATCGACCGAGCCGCGTAATAGCTTTATTAATACGAACCGTTTACAATAATCTCCACATAGTATATTAGTGATAGGTAGTAAATTTAGTAGTTAAAGGTTTTAGTTTTCTTATACCGCATACGTTTATATTTTGTCCTCTGCTTTTCTATCCTCTAACACTCAAAGGTTAACTGGTAGAAAACTCAATACTGATTTAAGCTCGCCTTTGTACATACAAACATTTCTTAAAAATTGTGGTTTGTGTAATTTTTGTGCCGCGCAATAAAAAAAATTAAAAAAAAATGTTTCATTAAAATTACTAAAACAAGCATTCCCAAAAAACAATCGTCAAACATCGCCAATTAACGCCCAGCATCAATAATTGCCAACATACCATATCACCTCGGAATCACCTTTTGTCGGAGTGTTTTTCAATTACATCCCTCGGCGGAATATAAATCAGTTTCGCGTTATTACAACTCGGGATGTCACTCAAAGTTATTGCGGACGTATATAAAGGTCGCAGCACACATATCAACTCGGAAAGGGATCGTAACCGTATCAACTCGAGCCGCAGAATAATACACATAGCACATTAATCGGATTCGTTAGAGAATCGCCTCGTCTCGGAACCGACTAGCCGAAAGCACCGCGTCGCCTAGCCGTAGCCGAGTCGACGTATCGGAGCAGCTGATCCGCTTTGGTTACGTGCTTACGTAAGGTTGACGCCTGTTTGAGAGCGAGGTGAACGGCGACACGGTGACGATCCCTTTCCGATTTGATATGTGTGCGATGACCCTTATTCGTATCGTTCAATTTAGGTGACAGTTGTGTCCAAAATAAATCGAGTCAAAACATATGAGGGAATAGTTGACATCAACTCTAGGCAGAAAGAGAAAGTTTATTGTGACTTTTGACGTAGGAACGGACCCCTAAGGTTCCATCTAAGGTTTGAGCGTTCACTTGTATTTTACCAAGCAAAAACCTGCACAGCAGGTGCATTTTAACCTCGCAGGACTTGTCTGCGCATAGCTACGTGTACCTTTAAATAAAATAGCAAAATCTCTCTTATGGAAAATAACATCTACTGTGTTTGGAGCTTTGAAGTCTATAGATAGATCCAAGTTACGTCACAAAATTTTCTATTACCGTTATTCAGTATTGTCGATTATGTACAAATCATTATGATAAGGAAAACTCACACGATATTTAAAACTTAGACTGTATATTTGTACTTGAGCTTGCAGATTCAAACAACGGTAATGTTTGAATGTCGACTATTTGGCCACCTCTGGCCACAGCGACCGCTAAAACAAAACTACAAAAAAAAAGTTACATAAAAGTACATAAACATCATAAATTCTTATTATTTACTATATATTCCTGGTATACTCACACTCACTAGTTCCGAACTCATAAATTCTTCCTGATAAAAAAACATCCTGTCACATAATTTCACAAAATTATAAAAATTCCGAAGTTCTTTGTACTTACGCATTTCTTCAACAATACGGTGAAAGAATATCAAAGTATTGAAAGTTTATTTTTCCTTTCAAGACTGAAATAGAGCTTTCATTACGTTCCCACAATACACAAAGTTTGACGACAAAAGAAAGCCCGAATCAAATGAGACTAACCATTTTATGTGAAAGAACCTTCTTAATAAATTTTCGTAAAATACTTAAGGTCTAAGGCTTTGCAAATATACGAAACGAGGTCATTGTGTGAAGATCTGTTTGATCTATGACGTAATCTGTTAAAGAATTCTGATCCGAAGTAAGTATTCTTTACGTGTTGGTATAAATATATACAAGAAAAAAAGAAGAAGAATAAATACATAGAAATAGCTAATAGCGTAGCGGCTAAAGAAATTCTAAAAAATCTTATTATGTCTTAGTCAACATATAAGAGAAAAATGTGGTTCCAATAGTCATGTAAATATCAAACAAAAGTCACATGCAAGGCACGGTCTTAAAAAATAAAAATATGACTGAAACTCACGATCCTGTCCCTCCATACGTAGGTCACCCAAATAACGCTAAATGTAAAATATTGGTATTCAGCCGCATCTGTGAGGAAACCTACCAAATATATTGGAAAAAGTTCTAGACGGATTGAATTTAGGTCTAGGAACCTACCCTTGGTTGTGGTGATTGTCTGAAATTGGATTGACGATCCGACCGGAGTGACCGACAGTTTTCAGCAATAGATACCTTGGGTTCGAATTTCCCACACGACGCAAAATTTGGAGATTTGTTAGCGTAGTAGTTTAATTTCTGGGATTGTAAACATACATGTATATAGGACTAGCTGCGCCTCGCGGTGTTACCCGGTACATTTTTTTGGGATATAAAGTAGCCTGGAGTTAATCCAGGGTGCCAGCTACCTCCAAATAAAATTTCATTAAAATCCATTCAGTAGTTTTTACATGAAACAGTAACAAACATCCATCCATACTTACAAACTTTCGTGTTTATAATATTAGTAGGGATATTACATTTTCGTATACTAACTACATTAAAACAGGATTAGATATATTATGTGTTTAATACGCATATATTTGTCGCTATACTGTGTGTTTCACATCTACACGCAGTCAAGACGGCTTTTTAAAATCCACTCTTGCCAATCAAAGTGTAGTAGATACTAAGACTCAGAAATGACGTGTGAGGCAAACCTCAGCCTACCCTTTCCACGAATAGAACGGTGTTTGTACACACACACATACAGCAACTCAAATCAATGAAACTTCACCCAAAGTAAGGGCTGCAACTTGTAACGAAACTTCCAAACATGGCGGCAGTTCATTGTCACAGCGCCCTTTGTACCCTGATATATGGCCACTAAATTCCCCCCAAACAATAAGGTATTGGCAGCGTGGTATAATCTCCACAACACTAAGTGACCCGCAAATTTCTTAACAATTAATTTTGCTTGACTTTGAATGGTTAAAGAATGATTTAACAAATATTTGAGCCGGTATCTACAAGATAAATGATGGGAGTTGCTTTTGTTTTCTGTTAAAATTGTTGGATGACGCGATTATTTTGTTTCAATGAGTTTCGAGACGTTTTATTTTAATGACTTCTAATATTCTTGGTAATTCGTTAAATCATTTTGTAAATTAAACCGTAGACCTATAAGACATTTTCTATATCTAAGAATCACTTGATAAATAATCTGAGTGAGAGAAAAGAATGTGATTGCCAAATGGGTTCTCCTTACAATTAGACTCTCATATCGTCGTCCATATGCATGCAGCTCGCACAAAGAGAAAAATTAAGGAAAACCACGTTGGTTATATAAAATATGACGACCTGATTGGCGCAGTGGCTAAGCGAATGGACTGTTGCAGGATTCGATTCCTGCTCAAAACAAAAATGTGTGTGATCCGCAAATATTTGTTCTAGTTTTGTGTATGTGATCTTTCATATTTGTGGAACGCACCTATGATATAAGGGAAATCTCATGGCGTGGAGCGACGTTTTCAAAAATAATAATAGTATACCTACGGAGGAAAAACATCCTGGTATTCTCTGAGTTATGCTTCACATAATCACCATCATCAGCCGGAAGACGTTCACTGTTGAACAAAAGCCTCCACGTAATACTTAACAGTTACACACCATTTTGTAAAACGGGGTCTAAAAACAAAATCAATAAGTTAATTGTGATCAACTCTCAAAAGCAACATATAAAAGAGACCACAGTCGCCATTGGGTCCGCGACCTTCCGAAATCAATTTCCCGAAACCTTTAACAGACCTTTGCGGGTTGCCTATTTCCAGTTGCTAGTCTGGTAGGCAATCACATGTGATATTGAATTGTGCCTTTGGTTCGTAGACGAGCAATTTCAGATCTTGGCCAAGAACTTGCTGAATACTAAGAAGCTTAACGGCATTTAATTTGGGAATGATGAGAGCAAAATTCACAATTCATCTCGCACCAGAGCAAAAACATAATGAATGGTTGGTGATATTTTCCTCCTGTACAACGATGTACGCTCCAGAGGGCGTTCAGTCATGGTTTTAGTTTCCATATTGACGGAGGGTTTTTAACCATCACTAGGTAGGCGAGGCAGTAGGAAGGCATCTGAACTTTTAGACCTTTGTGAGCCGTTAAGGTCTCCTTCAGATAAACGATAGATCCAGTCTGAAAATTGAACCATTAAATGATCAATTCAAAGTAAATATACATAAAGTCACGCCTATTTCCCGGAGGGGTAGGCAGAGACCACAGATTTCCATTTGATACGATCCTGGCATACTTCTTTTGCTTCATTCAATCGCATCACATTCCTCATACACGCTCTTCGGTTGAGGGTACTCCTCACTTGCCCCACTTCAAAGAATCTGGTGAAAATATATTTTTTTATATATTGAATATTTATAGGTACCTATAGTATATTTTAATATTTAGAACATAATGAATTATGAGACAACCCTGACTATAGTGTGTACTGTGAAGAATACATAATTATAAAACCAATACATAACATTGACTTGACAGTCAAAAATACTGAATAGTAGACAGAATAATGCTCATTGTTTCTTTCTCAGAGAATACAATTACAAACTGACTGGCCACTCACTTTTTCCAAATGAAATAAAACAAAAAACTTAATTATTAATATTCGTTTTTAGACGTATAAATAAAGAAACAAATGGAACTGTCACTCTATTCATAATTTAAACGTTATATTCGGCCATATAAACGAACTTTTGCAATTATCATTTTAGGTGGTACTATTTTTTTATACCTAGGCCGTGAATTTTCATCGTCCCATCTATGTTATAAAGGTTTACGCTCGGCTGACTTCGATAAAAAATAAACATCGTGTATTTTTATACGCTCACAGGTTAGAATAAAAAATAATTGCTTTACCAATAACTGTAGCATATGTTCTATTGTGGTTTTTGCGACCTGTGTAATTAACTTTTTAGAGCTAATTATAATGTAGGTAGGTCATTAAAGTAAATTAATATTTTTTTAAATAATTGCCAAAAAGTCTCTGGGTGCCCCCTTACCATGAACTAATAAAGCAGGTGATTTTCTATTGTGGAAGTGAGACACCGCTATGTGCAGTATGTTGTTGCGTCTCGCTTTGATTACGGAACATGACCGACTTCATAGCATAGACCTGGTTCTTCTCCTTAAAAATGTATCTTAGTACCTATCATTCATCTCAAAGTGAATTTTATTAAGTACTTAGTAGTACCTATCTCTTGCTTAGTAATCACTCTAATATTATAAAGGCGAATGTTTGTGAGTTTGCTTGTTACCACGCTGCAACAGCTGGAGCAATTTTGCAAAAATGTTCTATGGAGGTAGCTAACACCCTGGATTGACACATACGCTTATTTTTATCCCGAAAAGATGTAGTGGGTAACACCGTAGGCCGCAGCAAGTTAATAATAAGATAGAAAAGCACTAGAAATAAAAAGTTAGTCATTATAAAGGAACCTTTCGCGGTACCACGAAATATTGACAAAAGCATTAATAACAAAACAGACTTGTAATAATGGTCACTGCATGGCCCTTTCTCTAAACTCGATAGAAATATCTCATTCAAGGTACTCAGAATTCCTAGCTAAAGGCTCCTGAAACACAACTTCCAAACTAACATCAATGGAATTCTCACTACCAACAGTATATAAGCTACCTACAGTAACTTGCAGCTAGCTGAACTGAGAGTGTATTGGAAACCATACAAACGGTTAACAAGCGCTACGTGGTTCCCATTCGATCCCTAACCCCATTGACAACCGCGTACACTGCACCGCAGATGTTTGAAGAGAAGAAGCAGGACGACGCATTATTTGATATTAAATACTCATTTATATATAGACTGCCTCGTTGGTCTAGTGGTTGCTAAGCGCGACTGCTGAGCACGAGGTCCTGGGTTCGAATCCCGGGTCGGGCAAAGTGTTACTGGGTTTTTCCATTAGGTAATTCTTAGTAGCAGCACGGAGTCTGGATTTGTGCCCGGTTGATGGCAATAGGCTCGCCCCCTATTACATTGGGACCTAAAACATAACTGGCGAAATGTGGGTGTACTATATGTGCACCTCTGCCTACCCCTTCGGGGAATACAGGCGTGATGTTATGTTATGTTTATGTTATGTTATGTTATATATAGACTTTCTGTATCTTTTCTGCATGTTGCCATGCTAGGCTTAAATTTGAAATTGATAAAGGGAAACTTGACTGTCGCGGGTTCGAGTACCGCTAGTGTCCATCATTTTTCAAGTTTCCCTTTATAAAATACTCAATTGTTCAGAGGTTGCGTAAATGTATCCTACTAAATTAAGTTAATCCTACTTATACATCACACCCGTATTCCATGAAGGGGTAGGCATAGGTGCACATAATATGTATAGTACGCGCGCATTTATCCTGTTAATTTAGCCTTACTAAACTTGAGTTACTTGAGCCTATTACCATTGATCGGGCAAATACAAACTCCATGCTGCTACTTGGAATTACCTAATGGCAAAACCCAATAACATTTTACTCGACCCGAGATTTAAACCCAAGACCTCATGCTTAGTAGTTAGCTCTAAGCAACCACTAGACCAACGTGGCAGTAATTTTACTAAACTATTTTGCGGGCGTCCAAGCAAAAAAGGCCCAGCTCTTGAATAACTTAAAATGTATCAACGACATGTTTATTTTAAAACTAAAATATATTACACTGATACGCAATAAATTATAATTAAATATTTATAACTAATTTTCTTTTAATATTAAGTTTTTTTTAACATTTGTGAATTTAAATATGCTTTCATATTATATGTTAATTAACTCATGTAAGTTAATTAGAGAACTACTTTTTATTGCAAGTTTAATAAAAAATCCGAATTTTCTGCTATAATTTTGACGTTCAAAAAGTACTACTAATAACTTTACTGTGTGTTTATATAAAAAAAAAATATGCTGTCCTTATAATGATAAATGGGATACCAATATATCATTACGTAGACACACACGCAGACACACACACACACAAGCACACACACGCACAACAATATGCGCTCAGACAACATGTTGACAATCTATTATGATGTAATGGAGCCTGGAATTCTGAGATACAGACCTAGGCTTAGTTCAGAATCCAGATCTCCCACAAATTACAAAATGTCACCATCTTATTCCTGTCAACTGTATTTCCTAAAATGTAATTTGTGGAGATGAAATAAAACATTTTTATTATTAGTATTTATTATCTTCATAATCTTCACAGAATACCTATACCTATAGCTAGCAATATTACTGTCATATGGATAGTGATGTTACCTATGTATGTATACTACAGAGCATGTAAGCGATGGGTTGCGGTTAGGAGCGATAGTGCTGTGTTTGCGTTCGACTCAGCTAACAGACGATCAAACCCGCAACCTTTACCACAGAAAGCCTAGTCGCTTAGCACTTTAGTACTGTCGGGCGTCAAACAATTTGGGGATTATAGATTTAATGTCCATAATACTGTAGAATTACGTACTATGAAGCTTATGAGCGATGTATAAGGTACATAAAAAAGCGCTTTAAGCTTTTAAATATGTATTATGAACAAAGTTATAGTACGATATTTTTTCTTTTTTCTTTCAGTTTTATTGGAAGATACTTTTCTTTTTAAATAGAAGCAAGAATATCTACCTTAATACATTTTCATAAGTAAACAAACACACCAATAAAACAATTGAGTATCGATTTGGGAGCTAAAACAGTTTAAAATTAGAAACTCTACCGTCCAAGATATTGAAATACAGACTCCATTTCCCTCCATTACGGAACCCTAGAAGATCTCAATACTCTTCAGCCGCAAGATCAACAAGGTACCCGAAACAAGTGCCATCAAACATTGCTATAACTGATGCGGCGAGAGCACTTAACCCATCTCCTGCTGGGAAAACATTCAAGTAATTTAATTTCTCACGGGCTTGTTAACTTTTTCCTTAGCCTCTTTGGGGGGTAGCGTTTGAGGGTTATGTCGGGTCCCCTGGAATACAGATGACGGGTTAAATCTGTAGGTTGTCTTGTACATTTATATTATTGAGCTAGTCTTAATGATTATAATGTGTTTACATGTATTTAATTTTAATCGACGATTCTGTCTTATTGACAAACATAATATCACGCCTATATTCCCCGAAGGGGTAGGGAGAGGTGCACATATAGTACACCCACATTTCGCCAGTTATGTTTTTAGATCCCAGTGTAATAGGGGGCGAGGCTATTGCTATCAACCGGGCACAAATCCAGACTTCGTGCTGCTACTTAGAATTTCCTAATGGAAAAACCCAGTAACACTTTGCCCGACCCGGGATTCGAACCCAGGACCCCGTGCTCAGCGTCGCGCTTAGCAATCACTAGACCAACAGGGCAGTCGATCTGTCTTATTGATTTTGTGACCAAAATTATTAACCTTCGTGTATTTGTATGGTAATAATGTTTAGGCCCTAAATAAAAAAGAGTGGCGTTAAAGGAAAGCCAGTGGGTTAATTACATAATTATATAAATGTTGCAGGGTTGTTCTCAAAAACAAGGGCTAGTATTAACATAGACTATTATTAAGGTAGACAGTGCAGCACACACAAGGAGGCCTGTCCATTGCCATCAACCAGGCACAAATCAAGACCCCCTGCTACGCGGAATAATGGGAAAACCCACTAATGCTTTGCCCGACCCGGGATTTGAATTCGGAACGTCAGACTCAGCAGTCGCGCTTAACGACCATACGATCAATGAAGCAGACGGAGTAGTAGTAATTCTAAAAAATGGTAATGCTGCCATTGTTCTATTTTCGGTGAACCTACATTTGAGTATGGCGGCTTTACAAAGGTTTTTTCGTTATGTAAAGAGTTGGTAACTAACGACATCACTGGGGTCAGGAATATGTTTTGGTTTAAAATGGGCGCTCCTAAAATCATGTGCGCATGCGTACACGAACTAATTATTATTATTGGAGCTGACCATATAATTAACGCCGTACACCTTTCCTTTTGAATTTGATGTTGAATCATTATAGAGAATTGCTTTTGTCTAGAATTTGGGAGTACGCGATGTTTTTGTTTGCTATTTCATTGTGGGCGCGAAATAACTCAAAAACTGTGTAGCAAGCATTCAAGTAATAAAATACAAAAAATTTAATAACTTAAATATTTTTATTTTATTGCGGTTTATTATTTATTTATTATGTTACAGAGTTGTTCATATTTTAACGAAGCCCCACAAAACCGTGTGATTGGTTTGACCGTGGGATGAGAGTAGTTTATTTAATTATTAACTAGCTTTTTTCTCGCACGTTAATAAGTGTAATGGTATTTACCAAAATTCGAACCCGCAATCTATTTTCTACTATCCCGAATCCAGTTCTTTAAACTCAACATAATATTAAATAATTAAAATTAAAAAATACTTTTAAAATAATTTAATTTCATATATTCTTATAAACTGTAATTGAATTAACACTACTTTATTGGTAGAGTAGCTTACCCCTCTTTCTCTTTACCTTCATAATCATAAAACTTAAAATGTTAAACCATGGAATAAATTACACTTGTCTCTCTCTTTTGCATAGAGATGTCAACAGACTAAGATGGGTTTAAGTTAATAGAGGTTTCATCCTTGTTTTTAAGTAAGATGGTTAGTGGCTACGTCTGAACTGTGACGTCAGCAATAATAAACAGTTGATACATCATTTATTAGGTGTAGTTGGAAACCTATTTCCAAGTTCTTTTGAACTTTGTTCTTTTATTCAATAAATAGGAAAGTAAATAACTTGCTCGTGACGTTTTCTGGGAATCTTATTAAAACATAACATAACATTACGCCTGTATTCCGCTAAGATGTGCACAGACTTAAGTAAAGTACACCCACATTTCGGTAGTTATATAGTAGGTCCTAGTGTAATAGGGGGCGAGCCTATTGCCATCAACTGGGCCTAACACCAATAGTGTGCTGCTAAGAATCCCACGGAAAAACCCAACTACATCAACCGGGCACAAGACTCCGTGCTGCTTAGAATCACCCCACAGAAAAACCTCACAACAATAATAAAGTGTTTTTAGGTTTTTTAATATAGAAATATACACTGGCTTGCAAAACTATAGAAGGTTTTTATTCATAGATGCTTTTGTTTCCCACTGCTGGGCAAAGGCCTCCCTTTTCTGCTTCCCAACCACATAGAAGTTAGAGATTTAAAATGAAATATGATTTATAGCAAAATTTATCAATTTTCTTTGAAACTATAGTGAACTATTTAATTCATGAGTAACATTTCAAACGTTTAATTATTTCAGTCCTTTTTATTTACTTAAAAAGTTTTTGCAATTTTAAAAGTGCGATAATTAGTTTTGAAGGCCAGTGTAAATTATATTATGAATACAAGATTTTAAAATTTCGAGAAAAAGCAAAGTTTTAAATTCAAGTAAATTAATTAATCTTAATTAAATTAAGATACAGGAAAGTCACGAAAGTCCTAGTGTGGGGCGTGGGGCGACGTTTTTTTTTTTTTTTTAAAGTAAACATTAAAAAATGTTTGTCTGCTTGGGATTTGAATCCACGTCCGACACGATCCTACTGCTTTACCTACTGAGGCAACATTGCCACGCCTATCAAATACTCTAGTCTATCTTAAAAGTTGAAACAGTCCGGTAACTGCGACATAAAACCATCGATCAACGTTAAGCTGCGCTTGCCGCGGTACGTCCGAGAGAGGGTGACCATTAATTTTCATAACGAAGTCCCTCCATACCACGGATGGGTCGTTTAAACACCAATACTGCGCCCAGCCGGAGTCGTACCCAAGTGTACTAATACTATTACAAAGTATTACTCAGTTGTTGGTTGGTGTAGATTGGATATGCGGTGTCTGTCTTATAGTCGTAGAGTCCTTACGAGAAAAAAAAGAATTTTTATTTTTGCAAGATATTATAATTCCAAATAAATATCCCATCTCTGCAAAATAATAAAATAATTTTTAAAATAGTCGCCCCACACTAGGGGGGGGGGGGTACTTCATACTTATATAACACACAACATCCAGATTCGGGTCAAACATTTGCTGTTCGCACAAATTTTTGTACCGTGCGAGAAACGAATCCAATCCTTAGCGCAGCAGTCCAATAGCTTACCCACTGCGCCATCAGGTCGTCAGAAACAATTCCCAACTTAAATTCAAAGAGACAAATATATCTCTCCGAACGCACCTACTTTACAAACTAACTATATTAGCGAAGTAATTTGATATCATAACCACATATTTCCCCCATTATTACGCAAGTTTAATTATTTTCGCGCAGAAAAATCTACTTAATGTAAAAAGTTTTATATAGAGAAACCGAAGAACTTATTCTATCATTCGCTAAGTTGAAAATATTAGGCGTAATATTCTAGTTATGAATGTATTTTATGTATCACTGTACGATAGGCGGCGTAGCAAACGTCACGCGTAGCACTCAGTCGACTTCTGGTGGCGTAGAGCGCTACACGTAGCTTCGTAGCGTGGTTCGTAGCCGTGGCGTGGTGAAGTTGTGCGCGGGAAAGATTAATGTGTTGTTTTAACGTGTTGTGTCAACAAATTGATTAATTGTTATAATTAGGGGTAAGTTTAGTAATTATGGGTTTTGAAAATTAATCAGAAATTTAGTTATTTTTGTCCACAATATGCAGTTAAACAAACAATTGGATGTGATATTGATTCTTGTTTAAGTTACTGTGTAATTTAAAAATCTGATAAGAAATTGTTTTATATCTAAAATGACATACGAACAGTGTTATAACAAATTAACAAGGCTTTGTTTATATAAGGAAGACTGATTAAAACAATGCCAAATAAATAACAAATATTTTTATGAATATATAATTTTTGTCTATAAGTTATTAAAAATCGTGGTGGAAAAATAACAGTCATCATCGGCTGGAAGACGTCCACTGTTGAACATAGGCCTCCCCTTAGAACGCCACAATGAACGACAGCTAGCCAAAAATAACAAAAAGTCATTATAATTTAAAATAATTCCCTTTTTATTATTAAAACTTAAATCAAATCCATACTAATATTATAAATGTAAAAGTAACTCTGTCTGTGTATTACGTCTTCACAACTAAACCGCTGTACGGATTTTGATGAAATTTGGCATGTAGAAAGTTTAAGACTCGAAAAAGAACATAGGCTACTAAATGCGAAGCCGCATGTAAAATTTAGTTAACTTTGAAACTAAATATCAGATAATTAAACTATTTGTTAGCCCTGCAAACATTTGTTAGGCAATTATAAGGTAATTAGTGATGTCACAGTTGAACAAACACGCCCTGGAACCGCACGCGAGCGCTACACACATTATAAGAACTAATTAAGTAATTAACGAACTATGTTTCGCGCCGTTGCCTATAAATAGGTGTAATGGCCAAAAAATATGGCCTGATGTGGCAACACTTAATACTGAGTTAATCTGGCCAGTACATCTAATAATAATAAAAATCATTTCATTATAACCGACGGCTCTGTTCCCGATGCCGGTTGGCAATTTTTTTGTGATTTTTTTTCTTAAAAATATTTGAAAATGTAATTTATAAGTTAGTATTTTAAATAAAGGAAATAAAAAAATATATGCCTTCTCAAAAAAATTTAAACATCCACTCACCGGCATGGAATGTGACCCAAACTTATACGGCTATAAAGGTTCATAATCAAGATGATAGATAGACTACAACATACTTTTTTATAAAACTTCCAAACAACAAGTTTCCAAAATTTAAATTAAAAAAGCAATGATATCGTCATATGGCCATAAAAACCCTTGTATTTTCTTTAATTGTTATTTGAGTAACAAATAGAAACAGTGTGAAATAAGGGGCGAGTTTAGTGCCTCAACCGAGCACAAATCCAAACTCCTTGCTGCTACTGAGAATTAGCTATCGTAAAAACCCAGTAACACTTTGCCCGACGCGAAATGCAAACTCAGAACCTCTTGCTCAGCAGTCGCCACCACTACACCAATGAGGCAGTCTACGTGTATTAATTTAGTTATATTTAACTTTATTTACAATTTCTAAAATATTAATTATAATCTCAAATATAACCGACAATCCAAATCCACTAAAACCTGATATTTAGCCACTATACTATATATATATATCGCATTTGTCATACCAACTATCGCTCTCGCAAGGCTCGCCCCCTATTACATTGGGACCTAAAAACATAACTGGCAAAATGTGGGTTTACTACATGTCCACCTCTGGCTACCCCTTCGGGGAATACAGGCGTAATGTTATGTTATACAAACCAAAAAAATAAAAACGGAACGTAATTCGATTCTATTCCGAACTAATCGCTGATAAACAAAACGTGACGAACCTCTATTTGATTTTTATTTTAGCGGGCCGCGGATTTACCAGCCCGTTTTTATGCCAGTATGCTAGCGGTGCACGTTGAATTTGTTTTTGTATTTAAAAATGGAAGCTGGCGTTGCGTGGTAAATTACGTTTTTTTTAAAGTGCATTTATTTGCGCTGGCAACAAAGCCCGACTTCATTTTAGTTTTTATTTTTTGTGTACTGTAATTATTGTCGGGAATTAAATTAAAAATATCCGCAAACTTGAAACAGAACACGATGAAAGGCTTGTCAAATATATGGCTCATAAACTTACTACTAGTTCTAAACAATACTTATGTGTTGTTTTTATGTATTGAATAATAAAAAAGGTATAAAATTTGCGCCAATATAATCTGTGGTAATCAAAGAGAAAAGTCTGTGTGCACATAAAATTAACACCATACTAGATCACTGCGTGTTGCATTATTTCAGACTGTTTCAGACTAACAAATCCAGTTTCATTTAGGTTTTGTTTATTAAAACTATAGATATTATCTTTACTGGAATATATTATGTATAATAACTTTTGTGAGTGTTATCCATATTATCTACTATATATCCCGGTTATACTCACGTCGATATTCGGGAATGCCCGACTAGTTTCGGACTCTAATATTATGTATGTAGGTATTTTTCTAGTAAAATGAAAAATAATTCTAGTTATTTTGCTGCATGTTATATACTTATATCCAGTTAATTTCTCTCCCAGTATATTATTATGTCTGCTTTATATCTATCTGCAATCATAGGACAATAGAACACGATATAGCGCATTGAATTAAAAAAGTAATCATTATTGAAAAATTTAGTACCTAATACTTAGTTTCAACCTGAAGGTCAAATATCAATAATATTGCGGTTAATTATTATTTTATTTATTAATGTATAAATAGTTTATAGTGTAATCTAATGTTATCCATGTTTCTATTCTAAATTCTCGTATACCAATAATGGTTAATATGTAGATACTCACATTCTATTGCCGTACCATCTATGCACCCATACTTTGCGAGTAAATGATTCGATTTGAAAGCTGTTAAAGAAAATACTTAAAGCTGCTGAGCTCATGTCTGGGTTCAAATCCCGGGTAGAGTAAACTGATACTGAGTTTTTCCATTCGGTAATTCTCAGTAGCAGGTGATGTTATGTGAGGATTCAGAGCTATATTTTCCATAGCTAGTCTTTTTAACCAACTTAAAAAAATAAAGGAGGTTCCCAATTCATTGGAACCTTTTTTTTTAAATACCTGCACAGAAACTAGAAACTACACACTAAAGGTAGACACAGAGTGCCGAAAAACCCGCAGTGACGCAATCGAATTCAATTTGCGGTAGTTTCAGGTCCGCTACACTTTGGTTTTACCGGGATCTGGTAAATCTACCTTACTGTCATTTATGTATCTTTATGCTTTCACTTAAGACTATTAAACCTGGCTGTGTAAGTTCTTGAAGGTATTCTTAGAATAAAAAATTGTAGATATGTCAACGAAGTGATTGGTTTATTTTGAGAAGATGTCGTTTTAGACTGCCTCCTTGGTCTGGTTGATTCAATTCCCGGCTCGAGTAAGTGTTATTTGGCTAATAAGTCTAATTACTGTTGTGATGTATTGATGTATGTATATATGTGAGATTGTTTGGGTCAAATCTTGCAATCTAAATTAAAAAAAATTGACATCCGATTGAAATAAAATTTTGCATACTTAAATAGGTTTGGTGACAATACAATATTAAGGTACTTATGATTTAAAAGCTTGTGTTAAAAATATATTTTTAATATTAACTTATTTTACTTCTAACGAAAAGTGATCTAACAATTACATACCTTCCTATATTCCGTACACCTGCTAACACAAAGTTAAAATCGCAGTTATAACAACAAGGTGTAACCATTATCTTAACCTGGTGGTTTAAATATCGTGCACCAATCTGTTTGATAAAAAGTACAGTTTTAATGGACTCTCAGCTTTTTATTAAAAAGGAAGAACCCATTATATCACGCATGTATTCTCCGAAGGGGTAGGCAGTGGTGTGGTACACCCACATTCCGTCTGTTATGTTATAGGTCCCAATGTAATAGAGGGAGAGGTTATCGCCTTCAACCGGGTGCAAAATCAGACTCCATGAATTACCTAATGGAAAAACCCAATAACACTTCCCTCAACCTGAGAGTCCAACACAGGACCTCGTGCTCAGCAGTCACGCTTATCGACAACTAGATAAACTAATAAGACTGAAATGTGACAACTCCTCGTTTTGATTGGTGGGCAACCCAGGATTCTAAAACGTTTATACTTGTTCTTAAGGAAGAAAGTCGTATTGCTTTTTCATTATTACGGACCTTTTTGAATCGTTTCATGTTACTGCTTTTGTTACTGTGTCAATACCTTTTGTCCGTTTTAGCATTCTCATATTTATAGACGAGTACCATTGTCGTCTTTTGTTATGATGAAGTATTTGAGTTTTGTTGTTATTTCTGTCCATTGATACAGGGTTTAATGGCCCCTATGATAGCATTAATATCCGAGTGGTATAACCGTTGGACTGCCATGTCGTAGGTCGCAAGTTCAAACCCTTATGCACTGATGTCTTTTCAAATTCATGTGTGTATTATAAATTAGATATTGTTGGTAAAAATAGCTGCTTCCATGGTGTTACCCGCTACATTTTTCGGGTTAAAAAGTAGCCTATGTGTTAATCCAGGGTGTCACTTACCTCCATAAGAAATTTCATTAAAATCCATTTAGTAGTTTTTACGTGAAAGAGTAACAAACATCCGTACATACTTACAAACTTTAGTTTATAATATAGGGATTTCGACTGTATATCTTTGTATGCAGGTATACTCAGTACAAATTTCCCAGTGGGACACGAGTCAACTGTCCGCATGGTCTCCTATCGGCCGTCGCAAAGCTTTCTGCACATCGCTTTTCAATGTTACTAAGCACTTCCTTAAAATGTAGTGTAGTCTCTCTTACATACATAATACATACATAACATCAACGCTTCTATTCCCCGAAGGGGTAGACAGAGGTGCTCATATAGTACACCCACATTTCGCCAGTTATGTTTTTTAGGTCCCAATGTAATAGGGGACGAGCTTATTGCCATCAACCGGGCACAAGTCAAGACTCCGTGCGGCGATTTAGAATTACCTAATGGAAAAACCCAGTAACACTTTGCCCGACCTAGGATTCGAACCCGGGACCTCGTGCTCAGCAGTCACGCTTAACAACCACTAGACCAACGAGGCAGTGTCTCTCTTACATTTGACTTGAATTGCACTAAGCCAACTACTAAAATAAAACTACTAAAAAGCGTTAAAATGTAGATATTTGCAACTGAAAGAAAACCTTCGAAAACAGGCTGTATTGTATGTATGTCGTATATTCTATAATACTAGCTTCTTTAGCAGTTCTTAAACCCATAATATAATGCGTTACACCAGGAGTCAGCTACCTACATACCACATTATATCAAGATTAGTCCACTCGTTTGAGCGTGAAGAAGTAACAAACATACAAACACACTCACAGACTTTCGCCTTTATAATTTTAGTGTGATCTGAAGTATGATTCTATTCGTAGTGTTTAGCCTCTTGTCTCCTCCTACAGTTCTATAATAAAAACCAATTCGCTTAGTACTCAGCAGCGGAGCTCTCAACACAAACAATACAATACATTGTACCTAGGCGGGCTGCCAATACTTCGATCGAGCCACAATTTATACGCCGTACCCAGCAGCTATATATTAGATCTGAGTCCTGACATCAGGTGAGCCTAGAGCGAATGATCTAGAACTTTTCTCTTGCCAGAACTTTGGTGTGATATGTTACCGTATATTTGTCCCTAAGGCTAAAGATTGTAGCGCTGTGATATTTGCAAATGTGTTTTATTTATCCGTATGCTGAAAGAGGTAAGCAATAGTAAAATCGCATTTCACACTAATTTTTTTATCACACTTGCACGCTACTGTTATAAAGATGAACGTTTGTGAGTGTGTTTGTATGTTACCTCATCACGCTCAAACGGTTAAACCGATTTTGATAAAATTTTGTATAGAGATAGCTGACACCCTGGATTAACACATAAGCTTGGTAAGTCCCCTGGATAAGTCCAGGGGGAGCAGGGTGCGGCAAGTTGAACGTAAACTGGCAAGTCGCTTGCAGTGTTTAAAACAATATATCTATGATAATATTTACTAGAATGGCTCGATCAGTGTTATTTACATTTAGTTATAATTATCATTTTAAGCTCATTATTAAGTGAATTGTTCTTTATGAGTAATAAAATTCGTTAAACATAACTGAGGAATACTATTTGTGCATTTCTGCTTACCCCTTCGGGGAGTACAGGTGTGATAATTATGTTGTAATTTAATAGGTCCTGGAATAAAAAATCCAACCTAGGACCTAATTAGCAGTCGCTAACTGCTTGTCATACAAAGCAGTCTATAATAGAAAGCTTAGTCAAAACTAACCATTTTCTACGTTATATTCAACAAAGCAGTATCTTCAAAAAAGTAAAAGTATAAATATCACGTAAAGTTTCGACAAGCAACATTAACAATATCTTTTACCTAGATAAATTCCCATTGTGATTTCTTCGTTGCTGAAATTCGGATCGCCTCTAAAAATCCAGTGTGCCTCGAGTGCTAAGAACTGGGGCAAATCCGGGGGCCGGCGGACGGTCGACAAATCTATTTTAAGGCCTAGAATTTTACGGTAGGCACTAAATATGACAGCAGACGAGTGGTGTGTCTGTATTCGCAAAGATTAGTTGCCATGAATATACAGTGATTTTTTATTGGAAATATCTGAATTTATCATGTGATTAGGGAAGACTGTCTTTGATAGTTATAGAGTATAAGATCTTTGATGAAATGATAACTTTATAATTATTATTTTAACATGCCATTTTATTAGACCCTACAGCCTTGATTACAGAACCCTAAAATGAACCTTTATAGTACCTACCAACCAATTATAAATATTATATTTACATAAATGTAATAGAATTAAAATACAGTTATACGTTCATTCCCATATTGTTATTTGAACATAACATGAACATAACATCACGCCTGTATTCCCCGAAGGGGTAGGCAGAGGTGCACATATAGTACACCCACATTTCGCCAGTTATGTTTTTTAGGTCCCAATGTAATATGGGGCGAGCCTATTACCATCAACCGGGCACAAATCCAGACTCCGTACTGCCACTGAGAATTACTTAATGGAAAAACCCAGTAACACTTTGCCCGACCCGGGATTCGAACCCAGGACCTCGTGCTCAGCAGTCGCGCTTAGCGACCACTAGACCAACGAGGCAGTCTAATATTGTTATTTAATACTATTAAAACCATGCAACGGGATAGTTTAAAAGTAAGATTTCTAGGAAGACGGCCGGCATATCTGTTCTACAATCTATGTCCCAACTAAAGCACGCTTTTGTATGCAAAGTCTCGAGTGGTGCTCCACACGATGGGTCGCAGCTTCAAGCCTTTACCTGACAAGATAATACCAATGTACCACCGCCTAAGTATCTATACAACACACTTACGTCATCATGATGAGCCGGCAGACGTCCTCTGTTGAACAAAGGCTCTCCCTTAAACCGCCACAACCTGGCAACTTGCCATTTGTATTGACTGGTTGCCCGCAAGTCTAATGATGTCGTCAGTCAACCTGGTGGGAGGCTTGCTAACGCCATGGTCACCATTCGAGAACCTTTCTTCCCTAGTGGTTATCAGGTCATCGAGCCATGTTGCCTTTCCATTACCGCTTCAACTTGCATATTCTTTGAGAAGACGTCCACTGTTGAACAAAGGGCTCCCCCTAAGAAAGCCACAATGAACGGCAAATTGCCATTTGCATCTACCAGTTGCCTGCAACTTTAAAGATGTCGTCAGTCCATTTGGTGGGGCCTGCCATCGCTGCGTCTTCCGATTCGTGGTCGCCATTCAAGGACCTTTCTTCCTCAGTGGTTATTGGTTCTTCGAGCGATGTTGCCTGCCCATTACCTCTTCAACTTGCATATTCTGCAAGAACAAACTTACGTATATTATATTAAAGGGATCTTACATCCGTATTTTCTTTTCCAAGGAGGTCAGATTAAGACGATAATTCCCTTCCGTCGCCATGAAAGCGTCGTAAAAGGCGACGAGCTCCGTGGAAGCTCGTTAAATGGCGGTAACATCGCCACCTATTATATGGGACTTCGATAAATGGCGAAATATGAGTGTATGGAATTGTAATCATTTACCACACATAATATCTTCCTTACCTATTTTCTAATACCCCTTACAAGGTCTGTTTTTTGCACCCATCTAAGGTTATCTGGGAGCGACTGCCCAAGTCATTATAGAAATAAAAGTATTAATTATACGGTTTACCTATAGACAGAGATTAAAGCCATCTCAACAACGAACCACAATTCTTGGAAATGTTAATATTTAAGCCACATAACACTAAAATCTAAATACACACAATTCTAGCTACAGGGTGTTTGTAATGATAGCATGTTCTGTTAACTACATAGTGCAATAAATAATTAAGTACATATCATTCGGCTCACAATATTTAGAGGACTTCATTCCAAATCGAAATAGAAGATAATACAAGTTTCATAAAACTTTATAGAGTTGAAATTCCTGGATTTCAGCGAAAACGATTCATCGTTTAGTGATATCTACGCGACCAAGTTGTACAAAGAGGTAGCTCAAGATGTCATCAGGCCCTAGACGAGTGCCAAAACTATTGCTGGGGAAATCAAATTGAATGATAAATGTTGGGAATAAGGGGGTGATATAATGTTTGAACTATCACATCACACTAATATTTTAAAGACGAAAGTTTGTGAGTGTGTTTGTTATTTCTTCACGCTCCAACGGCTAGACCAATTTTGATGAAATTTCATAAGGAGATAGCTGACACGCTGGATTTACACATAGGCTACTTTATATCACGAAAAAATGTAGCGGGTAACACTGCGGGGCGCAGCTAGTGTAATCTAACTTCCTCGTTGGTCTTGTGGACGCCGAAAGCGTCTGCTAAGCATGAGCTTACCTGTGTTTGAATCCCGGGTCGGGCAAAGTGTTATTGGGTTTTTCCATTAGTTAATTTTTAACAGCAGCACAGTTTAGATGTGTGCTCGGATAAAATCCCATATTAACACTTTGTCCGACCTGGGAATGGAAAATAGGAACTCATGTTTAGTAGTGACGTTTTGTGACAACTCAAAAGTCAAACGAGGCAGCTAAACCCAGGATGAAGACATTCATTCATTCAATTCAGCTGTCTCTGATTAGAATGAAAGCCGACCTGAACAATTTCAATCAATGGCTTAGAGATAGTGATGAATGAGTGAGGCAGTAATCATTCTTTATCAATAGAGTACAGTACCAGCTATAGCACTAGGAAGCGGTGATGGGTGGACATTTTGGGTGCTATCTTTATTCATGACATAGTCCTAAAAAACCTATTTTAATAGTCTTATAGGTGATATTTTTATCTATGAACAGTTTGCGTATTCTTTACATCCATTTTCTCACATGGCCATAGCTACTACGCTAAAATATAATACTTCGCAAGCACAAACTCCACGTAAAGCCAGCAGAATATTGCGCTAAGTCTCTTATGTGAAAGACTGTCGACTAGAGCTGCATTCAAAAACGTATTATAATCTCTATGGAACGCTGAATATTTACACCGTTTTAGTTTTCGTCTCAAAAGAAATTGCTTGTACGGCAGCATCTGTGTTCCTCGAAGGGTAAGGCAGAGGTGAGGGGTAAACATGAGCATATTCTTGAACTTATTCTGCTATAGAGTATACAAAATTATTATATCGTGTAACGAAAAGTACTGTTAATTGTATGGACTCTAAAAATAGCATTATCACATATACGTATCCCTATGGAGATTACAGGCATTAATGTATGTACTATGTACCTATTAACACAATTATTACGGACTATGTAACTAATTGACTGTTAAAGCTGTAATGATTTTTAAAGCAATAGAATAATAATAAGTTTTATTTTTAATATATATAATATACAATGACAAGTTCAATAATCAATCACATATATTATGTTTTAGGTACCTAGGAAATTAATTGAGGTTAGGAGTCTCAGCAATAATTACATTTCAGTTTGAATTACATACATTCATAAAGTCACGCCTGTTTCCCTGATGGGTAGGCAGAGACCACGAATTTCCATTTGCTACGATCTTGGCATACTTCTTTTGATTCATTCACACGCATCACATTCCTCATATATGTACTTTTCGGTTTTAATTATATAACATACATGGAAAATCTTGACACCGCGATTCAGGATCCCCCATAAACAATAAAACGCCATCTATTGGTGAGTAGCCGCAACAATAAAATCTGTCAACAACAAAACTGTGGCACACTGCAGCTTTGAACCGCACGTCGTTTATCAGTCACAGCGCGGCGGGCCGTTGCGGACACGCCTGACGTTACACAAATAACTCTGTCACGCTTACTGTTGCATAAATGTCGCCATTTTGCTTTAAAACGACAATTATTTAACAAAATATTCATACGTACTTTATACGCCTGATTTCTAGAAGCGGAGTAAGCACAGAATTCTATTTGAACTTCATTCCCATAAGTGACGGTTACTTATGATGTAATACAGACTCATCTATGAAGGGGATACGAGCCTGAGCCCATAAATTATACACCATGCAAGAAACAATACACCTCTCTTCAAAATACATATCTACCTTTTCGCTGTAGTCAAAATTACGTTCGCCGAAGTCTTTGAAAAAAATTAATTATTATTATTCTTGAAGACGGGAATTTCAAATAATAACCCGACCCGATTTTCGGGAAATATGCTTTGTTTTAATTACTATTGGTACTGCAGTCTCAATATGAAGATACATCTATATAATTGACACAAAGACACACTAACATTGTACTAATTTTCAGAATGTACTGCACTGTAGAGCCACATACCATTCATTAGAGTTAAAGTTCCGTAGAGCGTGGTACAAGCAGGTGACGTCACACAAACAACACAGATACATACACGGAAGTTCGTTTAACAGTTAGATGCCTCGCAATTGCATTCAGTGATTTTAAATGTTATCATTTATACATTAGGTCGAACAACGAAAGATAATTAAACTGCACGTTACTATTGGTTAGCGGTGTGTAAGCGCGAGGACAGACATAAAAAAGAAGCATAAAACGTCCCATTGGCACTTTGACTGACCCGTGATCCGTAAACCACTCGTCCACCATTCTTCTTCTTCTTATCGTATGGTTGATGAAACCTGATGCCAGAGTTTAAACTGCCTGTAGGCCTCTGACATGACTATACACACAGTTGAAAAATCTCTCAGGTGTGTTCCCTAAGATGTTTTCTTTTACCGTTTTAACAACTGATTACTAATTTATAATACGCACACGAATTACGCACAAAAGACATTGGTTCTTTTCAGGGTTTAAACATGCGACCTTTGACTTGGCAATCCAACAGTCGTACTACTCTACTATTAGTGCCACGATCGTCCACCATGACGTTTAGAAAATTACATAACTTATATCACCCCTGCTGTCCTCTAAGGGGTAGATATAACAGTTTTACTTAGAGAACAGTGTTTCGCTCACATTTCACTGCTCATACAAATTCCAAATGGCGAATCAATAGACATTTATCGAGCCCATTTTGGAATCGTCGCTTCTTATGAACCTGGAAACGGAGGTATATTAAAGCACAAATAATTTCACATTTCTATTTTCATGGAAGGCGATTGTTATAATTTTGATTAGATTTACATTTACACCAATTATCTCCGGATAATAATTATGATCGAAATACTTCCTCTTCCTAATATTAATTTTGATACTAGTTAATACAAATTGAAAGTCCTCAATTATCTTTCTAATTGAAATCGTTAAATTTAATTATTTTGACTTCTTAAAATTGAAATTACGATTGTCATTATTGATAGCTATTAGTAATACAGTTTTGTAGGACAAAATATTTGTATCTTGCTTTGAAATGAAAGTGAGCGTATCGTTACTGACTGACGACCTGATTAGCGCAGTGGCTAAGCGATTGGACTGCTGCGCTAAGGGTTGCGGTTCGATTCCCACACGGGGCAAAACTTTGTGCGAACCATAGATGTTTGTCCCGAGTCTGGGTGTTTGTGTTTGTGATATTTCATGTTTGTGAAATGCACCCACGATACAGGAGAAATACCTAGTGTGGGGCGACGCTTTTTTTTTAAAGTTAAGCGGGCTTACTGAAGTATCGTGGCGTTCTAAGGGAGAGGCTTGTGTTCAACAGTAGAATTCTTCCAGCTGATGATGATGATGATAAATAAAGTATGGAGTCACCGTATTAAAATGTATAATACCACTGATTCGTAGACAAGCCGCTGTAAGAGTAGGTATAAGTAGCTTACTTTTATCGATCCCTTGTGGCTATTACGAGCCCTCGCTGTTGTCTGTATTATCAAAACAAAGTGGTTTTCAGTTCAAAGTTCCTCTAGAACTATTATAATTCCAATGTAATTGAGAACAACCAACTATTGATCACTTGGCCCCTGTTTTGAACGTCTCATTATAGTTTAGAGTGTTAAACTTGTATTTACCTTTTGTTAGTGATATTGACATAGTTATGTAACTATTTCTTTTTTAATTGGGCTAGAGGAGGGAAGATTTTTGTTCTTTTAAAAGGCTTACGTGGGGACACAGGTCCAACACACAGAGGCCCGTTAAGAACTTTAATATTGTTGGGAATGGGACACCAGCTGGGGGCACCACACAACTGTTCTATAAAAGAACAGCCATGAAAAGTTAACAGAATGTGCAGGACTATTGTGAAATGTGGATGCTAAAATGATTAATTTAAGTGTTATATTTTTTCCATTACTGATTTCATAAGAACCAGCAATACACACGTGTATTTTATGCAGGTAGTTATTTTAGATCACGCTAAAAAAATAATAAAGGTAATTGGACAAACGACGTTTTGACTGAGTCGTTATACGTTGAGTAATCCTCTAGAAGTTTATATTAAACGATATCCCTACTAATATTATAAACGCGAAAGTTTGTTGTTTGTTTGTTACTCTTTCACGGAAGAACTACTGAATGGATTTTAATGAAATTCCATATGGAGCGGGTATCACCGCGGGGCGCAACTAGTACTCTATAATTGATATTACTATGCAACGTATAAAAATCGCAAAATTCATACCTATGTATAAAAGCTATAGATATACCTAGTTACCATACCATGATTATTTTTCGAAACCATTGCAATTCTGTAATATTTTATTGACTTTCAATAGACAGTCGTCTTATAAAAAGCTCATTTGAAACTATTTGGTGTTGTCACTGATTCGTACCATCTAAGTGTGTGTGTGTAACATGTTCATACAGAACTTCCAGTCTCTTTCTATACATGTTATTTTGTACCTATAAGATGTTTATATGGTGTACAATAAAGCATACTCTATCTATCTTAGGTACTATCACTCATAAACAATACCTACCCTGTGTATAAACATAAACAATTCAAAATAAAACAAACTACGCAGTCTATGTACTTCGGAGTGGGGACTTCAGTCTAGACTTGTATTTACCTACGTTATACATAGTAGGTACGTACACAACAAACACTAGAAGTTGTATGACATAGCACACATGTTTAAGCACGATAATTATTATTTGTAGAAACGTGTCCACGATATCACGCCTAAATTCCCTAAAGAGGTAGACAGAGATGTTGGTAACAAAACTGTATTACAACACGGGAATTAACGCGAACATAAGTTTTTAATTTTGGCTTGACGTTTCGACCGAGTTGCACCAGCCGTGGTCACAAGCAGACTTATTCTATTACAATCATGCAACGCGATACCTAGTTTAAAAGTTAGTAGGCCGAGAAGTTTAGAACACATTTCGCCAGTCATTTTACAGATTCCAATGTATTAGAGGGCGAGCTTATTGCCATTAACCGAGCTCAAATCCAAACTCAGTGCTGCTACTGAGAATCAGAAAGGAAAGCTCAAGCACACCCGGCTCGACCGGGGAATCGTACCCAAGATGTCATGTTCAGCAGCCTCGCTTTGTGAGCACTGGAACAATGACACAGTCACAAACAGCACACACCTATTACAGATAAATATATGGAAGTATATAGTGTGTATATAAATAGAAGTATACTAATTTATATATACACCCAACTATAGTACGCGCCGGTGTGAAAGTCTCCCTCGGGGGATCCGACAGAAGTGTTTATATTAGACGCAATTTTAGTTACAAGTAGTTCACAAAGCGTGTAACAACCTTACTCTATTATGGTAATTAGTGTTTGTACGTGAAGGGGTTAATGAGGTTCGCAGAGGTTTTTTAATTAAACAACCTACTTTATAATTACGGTTACAATTAGCACTCTTGAGATTTGAGGCTACTTAATAGTTGACGATAAACTCGAGAGGTTATGTCAATATGTTAAGCGAAGATAGAATGAAATTTCCTGGAATTTTCTAATAAAACTGCTTAATGCCGCATTTCCATGTCGGCCAATATTCACGTGGTATGTCTTTGCATCTTTCGTTGTCGTTGTGGCTTAGTGATCGACACACCGGATTTATATGCACAAGGTTGCAGGTTCAAACCCAGGCAAGTATCAATGTGACTTTTTTAATATCATAGATACTAACTCAGATATTCTAAGACACCACTGACTAACGTTGACGGAAATCATCGTGAGGAAACCTGTATTTAATAATATGAAATCGCCAACCCGCAGTGAGCTAACGTTGTGATCAATGCTCAATCCTTCTCTATACGAGAGCAGGCTTTTTCCCTGCAGTGGGACAATTATAGGCTGTTATTATTATTATTTTATGTCTTCGCGACTTCGACAGTGGTGAATAGTATATTTCTTAAGGAGGTTAGTATTGTTCAGTACGACTTAAAACGACTCCACACTATTTAAACTTGTCGGGCGACTGTTGAGGGACTCGGATGTCGCGCAAGTCGACGTATACAGATAGAGATAGAGCGTCCACTCACGACAACTCCCGCGACCCGTAGAAGTCGCAAGCGACGTCTGACGACATCGTGCGAGACACGTGAATTTCGCGTCGAGCAACAGAGTCGCGGGACAAATGTCGCCTAGTAAAAACGCGGTTATATGTACTCCCTTCCTTCAAACTGCTTTATATCAAAATTCTGTATGGTCGGTTATTAGTTAAGTCTTTATGAGCGCTATTTTTGGGGTTGAAAATACTTCAATAGGACTGCCTCGTTGGTCTAGTGGTCGCTAACCGCAACTGCTGAACACGAGGTCCTGGGTTCGAATCCCGGGTCGGGCAAAGTGTTACTGATTTTTTCCACGAGGTAATTCTCAGTAGCAGCACGAAGTCTGGATTTGTGCCCGGTTGATGGCAATAGGCTCGCCCCCTATTACACTAGGACCAAAAAACATAACTGGCGAAATGTGGGTGTACTATATGTGCACCTCTGTCTACCCCTTTGGGGCATACAGGCGTGATGTTATGTTAATACTTCAATTAAATTTGGTAATTCAGTTTGACCCTCAATACTGTATGTAGCCATCTTTGTTACACATATTACCAGGTTACTTTCAGTTAGGATTTATATTCGCTCGCTGTAGTTACACGCCCACACAAATAATTGCCGTATAGCATGTTAAATTGTTCTAAGAATCCCATACATCGCAGCGCCTGTTATAAAATTTGAATAATAACTATGTTATGCCACGTAATACATTTGTTATGGTATAATTTTACATACATTACTTTCAGGTTAAACAAGTATTGATTTATTAAATCTGCGACAGGTTTATAATACTTTCAACGTAGCCGTATGACTATAATAGACTCGTTATGGTCGCGTAATGGTATTTTTTTTAAACGTTAGCACTAGGAAATGAACTTTTATTAGATGATACCTATGTGAGGGATGTTTTTAGCGGCGGGAGTAGACTGTCTTTACACATTAATGCGCAAACGCGCTAAATCCCTTGTGGGTCGAGTAAGAATCAGCTCCAACAGGGTTCTGAACATGATAGCTGACAGGGTGGATTGTTCATATATAGTTCACTGCTTTCAACTACATATATAAAAATATATGTTTTTAATTTTATAACTAACACTAGTATAAGAAAATAGTTACTAACCAATTATGAGTCTTCGGCTTGAAATAAAAATTTTCTATTCTATGTAGGCCTAGGGTATTCATAATGTTGGTCGTGATGGGTTCTGCAGTAATTTTTAAGTAAATTTAAAGCGAGCCAAATCTCAGTTTTTGGTGTGCTCAATGTGTAGTATACAAGTGGAACAAGGTTTTCTGTCACAAAGTATTTTTTGTGATCATTTTGTGGCTTCGAATCATGATTAATTGTGTTAATAACTATGCCTGTATTGTCAAAAACGTTAAAGAGTGTTGTTTAATAGATATTGAGCATTTTACGCTGTCTACGTACCCATACTATATCATGTCACTAATGCAATACAGGCCAAATTCGCTTGAATGTACAATTGAACAGTAAAGGTTTGCCAAAATATCTAACGTCGAATTAATTATAGAGACACCTAGTTTTGAATTGTCTTTTTTTTATAATGTATTACGTATTTATAAAATAAAACTTATATACTTAAACATTGCCCCACAAAACTGTTAACACAGCTTGGGCATGTCGAGTTGTACGATGAATTAAACTTACATACTAAATAGTTTCGTACAGTATGGACGGATAGCTACGTAATGCTGTTTTACATCATAGACTATAGTATAGAGATAGGTATCTAGTTTTAAATTGACAGATGCCTAACTTTAAATGACACTATTTATATTCATACTCAAAGCCAATTATAAGAAGTGTAAATTGAAAGTTTATGAAACTCGAAAAAGTTTTTATAAAGAGTAGTTAGCACTCTCTTATTCTTTTGTTTTCAAGTAAAGTTGTACTAGATAATGGCAAAACTTTGAACACTTGCTAGTTTTGTCGCCAAAGTAAAATCTCTTTTTTAGTAGGTACGAAATGGAAGTTTTAGTTGCAATTGTCATATCTTCTTTTTAATGCAAAAAAGGTAAATAGGTATATAGAAAAAAGGTATATAGAAGTGGATATAAAAGATTTTTATCTTGTAGCCTCATTTACCTCATTTTTACAAGCTTTTATTTAACTTGCAATGATTGTATGTATGAGTTTGTTTAGGTCAAATCTTGCAATATAACTTAAAACCATTTTTTGTCATGCGATTGATATGAAATTTTGCATACTTAAATAGGTTTAGCGACAATACAATATTATGGTACTTTTGATTTAAAAATTTGTGTTTAAAATAAATTTATAATTTGAGTTTACGTACGTTACCTACGATTAAATAAAGTTAATACTTAAATAAAAGATTCGGGAGTTAGTTTAAACCCCAAATCAGGACATAGGCCATATTCTACCCGGAAAAGCCACGATAAAATTTCCACGCGGACAAAGTTACGGGCGGAAGCTAGTACTCTATAAACTGGTAGTTAGCGTCCTTAATTACTGTATCCAATTCCCAGTAATCAATTAGACAAGTTGAAAGTATAATACGTCACGTCCGCAGTTGTGCATAATTGGTGTGTCACTAACTATACTCGGCACAGCTAGTTAGTGAGAGTGGATTGAAAACTACGTTAGTCGAGTCGTGCGTGGATTGTCAACACTCTTAATGGCATTCTGTTACCGTAATGTAGAGGGGGACAGGCTTATAGCTATATTGATAATGAACAGATAACTGGTTAAGGTTAGGCAGCGGTTGGTGAGGTCAGTTTCTGGGTGGGTTGTCGTCGGACATCGGTGAGACCGAAAACGCAGGATATACAGATAAATGATCTGTATATCCTGCGCCTGATCTGTCAGGGTTCTAGCGACATGCGATCTATTGGACTTATACACTAGCATATGTAACATTAAAATTTGCACTACAATACAACTGTAGATACCTTCTAAATAAACATAAAACCACTCCGGACTAGTTAAAACTGGTTTTAGTTCCACCTAAAACGCAGAAACGTGAAGCAAAACCCGTACTGACTAACTACCACGAAATAACTTTGCCGAATGCGGTTTCACATCGCCGCAATGGAATACCAACATGCGAAACAAAAGAGCATCTGTGACGAGAAACACAAAGCGATCGTTAACCAATCACAAGTTTGGAGCCGCGGACTCGTCTTTAGCCGAGCGCGGATCGCACGAGTGTTTGAATTCCGAATGATGCGGCTTTCGAAAAGTATTCGAATTCGAACTACATTCCAACATTGTTTTAATATGACCGCTATTTTAGTGGTTCTCGCATCAGTTGTGGTGGCTCTGGTGTGAGTATACTAGATTTGTATGCAGAATGGTGTGCGTTCAAATCACAGCCAAGTTCCAAATACATTTTGAGTGTTATATTAATTATAAACAATTTTTATTATTAATATTTCAGCTATCAACGTCCCACTGCAAGAAAAGGCTTACAAACAATAAACAAAATAATTACTACTTGATAAAAACCTACTAATTAATCTTAAACCAAAACATTAATTAATCAAAGAACTAAGCTATATAACCAGATAAATATTTGTTTCCAGAGCATACAAAATAAGGCAGCCTGCGTAACATCTAGAGCGGTTCCTGAATTTATTAAAACTCGTTAATAAGGGCGGAATTCATTAGTGCTAATGAAAGAAACGTAACGAGTCGGCAACGTATTTTGACGTATTTTTTCAGGTGTAAACTTACCTACCTGTTTAACTACCATATTATTTATATCTACAATACTGAATCAGGTGAAGGTATCATCAATGCGGATGAGGACCGGGAATCTGTCAGACAACGTCGCGTTTTAGTTCATTGCTGACTGCCGTTGGTCTAGTGGTTGCTAAGCGCAACTGCTGAGCACGAGGTCCTGGATTTGAAACCCGGGTCGGGCAAAGTGTTACTGGGTTTTCATTAGATCATTCTTAGTAGCAGCACCCTATTACATTAGGACCTAAAAACATGACTGGCGAAATGTGGGTGTACACCCCTGCCTACCTTTTCGGGGAATATAGGCGTGAAGTTATATGTATACACAAGGGCTTTGTACTCGTTGCCATAGAAACAAAAAACCAGCAGACACACTAACCATCGATTAGCCATCGATCGATGGTTGTGAGACATATCATTACCAGTGTCTATATTTAAACCACGATTGTCGATACCAATTAAAATTAAACGAGCAAAACGATGAAAAGCGATTGACTAAAAATTCCAATGAATCGTAGCGTATGTAATTCTTATGATTTTCGTTAAATTCGTAAGGTACCAATTCTATGAATTTTCCGTCATATTATATTCGCCCGTGTTTTGCCAGGCAAATGAGCGTCACGTAAAGCCATTTAACCACTTCAAGAAAATCGTTCAATAGGTTTTTCTAAGCCTACTAATTTCTTGTACGTTATAAGTAGACGCGATAACGTCTGAACTATATTCCAATTCCGAAGTAAAACTGCTGTTTCATAGTCACCTGCTACCTCACTCTCTTTAAGCAGGTCAGTTTCTATTATAGTGTGTTCGCTTTCACAATAATAAATATTAAATGCATTGATAGCCGAGTCGTATAACCGTCGGACTGCCAAGTCAAAGATCTCAAGTTTAATCCACGGCACGCACTATTGTCTTTTCGAATTTATGTGCGTATTTATTAGTTATCAGTTGCTTTAAACGGTGAAAGAAAATATCGCGAGGAAACCGGCACACCTGAGAGATTTTTCAACGGTGCGTGTAGCGTCCTTGAGGCGGTTTAAACTCTGACACCAGGTTATCAACCAACCGATATGAAGAAGACAATAAACATCTCCCATACAATACTTCATAACGTAAAAATAAAAAAGAATTTCTACTAAAAAACCGGATGAGACGATATTTTGATTTCCAGTTAGGGCCCTTATCGCAACCGGATGACACTAAATTGGGTCGCCCCTTCACAAATTCTGCGCACGAACACCAATCAACCAATATTATATAAAGGTGTGTACAGAATATCGTTATAAAACAAGTAATGACGTATACATCTGAACTTTAATCTTGGATGGCAATTCAAGCCTTGACAGGCATCTTGCTTCTGTTTTATGAGTTCAAGGTAAAAGTGCTAGATTTTAATTGAACTAATGACCTGTCTGAATGAACTCTTGCTGTTGCGGGCAACCGGTGGATGGAATTGGCAAGTTGTCGTTCATTTTGGCGTTCTAAGGGGGACGCCTTTGTTCAACAGTGGACATCTTCCGGCTGATGATGATGATGATGAATGACCTGTCAGACGGTGAATGGACGAAGTTTTTGTCAGTATGTCTGGAGTGTGGTAAGAAGTTATGTTTATAGTATTTTTTTCTTTATTTATCTAAAGTATAACATAGGTAAATAACAGTATTATTAAATTAATTATACATAACATCATCATTAAGACGTGAAGTTGTAATTAAAAATATCTTCGTAATTATTTTAATCACAGAAACGTTTATGCCAGTTTAACGATAGCAACCTTTTGATATCTTAACCCCTTGACATTATTAAAGCCCATTTTTTTGGATAACTTGATTGACTGCTCTTCAGAAAATCTCCAAAATTATCATTTCCTTACATTTCTCGACAATAGCAATCAATCAACGAAAGATTTGGCCGAAAAAGATAGATAGAGTATGCTCTATTGTACACCATATAAACTCATCTTAACAGTCGAAAAAGGTCAAATAAATACCAAATTCAATTTCATTAACAATGTAACGGTAACAAAAAATATTTCACCTAAACTGTTGTTTGTATACATCGAAATATTATTATGAAAGCCGTATATCATTATGAATTATTAATAAAAGCAGGTGCGGCAACCAGAACTAATAAATAGTTGGTATCAAAATATTGCCATCGTAGTGTCGAAACTTTTTTATACGTGCTTTACAAAATGGCTGTAACACTTAAGCTATATATATCCGTAGGTAAGGGTTATCCGGTCCATATTTCTGTTACGAAACTACCCGGCTTTTACCTTCCACAGCCTTAAGGGTAGTTGCACCCTTTTTGCTCAATCAAGCGCAGTAATTCTCTCTCTGTCCTTTTTATCTTAACCTTCCACTGCCAGCTGTTTCTTAACGCAACGAAAAACCGGATTTATAATGGTACTACACGAAAAGACATTTACCAAAAAAATTAATTCCATTCCTTTTTATTCGACTCTGGAATATTTTTTTTAATTTTCTTGCATTGTTACTCGAATTCAATACGGCCCTTCAAGCCAGGGGTCTTAAATACAAAAATTATTTCTTTGAGTTGTATCTTCGTAATTAATCGTCAATTTTGTACTTATCTACGTCCGTATTTACGGAGCCTTAATGGGAGCATCGGTGATTACGGGCCTATTTACGTAGTCAAGAACGTATTTTAATTTTCACGAACGTAGGTAGGTATTTACTGGAGGTAGAATAATCTATGAAATCTAATTTGAGTTTGTTGAAAACCGTCTTTATTACGTGTGCCCAATTTAGAGGCGTGTGCACGAACGGGTTAATCTGTGTTCGTTCCGAAATGTTTCTTTGAAAGTTCCATAATAGGCACCTATTTAATAATATAGGCTTTCTTATTCCACTTATAATAGACTTTGGGATGAACGAGTATCCACAAGACACGGCATTGATCGAATGACGGGGAATTCAGGGTGTCAGCGTAATCAATCAAATCAGCTGCAGGCTAATTCATATTCATTGTTAAACCATGACTTTAGTTGTCAATGTTATAATTATCATCAAGAACCTGGAACAGACCACTATTACATTTTGACTTGAGAATACCACTGACCTTTTGTACGTAACATCACGCCAGTATTCCCCGAAGGGGTAGGCAGAGGTGCACATTTATAGTACACCCAAATTTCGCCAGTTATGTTTTTAGGTCCCAATGTAATAGGGGGCGAGCCTATTGCTATCAACCGGGCACAAATCCAGACCCCGTGCTGCCACTGAGAATTACCTAAAGGAAAAACCCAGTAACACTACCCGACCCGGGATTCGACACCAAGATCTCGTGCTCAGCAGTCGCGCTTAGCAACCACTAGACCAACGAGGCAGTCAAACTTTTTTACTTAAGCTTTCTCGACGTCATTTTCATACCAAATTATATTCTGTTCCCTAATGGTCCTATTAGGCCGTAGTGATTATGGACCTACGTACAAAGTACCTATTCTAATTTCATCGAATTCATTGTAGCGTTAAATATAATGATACTTATTATAGTACATTACTAGTAATTGGTCCTAACTTCGGATATGTATATCGAAATCACAGATCGATAGAGCCAAAGCTGATTGTAGACTTCACAGCGTAACTCATCCTCTTTTGTATTGCGTTAACTGTTTAATATTGTTGTAGCCGTTGCTAACAATCAACTGTTTACCCAATGATATGTCAAAAAGTATAGATACGTCATAAACTATATCAAATTGAACGAGAAAAGTGTTTTTCTGAGTCTGCACTAGTCTTAAGTGAAATCGGACTACAATTGTACTATTCAAGACTACAATTGTCTTCTTTTCTAGTCTTCAAAATGAGTGCGCTTGCATATCTGTACATTTTTTAAACATCATTAACCACTTAATTTTAATAATAATCCACTTAGAGCAAATATTTGATTATTATCACATATATTAATAGATCTTTGTCTTCCACACGTTTTTAGTAAAAAAATATTTTCGCTTTGTAATTTTTACACAAGTGTCATTTCAATCGCTGGGTGTAAAATCTGTACTGTACACCCAAAGATTACCATAACTGCCTTTGGATTCTTTATAAGCAAACGGGAATCAATTGCATCAAATCAATACACGGAATAACTACACAACTAAATAAACAAAGTAATAAATATAACACCAATACTCCATCATTATTAACACCACTATACACAGTAATATAGTAAACATTTGCCTGTACGGTAACATTTCCCCTTCGCGCCGATATTCGTTCAAAAGGAGTTGATTTTCTTTTGATGTCAGATCAGCATTGAATTATAGTGATATATAGCATTTCTTCCGATACGTCTATATTAAGATACTGATTTATTTAAAGGAGTGCGGAAGCGAGATCTTGTTAGTTTGTATGAATCAAACGGTAGGATGTGATGCGACCTTTACTAAGGCCCTTCGAAATGTAATGGAAAAGATTTATTTGCAAAAAGACTGCCTCGTTGGTCTAGTGGTCATTAAGAGCTACTCATCATCACCATCATCAGCCGGAAGATGTCCACTGTTGAACAAAGGCCTCCCCCTTAGAACGCCACAATGAACGACAGCCAATGCGACTGCTGAGCATAAAATCTAGGGATCAACTCCTGGGTCAGGAAAAGTGTTGTTGGATTTTTCCAATAGACAATTCTCAGTAACACGTGGGTGCGTTTAACAAACATTAAATATCACATACATAAACAACCAGACTCAGACAAGCATTTGCGGTTCGCACAATTTTTGGCCCCGTGCGGGAATCAAACCCAACATGTCGACAAATACAACATAATATTAGTAGTTTTCATAATTTAAATCTCTTGTATAAAAATTCGCCTTGATTGCAAAATATTGATTAAAATCACACATTTTTATATTTCAAATACCTCAATCAATATCATTTCGCACAAAACTAAGCCCCGCCCACACAAATGTTATTACAAAACCTTCGCACACTCATAAACAAAAACAAAAGAAAGTTATTCACTCGGGCCACCGAACTACAAACAAACACTCCAGTTCCAAACCGTTTATGTATATAGAGGGAACCGACGTATCGTCTCTGGGGGTTCCAGTTAAAAAGGCCTGAATGGCGGTTGCTAAGTTATCGACAAGTTAGACAGGCGCGAACAAGCTGAAGGGCCGGTCATGCTGTTCTGGTTATCATTCTTGTTCGCGCATGTGTGTATACATGTACAATGTACATGTGTGTAAACGCGTGGGTTGTATGCGTGTGTAGTGGTTTGAGTGTGTGCATGCCACGTGGAATTTTGTTGTGCGTAGGACGTATTTGAGAAGTCTTAATAGGCACTTTTGATGCCTAAAGATAAGATACAATAATATGAGTTGGTATCTACTAAATGATTTATAGGCACAAGCATATTTACACTTTTAGTCATAGGGTTTTATTTCATATAGGCTACAAAACGTCAAAAATGTTGCTTGGTTCAATAGTGTCGTTTCTATGAAGAAAAACCAGCAAGAAACTACATAGTTACTCTTATAAGAATATCGTCATTATCAGCCTATCGAAATCCACTGCTATACATAGGCCCATAGGTATATTTATTTATATTCAAATATGAGAACATTATACATCTGAGGTAGTCTTTTAATAATGAAGAATGAACCAAAACAAGTTAGTTTCAAAATGTCCTAACAGACGCCCCATTTCGTACCATCTGCAGGACATTTAGATACGCTGTATAAAATACTTTGACAAGGTTGTTATAAAAAATATTCCTTCCCATATAACGTGTAAGAGTTGAAACAATATCGCACACGTAGCGTCCTAGGTATTGATATTCAAGCTACAACGTTCCGTGTTTCGTTTGCAAAGTGCCTCCGTGCAAAATCGCACGTTATATTAGCAGATCGTAAATGTCCGCCATATTGGATGTTTAAGGTACAACAATGAGTTTGACGTCCGTGATTACACTGGCAATCAATGTCGTGTACAGAAAGTAGATACGCAGTCCGAGATTTAGCGAGAATGTCGATTGTTACAGGATATTGTCAGAATGTAGTCAGTTAGTTATTTGCGGACCCGGCAGACGTCGTCCTGCCCGGAAATGCAGCGTGACGTGAGCTGTCAATTGCAAAAGATGGCGGAGTAACAAACCTAATTGACATATTTAAAAATTAATTACTTCTTTTTTTTCGTAAAAGTGTTCTACATTTTATTAGTTATTCTGCTATTCGGGGCGGAGACGAATCCAAGAAATCAAAAATCGGTCAAGCGGTTCTCGATTTATAATATATAAACTAATATACTAATACATAAACATATATAATACCTTTTACGTCGGGTTTGTCGCCTTACAATTCGCTCTCCCGGTGACGTAACACTTATAATCCGCAACGTAATCAATCAGGAACAGAAATATGAGAAGATTCAGTTACCACTTCGTTCATAGCGAGCGGGGGTAAAAGAAAGAAATGTATTATAACATTGATATACATGAATCCAATAAAAGTTGACGACTGAAATAAACCATGTTTATTGTTTATTACTATTGTACTGATTGCGTTGGTCTAGTGTTTTCTAAACCTTACTGCTGAGCACGAGGTCCTGGGTTTGAATCCCGGGTCGGGCAGTGTTACTAGTTAATTCTCTGTGGCAGCACGGAGTCTGGATTTGTGCCCGTTTGATGGCAATAGGCCGCCCCCTATTACATTGGGACCTAAAACATAACTGGCGAAATGTGGGTATACTATAATTTATGTGCACCTCTGCCTACCCCTTCGGGGAATACAGGCGTGATGTTATGTTACCATTGTAAGTCTCTTCTGACTAATATGGATAATATGAAAGCCTACTTTCCGCGCTCACATTTAGAAACTTTTTCTAAAGACTTTCAGCACTTGGGTTTATCCTTTGCAACCTATAAGTTCATTTTGCCTCTATGAAAGTGATCAAACTCATTTTAGCGAATTAACATCGTGAGGATACCGGCACACCTGAGAGATGTTTCAATGGTGTGTATAGCCATGTCAGAGACCTACAAGTTTAAACTCTGACACCAGGCTGTTCATCGACCATACGATAAGAAGAAGTGAACCTTAGTTTTACTTTATACGAAACATGAAACCTTGACTGCCTCATTGGTCTAGTGGTTGAGCAGCACGAGTTCCTGAGTTTGAATCCCAGGTCGGGCAGTGTTACTAGATAATTCTCTGTGGCAGCACGGAGTCTGGATTTGTGCCCGTTTGATGGCAATAGGCTCGCTCCCTATTACATTGGGACCTAAAACATAACTGGCGAAATATGGGTATACTTTAATATGTGCACCTCTGCCAACCCCTTCGGGGAATACAGGCGTGATGTTATGATGTTGTAGTCGAAACCTGAAAATAGTTCATCCAAAACCAGTAACTGAATCATTGAAATGATGTTCACACCATGTTATATTCTGTCAAAATGTCCCGCACGCGCTGTACATGTTTTTCGCGAACAGCGAGGCAACGCAACAAGCCTGTAACTTTGTGAGTTTTTATGATACAGTAAGTATATAAATTTTGACATGTGTCTTGGTTTTCGTATTTACCAAAAAATAAGGTTGTACATGGGATTGCCATAGCTATGTCATAGTCCAATCATCATGTCATCCTCATTCATTGATAATTGATAATTCATTCTTTAGATTTCTATTCATCTTGTTGTTGCCACTTGTCTTAGGCCCGTAGTCTGGAAACCCAAGTCTTCTAGGAAAAGCTCTCATACAAAATATAAGAGCATCACATGTGGCATCCGAAACTCGATAAAAACCGGGTGAAACGATCACTGAATAAAATATGAGAATGGCGTTTACACCCATCTGTTCCGCGCTTGTTTGATTAGTATGTTGTGAAGGAAGTGTGAAGTTACCTCTCACTTAACTCTTATATGAATATAACATGTTTATATCCTGCCTCGTTGGTCTAGTGGTTGCTAAGCGCGACTGCTGAGCACGAGGTCCTTGGTTCGAATCCCGGGTCGGGCAATGTTACTAGGTAATCTCTGTAGCAGCACGAAGTCTGGATTTGTGCCCGGTTGATGGCAATAGGCTCGCCCCCTATTACATTGGGACCTAAAACATAACTGGCGAAATGTGCGTGTACTAAGTATATGTGTACCTCTGCCTACCCCTTCTGGGAATACAGGCGTGATGTTATGTTATGTCATTATGTGTATGTTTTTGTTATGTTTGTTTTATTGCGGGTTCCATTCCCGCACGGGACAAAAATTTGTATGATCCCAAAAAGTTTGTTCCGAGTCTGGGTGTTTGTGCGTTTGATATTTTGATATTTCACGTTTGTGAAGCGCACCCACGAGTCAGGAAAAGTTCATAGTGTGGGGCGACGTTTTATTAAAAAAATATTTACGTTAAGTTATACGTAAAGAATAGTTTTAAACAAAAGAGTGTTTAGACGCTATTATACGGATATAATTATCTCTTCTATATAACGGTAAGATTGAATTGACTAAACGAACAATATTTACGCGCAAACAATAGCTCCTGCTTTGATTATGAACATAGCTACATACTATTCAACAACAATCTATAGTATTAATTAAATCTAAATGTCAGTTACAGAACCAAGTTAATTGTACCTGTCAACCTCAATATTAGGGTGAAATGACATGCTTAAATTCCAGGTAGTGTTCGTAGACCCGCTAGCGTTTAAAGGGGATCCCTTACCTAGAGAGAGTAACATTTCTGATTCGATTGTGAGCATTACGTTAGAACACTGCCTTCTTGACTGGTCGAGCATTCGCCTGTAATGTAACATAACAGATTCGACTTTGTCTCAAAACATTAAACAATACATATTTAGTTGCAATTGTATTATCTATGTGTCTTTTATATTTTGGCGTACAATAAACAGTTAATAAATATTATACATTGTATGAAGTTCCGCACTGTATTGCTTGGTTCTTTTCCCTCACTAATATAATGCTCGAGTCTGTAACATTCATGTTGCGCACTGTATTGCTCGGTTATCTCCCCTCACCAATATAATGCTCGAGTCTGTAACATTCATGTTGCGCACTGTATTGCTCGGTTATCTCCCCTCACCAATATAATGCTCGAGTCTGTAATATTACAGGTTGCGTACTGTATTGCTCGGTTATCTTCCCTCACCAATATAATGCTCGAGTCTGTAACATTCATGTTGCGCACTGTATTGCTCGGTTTTTCATCCCTCACCAATGTAATGTTTGATTTTGTAACGATACATAACACGCGAATGCTGTAAGAGAGGGAGCACCTTCAAGGTATTAGTTTGCAAGATAAAGAAACTTTCAACGGATTTTTTCCTGGATTATGTTTTGTTTAAATACAAAATAGCATGATTGTAATCAACCGCTTTCATAATCGTATTGTCCTCTACCTTTATTTTACCTACAACAAGAATGGATTTGGAATGTCCGCAGGTTTGAAATAAAATGGTGAAATGAATCTATTAAGGTACCTACCCAATTCTTACCAGCCCCCGTACCATGAACTCTTAAAGCAGGACAGTTTACGCTGTAAAAGCGAGACGCTAATACGTGCAGTGTAATGCGGTGTCGCCCTTCTATATCGTAAACTAAAAGATACAGAAAATTGCTTTGACCCGTTGTGGGATTCTAAAAACTCATGAATATTTATTTCTACTTAATAAAAGTAAAATTTGATATGTAGTTAATTATAAACATAACATAACATAACATAACATCACGCCTGTATTTCCCGAAGGGGTAGGCAGAGGTGCACATATAGTTCACCCACATTTCGCCAATTATGTTTTTTAGGTCCCAATGTAATAGGGGGCGAGCCTATTGCTATCAACCGGGCACAAATCCAGACTCCGTGCTGCTACTGAGAATTACCTAATGGAAAAACCCAATAACACTTTGCCCGACCCGGGATTCGAACCCAGGACCTCTTGCTCAGCAGTCGAGCTTAGCAACCACTAGACAAACGAGGCAGTCGTAGTTAATTATAATGCTAAGTTTAACAAAGCATGAAATGTAAATTATTGCAATGTAATTATTATGGCACACAAGTTACGTATTACCTCACATTATCTACAAACAGCCAACAAACTAAAGCCCAGCCTTACCATGAACTCTAAAAGCTGGACAGTTTACGTTGTAGAAGCAAGACGCCATATTACACTGCACGTAGCGACGTCTCGCTTTTATATCTCAAACTTTCCTGCTTTCCATGGTAAGGGGCAGTACACACGCAACTGAAACCCGTTTCTTTAATCGCGCGGCTACAAATCATGGGTCGGGATAGCGCCATTTTATTGCATTACAACGACTTTGCACGTATGTAACTGGGTTAACACTTTGCTAGGTTACTTAACTTCATGTATATGCAAAACTGACTTCCTAAGGCCAGGACACTGTGAGGAGGAGATAAGCTTAGTATGAATAATAACGGTGTCCGTTTGAATACATTTTCTAATATATTTAGAGGCGACGTAGTTATCCGGTATTAGGGGTTATTTGTTGACGTGGACGGTACCACAATAGAGAATTAGAGAATTTGATGGATGCGAGCAGCGACACGGTGGTTAGAGCAGCTCAGTTGGTTAGAGCAGCGCCACGGTACGGCGAAGTTCGCGGGCTCAAATCCCGCTCATGTCCATCATTTTTCAAATTTCGTTTATCAATTTAGAGAATTAGAGAAGTTTCGTATTTTTGTACGAGTGTTTATTTACTAAGGTATTCCTATGTTACTTGCTTGATCTAGTGGTCGCTAAGCGCGACTGCTGAGCAGGTCCTGGTTTCGAATCCTGAGTCATGAAAAGTATAATTGGGTTTTTCCATGAGATGGATTTTCCTGGATTTGTGTCCGGTTGATGGCAATAGGCTGGCCCCCTATTACATAGGGACCTATAATAATACTAATGAAATATTCCCCTTCGGGGTATACTGGCATGATGTTATGTTTATGTTATTTGAGAATTAAATTCCGTCGCTGGAAAGAATAGGAGGTGACGAACCCGGATCGGGCCCTAAATTGGTCCTTGGAAATATTAATGTAGTCTCTTGAAAATCAAAATAATTTCTCTCTCACACCTTAAGGCAATGTTGGCGTAATTATATTTATATTATGTAAAACCTAATAACACTTTGCCTGGCCCGTGAATCTAACCTAGAAACTCCCGTTTAGCAGTGGCGTTTGTGCGACCACTAGACTAACTAGGCAGTCTAAAATATGTGTATACAAACTATACATAGGTACATTGTTAGAATATATTACAAACATTGGCAAACGACGAATAAATTGTACTCAACCCTACTAGCATACGATACAGTCAAGATAATTATGTCAAACAATAACAATGAAAGTGAAAACGCACGAAATGCTTGCTGAACACAATTTAATAAATGATTCGAATGTATATGTTCGTAATTACTACCTACCTCTCGGAATAATCAGCAGGATAATCGAATTCTATTCCGGGAGCCGAGTAATCGAATCAAAAACTAATTTCGAATAGGTCTGTCTATTTCTATACGTAGTTCAATGTTTTCACCTCTGCAAAATGTTTTATAAATGGGCAGCCGAAATGGCTAGTTTTCCTTGTTGGCTATTTTCGGCCATCACAAACATTTTTTTTGCAAAATGTTTTGCCAATATTTGCGAAGTGTATGAAAAAAATCACCCGTGTCGATGAACGAAAATGGTTTTCAACAACAATAGGGCAATATTTTAGTATTTTCAATTCCCGCGCAATATTCCGGCAACACTTAAAAAGTATCTGCCATATTAAAAACTAGCTTTTGCCGGCGTTGAGTAGCCTATGTCCTTTCTTAAGTCTTAAACTTTTTACATGCCAAATTTCATCAAAATCCGTCAAACGGTTTAGTCGTGAAGGTGTTTACTTTCACATCTATAAAATTAGTAAAGTATGGATATGAGGTTATAAAATGACCGCAAAAAAAATTAAACGTCACCCCACAGCCCACACTAGGAATTTCTGCTGTATCGTGGCTTTCATAAACATAAAATATCACATACACAAACACCCAGACTCACCAGTCAAGTGTGGCTGCAATTCATAGCAATATTGCAACTGCATTAACTGGCAGCCATATTTTTATATATAAAAATGAATTGCTGTTCGTTAGTCTCACTAAAACTCGAGAACGGCTGGTCCGATTTGGCTAATTTTAGTCTTGGAACACTCTTGGAAGTCCAGGAAAGGTTCCAATGGCGGTACGAAGTTCGGGTCAGCTAGTATTTGAATAAAAATCTGGCCCATTTAGGTTTATAACGTCCTTATTAACTTCGGTTAGTAACAGTTTAAATACAGACGTCGGTATAAAATACTCTGAATTATTAAGGAGAGGTTTATGAAAATATTGCCTCAGCGGCTAATATAATATCAGCCTTTTGAACAAGGTTAAAAGTTACGTAAATATAAAAAGGAACGAGCATTCACTTAATTACTCAAAATTGTATCTCAAAATTGCTTATATACCTACCAAAGTATATAATGTAATAAATGTTTGTATATAATTATGCCTGTATTCTCCGAACAGAAAGTAACGTTCATTGAACTAACATAACATCACGCCTGTATTCCCTAAAGGGGTAGGCAGAGCTGCACATATAGTCCACCCACATTTCGCCAGTTATGTTTTAGGTCCCAATGTAACAGGGGGCGAGCCTATTGTATTCATTGAACTCCTACATTATTATTAGACAAATAGGGTTCTAATTAATAGGGGTCAGACTTTTTTCCATATTGATTTATATCATCGAGCAATGAAGTCAGACTGTAGCGTTAAGTTACACGCTGTAGGGTTGTGGATTCGATCCTATTTGGTGTGCGTGTATGTGATATTTTTACGTCTCTAAAACACATTCGTGTCTCATAATATATGACTCAGTCTAGTTCACAGAGCGTCCAGCTCCCTTACCATGAACTCTTAGAACGGCACAGTTTACGTTGTGGAAGCGTGAGGCCACATTACAGTGTACGTAGCGGCTCATTGCGATTTACGCGTGTCATCAGCGCATAAAAAACGTGGTGTGCAAAGGCCCTAATATAGAAGAAGTTTGGGGTCATTGTTTTGGAATACCTATTATTTTTTTATTGTATGTCGAAATGTAAGATCGATATTTTTTGGTTTCATATTGGCTTGCCAGTTGGTGATTAAAAAACTTTACCTTATCAAGAGGTTACGCTTCGCCGACGCAATGCCACTGGACAAAAACACTGACAGTTTCAAGTAAGGTCTATATATTTCGACAGATGTCGCCCTAGTCAAATTTACAGCCTACAGTAAATTGTATGTGCCGAGAAATTATTATTTCCATACAACGTGTTGGGATCGAGTCGTTTAGCATAATTTTGTCACGCCCTATGCGATACGTAATCGGGATGCCTGTCAATATTTTGCCAAACCTCATAATACAGTCATGGAATATTTTATGACGGTTTGAATGAAATATTCGAAATTTTGGCGTTTTTTCTCTTCTTTAAGTACCTACAAGCGCGCCAGTTTTATCGAGGGATAGTCAGAGGGGTTCGTCTTTTAAGGGTCTAAAGACCTATGCCTATATCAATATTTCATTACTCATTATAAGTCCCATGTGGTAAGACTATTGCCAGCTATGGAGCCCATTTTAGGCTAGTCATCATGACACTGCGCCTACTTATATTGTAATGTTTTTCCCAACACAATTAAAGTCCTCCGTCCAAAATTATTTTACATTAAATAAGGTTTAATATCTAAGCAATAAATAAATGTTAGTAATAACCTTCTACTGGCACGGACGAGTGTTGTAAAAATATACAAATTTACAATCGGCTCGTCCATAATTATTATTATTCCAGTCTGTCTGGAATAATAATAGTTTCACATCCCCGGCTACAAATTATTATAAAACAAACGCCCGCTGTTATTAAAGTGAACTCAACCGAATTCAGGTGCTGTGAAAATATAATTTCCATATTATAAAGCCGTGGTCAGATTATGATTCTAATGCCTAATAATATTATGTACCTATATTTTTTCTTTTAATTATTAGGGCTAAAATATAGTCTAAAATCAGTGGGCTGGTGTATTCTTGGGTCGAAGAATCAACATTGCCATTCAACGTGGTAATGCTGCCAGTCTATCGGGCACGTCAGCTTTTGACAACGATGAGGGAGAATACCTTAATGCTATTTAATTCCATTTTATTTATATATATAGTTTTTATGCATTTGCCAACTCTTGATCAAGAGCTCCGTTTGGGTTCGTAACTAGTCAAACATTCACGATAAACTATGAAATATAATATGAACGATAATAGTAAAAAATACTGTCTATACTGTATAAAAGCATCCATAACATTTTCCACGCGGACAAAGTCGGAATCGAATGCTAGTTTTAAACCTTAATCTACTTCATACATCATACCTATTCCCCAAAGGGGTAGTAGGGAGTGTACATCCACATGCTGTTAATTAAGTCGGTCGTTTTATAAAGGGCAAGTCAATTGTCATTCGGCCCAACCCTGGCTACAGAGAATTTCTTAATTAATTACGTCAATAACACAGCTCGACCAGGGAATTGAAGTCAGATACCGACGGTAGAGGTTGTGTTAACTAGGCCATTAAAATGATTTCTGTTTTATGCCGATAGGGATATGTAGCTTTACTTACTGCTTTTATATTATGTAAGTATTCAGTTACCCTAAGTACATACAAACATAAACTCACGCTTGTTTCCTTGAGGGGTAGGCAGAGACCACGGATTTCCATTTCTTACGATCCTGGCATACTTCTTTTGCTTCATTCACACGCATCACATTCCTCATACACGCTCTGCCAGGATCGTAGCAAATGGAAATCCGTGGTCTCTGCCTACCCCTCAAGGAAACAGACGTGACTTTATGTATGTATGTATAAATATATCGACTGCTAAAACTGTTACAAAAAAAATATTGTTATCGTTCTACATTTCGTTTTAAGTTTTTTTACTGACAATAAAAACATCATTTTTAGCCCTTTTTGTAATCCTAGTAATGGCTTCATTATATTCCTAACTAATAATATAGAAAGTGGATATTAACGTGCGTAAAACGTAATACAATCTGACGTCGACCTTATATCGGATCGATTCACTTTGCATAATTTGGCCTCCCATAGCGATCGGCATGAGTTTGTACCGCCTTGTGGCCTTACATATCTTATTAATCTTAATTAGAGCTTATTTTTATTTACTTTAGGGTTGTTTTAGCTTTGTAGGTGTTGGAAATATATATTCAATTTTAGTTATTTAAGATTCTTTTAACTCCAATGGATTTATGCCAAGCGGTTAAATGTGGTTGTAGACTTATACTCGTAAAAAAAACAGTTCTGCGTACCTCTTTGGAGGTTACAAGCGTTAATACGTAGGTGTGTATGGTGATACTAATAAAATATTATTTGAAGTCTGACTACCTTGTTGTCTTGTGGTCGCTAAGTGCGACTGCTCAGCGTGTGATCCCGGGTTCGAATTCCGTGCCGGGCTAAGTGTTACTGGGCTTTTCCATTAGGTAATTCTCAGTAGCAGTAAGATGTCTAGGCTTGTGCCCGGTTGATAGCAATAGGCTTGTCCCCTATGACATTGGGACCTAAATGTAGCTGGCGAGATGTGGGTATACAATATGTGCTCGTCTGCCCATCCCCTTGGAGAATACTAGCATGATGTTATGTTATTTAATTAAAGTCTCAATAACATACTCAGTAATTTAAAAATTCCAAAAAAAGAATGTTACGCGTTTTGTTTGTAAATAAAGACAAAAGATCCAACCAAAGCACCTTTTTACTGTATCTTTATCTTTTATACCCAACATTTACATGTCGAGAGCCATAGATTATTTAGATTTCTCTGTCGACTGCCGACCTTAAAAGATAAGTCACCGAAACGAACAACCAAAAAGCCCTTTTTATTTAAATTAACCACAATCTGGTTTAAAGTGTGAAAATAAACATTAATACTTTGATAAAAGAAAATATTCACGGTGTAAAGAAAAAGATACGGTCTTCACAATCTCAAAAGATCTCCACGCCTCTTCAGGATATTAAGCGTAAGATTTTGTTTTTTATACATAAATTTCAAAGATGGCGGATGGTATTGAGTCAAGGAAGTTTACGCTTTTACAGGTTTGCTTTGATGAAAGGACTTTGTGTTTAAATTATTTTATGTACGTGTGTTAAGTTACCTACTTACTTAAGTTATACAAGTATTACGTTTGGTAACTGAGTTTTTTTTTATTTATAACGGTTAACCAATTACCGTAACCGTTATATGTATGTATGTAGCATTTTTTTTATAGCAGAATGATAACTTTATTAAAAACGATTGAAGATGATTTAGGGGTGTTATATGAGGTTGTATCGATAAAATACAATGACTGTAGTGACTGGTACAAATTTTACTTTATATTACAAACTAAGTGGCGACCTAACTACAAGCCTGCGGCGAGACGACTGCTTCACCACGCTGATATAATTGTGCGCCTTTATACAAAACTAATGCGTCACCAGTGTCCCTACAATGATCAGATAAAAATACTTATAATATATAACATCGTTATCTTTTTACAAGCTTTTATTTAACTTGCAATCTTTGTATGTATGTGAGTTTGTTTAGGTCAAATGTTGCAATTAAAATTAAAACCACTTTTTGACATCCGTTTGAAATTAAATTTTGCATATTTAAATAGGATTGGTGACAATACGGTACGGTACGATGTTATGGTACTCTTGATATAAAAGCTTGTGTCTAAAATATATTTTTAATATTAACTTATTTAGTTAAATGACGTTGTAAAAACCATAATGCCTTTAAAGTCCTTCATTTTAACACTAATAAGAACACGACATCAGTTTCAAAACCAAACAAAATTGACGTATGACGTTGATTCGACGTCCACATGAAACAGGCCGTAATCGCTTGACTTATTTCCTAAAACAATTTATGAGAGTGGACGAAGGAACTCGAAAAAGTGAAGCAGAAAAAATGTATTGAACATTTCCCTTCACAGTAGACAGTCCATACATCCGAGAGGTTCCGGACGTGTCCTGTCAAAAAGCCTGAGCCAAAATGAATTTCACCAGTTATCAAAGGATTTCAAAGCTTTGTGCTTCTTTATTTCTTTTAGTATTCATCTGTGCCCAAATCGCAGCCTTTTATTTGGAGCAAAATGCTGAAACTGCCGAAATCAAACTATATGAATTGGCAATTGAACATCGTGGCAACCGGAATATTTTCTTTTTGTTTAAATTGCACAGGTAGAGTAAATATTGGTTCGATGCAGTTTAGTTATAGACTATATATTTAGTTATAGATTTTACTCGGGGAATACAGGCGTGATGTTATGTAGGAAATACAAAATACTATTCTACGATTTATTTACTATACTTACATAGAATTTACACAGTACAGTTAAAGGGCTTTTTTTTTGTGTCATCATGGAGTCTGGTTGTGTGCTAGTGAATGGCAGTAGTCTCGCCCCTGATTTTTTACATGGGACCGGTATTCTGGCGAAATGGCGGTGATAATATTGCACACTTCTGCCGACCCCTTCAGGGAATACTCTGACGTTACGTATACGAAGCTCGATGCAGTCTGCGCTGGATCTTTCTCAGTTCGTGTATCTTCCCTTGAGACTATAACTGTATGAATAATGAGCACACCTATGTTTTCACTTTTATATCGCATGTTTCTTTATTAGTCTCAATTGACATTAGCTGACGTAACCGGGACGTATCATTATATTTTGTACAAAGATTTCCTAGAAACTTGACCTTATTCAAAAAAGTCGTTTTGAAAACTTTATAACATAATTGACTGCCTCGTTGGTCTAATCGTTGCTGAAGTTTGGTGCTCAGCAGTCGCTGCTGAGCACGAGGTCCTAGGTTAAAATCCCGGGTCGGGCAGAGTGTTACCGGGTTTTTCCATTAGGTAATTCTCAGTAGCAGCACGGAGTCTGGATTTGTGCCCGGTGGATGGCAATAGGCTCGCCCCCTATTACATTGGGACCGAAAAATCATAACTGGCAAAATATGGGTGTACTATATGTGCACCTCTGCGTACCCCTTCGGGGAATACAGGCGTGGTGTTATGTTATGTTTATAGTAAAATTGTAATTTTTCGGCGTAGTCTCAAAATACTCCTTAATTTTGTTCTTGTATGGTCACCCTACCAAGAAACATGCTATTCTAGATGCCAGTAAATAAGTTCTGCCCTTTTAGTGGCTATGACCATACATTGAGCCCTACAAAAGCACCACATGTGGATTTTATAGAGGGAAATTCAAGGAAAAAAGGACCTACATGAAGTTTGGGTTAATACTAATATTTATTCTATATATTATTACGTAAAGCGAAAAGGTTGAAAAAATGATAGGAAAATAACGTAGACGGGGGAGTATTACTAACTTGACACACTTAATGTTTATGTGGAGAAAACATTCAGAAAGCTATAATTTTTATCATATTTATGGTCAAATGACTGCCTCGTTGGTCTAGCGGTTGCTAAGCGCGACTGCTGAGCACGAGGTCCTGGGTTCGAATCCCGGGTCGGGCAAAGTGTTACTGGGTTTTTCCATTAGGTCATTCTCAGTAGCAGCACGGAGTCTGGATTTGTGCCCGGTTGATGGCAATAGGCTCGCCCCCTATTACATTGGGACTTAAAACATAACTGGCGAAATGAGGGTGTACTATATTATGTACACCTCTGCCTACCCCTTCGGGGAATACAGGCGTGACGTTATGATTATGTTTATGTATGGTCAAATTTTAGCCGCAGGCGAACTAGTATAATTTATAACGTTTCGTGATTACGATTGGCTAGATTTCCGAATACCATAAATTTTATTGACGCTTGCGCATAAGTTTCGTCATTTCGTCGAAATTCTAGAATAATATTTGCAGAGGGAAATGTTGGTATTACGTAGGCGTTTCATACGGTTAGGTTAATTTGCTTCCATAATCCTAAAGTGTATCCAAATGGAAATCGTAACGATAATGTATAAATTATCATATTTTGATCATGTTTCAGACCTGTGTCAAATATTATAGACGACCTGATTAGCGCAGTGGCTAAGCGATTGGACTGCTGCGCTGAGGGTCGCGGGTTCGATTCCCGCACGGGGCAAAACTTTGTGCGAACCACAGATGTTTGTCTCGAGTCTGGGTGTTAGTGTATGTGATATTTCATGTTTGTGAAACGCACCCACGACACAGGAGAAATTCCTAGTGTGGGGCGAAGTTTTGTAAAAACAAAAAAAAAAAATATTGCTATATTTTGTTGTTATTAAATAAAACGTCGCCCCACACGCCTCCTGTATCGTGGACACGTTTCACAAACATAAAATTATTTTATACATAAACACTGCCTGACCCGGGATTTGAACCCAGGACCTTTTTTTATTTAGCAGTCACAGTTTGTAGGAAAAAACACTCCATTATTGAGCAGTTCTGTAAAAAACAAAATAACATAACATCACGCCTGTATTCCTCGAAGGGGTAGGCAGAGGTGCACATATTATAGTACACCCACATTTCGCCAGTTTCGTTTTTAGGTCCCAATGTAATAGGGGGCGAGGCCATTGCCATCAACCAGGCACAAATCCAGACTCCGTGCTGCTACTAAGAATTACCTAATGGAAAAACCCAGTAACACATTGCCTTACCCGGGATTCGAACCCAGGACCTCGTGCACAGCAGTCGTGCTTAGTAACCACTAGACCGACGAAGCAGTCAGTAAAAAACAAAGGTATACTTAATCAGTCTCCTAGTGGATAACGCCTATTCTATCCATATTATAATACGTGCGGTAATTCCTCTAATAACCCGGCTATTAATTAGAGGTACCTCTAATAATAATTATACGGGTATCTGTCTAACAACTCCACTGCAAATAAATAATTATCTACATTTAACATACATAACATCACGCCTGTATTCCCCAAAGGGGTAGGCAGAGGTGCACATATAGTACACCCACATTTCGCCAGTTATGTTTTTAGGTCCCAATGTAATAGGGAGCGAGCCTATTGCTATCAAACGGATACAAATCCAGACTCCGTGCTGCTACTGAGAAATATCTACATTAAAAAATCTCTTAATATATTATCAAGTTAAATAGCTCAGCAAAAATCACGACATATATTTTTTAAAGCGATTTTAGAGTCAACACAGTCCGTAACTCGATGCCTTGTTGCGAAGAACAGAATAAGTATAAAACAGCTGGTTTATGGCTCATTAAGCTCAGCATGCCGTTACCTTGCACTATTTAGTACGTACTAGTCTAGGACTTACGTACCTATAGTTTCGATGCACGAGTTTCCTGGAAATTGTTCCTATCTTTTAATTTTCTGTTTTTTTCGCCGTTCTTAATTAGTATTTGTTACTTTATGTCTATATCTTTAACATTATGACATCATTGTGTTCATAATTTTTCAAATATTTATCAATTTAGATTATAACATCACGCCTGTATTCCTAGAAGAGGTAGGCAGAGGAGCGCCTAAATTACACAAAAATTTCGCCAGTTATGTTTTAAGTCCCAATGTAATATGGGGCGAGCCTATTGCCATTAACCGGGCACAAATTCAAACTCCGAGCGTCTTCTGAAAGTAACCTCCTAGAAAAACCTAGTAGCCCTTTTGCCGACTCAGGAATCTAACCCTCAGCAGTCGCGCTTAGCGACCACTAGACCAACGAGACAGTCTTAACAGTAACAATATTTCCTACCATACTAATATTATAAATGTGAACGTAATTCTGTCTGTCTGTTACGCCTTCACGACTAAACCGCTAGACGGATTTTGATGAAATTTGGCATGTATAAAGTTGAAGACCCGAGAAAGGACGTAGGCTACTTAAAGCGGGCAAAGCTGCGGGCAAAAGCTAGTATTATTATAATTCTATTCAAGAACACAACTAAACAGTATTATGAAAGGCAAGTTAATTACTGAAGTCTTGTAACGACACGCTCCGCTTTGATGTAGACTATTATAATTATATGAATTGTTAATTTCTGTATAATACGTGTGAAAAGCATAATTATTTACATAATTCAGGAACATACAACCCACATACATTAGTGTTGTCATTATTTATTTGTAAGAGTGAGATCGCTTAGTGTGGTATTCGCTTAAATTACATTCAATTTTCATAATTAGAAAATACTTAAAACTAGCTGACCCGGTGAACTACGTACTGTATTCTCTATTTAAACCTACCCTGGACTTCCACGAATATTTCAAGACCAAAATTAGCCAAATCGGTCCAGCCGTTTTTAAGTATTAGCGAGACTAACGAACATAAATTCATTGTTATATATGTATACAAGCTGCGCCCCGCAGTGTTACCCGTTACTTTTTTTCGAGATAAAAAGTAGCCCATGTATTGATGTCGTATCGGCTACCTCCATATATGAAATTTCATTAAAATCCATTCGGTAGTTCTTAGGTGAAAGAATAACAAACATCCATATTTACAAACTTTCGAGTTTATAATATTAGTAGGGATATAGAAGGTATATAATATAGAGACCGTCTCAGTAGACGCCTACACTCACTTGTATCCGCCCCATCATGACCTTTGCGAGCGTAACGTTCGCTCACGTCGAAAACTATAAGCTCAAGAAGCTTCAGACCCTCCAGAATAGGTTCATGCGTCGAGCCACGGGAGCCCCGTGGTTCGTTCGCAACGAGCAACTCCATGTCGATCTCAAAATGCCCACTATCAGGCAATTCATGAAGTTAGCGTCCGTTCGCTACTTCAAGTCCGTCCCCGCTCATTCCAATCCCCTGATCGTATCGGCCGCCCGATACACGGCTTTCGTCCGCGCCAAACGGCGCCGTCCCCGTCATGTTCTCTCGGATCCGGACGATCCCATCACCGTCCTTCAGGCGGAGGTGAAAGCTAGGTTAGATGCCGAACGGCGGCAACTACACATCGACAACGCCACACGACGACGACGACACACCGCCCGACCGTCGTATCGACCTCGCCGGCGAGGTCCGTCGCGACGCCCCTCTAGAGCTATTCCCGCGCCGCCGGCTCGTGCCGTGCGAGAAAACTCGATCACGTCCCCAAAAACCCCAAATAATCCGATCCAGCAGCTCCCCCCAGTAGTGGTAGCTTCTCCTCCCCCAGCGACGCCCTGAGCCGAGGTCCGAACCCCTCGCGGGGGTGCCCTTAGGCGCTGTCGCTTAGTTTGTAGTTTTTAATTTATAAGCCTGGCTGGAGGCCTTTTATTAGGTCTCGCCAATCGACCGGTTAAGCAGTAAGAGCTCCCTCAGAGCTAACTGCGAGAGACAAGTTCGAAAAAAAAAAAAAAAAAAAAAAAATACTTCAAACCAGTATACTAAAAACACATATTTATACCTAGTACTAGCACCTAGCGCTTCCCTCCGCGCGCCCGCACGGTGCAGTGAAGGTTAACTACGCTGCTCGGTTATAATATTTTTTGTCCCGTTTCGCGATCGATTCCCGGCTCGTGAATTGTTTCCAGTTGTGTGGTATAGTGTTTCGTGCATGGTTTGTAATAAAATTTGGTATAATTACTCTGTTTTTAGTGGTAAATACGTTAATTAATCTCTCGGTAAGTCTTTTATTTTTTATTTTTTGGTTGCGGGTACCGCGAAATAACTTTGTTCGTACGTTTTATATTATTGTCTTTTGTTGCGGCAGTTATATTTGTGTTAAATCATTAATATTTTAAGCTATTATAGTAATTTATATTGAGGTCAACTATATAGAGGTAGTTATATTATGTCGGTGTTTAATGATGAACCGCCCGACCGGGGCAATAACTTGTTTTGTAGAAGTCAAATGACGTCTAGATCACCACCTTCCGCGACTAGTAAACGTCTGTTTAGTGAAATATCTCCGTCATATATTTCACCCGAAGCATCGAAGCGGCAGCAACGATCCGAATCGGTCAGCAAGACCCCGTCAATTTTAAACACTAGCGACGCGAGTCGCGCTGATTATTGTGATTTAGTTTCCGAGGCATCCACCTACCTCTCGAAAATCAATGATCTCGTAAATGATCAGGGTTCGCGTATAAATATTGCAAATAAATCCGCGATAATGGACATGACTCAGCGTATAACAGCTATTGTTTCTTTACTAGCCATTAAGTCGTCTTGTAATGAAACCAAATTATCGAACAGTGAGCGCGAATTAGAGAGATTTAAGTCAAATACGGGTAATACAAATATCAAACCAAATAATAATGAGTCATACGCCAACAAACTAAAACTTCGTTTGCCGCAAGCCGTCCCGGCGCCGCCGTCGCGCGCCCCACTGCCCTGCGTTGTTGCATATCCAACGACTGAGCGTTCGGCAGAGTATGCAACATCGTCCGCTACAAAACAGGCGTTAATGAATGCTATTAAACCTAGCGACGACGGCTTTCAAATCGTAGGCTTAAAAAAAGTAAACAAATCGGGTGTCGTACTCCGCGTTGCCAACGATAAACAGATGCAGAAAATTAAGTCTGTTGATGCAATTAGATCTGCCGGTTTAAGGCTGGAAACCCCAAAAGGTCGACAGCCACGTATTTTAGTCAAGGACGTCCCCTCGTCAATGGAGGATCGTGCTTTTCTAACCGCGCTTTATCGTCAAAACATCAAGGACGAAATAAATTTAACTGAAGACGACTTCATTAAAACAACAAAAATTATCCGTAGGCGCGCATTAGAAAATGGCCGGAAATGGATAGGTATTGAAATCGACTCCTCAGTACGTAAACATCTCGTTTCTACAAAGGACAAATTGTTCATCGACTGGGCCACCTGCCGTTTTATTGATGACATTGAAGTAGTCCGGTGTTTACATTGTCAACAATTCGGTCACGTTAAAAAGTATTGCGAAAACAAATCTCCCGCCTGTGCTAACTGCGCTGAAGCACATGAAACTAAGCAGTGCCCCCATAAGGATAAACCTGAATTTAAACCGACTTGTGTAGCGTGTAAGCGTTACAAGAAACCGTGCGACCATCGGTGCGGGTCTCAGGACTGTCCTTCTTACAAGGCCAAACTCGAACAGCTGATTCTCAACACTAATTATTAATATGGATAATCTTTTCATAGGACAGTTAAATCTTCACAACGATAGGGTAGCGACGTCCGAGCTTGACAAACTGATTATAGATCATAGGTTAGACATTGTCCTTATCCAAGAACAGTATCAAAACGCTAGTTTGCGAAATAGAGTAGTTCAACTGGATGGCAAGGCACGAGCTGGAATTTACGTTTCGCGTTCAAATAAATTAACTATTACATCTATACAAAATCTTATGACGTCACACTGTGCGGTCGCGGAGATTTCTTCTACGTCCTTTAAAGTATATGTAGTGAGCTGTTACTTTCAATACTCAGACCCTGTTGCTCCTCACATTCATCATCTTCGCCATGTCCTGCAGTCACTTGCTGGCCGCAGAATTATAATTGGCGCTGACGTTAATGCGTCTTCATCATTGTGGTATGGCAAGGTTAGGGCTTCCGATACCGATCGACGCTGCGCTGTCGAAGACTTCATCGCTGAGATGAACCTATGTATTCATAACACCCCTGATGCACCACCTACTTTTTGCAGCCAAATGGGCGAGTCATCTATTGACGTCACACTATCTAGTGCCGACGTTCGCTTAGACAGTTGGCGCGTCCTCCCTGACGCGTCATGTAGTGATCACCGCCTGATTGTGTACGAATTTGTACCTAGGTTAACGCAAGGTTCTCATAATATAAACGGTTACAGATATAAATCTAAGGGAGCAAATTGGGATTTTTTCAGTTCATTTTTTGCTATTCATGTCAAGGACTTCACTCGAGAGGGCCTGTCAGCTGAAGAAAGTGCTGATATTATGTCAGACACTTTCACTTACTGTGCTGATGTCGCCATTGGTCGCGCATCTATTACCAATATACACCGATGTGATTGGTGGAGTAACTATCTCACTGAACAGCGCAAAAGTTTTCGCAAAGCGCGTAGAAAGCTTAACAAGCTTAAAAAACAACAAGTAACAGGAGATATCTTCAACGACGTTTTAACTACGTTTAGAGTCACCAGGTCACGTTATAGGGCTGCTATTGAAAAAGCGAAGGGCAATCTATTGCGTAAAGTAGTACAAAGATTAGATAGGGAGGGTCCGTGGTCTCCACTGTACCACGAGTTCAAAGCAAATAGGTCAGTTAACCTGGCATTTATCCCAAACATCAAATTTAATAATAAACACACCGCGAGTATTGAGGATACCACGGAGGCTCTCCTAAACTCTCTCATACCTGATGATCTACCGAACAGTGACAACGACTATCACAAGCAAATAAGAGCGTTTGCTTCCGAACCACCTGCATCTCCAGCATCAGACCTTCCATCTACTGACGAGTTCATCAACGCTGTGAACTCACTAACTCTTAATAAAGCGTCAGGTGAGGACAAAATTTCCAATAAGATGATTAAGGAAGCGTGTAAATTATCCGGTGATTCTATATTAACGGTCTTTAATCGTTGTATTGCTGAGGGTACTTTCCCTCGTGCGTGGCGTCGCGGATTTTTACGTATAATACCTAAAAGTGGCGATAAGCCTCCGGATGACCCTAAGTCTTACCGGCCTATCACACTACTACCATCGCTAGGTAAACTGCTAGAGCGGCTAATTGTTCCACGCTTACTGCCGGGCGGTCCAAAATTTCATAATAACCAATTTGGTTTCACAGTAGGTAAATCTACTACTGACGCTGCGATCTCAGTTAGGAAGTTAGTAAATTCTTCTGAACTAAAGTACGTGTTAGGTATCTTTCTAGACATTTCCGGTGCCTTCGATAATGCATGGTGGCCAATGCTACTACTCAAGTTAAAGGCGCGTGGGTGTTACAACAACATCTATAGTATTATTTACTCGTACTTTTCACATGGATCAGCTAAACTAAAACTTGGCCATCATTCGCTGTCGAAGGAACTGACAATGGGATGTCCTCAGGGATCAGTTCTAGGTCCATATTTATGGAATATAGGATTTGATGACTTCCTCGCGATACCACTTCCTTGCGGCTGTTCACTTACAGGCTATGCGGACGATGGCCTTCTGCTCATACAATCTAATACAAGAGCCGGACTTGAAAATCTAGCCGATACGTGTTTACGATTAGTTTCTCAATGGGGTGAGCGGAATCGTCTTAATTTTGCTCCACATAAAACCTTTCAATTACTTTTAAAAGGAAATCTCAAATCATCACCCTCTATTAAGTTTAATAACGTAACCATTAAAAAAAGGGAATCCGTGTGTTATCTTGGTCTTGTGCTAGAGAGAAATTTTACTTTTATCGAACATATTAAAACCGTCGGTGAAAAAGCAAAAAAGAACTTTTATGCCTTAACACGAATATCAACGTCAACTTGGGGTCTCTCATTTAACACTTTAAAAACCATATACGGGGCAACTTACATAGGATGCATATGCTACGGTTCACCAGTTTGGGCAGTTAGTTTCGTGAACTTGTTGCGAGTGGACGCGTTATTTGCGTTTTTGCCATCTTTCTCTGTATATTGGCTTGGTGTGGTCGATTTACCGCGGTCGTAACTCGGTACCTCTCTTATTATCTCGCGGAGGTGCCCATATGGGGCCGGTGCCATCTTGGATATTGTATGGCGCCATCCTGCTCCCGCGCCGGTGAATGAAGACGATTGTAAATACATTGAAAACATTGAAAAAGACATCTTGGCGCGCGCTGTGATTTGAACCGGCGACCTGTCGTGCACTGCGCTGCTGTGTCGGAGTCCGGCGCCGCTAGACCAGCGACAAGTGAGAGCTGCCGCGTGAAATAGGCAACCACTATTGGAGAAAAAACTTGTCCTTGCACATTGGAGAAAAAACTTGTCTTGCACATACGTGATTTAATATTATTTAATAGATCATTTGAAGCTCATTATGCTCCGGTCACCCAGTAAGTGTCATTCGAATCCGGATCTTGCGAGTGTTTCTGCACCTATAGAAAATATTACTCAAAGAAAACGTAAACAACCCGAATCGGAATTTGCTGATGCAATCAACAAACTTTCTCAAGAATTAAACAAGAAGCTTGATGATTGGCGGGGCGATTTAGACTGCAAGATATCAGCAATATCAGTAAATGTCAGCAATATCAAGGTTGAACTTGCCTCAATAACTCAAGTAACTTCAGAAATTAAAAAAGAGTTAAACTGTCTACGATCTGATCATGTAAATCTTGACAAAAAGGTTTGTAATCTTGAGTCTAAACATCAGGCTGTAACCGAGGAGCTAGTCAGTCTCCGAAACTCACTCCAGCACACCATGGACCAACAAGACGATCTTATCACCCAGATGAAATCAGTTCGCGAACAGTCCGAAAACGCAGGAATACTGAAGAGTCGTATAACTGGATTGGAAACAAAAATTGATTCCCTTGAACAGCAGGCTCGGCAGTGCAACGTGGAGTTGTGCAATATCCCGGAAAAGCGCAATGAAAACTTGGTGACCCTCATAGAAAATATCAGTTCCAAGATAAATTTTTCATTTAACCAAAAAGACGTTCTTACTATACATAGAGTACCACACGCACATAATGAAAGTAAAAACCCAAAGAATATAATTGTTAAATTAAGCTCCCGAATCTTAAGAGATAATTTGTTGAGTGCTTTTCGTCTAGCAAAGGGACTAAAAACCGATCAGTTGGGATTTACTGGGACTTCTAATAAAGTGTACATGCATGAACATTTAACGCTCAAAAAGAAAGAATTATTTCGCCAATGTAAAGAGGCAGCCATCAAAAATAATTTCAAATATGTATGGGTTAAACATGCCACTATCCTTGTGCGAGAGTCTGAGCTCAAGTCAGCCATTGCTATACGCTCGGTCGAAGATATTGCCAAAATCAAGCCCACCGCGAGTCCTAAAAAACAGGAATAGTATACATGATTTCCTTTTCTATTTTAATACAATTTTAGGTATGTGTTTACTAACATGCTATTTATTCTATAAGGCTAATAATAACACAGTTAAAGAAAATTTCACTGTAACCCTAGGGACAATTATAGTACTAATACAATATTACATTTTAATACGCCGTCATCATAATGTCATATCTGTGCAGTCGGGTCGGTTGTTATGCTTTATATTTGCATCGATTTCGTTCCTACAATTTATTACATGCAAACTGGACTTTGTTCTCATCACTTACTATTACAAGCGAAAAACTACTGAAGTAATGCTGTTAAAGTTATGTTTTCATCATGTTGGATAACGTAACTATTTACTACCAAAATTGTCGGGGGCTTCGGTCTAAATTACATACCATGTTTATGAACATTTTGTCGAGTTCCTACGATGTCATTATACTAACGGAGACTTGGTTAACACCCCATATATTTGATGGCGAGCTTATCGATGAGAGGTACACAGTTTACAGATGTGACCGTAACCGGGAAATCACGAAAAAAAAAGACGGAGGTGGTGTTCTCATTGCAGTTTTAAAAAGACTACGGTCTACTAGTGTAGCTATTGAGTATCCCACATGTCGTCTCGTTGAGCATATTTTCATACAGCTTCCTGGTTCTGGTAATAAAAAATATCTTATTACTGCAGTTTATATTCCTCCCAAATCGCCTGAGGATGCTTATCTTGCTCATTTTGAAACTGTACAACATCTAATTGAAAGGTTCGGTTTTAATTATTTTTATTTATTCGGCGACTACAACTTACCAGATATTGAGTGGCTTCCAGCAACAACTTGTGATAACTCTGGAGCACTTACTTGTAATAGCGGTCCATCTGCATGTAAGCATTTGAACGATTTTATGGCTATGTTTAACGCTTACCAATTTAACTCCACTCGGAATTGTAGGGGACGTATACTAGACTTACTTATTAGTAATAATAATTGCCCATCATACGCACCACCGAGTCTGCTGACACCGCTTGATAATCACCATCCTGCGTTTTGTACTGTTGTCAAATATGAATCAACGTTACCTACCCTTAAACTTGCTAAAATTGTTAAATATAACTATTACAAAGCCGATTATGATTCTATTAACGAGGAGCTCGTCAGAGTGGACTGGCATGGGGTTTTGGGTGGTTTGTCGGCGGAGGAATGCCTGAATGTTTTCTATGATATCGTCTTTGGAGTTATAAAGAAACACATTCCAAAATCAAAACCACGCTCATCTAGATTTCCTATCTGGTTCTCCAGCTCTCTTATTTGTATATTTAAACGCAAAGACAGGGCCTGGGCTAAGTGGAAATCGTACCGCAATATTTCTGATTATGAACAATTCTCTCTTTATAGGCGCAGGTTTGCGATAGTGTGTAAGAAAGATTATAACACGTATATTAACTCTGTTGAGAATAATATCAAAACTAACATAAAATATTTGTGGAGTTATATCTCGAATCGCAAGAGTAATGCAGGGATTCCATCAACTATGTTTCATAAAAACCAAAATTCGAATAACCCAGAAGAGATATGCAATATGTTTATAAATTATTTCCACTCAGTTTATGAAAGCTCGACCCTTAATGTTAGCACTTGGTTGCCCCCCGAAGAAACCAATGAACATATTACTCATATCACTGACATCACATTTAGTCCTGAAAAAATCCTAAAGTCACTAAAAGCCTTAGATACCACCAAAGGTCCAGGACCAGATAACTTGCCCCCTTACTTCCTAAAAAAGACCGCAAATAGTATTTACTTACCTCTACACATAGTATTGAACAAATGTATGTCTGAAGGCACTTTTCCTGAAATTTGGAAAAGAGCCAATATAACTCCCGTGTATAAAACCGGATCTAGACAAGACGTCCAAAATTACCGTCCCATATCCATTCTGTCTGCCCTGTCGAAGCTTTTCGAGAGACTAGTCTATAATGAGATACACGAGTCCGTTTATAAAATTATTTTAGATCAACAGCATGGATTTATTAAAAGAAAGTCTACAACGACAAATTTACTTATTTTTACAGACTATTTATTTAATAACATGGATCAACAAGTACAAATTGATGCTGTGTATACAGACTTCCGAAAAGCGTTCGACAAGGTAGATCATGAATTACTATTAAGAAAGATAGCATATAATGGTATTCGCGGTAACTTGTTTCGCTGGTTCTCTTCGTATATTTTACACAGATCTCAAAAGGTTGTAATAAAAGGGTTCCATTCTGCAACTGTAAGCGTTACATCCGGTGTACCTCAAGGATCGATTCTAGGCCCTCTTTTATTTATTCTATTCATCAATGATATAGATAAATGCTTTAAATACTCAAAATTCCTACTTTACGCAGATGACTTGAAAATCTTCAAGTCAATAAAAAATCACATTGATTATCAACAGTTGCAAGAAGATCTGGACCGTTTTTCTGATTATTGTGCAAAAAATAAACTCCACCTAAATATTTCAAAATGTCATACAATCTCATTCACAAAAAATAAAAATGTTTTTTCATACTCATACAATTTAAATAATATAATATTAACAAAAGTTTCTCTCATTCGTGATCTTGGAGTGTTACTTGATGATAAATTACACCTAGATCAACACATTAACAGTATCATAAACAGCGCCTATCGTTTATATGGATTTGTGATGAGGGCGACAACGGATTTTAAACGTGCAAGCAGTTATATTCACCTATACAAGTCACTAGTTCGATCCCAACTCGAATACGCTGTAGTTATATGGAACCCATTGTATAACAAATATGTAGATAGTTTAGAAATAGTCCAGCGCAAATTTCTGAGGTCTGTCCATTATCGATGTAACCGAAACTTCCCGTCACATGAAGATTTACTCAAACACTATAAATTGATGAGTTTAAGGTCTAGAAGATTGTACCTGGAGTCGATGTTTCTGTATGACGTGTGTAATCATAGATACGACTGCTCAGATGTATCCAATAAATTGCATTACTTTGTCCCTAGAACTGTCATGAGACGAGAGGTGCGCGTACGTCCTGTTTTTGCAGTTTCCTCGTGTAGAACCAATGCTGGAATTCGCGCACCCCTGCGTCGTATCACTAATAATTATAACAGGTTGTTTACAGATCTGGATATATTTGCAATGCCAGCTAATAGATTTCGCAACAACCTTATCCAGATAATTAAAAATCTTTAAAAAAGTATGTAAACAAATAGATTTAGTATTGATTTTTGTTTTTGTTTTGTTTTATAGTTTATTGTTATATACTCGTTTCGCTCCAACTATTTTAACATATATGCTGTGGATAACGGTGTGAGTTGCGCATTGATATGATTTATTTTGTATATTAGTTTATAAGATGTAATGTGTAACTGTTTGTTAATCCCAAATAAATAAATAAATAAAATAAATAAATAAATAGAGCCACAATAGGCGCGGCGCGACGTAAATTGCTTCAAAGTCAACGGTTAGCGTTGATATTCTTATGTAAAGCCTATCGGACGGTCAGTACTGAAGCTCTGCCGGTACTAGCGGGCGTGCTACCTGTCGATCTCGAAATACAAAGACGTGCCGCGATGTACTTCTCCACTCGAGAGGGTATAAACACCGAATTTCTAACACAACGGGACCGCGTTAAAATTATCAGGTTATTTAAATCCCAAATCGAGGTGTATAACGAGCTATTGGACGAATGGCAATCTAGGTGGGATACATCTATCAAGGGCCGCCACCTTTACCAGTATTTTCCATCCGTTCGCGAGCGCCTGGAAAAGACTTGGTTGGAGGTGGATCATTGCGTGGCTCAGTTCTTGACGGGTCATGGTAACTTTAAGGGTAAGCTCTTCTCTTTCAAGCTTGTTGCTTCACCTCTGTGCCACTGCTCAACGCCAGATTGTGAATACGAGCAAACAGCACATCATATCCTGTGGGAGTGTGGTCTATGGCAGAATGAACGTAATACCTTGTTAGACAGCATATATGTTACATCCGGTGTAATTTATTATGAGGACCTTGTTGCGACCAGATCAAATTTCCGTGCTTTCAGACGTTTTTGCCATACCTACTATTGGAATCAAAATAACAATTAGGACCCATTAGTTTATAACTTTTATACCCGTGGTGCTTAGCGACTGGGCTTATCTCAGTTGTGGATCCCATATTTATTATGCTTTTGGCATATTAATCTTTGTGTCTCCCGCTTGCTATGGAGGGAAGTCGGAACTAAATTTATATTCCTACTCCTCCTATATATTCTTCTATGATTAATTTCGTTGCGGGTTCCAAGACAGTCGAGTCATTTCTCTGGGACGCCTCGAGCTTCATTGCCTCGATGGTTCTCAACGGTTATCATTGTAGATCCTGGCTTACAGGAGTTGCAATGATGGGCACGAGTGGTGGGCTTGTCCCAATAAAAAAAAAAAAAAAAAAAAAAATTATACCTAGTACCCTGTTCCGGCACAATCTAGAGACCTAGACATAATGTAGAAAAACACTAGCTGGTTTGAGATTAAAAATGGTAAACAATAATATATGAGATTGACATAAATATAATTATATGTCATAGCACCATGTGCCACAGATAACATAGTTGAAACATTATGTCGTCCCTATACATCTATCATTATATTAGATTAATATTCATCGACTGCCTCGTTGGTCTAGTGGTTGCTAAGCGCGACTGCTGAGCACGAGGTCCTGGGTTCGAATCCCGGGTCGGGCAAAGTGTTACTGGGATTTTCCATTAGGTAATTCTCAGTAGCAGCACGGAGTCTGGATTTGTGCCCAGTTGATGGCAATAGGCTCGCCCCCTATTACGTTGGGACCTGAAAGATAACTGGCGAAATGTGGGTGTACTATATTATTATGTGCACCTCTGCCTACCCCTTCGGGGAATACAGGCGTGATGTTATATTTCATCGAACATTTTGCCATTTTTCTAGGGCCCATAAAACTGATTTTAGTAATGAAATAAGTGTGGAAAATACAACCTAGTTCTAAACAGCCTTTATTACAGAGTAAAGTGACACAAACTCCCAGATAGGCACTGTATACTGTCATTATGACATGATATTTAGTTGGAAGTTGGACCCAGTTTTCATTTCAGAGATACGTTTGATACTGTTAACATGAAATTGTTAATTATTAATTTGTTGTTATACTGTAAACCTCATTATTTTAAGGTTTAGAGATTTTAACGGTTGGGCTTAATTTTTTAGATTGAAACAAAGGGTTATATTTCAAAGGTGAATTATACTCAATTAATTTCATAGCAGGAATAAATAATATAGTGAAAAAGGATGGATAGTTTGCTTGAAACACAGTTAATATTATAAATTGTGAAGACACAATACTATGTTATCATTATATGATTGAACTATAAATAAACTTGCTTAGCCGAGTGGTATGCGGCCTAGAATTGACCACCCTCTTTCCTCCCATGGGTGTCGTAAGAGGCGACTAAGGGATAATCTAGAAGATGGGCAGCAGCGTCTTCTGTAACTTCAAAACACAAGCCACTTTTTAAGCGTAGGGATTGTGGACCCCCCCCCCTTAATAAAGGGAAGGCCTTTGTTCAACAGTAGACGACTTCCATCTGATGATGACGTTAAATATACTTAATTATGTGTGTGAGTGTGTTTTTCTAGGTTCCGCCCGAGATTAATCCGCATACGAAATCACGTCTTTTCCGAGATACATATTTATCCTCTAATATTACACGAAACTATACCTAACTAAAAATATATGAAATTATTAGACAACATAGATAATATAGTCTTCACAAAAGTCGACTGAAAAGTATGCGACACTTTGAGCATCAATATCAAACAAAAACCGCGAAAAAATCCATAAAAATCGTTATCTAAAACATACATACATAACATCACGCCTGTATTCCCCGAAGGGGTAGGCAGAGGTGCATGTAGTACACCCATCTAAAACAATACCGTCTCAATATGAAATCAATGAAGGAATACAATACAAACTTAACTATTGACTATAGCGAAACCAAAGAATATTGCACAGCACCACAAAAAGTATAAATGATGGAAATAATTAAAGAATCCAGCTGGCAAGCGGCCAGACAATGCAACCGAAATGTGGAGTAACGCTGACCCCGCATCGTAGCACTTATACAATTATTTCAATGTAGAACAAAAGTTAATTGCATACTACATTATTAGTGATTTAAAATTTACGTGATTGCTTCTGCTGAGTAATTATTTGTTTTCTGTTAAGTCACTGAGGCAATACTTACGCCCTATAAATCATTTATTATAATTAATTAACTAGCTGCGCCCCGCGGTGTTACCCGCGACATTTTTGCGGGATAAAAAGTAGCCTATATGTTAATCCAGGGTATAACCTATGTACATACCAAATTTCAACCAAATCGGTCCAGCCGTTTATGCGTGAAAGAGTAACAAACATCCACACATCCATACATCCATACTCACAAACTTTCACATTTATAATATTATATATATATATATATATATATATATATATATATATATAGTAGGAGTAGGAAGTAGGATAGTAGGATTTATTATCCAAAAATTGTAGAAATAACTTATTTGTAACGATTGTTAGTAAAATTGATATTGATTATTTATTTAATTGTTCAGAGTCCTTTATTAGTCTATTTTATAGGTCTTGGTAATGAAAATATTCACAATGCATGCATGTAAAATATAAAGCTATAGGTGTAGCGTGTGTATATGTATTTGTACACCTAAAAATTAACAAATATATAATAACAGCCTATAACTGTCCCTCTGCAGGACAAAGGCCTCTTCTCGTATAGAGAAAGATTGATCATTGATCACCATTTTTTTTGTAGCCTGTTCGGTGTCCCACAGCTGGGCAAAGGCCTCCCCATTATTCCTCCACAAAACCCTGTCCAATGTTCACCAAATATTTAACTTAATTTATTTGCTGATCATTTTGGGCCCACAATGTGCCCACTACAGACCAAAGGCGTCAAACTATTTACTACAGAATTAGGTGTACGTATGAGTATTAAAAACAATATAGTATAGTTTTGCAAGTAAGTCATTGATCAGTCTCTTTATATATCTAAGTGTTACTTATAATTTTGAAATTATAGTGTATTTTTTCAATACTCATAGAAATGCGATAGCCAGTTCCAAAAGTTTATTTTTAGGTATAAACGGCGTCTACCTATATTTCGAAGCCCGCAGCTAGAGGCGATAAGTCATACTTAACTGTTACGTTACATCGATGTTCGGATGTTGTTTCTCTAGCAATTTCCCATTTTATAGCATTGCCTTTTTGTTTTTCTAGTCAATACACACTATGAATACCGTATAAGTTATTATTAAAAATATTTTTTAACACAAGCTTTTAACTTGATTTAATTGATAAAGGAAACTTTGAAAAATGATGGATACTCGCGGGACTTGAACCCGCGGTTTTCGCCGTACCGTAGCGCATGTCGCGGCTTCGAGTCTCGCGAGTGTCCATCATTTTTCAAAGTTTCCTTTATCAATTTAGATTTAAGCCTAGCATGGCAACATGAAAAAATAAGATACACAAAGTCATAATATAAACTTTTAGTATAAAAATAATGTAAAATACGATAAATCTCTAGTATAATATAATTCTATTGAAGCATAAGTATAACCATCTAAGAAAACATCTTGAGAGCAAAGCAAAGCTTCTTTACTGTACAATAATATTATGTATATTTCCATGAACTCCGCGACCTGAATTCTAATCAAGCTACCAATTGATACATTTTACCTGTCTGTACGTAGATTCATGAAATAACAAACTCTTCGTGTAGGTACTGTAAATGCCGACTCAAATTGATGTATTTCGAATGTTTATAGCCTACTAGCTTCCCCGCCACGGTGTCACTCGTTACATTGTTTGGGGATAAAAAGCCTATGTGTTAATCCAGGGTGTCAGCTACCTCCATATAAAATTTCATCAAAATCGGTCTAGCCGTTTAAGCGTGAAGAGGTAACAAACATGCAAACACACTCACTAACTTTCGCCTCCTCGATAAATAGACTATCCAACACAAATTATTCTTCAATTGGAACCAGTAGTTCGTTGTACACTGTACAGGCAAAATGATCTACACAAGAGCATTATAGAAAACCAACAATCTTACACTAGAGCATAGGAAACTTAATTATGAATATTCTATTTTCTAGATAATCTATCTAACATGTAAAGTTGCACTGCGCCCGCGAGCTACGCCTCCGGTGGACGTGACGTCAGCGCTTGATACCGCCTTCCTGTTTAAATATCCTGTGCAAATACGTCTGTGATACACTCGACGGCACTATGTTTGATTTTTAGTGTAGCATGATTTAGTTGGACGTTTCTAGTGAAATCTAGTGCATGCATATAAAATTGCATGGCGTAGGGAGGGTTGAGGTTTTTCCTTTTAATTTCATGAACAGTAGATTATGTAGTTTATAGTTATAGGTTATAACCATCCCACGACAAGGCAAGGCCTCTCGTTAAACCGAATAAGATAGCAGTGATTAACATATTTTACATACATACATAAAGTCACGCCTGTTTCCTAGAGGGGTAGTCAGGGCCCACCGATTTCCAATATCTACGATCCTGTCTGTTATCCACTAGATCGCCACAACTTGACGTAAAAGGTATCATCATCAGCCGGGACACGTCCACTGTTGGTCAAAGGTCTCCGCCTTGCAGTGAGAGTAGGGTTGCCATAATCCTCACGCTTGGCAAGCTTAGGGATCGCAGTATTAGTGGTAAAGTTACAGTAGGTGCTGCTGCGCATCTTCTGGATTTTCCCTTAGTCGTCTACGACACCCACGGGGGGAAAGGAGGCGGTCAATTCTAGCCCAGATACCACTCGGTTAAAGAAAGTGAAAGGTTTATTTCCTAAGTATTTATACCAAATATGTAATATATGATTATTAAAAGTTGTGTGTGTAATAGAATCCACAAACGATGTATAAAACAATCACCCACCAAGTTTCTCTTGTAGTATTCTCTGGCATACACAACTAGTGATGTCAAACGTTTATCTCATTAATCCCCGTCACTCACAGCGTGAATGCTTTGTTCCCTATGCATGTCTTGCTGTGATCTAGAGCACTAATTACATTACCTACTTGTCAACAATCGCTCTTAACTCAACGTAGGAAAGTTTATAATAAAATAGCCTTGTAAGCAGTTACGTCATTTTATTCTTATTTAGTTGCTAATGTTAGCCTGTAACTTGTCTTTTACGATATGATTGAATTAAATAAGCCTTTATATGTGAGATTAGAAACTGATAAGCTAAAACTAGGTTAAATGTTAATTAGTAACGTCGTTGTACTAGTTTACGTTTAGCTACATCTTGACCACAATGGCGCAATTGTCATCATCTTCAGCCGGAAGACGTCCACTGTTGAACAAAGGCCCTTAGAACGACACAATGAACGACAACTTGCCAATTGCACCCACCGGTTGCCCGCAACTCTGACGATATCGTCGGTCAAATTGGCGCAATGGCTGGTTTTAATTCTAAACAAAGTTCACTACTAAATTTTTAATTGAACTGAACTTGACGGGAAGGTTCTTCATGTATCTAACGATAATCTCAATGACAATAGCAAGACTGGTTATATTTCTTCAACCTTTAATGAAACCCCTTGGAAATAGACAATTAAATGAATATTAAATTGAGGTATTCAATAAAAAGCAGTCCCTTGATGCTTTTCCAAAGGTTTTTATCAAATAGGACAATTTTTTATACAAATTATTGGCGTATTTTAGTATACTTTATCACTAATATGAAGGCGAAAGTTTGTGAGTTTTTGTTACCTCTTCACGCAAACGGCTAGACCAATTTTGATAAAATTTTATATGGAGGTAGCTGACACCCCGTATTAACACATATGTTACTTTTCATCTCGACAAAATGTAGTGGTTAACACCGCGGGGCGCAGCTAGTATCTCATAACCCCAAGTATGATAAAAAAGTTATGGTTTGAGTGCAAGTGATGCAAAGTAACATTAAATGCTACAAAAGTAATGAATTAATCAACAAGCGACAGTTGATAGTACACAATTATTTATGTAGAACACAGAGCACCTAACTAATCTAATTTACATCAACAGAGTCTCTTAAGATAATTAATTGTTTATCAAGCCGATGTAAACTAAGCTGTTTGGCGAAGCAATAAAATACTAACTTAAAACAAACTTCATCAACTTGTTTGTTTAAGTTGGACAACTTTACGAGTTCAATTTGTTTGTTTAGACAGGCTCTGGGGAATTTAAAATGCGTACGTGGTGCGTAATAATGTGTTGGTAGACTGAACTAAGTGTTAGGGCTAGAAAATGTATGGCTGTTGGCAATGTGATTGGTTATTCGCAGGTTTAAATGTCTAATTACTTTCCTTTTAATTAGTAGATAAAATCAGAACATCCAGAAGATGGGCAGAAGTGTCTTTTGTAACTTCACTACCAATACTGCGATCCCCAAGCTACTTGTTAAGCGTGGGAATTATGGCAAAACGCCCCCCTTCTCCCTTACCTAAGGAGGCCTTTATTCAACAGTGGACATCTTCCACCCGATGATGAGAAGAGAAATTCATTGATTGGGGCGATGTTTAAAAAAAACAAAAGTTTCAGCCTTGCTATTCTAAAGACACTTACAAACTCACTCCTAAAACCGCGGTGAGATTTGACACTAGCGCATAGCAGGGTGACGTGCGTGATGACTTTTTTTAAGGTGGTGATAGTGCTTCAGAATAGCATCACTGAAGACGTTTTAATTTGAATTAAGAAGATCACCTACAAACGTAATAAACACTAATACTTATCACATAACATAATATCACGCCTGTATTCCCCGAAGGGGTAGGCAGAGGTGCACATACAGTACACCCACATTTCGCCAGTTATGTTTTTTTTAGGTAACAATGTAATAGGGGGCGAGCCTATTGCCATCAACCGGACACAAATCCAAACTCCATGCTGCTACTGAGAATTATCTAACGAAAAAACCCAGTAACACTTTGCCCGACCCGGGATTCGAACCCAGGACCTCGTGCTTAGCAGTCGCACTTAGCAACCACTAGACCAACGAGGCAGTCTAATATAAACTTATCAATTGCTCCATTACTTCTTCATAAAACTAAAGGGCCTTTAAAATGCACCTCGTCTAAATGCACTGATAATATCACACTGCCAAGATTTTACTCCCTGCTGGAGTGGTTCGGGTTTAAGCTGACATTCGCCGTATCGTGGCAACTACACTGCGCTGGCTAATGAGTGTGCTTAAGCCGGCTCTTCGGTTAAGGTAGGTTTACATACGTCTAGGCTAATGATATACACGTGTAGACGTTTACCATGTCATGTACAGTGACACGGGTCTTTCGATTATCTTAATCTTGATTCCTGATATGATTTTTAGCGACTTTTTGAATTAGTTTTAGGATTTCGTCTCGGGTGACTGAGATGTTAAGCGTGTCATTTTTTACAAGTCAATTTAAAAAGACAAGTTCAGACATGCCAAAAAGGATCAGAACTGGCTTGTATTCATAGTCTTCTTCTTTTTCTTTTCAAGTCGACGGTACCTACTCTTATAGTTTTGTGCCCATTATGTTCTTATGTCGATAGCGGCATCAGAAGCTTTGGGTAGGTCTTCCAGTCTTCATCTGGATTACTACACTCACACTGGTTGTCGGATGGATTGATGAAACCCCATCTTGCCAGATTGTGCTTGCAGTGACCTACCTGAGCAATCGCTTGAGAGCTTTCCATAAAGGCCACCGCGAATCGCAACCGGGGGACAGTTCTTACCGTATTTTTCTCATGTTTTTTGCTTTATATAGGTGTACAGGTATTATGTTGTTGCGAAAACTTTTTGCTCTCAATTGTATTCGTATTTCTACGAAATAGAAATCAAAAACGTTTGAATAAACATTAAATGGACTTTTAAAAATAACTTACGAGTTTAGGTCACATTTAGGTTTACATTTGAATAATTTCTCGTCAAAACTCACAGAAAAGCTCGACAAGTCGACATGTCACCTTGACGTCGGGATTAAACGTCGTTGGTTCACGAAATCAGGGCCAAAAATATAGCGGCATGAGTGTTGTTATGCGGAACTGCTAGTAGTAGTGGTGACTGACGTCTTGCCTGCTGTCGACGTGGCCCTATACTAAATATTTCCAAAAATTATTCTAGAAATATTTTTGTAAAATTCTACCCAACTTACTATAGGAAGAGTATTTTGTACGATTTTCGAATCGAAATTCGCTGGTCTTTATCGAAAGCACATCGCGATTGCACTGCTCAATTACGTCTCAAGTCATGAGAATTGGTCTACTGTCTCCTGGAAAAGATATGGTAAAAAGCGCTACCTAAACGAAGCCACTCACAGTATCTACGTAAAACTTCATTATACATAGAAGTAAATGGGATTACGGAGGTGTAATGCGTCTTTCACTTGAACCGTCTGAGGTGGCACTCGACTTTATGGTGCGGAATTATGTTTTGAATAATTTATTTATGGTAATTGTATTTTTTGTCGTCGGCAACGCGGTTCGTTGTCTCGACTAAAGCGCTGCTCATTCGCGCTATTATTTTGTGTAACATCCTAAAAATATATTATACTATGGAAGGTTAAACATTCAAAATTGACAAGAAATGAAGCGGTTTAAATAATGATTTCTAGACTATAACAGTTCCAGTGTTAGCAAAGACTTTTTCTCGAACCAAGAACATTAAACATTGATCACCATGCTTGCTGACTTTGGGTGGGACAATCAGGCTCATCTGCCTAGTCTTTTAATTAATTAATGTATGCACCTACAAAATATATACATAAATGCAACCGATTCCAACAAATGTGCGACCTTTTCATACTTTCAAATAGCTGAAATAAACAGAATTGTGAGTGGTGACCCAGATCAATACTTTTTATCTCGGAATTGAATCGAGTCCCTAAGGTATGAGCACAGTGCAGGCGCTTACAACCCACCACGACTAGAACATGTTTGCCAAATGTGTTTGAACTTACCTCATATTACCGACCTTCTTTAGCCACCGCTAGGAAAGTATACTATATAGACATACATGAAGGCATACTCGATGTAAGCCGTAAGGCATTATTAGTCCATTCAAATGGTTAGTGTACTGCAAGTCCTATCTCACTAACTAGCTCTTACACTGATCAGCTGGTCAAAATAAATCCTTCAGTAGATCCGCTCAACTATAATCATAACTGTAGCAATTCTCCTAAAGGTGAATCATCTTCTGAATTCCCAGCAATTCCTCTATCTTATGATTCTACTAAAGCAGCCATTTTGTCTCTCTAAGCAAAAAACCTGGATGCAATTGGACTGTCGTTCATTGTGGCGTTCTAAGGGGGAGGCCTTTGTTCAACAGTGGACGTCTTCCGGCTAATGATGATGAAGCAAAAAACCTTAATAAAAGTAACATATCGCGCGAATTTCGCCAAACTATGAGACTTAAGCGCTAATCTATGCATGTATTCTGATTGTCCATTGTCAGTTGCGAAGTTTAACAACTTTAAAGTTTTGGAGGGACTTGCGAGGTCCAATTTGGAGCAGCATATCCAGTGTAGACGCAGCTTTTAAGTGGCGGTCACGATTTAATTAACACTGTTGTTCCGCCATCGAGACAGAACTTTGTTCGGCCATTGTTTCTAAAATGGGTTAATCATTTCTGTGGCTGTTTTAACGTGACGTCATAAAATTGAATGAGGAGAGCTAGGGTAAAGGATTTCGGCGAGTATTATTGTTACATCGAAAGAATTGCTACACCAGCACTATTGTTATTTTTGGAATAATTGTATTTTCCTTTAGAATAAATATGTTCATATATTGTATCTTAACCTACAACTTATATGTTTACAATTGTGTTAGTGTAAGTTGGTTAAATCACATCACATCACATCATCATCAGCCGGAAGACGTCCACTGTTGAACAAAGGCTTGCCCCTTAGAACACCACATATTGTCTACATACATCATCATAATTATATAGGTACCTATCTAATCGCTCGCGCACACCTTTCCATACTTTCATCAACACACTCTAACATAGAACAAAAGAATTTATAATACTGTCGAGCGACATTACGCGTTATATGAACGTATACAAACGTATACATCCGACAGATCCCGGGGGATCCGTCCAAATCCTACTTATTTACGTAAAAGTTAAAATGTATTGAATCTCGTACCTAATAAATTATTCAGTAGGCGTTTTTTGGGAATTACAGAATTGTAAAAGGCGAGCACCTGCCTACTTATGTCACGAAATTGTAATTGTATAATTTGAAGAAGATCCGTATTTAGAATACAGCTCCCTTTCGTTGTCTAAGAGTTAATCTTCTTCTTCTTATCGTATGGTTGATGAACAACCTGGTGTCGGTAGGTTGAGAGTTGTATAGACTAGTGCACCCATATTTTACCAGTTATGTTATTGGTCACAATGTAATAGGGGCGAGCCTATTGCCATCACCAGGCACGAAACCAAACTTCGAAGGAATCCAAGAAATGAAAAAATACAAACGCAACAAAAATAACTTTACATAATATATGAAATTAATTTTGAAACAAGCGTAATGAAAATGTTAAATCTTGAACGACACTTTTTAATCATATAGTTCTCCTTTCAACCTTTTTTTTTAGTTTCCCCAACAAAGAAGAAAGCATCAAGGAATACAATTAGAAATAGAAGTAATTACTTAAGTCGTATTTTAATAAGCCATTAATTACGGACCTGTCTAAAGAAAGTATGTAGTTTAATATTTAAGACCATTTTTGATATACACTTAAAATTTAATGTTTAAGTGTGTTGGCTTTGATCATTATCCTCAACTCAATATTAACTTATCTATATAATAGAGTATAATTATCTATCTTCTATTTATATATAAAAATGAATTGCTGTTCGTTAGTCTCGCTAAAACTCGAGAACGGCTGAACCGATTTGGCTCATTTCGGTCAAATATTGAAATATTCGTGGAAGTCCAGGGAAGGTTTAAACGGTGAGGAGGCGGTACGAAGTTTGCCGGGTCAGGTAGTATTCTATAAGAATATGTATCTACTTATTCTTATTTATTTACAATTACTAAATGATTACAAGTTGTTTTAGTAGTATATTTTAAATTGTGTATTTAAATATATTTCTACGAGCTTTCGCTCGAAAACTGAAATGAAAATTTCAACGCTTTAAAAAGCAAAATGTAGTTTTTTACGGTTTATACTTATTCCATACCAAATTCCATAAAAATCGGTTCAGTTGTTTAGTCCTCAACGCGAACCTAACAGACAGACAGAGTAATTTCGCTTATCCCATAGAAAATTTCATCAAAATCGCTTCAGAGGTTTAGCCGTTGATGCGTAACAGCCAGACAGATACTTTTCATTTATAATATTATGGAGTTGGGAGGTCATATGGATACTTATGTGGACTTTGTTGCAGTGTCAATGAGGATGTAGCAGGGATGTGCGCGCCGGCCACTGCGGCGCTCCTGCTCGCGGCCCTCGCTGCCCTTCCGTGCAGAGGTAATAAAAAATCGACTACACAATAAATAAAATAAGTTCCATGCAAATAACTCATATAGAAACAGATACATAAAAATACACAGACAGCATAACAAGCATAGACACTCACTAGGTAACATAATGTCTGCTGCAGCATTGTCATCCGGCAGAGAAATAATGGCAATCCAGTCTTTTGGGGAATATTGTTAGGATAATCACATTTACACCAGACTTGAAAGTACGATTCGTAAAAATTTTGAGGCGAGTCTCTTTCGAGTTAAATGATAAATAATATATCTAGTGACTATGTTACAAATATGGTTTTGAATAAAGGGAAAATCTATAAGTTGTCCTCTCACAGCAAAAGACATAACGATGTGAATGAAAAAAATTGAACGCCGCATTACAATGCACGTAGCGTCTCGGTTTCACAACGTAAACTATCCTGCTTTAAGAGTTGATGAGAAGGGGGCAAGTTCTTCTTTATACGTAGACAACGAGACACATTATTTATACACAAAAAAGTGTTATTATTTATTCTATCTGTCTTACTACAACTAGACATATTATATAATTCATACACAAATAAGTGTCAAAATAATAACGCTTTTTTCTATCGGTCTTAATACATATTTTATCATCAATTTCTAGCCTTATAACAAGTTTCTAATCAAACTCTTACCCGTGCCTAATAGGCAGCCTATCCAATTAATCTCTCAACACATCAGAACTTTCGTGAACCATGTCAGTTGTTAACTGAATCCAGCCCAGCTCACCTTTATCTTTTCCTAGTTTTCTACCGAATGTTATTTCAGCCACGTCCGCTTTGCGAGAATTTTAAAACAGTCTTTTTTGAGAATGTCCGTCCTTCTTTGTTAGCTTTTCAAGAACTTTAATTCTGTGAGCTGGCATTGTGATTTAAAATCAAAAGCGATAGAATATCATATTCTTATATTATATTTGCAGATAGCACACACACACACACACACACACACACACACACAACAATATGCGCTCAGACAACATGTTGACAATCTATTGTGATGTAACGGAGTCTGGAGTTCTGAGATACAGGCCTAGGCTTAGTTCAGATTCCAGATCTCCCACAAATTACAAAATGTCACCATCTCATTCCTGTCAACTGTATTTCCTAAAATGTTATTTGTGGAGATGAAATAAAACATTTTTGTCATTATTTATTACTATTAGATAGTGCGTTTCTCTTTCTTACTTTAACACAACACAGTAGAAACGGATAGAAATATGAGTTTTTGTGTCATATTTGCATGTGGTCCATGCTAAGCTTAAATCTAAATTGATAAAGGAAACTTGGAAAATGATGCCCATCATTTTTCAAGCTACCAACAATTTTTCGTACTGTATTTTTAAGGCTAGAGACACAAGTATGTGGTATCATTACATCCCTAAAAACTCCTTTCCAGAATGATAGACTATGAAAGCTTTATAGAACCTACACTGTCAAAACACTCTACAGTACTAAAAGACTGATAATCCGCATTTTCCGTTTTTCCTGTGCTATCCGCATACTTTCTAAAGCCAGATTCCACCATTCCACTGTTTGTTGTATAACCTCTTGTAATTCCTATTCCTCGGTCGTTACTTCGTCGGCGGCAATTCCCCAAGATTCCAAATGACCTCAACAGTATTACAAATTCATCGTTCTTCAAAATTGTTTATTTTAAGGCACCATGTACAAAGGGCCGTGAATTGTCGGCCATTCAAAAATATTTTCTTTGCGCGCGTCGCACAAATTAAATTGCAAATTCTCAAGAGCTCTTAACTTGTATTCGTAAGTGCCCCTATTATATTTTAATTTCTTGAGAGATTTTAAATAAACTGAGCCGGAAGCCTTCTTGTACGGGAAATTGCTTAAAATGCCTGAAAATCTCGCCGAGTCGTGCTTATATGTGAAAAAATTTTAAGCCTACCACAAACAAAAATCTTTTTAATAGAAATTGGATCATTCAAATGTCGCTGTGTTTTACGCTATGGTTGCTTTTCACATTTTATACTTACGTATTCACGTACCATGTTGTATGACCTGAAAATATTGTTGACTTGGACTGCTTTATGTATTTTTTTTAACTGCATCCACAATACGAAAGACATCATAGTATGACCTAATATAATTAAGTGCTTATTACAGGGCTATAATGCGTAATGGTTCTGTTCAATCAGAATTGTAAGTGACCAAAATATCACACATACATACATACCAAGTGAAATTCAAATTTATTCGTGCAGCATCCCTGGCTTTATCTAAACACACTACCTATGCCAAACCACGCAAAGTTCTTGATGCGAGATTGAAACACCTTTTGTAACAATGTTTAGTGAGGCAGCAAACAGAGCCTAAAGTAGTTACAAGCCAATAGAAAACTTTCAGTTTGCCCCGAAAAGGTTAAGTGTACCCAGACAAGCCCAAATAGTTGATTGTTTATTGAGTCTAAAATTTACATTTCCATCTCCAGGCACCGACGCTGACGTCGCCTCAAGGATACCGAACGAAACCAACAATTTCCAGGAGACGGGCTCCCAGCCAACAATAAACAAACTTTATCTAATGTTACATACTAACTCTGACCTACATAATCAAAGCAAACTTAACGAAAACTTTAATTACTCTAGTGTTAATCTAACACATAGTTTTAACTTGTACAACAATCTCAAGTATCCCACGAGTTCAGATAAGAATCGCGTTGAATGCTGTCTGAATATTGATGGGGTCGATGGTAAACGGAATGTTAGTTTACCAAATGAGGGTGCTAAAGTAATTGTAAATGATGTAAGTGAACTTGATGGTAAGAGGAACAGGAGGCGTCGGGTTGTGAATGTAGTGAGGACGTTCATAGAAGTGACTACGAGCAACGCAAGAAGGTATATTGAGGCGACCGCTTCGTCGTACCTGCCGAGTCAGTCGGCTGTAGCGATGGACAGAAGACGAAAGCCTGGAGAGACAGGATCCAGTGCACCATTGCTGAATTACATATTCGATACGTATACTAATACACATCAACATAGGAATGAAAAGTAAGTGTAATATTTACTGTTTTTCTGCAATTTTGTGACACTTCCATATTGCCCAAAGAGTACCTAGTTATTGTAACCTTATCTTTTGATATTTCAAGTCTCATGTAACAAAAGATTAAGCCATTTTTTATTGTGCTGAACATTTCTCGAACCTATTCGATTGTGAAACAAAATTTGTCAAACAAAAATTCTAGAAGGTACTAAGGAATTTCATCAACCACAATTGATATACATAAATAACTGAAATATTCAAAGAAAATTATAAATAAAAGGTTTCAACAGAAATGTATAGCTTTGGTCGAGACGAAGCTTTCAACAATAGTAAATAAACTTTGTATTCATAACGTATATAATAAAAGTAAACAATTCAGGATAATACCTAAATCGTATTTCACAGTACTGGAATCAAACAAAACAATGTGGATACTTCATCACAAATACATGTTTACAATAGAATTGATGAACCAACGGGACATAATGTTCGGCGGGTTTTTTAACAAAACCGTATTTGGCCAAGCCTAATGGTTTCGCAAAACAGCAGTACTAAAATTAATTCAATTTCGTTGACTTAGCGAAGAGCCAAACAGTAATAATGAATAATAAGAAATTTTAAACATCCAAATTTAATTTTACGAATATAAAATTTGTTATGAAAACCGCAAAAATGTTTTCATTGAAAGAAAACTTCCTCGAACACAATTTTGTTCTATTTGTCTTTCGTACTGCAGGGGGAAATGTTTGCCGCAGTTCAAAATTATTTAGTCATTTCACAAACGGATTTAACGTAAACAGTACAAAGTTGAGAAGTTTTGGAACACCTTCAATATTTTTGAGATAATTCGGATTTTCCAAATGAGTGTTTGTGCTTGAAATTCCATTAAATTGGTAATAAATTCTGTTTAACCAGGGTTGGGAATGGGAACAGCATCTATGCGGCGGCAGCGCCTGAGATAGAGGCTTTGGTGGGATCCACCGCCCACTTAGACTGCAAAGTGGACGCTCTTCATGATAAACTGGTAATAAGTATGTTTCTTGTTACAATTCATTCGCTTGCATTATCTTCATTAACTTCTTTATTTATTTCTCTTGTTTTCTCATCTATACCATTCTTTAATTTGCTTGATTTGAAAGAATCTGTGCTTTCTTTTTCTGGACCAAAAATTTCAATTGTCGCACAGGTGTCGTGGGTGCGGCGAAAAAACGATGAGGAGCCAATGGAACTTCTTACGACAGGCACACAACAGTACACAGCTGACGACAGGTACAAGTTACATGGAGTTAATAAACAACACTCTTACTGCACTCGATTATCTTGACAACTTTCCCAAACTTTTAAATTTATGGCTCTTGAATTAACTTCATACAAAGTTGGGGAAACGAAATACAAACAAGCTTGGACTTTTCCAACAGGATTCTCAGTTTGTAAACAATTGAGAGTATCAAGATTACCTTTTCTTCAGATTTCAACCTGTGTGTGTGTGTTTCATTGGTATATTTTGAGTCTACATTTGAGATAATTATGTCAGATTTATATGAACTTGTGTCACTAATTTACTTATATCTCTATCTCATCTTCAACGAATAGCACCTACTTATTTACCATGTTAGTAGTTAACGCTAACATTTCTGCCTTTACAAAGAAAAAAATACATCCTTTCTATGAAGTTATATCTTTAATTAAATGTGTCTCCCCAAGTAAAGATACCCTACATCTTTCTATAGCGTTCTTGGCAATCAGCCGAGTTTTTACCTGTACATTATTGACTGCCTAGTGGTCGCTAGACGCGACTGCTGAGCACGAGGTCCTGGGTTCGAATCCCGGGTCGGGCAAAGTGTTATTGGGTTTTTCCATTAGGTAATTCTCAGTAGCAGCACGGAGTCTGGATTTGTGCCCGGTTGGTGGCAATAGGCTCGCCCCCTATTACATTGGGACCTAAAACATAACTGGCGAAATGTGGGTGTACTATATGTGCACCTCTGCCTACCCCTTCGGGGAATACAGGCGTGATGTTATGTTATGTTTATGTTCATTATTGTACTAATGGAAAGTATAAAATAGCATCTGAATAATATGAGCGTGTATCTTTTGTTCTTGACAGATCTTCATACCTTTGTTTATCCCCAGATATTCAGCCCGTTTCATCCCGCCAGATATCTGGAGGCTAGAAGTAAGGGAGGTGCGCCCGACAGACGCTGCGCACTATGACTGTCAATTGTCTGCGCACCCGCCGCGCACTGCTAGAGTTACTCTCAGAGTGCCAGGTTAGTTGAGACTTACTCTAAGTTTATTTCTTCCATTTTTTTGCAAAAAAAAAGCCTATTTTTAATTCGGGTTGGCAGATGGCTCCATACCAAATTTCAAAATTGGTTCAGCTATTTGAGCGTAAAGAAGTACCAAGGATGCAAACATACACTCACAAACTTTCGACGTTATTAAACCTACTTTAATATGAAAACGTATCGATAAATCGCATTTATGAAACTACCAACACATTCTAGTTACAAAGCTTAGTTTTTAAGGAACAAAACTTTTTAACCTTTATCAAATGAGAGGCTACTAAAACAACTCGAAGAACTCTTCGGTTAGATAACAACAAAGAACTTGAGAGAAACAAATTGTTATTTTTCTTTATTTTTGTTTTATGTACAGTCAACAACATAAGTACCTACTGAACTAAATTATTACTAAATAATTAAAGGTCAACTATTTTACTATAATAACTTTCGTGAGTGTTATCCATATTATTTACTCACACATTATTGTATATTATGGTTATACTCACGGGTGTATTCGGGCATGCTCGACTAGTTTCGAACTTGACCGGAGCCCTTATTCATGAGCTGGTTACGCGGCAAAGTCGCGAGCCGAACTAGTCAGGCATGCCCGAATACACCCGTGAGTATGACCGGAATATACAGTAAATAATTAAAGATCAATTTGTTATATAGTGAAAAGTATTTAATATTCTCCGATCATCAACTAATCTCTCTTATATTAGATTCTTTTTTTTATACGTCGCCCTACACTAGGAATTTCTCACGTATCGTGGGTAGATACGTTCCACAATCATGAAATATCAGATACACAAACACCCAAACTCGAGACAAACATCTGCAGATTACAATATTTTCCCGTGCGGGGATCAGACCCACGACTCTTAGCGTTGCAGTTCAATCGCTTAGTCACTGCGCCAGTCAGATCGTCAGATAGAATTGATGTATTTTCTTTGTGAGTATGTAAAGCTTCATCTGTTGCTGCTGACTGTACTGTCGGTAAAGACCGATAATGAAGCTTTAGGTAGTTCTAGTATCTATATACTAGACCTACAATTTTGTTTACCTCGCAAATTCTGTTACGTATCCTAGTTCTCAAAGCTTCTATTTTTGTTATAGAAGTATCAGTGCGCATAGTAGATGGTGCTGGTGCATCTGTGTCTGAGCAAGTGTGTGAGCTCGGCAGCACGGTAGCCCTACGGTGCGAGGTCAACGGACTGCGGATGGAGGGGGGCCCTTCACTGCTGTGGTATAGAAAGGACGATCTTCTAAACGACGACACCACTAGAGGAGGGATCAGGTAATTGCTGCAGATACGAAAAAAAATAATTATACATTTAACTATGATAAGCAAAATACGATACAGTGTATCTGCTTTTGCCAGTGTTCGAACTGAGTTCGGCTCCAATGGCGCGAACTCCGTGTTGCGCGTGGCGCGCGTGCGTGGTGATGACGCTGGCCGCTACACCTGCGCAGTGGCACGCGCCCCGCCTCCTTCGCCGGTGCCAGCGTACGTCATATTGCATGTCATCAAAGGTAATATTCATCACAATAAAAAACAAAATAATAAACTCATCACTATCATCAGTCGAAAGACGTCCACTGTTAAACAAAGGCCTCCCCTTAGAACGCCATTATATGTATTAGAAATAGAAATTTATTATAAACTTATTTTTGCCCAAAATCAATGCCCATGACTTAATGGTAATGGATTCACTTATGTTATGTACTTTATATTTCAAAGAACTTACCTTTTTTAAAATTGGAAAGTTTTGCACCTATTGTGAAAGATGATTAATAATAGGTTATGAGTAACTAACGCTGTCAGCTAGCGTGATCATCAATGCTCAACCCTTTTCTATGTGAGAAGAGGCCTTTGTCTAGCCGTGGGACAGTTGGGCTATTATTATTTTTATGGATAACTTATAATTTATATAACGTTATTTTTTTTTGCCACACAGGTGAAAGTCTTGCCGAATTGCACCAGGGCGGCACTCGAACCTACACCTCACCGTCATGGCTGCTGACGATGGCGTTATGCGCCCTTTTACAAACTTACTATTAAAATTGTTTATTAATAAATTGTTCGTATTTAAATGCAGATTTCATTTATGGCAATAGGCTCGCCCTTTATTACATTAGGACGTACAACATAACCTACTACTGACCTACTGTTGAAATGTGGGTATGCTGCACACCTCTGCCGTTCCATTCGGAGAATACACGCCTGATGTTATGTAATATTATATTTATGTATTTCTTTTCAATTACTCGCTATCAATTGATACAATTTCAAAGCTAAGAGTATACCATTAACTAAAGTCTACAGACAAAGGGCGTATCTCAAACAAATCCCTTCTTCCAATTCAAACAAAGACAAGGCAACAATATCCCTACACATAATCTTATGTGCTCCGAACCTAATGTATAACACGCTCATTGGTGCCGACAGTAACGTTTTTCTCCCATTTCCCATTCCCATTACACGGAAATGGATTACATAAATAACCATGATGACGTCAGGGCGGCAGATATGGTGTTTTATGGCTCGAATCTGCGCTAATAACTATAAATTGGGACAGATGGAGCAATAATGACAGTGGAATGGAAACCTGCATTGGACTTTGATTTGGGTGCTTTTAGTATGCGCATTTTTTTTAGAAGCCTGTAATGTTTCACTGCGAGGCAAAGGCCTCCATACTCTCTTTCCATTTGACCCTGTCGAGGGCTGTTACTGACCAGTCCTTCATAAAGGAGTCCAGTTCATCTCACCATCTCCGTTTGGGTCTACCTCGTTGACGTCTACCTTGTTGAGGGGCCCATTGGCATGTACATTTGGCCCATTGATCGTGTACCATGCGGTAGACGTGACCAGCCCAGTTCCATTTCGACGTAGCAGCTTCGAGAGTAACGTCAAGTATGGGCTTTTAAAATTACAAATCAGTTCTTTTGAATTCCTCAAATAGATAAGCAGAAGTGTAGGTACTTGGTCTAGTGGTCTCAGAGCGCGACAGCTGAGCATGATGTACTGGGTTCGATTTTCCGAGTCGGCAGTGTTATTACGTTTCTCCATTATCTATAGCACGGAGCCTTAATTTGTGCCCGGTTAATGGCAATAGGCTCGCCTCTTATCACATTATGCACTAAAACATAACCGGCGGAATGTGAATGTACGATAGTCTATACAACTCTCAACTTACCCGTACAAGGAATACACGTGTGATGCTATTAGTTTCCCAGTTACAGACAAACAGAACTTGGCAACAATGGTTGGTTAGCAATTACCAGAACATACTAAACTGCAGTTCAACAATCACTATAAATATGTAGATGGGGGCCCATATTCATGAGAGCTTGCTAAACTCGACTGTTATCCGATAAACTGGTAGCCATCGTATACAGTGATTGTAACTGGTATAAAGTGTTGCTCCACGAATTAGAGAGGTGTGTGTGGTATATTATGAATATGCATAGGTACATTTAGTATTTTTTATATTTTTTTTTTAAGAAAACGTCGCCCCACACTAGGAATTTCTCCTGTATCGTAGGTGCGTTTCACAAACATGAAATATTCACATACACGAACACCCAGACTCAGGACAAACATCTGTGGTTCGCACAAAGTTTTGCCGCGTGCGGGAATCGAACCCACTGCGCTATTCAGGTCGTCCAATAATAATCTAATAAAATAATAATCTTTTTCTTATAATTGAACACGGTAACTTAATTTTTTTGTATATTCCTTTCAATTATTTGACAAGTTTCCTAAATTATTCACATTTTAAGATTGATCAATCAAGTGCATAGTTATACACACTTGAAATATGATATCATTTCAATAACAATTAAATAAAAGCAATTATGTCGTGACCAAACTGCGGTCACCGCGATGTTTCAACCAATTCCTTTAAATATGACTTATTGCCCGAATTCCCAGCAGTGCCTTCAATATTCATAAAGTGGTAACATTTAAGCTGCATACTCAATTCATTACATAACGGAATCTTATTAATTACCTATTGAAATTAATGACTTCCATGTTTACTGCGAACGCAGGTCATACTAATGATCTGTGACGGCCTCCTTGTTCGAGTATCGCAATGTGCGACTGCTGAGCATGAGGTCTTGGGTTCAGTTCCCGGGTCGGGCAAAGAGGTAGCTGAACGAAGTCTGGATTTCTGGTTAATGGGAATAGGCTCGTCCCCTATTACATTGAGACCCATAACATAACTGGCGAAATCTGGATGTTAAACACTTTTGACCTCTGCGTTGAGATGTATATAATTACGCTTCCCCTCCCCTTACCTACGGAGGAGGGAGGCTTTTCATCAATAGTCGATGAGAGTCTTCCGGCTGATAATGATAATTACTATGATTATATGGTTCATATTATTATCCTAATATAAACGATGAGTCTAAAAAAGCTGCCTTTTTAACCTCTAGATACCACAAAAAGGTAGACACATCGAAAATCGATTTTGTTTTATAAAGGTTAAACTAGCAAAAGCTATAAAGAGGCAAAAGTTTTGATAGATGTGCAAAACAGATAACATATTGTGAGCAATGCCCACGGGATATTAAAAAATATGGATATCTAGTAGGTGATACGTCGCGATCGAAATAAAAAACCACTATAGATAACAATATTTGACGACCTGATTAGCGCAGTGGCTAAGCGATTGGACTGCTGCGCTAAGGGTCGCGGGTTCGATTCCCGCACGAGGCAAAACTTTGTGCGAACCACAGATGTTTGTCCCGAGTCTGGGTGTTTGTGTTTGTGATATTTCATGTTTGTGAAACGCACCCACGATACAGGAGAAATTCCTAGTGTGGGGCGACGTTTTAAAAAAAAAAAAAACAATATGTCTGACGATATACCAGCTCTCGTACCATGAACTCTTATAGCGAGGTATTTTCTGTTGTGGAAGCGAGATGCTGCACTACACGACACGTAGCGGCGTCTCGCTTGCACAACGGAAAATGTCTTGATTTGACAGTTCGTGGTAAGTGGGGCTGATGGACCTGGCTGGAGGCCTTTTATTAGGTGTCGCCAAACGATCGGTTAAGCAGTAAGAGCTCCTTCATAGCTAACTGCGAGAGACAATTTAAAATGGGGCTGATGGAGTTTCCAAAGGATTTAGAGTTTAACTAGCTGTTACCCGCGACTTCGTCCGCGTAAATTTCAGACAAAAACACCAGTAGACTATAATCAGATTTTGTAAGTAAGTGGAAAACACTATAAAATACTTATCGAAAGGAATATACCTACATAGTATTTTAATGATAAAGGTATTTTTCAAATTAAGATGGGGCTAGTTAGAGTTTAATTAAACAAGGTTTTTTACTACAACTAGGTATGTAAGGTACTGAACCATTTTTTTTAAGTGAATACATAACTGTAAATATTTTGAATAAAAAATCCACTAATGATTAAAACACAAAAGATTGTGAGGACGCACGGATGTTAGTTCGTCCAGCGACCAACACGCAAAAACTACTGGCCGGATTTTGATGAAACTTTAGCATAATATATATAGTCAGTCTGCCCGTGACCATGAATGCTGTAAAGGATTCGAAACGTCGGGACCAAAAATCAATTAAAAAACCGCGATAAAATCCGTAAATCTAGTTTCATTTCAATCATATATATAGGTTACACATCAGAATAACTGATAAATATGGTATAATTTATAACGATACTAGCTATGGACATTAAACGCGAGTGAAACGGCGGGGCACACCAGGTTTTTATTTTATTTTATTTGTAAGGGACAAAAAACAGTTACACGTTAAAATGTTTACAATAAGTTCATACATTGATATTACAAACATGTAACCCACAACATTGTCCACATATTATTGAAACAGGTTAAACAATAACAACAGAAAGGACATAGGCTACTTTTACTCAGAAGCAATGAGATTGTCTACCTGGATGACATCGCGGGTAAACTGATTATAGAATGATAATGATGATAGATGAGAATAACTTAAAAGATTTAATGTTAGTTGACGAAAAAAAGTCATGAAATCTTAGACACAATTTTTTAAATAATATGTCATGTCATAACGTAAAATAAATGAATTCATCATTGACGTGAACATAATATTCCTGGATTTATTTACGACGGTTCCCATTCATTATATTGGAAGAAAATATAATACTTCATGAATCGGACGATGTTTATGAGCTAAAAATAATAAGTTCGCTCGTTCAGAAACAAAGTTGGCTCATCCTTCGTGAATTTTAGTTCTGTGAAGTTCATTTGTTTTTTCAAGACTATTTATCTAGGGTTTTGAGGAGATGCCCACTGGTTTTCTTTGTTGATGAAGAGAACTATAAGATAAGAATACGCGTGGAACTAAAATTTGTGCGATCCGTAGATATTCGTCGCGTGTCTGGGTGTTTGTGTATGTGATATTTTATGTTTGTGAAAAGAGGAGAATAACCTAGGAATTTGTCCTGTGGGGAGGTTTCTTGAAAAATTTGTATATTCGCTGTCAATTAAGCATCACTCGTGAAAGTTAATTTAATGTTCCATGACCATATAAAAATGCTAAAACTCTGTTATTACTTATATATACAGTACATAACATCAGGCCATTCCCCAAGACAGTAGTATAGTATAGTGCATCCATATTTCGCCAGCTACAGATTCCAATGTAACAGCGGACGACTATTGCCATCAGCAGGGCAGTCCAGACTCCGTGTTTAGTCCGTTTTTAGTCGGAAACAAATGCGTTCTAACATGTCCCAGTTTAAGGGGTGTAACCCGTCAACACAGGCGCGTCCACTGTCCACACAGCACAACAAACTCCGACAGCATCCGAATAAGTTAATTACTCGGTGTCTTCAAACAGTTTAATTGAAACGCTTTATAAAACACGGCGCGGTTGTTCGTTGAAGCCACTTTGCAAACAAAGTTAGATTGGTTTCCTCCTGTGTCCCACTTTCAGTACCAAGGATGTACTGCATGCACATTTTTTAATGACAAAGTTTTAAGTATGTATCACTAGGGATACCTTATTCGAATAATGGGTTTACTTTCCAATTGCTTTGCGAAGCAATTCTTCGTGACCTCATTGGAGCGAGCCGTACTAGTGGTTTAAATTCAAATTGTATTTTTTACTTTCTTACAAAATACAAATTGCTGTCTTTTGATTTAATGTTCTAGATAAAAATCAGGTTTGGTGTAAATCTGAATTTAAATATGATAATGATAATTTCTGCAAGTAGGTTTACAAAAAATAGTTATGATGAAATATGTCTAGCAGTACACTGAGATAGGCTAATGATGAAGGAGATGGTGAAATGGGTAAGTCAGAATCTTAGCAAATTGACTTCATAAATGATGATTCAACTCAATTCCGTCAAAACTTGGTAGCGTTTTCGCAAGTAAAAGGTATGTATCGGAAGTAATATAGCAGCCCAGCCCATCTAGACAACGTCTGCCGAATTTTTTAAGTTTCCACCATTCGTTTGTTTTAGTTTCAGAATGTTCGGAACTATTTACTGGGCTAGACTTTGATTATATTTAGCGTGTTCTTACTGATATCACATCACACTATCATACTAATATTATAAAGGCAAAAGTTTTTGAGTGTGTTTATATGTTTGTTACCTCTTCACGCTCAAACGGCTAAACCGATTTAGATAAAATATCATATGGAGGTAGCTAACACCCTGGATTAACACATAGGCTACTTTTTATCCCGAAAAAATGTTGAGGGCAACCCCGCGGGACGGAGCTAGTATATGAATAATTTTAAAGCACTAGGAACCTGTAATTGGAACCAGGCTGATCACCAGACCCAGAGGTAGATCCTCCATTAGCTGAACGGACCAAATCAAGTCCGCCATAGACCCATCCCTGCACAAATGTACACACAAGGCAGCAGTGTGGGAGGAATGGAGGCACCTGGTGAAGAGACCCACTGCTAAATAGCTACCACGACCCTTCTGACAAGAGCGATACGAAGAAGAAGAAGAACATGCAACAGAGAAACCAAAGAAACGTCGCCCCACACTAGGAATTTCTCCTGTATCGTGGGTACGTTTCACAAACACCCAGACTCGGGACTAACGTCTGCAGACCGCACCATTTTTGCCCCGAGAAGTAATCTTCGACCCTTAGCGCAGAGGTCCAATCGCTTAGCCGCTGCACTATTAAGTTTGTCAAAGAAGAGACTTATGTTGAATAGACCTTGGTATAATGTGTCAGCATTTATAATACTTCATTCGCCTGAAAGTTAATCATTCAAGCGTTATTCTCTGTAATTGTTAGAGGCAGCAATTCTTTAGTAAAGGCCTACATTGTGTAGTTTCAATAAATCAAACGACAATGAAATATAGGTTTCTTTCTTTTAAATGTAAACGTGGGTAGTAATAGTTTTTGTAACCATTAGCAGTGTAGGCTATATTTCATGTTATTTATTATTTTATTACACAAAGAACGATTTATTTCTTTCAATATTTTTTGGAAATGAATCATAATGATATGCCTGTATTACTGGAAAAGAAAGACTGAGGTGCTTGTATTTCGCTAGTTACACACATTTCGCTAGTAAGGTATACTATCGGTCCCAATGTAATAGGGAGCGAACCAATCGTCGACAATCGAAAAAGCTAGTGGAAAAACGCAGCAACACTCTGCCTTATCCGAGAATCGAACGCAAGACCGCATAGCTGTCGCGCTTAGAGACCACTAGACTAACCAGCCTTCTTAGACAAGTGGCAGAAGGCGACGAATAGAAATCGCGTAGGTTAAAAGACTGCCTCGTTGGTCTAGTATTACTGGCTTTTTCCATTAGGTAATTCTTAGTAGCAGCACGGAGTCTGGATTTGTGCCCGGTATATGGCAATAGGCTCGCCCCCTATTACATTGGGACCTAAAAATATAACTGGCGAAATGTGGGTGTACTATACGTGCACCTCTGCCTACCCCTTCGGGGAATACAGGCGTGATGTTATATATGGGTTGTATATAAAAAAAAAAATTATGGGTTTGCCATAATATGTCATCGATAACATAGTCAAAACTTTATGTCGTCCCAATATATTAATAATTTTATTAGATTTATATTTATCTAGCGTTTTGCTTGTCTCGGGGGACAAGTGGCCAGTAACATATTTCAATCTATTATCAATTCATTTACGCAGCAACAAAATCATTGGCGTATCCAATTCCCATCAATCACAAGCAATTCATCGCTTAATTTCAGTCCTGTCTAACAACAAGCCCTCTCAGACATCCCATTAAATATTTTTCGCCGCGTCCCCTTGACTTCGCCCTCATCGTAATATCTGAAGCGGTGTCAAAGACAGATTCACCTCGTTAATACGGACAATGTAGTCAAGTTAGATGATATGACGTGGAGCAAGGAGCTTGTGAGCACAATTTTAACAAACATGCACGCTCTTAGTGCTACAGGCTATTTCTTTATTATAAAATAACATAACATCATGCCTGTATACCGCGAAGGATAGGTAGAGGTGACTGTAAAGTACACCCAAATTTCGCCCTCCAGCTAGGTGGGGCGACGATCTATGCAAAATAGCTGGCAGCGGTTGGAAACGGAAGGCAGGAAGATGGAACTCAGTGGCGTGCTATAGATTAGACCTATGTCCACTTACCAGCAGTAGATGGAGGTAGGCAGTTATGTGTACGTCCCAATGTAATAGACCAGCCTATTGCGCAAATCTAGAGTTCGTGCTACTACTGAGAATCACCTAATGCAAAAACCCAGTAACACTTTGCCCGACCGGAATTCGAACCCGAGACCTTACGCTCAGCAGTCGCAGTTAGCAATTGAATATTGTTTACTTATTATATAAGTAAACAATATTCAATTAGTTGTTTACTTATATAATAAGTAAACAATATAAGGGGAGGCCTTTGTTCAACAGAGGATGTCTTTTGGCTGATAATGATGATGATTGAATAAGTAAAAAACATTGAATATTGTTTACTCATTCAATAAGAAAAAGATATTAATTAGTGTTGTAATACAAAATTGAGTATTTGCTGTCATGCACCAGTCACCTAAGCCGTAAGTAGAGATACACGAGCCAGCCAAGCGAGAAATGCAATCCCCGGTACACAAGGAGGATTATCTGACGGAGCCTGAGTATAGTTGGAGTGTACACATCATCGTGAGAGCCTACCTTTTAGAGATACTGAATACGAAGCCACAGAACAAAACACACTAACATAAAACCACGCCTATTTCCCGAACTGGCAGTCAAAGGTTTGTTTTGCCAGGTTTATTACAGGTGCCGAGTGATATCCGACCTATAATTGACCACCCCCTTTCCTCTCATGAAGTTCGTAAGAGGCGACTGAGAGACCAAAAGATAGGCAGCAGCGTCTTCTGTAACTTCACCACTAATAATGCGGTTCCCAAGCCGCTTGCAAAGCGTGGGGATTATGGCAACCCCTCCCTTTACCTAAGGGGGACGCCTTTGTTCAACAGTGGACGTCTTCCGGCTGATGATGATTACAGGCACCAATGTAATAGGGGCGAGTCTATTGCTATCGATCAGGCACAATCCAGTCTCCGTGCTCCTACTGAGAATTATCTAATGGAAAAACTCGTAACACTTTGCCTTTTTGTGCCGGTTTCCTCACGATGTTTTCCGTCACCGTTTTTAGCAACTGATAACTAATTTATAATACGCACATGAATTCGAATAGACATGTTTTTTATTTTATATAGGAGAAATGAACTACAAAAAGACAGACATACATTATTCTGAATCTGTCAGATATAATACATCGCGCTTATAGTTTTTCATGAAAACCTTATCGGTAGACCCGATCTAACAAAACTGTGCGAGTTGTGAGAGTTCGAAACAAAAAAGGATCGGGTGGCGAAAAACGTGGCCTAAAACAAAACACAAGTAAATAATATAAATCAGGTTCACATGAAGAGTTCCCTTATACGGGGCGATCGATCGTATCGAATAAAAATCGTAACGATCGATTGCCTAAAAATAGCCACTCATAAACATTTACGATCTGTCATATGCTTGTTTGTATCGGAACAAAATACGCGCCAAATACATAACCTCCTCCCTTTTTGAAGTCGGTTAAAAAGAGACGCGTATTCAAGATTGCTAAACATTTGTTCCCTTTACTTAAACGATGCTAACATGTGTTTTAAGATAAGCAACTTCTTAAGTCTATTGACATCTCTATTCTTCGACATGCAAACGACAGTGACAGGTATAATTTAATCAATTGTTTGACACTGAAATTTTTCATAAGTAAGGGAGTAAGTCTACGATGACGTATATCGTTTGCGATGTTGACACACATGTGCGGTCCTACGTTACGATCGGTCTGATGCGACGAGTCGTTACGACAGATCGTACCGTGTATGGGGCCCTTAAAACAACAATTACAGTTGTCACCCGATAGTCGCCCTGCTGGTTTCTATAGCGGGATTATTTATCATAACTAGACCACAAATGGGATTTGCGGAGTTTGGTATGTTCCAACTTTATGATAAATGCTGTTACTGATCGTATATAAGTATAAATACAATATAGGTATACCTGATCATATTAAAAATGGGTAAGTGCAGTGAATGAACTAAGAAAAGATGACATAATATCATTATGCCTGAAAGTAGCTTTCTAGAAGCTACTTTCACCACATTATTCTTCTTGATGAACAACCTGGTGTCACAAACCGCCTTTAGGCCTCTGACATGGCTTTACGCACCTTTGAAGAATCCCTCAGGCGTGTCGATTTCCTTTCACCGTTTTTGCAAGTAATAACTAATTTATAGTCCGCACATGAATTCGAAAAGACATTGGACCGAGGTAAGAGCATACGAACTTCGAATGGGCAATCCAACGATAATACCACTGCTTACAACAAATACCAGCCGTGCCTATTGTGAGGTAAAGTCCACTGCACTGCAGGTTGACGATTTCAGGTAATCAAATCCAGTTTTTCTAATCACATTAATTGTGCCAAAGACATTTGACCTAACAACATGAACATTTATCAAGACTAAGGAGCAAGAGATGCTCGTTTTTAACCTATAAGCAATCGCTCTTAATCTGGATCTCCTTACCTCCTTTATTATTTTTTGTTATTAGCCTGAAGTATCCCACTGCTTGGTAAGGCCTCCCTACTTTCTTTCCACATCTCCCTGCTACCAGTTGTCAATGATCAGCCTTGCATAAACAAGTCGAGTTCATCCCACCATCTCTGTCCAGGTCTTCCTCGCTATCGTCTCTTACTTACCTGACGTAAACATGAAAATAGTGCTTAGCCCTGCACAAATGAGTTATGCGGCTATGAGGCTATTCCCAGCGGCGGTGGACCCCATTACGGCCATTTATCGGCCGCACGGGACCTATTATATAAAACGGTCCATCAACTGCGTGGTTGCGCTCAATCTGTGATGTTTTAATGGTTTTTTGAACGCTATGTTAGTTGCTGATAACGTGAAGTGTTTTAATTCAATAGCTTTTATATTGTTTATAGAGCGCTTCGTACTTCGCACGATACATCAGTATGATTTTGTTATCATGATTCTATTATATTTTTGTGGTTCGCACAAAGTTTTGCCCCGTGCGGGAATCGAACCCGCAACCCTTAGCGCAGCAGTCCAATCGCTTAGCCACTGCGCTAATCAGGTCGTCATAGATAAACGTATAGGCTTAATAAATCTCATAGATGACATAGTCGAAACATTATGGCATGTTATACTTTCTCTTTCTATTTGTCTAGGTCTACTTGTCTAAAACCCCAGAAGACCGATAGTTTCACAGCCAGTCCTAATAAGGCGTATCAGTTTACCCAATAACTGGATTGTAAATGTCAGAATATTGTAGCTCCATGGATTAGTACCTAGATACATTCGGTAAGGCTGGAAATCGACCTTAGCATAGTCAAGAAACGGCCCATGCTGGATTTTTTTTATAATTATGAGATTTAAGTTAAAATTCTTTCCATCTTATTTCTCAAACGTGTTTTCGAGAGGAAATGACGCAGTATATCGTACCTCCTTCGCCATTTCCATATCGATGTTTTTCACAATATAAGAAAATACGGCCATGTATTTGGTTTACATTCCCATTGGGAAATGATAAAAATGTGCATGTCTTACAAAACCCCGGGAGAGGTTTGCTTGTATGGCATAAAATAAGTTACAACTACAGCTGTATTTACTATAACATACATATAGATAATGGGTTCTGGGAAAAAGGGCTCGTCAACATATAGCTAGCGCTCGCTTCTTGCTTCTTTTTCGGCTAAAAGGAGCGTTACTATGTTTTTTTAAACGTCGCCCCAAATTAGGAATTTCTTCTGTATCGTGAATGCGTTTCAGAAACATGAAATATCACATACACAAACCCATACTCGGGACAAACATCTAGGATCGCACAATTTTTTGTACCGTACGGGAATCGGTGAAAAAAGGGAGAGGCCTATGTCCAGCCGTGGACTGAGATAGGCTGATGATGATGCTGATGATAATGACGGGAATCTTACACGCGGCCGTTAGTGCTGCAGTCCAATCGCTTAGCTACTGCGGTAATCAGGTCCTCAACTTGCTTACTAGCTTACTCCAAACGAAATTTTATCATAATCGGCTAATCGTCGCACTCAGGGACATTAGTGATTATCATCATCATCGTCATCGTCCGCCGGAAAATGTCCACTGTTGAACAAAGGCGGAAGGCCTTAAGTAAATGGAGGGGTTGCCATAATCCCCACGCTTGGCAAGCGGCTTGGGGATCGCAGTATTGGTGGTGAAGTTAGAGAAGACGCTGCTGCCCATCTTCTGGATTTTCCCTTAGTCACCTCTTACGACACCCACGGGAGGAAAAGGGGTGGTCAATTCTAGGCCGGATACCACACGGCACAAGTGATTACTTAAACGTCTTAAACTATCACTAAGTAAAGGTTTTCTTCGTGAAACTTTACTTAGTGTCAATTGTAATCATTACCCCTATACATAAATGTCAATTTAAACCATGGATTAGATATGTCAATAGACTTAATACAGGGTTTAGTGAATGCTGGTATGATCTTCGTTTATGAATAAAAGAGTAAAAGTCTCTGTAAGCGTTAATTGGTTTAACCATGATTGCGTAACAGACTTAATTGGGTCCTTTCGCATTATAATTTTTGTATGGATCGCACTATAGCATTTGTTACTGTTAAAACTGGTGCTGTTAAACCTACCTACGCTGGTATCTTTATACGAAAATTTCTAAACAATTGCGCGAGTTTCATCCGGGGACACAATTACCTTGCGGTTCGCTATTGTAAAAAATAAAAAAGTAACACATGCGCGGCTCAGAGATTGCTTGCCTTACATAATAAATATTTACACACATATGTTTGTATGTGAGAATAGGGGTAATTTTTGTATTAAATTTTCTCATACATTATGTATCATCAGCTGTCTGTATTGTGAAGGGTCGTTTGTATAATCTTTGTATGGAAGATATTTCAAGGAATTCTTGTGTCCTATTCTTGTTTCAATTGCCTTTGTTTCCCTTCATTATTATACTAATTAATATAAATCTTAATGATATAATTCTCTTGTACTGTGTTTCTCACTTAACTCCTTCTAAACGGCTGGACCAATTTGGATGAAATTTTCAGGATATTTGATGTTGCTAGAAAATGTGTCTAATAATAAGGTAAAATACCTACATCCTTACGCCTGTAATCCACGATAGGATAGCAGGAGATATGCCGTTGACAACCTAACCCAACCAATAATAATAATACTTTATTTACATTAAATGAAGGTAACATTAGAGATGGATATCAGCCCTCTTACCATAGAGTCCTGAAACTGGACAGTTCGCGATGTGTGAGCGAGACGCAGCTACGTTAAGTGTAATGCGGTGTCTCCCTTCCACAACGTAAACTATCCTGCTTTAAAAGTTTATGGTAAGGGGGTAGTAAAGGTTTCAGATACATTTTGTCGCTGAACGACATTTTTAAATACAATATTAATAATCTTATTTACAATATATTAAGTTATACTTGGTACCTAATGTACACCGTTATCCGCCCGCTCTTTCGTCAATCCATTCATGGTTGTCTGGAAGAAATTGCTTTAAGCAATAAGATCGCGCATGCACTATTTTTAGTATTAAGGTTCTTCTGTACCTATTCTGTGTTTCTTGATGTGCAATAAAGAATATTATCAATCTATTTAATAGGTCCTATCTAATACTATTATAATATCTAACACACCATCACATCACATGTTGGACCAGTTCTATTTATTATGTTTGTTAATGATATCCCGCACTGCCTGAGATTCTCAGATTGTTTTATGTATGCAGACGATCTTAAATTCTCACGGATAATCGAATCTGAAAACGATTGTACACTACTTCAGAGGGATGTAGACTCGTTGGTTAAATGGTGTGGTGATAATGAAATGAGCTTAAATATAAAAAAGTGCTACCACGTGAAATTCACTCGAAAAAAGAAAGCAACTGCTAGTGTATATCGCGTGGGCCCTAACGTTATCCAAGAGGTGGATCAAACAAGGGACTTGGGAGTTGTTTTCGACAGCGCCTTGACATTTGTACCTCATGTCGAGGGTGTCATCAAAAAGGCTTCTAGAATGCTAGGTTTTGTCATAAGGAATGTTGCTGGTTTTAAGCGTAATCGGACGAAGATTTTATTGTACAACTGCATCGTTCGTAGTATCTTAGAATACTGCAGTACGATTTGGAGACCTCATTACTCTACGCACATTCTTCGTCTGGAGCGAATACAAAAGAGATTCCTCTGGCATCTAGCCTATGCTAGCGGAAATGCTAAAAGGATACGATCCTATGAATCCCGACTATCTTATTTTAAGATGGTCTCACTTGAGAAACGTAGAACAATCATTGACTCTTCCTTTGTTTATAAGCTACTCCGGTGCAAAATTGATTGTCCTCTACTACTATCAAAGTTTCAGTTTCGTGCTCCTGCCAGAATCCCTCGTGCTCCTATAACTCCTTTACACCCTCCACTCCGCAGAACTATACTAGGTGCAAACTCTGTCGTTCCTCGTCTTTGCAAATTATTGAATAACAGCAGTGATCTTATAGACGTGCATTTTGACTCATATGCCAAGTTTCATAGAACAACTATATCAATTGTTTAATTTTAATTTAATTTTGATTTGTTTTTGCTTGTTTTTACTTTTATTCTAATGTTAACTTAAATTTTAATTTTGATTTTAATATTAATTGTGATTATAATTAGACTTTTGATTCGGATTTTAATTGATTTTGATTTTAATATTAATTATGATTTTAACTTGACTTTTGGTTTCGATTTTAATTTTGATTTTAATACTGATTGTGATATTAATTTTACTTTTCATTTAGATTTTAATTTGTGATTGTAATTTAGATTTTAATATTAATTGTGATTTTAAACGACTTATGATTCGGATTTTAATTAATTTTGATTTTAATATTAATTGTGATTTTAATTTGACTTTTAATTTCGATTTTAATTTTTGATTTTAAATAGATTCTTAATTCGGATGCCAATCTCGCTATTATGTACAGTTTCGATGTGTTCCTGTTTGCTTTTCGTGCTGTAAATCTCATCACGTAATGCTTGTTATACCTATTAATTTTAGTTTTAGTTAAGTACCCAAATATTAATGTTTAATAATAATTCAGTGCTTGTGGCACATCTTATTTGTTTATGGGGCATGCGGTGCTAACCTATAATTAATTGTTACACTAACCTTGGATATTATATACTTACTTTAAATGTTATCAGTGTAAACAATTGTTGGTTGGCCAATAAAGGAAAATAAAATAAATAAATAAAAAAAATCTAAATGTATTGTTTAATTTATTCAACAATTCTAATATCGAATAGAATGTCTCATCTATATAACGTAAACTAAGGCTGTGATCATGTCAAAATTCGAACACTATCAAATTGAAATCACTCAAGTATGATGAACCCATTCAATGCACTCAATTTTCATTCGTTCAACGATCAGCCACACTAATGAATGTTGCTAACTCGCCGACTCTAAATTGAGTTCGTATTTTAGGTTGGATACACGTTCGTTTACATCTATACTAATATATTATATAAAATAATAATCAATAATAATAACTGTCCCACTGCATGGCAAAGGCCGCTTCTCGTATATCGTATTAATAAATCCACTCATTATTATAAATGTGAAAGTAACTCTGACGGTCTTTCTGTTACGCCTTCACGACTATACAGCTGGACAGATTTTAATGAAATTTGCCATTAGAATGTTAATGACCCGGGAAAGGCTACTTGGGCGCTAACGCGGGCGAAGCCGCGGGCAAAAGCTAGTAATGTATTAAGGTATAGTTCGTAAGTTTTGAAGTAAGATAAAATCTTCGAAACTATTCGATTTCTTAAGGTTACTTTAATGCCTGAAAAGACGAAATAATGTATGTATATCGTAAGAAGTACACAAACATATAAAATTGTAAGTAAAAAGTCTAGGTGCTTAATTTGCTCAACTGTCGACTGTTTGCGACCACATTAGCATAGGTAGGCAAATGTCTCCTCGAGTCCCGGGAGTGGCATAAAGCGATAAAAAAAACTTCAAAAACCTTCAAACCCCAACTGTAATTCTGACGTGAAAAAATTAAAACCGTTTATTTTTATAGCCGTCCTTCCATTGCAGTTTTTCTAAAGAGATTATTTTACTTTACGTGACTATCCAGTAGAAACGAAACAATGTATATCGAAAAACGGAATGAGCGAAATCATCGTGTATTTAGTACCTATAAGAAGAAAGGTCGTAATGATCAAACGTGTCGACTCTTAAAGTTTACGAGCTGACAGAGGGGTCGGTATTTGACAATGGCTCTTTACTAGAACGTGGGTAATGCACTACACTGTATCATGAGCTTATAGTTTTTATAAATGTCTGCATTGCCAGTACAGTTACACACGCTCAAAAAACTATCCAGAATAAGTTCTGATTCAGTTCTTAAAAACATTCAGAAAGTTCTTGTATAGCCGTAGGCCGTATAAACTCTTGATAAAGACACATTACATCACGTCTGTATTCCGCGGAAGGTTGGCAGAGGTGATAGTAACACCCACATTTCGTCAGTTATGTTATATGTCGCAATGTAATAAGGGGCGAGCCTATTGCCATCGACCAGGCACTAAACCGGACGTTATGCTGCTACTGAGAATTGACTAATGAGAAAACCTTGTAACACTTTGGCTGAGCCGGAATTCGGACCCAGGACCTTATGTTTAGCAGTCGCGCTTAGCGACCACTAGACCAGCGAGGCAGTCTCTTGAAAAAGTTTTAACCGCCTCCTGCAGGCCTCTGACTTGGCTTTACACACCGTTAAAAAATCTCTCAGGTTTCCTCACGAAGTTTTTTCTTCACCATTTAGCAACTGATAACTAATTTATAGTACGCACATGAATTCGAAAAGAAATTGGTGTGTGGTGTTTGAACTTGCAACCTTGACTTGGCAGTCCAACGGTCATACCACTCAGCTATCACTGTCATATGCTAAGTGTGACCACCGTATTCCATTAGTGTACAACAAAAAAGGCAAGACATGAAGCGATCAGAAAAAATAAATCTAGGACAGTGAGCGATCTGCGATTTATATTCGAAGTCACGTACCGTCCAACAATTCATGAAAATCTTTAAAAAGCTGTTCTGTGTAATTCAGTAATAGCATTGCAGACTGAAAATGTTATTTCAGTGGACAAGAGATTGCTACTGAAAATTACCTTACAATAGTTAACGAATTATGTTGAAAAGACATTTTTAGAGTAATCTTTTCAACATTTATCACTTTTAGATTTTAGTTAAGAGTAAGATATCCGATTTAAGTAATGGTTTTTTGATGATCAATGAAGAGATGATCATTGAACGAGGCGGCTATTAAGTCAAATATATACCTACCTACCACAATGTATTCCGCGACGATAAGGTAAAACATTCATGCCCTCGGCTTCGCCCGCGTTAAGTATGTCCTTTCTCGGGTTTTGAACTTTCTACGTGCCAAATTTCATCAAAATCCGTCCAGCGGTTTAGTCGTGAAGGCGTAACAGACAGACAAACAGAGTTACTTTCACATTTATAGTATTAATATGGATGTATAAGCTGTAATGCAGTAAAGCAGTATGTACAACCAAAACGTTATCTATAGGTACTAAATGTACAAAAAACACAAACACACAAGAAACGTATTAAAATCAAAATATAATAAACACAACAAGTAATGAAAATAACATAATACCTACCTAACACATAACATGTGTTTTGGTACCACATGCATTTTGTCGCTTATTCCCTTCCCCGCTAAGAAGCACACAAAATAACCAGCCTACAACCTGGGTAGCATGATAACCGGCTGATTTTACGCCATGTTTTTTTTTTATTTTGGAATGGCAATGCGACTGAAATTCGATCCGAAGACCCAAGAAATTCCCAGAATCATATTACGTTATTATCCGTGTCCCAATTCGAGGACCATATTGATCAAGGTATGGACCGCACAAATATTAACGCAGGAAAAGATATATTAAACCATGGCAAACATGAAACAGATCTCGTAACAATATTTATTTGAGATATAGTTGTGTATGAGGAACGTGATGCGTGTGAATGAAGCAAAAGAAGTATGCCAGGATCGTAGCAAATGGAAATCCGTGGTCTCTGCCCACCTCTCAGGAAAACAGGTGTGACTTTATGTATAGTTGTGCTTTACTGTGTTAATTGTACTTCTTCTTATCGTATGGTTGATGAACAAGCTGGTGTCAAAGTTTAAGCCGCTTGTAGGCCGCTAACATGTCTTTACACACCGTTGAAAAGTCTCTCAAGTGTACGGGTTTCCTCACAATGTTTTCCTTCACTGTTTTTAGCAACTGATAACTAATTTCTAGTACGCACTTGAATTCGAAAAGACTGGTGCGTACCGGCGTTTGAATCGTTGACCAATCGGCACACTACGGCATGACCTATCTCCATGTGGCTATTGGCTCATACCGATACGAAAAAGAAGAAGACTTGCCTATTAGGACCAACCATAGGAAAAGTCACATTGGTTTGAATGTCACCTTCCTTCAAATAAAACGGCATAAAAGTCACCAAAGAAATGTAATCAATTAATACATTAATCTGCTTCTATAGAATTTATTTAGTACTAATTAAGTTTGACAGAAGTTAAAACAAATTGTCTCGACAGGATTAAGGTACAAACTTTACAGACAGGAGGTCGATTCTTGAAATTAAATAAGTTCCAGAGCAGTGCTATAACGATTTGCTATCGATAAAAACTAAAATTCTTAATACGAAAATCGGTGGTTTTATCGAAAGCACACTACTCAAGAACGTGTTAAGTTACGATAATTAACCTAACGGTGAAACCCAATAAGGGCGGGTTGTTTCAAATAGTCTGTTAACGTTTCATAATTATATAAGTCTTAAAAATAACAGCGTTGAATAAGGCTTCAGACATTTTAATTCGTATTAATTTATTTAATGATAAGACATTTTTAATATTAATAGTAATTATTTATTTGTAATAAAACAATTGTAACCAATACATTGACAGAATACATGTCACCAGGCTCACTGAATTGTTTTTTGTATTAATGTTTTGTTGCAGTGTTGGTAATGGTGAAATTTAATATGTAGAACTAAAAATAATTAATTTAAAAACTGTATATGTATCACATTTCGTTTAAAAAGACTTTACTTTACTCTAAAATCGGATATTAACGTTATTAGGGCTGCTAGTAGAAAACAAAATAGTGTACGCCATTTTTAACATTCACGTCAAGTGAAACTGAAGCAACCCGCCCCTAAAGTATCTCTCAATGTATTTTAGAAATGAATTCCTGAACGAATACGTGACGAAGAAATGTTTTATACTCAAAGTTTAATTTCAGAACGTGTTTAAGGAAATTTCTGTTCATCTAAATTATTATTACATTCGTTATTATTTTAGAACGAGTTGAGAATACCGGATGAATTGAAATAATGAGCAGAATTGTATCCACCATTCTACTCAACATTATAAAAACAAAACTGACTGCCTCGTTGGTCTAGTGGTTGCTAAGCGCGACTGCTGTGCACGAGGTCCTGGGCTCAAATCCCGGGTCGGGCAGTGTTACTGGGTTTTTCCATTAGGTAATTCTCAGTGGGAGCACGGAGTCTGGATTTGTGCCCGGTTAGTGGCAATAGGCTCGCCCCCTATTACATTGGGACCTAAAATCATAACTGGCGAAATGTGGGTGTACTACATGTGCACCTCTGCCTACCTCTTCGGGGAATACAGGTATGATGTTATGTTTATAAAAAAAAATCTATGTGACCCGAATTCCCGGAAGAATAAAACAACTGTGAAGTACATAAGGGACATTAGGTACAGTGTCATTGACCTAAAACCCAGACAGACTCGGAACAAAATATTGTCGACATATATTACACAGCATACGTAGTTAAATTCTGTGTTAAAATATGAGTTATAGCCTGCCCGCGTGGAAAACAATGTTAAAATTAGCCTATGTCCGTTTTACACGAGTTCCTGCTTACGCCATGCTAATTTTTATAACTTGGTACTGTTACCAAGGTTATACAATTCATAGGCTACCTTTGCCTAGGTACCTACTATAGGCTACCTTTGCCTAGGTACCTACTAAAGGCTACTTTTGGCTAGGTACCTTTTGCATTTGCTTTTTGGAGTTGTTCTTTTTAGAGGTCCCGGGACTTCCCTTGTTCGTGCAGATGGTGACCACCGGGGTGGTCTTAGTGAGGTAGAAATCTTACACTCCCCAGTCCCTACCCCATAGGGGCCGGGGGCCTTTTGAAGGTTTCCCCCCGAAAACAAGAAAAAAAAAAAAAAGGTACCTTTTGCATGCATGTATAATAATAAAATTTTCCTCATCGCAAAAGTGTTAGTACATATTGCTTCGTATTCATGAAAAAATAACTATTTAAACCACGAACTAAATTATATCGGTCACTGTCGTTTGCATATCAAAGAATAGAGATGTCAATAGACTTAATACGGGGTTTAGTTAATCCCGGTATGATCCTCGTTTAATAAGAGGGAAAAAGTTTAATGGATAAAACAATGCTATAGGTACTCCTTTGACTGAATTTCGTACTACCTATAAGTTTGTTTTTTTTTTTAATATCGCCCACACTAGTAATTTCTCCTATATCGTGGGTGCGTTTCACAAACATGAAATATCACAAAACAAACACCCAGACTCGGGACAAACATCTGCAGGTCCCACAAATTTTTGTCCCGTGCGGGAATCGAACCCGCAACCTTTAGCGCAGCAGTCAATCTTTTAACCACTGCGCCTATCCGGTCGTCGGCGCACCTACGGGTAATGATCTTAAAAACAGTAAGTTCCTTGCAAATACTTGATAATTTATCAACGAAGCAGGCGTCGAGTGTTTGCGTTAGGCATTTCAGGGGTGAGACTCTTGATGTTCTTTTGTTTTTACAATTAATTACACTCGAGGCATCAATAATTGTGTCAACATAGGTACTTTATATATCGTCGTGGTGGCCTTGTGGTTAACATACCGGATTTGTATGCACTTGGTTGGTTCAAACCCGGGCATGTATCAATGTGGCTTTTTCAATGTTATAAATACTTTCTTAGTTCTAAGACACCACTGATTAACGTTGACGGAAAATATCGTGAGGAAACCATGATGTTGAACTATTACATTAGCATCTAACTGCTTCATTGATCTCGAGGTCGTAATGCGTGAGTGCTGATCGCGGAGTCATGGGTTTGAATCCCGGGTCGGACATTATTTGGTTTTTCCATTAGATAATTCTCAGTAGCAAATAGTCGCCAGAAGATGGACACAGGAGACGCGGAAGGCCCAAGCGACGACACAATTTGGACGCCTTCTAAAACAACTGGCCAGAGTTTACCGAGAATAGGGGGAATTGGTAATTCAGGGTAGAGGCCATCGCCCAGCAGTGGGAAGCAATCTAAGCTAGACAAAAGAAATCATTAGCAGCACGGACTCTAATGTCAAGTTAATGGCAAAGGGATGGGCTTTGTTCAACAGTGGACATCTGGCTGATGATGATGGATGGCAGAAGGCTGTCAGTCTTTCGAGCTTCTGACTCTTCTTACCCTTAAAACGATCAAGCATGAATGAACCCTAACATAGATCCATTTGATAACCATGAAGGTTAACGTCCATGTAAACCCGCACATGAGTGAAATCTAAATAGTTTCTAACATAAATAATTGTAATACTTGAGATTATCTGTAACAAGCCAATGGCCTAGACACGGTATGTGTCATGCGTACGCGCATACATACCTATCTATCATAAGTATAAGGACATTATATGACTTTTTGTATTTTTTTTGCATGTTGCCATGCTAGGCTTAAATCTAAATTGATAAAGGAAACTTGAAAAATGACGGACACGGGCGGGACCCGAACCGAAACCGAAAGATGGTAGGGTAATTCATTATCATCATCATCTTCTCTTTGAATAAACAATTAAAGTTCCCTCGGAAACTAACAATAGTGATCCAATTAAATTATTCCAATTATATAATTAATAACTAAACTAACACATCAATCAATTGTCTCTCCAATTGCTGGAATTCCTGGAATGCATTTGGTCAATTTATTTTGTAAAAACGTTGCAATTTTTTTACGTACTCCGCCTGTATTGTCAACTTAAACTGTCTTGTTTACTAAGTTATGTTTTAGACCGTTTTTGAAGGTTAAGTTTACCTACTAATAACAAGTGTTGGTATGGTAATAAATGCGTACACGTGCCTCCAATACATAATTAATAAGGATATCTTTGGAATTCCAAACGTGTGAGTAATATCGTGCGGTATTTGATGTTCTCCTTAGAAGAACTCTAGCGACTATTTTAAACAAGCTTATTAACACTATTTGGAATATGATCTCTGTAAACTGCCTCGTTGGTCTAGTGGTCGCTAAGCGCGACTGCCGTGCACGAGGTCCTGGGTTTGAATCCCGGGTCGGGCAAAGTGTTACTGGGTTTTTCCATTAGGTAATTCTCAGTAGCAGCACGGAGTCTGGATTTGTGCCCGGTTGATGGCAATAGGCTCGCCCCCTTTTACATTGGGACCCATAACATAACTGGCGAAATGTGGGTGTACTATATGTGCTCCTCTGCCTACCCCTTCGGGGAATACGGGCGTGATGTTATGTTATCTCTTTAAACTGCAAAGGGGTAGGTAGATATTTAAATACCTTTCATGACTCATCAATTGGTTGCGGATTTATGACAACCCTTATAAAAATAGATTAATATTTACGTAGTTTTGACGTGCAAAAGGTGCATATAATTATGGTTTTATTCACAACTGGCTAGGTCTAGGTATATACAACAATTTGCAGTGAATCTATAATATGCCAGATGCGTCAACACTTATCTTTTAAATATAAGCACTTACTGCGGGCGATAGCACGCCACTCGATCAGTTACGCTCTTGCAAAATGATTTTGTTCCAATTATATTTTTGTTTGATATTAGTACAAACTTGTCTGACTGATAGTCATCAAGCTGATGGCTATAAGTCCTACAACAATCATAAATGGTACGAGATCAATGGGGATAGAAATGGATTAAGAAGGCTTATGAACTTCTTAACGGAGAATTTTGTAAGTACAACTATTTATCTCAGTTATTCCCTTATAGCAATAGCAGTGATAGCCGAGTAGTATGACCATTGAACTCAAGTCAAAGACCGCATGTTCAAACCCGAACACGCATCAGTGTCTTTCCGAATTCATGTGCGTATCATACATTAATTTATCAGTTGCTAGAAACGGCGGAGTAAAACATCGCGAGGAAACCGGCACATCTGAGAGATTTTGAACGGTTTGTAAAGCCATGTCGGAGACAGGCGCTTTTAACTTTGACACTAGATTGTTCATCATCTATACGATACGAAGAAGAATAGTTCAATAGGTTCGATATCGGGCAGATGAAAAAATATTGCCCGCTGCTGAAATATTGTCCGAAATCTATACCACGTATCGGCATGGGTAGTATTTACACCTGGACCATATTCTGAAACCGCGAGTAGCGATTAAAGTCAATCGTTTGAAAAGACTAAAGCAAACCCAAGTCAAAGATTCAAGGCTCCCACACAGGTGCGTTATTGCAATAAGACGTACTGATTCCTTGAACGCAACTTATTTATAGTAGTTTATTTCCACAAAACGGCACGGAGCATACTTCGAGAGAAGACATAACATCGAAGGCGCTGATACAACTATAACTATAATATATATAACTGCTTTTTTTCGTCTAGTAATTCTAGAATCGCAGTTGCGTGCAAAGAATCAGGACGCATTATCGCAATGTGTGGGGGAGCCTATAAGATCCTACAGATAAATGCATCCTATGACGATCTTCGAGCATTGATCTTCATCTTGTTGTTTCGACATGGGCAAAGGATGCAATATGAATTGTTTACGCCGAGGAAAAGAAATGAAAATGTCGAGACGTTCAAATACACCCCGGTGAACATGTGACTTTTATATAGACCATAATTATGCAGAATTATAAACAAAAATATGTTTCTACGAAATTCCATATCATTCAGTGACGGAAAAGGGCAGTAGCTTACTGGTAGCTCCAGAGTTGGTGCCAATTATTGAGGCTATTGCCAAAAGGGAAGAATTGACCACCAAAATCGTAATAGAAGATTATTCAGAGTAAGTATAATAATACCTTGTCGTTATAATTTAAACATAATTATTTATTCTATTCTAATCAATCTTACCTACATATAAAATTCTCGTGTCACAATGTTCGTTCCCGTACTCCTCCGAAACGGCTTGACCGATTCCCATGAAATTTTCTGAGCATATTGAGTAGGTCTGAGAATCGGCCAACATCTATTTTTCATACTCCGGGTCAGCTAGTAATAATATAATAAATCTATTCTATTCAACTCAAGCAAAATATACTCATTCTTTTTCATTGTGTGACGTGCATTTTATTTATAATTTTATTACTGTCGTTATGAGTGGTATCCGACCTAGAATTGACCACCCCCTTATCGTAAGAAGCGACTAAGCGAAATTCTAAAAGATAGCCAGCAGAGTCTTCTGAAACTTTATCAACAATACTGCATTCCCTAAGCCCTTATATAAGGGGTAGGCCTTTGTTTAACTGTAGACGTCTTCCGGCTGATTATCACACTAGTATTATAATATGTACAATATTTGTGAGTGTGTTTGTTACCTCTTCACGCTCAAACGGCTACACCGATTTTAATGAAATTTCATATAGAGGTAGCTGACAACCTGGATTAAAACATAGGCTGCTTTCTATCCCGAAAAAATGCAGCGGGTCACACCGCAGCTAGTTATAATCATACTGATAAAACGTTCAAATCAGTTGACTAATTCTACACATACTGTAAAATCAGACGAGAGCTACCTCAATAACAATTCTTTGATTGTTTTAAGAATAATTCGCGAAGAAAAAGCGTCTCCTCTCCGCATCGATGGTTTTTCTTGGACTGCCTACTATGACGTTGATTCTGTAAGTGCCTCTTCAGCATTTTATTCTATTAGCTATAAGATAAGATAAATTATATTTATTTGTCAAAAACACGTGTAAGTTTCACAATCAGTTGGAGTGATTACAGAAGGAAAATAAAACAGTTTAAACATGCTTTGACCAAAAAGGCGAAAAATTAATAACTTTTTCTTTTTTTTTTATATTATCCATATTAAAAACATACGTACTTACAATATATAGATATATAGGTAAAGACTACTAATTAGAACTAATTATATACCTAGATATAAGTTTAAAATAATGTAAGTATAATAGTAGTCATTTTCTGCCAGATCTATGGATTCCTCCAGAATATGAGTAAACACCATTCCAGCTGGACAAAAATGGTCGTTGGCGGTAAAAGCTATGAGGGTAGACAAATCCTTGGGATAAGGATCAACACTCCAACTGATGTCGACAAACCAGTCATGTTCATTGAATCAGGCAAGAACCTAAGTTTATTTACACACTATAGCCTACGTTAAAAAAATAATATATACAAAAGAAAAAATTAAAACTAAAAATTATGCATCAAAGTATTCCTCCTCATCGCTGTCGGCTGGTAGGGTGCCCAAAAGGCTGGCGGTATTGCCACGTTGAATGACAATGCTAATTTAACGTAATCAGGTAAGTGTTACCTATATTACAGCATCTACCAGATATACATCCAGTTTTGAGGTCCCTTTTAATATGAGCATTGATAAACATAAGGTATCAATTACACCTGTATTCCCCAAAGGGGTGGGCATAGTTGTTTAGTGCACCCACATTTCGCCAGGTATGATATAGGTCCCAATATAATAGGGTGCAAGCCTATTGCTATTGTCTGGTCACAAAACTCGTACTGCTACCAAGAATGCTCGGCTGCCCTGGAATTGAACCTGGCGAGTGGACCACTGATCTTCCACCTATTTTTTCGGGGAATACAGCCGTTAACCTTATTTTTTTAATGTTTAGGCATCCACGCAAGAGAATGGATTACTCCAGCCACGATAACATACTTCATCAACGAGCTCCTCACCAGCGAAGACCCGGAGATCAGAAGGCTAAGAGACCAGTTCGACTGGCACATCTTCCCCACCGTCAACCCTGATGGATACCACTACAGTTTTACCAGAGTAAGTTTTTTTTTTAAAAAACGTCGCCCCATCTAGTAATTTCTCCTGTATCGTAGGTGCGTTTCACAAACATGAAAATTAAATATTCACATACACTAACACCCAGACTCGGGACAAACATCTGTGGTTCGCACAAAGTTTTGCCCCGTGCGGTTATCGAACCCGCAACCCTTAGCGCAGCAGTCCAATCGCTTAGCCACTGCGCTAATCAGGCCGAGTTTATACATCATCTGATTCATTATCCTTTTCTACGTCCTAGTCTGTGTCCGTGTGTCACTGCTGGCTGCTCGCACTTCACATAATAAAATGCTGAGTTGGTAACTGAGGTTTCATTGTAGGCATTCTCAATTCTTTATGGGTAAAGACTCGTAAAAGGTACATTTTCAAAATTCAATTTTATATCGATTTCATGCACAGAGGCCATCTTTTCTAAGAATTGAGTTATCTTACAGAAATCCTTATCCTATCAAAACATTATTATATTTTTAATGAAATTAAATTCATCATCATCATCAGCCGGAAGAAGTCTACCGTTGAACAAAAGCCTCTTCCTTAGAACGCTACATTGAACGACAACTTTCCATTTGCATCCACGAAATTAAAATAATTAAAATGCGTTAATTGTGTTGTAAGTTAATTGTATTATAATCATGCAACGCGATAGTTTAATTAGTATCATTAATATTTGTTTTTATTCTTGTCTTATAAAATGTACAATTTTTTTTTCTGCTGTATATTGTTCCTGTCTTGTATTGCCGTTTTCCAACTAAATTAAGATCAAAGGTTAAAATTAACTTCGAAACATAGGAAACACATAACATAACATCACGCCTGTATTCGCCGAAGGGGTAGGCAGAGGTGTACATAATATAGTACACCCTCATTTCGCCAGTTATGTTTTAAGTCCCAATGTAATAGGGGGCGAGCCTATTGCCATTAACCGGGCACAAATCCAGACTCCGTGCTGCTACTGAGAATGACCTAATGGAAAAACCCAGTAAAACTTTGCCCGACCCGGGATTCGAACCCAGGACCTCGTGCTCAGCAGTCGCGCTTAGCAACCACTAGACCAACGAGGCAGTCTTAGCCAACATAGGAAAGACGTTATTATTCTCATATTTTATATTTATCAGGACCGAATGTGGAGGAAGACTAGATCGAAGTCTAGCAATGGGTGCTATGGCGCCGACCCCAACCGCAACTGGGACTACAACTGGTTGAGTACGTTATTATTTGTATTGTTTACTTCTCCTAGACCAGCCCAAATCTTCTCAATAATGGCTGACAAATCTAATCTTTATATTATACTAGCTGCGCCCCGCAGTGCTACCCGCTATATTTTTTCGGCATAATAAGTAGCCTATGTTTTAATCCAGGGTGTCAGCTACCTCCATATGAAATTTCATTTAAATCCATTCTGTAGTTTTTACGTGAAAGAGTAACAAACACCCATTCATACGCACAAACTTTCGCGTTTATTATATTAGTAGGGATTTATTATAAGGCTCAATTTGTCCGAAATGATCAGTACTCACTATATTATTTCTTACCATAATTTCTAGACAACTGGACATTTTTGTTCAGTTTTTCATTAATCTCTCCATTTTAGGACCTTAAAATTTAAGCAATTTCGTTCTTACAAATGGAAATGTTTGTCATAATTCAATATAGGAATCGTATTTTAAATTACATTCTAAATTAATCACTAGCATGTAGCTTACAAGCGTCACTTCCTAACTCCCGCCGCAAAATGAGAAGTGTTATAATTATAACATTAAACTATGTATCTGTTTGTGGCATCGCATCTCCTAAACGGAGAAACCGTTTTTGATTCTATTTTCATATTTATATTTATAGATCACGGTGCATCGAATAACCCATGCAACTACCAAACGTATGGCGGCTCCCGTCCATTCTCGGAGATAGAGACCCGGACTCTATCGGAGTATATATCGGGGCTGGAGAACATGCTAGGCTACATCGCGTTCCATGCAGACGCACAGATGTTACTGCTTCCCTACTCCGATTCAGCAGATCATGTCGATAATTACGATGATTTGGTAAGTTTTCATATGTTGTTATCATGGTAGGCCAAGTATCAGTTATGGCCACGATATGCACAATTTTTTTGTTCTTTAACCCCCCCCCCCCCCCCCCCCACCCTAAATTGCCCCGTGCGGTAATCGAACCCGTAACCCTTAGCGCAGCAGTCTAATCTCTTAGCCACTGCGCTAATCAGGTCGTCATCAATTTCCTTGTAGGATACTTTTAAAATGATCGACGCTAAGTGATTTGAGCTCGTGACGCGGATTCCACGACTTTTCTTTCAACTGCCCCCTTACTATGAACTCTTAAAACAGCACGGTTTACGATGTAGAAGCGAGACACCACTACTAGCAGTGTAATGCCGCGTCTCGCTTCCACAACGTTAACTGTCCTGCCTTAAAAGTTTATGGTATGGGGGCTGACTTAACTTTTACCGTATCATTGCCCGTGCCTTTAAAATATTATTATTTAATTTTTAGAAAGCCGAAGTTATAATATATCGGAGAAACAAGCGTTCAGGAATAGTTGGTTTTATTTCTAATTTTAGCATACTATTTACTATGACTAAAATTACTTCAAATATTGTTATTTCCAGAAAAAAATTGGCGAAACTTCCCTTCGCTACGGGTATGCAGTCAATAAGGCTGAGTATGGCGGCCCCGGCACCGCCGCTGAGCTATTGTGTAAGACCATCTTAGTACATATTATTAATAAAGGAATTTGTTTAATGATAAACACGAGCCGGATTTGAACCCGCGGCCTCCGTAGATTCGTAGCACTGCTCTTCCAAGAGAGCTATCGATTCGCTCCTCGTGCCGATCTCATTTAAGTTCTCTTTTGTTTGACGTCACTAACTGTTGGCGATATTATTATTTTTTTATATAAAAACGTCTCCCCACACTAGAAATTTCTTCGTGTCGTGGATGCACACAAACACCCAGACGGGACAAACATCTGTGGTTCGCACAAAGCTTTGCCCCGTGCGGGAATAGAGCCCTTAGCGCAGCAGTCCAATCGCTTACACACTGCGCCAATCAGGTGTTTGTAATTAATAATTTATTTACCAACTCAGTGTTCTGTCACTAAGCCATTATAATGTTTTATTTACAACTAAATGACACAGTTACAGTAAACTTTATTAATAAAAATAGCTGTCGTTCATTGTGGCGTTCTAAGGGGGACGCCTTTGATCAACAGTGGACGTCTTCCGGCTGATGATGATATCTGACTGATTCTTAAAACACACAATCTTTAGTAGAGATATGTTGTGAATGCTGTGTGTACCTATAATAGGCATGCATACAAGAAATGTTGTCATTACTGTTTTAATTTTGTACACAATACATTATGTAATGCTGTTGGTATACCTAATAAATAACTATCTGAACTGAATGTTAAAATGTGTTCCAAAGTTTTGTCTCTATTTACCCTTAAGTTTCGATTCTCCCCATTTTACTATCCAGCAAGTTGAAACTTGAACGTTCGATCAATCAGGAAGTTCTCTTGTTATGTTTAATTAACCCGAGACCAACTTTACCAGTTAGACATCATAATATTTATTATATTTGCCAGTTTTTTTGCCAACAACACACACTTAAAGACGCTTTTCTACTTTAGAGTTGGTTGCACCGTTTCTTCTTCAGCTATAGCAATACGAAACAGTGAGAGTGGACGGTTTTGGTGTTTTTTAAATGACGTTCAGAAAAAACTGTTTTAACTATGTTAGCGAGATATATAAGGGATCCAGGAAGAAAGAGAAAGTGAAAATCATTATTTTTTTAATCCTTTCACGCCTGTTTTGCACAGGGTGATCACGAATCTCTATTTACCAAACGATCCTGGATCCCTTTGCTCCATCAAAGTATGTAGTACCCTGATATACAATTCTAACAATCCCCTATGTCACATCAAAGTTCGAATACTTTGATGTGGTATAGGGGTTAAGCGATTGGACTGCTGCGCTAAGGGTTGCGGGTTCGATTTCCGCACGGGACCAAAAATTGTGTGATCCGCAGATGTTTGTCCAGTCTGGGTGTTTGTGTGTGATGTTTCATGTTTGTGAAACGTACCCACGATATGGGAGAAATTCGTAACGTTAAACTAATTTATAGTACGCACATGAATTTAAAAAATAAATGGTGCGTGAAAAATGTGAACTTGCGACCTTTGACTTGGCATTCCAATCCCAATGGTCATACCACTCGGCTGTCAGTGGTCTGTAACTGCGGGGTAACTGCGGGGCCCACCTGTAGAAAATTAACGTTTCGGTTCTTCCAGACAAGGCGTCAGGCGGCAGCATGGACTGGGTGCGCCACGCTCACGGCACTCCCCTGGTGTACACCTTCGAGCTCCGCGGCAGGTACTTCCACTGGCCGCCTAGCAGGATCCACGAGCAAGGCGACGAGGTCACGCAAATGATGCTCGGACTAGTCAACGAGGCGCGCAATCTAGGATACTTTTAATGACCTTCGTACTTCCCCCTTTATTCATAATGTCAAATTAAGCCATAGACTAAATTATACCCGAATAGAGATGTCAATAGACTTAATACGGAGTTTAGTTAATGCCGGTATGATCCTGGTTTATGATTAAGAGTGATAATTATTAATTATGTTAAACCATTGATTAAAGTATACCTGTCACTGTCGTTTGCATTTCAAACAATAGAGGTGTTAATAGATTTAAGAGGTGTAATAGCTGTTTAAGGTCTACCCCACATTAGGCGTGCGTGTTCCTCGAGAAAGAGATATAGAGATAGAGGAGCTCGCACGCTCTGTTTGTGACGTTCACACGCTCGAAAAACTTGCAGTGCGCATGCCCAGTGTGGACTAGGCCTAAGTTGAGACGTTTTATCATCGTTTATATCGTATATCATTTTATAAGGAAACTGGAAGAGGGTAATTTATTTAAGACCTTCGAGAGTTTTCTATATTTTTACAATTTTAATTTCACTCATTTGTTTATTCGAGTATGCCCAAATAGTTCTGCTCGCGACTCCATCGAGTCACCAACTCATGAATAATGCCCCACATGTTTCGGACTCAAGCAGGGCTCTGTTTAAGTCCGAAACAAGTCGGGCATTTCTGAATAACCAATTGAGTGAAATAGTAAATAATAAGGTGTATATTTCAAGCATTTTGGAGATCTATTATTAAAAATGATAGCTTAAGTATCTACTTATTGTAAGTACGAAATATTAAATGTAAATAAACAGTTTTGACTCATGTTACATTTTATTTTTAAGAACTAGTCTTCTTTTCACCGCTTAAGATAAGGCTTAATGACATCTACGGAAGTGAAATATTACAAAAAAATGTAAGATAAAGCACCCAAAACACGACTCTTTATTTTCTCCGTGCAAAATGTTGACTGTGATATATCTGAGTGTGCCGTATTCCTCATATTTTAAACCATAGATTTTATTTATTTATTATATGCCTATCACTCGTTTGCATATCAGAGTCTAGTAGTCAATAATCTTAAGACGGGCAATAGTTATTTCAGGTCTTATCCTGGTTCATAAATAAGAGGGAAGAAGGCGACTTGCAACATGACTAAAACAATTAACCTACGATTCATATAAACCATTCCTTTAAATATTTTCCTCCTCCATAACTGACTCATTTAATTAAATATAACAGGCATAAAACGTGCATTATATAAGGAAGTATATACAATACCTACATTACCGTCTCACTACAGTGTGTCAACAGCCCCCGTACCATGATCTCTTATAGCAGAAAAGTTTATGTTGTGGAAGCGAGACGCCATATTACACTGCACGTAGCGCCGTCTCGCTTCCACAACGCAAACTGTTCTGCTTTATGAGTTCATAGTAAAGGGGCCGTTGTCTCGTTAGGAAATATATGAAGAGATATGATCCAAGATAATACCTATCATTGTGCTATTATTGTAGCGAAAAATAATACTCGCATTGTTTTCAAATAACTTATATGTATAGGAATAACAATAGACGGGTTTTTCAGGACAACATAATTATATTATCTACCATATAATTATACCGGTTTTTACTCACGGCAATATTCGGAAATGCCCAACTATTTTCGGACTCTAACGTATTATACATAATAAATATTACTAATAACGATATAAACCACCAAAACTGCCCACTCCTTAGGGATTTTAAGCATGATGTTAGGCAAAAATCGCACCATATTTTTCCTATAAGGAAAGATCGTCATCGTATCAAAAGTAGTTTCATTGTAAATTGTGTTTACCGCTGTGCTTATAATATTTTGCGGTAAATTGTCAAAGGTTTGATTACTATATGGGTCAATATTTCAGTGATCTGCATACGTTTTACTAATCCATACTTCCATATCTATACTTATATTATAAATGGCATAGTAAGCAGCCTGTCTGTCTATCTGTTACTCCTTCACGACTAAACCGCTGGACGGATTTGATAAAATTTGACATATAAAACGTTTAAGACCCGAGAAAGGACATAGGCTACTTAACGCGGGCGAAACCGCGGGCAAAAGCTAGTTACTCATAAAACTATCGTCGTGCTCTGGTCACCGCCGGCGTTCCAGCTGTATTAGAACCGAATGGCTTGGTACGTGATGATGAAAAGAGAGCAGATGGTCGTTGCCATAGAAATTAGGAAGGCCTTTGATGTGGGACGCAACGTGCGTCGATACTCTTGCACCTGCTCATGTTTCTGTCTCAGCAGTTTTCGCTGGCACTGCTGCTGCGGAGACCCTCAGTGAAAATACAACAACCTGATTGGGAATTGTATTTTTGAGCCGTTTGGGGTCGATAGATTAGGACCATGGGGTCTGAACGCTCGAGCCTTGATTAAAGAAATAGCAAAACGTTTAGTTGACTCTTCACTTGGTCAGAGGGCTGGTTTATTTTTCGGTCAAAGAATCAGCATTGCCATTCAACGTGGCAATGTTGCCAGTCTTTTGAGCACGTTACCTTATGACAACGATCAGGAAGAATACTTTTTAATTCGATTTTATTACTTATTATATAATATATATAGTTCCATTTTTGTTATTTAAGTCGTAAAAAGTTTTATAGTGGGTAGAATTTAAATGTGTATGTGTCCAATGAATCCTTGTTTTTGCTTGTAGTGTCTTTTGCAGATTTCAAGTAATTGTAAATTATTCAAAATCCGTATTCCAGGCAAAAGCAAGTACTCCCTATATATGTTTACAGTTTGCCTGTTTATTTTAAGCTATGTGATACTCAATGTTCTGCATATGGCATTGTTGTTTTTCCTTTAAACCAAGCGTTTAAATCATTTACCGTGTGGTATAGCAGTAAGCTAATGTGTATAATGTAGTGTTTTTTTAATTTGTTTGAAGTAATTCTTGTGGTTTATTAATGAAAATACATGACAAAGAAATTATGGAAGGTTAGTGTAATTATTTTCTTGGAAAAATTAAACTTGAGTTTGGTTTTTTTATTATTATTTATTTATTGCATATCCTTACTTCCTTACTACTATATTAATTATCCTTACTAATAATATAAATGCAAAAATATGTTTTATTGTAAGTACCTTGTTTGATACTACTGAACCGGGTATCATGCAATTTTGACTGCCTCGTTCGTCTAGTGGTCGCTAAGCGCGACTGCTGAGCACGAGGTCCTGGGTTCGAATCCCGGGTCGGACAAAGTGTTACTGGGTTTTTCCATTACGTAATTCTCAGTGGCAGCACGGAGTCTGGATTTGTGCCCGGTTGATGGCAATAGACTCGCCCCCTATTACATTGGGACCTAAGAACATAACTGGCAAAATGTGGGTGTACTATATAATTATGCACCTCTGCTAAATGGCGCTACGTGTCTTTCACACAAAATACATTTCCTTGCAGACAAAGTCGCGGGCGACCACTAGTTTTTTATATTATTTGATTTCCTCTTCTATAAATTTGTAAGTAATGCGTTGTGTTTAAGTAGTATCATTCAAATATTATATTAAGATATTTCAAACGCTTACGCCTGAGTTCTGTAGACCGCTAAAACAAATAAATATCTTTGTTTATCATACATAATATATACATATTAAGGTCATACAATCCAGGGTCATATATATTATGCTATCCTTTTGAAAGTAAAAGGATAATTGTAATAATATAGCATGGGGATAAACCTGTTTGAATGGGGCCTATATCAGAATTGGCACAAGGTCGGTGAACGATTCACCAAAGCGTACCTTAACTTGCGTTATTTTTATTTTATTTACAATAAAAAAAATACATCTTTTACAACTATTTACAAATCAATTCTAACACAAATTAAAAATAATATATACAAAAATAAACAGTTAAAAACCAGCGTAGTATTCATTCTTATTAATGTCAACCAAACAAAAAACTGGCAGCATTGCCACTTTGAATGGCATTGCTTGGCCAAAAAATGAACCAGCCCTTCGGTAACGTGTGGAGTCGACTAAGCGTTTTGCTAATTAGCGCTCGGACCCCATAGTCCAAATGTTTGACCCCTAACGACCGAAAAATACAATCAATTAAGTTATTTATATTTATAGGTTAAAGTAGTTGCTTTATGTATATACCTATACTAGCTGCGCCCCGTGGTGTTACTCGCTACATTGTTTCTGGATAAAAAGTAGCCTATGTGTTAATCCAGGATGTCAGCTACCTCTATATGAAATTTGATTAAAATCCATTCAGTATTTTTTACGTGAAAGAGTAACAAACATCCATACTTACAAACTTTCGCGTTTATAATATTAGTAGGGATTATATTAATCCAATGCAATTGATGTCATATATTATATAATACCGAGGAAAATAATTTGCACATTATGAGTGGGTGTACTTGCTAATCTACACTGCATTATAAATTATACAATATGCCTCTCATTCATAAACGAGGATCATGTCAGTATTAACTAAATCCCATATTAAGTCTATTAACCGGTATAATTTAATTCTAGGTTTAAGATTTTATATGAATAAGAGGACTTGTGTTTATTGAACACTGCGCCCCGCGGTGTTACCCGCTACATTTTTTCGCGCTAAAAGTTACCTTCGTGTTAATCCAGGGTGTCAGCTACCTCCATATGAAATTTCATCAAAATCGGTTTAGCCGTTTGAGCGCGAAGAGGTAACAAATACAAACACACTCACAAACTTTCGATGTTATAAAATTAGTGTTAGGTGTGAATACTTAATGGAAAATATATAATACTAATGACACGTTGCTTATTCGACTGGCCTAAGAATAAAATCCAGGGTTTAACACTGATCCTGTGGAGTGCCGGGCCTAATAGCACCTCCCCATAAAATAGCCAGCAGCGTCTTCTGTAACTTCACCACCAATATTGCCACCCCTAAGCCGCTTCCCAAGCGATTATGGCAACCAAAATGGAGAAGCCTTGTTCAACAGTGGACGTCTTCCATTCATGAAGATGACGCTCAGCAGTCGCGGGATTACTAGAGCTAGCAGACAGTGAGGCAGTCAAAATTAAACACCATCATTAATATTGCAGGGATAATATTGCTAGTTTTGGCAGTGGGCCAGGCTTTGCAGCTGGCTACAGGTCTATTTGTCCACGAGCCATCCAGCATCACCTTCACGCCGAAGTTGCGTCTCAAACAATCTGACTTTGGATTCTCCATGGCCTTCCAGGAAGCAACCGATAGATTGGGTAAGATTTCTCTTTGCTGGTTCAGTATCGGGCCCTAAACGAGTAGAACAACGCTAGACGAATAGAAATCTAACAGAATGATTATGGAATTACTATATTACACAAAAACGATGCTAAAATGAGTTTGAAGTTAACCACTACTTAAGTCTACTGATATCTTTATTCTTAGACATACAAACGACTAGTGACAGGTATTACAAAACAATCGTTTATAAGTATTTATTTTTTATCCATCATTGTCAATTTTTAGAAGCTTGGAGGGTAAGGGCTTCTTCACACAGCTGCACGATTTCTTGCGCACAACTGCAATCCTAGAATTACCAGGCGATAAAAACGCAGGTGTGTGCAAGGAATCGCAAACGCATTATCGCAATAACGTACCTGTGTGGGGAAGCCTGTCATAGATAATATAGTCGATTTCTATTAAAAACGCTTATACACATCACTTTTTTAAAACTGACATCGGCATTTCCTAACTGACTACCTCTGAGAAGAAATACCGAAACAAACTCAGGGGTCAAGGTCTCTTTTAAAGTCCAGACAAGCTCAATAATTTATGTGAGAACATTGCAGGTTATTAATGTAATTAGTATAAATTCATAAAATGATTTACATTTAGAGGAATTTTAATCTTACTAATTTTGATTCCGAATTAGGTTTTGTATGTATTTTTTTTTAATTTAATTTCTAAATTGTTTGCCAGTGGTTGGAGCGCCCAGCGTAGACTTCGAAGGGAAAGTGTACACGTGCGAGGTAAACCAAGCTTTGTACCAGCCCGAAATCGACTGCTACGAGAACTTGATTCAACTGGAAACATTCGCCAAGTACTCTAGAAGTAAGTGTTCATTGGATGGGAATATTGCCCACTTTTTTTTTAGAAAGTGTCTCTCGCAGTTAGCTCTGAAGGAGCTCTTCCTGCATAACCGGTTGTTTGGCGAGATCTAATAAAAGGCATCCAGCCAGGGGGAATATTGCCCACATTTGCAGCTTGTCTTAAATACAGATATTAAGGGCCGTTTTCACCATTCAGTATGAAAACTGAGTTCCGCGCAAACTAGCGTAACTACTGTTTGTTTATCACAGACAAGTGACAACGGCTAAACGCGTTTACGAGACACAAACGAAGAAAAAATGTCGCTTAGAATTTGAAACTGAGTTTAGCGTAAACTACGTTCAGTTTATGGTGGTTAAACTCAAGATGAAGCTCTAAACGCGTTTATACGCTAAAACTGAGTTAACTAAGCGCGATTAGTTTCATTGGTGAAAAGGCCCTAAGTTCCTACGTAAACCCACTTTGAGGGCTTGATTATTTTTTCGTTTAGACATGTTAAGTTAAATATTTTATACAGTGTGTTAAGAAAACCTTGTCCAATCAAAAAAGTGCTAGTTCAGTATTTGATATGGGGTTATATTGAACAAATTTTGCCATGGGGCCCAACCCTGAAATCGAGAAAAAAAGTCAGTTATTCTCTACATTTTGTGGAGTCATGTGTACTATGTGTATGGAACAGGCTATTTTTTTTCGATTATAGGGTTGGCCCCATAGCAAAAGTTGTTTATAGTACATTGTATATAGTATGTACCTACGTTTTTTTCAGAAGTAAATCCAAACCAGTATTTTTATTTGGGCGCCTCCATTTCTACTACTTCGGAGTACTTTTTTGTAAGTATACCTATGTTTTCAATAATCTTACTAAACTGGCAACTAATATATTTATCAAAATACCAAAAACGTGCGTTGGCAATACTGAGCGTCTGCCGGCTGTATTTCTTAATGAAACAATACAATAATATTGTTACATATACGGCTATACATAACATAAAATCACGCCTGTATATCCCGAAGGGGTAGGCAGATGTGTGTCTAAAGCACACCTCCATTCGCCAGTAATGTTATATGTCACAATGCAATACGGGTAAGCCTATTACCATCAACCGGGTACAAATCCAGACTCCGAGCTGCTACTGAGAAAGACGTAATGGAAACACCCAATAACAATTACACCCGACCCAGGATTTGAACCCAGGACCTCACGCTCAGCATTCGCGCTTATCAACCACTACACGAACAAGGCAGCCCTGTACGACATAAGTGAAGCTGCAGGCAACGCTAGCAATAAATAAAACAGTAAAATCCTTGGCCCATAGAATACCACAGTCTATAAAACTGTAACCACCTACAACCATCTAATCCCACAGACTTGCGCTCCCCTATGGACCGCGGATGTCCCGAAGCCATCAAAAGTGATAGTCTCCGACGCGTTTGGGACCTGCATCATGCGCAACGAGACCGACACAGAGCGGTACCAGGGAACCCTGGAGAGGTACATCAAAAAGCCGGCGAAGATCTTGGACCCAAGTGAGTATTTTACTATAATAAATTTCGTAAGTGCTATCTATATTATTTACTGTATATTCCGGTTATACTCACGGGTGTATTCGGGAATGCCCGGCTAGTTTCGAACTCGACTAGAGCCCTTATTCATGAGCTGATTACGCGGCAGAATTGCGAGCCAAAGTGAGTATTTTGTCAGCTTTATAATTGTATACCTGTACTATGACAGCAATAGAACTGCTATCTATAGGTGCTAAACTCTTAGTTATTTTTATGGCGATACTGTACATTTCGACTGGATGCATAAACCAGCAGACCGGACTCTCTGGCGTACCTTGGCAGAGGCCTATGTCCAGCAGTGGACTGTAACGGGCTGTTGATGATAGTAAATTACGCACTTTCTCTGCGTCTTGATTAACCAGCTAAAAACGCTATCGCACATTGGCGAACATGCCGTGGGTGTGCCTTTACTCTACAATGCGCACAAACGGTGCACCCCGCGCCACTCCAGTCGCAATGTCCTCGCAATAAGTTCGATTCGCGGTGAAAAAAAATTCAAAATATTCTTTTACAATATAAACCAATTATTGAACTATAAAATAGGTGGTAATGAAACGGCAATACCAGTTGCTCTGTTCAAATTTGTAATTTCTGTATTTCTATGGAAAAGACCGTCCGAAAACGCCGATTGTAAATTAAAATTCATCATCTCATCTAAATTAAAACTCGCCCGAAACACATCAGGGACTAGCCTAGTTGGAGATTAGATACTAACGACGACCTAATTGGTGCAGAGGCTAAGCGATTGGACTAAGGCGTTAAGGATTCGATTCCCGCACGGGACAATAATTTGTGCGAACCGCAGATGTTTGTCCCAAGTCTTAGTGTGTTTGTATGTGATATTTTATGTTTGTGAAACGCACCCACGAAACATGAGAAAATTATAGGGTGGAGCGTCGTTTAAAAAAAAAATTAAATTATGTTTTTTCAGAGACATACATAGGTGGAACTGGGTGGTCTACTTTGGCGGACGAAGAGAACGATCTTCTGCTGATCGTCAAAACAACTTTGGAGGGAGACTTTACATACACGCCTTTGTCGAAACCTTTGGAGGAAACGAGATCCCTGGTCTTACGGCAGCCTCAGGATGCGATGTACTTAAAGGCGTATTGGAATATAGGTAGGGTGCAAATAATAGGAAATGACTATGATGCAATACCACGCGGTAATTTTGATCCCTTCTAAAGTCAGAGTCGAGTCCATTTATTACCCTATCATCATATAATGTTACTATTTGTGATCAGTTTTTCGAGGGTAAATACTTAACATTATGGTATGGTATGGTCTTTATTTAAACATTTATATGTATTATTGTTACATACATAGTATATCCTTTTTAATTAATCAACTATGTTAGACCAAAACTGTGTTTTTAACGTACCTACTTGCTTCTCAGTCCTACCATGGTAAGTTGATGTGATAAGAAATTTTTGGTTGGACTTATTCATATCTCATCATTATTCTACAGTATGTCTATTCTTTCCTCACGACAGGTCATGGCGTCGTCGCGGGAAAGTTCTTTTCAAAACGCACCGTGTATGCATTTAGTATGGAATCGAAGAGCATGGGTGGTGTTGTAAGTATAAAACCATCATTATTGTTGCTTCTTGTACACTGCGCACTTTGTTTGGCTGATAGAGAATACTAAAGACATTAAGGCCTCCCTCTCTCTCACATACCTCACTAGTTATATAAGGCCCTAAAGTGTAGAGGGCGAGCGTAGTGTCAATTACCAGAAAGAAGTTCAGACTCCGTGCTTGTACAGAGAATTAACAAATGGGAAAAACCCATCGATAATTCTTCGTGAAATGGAACCCCGTCGCCTTTAGATTGCTATACTAACGAGCGCCTTTTATCACGGTCCATCGCTAATAAGTGGTTCCAATTTTCCAGATATCATTTCTCGAGTACGACGCCCAATCAAAACGATTATCTATAATAGCTGGAATGTCTGGACAATACAAGTTGGAGACTAAGGCAATCGGAACAATGTTCGGATCAGTATTAGCCGCCGCAGACTTGAATATGGATGGAAAAGACGAGCTCATAGTGGGGGCGCCTGCGCAGTCTGACGATGACTGCGTTGAGTGCGGAGCTGTGCATATTTATTTAGGTGGAGATATGGTAAGTTGAACTTTAAATGCTTTAGGTATAAGATTAATTTTTAATCTCGAATAACTAATTATTTGACTATGGACTCAGGACACTATGGAAGATAGAAACCGGCTTCGAACAATATTAGGCAACAAAATGTTTGCGCGTTTTGGCACTGCGATTGCTGCAAAAGACCTAGATGGAGATAATATACCAGGTGGGTTACATAACTAATACAATACCATGCTGTAAGTCGGACAGAAGAAAAAAATCCTTTTCTCATACAAAGATCAAACGAGCGTTGATCTTCAACAAAGCGAGGTATACTTTCTCATTGTCACGGTACTTTTTGAACTGTTATTTCTAGTACAAAAATAGTTTTTCGTTCAAAGCCAGTAAAGTACAATCATCATTTGACGCAAGAGCTCTTTCATTTACTATATAAATAAAACTCTAAACCAAAAACAGGCTAATAACCCGTTGCATGCTTCAGAACTGGTGATCAGCGCGCCGTATGAAGATAGCGGTCTAGGTGCCGTGTACATTCTGTCTGGATACGAGGTGTTCCGTAACATAATCAACCTGCAGACGTACAGATCCGTGCAGGTGACAGACCTAAAGCTGATGCAGAGAATCCAGAAGAAGTCGTTCAGAACTCTCGGATATAGTCTCCAGTTCGTTAACGATGTGGATAATAATGGATGTAATGGTAATGATTCGATTTTGTACATAATATTACATGAAAGATCGAAGCTTTGATGATTGATTACTAAGATTTCCATTTGCAATCCACGTACTTGCCTGACTTACTCTTTCATTACTGTCTTTCGGTTTGAGGCTGTTTTAACTTGGCCTTTCCTTTTACCCGGTCAGTAGCCATAAGAAGAGTTTTAACCTCAGTTCTCTTTGATCTTTCTCCAGAGTGAGAGATTAGGGAGTGCATCTGTGTTTGCGTGCATATTTGTGCATAGTGTTTTCTACGTAGTTGGCTATTCTCACATGAAATAGGCGGCTATGACCAAAATTCGGTCTGGTGAACATTAATATTAACCACTGATATTTGAAGTATTTTGCCAGGCAATCTTGCTTCATACTCGATTGCTCTTCTCTTTCACTGTAATGGAAGAAGTTGTTACCTTTCAAGTAACCCAGCATATTCCTCATTGCTCCACAGAACTGGCAATCGGCTCACCAGGCAATGGCAGCGTGCTTCTGTTCAAAAGCGTGCAAGTGATCAACGTGACTCTATCCGCCGAACTACTTGGTGAACAGGTAATTCGACACGTAATTCATCATCAGCCGGAATACATCCACTGTTGAACAAAGGCCTCCCCCTTAAGTAAAGGGAGGGGCTGCCATAATCCCCACGCTTGGCAAGCGGCTTGGGGATCGCAGTATTGGTGCTGGAACTACAGAAGACGCTGCTGCCCATCTTCTGGATTTTTCCTTAGTCGCCTCTTACGACACCCACAGGAGGAAAGGGGGTGGTCAATTCTAAGCCGGATACCACGCGGCGGTGACGTAATACACACTAACAATAATGTATAGTTTCTTAAATAAGTTATATTGTTAAAAAAAGAGTAACTATGGAGTTACTGCTCATTTTTCCCATCTTGCATGGTCTCATTTTGGAATGTAAAAATGCCATCGATACTTTAAGATAACATACATAACTTATTATTATTATTATATAAAAATGTTTGTCTCTTTATTTACAGATAGTGAGGGAAACAGCGACAAATTTCACTGTCAAAGTGTGTTTAAAAATAGACCTCCCTGATCTACCAACAGAAATCGAAGGAAGTAAGTAAATATTGTTTAGTTCTCGATAAGCCAACTCGTGCCCATCATTATAACTTCTTGAAACTAGGATCAAACAAATGCATTGTGATTTCTTTTCGGACAGTCCCTTCACTTGTGCCACAGCTATTAATGGTGGTTTCACAGCCGTCCGGGAGACCCGTACCCGTCCATACACGGTTGGCGACGGGAGAACCGTACGTAGCGCCCGCAGTGCTCTGAACGAGGGTTCAGACCGATACGGTTGCTAGGACGTCTGTAGTGTAGTGCGGGCTCTACCCGGAGCGGGTCACGCCTCACGTGTGTCTCTGTTCCGGGAGACTGTACGGATATCCCGGACAGCTGTTGCAATCTTTTTGGTAGACTCCAGCCACAACCATATATCAGCAGCAGATATTGACGCCCATGTTGGTAAATAGGTAGCGGGTTTAAGGTACTTATTGATTATTAATTAAGTGGTGTATATTTCCCTCTAGATATAGAAGTGACAAGCAGCATTATCGGTGAAGCGACCCACATAGAAAACCCTAAGTTTTATGAGGACATATCCTGTGAAAATTGTGTGAAAAGTACAACGCTGTGTGAGAACGTTACTGTCATTCTAGTAAGTATTTATTAAAGAAACTATATTTTTAAAGTCTTGTACAAAAGAAGGAAGAAGAAAGAAAAGAAAAAGTGTTTATTACATAACATCACGCCTATATTCCCCAAAGGAGTAGGCAGATGGGTAAAGGAGTAGGTGATGGAGTAACTGGCGAAATGTGGGTGTACACCCACACTTCGCCAGTTACGTTTTTAGGTCCCGATGTAATAGGGGACGAGCCTGTTGCCATCAACCGGGCACAAATCTAGACTCCGTGCTGACACTGAGAATTACCTAATAGAAAAACCTAAAAGTACTTTGCCCGGCCCGGGATTCGAACCCAGGACCTTGTGCCCAGCAGTCGCGCTTAGCGACCACTAGACCAACGAGGCAGTCAAAAGTGTTTATTAAGAGACAAAAATACTTTTTACTACTGCCAAAATGTTTGCTTGTTTTTGGATTGTTCTCGTTCGTACGTAGACCACAAATTGTTTTTAGTATCGATATTATTTTCTCAAAACTTCATCATCATCATCCACAGCCTTCAATATCCCACTGCTGGGTATAAGCCTCCCTTAAACAATGCCATCCGCCGCGGTCCTGAGCCAATCTTGTCCAAACTGTCAAAACTTCATATCATTTTTGTATTATGAATGTTAGTGACTGCTCAGGCCCCGCGTTCACCCCTTTTCACAAGTTTTTCTTTCTTTCCTTGCACTGCAACCATATTTTTTATATAAATTCAAATTTACAAGTTTGCACATTGGCATTACGTAGGACGCACAGCGTGTAAAACGTTCCACCGATGCGCGCGACTTATGTAAACTAAATGTCAAATCGTTCTATTAGTCAACTACTCCATTTTGGAATAATTAGTGATGCTTCAATAATGTGCTCTTTCACGGATGCTGGTTTGTTATGTATTCTGCTAGTGACTATTGAATTCTTTAGTTCGTTCAGTGCTCCTTGGGTACTCGATACAAATTTTGCCGACTACTACTTCTACACAATGAGAAAGTTCCATCTGATAATGCGCTGAGCTTCCATATTCTAGCAGACTGACTCTTTTCCTTTTAAGTTCGATAAGTTATTTATTGAATGCTAATATTTGTTTGAATGTTTGCAGAATGACAACGAGCCAGGAGACTACTCCTTCACGTCGAAAGCAGAGCTAAACACCAACCATATATACAACAGCAAGAGTAATTTAAGTTATTCTTTTAAAAACAACATCACCTGTCACTAAAAATTTCTCCTACAGAACAACCCCACTATTTTCATGCACATAACGCGATGTTGCCTATCTACCCCTTCCTTCCCCGACGGGTACATCTGAGCTTTTATTCATAACCCAGGAAACTATTTAAAATTGTAAAAATAGTTTACACAGCATGCAGATGAACTTTAAATTTTATACAAAACTAGTTGACCCGCGCAACTTCGTCTGCTCCGCTCGTATTAGTCTTAGCGTAATGATATATAGCCTATAGCCTTCCTCGATAAATAGGCTATCTAACACTGAGAGAATGGGCCATAATATATTATAATGGCCCATTCATGTATATAATTAATATATTATAAGTATTAAGTATAGATATATTAATACAAAATGTACCTAAATAGGTACATAACAAACCATTTTGATTTATGTGAAAAAGTTTATCGCATGGTTTCGTAAAATAATTATCTGTGATTCACTATTTATAGAGTTCAACCACACGTGGGTGATGACGAGCCCGCACAGTACGCTGGTGAAGACTGTAGACGTGCCCCGACACTGCAATGGTGATGATTGCATACCCAAGCTGTCTATGCAAACTTCTTGGACCGGCCTTCTTGGACCGGAGTGAGCAGTCTCTTGCGACTTAATAAGATAGATGACTTTATAAATATTATATAAGCTTTTACTAATACAGTAAAATGAATGAAAAACCATATGCCCAGCAGTGGGCCATTTGAAAGCTGATGATGATGATGATAGTAAAAAACCGGCCAAGTGCGAGTCAGACTCGCGCACGGAGGGTTCCGTACCATTATTTATGAAAACGTCAATAAAATCACGTTTGTTGTACAGAGCTCCCTTGAATATATATTTTATTCTGTTTTTTTAGTATCTGTTGTTATAGCAACAAAAATACATATCATCTGTAAGAAATTCAACTATCTAACCATCACGGTTCATGTGATACAGTCTGCTGACAGACGGACGGACGGACAGCGGAGTCTTATAATTAGCGTCCCGTTTTACCCTTTCGATACGGAGCCCTAAAAACTAAATATTTCTAGAAAAATATACTTACTCGGCTCATCGGCCCACGAGACGGTGAGGGTACAAGTCACAAACAAGGGCAGCGCGTCGTACGAGGCCTGCGTGTGGGTGAGCGTGAGCGGCGCACAGCTGGGCCGCGTCAGCTGCTCGCCCGACAACGGAGGCTACCGGTGCTACCTGCCCAAACCACTGAAGAGGAACACTATGGTAATAATACCAATCATTACTGCAGGTCAATTTCTGCTGTACAAACGTGACTTCACATTACTCTACACGTAATGGTGTCTCGTTTGCACATTGGAAAATGACTCATTGCATTCTCCAGCAGTCCAATAGCCACATAATCGAGTTTCATATTCATCGTTACAGTTAATTATTTCTTAATAATGGGGATTATGGCAACCAACCCCCGACTCCCCATTTCTTTATATCGATACGAAAATCGATGGGGATTATGACAACCAACCTCCGACCCCCACTCTAAGGGGGAGGCCTCGTTAATAATCGTCGGTTTTAACTTGAAACACCTAAAGCATGTATCGTTTTACAGCATTACATAGACCTCATCCTGAACATGACAAAGCCAACGAACATGGAGAAGGAGTTACAGGTAGACGCCTTCTTGCACGATAACTGCAACCAACAAGGCTTGGTTACTGATAGAAATAATCTGACAGTACCGTATGGCTACATAACAGGCGATGTTTACGTCAAGGGGTAAATATAACATCGTATTTTTGATATAAACGTAGGGATTTCTTCTGTATACAACGAACTAATGTACGTTTCACAGACTCTAAATACCACATGCACAGATACCATGACTTAAGAAATGATTCGGAATTTAACAGCTGCTGCATATCAAATAAAATTGTGTCAATCGTAGGTATTGATATACAATTATACAAAGGTCTTTTATAATTCGGACGGAATACATTATAGGGTATAAGAAACTGGGAGTTAATGAAAATAGACTTTTTAGTAATACAATTTTATTGTCCACCTTACACTCACCTACTAAAATAGGGACCCCAACGTGATAATCGTCTGCTACCTGGCAAGCTCATCCAGATGGGGTCACCGTTTGGTAGGTTCCCTTTTCGTTGGAGGAACTCCACACCCCTTCATCTTCTACATATGTAATAACTTAAGATACTTCTTTTTAGGATATCTCGCGAGCGCAACATCACAGACAAACAGATATTGATGAGTGAACACATTTATGATGGCCAGGAGTATGTGGTAAGTATTATGGTGCGGAGTAGACCACTATGTGATAGGTCATTGAAGCGAAGTCAGAAGCAAAAGCTAGTTTGCACATTAGACGCCTATGTCCAAGAGGGAAAGGCTCACTAGTTTGGACAAAGCAAGGTCCTATATAATTATGTATCTTTTTATGCCAATTTCGTTGCGTGTTCCAAGATAGGTGAGTCATTCCTCTGGGACGCCTCAAGCTTCGGGGTTCTAAAGGATGATTTTTTTGTTTTAATGTAGACCTCACTAAGAAATTCCTAGTGTGGGGCGACGCTGTATCGTTTGGCTTGTCCAGAGAAGAACGAGTGCTTCATGGCAAGTGCAAATGCGTCTTGGCTCTTCCTTTAAACATCCATTTTAATGATTAGCCTACAAAATATTTTGATTTATAATATTAAAGTGTTTATACTGTTTTGCAGATAATAAATAAAGGCACTATAACATGGAAGAAAATCTACGTAATCCTTTCTATGAAGAAGAAACCATTTATTAACGCGTTTACGGTAAGCTCAAATTTTTATGTTAGTAAAGGAAATTTTGTGTAGCCTATAACTGTGCCACTGCATGGCACAGGCCTCTTCTCGTATAGAGAAGGACTGAGCATTGATCACCACGCTAGCTCACTGCGGGTGATTTCAGATATTTAAGTCCAGGTTTTCTCACGATGTTTTCACCGTTAGTCAGTATTGTCTTAGAATATCTAAGAAAATATTTATGACATTGTAAAAGTCACATTGATACGTGCCTGGGTTTGAACCTGCAACCTCGTGCACACAAATCCGGTTTATCAACCACTAGGCCACCACATCATTACTAGGCCACTATCAAATACCATATAGTATTTAATATACCACCAACTACGAAACTTTTTGGACAGGTTTTTTACTCAACGTTAATTTGTTTCTTTTTTAAAAACATGTATTATTTGTAAATATTGTTTGCAGGTATTAGGTATGGATTTTGGCAAATGTAAAAAAAATGACGATAAAGATTTATTCTCGTACCTTTGCACTATCGACCTAATGGCCAATTCTACGCAGAAAATCATTACCAGCACTGAAATCCTTGGAGCTGAGATTAGTAAGTATTCGGAAATAAAATTGCAGTAAAAATTAAACTCAGAAGACAATAAACACTTTTGTATGAGTATGTATGTGTACACCTTTTTGAATAAGCACTTTTGTTTATATGTACACCTTTTTGGACCATGATGCACTTAGTGGACTTCATGATCATCATCAGCCGGAAGACGTCCACTGTTCAACAAAGGCCTCCCCCTTAGAAAGCCACAATGAACGACAGCTTGCCAATTCCATCCTTACCACCTACATTCTGCTTTTGTTTTCTTTTTGTATTAGGTGGAAGTTGTTTTACTGTCCGAATAAATCTTTATTCATTCATTCATATGTGTACGCCACTATATCCTGAAGGAGTTAACAGAGGAGTGTCGGTACATTTTAGACTACCACATTTCATCAAACTATTTTATATTCTCATTTAGGCACAATTACCTACCAGGTGCAATGGATTATATTATGTAATCGAATAATTTTGTATGCAAATCAAGAATTAATTATTTGAAATTCTACTTTTTACAGCACACAACTTAATCAATGAGACATTCAACATTTCCTCTCTATTCAGAGTGTTCCTACAACCGTCGAAAGCAATCAAAAGAGTAAAGTAAGTACAAAACAATTATGTTAACACATAATTTTTTGAAATAAAACTAGGTTTACGGATTTTATCGCGGTTTTTTAATTGATTTTTGGTCCCGACGGCCGTGACCATGAATGCTGTAATGGATTCGAAACGTCGGGACCAAAAATCTATTAAAAAACCGCGATAAAATCCGTAAACCTAGTTTTATTTCAATGTCTAATATTCGTGTAAGTGATAGAAATCATTACATATTTTTTTATTAAAAGAAAACGTCGCCTCAGTAGAAATTTCTCCTGTCCTGGGTGCGTTGCACAAACATAAAATATCACATACACTAACACCTAAACTCAGGACAAACATCTGCGGTACTCACGAATTTTTGCCACGTGCGGGAATCGAGCCCACAACCCTTAGCGCAGCAGTCCAATCGCTAAGCCGCTGCGCCAATTAGATCGTCAAAACAATTCTGATAACACATTTATTACGGGTTGATAAGTATCCTACGACCTTTATTAACTTCCCCGAATATGATTCTGTTTGGTTATTGGGGTATCATTCAGTTAGACGGGAAGCGCCTAGTAACAAAAACTAAGCAAATAAAGTAGGAGTTCTAATATTGCAATTACTTTACAGTGTGATGACCAAGTTTAAGTACGAGAAAGAGCTGTCGATTGGGAACAATAAGCTGCTTATAACCCTGCTGGCTGTCCTCGCTGCTCTCATCATTCTAGCCATCTTGACTTACGTGCTTTACAAGGTAAGGGAATAAAACGATTTGTAAAAAAAACCGCCTTCAAAAACACGAAGTTAAAAATTGCTAGAAACGGTGAAGGAAAAAATCGTGAGGAAACCACACTCGAGAGATTACATGTGTGAAACCATGTCAGAGGCCTACAGGCGGTTTAAACATTGACACCAAGTTGTTCATTAACCATACGATAAGAAGAAGTGCCGCTACTAAAATATTCAATCTTTTAAATACCCTTTTAATAAAAACACGCACAATGGCCCACTAAAGAGGCTAAGTGCGGAAAATGCCCAGCAATACCGTACCATACCATACCCTTTTTAATAGCAACAGGGTGTTAAAGTTTTAATGCAATTTTGAAATGCATTGAATCTCTTTAATTTTAAGTAAGCATATCAATGAATAATGTTGGGTATAATTATACGATCTACATATAGGTAAGGAACAATGATAAATTAACATTATAAATGTTGTTCACAGATCGGTTTCTTCAAAAGGAAACAGAAGAAAAGACTGCACGTACTAAGAGAAAGCATAAAACAAAGTAATTCTGTAAGTTCTACTTTCTAATGCTATCAATATAAACGAAAACTAATCATATTAAATGTAAAATTTTGTTTTACTATAATAACTTTCGTGAGTGTTATCCATATTATTTACTATATATTCCGGTTATACTCACGGGTGTATTCGGGAATGCCCGACTAGTTTCAGAGCCGAAAAGTTCGGCTCGCGACTCTGCCGCGTAACCAGCTCATGAATAAGGGCTCCGATCGAGTCCGAAACTAGTCGGGCATTCCCGAATACACCCGTGAGTATAACCGGAATATATAGTAAATAATATGTAAAATTTTGTGTTCATGACATTTGATTTACGAATAATTTTTAATCTAAATTAATACGCCTAGCATGTTTATCGACTATAATCAATTTATATCAACTCTCCCCGATTCTCAAGTCCAAGCAGACAAAGTCGCAGGCAGATGTTAGTTTATTTATTAAACTATAGATACTAATAATCACGCTAATATTATAAAGGCGAAAGTTTGTGTGTGTGTTTGTATGTTTGTTACCTCTTCACACTCAATCGGCTCGACCGATTTTTATGAAATTTTATATGGAGGTAGCAGACACCCTGGCTTCTTTTTATCCCGAAAAAATGTAGCGCATAACACCGTGGGGCGCAGTTAGTAAATATTATAAAGCTGAAGAGTTTGTTTGTTTGGTTGAACACGCTAATCTCAGAAACTATTGGTTCGAATTGAAAGAATCACTATGAAGGTGGCAAACAGTTTGCAAGTGCCTGAGATTGAACCTGTAATCTTGTGTAGAAGTAGCCCGAAATGTAAGGCCCGACTTCTACGACTACTAAAGCAACGACTGAGAGAACAATTTTTTAATTATTATTATATTATTCTATTACAGAGACGTAATACGCATGCGTCAAGTGCTAGAGACGATAATGCAGCGGGCGTAAGTACTAAATTTTTTTTGTTTCCTAATAAGATCCCATACGGTTTTTCTTAGGAATAATATACTTGATATTCGATAATAAACCCTATTTCTTACACTATAAGGCCAACAAGTAGATCTGTTTACAGTTTATTCAGGCAATTTTGAACTGTTTACTGTAGACTTAGGCGATTGGACTGCTGCGCAAAGGGTTGCGGGTTCGATTCCCGCACGGGGCAAAACTTTGTGCGAACCACAGATGTTTGTCCCGAGTCTGGGTGTTTGTGTATGTGATATTTCATGTTTGTGAAACGCACCCACGATACAGGAGAAATTCCTAGTGTAGGGCGACGTTTTTTTAAAAAAAAAATAAAAAAAAAATATAAGCAAAAAACGCATTGAACCAACTGACTGCTTAAGTTGGTTCTATCATCGTTTGTAGAACGAATTTTAAGTTAACCATCCCTTAAGTCTATGGATATCTCTCTTTGGCATGTTTTTGATAGTGACAGGTATAAAGATTCAATAAAACCATTTTTTATAAAAAAAAACGTAATACTTATATAACTTTTTGTATTTTTTATGCATGTTGCCATGCTAGGCTTAAATTTTAAATTGATTAAGGGAAACTTGAAAAATTATGGACACGAGCGGGACTCGAACCCGTAATACTTATACATGGTGCTCTTGTTTCTTACAGTTGCAGATGTCTGTGGTTGAAGACAGTCCGTTCGACGACCCGATTTCGGAAACCGACGACATACATCTAGTAGAAAGAAAAGATCCTTAACGTGATTTAGATATCTTTCGCTTAATAATAAGTGTCTCATGTAATTAGAGCTACCACCTGTAGTTACTATAATTATATATATAACTAGCTGTCGCCCGCGACTTCGTCCGCGTGAATTTCAGGTCAAAAACTCTATTGGGTATGAAAAATAAATGTTGGCCGATTCTCAGACCTACTCAATACGCTCACAAAATTTCATGAGAATCGGTCTAGCCGTTTCGGAGGAATATGGGAACGAAAACTGTGACACGAAAATTTTATATATATAGATATCGTACTATATTGTACCCAATTGTATGACATATTATGGAAAAATGATGATTACCTATATACATATAGTTCAAAATGTACAGTCAGCGCCATGCGTAGCTGATTTTTTTTACATACTACATATTTTACCTATAATTAACTAAGGAACCAGTTTTTGTATAGTATTATGCCTTAAATACTCTAAGATCATCATTTGAACGATCCTATTATTGGAAACCGCAGCGTTGGCAAGCCTCCCACCAGATGGACCGACGATATCGTCAGAATTGCGGGCAAATGGATGGAATTGGCAAGCTGTCGTTCATTGTGGCGTTCTAAGGGGGAGGCCTTTGTTCAACAGTGGACGTCTTCCGGCTGACAATGATGATGTTTATTGGAAAAAATAACTTCAATTGATGTTTGCTTTTTTTTTAATTTTTTTTATAATCTAAAGATGACTCAATTTTTTTACTAAGTAACAAGAAATAGAGGCAGTTGTTTCTTTCAATTATTTGACATAAGGTTTTTTAATATGTTAATTATCTGCTTCTTATGGCGCTAACTGTATTATACTTTCATCGCTGATTCAATTATCGATAAGAATATCGACTAATTCAATTACCGCGATTTTTTTAAATCATTATGAAAGTAAAAAAAAGAATTATAAACAAATAAAACCAAATCAAATATACCTAAAAGCGTCCATTTAATAGAACTTCGATAGTTACAAAGTAACTTGACACTTAAAATATCTACGTCAATTTAATTTATTTTTACGAAAAATGATAGTAGGTTTCGTTAATATTTTGGCCTTTTAAAAGGCCCGTCGCAGTATCTGGGTTCTATTTTACTAAAATAACTTTCGTGAGTGTGATCCATATTATTTACTGTATATTCCGGTTATACTTACGGGTGTATTCGGGAATGCCCGACTAGTTTCGAACTCGAACGGAGCCCTTATTCATGAGCTGGTTACGTGGCAGAGTCGTGAATCGGACTGGTCGGCCAGTTCGGCACCCGAGAGTATAACAGGAATATACAGTAAATAATAAGTATATATTTTCCCAAAACTACAAAAGTGCTATAGTTTTACGATATAAAAATATACTATCTTTTGTTAGTTTTAAAATGTTCCTGTTTCCATATTATAACTGTTGTTAAGTGTTTAGACTTTTAAAATAATAATAATGTTGAACTTAGCTGTTAATTTGAATTGGTTAGCTGGCGCAAAAGGATAAATTGTTAATTGTAGGCTTATCACTGTCTTTTAGTATAAGGATAAATGAATGTTAGAACTACCTATTACCTAATCTAGAAACTTTTAATTAAATGAATGTTCTGCTTCCGATAATTTGAATGCCTAAATAAAAACCACTGCCTCAGTAATTATTGTTTTATTTGACTGTATCAAGCAGGGATAGCCGAGCGATATGACCGTTCGACTGCCAAGTCAAAGGTCGCAAGTTAAAACCGCGACTCGCTTCTACATCGGAATTTGTCTTGCGTAGGGCCTGAAAAACACACGCTGCCTCAAGGCTCTCGGAAAACAGCGAAAACAACCAAAACGACACTCCAACGACACGCAAACGAAAACACATATTATTAGTATAAGTCACCGTAAAATTGAATATACCGTTAAATTATAATCTATGTAGAAAGGGTGGATGAAAGAAGAATGACAAATCGAATATATGAGGCGAGTAATAGTAAAGTATCGGAAAGGGGAAGACCTAGGCGACGATACCTAGACCAAATCGGAAATAAACATAAACATAACATCACGCCTGTATTCCCTGAAGGGGTAGGCAGAGGTGTACATAATATAGTACACCCTCATTTCGCCAGTTATGTTTTAAGTCCCAATGTAATAGGGGGCGAGCCTATTGCCATCAACCGGGCACAAATCCAGACTCCGTGCTGCTACTGAGAATGACCTAATGGAAAAACCCAGTAACATTTTGCCCGACCCGGGATTCGAACCCAGGACCTCGTGCTCAGCAGTCGCGCTTAGCAACCACTAGACCAACGAGGCAGACCAAATCGGAAATGTTCTGCAAAAAGAGCAAGTGAGGAGTACCCTTAACCGAATAGCGTGTATGAGGAATGTGGTGCATGTGAATGAAGCAAAAGAACGACAAAACGAATATATGAGGCGAGTGTTAGTGGAGTATCGGAAAGGGGAAGATACCTAGGCGAAGATACCTAGACCAAATCGGAGATGTTCTGCAAAAAGAGCAAGTGAGGAGTACCCTCAACCGAAGAGCGTGAATGAGGAATCTGATGCGTGTGAATGAAGCAAAAGAAGTATGCCAGGATAGCAAATGGAAATCCGTGGTCTCTGCCTACCCCTCAGGGAAACAGACGTGACTGTATGTATGTATGTATAATCTATCTAGCAAGATTGTAAGTTGTCGTAAGATTGTGAATTATTTTTCGGTAGATTATAATCTATAGAACTGAATTTTTTGACAGTACTATTTTAGGAGATAGATTACCTATACTATAACGGTATTTATAGTTTTACGCTGACACATACAAATATTCTACAGCATATACACAACAGGTAAAAATTACGAGGAAGAGTTTCGGGATATATACCTCTTTGGTCTAGTGGAGGTAGAGCGCGACTGCTGAGCACGAGTACCCGGGTCCGATTCTGTAGTCAAGCTAAGTATTATTATGGATAAAAACGGTTGAGTTGTTATTAAGTTTTTACATCAAATAATCTCCAGTAGTCTGGTTTTGTGCCCGGCTAATGGTAATAGACTCGCTCCCTATAACTGGCGTAACTATGGGTAGTTATACTATACACCTCTGACCACCCTTTTCGGGAATACAGGCGCGATGTTATTTAAATCCTCATTTATTTAAAATACAATTTAGAATTATATTATTAGTAGGTAATTAAATAATATTAAGATTCACAATCACACTAATATTATAAAAAAGTTTGTGCGCGTTTGTATGTTGTTTTACTTCTTCCCGCTCAAACTGTTCGACCAATTGTGATGAAATTTGGGCATACGCATAGGCTTTTATCACGAAAAAATTTAGCGGGTAACGTCGCGGGGCGCAGCCAGGTAACAAATGATCAAGGAAAATAATAAAAAACGTTGTTTTAACAAACAGGCAAACTAAAAATAGGTGTACCACAATACTAATTCAGTAACATTATTAAAGTTAACTTATATAAGGAAATGTATACTTTATTCTCCTTGTAATAAAACTTAAATTCGATTACCACATTTGAAGTGTCAGTTAAATCACATATTTATTTGGTAGCTGATTTATATACTCGTTATCCTTAAATATTACTTAGGAATATTATGAAGCTTTACGTTATAGGTGTTCGGTACACACGGTTTCAGGATTGTACCAAGTGGTATCCGGCCTATAATTGACCCCCTTTCCTCCCGTGAGTGTCGTAAGAGGCGACTGAGGAAAAATCTCTTCTTCTGGATTTTCCTTTAGTCGCCTCTTACGGGAGGAATGGGGGTGGTCAACTCTAGGCCGAATACCACTCGGCAAATGACTCTAATACATTTCCTTAAATGAAGATAAAGTTACCGACAAAGTCTTATACATTGCCTTAAATTTAGTTGTCCTATACACGTACGACGAGCTGATTGGCGCAGTGGCTAATGGATTGGACTACTGCGGGTTGATTCCCGCAGGGGGCAAAAATTTTCTCGAACCAGAGATGTTTGTTGACGATATATTTCATGTTTAAGACACACAACAGGAGAAATTCCAACTGTGGAATAAAGTTTAAACAAAAACCTACTACCGTTCCTTCGGGAAACACAGGTGTGACGTCATTTTAAACCTCCATCCATTTCACGATTGCAAGTAAGGAAAAATATCAAAAAAAGACGATACTAAACTTGTCACAATGAAATGACCAAAGCGTTATAATTAGCTGTGCTTGTGTCGATGCTACTGTATGGTTGAGGAAAAGATTCGAACGTGAACCCGTGAACTAATATTGTATCAACGTCACCTTCTAGGTGTCAACTGTGTGACTGCCTTCAGAGTGGCTGCAACATGAATTGTAAGTAATTTCACAAGATTTTTTGTACTTTTAACATGTAAAATTAAATTATTATTGCATAAATCTCTCTATATATGTTGGCATATAAGTATTATGCATATTTGTTTATGCAGCGATATTGTAAAATCATTTTACGCGCATACAATTTATATGACACGCCCGTAAAATGGGCTAAGTTTGCATGAAAATCATTGTTTTATGATTATTAATAATGCCTAATGGTGATTTGAATAAAGTTAAAAAGTAGAAAGACGCAGAAAGGTAAAACAACCAGAAAATTACAGAATACAGAAGGAAATTTTGTTTTATGATGTGGTTGTTAGAATTTTTTAATTACGTAATTCGATTTAATATTTAATTTATTGCGTTTAATTAATAATTTAATATGTCATTTTTTTATTTTTTTGAGAACCTAAGGTACCATAATTATATATTTTACAACATACTATTTTAAAAATATTTACAACTTAATTCTAATACAAAATAAACAATAATTTAATAAATAATAATTTAATATTATGGGCGTTCGTATCTGCTATATTGTTTTCTTTACTTTGTACCTAATAGTTGTTATACGTTACTAGCAATGCTCTAAGTAAATTTAATCTTTAGAGTTAGTTAGTACATGTTTATTTGCTTCAAAATAATATTACCTCTACTTAGATATGCCTCACACCGTTGACGTCGATAACCGTCACACAATTTAGGCAATGTGATGTGGTGTGAATGATGAACTTTTTTAAACATAACATCACGCCTGTATTCCCCGAAGGGGTAGGCAGAGGTGCACATATAGTACACCCACATTTCGCCAGTTATGTTTTTAGGTTTTGCTTTTTTAACTGATTCCAAAAAAAGGAGAACCTCCCCAATTCTGTGGAATCTTTTTTATATATTTATATTTATTTATGTATGTTCCGTCATGACACCGTCATTTATGAAACGATTTGAAAAAAAAAAATCATGAGAAAGGATACAGTTCCCGATTGGTCCTATTAAATTTTTCTTGGCTAAATAACCCAATTCTCCAAATCCACACTGTGTAACGGCAGACGGGTTGAAGACGCTGTCTTGATGTTTTGATCATATTTATGCAAGATATTCTTCACTTCAACCTTTTTGTTCTAGGGTATATATGTGCATGCTTAATGCACGTGGCAGTGCCCACATTGGCGTTATACCACAAGTTATCTCCGGTCGATTTCTTACCGCCGCCGGATCATCTCGTCGATCCCAACTTTGGCTACAGCATCACCTATGATCCAGAGCACAGCAAGTAAGAGCTTGTAAAATTTGAATACTGACAAACCTAACCACTCTAGACTTCAGAAATTACGTAGAGCACTGTAATTTCGAGATTAGTGTTTGGAAACAATTAATTGGGTGTAATTGGCAAACGTTAGGTCCCTATATAAATAACATCACGCCTGTATCCCTACCAATACAAACCAAACACCGTGGAGACTTTACAATTACTTATTGGCAAAACCTAATCCTATAACAAAAATCTAACATATTATTTATTATATATTCCGGTTATACTTACGGGTGTATTCGGGAATGCCCGACTAGTTTCGGACTCGACCGGAGCCCTTATTCATGAGCTGGTTACGCGGCAATAATATGGATAACACTCACGAAAGTTATTATAGTAATAATCTAACAATTTGACAAAAAATTGTGCAAACCGCAGATGTTCTCCCGAGTCTAGGTGGTTGTGTATGTGATATTTCAGGTTTCTGAAACGCACCCACAACACAGGAGAAATTCCTAGTGTGAGGGAAGTTTCTTTTTTTTAAGAAAATGAAAAAATTGCTATCACTTCCTTTAGCATGACAATGAATAGAGATGTCAGTAGACTTAAAAGAGTCGAACTAAAAAAATCTTTTACCATTGTTCATAAGTAGTAAGAGGGATGATGTATTCAATATTTTATTGTGTTTTACAATTTCCAGATTAGTAATAAGTGCACCAACAGAAGGCGACATCGGGGAAGTCTATACGTGTGGTGTAATCGACAGAAAATGTTCGAAGATAGTGAAAACCATAGATCGAAGTAAGTCTTTTTTATTTACTCGCACACCTTACTTTAAAAATCTGCAAAAACAAGCTGTCACTGTCACTTGCATGTCAAAGACTAGAGACATCTCTATTCTTTGACATTTAAATGACAGTGACTGATTTTTTTTAGATTGTCAAAGATTATAGATGTCAATAGACTTGAAAGGTGTTTAAACTAAGGGAGGTTAAGGCATCGTTTAGAAGTAAGAGTGTACGTAGGTACACTCTTACTTAGTAGTTTTCATTCTTCATTATAGTAGTAGTACTATTAGATATTAATCAATGATCTTACAAAAGTATAGATACATCATATGCTTACAAAATCAACGATGAAAGTCTGCCGAAACGCGCACACAAAATTGTTTTGCCCAACATTTCACTACATTGAACGAAATGTAAAAGAGATAGCATAATGTATAAATAAATAGGAATAAAAGAATAAGCAAGTGTTTGACACTTGCGCGTGTTAAAAGCCAAGTCTTCACACTGCTTTATGCGAACCAATCACATTAATATTATAAAGGCGAAAGTTTGTGAGTGTGTTATGTTTGTTACCTCTTCACGCTCAAACGTCTAGACCGATATTGATGAAATTTCATATGGAGCTGACACCCTAGATTAACACATAGGCTACTTTTTATACCGAAAAAATGTGAGTAACACCGTGGGGTGCAGCTAGTGTCAAAATATGTCCATATTCGAGGCTTGAAAATGGACGCGTTAGAAATTTATAGCCTTACTTTAAAATATACATATAATATTAATACCATACCATTCTATTTATAGGGCATTGTGTATGGTTACCGATTTAATTATCATATTCCCTTATAAACTTACTAAACAATGATGTTTCTATTTTTGCCTGTTTGACGAGTCATACAGCTTTCTGACTTATACAATTAATTGAACTTTTTCCGTCCTATGGCGGATTTACTGCTAAAAGAATTGATATTTTATAGACGGACAGATTTCTTGATTCATTATCAAATTATTAGTTGAGCCCCACGGTGTAACTGGCTACATTTTTTCGGGATTATAAGTGGCCTATGTATCCAGGGTGTCAGCTATCTCCATATGAAATTTCATCAAAATTGGTCAAGCCGTTTGAGCGTGAAGAGGTAACAAACATACAAACACACTCACAAACTTTTGCCTTTATAATATTTGTGTGAAGATAGATGAAAATTTCAATGTTAGTTGTCATGAATATGCATGTCTTTAAATAATTACGACCTAATTGGCGCAGTGGTTTAGCGATTGGACTGCTGCGCTAGGGGTTGCGGGTTCGATTCCCGCACGGGACAAAAAATTGCGATCCGCAAATGTTTGTTCCGAGTCTGGGAGTTTGTGTATGTGATATTTCATAATTGTATAAGCGCACCCACGATACAGGAGAAATTCTAATAATTATCTTAGACACGTCGCCCCACATTAAAAAAAAGATAATAATTGTGGAAAACCTGTATGTTATACATAATACCATTGAGCACTATTGTACACCATATAAAGAATAAAATTTATTTGAATCTTTTATATAATTGCCTAATCAAATATTTTTTCTAACTATTCCAGTTGAACCTAAATTAAACCATACCTATTGGTTTGGAGCGACGGTCAAGGCTGGCCCTAACTTCGTTTTGGTAAGTTATATCTTAACTCAGTTTCTGATACTTTAATGATGATTATTCTTCTAAATGCGCAGGCGCAATAAGGCCTTTACATTTTTAGACACCACATTTTAAATTCCTTACGATTTTTTTTAAATTATCTTACCATACTACAAGTAATGACAAGTTTTCATTACTATAATCACCAATTTTAATTTTATTTTAATTGCAGATGTGTGCCCCGAGATTTGTAGAAACCAATCCAAGTAAGTGTACAATTAAACTTTTAAATGATCGCGTTGCATGACTATAATAGAAAATAACAACACGGGAATTAATGCGAACACCACTTCATTAATTTTTGGCTTGACATTTCGACCGAGTTACACCGGCCGTAGTCATAAGCAGACTCAGTCTGCTGAGTTACACCGGCCGTGGTCACAAGCAGACTGACGGTCGAAACATCAAGCAAAAAATTTAAAAAATTGTGTTCGCGTTAATTCCCTTGTTGTTATTTTATATTATACTAGCTGACCCGGGGTATGAAAATAGATGTTGGCCGATTCTCAGACCTACTCAATATGCTCTCAAAATTTCATGAGAATCAGTCAAGCCGTTTCGGAGGAGTACGGGAACGAACATTGTGACACGAGAATTTTATATACATATACCGGATGAACTTTTAGTCACCGTCCAAATTTCGATATATTTATCTTTGGCGAAAATCATTGAATACGTGTTTTTTCTTTTAGTATCACTCAATACAAAAATATTGAGTTATAACATCACAAAGTTATCTATAAAAAGTGTGTAAAGTTATGTCAGAGGCCTACAGGCGGCTTAAACTTTGACACCAGCTTGTTCATCAACCATACGATAAGAAGATGCTGAGATGACCGCTGTGAAATGCGGTTTAGGTAGAACATTGTTGATTGTGTTTTTGTCCACAGTCTACCGAGAGCCCGGTGCGTCAGGCCGCTGTTACAGTCTAAATAACGGAGTGGTGGCCCCTCTGAAAGTCGTTCCTGATTTTGATAGAAATAAAGAACCACATGACCTAATGGGTACGTAGATATAGAACCCCTTTATGTTAACTCTTTTTTTTAATTCTTAATTCTTTACTTATTTTATTTAAAGGAAGTTTTAAAACTAGTCGACGTTTTGAGGTCCTGGGTTCGAATCTTGGGCAAAGTGTTACCGGGTTTTTCTATTAGGTAATTCTTAGTTGCAGCACAAAGTCTGGATTTGTGCCCGGTTTTTGGCAATAGACTCACCCCGTATCACATTGGAACCTAACATAACTGGCGAAATTTTGTGTACTAATAGGTATACCTCTGCCTACTGCCTCGGGGAATACAGGCGTAATGTTATGTATGTATGATAGACAGGAATGGGATCAAACCCGTGACCTTCACCAATCCGTGCTGCTCTTTCATATTGTCTTCACGTGTCTTATTCTGATTTGTTTGTATCCGATTCCCAGAGCAAACAATGGATTCTTTCGGCTGGAGCATGGATGTGGCAGTCAATGATGCTGTTGTAGTGGGTGGCCCAGGAATGTTTAATGGTAAGTCGCCTTATAGATAAAGATAAAAAACTATTATAATTATTCAAAATAGACTTATTAAGTCCTTTTTTAACGTAATAAAGCATCAAGACAGCCCTCAAAAAACATCACCTCTTCCTAGTGCTGTATCTGGGTCGAAGAAACCATGCAACAAAATACCCAGAAGGGTAATGTCTGTCAAAATTTGGAAATTTACAGAAGTTATACAAGTCAGGAAGAAATCACACGTATAAACTGGGATCTGAGTTAAAGATTGATTTTTAATAAAACACTATTAATAAAAATAGGGTCAGCAGGACGACCCGTAACGAAGGAGCTTCTTTGTTATCTGCTGCTACTATTAGCCGTTTACTGTGTTACTCGTTAAAGGAACTACTTCATGTATTTTAGACAACTATAATAGCTTATGTGTTATTTTAATGGATAAATATTACTCTAAACTCCGTGCTTCGGAAGGCACGTTAAACCGTTGGTCTTGCGCCTGATCTCTCTCCGGTAGTGCCGGTCTACCGTCCGGTTAGGTCAGATGTATTTTCTCATAGAAATGAAGAATGTATTAGGTATATAACGAGTATATTAAATAAATGTTGTTTGTAAACTTAAAGGTCGGGCGATAATGTTCAAGGAGTACACAGCGACACCAGAACTTATGGAGAAAAATACACAACGAGGACTTTTTAATTTCGGTAAGATATTGATTGATTGTTGTGACTAAACTCCGCTCTCAGAAACGTTATAGATTACTCAAACAAACACAAGACGTCCACTGTTAAACAAAGGCCTCTTAGGTAAAGGGGGGGCAGTGTTGCCATAATCCGCACTTTTGGCAAGCGGCTTCGGTATCACAGTATTGGCAGTGAAGTTACAGAAGAGCCCACCTTCTGGATTTTCCCTTAGTCACCTCTGGCATCTTAATCACATCCACGGGAGGGAAGGGGGTGGTCAATTCTACGCCGAATACCACACGACAATAGAGATGTCAATTGACTTAATACGGGGTTTAGTTAATACCAGTATGAACCTCGTTTACCAATAAGAGGAAAGGAGTATATTTATTTTTAATAATTTACATTTTAGAAACCCATTTTTTTTCTTTTTTTTTAATGTCTCCGAGTACGACGGCTTGTATATTACGATGGTACCTTTTTTGGTTTAAATAATGAAAATGAAACGTTCTCAGGTTACGGAGTGTCGTCGGGCACGTTTATAAACGACAAGTTGTCGTATGCTATTAGTTCAACCTACGGAACGATGGGCGCGGGACAGGTATGTATTAGTTCTATAAAACTATCACAACTTGGCCTTTATGCAGGATTTTTACGGACATATAACGTAAAATTACTGACATCCCACTTCACACTAATATTATGAAGGCGAAAGTTTCACGCTCAAACAGCTACACCGATTTTGATGAAATTTTATATGGAGATAACTGACAGCCTGGATTAACACATCTTTTTATTCCGAATAAATGTAGCGGGTAACACCGCGGGGCGCAGCTTGTATAACATAAAATCATAATTATGCAGACAACATAATTAGTAGCCTAATATGAAACCTTATGTCAAATAACTTTCCTCCATTCTTTGCTACGAAAATGGTCGAAAACTTCCCCTGTACTAATAAATTCATTTTATATCCTCACAGGTATCCTTCTACCATGGCACGCAATGGTTCAACCTATTGTCCAAGGGTGAGGATGTTAAGCTAGTGGGCTCAATGTTCGGGGCAGTGTTGTGTGCGGCGAAACTGAAGGGAAATCGGGCAGATCTGCTTGTGGGTGCTCCGACATACACCACGAAGTCCAGCTACGACATCGGTGCAGTTTACGTATACCTGGCCCTGAGGAAAGGCGTAAGTAATGAGGGTCTTAAAATACCTATTTTGACGACCTGAATGGCGCAGTAGTGATGCGATTGGACTGCTCCGCAAGGTTGCATGTTGGATTTCCAAAAAATGATCGATTCACAATTTTTTTTGCGTACCGCAGACGTTTGTACCGAGTCTAGGTGTTCACTGCTGGACGTAGGCCTCTCCCAGGGTACTTTGAATATAAATAAAACAATAGGTTATCAATGAGTTTAGGTGTAGTGGTTTGACAAGTATTCTACCAACTGAGCCACTGTGTCACTGCTCGCATCCATCAAATTTCAAGTTCCCTTTTTAGGATTTACGTCATAAGGGTGACGTCAGGTATTATCTGTTGGAATCTACGATTACCAACTCAGTGTTGTACCTTTACAGCTACAAACCACTGAAACGATAATACCAACCCAAATTTACATGACTTTTTGTATTTTTTATGCATGTTGCCATGCTAGGCTTAAATTTTAAATTGATTAAGGGAAACTTGAAAAATGTTGGACACGAGCGGGACTCGAAAGTTCAAGTTTCCCTTAATCAATTTAAAATTTAAGCCTAGCATGGCAACATGCATAAAAAATACAAAAAGTCATGTAAGTATTCACATAATATAATACTATTTTACTCCACGCCGCGGCCAATCAGGCATACCACCGCGTGGTTCGAAGATCTTCTCTTTTCGTTAGAAGAACTACACGTACACATCCCTTCCTCCACATGTGCAATAAAGAATTACTTAAATTCCTAAGTTCACTTTTTGTATTTCTTGCAGAGATCCCCAGTTTTCAAAAGGAAAATCATCGGTCAAACAGAAGGATCATTATTCGGTAGCGCAATCATCAGTCTTGGTGACTTGAACGGTGATGAAAAAGCTGGTACGAATTATTTTTAAATATTATAAAAAGCCGGCAAGTGCGAGACGGACGCGCACACTAAGGGTTCCGTACCATTATCTATAAAAACTTTTTTATTGATACTTCCACAGAAGTGGCAATCGGGGCACCGTTCGATGACAATGGCCGCGGTGCGGTGTACATATACAGTGGCAGCGAGCTGATCAGCGACAAGACGGAGAAGACTCTGACCTGGATGCAGAAGATCGAGCCGGAGGCAACCAAGAAATACGTCTCGTTCGGATACAGTCTTACGTCTCTACTCGACTTCGACAAAAATGGATGTCATGGTAATTGATTCTAAACATGATAACTCACACGGTGATGCACATCATAATCCTAAGACATCCACTGATGAACAAGGGCCTCCCCCGTAAATAGGGCAGGGGTTTGCGATAATCCCCACGCTTGGCAAGCGGCTTGGGGATCGCAGTATGGGTAGTAAAATTACAGAAGACGCTGTCCATCTTCTGGATTTTCCCTTTAGTCGCCTCCTATGACACCCACGGGAGGAAAGGGGGTGGTCTATTCTTTGCCGGATACCACTCGAAACACCACCACCATGGATAGTCCATATTCAATTAATATTTGTAGCAATTGAGTTGGGTGACCAACATTTTTGCCAGAGTCGAGTTTTAGGTTTTTTTTTACATATCGATTGCCCAATCGAATAAACGCATATTTCTACTTACCAAGCAGTAGCTATCTAACTTTTTCATAACTTGTTCAAAAATACCGCAGAAATAAGAAATGGAAACCTTTATTGCATGGAAAAATTACCAAATTTCTACCCTTACTTATAAAAACTATCAGTGTTGAACAAATGATTAAATTATGCCTATCACTGTCGTTTGCATGTCAAAGAATAGAGATGTTAATAGACTTAACAAGTAGTTATCTTAATGATGCGTTTAATAACATGTTTTATGTATTTAAAGTAAGGGGCCCTCGACATATCTGTGATTTATAATTATATTTTTGTGCAGAACTAGCGATTGGCGCACCATACAGTGACGCGGTCGTTTTACTGAGGTGTATGGCAGCTGTCACAGTCAAATTGTCAATAGTATTCCCGAAATTAGAGGTAAACAGAGTAAGAATAGCTTATTTGCTTGAAATAATGGTGTTTACAGTTAGAGTTTTTGTAAAAATAGTCTCACATATTTCGCCTACTTTTTTCGGCATGCAAAACCGAAATACATATTAAAATGAAGTTAACAAACACAAGCATATCAACTAAGGTCTTGACTGTTACGGAGGCTTCTCACGGCGCGTTGTACCCCGAGCCGTACCGCGCGGTTAGATTTTTATCATCAGCCAGAAGACATCCACTGTTAAACAAAGGCCTCCCCTTTAGGTAAGTGGGGGGGTGCCATAATCCCCACGCTTGGCAAAAGGCTTGGGGATCGCAGTATTGGTGGTGAAATTACATAAGAGGCTGCTGCCGATCGTCTGGATTTTCCCTTAGTCGTCTCTAGCGACTCCTACGGAGGAAAGGGGTGGTAAATTTTAGGCCGGATACCGCACGGCACGGTCGATTTTTACCGGCCAGTAATTAGTGTGAACGAACACGAGCTACCCCCTCTCTAGCGTTGCTCGGCGCTGGCGTGGCTCATGTTATTCGCCCCGTGAGAAGCCACCATGACCAGGTCGACAGATTGACGAAATCTAAGCTTGGCAAATACGCAGGGTTTGCTTAAATAAAATGGGTTTTATTTTAAATTAAGTTTAGTCTGAGGCCCTATCAATTAATTGTGTATTCCTTGTTTCAGAATCGCGCGGTAAACACTATTTTCTCTATGTCAGTATGTTTGGCAGTGGAATACCCAAACCTTCCGAAAAAGGTTATAGCAAGTAAGTCTTATCAAGATTATATATAATAAAATCATTTTGTTGTGGGTTCCAGGACAGTCTAGTCATTGCTCTGGGACGCTTCGAGCGTCATTGTCTAGATGGTTCTCATTATAGATCCTGACTTATAGGAGTAACAATGATGGGCACGAGATGCGGGCTAGACCCGAAAAAAAATTTATTAAAATGCGAGGTTTTAAAAATACATACATAAGATAAAGTCCCAACCAAAGGCAGTCAGGAGAGGTGTATGAGTCCCAGTGTAATAAATAGGAGCAAGCCGAAACTGAGCAACAGTCAAGAGTCCGTACTGCTGCCATACTACCTAATGCAAAACAACCAATATTATTTTCCAACCCAGGATTAAACTCCTAACCAATACCATCGTTAATGATTATCCAATATTTCAGACATATCGACCACCGTGGAGATGATTCATCCAGTTGCACAACTGGGCACGGCCAAAGGAGCACCCTTCACATTTTTTACATCGCTACAGGACAGAAAAACCGAGTACTGCTCTAAAGTACCCTTCACTCTGCCGCTGGTAATATATTTTTGACTAACTATGCCCTGCAGCGTTACCCGCTACATTTCTTCGGGATAAAGTAGCCTATTTGTTAATCCAAAGTGACAGCTACCCGTATACCAAATTTTATCAAAATTGGTCCTGCCGTTTGAGCGTAAAAAAGTAACAAACACACTCACAAACTTTCGCCTTTGTAATATTAGTGTGATGCAACAATTACTACGCAGGACCCAGTCATCCAAACTTGTTTGGCGACGACCTGATTGGCGCAGTGGCTAAGTGGTTGGACTGCTGCGCTAGGCCATGTGGGTTCGATTCCTGCTCGGGTCAAAAATTTTTGTGATATGTAGATTTTGTCCCGAGTCTGAGTGCTCGAGTATGTGGTATTTCATGTTAATGAAACGCACCTTCATTACAGTAGAAATTTAAAGCCGTTTTGACGGGCGACGTTTTTTATAAAAAGAAAATAAAAAGGGCTAGAAAATGCCTTGTGATTAAAAAAACGCTTTGTGTTGTAATACGACTAAAACATTTGATTTTTTTAGAATGGTAACTACGAGACGGAGATTGATGTCGTGGCGACTGCTACCCTGATAAAAGATCCTGCGAAGGATAATCATTTTGATAGCTCCCGAGTGATCTTAAGCGACCGTAGTATACTGACTGTGCGGAACTCGCTGTGGGCGGCTGAATGCACAGGCAATAAGGAGTGCTCGCCCAATCTCAACTTGACGATTTCCTCGGATTTAAGGTTGGTGCAATAATGTCTAATTTATGACGATGGTGTTACCTATCTCAACTTACCCTTTATAAGTCTATGGACTTCTCTATCCTATGACATGCTAACGACAGGTATATTCAAATCCGCTAGCTGCGCTCGCGGTGTTACCCGCTACATTTTTCCGGGTAAAAAGTAGCCTATGTGCTAATCCAGTTTCGGATACCACCATATAAAATTTCAATAAAATCCATTTAGCTGTTTTTACGAGAAAAAGTAACAAACATCCTTCCATACATATGTACAAACTTTCGCGTTTATATAAGTAGGGATTAAGGTACCGTTCACGGTTTTTAGCTACTGATAAGTAGTTTATAGTACTCACTTGAATTCGAAAAGACTGGTGCGTAGCAGGGTTTGAACTTGCGACCTTGGACTTGGCAATCCAACAGTCATATCACACGGCTATCGCAGCTTAGTAGACCAGTTAAAGGCAGGTAATAAAACAACTCTATGTCTTCCACAGCGACGATTACATTATCGGCTCGACTGAAACCGAGGCGTTCTCTGTGACCGTGGAAAATGTTGGAGATGTAGCATATGACGCGTGCTTGCGCGTACGCATCATCGGCGCCGGCGTCTTCCAAACGTCGCATTCCTGCGTGTCTGAGCATGGAGCTGACACTTTGTTGTGTACTCCGTCGAAACCTGTGAGGAAGGGTAGTTCATGGGTACGTAGATATTTGACTATGGTAGCTGAGAAACTGTATGTCTCTTTCTTATGTTCAGGAAGATTAGGGTCTCTATCTTCTTTTATTGGACTAACCAGGGTGCGCCGGAAGATCTATTTCATTGGACGACCCTCGTGAACACTTTATAATGAACAATGTTGCCCCACAATTAAGTTACTTCGAATTATGGGTGCAAGTGGCGAGTCTCCACGAGTGGCGATACTTAAGGACCTCCGGCGCACCCTGGATGGTCAGCCACGCTGCCATCCTTGTTGACCGACCAATTTCCACACTACGGCAAGACCATGTGGATATTGGCTTATGTACGAAGAAGAAGATGTAACTGTAGCTGTTTTTTTGTTAAATTACGACATATACAAATATCAAAGAATATAAGAATATGAACTTATATCTTAAGTGCCTGTCTGGTAAAACTTATATGATAGCTAATTGATAAGAACAGGCGTGAATATGCGTGATGCTTAAAACATATTTTACTGTTATAACTCTCATTAGTGTTTTCTATATTATTTAGTAAGTCTCCCGGTTTTACTCAAGTATTTATTAAGGAATGCCCGAGTAATTTCGGACCCAGACGGAGTCGTTATTCATGGCTGGTGACGAAGCAGAGGCGCGAGCCGAACTTTACATTATTATAATATACTACAGCCTAAAACATATTTCAGAACACTGGCAAAATACTGATGGACATGAAGGATTTGACGAATAAGGACAACAGCATAACACTCGATATGTCCCTGTACAATCGCTGCAAGGATCCCAACTCTAAGAACAGCACGAAAACCTTTAAACTCCAGAGCGACCCTAGCGGCATCAGTATATCTGGGTTGGTTCTCCTTCTTATCGTATGGTAGATGAACAATCTGGTGTCAAAGTTTAAATCGCCTGTAGGCCTCTGACATGGCTTTCCACTCGGTTATCTGTGCTGTAATATGTATATCTCGGACTTTGATCCCCAATAACTCCGACTGACATTGAAAGCAATGCCATGTGGGAAGTACGCACATTTTGGTCGCAAATTAATTCAATTCATGAGCGACAGGGTTATCCACTACGTATGCAAGTTTATGCTAGATGTGTCAGTGCCGATGTCTTGCCGTTTTGAGATCATTCCGTAGTATCTACATTGTCTCCCCAATTATAATCATTGCATCTTTTCCCAGTATTGAACTCTGCTTTCAAACTAATAGTGCAACCATGTGTATTTTATATTGAGCAAATGCTAATCTCCACAACATAGTTACTGGGTATTCAGATACTCCTGACGGACACTCCAGACTTCCGAGTGGTATATAAGCATTGAAATATAAACAGATGATTGAAAACTTCAATTCATAAAATCATGGAACCTTCTCAAAAGCTTCATCACTTACATATAATATTTTTGTCTGCAGAATTACTAATATCGGAAATGTGGTCAACGTATCGAAGGCGGAGGTCCAGATCAATGGGAAACAGTTGGAACACGTCTATACGGTAAGGAGGACTTATTAATAAAGAAGCCATAATTAGACAACATAATTAAGAATTTGATAAATGACACGCTAAGCTGTATGGATTCGAATTTGATTCCGAACCTATTCAGCTATTTACATGTTTTTTTTTAAACAGACAAATATTGATATGAACGGTCGATGATAGTTCTAATGATAATATCATGTCTGTGCAGATCAATGAAACATAAAAGAACATTCAAGTGTGGGGTATAAATTTATCAAAAAAACTAAATATTACCGAAACTTTAGCGATTCGCTGATTTTTGGAGCAGACTCCGCCTTTTTTAGAGTTATATTTCCGTTTTAAAGTGTAGCAACAGTTAGAAAACTGATCTTCTAAACGTTCTTAATTCTTTATTGTACACATAATAACATTACAGATAATTAACAACGGCTTAACAAACTGGGTGGGGCTAACTAGCAGAGTCGTGCTGCAGAAGCAACCGTACATCAAATACAACGAGATGCCAGCTTCGGTAAGTACTATTCCCACTACAACACTATCACTAATATAATGCATTGAGGGGCTCATGGCTGAGCTGTCGGTCTGGGTAAGCAGAGCTTGCCGGAGCCTGTGATTGGACGGGAGATCATTTTTCACTCAAAAAGATTTCTTTCTTCATGCTTCAATAATCACAAGTTCTTCAAGCCATGGAATCACGATAAAATAGTGGTCCGGTACCTGGTCTCTCTTCATTCCCCTTTCGGCCTATGTGTGTGACGAAATTGAGAATGCAACGCGCGACGCTGACTGCACACACTTTTAGTGTCACATCGCTAGTCTCAATTGAGAATTGAGAGTAACCCAGTTTGGAGTAGTAGTTATAATAAAAACTATTTACACTTCTTATTAATTGGTAATTTTTAATTATTTGACGATATAGCTAATTCGCTAAGAAGACCTGGACTAAAACGCTTAAAATAGAGGATTGGAGAGCAAATGGATGACCTACATCCAGCAGTGGGTGATGCAGTGCTGCAATGATGATGATGACGTTTTTCTTTCAGTTATACGTGGACCACACTTTACAAACCGCGTGTCAAATCGTCTCCGACAACACGGATGAGGTCCAACTTGATTGTAAAATAGACAGCTTGAAGTCAAAGTCACAAACTATTAAGATTATCGCTCCTATGAACATTATACCTGGAACTCTAGGTAAGTACCACAATATTATTAATTTTCTAGCCTTAAACTTAGCAAAGTCATAGTAAAAGGCAGGTATTTTATTTCGGCCACATCCACTTGTAATTTAATTAAGTAGAGCCTAACTTTTAGGAGGAAGAAAATCGGAGAGAAACTCCAACGCAACTCTTTAAAAATAATTTTTAACACGTAACATCACGCCTGTATTCCCCGAAGGGGAAGGCAGAGGTACCTATACCTACCTATAGTACACCCACATTTCACCATTAAAAATCCCAATGTTATACGGGGTGAGCCTATTGCCATCAACCAAGCACAAGGCTGTTAGTGAGAATTACCTAATGGATAAACCCAAAAGCACCTAACCTGACCCGGGATTCGAACTCAAGACCGCATGCTCAGCAGTCGCGTTTACCTAGACCTGTTGGTCTAGGCAACCTAATAGTTGCAGCACAGTATAAAAAACAACGTCGGGTTTGTTAGAACACTTATAACTCGAGAATTGCGAATATCAGAATACCTAAGAAAATATCGAAACAATTCATGAAAATAAATTAAACATGTAATTTTTTTAATAAATTAGGTTTGGTACTCCGCCATCTTTCGCAATTGACAGCTCACGTCACGCTGCTTTTCCGGGCAGAACGACGTCTGCCGGGTCCGCTAGTAATAAAAAAAAATACTTTTCAGATCAAGTTCTTGACGGTGCCAACGTGACAGTAAATTCCAGCATATCAATGACCCTGCCTGCCGCTCAAGCCAAAGAAATCAAAGACAGGTGAAAACTCTTCACATTTTATAAGATTTTACCTCATTCACTTGTTTATTTACTTTTTTACTTGTTTATTTCCTTTTTTTTTTTGGTCTTTTACATTTTACTGTTTTAATTTCACTGGTAAACACTGTTTTTGTCACATGAACTTTGTTATGATTTTTATTTATGTTGGTGTACCCTCATTAAAAATATATAACAGTTTTGTTTCTATCACATCCAGTTTTCTTGTAACAGCTACATATTCATTTCTGACCTCATCTACGTTTCTTTGTTTACATAACTGCATTTAGTCGACTGTGTAACTATTGTGTTTGCTAAATTACATTTTATTTACATTAGTTAGATCGTAAATATGCCACGAAAGTGTTTGAACAACCCGGACAATTTTTGTTATGTGTGTGGAGAATTAACTTTTACATCTCAGCGTCGAAATTTCACATCACTAATTGAACAGTGCTATTTAGACTATTTTGGTTTTCCTGTGAGGAATCAAGACAAATCCTGGGTTCCACATAAATGTTGTGTAACGTGTGAGGCTCCTTTTAGGTTGGGCTAAACAAGAACCTAGACATTTGTCATTTGCTATACCAATGATTTGGACGGAACCAAAGGATCATGTAAGTGATTGTTATTTTTGTTTGACTCAAACAAAAGGTATTACTACCAATGTTAAAAATGATCCTCTAGTGAACCCTGATGACATACTTTTACCACCGTTGCACATAAAGCTTGGCCTGATAAAAATTTTTGTAAAAGCTATGCCTAAAGATGGAGATGGATTTTTATATCTAAAAGAGAAATTCCCTAAACTCAGCGAGGCGAAAAAGAGGGAATATTTGTAGGCCCACAAATACGGCAATTGATGAAGGATAAGAGCTTTGAAGAAAAACTGAATGATCAGGAAAAACTCGCCTGGAAATGTTTTGTGAATGTTGTTCAAAATTTTCTAGGTAACCATAAAGCGGAAAATTACAAAGATTTAATAAATGAACTTATGATATCATTTGAAGCTTTGGGGTGTAATATGTCCTTGAAAATACATATGCTGGACTCTCATCTGGATTTCTTTCCGGCAAATTTGGGTGCTGTGAGTGACGAACAAGGTGAGAGGTTCCATCAAGACATTTCCTTAATGGAGAAGCGTTATCAAGGGAAATGGAGTTCAGGAATGCTAGCAGACTATTGTTGGAGACTTAAAAGGGACCTACCGGAAGCCAAATATTCAAGAAAATCATAAGTAGATATTAGGAAATAATTCTGTAAGTGTGGCTGAATTTCGTACTTTTTACGAAAATATATGTTTTGATGTCACAAGAAAACATGATGTGTACATTTTTTTTCATTGATATATCATTGTTTTGTGGCTCTAGTATATTCAAAATTTGATATAAATTTTCATGTGACAAAAAAAAATTACAAATTTGTTGACCAGTGTTTTTAGTATCTTTCTTTTTAATAAATTACTGTTATTCTTAATCCAGCTTCCATACCGTAACGATAGCTGATAGTAATCTGTGGAAATGTTATGGATTGTACACTTAACATAATAAGTACAAACAAATTCCTGTGTATTACATAGTGTATAATTGTTTGTTTCCTGAATAAAATAAAAAAAAAAAAAAAATTCACCCCCGTACCATGAACTCAGCGGGACAGTTAAGACGTGGAAGCGAGAGACCGCTACGTGCAGTGTAATACGGCGTTTCGCTTCCACAACGTAAACTGTACTGCGTTAAGGGTTCATGGTAAATGGGCAGGTACCTATAAACTAATACGACGACCTGTTTAGCGCAGTGGCTAAGCGATTGGACTGCTGCGCTAGGGGTTGCGAGTTCGATTCCCGCAAGGGGCAAAACTTTGTGCGAACCACAGATGTTTGTCCTGAGTCTGGGTGTTTGTGTATGTGATATTTCATGTTTGTGAAACGCACCCACGACACAGGAGAAATTCCTAGTGTGGGGCGACGTTTGTTTTAAAAAAAAAAATAAGAATCGTTCTATGCGAACAGTGTACTTAGTGTACTTAGTATACCAATAAACATGACATAAAATCTACTGTTAACATACAAAATCACCATTTAGAACCACCTTTATAAAGCCTTAAAATTGTCACTGCCTTCTGACTTCCTCGTTTGTCTAAAGTTTAGTGGTCGCTAAGCGTGACTGCTGAGCATGAGGTCCTGGGTTCGAATCCCGGGTCGGGCAACTTTATTGTAACGTTAGATAATTCACAGTAGCACGGAGTCTACTTGTGCCCAGTTGATAGCAATAGGCTCGCTCCATTGGGGCGCGCCGATTGCCATCGCCTCGCGCTATTCCATTGGGGCCTGCAACATAACTGTCCAAATGGTGCTGTACTGTACAGGCTGTACACCTCTGCCTTCTGGAAGTAGCGGCGTGTTGTAATTTGATGTTTGAATTTTTTTAGCGTAACGACGACTATACTACTGAAAGATCCGGAGGTACCGCTATGGGTAATCATTGTGGCCAGTCTGGTCGGCATATTCATCATAATTATCATCGCCTTCGCACTCTACGAGGTAACTATTTATAATAGAATAGAATAGAAAATTATTCGACACAGAATAGAAAATTATTGACTGCCTCGTCGGTCAAGTGGTCGCCAAGCGCGACTGCTAAGCACGTGGTACTGGGTTCAAATCCTGGGTCGGGCAAAGTGTTACTGGATTTTTCCATTAGGTCATTCTCAGTGGCAGCACGAAATCTGGATTTGTGCCCGGTTGATGGCAATAGGCTCGCCCCCTATTACATTGGGACCTAAAAACATAACTGGCGAAATGTGTGTCTACTAAAATTATGTGCACCTCTGCGTACTCCTTCGGGGAATACAGGCGTGATGTTATGTTATGTGTGTAACCAACATGTAAAATACAATCAGTAGTATACAGTCAGGTGTGTAAAGCCATGTCAGAGGCCTACAGGCGGCTTAAACTCTGACACCAGGTTGTTCATCAACCATACTGTAATAAGTCAGCATCTTAAGTACCTAACATGTTAAGAAACCTTATGTCACATAATTGAAATAAACACATCAATTCGAGTTCTTGTTTCAAATTATAGAAACGTCCAAATGATAATCTGAGGATATTTAAGACCTTTTTACTATATAAGAAGTTGGTCCTTTATTAATGGTATGTTAAAAAAGTTAATGTTTCATTTCAGTGTGGTTTCCTACAACGCAAGAATAAGACAAAATTGGAGAATCTACGAAAGAGTGTTCACAGGCAAACTATGGTGAGTACTGGCCAATTAGCATAACTTATTCAAACTATTAAAGCGATGCACAATCCGGGATCTCCGCCAGCTGCTGATTTAAACACTAGCTTCATTATCAGCCGCAAGACGTTCACTGTTGAACAAAGGCCTCCCACTTAGGTAAGGGGGGGGAGGTGCCATAATCCCACGCTTGGCAAGCGGCTTGGAGATCGCAGTATTGGTGGTGTAGTTACGAAAAGACGCTCCTGCCCATCTTCTGGATTTCCCTTAGTCGCCTCTTACGACATCCACTGGAGGAAAGGAGGTGGTCAGTTCTAGAACGGATACCTACCACTTGGCACAAGCAATCCATTGTAAGAAGATAACATACAATACTAGACGATATGCTCAAATGATCCTTGATAAATCTCTCTTGTATAGTTTCTGTCACGTAAAAATAACACTGACTGTCATCTTAATTCTTGAAATTCCAGTGATATGTAACTAGAAAAGTACCAACAATGAATGTACAATACAACAATTACACTAAATTATAAACCACAATAGCCTAGGACCATAGGAAGCCACTATATCCAAGTGCAAACTGTAACTGATAGTCGCCCAGCCTTGTTCTTCGTGACGGGAACTATACTCACTACCTATATGTATAATATTGGATAGACATAGAACACATGTTTACCTCTCTAACTTTCAAACTATCGCGTTGCATGATTACAATAGCATTTTACAGCACGGGAATTCACACGATCACAAATTTTTAATTTTTGGCTTGAGGTTTCGACCGAGTTGCACCGGCCGTCGTCACAAGCAATCTGCTTAATTCCCGAGTTGTTATTTAATTCTATAATAAACGTGTTTACCTCACTTGAACGTTTCTCTTGTCAGACGCGGTCAATGATGATAACTCGGGCGTCTGGGAGTCGCAGCAGTGACCGAGCGCAAATCCTGGATTGCACCATGGAAGAGAAGGAGGATGACAGCCACACTAACACCAAATAAACATAACATAACATTATGCCTGTATTCCCCGATAGATAGGCAGACACACACTTATAGTACACCCACATTTCGCTCATAAGTCACAATGTCGGAGGCGAGCCTATTGCCATCAACCGGGCGTAATTCCAGACTCCATCCTGCTACTTTGCCAAATGGAAAAGTTCAATAACAGTCTAACCGACCTGGTATTTGAAACGAAGGCCCTCATGCTTAGCAGTCGCGCTTAGCGACCACTACGCCAACGAGGCAGTCAACTTAAAGTCCAAATAAACTATTTACAATATTAGCAATTCGATCAATCAAGTTTAACATAATAAAATTAAAACAGGTAGGTAGCATTAAGTAAATAAAAAAATATTTTATATAAATTTTCTCTTGCAATACTTTTACCTATCTATAAGTGTATTTAATTCGATATAAAATTGACTTGGCTATTGATCAAGACAATTGAGTATACAAATCAGTAACGGTGAGCAATTGTCACCATGCATTAATTTAAAATAAATTATTGTAAGTTATTTTTGTGGTTTATAATTTTGTAAGAACAGTATGTATTAAAGTTAGAAATAAAATGTATTTCAGTTTTTTATACACACCTATAGGAGTACTAATAATAGGATATAACTACCTGAATGGCGCAGTGGCTAACCTGGACTACTACGCTCAGGGTTTAATTCCCGCACGGAACAAAAAATTGTAAAACGTACCCTCGATACAGATAAAATTCTTAGTGTGGAGCGACGACGTTTTTTTATAAAATAAAAGATATATTATGTAAACAGGAAATTTATTATAATTATGGAGAACGTTATGTCCCAAGACTTCAAAAATACATAAAAAATATAAATAAAGCATTTGTATATTAATGTTAATGTCAATGAACCTCTTTTTCACAAATGAATCCGAAGAAGTGGGAACAGTCAATGTCGTTGAGTTTCCCGTCGTTCATGAAGATGCAGCCACAGTACTCTCGGCCTAAAGCGTTGTTTGGCTCATTGTCCGACCAAACACTGTAGCCAGCCTCCTCCAAAGTTTGATCTGTATATAAAGGGCAAAATTATAGAAAAAAGATTAACCATGAAAGTGCCTTTTGAATTACTGTGTTTTATTTAAAAAGCACAATTATTAGCAAATGTTTTACTTAGACTGTCTATTAAAAGTAACTTAAGATCTTTATCTGAGGTATTCGAACCACGCTTGGATAAACCTAACGCCTCTGGTCTGGGCTCTTGGACATCTTTGGTCAAAGATTATATCGACGTAAGTGCTGTCCAGAAAACTGAAATGCCTATGGTTTCAGCGCTAAAAAGGTTATTTGTAGCCATAAAATGTAGAACAAAAAAGTTTAAAGCAAAAGTTTCGTCAACACTTCTGACATTGTCGGATAGGACGTTAACACCCTAATATAATTTCAATTACGAACACCGTAGCACTAGCAAATACCAATAGACTCACTGAAAATAGTTTTGAAGACAGCAGTAGCGTTTCCGACGGGAACTTCGGCCCTATATCCAGCGAAGAAGAAGTAGAAGGCCCTGGATCCTGGGACCTTAGGCTCCGTGTTGGTGAGGTTGAACACCACGTCGTGCTCGGCTTGGGAGTTGAGCACCACCAGGTGCGCGCCCTCCGCCTGGCACTCCGCGTAAGCCTGGCTCCACGAATACGCAATCTGAGGAATCTTGTAGCAGCTACTCACTGATTCGTAGTACTTGTAATCTGCCAAATAATAAGGGAATTCGTATATTTTTTTTGGGACAAGCCCACCACTCATGCCCATCATTGCAACTCCTGTAAGCCAGGATCTACAATGATAACCGTTGAGAACCATCGAGGCAATGAAGCTCGAGGCGTCCCAGAGAAATGACTCGACTGTCTTGGAACCCGCAACGAAATTAATCATAAAAGAATATATAGGAGGAGTAGGAATATAAATTTAGTCCGACTTCCCTCCATAGCAAGCGGGAGACACAAAGATTAATATGCCAAAAGTATAATAAATATGGGATCCACAACTGAGATAAGCCCAGTCGCTAAGCACCACGGGTATAAAAGTTAAAAACTACTGGGTCCTAATTGTTATTTTGATTCCAATAGTAGGTATGGCAAAAACGTCTGAAAGCACGGAAATTTGATCTGGTCGCAACAAGGTCCTCATAATAAATTACACCGGATGTAACATATATGCTGTCTAACAAGGTATTACGTTCATTCTGCCATAGACCACACTCCCACAGGATATGATGTGCTGTTTGCTCGTATTCACAATCTGGCGTTGAGCAGTGGGAGGGAAGGGAATTCGTATAGTTTTTTGTAGGACATTTTATTTTTAGTTTTCAGTTTTAGTCACCAATGTTTAATAAATGAAGGAATTTCATATTATTATCGTACCTACCATCCTCTGGTGTTGATGCGACCGGTGGATGCAAATTGCAAGTTGCATTCATTGTGGCGTTCTAAGGGCGAGGCCTTTGTTCAACAGTGGACGTGTTCAGGCTGATGATGATAATGACTTTCATCGTTTGACTTTTGTATTAGCGCTTGACACGGCTGGTCTTAAGGTAAAACAGTGGGAGTCCAAGATAACTTGATAGCGATTCAAATGCTGGGGCTAATATAAAGTTCTGCATCTTATACCTAATTTGGTACAAGGTATTTACTAAATCTAAATAAATAACATCGTCATTTAGTTAACATACTCGCAAGTCACTCTTCAGTGTTTCCTACATACGGCTAAACCTCTGACGTAGCCATGTTTACTATGTAAAGTAAACGGTTTTACACATCGATCTTTCCCTGACCATTGTGGAGACAAGTAAACAAAAGAAACAAAGCAGCTTAAACCATAGAGCTATGCCGTGTGGTATCCGGTTTAGAATTGACCACCCCCTCTCCTCCCGTGGGTGTCATAAGAGGCGATTAAGGGAAAAAATCCAAAAGATGGGCAGCAGCGTCTTCTGTAACTTAACCACCAATACTGCGATCCCCAAGCCGCTTGCCAAGCGTGGGGATTATGGCAAACCCCCCCAAATGACAAACAGAAGTTAAATTACTAAATATAATACTAATTAGTTAATTACTAGAGCCATAAACGTCGCAAGTTCTGTCGTACGGCGCGTCTTTGGCGGCCACCTTGCATATGAAGGGCAGCTCTCTGAAGCAGGACATGGTCTCGATGTCGCCGTTCCGAGTCACTACCTCGCACTGACTTGACTCAATTTCTTCGCTATCCGATGGGGCCACTGCAAGAGTACAAAATGTAATATAGCTAACAGTAGTTAAGTAACAATTCCCAACCTTATCCTTAACTATATCAATTAAATAACTCTAAATCAGCTATTAATACACTACAATCTACACTATGCGTTTAAGGGGGACAGAACATCTACGCAATGTATATTGTCAACTGCCTTCAACTGACCCGAGTTGGTGACAACTTCATATTATTTACTTTTCTAACCCATTCCCAATTGCCCATGGTAATATAACCAATGCTCATTCCTTCTCTATACGAGAAGAGGCCTTTGCCCTGCAGTGGGACAGTTATAGGCTTAATTATTAATTATTTTAATATAAATATACAGGAGTTACTTACAGTTTATGATGGGCTGCTCCTCAGCAGACTCATGCTGCCGCCCGTCACTGCCCACCCACACGTACTCCCCTAGGTCAGGGTACTTCTTGAACATGGAGTGCAGCTGAATGATGTCGTCCTCTGTGCTCGGCACCATGAGGTCTCCCCCCTCGATCTTACAGATGCTGACGATCTGCCAGTGACGTAGCGACTCAATGTGCAGCTTGTAGAATGCATTCGTCTTCTTGTTATATTCATAGTCATTACGATAATGTTTGGTGACTGACGGCGGTGGGGCCGCTGACAAAGCTAAAAGAACATAACATAAAATCCCGCCGGTATTCCGCTAAGGGGTAGGTAGAGGTACACATATTATAAAATAGTATGTATATTATATAGCATAGATATAATAAAATAGTATTTTAACTCAAAAGTGAAAAATACTATTATTAATAGTAGGTGCCGAATCCGTTCGAGTCAATGCCGGTAGCTGACTATTTCTATATGTTTTTGACGACCTGATTAACGCAGAGGCTTAGCGACTGGACTTTCGCGCTAAGGGTTACGAGTTCGATACCCGCACGGGACAAACATTTGTGTGATCCGCAGAAGTTTGCCCCGACTCCCGAGTCTAGGTCTAGGTGTTTGTGTAAGTGATATTTCATGTTTGTGTAACGCACCCACGATCCAGGGGAAACTCGTAGAGAAGTCCGACGTTTTTTAAAAAAAGAAAAAATATATCTCCTAATTTCTAGGTACTTAATAAAAAACATAACATAAAAACATAACATCACGCCTGTATTCCCCGAAGGGGTAGGCAGAGGTGCACATATAGTACACCCACATTTCGCCAGTTATGTTTTTAGGTCCCAATGTAATAGGGGGCGAGCCTATTGCCAAGGTAAGGCACTTAATAATATATCATATTTAATAAATTGTATTATTGTATTAACGGTAGATATTTCCTTTATTAAAATGTATTATTTTAAATAAAGGAAATATCTACCGACATTAATCAGTACCCCGTTAATGACGGGAAAACCCAGTGTTTTGCCACGCGTATTATCTGTTGTTTATTTAATTAAGTTACCGTGGCGATAACTTAGTATTTAATTACTTTGTCTAAGTGATTGCGCTTCTCAATTATCCGCTCTTTGTTACAGTTTATATTCAAAGTTTATTTCTTGCATTGAACTCGGAATCTGAGAAAGTTTTTTAATAGGTTAACGAACTTGTTGAACTCTTAACAAATTATCAAGATTGTGGAACTTATTTGAATTGAGTTTTTGAGCACACAATTGGAGCAATTATCTGTGTTAATCACCAAGAAATTAAGGGACGAAACACAATTAGGCATTTATATTTATTTGTCTTCTTCACTAAGTAACAAATTGAGATCTTTAACTGAGATGAGATCCTGGTAATAGGTAGCTGCTATCTGTCACGTAGGGTTATAAAACTGTAATAGATTGTAACAACTGTCATTAATTGCTTTATCTACATAGATACTTAAGTAATGAGTCACCCTAAGAAGGTCCGATAACTGAGAAACTTTTTGGATGTTTATAACCTAAGTTCTCCTAAGTTAGTGATTTGAAAAACAAAATTCGCTTAATACATTGCATGATATATTATTTATTTAAAAACAAAGTTAATTTCTACTTACAGCCTTAAATCCAACAAGAGAATTATACAGATAGCCAGTAACTATAACGGAACAACAGGTTATTAAAACTTACACAGCAAGGCACACAGCACAACAATCACGGTTTTCCCCATCTCTTCACAGAACTACTCGCAAGATGTTTACAACTCAAATAACACCCTGACCGCCGATATGTCAGTATAATAATAAACTCATATCTGTCTGAATGATAATAACTTAACCCACAGCAACGTATATCTACGCTAGAGGGACATTTTATTTGTTTATTGATATATTAAATCTATGGGTACCAGTCATACTAAATAATAATTATGAATAAGTTACTAAAAATATATTTTTAAATCAGCTAGGCTCAAAGTACTTGTAAAGGCGAATCAAACAAGCCCAAACACGATGGGGTTGCGTCATTTCGCTACAGTGTACTTATGACCACCTTCGTCTCCATCATCAGACTAGCTCAAAATTACCATAATATTTAATACAAATTTTGTTGTATGTATGCAAAATTTCATTTCAATAGTATGTCAAGAAGTAGTTCTAATTTATAATGCAAGATTTGACCTAAACAAACTCACATACAAACATTGCATAACTTGCAATGTTTTTATAAAAGCTTGTAAAAATATATAAACGCCACACATTTATGCAGACGTATAGAGTATACCTTATTTTCGCCAGTTATATTAGAACTATGTTTCAAAATAATAGGGAGCGAGCCTATTACCATCGGCCCAGCACAAATCCAGTCTGGCTGCAACTAAAAATATTCCCAGTACTTACCTCATACTCAGCTATAGTTGAAATAAATAAGTTCGGGCAAAAAGAAAGATCGCCCGATCGTCTGGTTTTTCCTGGTTGTGTAATTAACCGAGCAATGTAAAAAATACTTTGTAATTAACTTATTATTTGCATAATTACGAGTACTTCATCAACCTGACAGCGACCGAACTTTGCTGCTGGATTGACATTATTTCTTATCAGTAAATATCTATTTTGAAGAAATTGGAGACAAATATTATATTTTCCTCTATTATGTACCTACTTTTAAATTGATACTGATGTTACGGCCCGTTCACACATGGGAGTCCGTTTTACTGGTACGTTTTTAACGGGTACGTCATAAATTTATGCTCTGTTCACACATAGGCACCGTATAACGTTCAACGGATTCGTCATTACTGGATGCGATGTGTGAACAGAAAACTCGCAGTATACCGCCGCTATTCTACAAGGATGGACTCTGTCGTGTTGTATTGGTACTATCGTCGGAGAAGGAAGATTCGACGTCATTGGCAGCATCCACTTATGGCTCAAACAAAACCTGTCGCATCACTCCCCCTCCTACACCCCGCACACAGTATCTATCCGTTAAAACTCTACGTATCCGTATATTTTTACTGTTCCGTCGTCCAGTATTCGATGACAAAACGGAATGTCATTTTTTTACGGAACGATATTTTCTACTGTATACAGAATACTGTGCCATGTGTGAAGTCGCTCATACAACTACATACGCCATCGACGAAAAAAAAACGTACACGATAAAACGGAACAGTAAAACGGAGACATGTGTGAACCGGCCGTTAGCGTGAATAATAACAGTAAACTGTAAAAACTGTTTCTAAGAAACTATCTTAAGTATATAGTTATTGATATAGGTCAAGTAATTATTATGAGAACGACGTTCTACGTTTGTCGGTATGTATTTTTCTGCAGTTTTATCTACTTATCTGTTATATTCTGCTTTTGGTTGTCATTTATACCAGCTACTGTAAATAACTGAATCTGTTGATACGTGCTTTGTTTGATACATGTTTTGATTGAAATAAACAGAGATAGTTTAAATATTAAATGAGGAAAGATTATATTTTAATTCGGAAAAGCAGCAAAATTTTTGCACGCTTACCGGAACCACATAATTATGGCTTATACTTATTGGGAGTATAAACCATGTGGCTGGTATGATATTTAAGTAAGCTGGAAAAGGGTGTTTGATCTTGTGGATATAAAATAAAAATCCCATGTATAATTATGCAGTAGTTTATTGTTACACAGTGTCGCGAGTCCGGCTCTCAGTTGCTACACCGGCTCGCGCGATCTACGCATGCGCCACTCACCACAAAAGTAACTGCTGGCTTACAAACAATTAGTAATCAATTCGAGGGTTCCAATGAACTTTTCTATATACAAACATTAATATCTAATATTTTTATCAAACGTAGTTTTCTAGTAAAACACGTTTTGATATTAAAAAATCATCAAAACAGGTCAGTATCTACAGTTATTTAAAGTATATTGTTATTTCTATGCTTTATGGAAGACAGAACGTTACTAGTGTGGTGGGGTGGCGCATAACGCTACAAAATTATTACAATAGTTTTGGCAGTTCGCAACAATGGTAAAATGCAACTAACTCAGTACACGACAGAAACACGTATTATTTATATTTACATTTACATTACGTTTCTTGACCTGTGTACTATGGACAAACGGGATCAATGCCAAGATAACCGTCGAGGGACACACTGACTGAAATCATTCTATACATTACAAAATGTGGACAAAACAATATCGCAAAGGAAACAATTCTACTAAGTCTTATAGTGAACGTTGTGTCTTGGGCTTTACATTAAGAGTTGATACAGCCATTTGATATTAATACCTAGAGTACATTAACTTAAACACGACTATCAGTGCACATATTATCTATTTACAATACGACTGGTAATAAGTATAATTAAATCAATGTCATAACTATAAAAAACGAAGAATACAATTCATTTTCTCATATTTTGTATTTTTTTTTTTACTTTTTTATAATATATTGTGGAAATTATAATACGAAATTAATGTGGGATTACTGAACACAAACTAAGAACAGAGGCGTCTAATGTTAACACCAAACCTAAGAATCTTACCGCATTACCGCTAATATTTACATGAAATAAAAAGAATTGTGAAAAGGTCCGCTCGCGCGGGACATTCGAGTGTGCGACAACTTATAACTAACGAAAAGCCTTGGCTGACTGGCCGCAGGATACAAACGTGATGTCCTACCAACTAAAGATCACTTGTGTGTAAAATGAACAGTCGTGTACTTAAATCTTAAAATAATACGAGATCTCTGAAAGTCTGGAAACGCAATACGTACAATTACATAAAATAAGAAGCGTGTTCGTTATGGCGCCGCATGCTGCAAGCGGCGCGACTACTGCCTCCGTGAGGCGCCGGCGCAGGCCGGGCGAGCGGGGTACACACTACACCACCTACGTACGTAACATAAAACTTCGCAAAGCTTCCGTTAACATCGGAACTAATCGGGGCCCGAAATATGACGTAGGCAAGTAAATCCGTACAGTTAGGTACAATAGTTAAAATGCAAAAGTAGATTAATATTCGTTGATGGAAAAAGAGAATTTCAGACTTAGAATAAGTCGTGTTAGTTCAAGTGACTCCATTTTGCACTTGTAATTTGATTTCATCAACGATTATTAATTATTTATAGTAGCGTTCTGCGCAAGCGTGGACACGTTTTGTTACCGACACGGCAAACCATCACAGGAAACCGTAATTGCTGTATCCTGTAGCAGCGATTCACGTCTGCGCAGAGTGGCCGATTTCATACTGGTTATATAGATACCAAATGTTCATTGGTGGCTTGAATGCGACACAAAAGTGTCAACGTTTGCGTAGTGCCTAAATTTCAGCGCTCAGACACTTTTGAACGCATACTGTAGTTAGATTTTACAGTCATAAACATAATCATGTAAGTAGCATAAATTGTGCTGCTTTATGCTTTAATCAAAGGTATTTTTATAATTATTTAGATAACAAAAGACTTCGTATTTTGCTAAATGGAGGTACATAATTTTGTCGTTGACTGTACAATCAAGTTGTTACAAACTCGCCCGCCCTCTGCGACTAGGCGCCCTAACCTAACATTATTCTTCTACTTATTATATCCTTATTTACATACATCCAAACGTCTTTTCACAGGAGGACACGTAGTATACAGCAGTTATATAATTAAGCAAATTTCTAATAAACCAATGACGTTAATTACCTAACGAGCACTCGTATATTATATACAGTAACACTTAGTGGGGTGTGAGGGTGTGTGGGGGTCAAAAACCTACGTAACGGATCACAGTGACAGTTTGAGATAAGGCAAGGTGGGGTCTGTCGGGGCTCGCTTGTGGGGTCTAGCTGTCACATACGTGTATGAAATCTATCAGCTTGATATAATCATCTCACCATTTTAGCTTTATACAGAACATGAATCGGGAAATTTGAGTTGGTCGTTTGCCAAACAATCTCTACTCATGACTGAACCGTGTTCAGTAAAACAGACTTTAATATCTCACCATAAAGTACATTTTCTATAAATATAGATACGCCGTCGATAATTATTGTGGTTATCTCTCACAGTACCAAGGTTCTAACACGTCGATAACTAGCCTGGTAGCAAGCATCACCATGACAATCAATACTAATGATATTAAAATAATCGTCTAATAAAAGCTCAATATCGTATCAATTTGAGTTGGAGTCTTTCTTAGGGGCTATTTACATAAGGTTGTATAATGTCGTTTCTGTGACAGCTAACGCTTAATAAGCGAGCTCGCCTCCTTTGTACCATTAAAGCTTCGTCCACACCGCAGCACAACCCTAACTATTTACAATATTCACTTATGAAAAACGCAAAACTGTAAGTTAACGTTATACCCCATTACCTGTCAAATTTATTAACATGGTAAAGACTATGACAGGTAGGTATGAAATAATCAATGATTAAAAGTTGACATTTTTGTAAGGTTGCTAAATGTTTGACTACGCTCTGTTAAAGAAAAAGTTAAATGTTCGTGGTCGTGCGGCGGTGCGTCGAGGCCGACCTACTAGTTGTGGTTCACTACATCGGCGTACATCCCGTATCGAACTAGACTAACATTAAAACTATGCATTATTTACAACTTTTTTTATTTTTTATCTTTTATATAGTTTTGAACTAGTTTTAAGGCTACGACGTCTCTCGACATTCACACAAAGTCTCTCTATGCTATATTATATGTTAGCAGCGTGATACAGTAGTGATACTTTTTAAAACAAATGGAAACATCAATTTTGAATGTTACAAGGTGATAATCGGACAAACATGGTTTCTAACTCGTCAAAATATATCGCAGTCATAGCAACAGTTGCGACATCAAATTTTTACGTCAAATCGATTTGACGTCGATGCAACTCATCCTATATTTATTCGTAAACAAATTTATGATCTGCCATTGACTGTTGTCGAGTTACAAAACTGTCGTTCCATTGCCACCGAGCAATGTACATTTAAGATTATTAATGCCAATAATTAGATAAATGTTATACTCACGCACACTAACACGTCCCAGTACAATAATGTCAAACCTCTAATATAACTATTAAATGCGTGAAATACACATGTATTCATTACATTTACAAACACTTCGCTATAAAATATCTCACTACTGATACCGCAATGATAGTACGTGAATTATACTCATACACCTTTTTATTTACTATTTATAATCATTGCATCGAGTAAATTAGTAGTTTAATATTTGTATGACTATTCTAACCTAACTACGTAAAAATGTTCAGTCGATGTTACATACAATGATGTTTAGGATTAAGCTTAGTATAGTTCACTGTAGGCCGGCTACAGACGAGCGCTGGAGATTCGCTGGCACACAACACAAATCCTTTTAAGTCTAACCGTCGCGTGTAGCCGGCCTACAATGGAGATTAAAGGGAACACATATAAATCAATAAATCCGTAGTTATAAAATTAGATTTTCAACACGCGTTATATAATATTGCAACGTTTATTGCTTGCAACGTCCGTACGAAACACAATCAGGCACACATTGACACTACGTCACTTAAACTTACATGGAATCGCGGAGACAAATGAAACATAACCTAATTACTACGTGAAGCTTCTCATTACTGTATATATCGGGCCGAGGTGGATCGCCACCTCTCTCTCCCTCTCCACGCCTTCCCATAATGTTGTCTCCTTCGTCAATCTCTCGTACCGTTCCTATCTATGTTCTGTCGCGTGCGCGACACATTTCGTTGTATAAAACTATGTTGCTAGCAACATTGAATCCGTTCCGATCGTTCCTCGCCCTTGCCCTTACCGATTATATTCACATTATACCAGCCATCTATGTTCTACACACATTCGCTACACGCTACGTTACAAGTAAATATCAAAATGAAGTTTTTTGGTAGTGACGTCACTAATCCGTTGTCTTGCTTTATTTGAAATACTTGAAATGCAGAGTTTATTCGCTGGGTAGGTGGCATTTTAAAGTTATACTTTTAAGTACTGAGTAATACAATATAGTCATAGTATTTCGTCAAACTGCATGTTTGCATGTAGAGGTCACGTGACTGTGAAATACAAGCCAATCTCCAATTGTATCGACTACCCAATCATTAATTATTTATTCTCTATAACGTACTTATACATTTTAATACAATGCGCGTAATTAATGCATTTTAATTACAGCGATGAGGTATGGTGCGGTTTATACAATCCAATTTTAATACATTCACAATAAAGTTAATAAAAGCAAAACAACACAGTTATGGAAGAAACCCGACTTATGTGACGTGTGGACTGACCATTCAATTGGAATTTAAACTCTACCGCTGTATTATTATGAGTGAATTTCGACTGTACACGTGAGAGACGTTTAGATGCAGCCAGTTTGAATTCCAATGGATGTTGCAAATTGCGTTGAGGCGAATTCGTATGTTTATGTTTACAAACCACACAATACTTTTATACCAACGATATATCTATTAGAATGAAAAGAGACAAATAGGAGCATAAAAAACTCCGAGGTTGATTTTGAATCGTTTTATTATAGTTCTGATAATGTAGGGTAAAACAAGATGAATTGATTATGAACTATAAGTAGAAACAGAACTTCAAAATTCATTTTAATATTTGTATGACATATCCATTGTATATATAATAATGCTTCACAGTAATATTCAAAGCAGCAACGGTTAGTAAATACTTTATAAATCATACATTTCACTCTATTTTTAATTAATTTACGTACGGCTCGTTTAACCAGCTAAAATAAACCTTAGCCTGCTGCATATAAAGGCTACTGTTAAACCTCGGCTTGATTTTAAAGCATAAAACATACGACTTCGCCAGCCGTCAATCCATTGTCAACTTTAACATCGTGTACATAAAGTCTATTATCATACCACAGAGACTTAATAAGGTATGAGATTGTCTCATCCAACCATCAACTCAGAATCGACCTGTCTCTGTAATAATAAAGTCGACTGTTGCAATAACGACCTTTGCTTATAATAATCGAGTTGCCCACCAATCCAAAATGATCCATCTTCCGATACAATAAAGTCGGTTATCGCGAATCAGTGAAAACGGCGCGTCGCTTGTCGAAGCCGCGCTTGGTTTCACGTCATTCCCATTGGTGCGGCGAGGGCGGCAGCTCGGACGGGTGGGCCACTGTGGAGCTGCAAGGGTACAGAGTCGGCCATCGTTAGTCATGTGACGCACTAGTGCGTACCCACACCCACGCCACTCGCTTGAATGTTGGACTCATTACTGATAGGTATAAAATAGAGCGAAGCAAAAGTATGGATTTAAGTATGAAGTCTGTGTGTAGGTGGTTCTTTAATCTGATTGGCTCAATATGCTAGTGGTATCTGTTAGAAATATATAGAACAAATACAGCGTAGGCAAAAAAGATAGGATTTTTCTCATCTTGGAGGCCGAAGCGCTAAAGATAGTAGCTAAATACTCAGTAAATATCTACTACTCAAATACATTAAGCCAGCAATAAGTATATAAAACTATGTATAACTAATATCTATGTTAATACAAATTTTTTTATGTCTGCTTAACTTTTTGTGTTGTAATTGTTGTTGAATAGTTGTAATTTTTATACAATAATTATTCGACATTGAATGTTTAAGGTTTCTCTAGATAAATTTAGGTGTGTTTAATTAAGTACAAATAAGTGTAAAGTGAAGATAATATCATTTACTTTTATTCCAAAGATATAAAAGTAGAATCTACATTTAACTTTTCTCCGGAGTTCTGACTAATATAGCTTCGCAAATCCATATTATGAATCCAACATACAAACTAACATGCAATCTTTCTTGTCAATTTAACAATATCTATGATAATAAAAGAGAAATCTTATAGCAAAACTGCATCACAAATCAAACGCTACTGTAACTACTGAATAAAATATTAATGAAAAATCACCACAACCATGTGCATGGCACTGTGCTCCTCTCATACTACGCATGCACTACGATGCAACCCTAATAGAAGACGACCTCGCTACTCAAATATAAACCTTATGTACTGAACATAAAGTATATGTTCGAATAGCAATTCACTTTCTGTTAGAGTTGGCAAACCCACTAATTGTATAAATTCAAACTCAACTTCAGGAATGAAATTCATTCAAAATCGAATTTACTGTTTTATTTGTCGATTTTGAAATCATATTTCTTCATACTCAGGTTCGAGTCAGCTATACTGTAATACATTTTCGTAAATAGTGGCGATACTCGCATCTTCAGTTCTGTAGTGTATTTAGGGAACGGATTTAGAAAGTCAAGTATAGCTTAACGAACTCAAGTGCGAAGCAGAAAAAACGCATGCACTTCAACCGAACCATAAGGACGGAGCGAGCACTATCTAACGATCAACCCTTTTGAAACGAGACGACGGTCGAAGGCAACAACGCCTTTATTATTAACATGAACTTGATAAACTCAGAGCAAAGGGGTGTGTTGCATCGAACGGCGTCATCACCATACTACTAAACGTTGGTAGGATGCAACAACGTTTACAGTAAGGAGCGGGATGGACAACACAAGTATGCGTGCGTACGCTTACTGGATTCAACGCCTATGCAGCGCACAGAAATATCACGGGCGATAGCAGTAGATATTTTGCCGCCGTCTTGAAAGGGGAACAAACTTTTGATTTCGAACCCGCCCTAGAGCTGTCGCAAAACACACAAAAAAGCAGAATTAAAACTACCGTAGGGGAGTGAACAGCGGTGCTAGTGAAGCGGGACACACCACCGTTTCAAGAGGGTTGATTTTGCTCGAAAACAGCGGCGTATGTACACAGACGGGACGCTCGGAAGCGCGGGAACAAAATAATGTAAGGAAAATAATATTAAAATGGTAAACAACCCATGCACAAGTCGGGCTCTAGCAAAATCGACCCGTGTGTGAGTGTTACTGTACACAAAGAGGCACAACTGTTACCTACGTTGCAAACTACAGTCGGCGGGAGTGGGCGGGGTGGGGGGAGGGGGGAAGCGACATAGGCTGCTTTCTGCGACCACCGGATGATAACGTAACGACCGTGACGTCACGACACGCGCTATGTACACCGGCCGGTGACAGACGTGCACACACTAACAGATCTCGCACCGTGCCACACTCAGTTGTGATGACTGTTTGCTTTCTCTGATTTATTATCGTAAAGATCGCCAGCCGTGGAGACAACACTGGAAACTTTCATACAAATATAATTAAATATAATATTTCTATTTAAATCAATACTACAAACGCGCAAATCAAGTTAAACTGTAATAAAGAAAGAAGCAACATTTTAGGGGTTAAGTGCAAGAAAACAGTTGCAGCGCTAAAACGAGGCTTCGGGACGAAATGGTTTCGATTGAAGTTGGATAGATTTGGAGTCAGTGTTGTCTGCACGTGTTTTGGTTTTTATTCGGCGTGGCCCATATGGGTGCGGGTGGTCGCTAAGGCGTGTTAGGTTACGTATCGCAAAGAAATCACCTAGTGTCGGTTGGTTGCGGTTGGTTGCGGTTGGTTGTTGGTGGCGGCGCCTTACCTTGCGAAGCTCTTGAACGCCGCAGATTGAGGGTTGATGCACAGTGGCACTCGCGACGTCTGCAGCTGTTCAGCTATGAACTTGTGAATTTCCTCTGAAAAGGTATTGCGGATCTTGTAAGTAGTTTGTCAAAATTAATCAATGTGAAAGTAATCAGTGAATTGACTTTGGGACTTTTCCCACCAACACTTCCCTGGCTTATTCCCAATTAGGTACTTGGGGTCGGTGCAATTCATACATTTTTCCATTCATACTTCAACTCCAACAGTAATTCTCACAATAATATAGGTAGATTAAACAATAGATGAAAATAATTTAATTTGTTGGCATAGGTGAATAAAGTAACAATGCCACAATGTGAAACGCTGTCGTCTGCCCTTTTGGAGGTGGGCGCTAATAGCCGCGACACAGTTTTCTAAACTAATGTGACTGTTAATGTACACTAAAGATTGTAATGTTTAAGTTTGTTGCAATAAAATAAATGAATAAATCGCGATCCCCCACTCCAACCAAGGGGGAGGTCTTTGTTCAACAGTGGACATCTTTCGGTTGATTGTGATTTATGAACAAAAAAAATGTGAGCCGTCTTGGGACGCCTGGCAGATGTGAAACATCGTGTGTGTACAAGTAATATGCATAAAAGATATATATTATATATATGTATACCTCAGTATAGCATGGCGACCCGTCGCCACACCGTACATTCTACTACACATAAAATATATTATATATGTATACCTTAGTATAGCGTGGCGACCCATCGCCACGGCAAGCGTCGCCACGCCAACAATTCGGTTTACAAGTGAGCCTATAGATGTTTCACATAAATAAAACAGTTGTTGGTGTGGTCGTGCGCACCTTTGACCTGATGCACGGAGGTGAGCTTCCTCTCCCAGCCGTCGTGGAAGGCGTGCGGCGCCACGGGCTCCAGGTCGGGCGAGTAGTGGCGCGCGGCGGGCGGCGCGCTGTAGCAACACTTGCACATGCACGAGTGGTAGCGCAGGCGGCCCTCCTCCAGGTACGGGTGCGCGAGCGCGTCCACCACAGAAATGCGCTTCGCGGGGTCGAACACCAGCATCTGGAACCACGGGACGGGCTTTTAGGTTTCGCTCAATGACAAATCGGTGATGGGCAGATGCAATGGTACCAAGATAAAGCAGGAAGAATAATGGAAGCTTTTTGTGTGATTATTCAAAGGCCTGATATTCAATAACAATGGTAAAATGCTCATATTAGGATAATGCTAAGTTTCAAACCTCTACCTAAAACTATATCTAAGAACAGATTTGAACAATAACATTATAAACTTATCGACTTTTGGTGTCATTTTAGTATGTTGCCCATACAAAGCTTAATCTAAATTGGTAAAGGACGTCAGACCCATAAGACGTAAATTCTAAAAGGAAACTCAAAATTCGATTTTTGGGAGAAGCGACACAATAGCTCAGTTGACAGAGCAGCGCCACGGATTGGCGAAGGTCGCGTGTTCGAAACCTGCTCGTGTCCATTATTTCTCGAATTTCATGTACTTTGCAAATTTAGGTAAATTATTTTTTCCTATCGAAACTCATCTCTATTTGTTTGTTAGAGGTAATCATTTTTAATAGGTATAGTCTAGTCAAATACATACTTGTGCTAGTAGGTGCACAGCCTCATGCGTAGCTTGTACGGAGAGCGTGTAGAGCGCGGCCAGCGCAGGCGGGCGCGGCGCGCGCCTCAGCATGTGAGCGCGGGCGCCCGCGCATGCGTGTCGCATATCCTCTAAAGACGGCGTGCCCAGCAGTTCTGTTATCAACTCCAGCTGAAATATTACATTAGACGTCAGAGAATTGTAAATAAAAGCTGAACATTCAATCTATTACCTCCAACCTCACTCGACACTGGCATAATAGTCGACAACTATTAACTGCCACTTACTATGACTAAGAGCTTCATACGCACAGTCCGGTTACCCGCACCTGCTGTCAGCTGTCTGGCTGCCCGCAGTGCGGTGTCAGAGCCAATGCAACCTGGTTTCAGATCCTCTAAAGAGCCTATAAGTCCTAACATGGCCTTAAAAACCGTTGAAAAATCTCTCAGGTGTGCCGGTTTCCTCGCGATGTTTTCCTTCACCGTTTGTAGCAACTGATAAAAAATTTATAATACGCACATGAATTCGAAAATATTGGGGCGTGGCGGAGTTTGAACTTGCGCCCTTTGTCTTGGCAGTCCAACTGTCCAACGATCATACCACTCGGATGTGGTTATAAAAACAAAAACTACATAAACACATACCTGTTGTACTGGACTCTGAGCCTGGAAGAGGATCCGCCTGCCCAGCAACTCCCCGAATATGCAGCCTACTGACCAGACGTCCACCGCTGCTGTGTAGTGGTTCGCTCCCATAAGGATCTCAGGTGCCCTGGAAACAGAACAATAGGCCTATCAACACCAACGATTCGAATACCAACCTCTGCTATAGGACCGATTTATCTATCGTCAGATAAATTCGAAGGATTAAATTGTCATTTTGTATGTATGGGAAATATGTCAAAACGTTTATATTATACAGATAAGTTATCTGGCATTTGAAAAGTCGGTTCTTAGTTCCTTTCTTTTATTGTTTGTTCTTGTTTTCTTGTTCCTTTTCCTGGGTTAAAATAGCATACCTATGTCCCCTGAACGTCCATTATAAATATTGGAAATCGGATTTTCGAAGAGTTTCGAAGCTTACCTCTACATACAAATAAATGAACGCATTCAAATATTGAGTATTCATTTGTCTATCTATAGTTACTTAGATAAGTCCAATCAGCTTAGGATTGATTGGATTGTAGAACACGGCTTTGGATTAGTGTAGCGAAAGCACTTGTACTTCACTTTAAATAGTCCGCTACGCCTTTACCTACGCTTTGTTAGTCGTTTACTATTAAGAATATATTCGTCTAGTTTATGGATGGCTTGCGATAAACTGTTAACCTATGCGTTCTTTCTCAAATTGTTCAAGGATATTATCAGCCTACTGCATTGTATGACCAACATACTTTTAAAATAAATACTTATGTAGCATACGTACCTATTATATAAACGATGTACTGAAGTTTCTGTCACATGAGAAACAATAAAGAGAGCATCATTGTTGCTTTTAATTTTTAAATATCACGGTTTGATTTGACAAGCCATGTGAATGTTGGAAATAATACCAAAAAATATACTATTCTTTAACTCGCTGACGGAGCTAACGAATTATGGAAGACGCTTCTTTGGCGAAAACATACTTTAACATAAATCATACACAAATATATGCCTACAGATACTACTGAATTTGATCACAGGATTGCTTATTATAGCACTAACATTATAAAATCGAAATACTTGTGCGGAAGAACTAAATGGAATTAGGGTAATTGCGGCGTGCATCAAATCGAAACTTTCGGGAACAGATTTTGAAACCTAAAATAAGCATATCATCGTAGAGTAAGTATTGATTAAAAACATCTTGCGAAATGCAGAATATCTACTTAGGTATAGGATCTATAAATAGATAGTATTTGGGTCAGATAATTTCTGGATGCTGTACAAACTAATCCTGGTGTTCCCGGACGTATTGGCAATCTTAGTTCTGACTACTTTTAAGTTTACTGTATAAAGAAATCCCAAGTGTGAGAGAACGTGTGTCGCCGCAACTTTGTTATACAGGGAGGAAAGCTTTACAAGATAGGTTCATTTACCAGCCAGCGCATGAATAATAAACTGGTTACGACACCGCAAACAGGAGACAAGTAAACAAAGCCATTCCGTTTCATACCATTTTATGTATTTTGAATAAAGCCAAGCAAAACAATATTTCCAATTTTAATCGGTTCTCCGAATTCGAGTGACGTTAATAAAAACGAACGGCTCGTATAAAAGATGTCGGATATAATAATAATTTGCATATACGTAGGTAAAGAACGCTTGGTTTATATTCATTTACGTGCGGTACGCCAGCTTATCACATGAAACACAAACCATAATAGGGAAACCTGCGCACGGGAGTAAGATAACAAACAAAGGGCTGAATATTCGCTAAAGTATTTGGTAGTCAGTACGGTGCTTTTATTCTGACCTCAATGCGGCCATGACTTCAGCAACTAACAAAATAACGTTTACTTAATATGCACGTAAACTATTTTGGTAAAATGTTGGCGAAAACCACTATGTTGATGTTTTCGGCACAAAACGTGGTGAGCGCAGCGTCCTAGTTTTCAAAATCTGCGGTCAACGGAGCGCAGGTCATTCATTCATTTACTTTTTATTCATTCAACACCCACGAAACGCTTCGCCGCGCGCTTCAAACACTCCGTTAGAATGGTGCTCGAGTAATCGACGCTAACGATTGACGATAGTGCGGATACGTTTTATTAGAGCTATGAAATGTAAAACATCGTTATCAGACCATACGTTCATTTTCCTCGTTGTAAACATTGAAATTTGTTTATCAGATATTGAATCAATTATTTATTTTGTTTAATTGCCAAATATAAACTACAGTGCATGATGGTCGAGGGATACATAATTTAAGTTTCTAATAACATTGCGTTAGATGTCGGGAAAGTCTCCGAACAAAATACAATAAAAAAAAATTCTGTATGTGTGTTTTTCACCACCTAACTCCTCAACGGCTGGACCGATTTCAATAACATTTTGTGTGTAAATTTCTATAGGTTCCTGGATGTTTTGAAAACACAATTGGACCCGGTAGATGGCACTGCTTTTCCGGGCAGGACGTCTGCCGGGTTCTTATAGTCTTTAATAAATCATAATTGTGTATTGTTTGTCTTTTAATCACGGTCTCAGTTACAAGAAGTCGTGCGAAATCGTATTAAATTTACATACAAAAATAAAGCCACTGCTAATTATTGTCAACATAAATGTGACAAAAAGAATGAGATTTTAAATAAACTGTGAAGCAAGTAACCCTGAGAGTAGTGTCCTCATTCTACACAATCCATGGCCAACCCAAAACCGTACAATGGTTACTCACAGTTATGTATGCAAAATGTTACTAATGGAGGCCACACCTACTTTTAACATTACGTAACATTATGCTTGTATTTCCCGAAGGGGTAACCACTAGGCAGCAGATTGTAAGAAGCCCGAATTTCAGTTATGTGATAGGGGGCAAGCATAAGAATAAGTACAAATTCAGACACCGTGCTGGTTCCTAAAAAATTCCTTGTAGATAATCCCAGCCACCTAGCGCGACCAGAGAATCAAACTTGGGATCTCAAACTCAGTAATAGCGCTGTCAAAGACTAGTGTCTGACGGTTTGAGTATTTCATACGGTCTATCCAAATGACCTTCAGATGGTACGAGACGTCTGTAAGGACAGGTCGACTTAAACTCGCAGTGGTTCTTTCCTAAAACGACCAATTCTCAGACCACCTGCACTGTTCTCACATAGAATATTGAGTTTGTCTGGACTTTAAAAGAGACCTTAACCCCTGAGTTTGTTTCGGTATTTCATCTCAGAGGTAGTGAGTTAGGAAATGCCGATGCCATCTAGTTTTAAAAAAATGACGTGTAAAAGTGTTTTTGTAAAACCAATTTGCAAAAAACAAAATCTTTTATCATGTATAAATGCAGCCCTATTTTTAAATTTTATTTAATTAGTACCTAACATCAAATGTCTGTTAACAGGTGGTTAGGAACTAATAAGTAAAACTGTAAAACCTTCATATTGTTTGACCTCTCTCGGGCAAAGTTTGAATGAAGTCAAACGTGTCTCGCGACTCAAAGTCAAGAGTTTCAGAAGATCAAGTTACATTGCAAATGAACATTGTAGAGGGATACTGCAACTTTTAAATTAAGACAAGTTTAGCTTATAGTAATTTCATTTAACGAAAGTTTAAATTCTATTAACAAAGTAACGTGATTCTTTCACATTAAATTATCAAACTGATTAGTTTATTTCATATTATGTTGGGCATAGTATCAATATCAGACTAAAACATGAAACTAGAAAAATCCCAAAAAGTTAGTTTTTAACAAATTTTCTACGTACTTAGTACTTTAGAAATATTAAAAACAAAGGCGCCAACATTACTTATTCCAAAAACTATTCTTTAGACCATTATCTCTAACTGACATTTAGACGCATGTGATTAGCGCAGCGGGTCAGCAATTGGACCGCTGCGCTAGTGGTTGCGGGTTCGATTCCCGCACAGGACAAAAATTTGTGCGAACTGAAAATGTTTCTCCCGAGGTAGGTGTTTGTGTATGTGATATTTCATGTTTGTGAAACTCACGGGGCGACGTCATCATTATTTATTTTACCTGTAATATTGCGTGACGACCTCCTGTGTCATGTTCTTGCTGGCGTCTGGCTCCTCGACCCTGGCGAGCCCGAAGTCGCAGATCTTGAGCACACAGTTGCTGTTGACGAGCAGATTGCCAGGCTTGATGTCACGGTGAAGGATGCGTGCCGAATGCAAATACTTCAGACCTGGGAACAACGAGAAAGGAATATGATTACATTTTATTTTGGTACTCGGTAATCCTATACTAGTACTAGGCGTCTTGGCCGAGATAAAAAGTAGCCTATAACGATTGTTTATAACCTAGATTAATAGAATATATTATACTATCTATGTGCCAAATTCCATTTTTGCGTGATACACCCAATCTTCCTCATTTGTCTATTGTAGGTTTATTACTGCCGACATTAGGACCTTCTCTTGTAGTGACACAGCAACCAAATATCATATGCACAAACCTCTAACCTCAGATCCGATACATCTGCGGAACATACAAATAACATAGTATCGTTCGGGGATTGAACATAACCACTGGTTTATCAGGTCACAAACTGTGGTAGTAAGTTGTTAACATTACTTTTATTTATTTTCAACAGGTACACCAACAGCATCCATATCACACTTTGTAACTTACAACGTGTGATATGGATTATTATGATATTACTTTTGACGTTATTCACACTAGGACTCTCTTCAGCATCATACGTCCATTTCATAGTTTAAAATTAAGGATCGTTCGACCCGGTCGTCAAAAAACCAAAAATCGTGATAGGGAAATCAAAAATATTTGATTACAGGATGTTTGATCGATCTTGGTTCATAAAATGATGTAATTAAACATGTATTGTGATGTCTTATTAATTGTAACACATTTAGTTGAGTCATGTAGTTGCGTAAATTGTATCGATGCTTGTTGACTTAGACGGCTGTTGTATTGGCAAATAGGTCACTTACCGTTTTAATTAGGACAAAGACCTACACTACACGTTACTATAAATAGAAATTACTAAAACTGTTGTGTTGATGTTCTTTTTTTAACAGGATAGAGTTTTGCAATAGAGAGATCGGTTGCAAAAACATTTGTGAGTGATACATTCGTTAGTTTTAAGGCAAACAACTAATCCTACATTTGCGTAATTGGGTCGATATTGTAGTAGTAGTAGTTAGTGAAGTCCAGTTGTTTCATAGTCATGGTATTTGTCCCGGTAACTGTACCTTTGCTGTACTCAGAACATTGAAATTGCAACATATTAATAATGTCATATACGAATGCCTTCATAGCTTGTAAACATCATTGAAAATGGATACGGGTGTTAATGGATCAATGAATTTATTGTTCATTGTATTGACGCGATCAGCTCTCAAGGTGATGTTGAGATCATAGCTGCTGAAAACCACACTTGGGCCGCTTTGAGTTGGTTCTAATAAAGTTTAATTTTGTATCTAGGTGATCCGGTTTGTTCTACTTTGGTTGTTTAATTGGTGATGTTGGTAGCCCTGATGGGTATTTTCAGGCTGGCTATCGCGATGTTGGTATTCATGGGTCACGTTCTATGTCTAGCACTTGACTTGTGTTTGATTGTAATGATAATAAATTCAACTCAATCAAGAATACGGAAATCTTATTTTATGTATAAGATTAAATACTAACTGAACTTTGAACAGTATTTTTCTTCAAAGTTGGTTCTAATGACTAGTAAAAATCCATGTGATACGGCTTGTCAAAAACGCAATCATTTTTTAAACAAAACTGACAATGGACAATAAATAATATAATTGATTCCCCTACTCGACTGTGATTCACTGACGTTGTGATAGACAAAGAAAATAAACTCCGAATAAAAATAAAGTTTACACGATCAGTCTGGGACTAAACCCTTTTTAATAGTTGGCAATGCTCGACAAACAAAAAAACATTAGCCGTAAAACCGGTTACTTTACATTCCCGACTGTTTGGTGTATGTATCGGATTAAATAAATATTATAGTGATTTAGTCTATAGAGAGATAGACTTATTAGTCTATTGTGTAAAGACAGAATAAGGTGGGTATATCTCGAAGGTTAAATAAAATCATGTAGGTACCATATCACGCTGCTCTATTTTAATTAGTAGATGTAGGTATTAAACTGTGTGATTTTTTTACTGCGACGTTGGTCTAGTGGTTGCTAAGCGCGACTGCTGAGCACGAGGTTCTGGGTTCGAATCCCGGGTCGGGCAAAGTGTTACTGGGTTTTTCTATAAGGTAATTCTCAGTAGCAGCACGGAGTCTGAATTTGTGCCCGGTTGATGGCAATAGGCTCGCCCCCTATTACATTGGGACCGAAAAACATAACTGGCGAAATATGGGTGTACTACGAGGGTCAAACTGAAAGTTCTTAGAACTGGCCACTTATAAACAATATAATAAAAAAATAATTCTAAAATTTGAAAATAGAACTCTTTGCCAATATTACTGAGTATATATTTCATTAATTTGTCATTTGTTTTACGATTTGGCGGCAAATTGAAAATTGTCTGTGTCACGTCAACATGAATTTAACACGAGAAAATTTTCGTGCAATGATTTTTTATGACTTTCGATGTCATTTAAGTCAACAAGAAAGTTATGATAGACTACGATTGGCCTTTCACGATGAAGCCCCATCTCGTGCGACAGTTTACAACTGGTTTAATGAGTTTAAGCGTGGTCGCACTAATCTCACTGATGATTTACATGAGGGACGGCCTTCTACGGCGACGACTGAAGATAACATCTGTGTTGTGCGGCGTATGATAGAGACTGACAAAAGAGTGACCTATCAGCAGATTCGGACAAGCTTAGGCATCGGTATGAGTCAAGTGCACAAAATCCTCCACGAACATTTAGCAGTCAGGAAGCTTTGCGCCCGGTGGATACCTCATAATTTGACTGAGGCTCAAAAACTCCATCGTGTGGATTGGTGCCGTAAAATGATTGAAAGATTTAACGGAGGTGACTCAAATGCTGTGTTCGACATACTAACAGGTGACGAAAGCTGGATTTACTGTTATGATCCTGAAACCAAAAGACAATCTGCTCAGTGGGTGTTTCCTTTCGAGAGGTTGCCAACTAAAGTGAAGAGAGATCGAAGTGCGGGAAAAAAAATGGTGGCCTCGTTCTTTGGAAGGATAGGTCATTTCGCAACAATTGTGTTAGAGGATCAAAAAACAGTTTCTGCAGAATGGTACACTACCAATTGTTTGCCACTTGTCTTGGAAAAAGTTCGAGAGAAACGACCTCGCAGTAGGATCCTCCTTCACCACGACAACGCCTCGTCGCACACCGCTAAGCGAACGATCGACTATTTGGCGACATCAAACGTTGAATTACTGGGTCACCCGCCGTATAGCCCCGACCTCGCCCCTTGTGATTTTTATTTATTTCCAAAAATTAAAGAAAAACTTAAAGGAAAGCGGTTTATGAATGCTGAAGAAGCGGTGGCTGCGTATCGCGATGCCATTGTAGAGAACCCTAAAGACGAGTGGGCAAAGTGCTTTTCCCAGTGGTTCCATCGCATGCAGCGGTGTATTGACGTGAATGGACAATATTTTGAAAAGATATAATAAAACTAATAACTGGCTAATGTAATCAGTTTTTGATTTTCTAAGAACTTTCAGTTTGACCCTCGTATATGTGCAACTCTGCCTACTCCTTCGGGGAATGCAGGCGTGATGATATAATGATGATGTAATTTTCAATTAAAGCGTCAATTGAGCATTTTGACGTAATGAAGTCTCTATTATAAAAAAAAATGCAGGAATTACCAATTTCGCTCACCAGATAGGGCTTCAAAAACATTTGCACATGACGTACGAGTAGCATTAACGTTTGTCCTTAATCACACGTTCTAGCACTTTCCATATTTGTTTTCAGCATAGCATACGTAGGTCTTATACAGCAAACTCTCATTAGACACGACATAGCCCGCTCCGTTTTACTTAGCTGTAGCTACCTATAGTACCTATATAACGAACGTGACACCCCGGTGGAAGCTTTAAACTTATAAGTAAATGTGTGATGTTACATGCTAATGCGTCGAGTTTAAAAGTTGGTGTTAGTCAGTTGCGCAAACACGACTTTACAACGTAAGATAGCATTAGTTTCAGTGATTCTTGAATTAATTTACACTGCCATGGATTATAATCCATTATTAAAAAAAATCTTTCACTCGTAAGATTTAATTTAGTTTTAGGAATTGTTAATCGGTACTTAACATTTTAACTATAAATACATTATCTCTTCTACTATGTCTACGTGATCATACCTAAAAGGTTTTGTTTTCGATCAAACAGTCAACTTATATATCTGACATATCTGTTGTTGCAGTTGCATGCTTATGTATAGCTATTATTGCATAATAATGTCAGCGATATAATTTACACAGGAGAGGACACTGACTTCTGTAACACAAGTTCTCTCCTAGCTCAATAGTCAGGCTTGCTATAAATGTACTGCAAACTATTATGTCAATTAAGATATTTTATTATTATATCTACGTCGGAATAATATTAAGAAATACCTAAGTGTCCTGAGCCAACAGGACCTTACCTAATCTTAGGTTGTCTGCCTTTGCATAACCTGATCTTCCAGATGGTGAATACAGAGTTCTTGCACTCATAAGGCACCTATACCTACTAGAAGTCAATATATTGCAATACATTTGTAATACGATATACGTGGGAAATTACTCCGCGTATGTTATCATCGGTAAGTAACAACTATGTATGTTTCCCGCATTTAATATGTACAAGCTTAACAAAGAACGAATTTATACCTATTGCTTTAAAATGAGTCATTTTTACATTGTATTTAAGTATACTGGGTATTTCTTTAATTAAGTGTAGTAAAAGCCGTAAATCTCGATACAAAATGTTGATGGAGTGTTACCTATTTAAATGTTTCGTTTACTAAACGAGTCACTTAAAATATTTCAAATCAGTTTTATGCATATCATTGTTAATTAGATTTATGAGTTTCAATTAACACTTCGCGACATCTTTATTCATTAAATATTCTTCAAATGCTGAAATACTACACCATGTTCGTGACGAGGTGAAAATGTAGTGACTGTGTCCTCACTGCGAACTAAACGCGAAACTACTTAAGGTTGTCAAAACAATAGCAAAAGTCTCACGGCAACGGAGTCAGTAAGGAGTTTCAATCGAAACATCGTCGACAACTGTGTATTAAATAACTTATCAAATAACTTCGCAGTGCCTTGTTTCATTTGGACGATTTCTATAGGGCGGACATCAGACACTTGAGTATTACGAGTAAGCTAGCGCCACCCTCCGACGCTGTCTGTGCCAAAACAAATTAACGACACCTCGCCGCGTCGCAACGAGTTTAATTTCCCAACGGGTGTACCGCAGTTTTCACCTACACGCAACCCGGCCGAGTTTTATGATAAAACCACGCAACCAACCTAGGCTAAATGAGCCCTCTAACTTGGTGAAACACTGTTAGTATTAATATAAAACTAAGACTCAAACATTTCACACAATTATCTCATTAATGTTTTCGAGTTACAAGTTTTGAACTACAAGAGAAACATTAAGTTGCGCTCATAAGCATTATATTTACGTAAAATCTAACGGGATGTTGTTTCAAGACTGAATATATTAAGAGTTTCTTTTAGTAATAAAAATGCTTGGAGGCGTTCGTTACAGACAGTAACAATCGATAGTTTGTTAGCGAATATGAAAGTCTGCCACAAAATTTTGTTCATATTGCCTCATAGGGCGTAAAACTCAAGAACAAAGCAGTAATAATGTAAGAGGGCGAGAAAAGTATCGCGTAAATGTTGTTTATTGAGCGGCGAGTCCATAACTTGCAGGTCGTCGTCCGCACGCGCCCGCGCAGCCGACCGCGACGTAGTCCTTACTCCTAGCGTTCACGGCAACCGGGGACAATGCACCGCCACCACCGACCATCGCCATTACACTTTAATTGTAACCCCACAATGGCATCCAATCAAAGTTTCTGCCAACTAGAACATTAATTATTGTTCGTTTACTAGATATAATTATATACCTCTTACCGCGGCAATAAAGTATGTTTCAAGGGCACCCTTCAATGTGTACTTATAAACAAGGAAAGTCATCGTCTTCGATTTGAGAATCGTAACCGCAAAACAAAATTCATCGCTCCCGGAGATAAAAGTACAATAGTAACAGTACATCATTTCACACCGCAGTGTTTGTTCACGCGCAGTGACGTTGAACAAACAAGAGACGAGTTTGTATGCGCGTGAGTCCCGATCTCACGCTCCCGCCGCGCCGCGGCTGAAGTCGGTACTCCGGTGGCAGACGAGGCTTTCAAAATTAGCGCCTTAGCACTGGGCTGGTGCGCATCGTTAAGATGCCGACCGCCAAAGACAAGTGGCTCATCAAAGAAAAGCGGCGCCATCAATTATAAAACCAAATTAGCATTACGAATCTTACTTTATCAGCGCTTCGCTGTTTATCACAAAAGGAAGTACCGTAATCTATAAATCATTAAATCCACCTAAAGTTATTAGCGTTGTTCCTGCCTAATATAAATTTATCATTCCGATAGTGAACTGCTTAGGTTATCTCAGTCAACCAAGATAAAGTAAGCTTTCTCGCAGCAAACTACTAAGAATAGTTATTGAAATAAATCACGACATAACTGCTTTCAGTGGAGATAAAGAAAGAGCTTGTGGTGGCTCGTGCCGGTTTATGTGGTGTATTTTCGATCGTTCTAGGAAGGGATTACGTGTGTAACATTGTCAAGGATAGTCAGTGGTACAATTATGTCACTGTAGCCTAGGCTGTCTACTGACGAATTATACGGATCACAGGACTGACACAGTAGGATTTCGAGGAACATGTTCTGGGAGATTAAATATATCATGTGCATCCTGTCACTAAACTGTTCGCAGTACGGTACATGTAGAGCAAAGAAACACACAGTTTAATTATATTAATAACTCTGTGTGAACACAACGTGAAACGGTATGTACCTAATGCTTATTTCGCAGATGGCGAGAGGACGTCTTGAAGTAAATTCCATTAGAGGGAGGGAAGGAGACACCTTTCCACTTATAGGTTTTTCAACGACCGGCGTCGTCGTCCCGGTTCCTCAGTGTTCAATCAATCCATAATTTTCAAGTCAATTTCTATACTGACTAACCGTGACTTCTTTCACAAATATAAAATTCTATTCAACATTTTCCACAAACGGTCAGCCAGCGTGATTGAATTTTTAAATTTATTCTTTTGAAAGTCATTGGAGTTGGCGACGAAACGGAAGACGGCTATTTATCACGGCAAATCCTCGGTAGCTTACATTACGTGGTTGTGCGTGGAGGTGATTTCCTGAACGAAAAAGCTCGTATATAAATATTATTAGAGTGCAGACGTAGGTCGCGAGGAGCGCTGCGCATTTCCATAATTTTGCTCGTTACCGTCGCCGCTGAACCGAGGCCTGCAGCCGCCGCACCGAGGCTAGCCGGCCAGTGATTTTATCAAACTACGTCGACTACATAAATATTATTTATTTATTAATCACTTTTCTGTGAAAACTGCGCAGTTTCTTTAATCATGAGTAATATAATAAGATACGATCTTAAACCCCTTAACCTTGTATAAAATGACTCCACTCAACAATCATAAATTGAAATTTACAAAAGGTGTAAAAACATGCTTTATAAAATAAACACATTCAATTGTTTAAGTAATTTTATAAGCTCACACAAATCAAATAACAAGACACGTAATCCAATAATATTTAAAACTGTTGGGAAAGTTGACAGATGAGAATCCTGTGAATGTTACATTCGAACTATATAGAGACAGATCTGGGGGCCAGTTATCCCATGGCACAACAATCCATACATAATTAATATCGGACAGGACGACTGGTCGGGCTCGGCCGATTAGCATAGCTGGCCGGTGCGCGCCCTTGCACAATGGATGCGGAGCCCCAGTCATGTCCGAGACGCGCGAAATATGCACGCTAGCTGCTCACTATGCATTTGTTACGGATAAGTCAAACTGCATTCTACAAAATCCAACATCTTCTTGCTGGTACTCGCTAACGTCACTCATACAGATGGTGTATTTGCATGAGAGACATTAGCAGGAACTTCGTCAAACAAAAAGCTTTACTCTTTTATAATGTTACCTCGAGTGTGATGTCCCGGAGTAATGTAGAACATTATCTATTTTTATTTACACATTCCCTCATTACGCAGGTTAGATGTAGGTTTCATTAAAACGCTTTCCCTGTTCGTTGGGAACTGAATGAGACAAAAGCGTCGGGTAAGTTTAATCTAAAAGAGCGCGCAGAATATTAAAACTATCCGAGTCGCGTGTCACCCTTAATCGCGCCGGTTGCATTCACTGACACGCACACTATCTATAGGACCCGATTAGTAACTACTTTTGTGGAAATATAACATGGTGCATTTAAATACGATGACTTCGTGTCTGCGTGTATCGTAATCAAAAGAGTTTCATTTAGTACAGGAGTGCGGTTGTCTATGTGATTTCAGTTAGAGCGGAGCCATCAAGGCGGTGCAACTATAAAGTTTTTAATTAAACGCGCCGGTTGAGGCGGTGGGGGCTTAACGACCGCATTTTTCTAGATTCCCTTTGCGCGTTCTACTCCCGGGAAATCTCTTGGCACTGCACGAATAATTGCACAAATTAATAATACGAAATCGGGAGACGACGCGACGGCTGCGAGGCGATTCTTTTCATCTGCGAAAGTGGATTACATTAGCATACATAGTGAATGGTTTTAAAAGTTTGAAGTGAGCTTAATGGTGGAGGGAATTAGTCGTCATAAAGTGTCTTTTGAGCGGTGGAAAGGTAATGTAGTAGTTTTTGTGGCGCGTCGCCGGCGCCGTTGGGCCGCAGCTGGAAGTTGGTAGCACTTGAGAGTTTTAATTGATTTAAGGCAGGTGGGAGTGGGCGTGTGCGGCCTGTGAGACGCTGCGGCGCTGTCTCGGAGAGCGCGAGCTGCTCTCGAAGGGAGCGAGGTTTGTTTTAAACTTGTATTTATCAGCGCGCAGTCCGAGCCTAGCCGCAATCAACCTCCTCTGTTTACTAAGCCGCTGGGCAAACGGCAAGACTTCGCCCGCTTTCCGTTTTGTTAACATAGTCATTTACACTAATCACTGGACTGAAACAAGTATATGCTTTAAGTTTCACGGTGCACTATCAAATGTTGTAAAGTATATTAAACATTATCGTAGTTTATGTTTTCTAATGGAAAAAGTTAGCTTAGTAAAGGTATTCCTTAAATAACTTTCCATTATGCATTCGATCATCAAACCAACTTTATCCAAAAGCATCCTTCAAGACAGCGATAGATACGCGTAACACCGGAATAGTTCAGTAATAAAAAATAAAAGTATTTTCTAAAGCTACGTTCCACGAGAACTTTCAGCTCCGCAGTTGGGAAGTGCAGCTCGTCAACTAGTCGAAAAAACTCAGTAATCTAGAATATTTTCTGCATTCTGTCATTCTACCACAACACCACTAAACCTTGCTTCATGATAAGAGCAAGAACGCCAACGGATGTTATTCGTAGTTATTTTAAATTGGGAGCTATGAAAAATCACAAGCATTTTTATTCAGTTTTACCGCTTTGTATGTAAAATGGAGATCTAATCGTGATCGATACTAATTAATAATGCATGTGTTGCCTCAACTACACTCGCAACCATATGTAATTAGGCGAATGAGTAATTATAGCTATTTAACATCAGTAGCGTTGTACCGAGTGGCCATATTGATTGGAAAAATCCGAAGTAGATTTAGGACGAGTAGGACCGATTTGCATAATCAGTGGATGGAGTCTAATAGTCCTATTAACACGCCCGACCTGGTAACTGTACCCAGGACCTTACGCTCGGCGGCGCTTCGACTGAAGGCCAGTGGAGCGGTCAGAATGCAAAAAATAATATTAGTGCAGTGGCAAGCACATTCGTTGCTAAACGATTGCAAAAATATGTAACCCACTGCGTTTATTTATGTTACAATAAAGTCTGTTGCGTTAACACACATGCAGTATAAATAATACTTGAAACAAAACTATGTGAAACAAGCAAACTATACTAAAAAGTCACTGCTTTGATTATTATTAGTTTAACACTTACAGCGTCAATATACCACCATTCTGTTAAATATTGAACAGGCAATTTAAAGGTTTAACAACTATTTCAATCTACCGAAGAACCGCGACAACAAAGCCCCGAACTCAATAAAACGCAAAAACGAGATCTGAAATGACTAGGGCGAAAATATTATATTGAAGTATTAAAGTAACGGGTGGGGTTCGCATATTAATGAGCCATGATACAATGGACTCAAATGTACGGTTTGTGACCACCCCTGCCATGAATCGAGCGAGCCAAATGTTATTGCACCGTTCCGGCTGTTGCAGTAATGCGACGAAATAGGGCTGTCAAAGAGATGTAAAAATGCTGTCGTTCCTCTCGCTACTGTTTTACATTATATAGAACCTACTACATAATAAGTAAAGTATTCAGAATGACGGTTTAATTCCATTTGTCAGGGATTTTATCTTAGCTAATTATACTGCGAAATTATAAAAGATCAGACCTTCCTCCTATATGCATGAACTGTATTTTGAATAAAGCTTTATAATACAAAATGGAAGTGTTAAAATGTATTTTCTAGCTGGAGTAACACTCATCTAGACAGTTATCATATCAGCATTACATTTTTAATCTATCTCATGGACACTACATACTATACTAAGTATAATAATATTATCGTCAGTGTTTAAGATTAGGCTTCATCATCATCATCACCATCATCAGCCGGAATACGTCCACTGTTGAACAAAGGCCTCCCTCTTAGGCTTAAGACTTGTTAATTATGTTGGAAACACTCACTGGTACGTCCGTGACAGCCTCTGTGGCGAGTTACCTCCCTCATCTAATCTAATAATTATTACCTATGATATCCGAGGTTATATAGGAGTATAACCAAGCTCGCAGTATCACCCTATAGTAATTGTAAATCACTCTGTGCATGTATCAGTCTATAATTCAGTAGTAGTTCATATAATAGCTATTAATGGGTTGTAACTGGCAGCTGTGTCAGTAAATATTGCTACAAATACACTACGAACTTTAAATCCTTACGATTTCCTTGTTTTAGGTTTTACCTAAATCATAGTTGAAATGATATGGCAAAAAATCTCATGAACCTATTTATGAATGGTAAGTATTAAATCTTGTACCATCGGTACTTCACAGATTCTCGGCTATTTTAGATTAAAGTTGTTTGATATCTTCAGTCAGAATGTATTAAGTTTGTATTCAACGTTCAGCGCACCTTGAGAAGCCACAAGTTAGCTACGCTACGAACTTGTTGATTAGAAAATCTGGCTAATGAGCAAATAGCTCGTGTCTACACAATTAAATTACTTATACTAACATTTTTTAACTTCTACCTAGTACACATTTGTTTTCAATAATTTCAAGAATACCTGAAAGCAATCAATATTATACCAATCCCGGGAATCCCCAGGATAAATAACAATTCAAGACAATCCAAGACATCTAATGATAATATTAATTTACTATGACAAGTGTAATTATTTTACGGTGATAAACTACATGGGCATTCCTGGAAAAATACGTTAGTACGACTGAAACAAATAGTAACGTAAATACGTTACACAAATAGAAAGATTTACACACAGTGACAGTCAAATTGAAAACAAGAGACTCACCTCTTAATATCTGGTAGAGGAAGACTTTGATGTGGTCAGCGGAAAGGTGTTGTGGAGACACGATGATCTTGTGTAAGTCGCTCTGCAGCAGCTCTGTGATGACGTAACTGTTATGGGCTGGTTAAGGAAATCGTTGTAGGGGCAGTATATAATATATATATACCGATAAAATTCGTAGCATTAAGGCTAGTTCTAGTTTATGATATTGCTGGGAGTAAAAAGATTTGCCTTAAGCTTAAGTTGTTAAAAGTAACATGGGTAACAAACAACAAATATATTATAATAAATGCGTATTAAGTTTAAATGAAGAGGGAGGCATTTGTTCAGCAGTGGACGTCTTCCGGCTGATGATGTTAATGCCAGCAGTTTAGTCTCCGACTGTACTTTAAGTAAAGCATTTGCGTACGATGTTAAAAAATCCATGTAGTCGTGCAATCTAACGTAGGGAGGCTATAGAGAACACCCTTCCGTACGGTAAAGCCGGCCGTCTCGTCCGGTAACTGCGGGTACATCTGTCCGGCTTTTACCGGCGCCGAGCCGTCTCGTCCGTTACATCGTTTATTTGCACGCCCCTCGTGACCATTATCAAAATTACAGTACAGCCTACTCCGTACACTTGTTGCGGCTAAACTTCATTACAACTTGAACGTTACGAGTTGAATTTCAACGTAATGTAATGTCGAATAGGCCCATTGTGTATAAAAGCTACAGTTGAAAACTTTACTGCATCGTTTGAATTTAGGCTTAGATTAGATATGTCTGTATTTTGTTGTTGCCTAAATATGAAATTAACGAATGGTAAAAAGACACGAAGCAACGAAAACTGATCCCACTATGTAGCTTATTATTATAGCTATAAAATATAAGTGCCAGTTATTTAATAATCCCTAGCGATGAATATTGTGGTCGTGAAGCACGAAGCGCCTTAAATAACGGCCATAAAAGCCTACATTCGACCTTACAGCTGACGCATTAGCGCTAGTTAAGTGAAAACTATAATAAATACAATACGTACATATACTAATACGTTTGTGCGCGTCTCGGACGGACGGATCAAAGACGTCATTAATATTTAACTTATAAGGTGTACTATATCTATATTTATGGCGTAATATAGGTACATAATTTGTAATAGTGGTCAAGCAAGACCACTATTACCTAATATACGAGGGTCAAACTGAAAGTTCTTAGAACTGGCCACTTATAAACAATATAATAAAAAAATAATTCTAAAATTTGAAAATAGAACTCTTTGCCAATATTACTGAGTATATATTTCATTAATTTGTCATTTGTTTTACGATTTGGCGGCAAATTGAAAATTGTCTGTGTCACGTCAACATGAATTTAACACGAGAAAATTTTCGTGCAATGATTTTTTATGACTTTCGATGTCATTTAAGTCAACAAGAAAGTTATGATAGACTACGATTGGCCTTTCACGATGAAGCCCCATCTCGTGCGACAGTTTACAACTGGTTTAATGAGTTTAAACGTGGTCGCACTAATCTCACTGATGATTTACGTGAGGGACGGCCTTCTACGGCGACGACTGAAGATAACATCTGTGTTGTGCGGCGTATGATAGAGACTGACAAAAGAGTGACCTATCAGCAGATTCGGACAAGCTTAGGCATCGGTATGAGTCAAGTGCACAAAATCCTCCACGAACATTTAGCAGTCAGGAAGCTTTGCGCCCGGTGGATACCTCATAATTTGACTGAGGCTCAAAAACTCCATCGTGTGGATTGGTGCCGTAAAATGATTGAAAGATTTAACGGAGGTGACTCAAATGCTGTGTTCGACATACTAACAGGTGACGCAAGCTGGATTTACTGTTATGATCCTGAAACCAAAAGACAATCTGCTCAGTGGGTGTTTCCTTTCGAGAGGTTGCCAACTAAAGTGAAGAGAGATCGAAGTGCGGGAAAAAAATGGTGGCCTCGTTCTTTGGAAGGATAGGTCATTTCGCAACAATTGTGTTAGAGGATCAAAAAACAGTTTCTGCAGAATGGTACACTACCAATTGTTTGCCACTTGTCTTGGAAAAAGTTCGAGAGAAACGACCTCGCAGTACGATCCTCCTTCACCACGACAACGCCTCGTCGCACACCGCTAAGCGAACGATCGACTATTTGGCGACATCAAACGTTGAATTACTGGGTCACCCGCCGTATAGCCCCGTCCTCGCCCCTTGTGATTTTTATTTATTTCCAAAAATTAAAGAAAAACTTAAAGGAAAGCGGTTTATGAATGCTGAAGAAGCGGTGGCTGCGTATCGCGATGCCATTGAAGAGAACCCTAAAGACGAGTGGGCAAAGTGCTTTTCCCAGTGGTTCCATCGCATGCAGCGGTGTATTGACGTGAATGGACAATATTTTGAAAAGATATAATAAAACTAATAACTGGCTAATGTAATCAGTTTTTGATTTTCTAAAAACTTTCAGTTTGACCCTCGTATATAATAGTACCTAATATATTGGCCTTAATTATTATAATGTATACATATGTATACCACGAATCCTTGTACTAAACTTACATCAAAATATGTCTATCCGTTTACATAAATAACACAATTCATTCATCAATTATGAAAACAGAACGCAGAGAATGTAGGGACTCCAACGCATAACATGTCAAAAAATGTACGTAACATGATCCTGTACTAGCTTAACAAGATATAAAAATGAACAAAGTAACGTATGTACATGTAAGATGTGAGTAAGATGAGTTCAAGGTATTCTACAGTTCCACGCCGCTTCTGAGAATTCATATAAGTAAGTACATTTTATTCAGATTACTCGATACATTAAAGGCGTATTATATGTTGATATTTAATAACAATTTGATTTATTTCGCAGAGGCTTTATATTTTCAAAAGAATGTATTCACAATTTTGCGAGCATGTCAGTATTTATAATACAGAAACAGTATTTTATTATGCTGGCACTATATTTGCATACAACCATTTTATCTTATATTGGATGTCACTATTCATTATTACCTCGGTTTCAATAAAAATGGCGGTAACCTTTCGCGGTTCGCCCGCTATCTACATCAGCTGCGGTTTCAGATACCAAGCTCCACATTAAGCATACAATCACGGTATCTAGCTGGTTCCACAAATACGTAGGTACTTTCCTTACAATAGAATAATTTTAGGGTTTCTTACACAAAGGAAGTTAGTCTCGTCTCAAAATTTGGATGTCGTAATACCGTCATCATTGTAGGCTGGCAGTAATCACTTGTCACTTCGTTAAGTGTTATTGTTCATAGTTTATGTAAAGGCTCTTCGTGTCGAAGAGATGAAGGTTGTGAGAGGTCAGGGGATCAGCGGTGTTAGCCCATTTTAAGCCACTATGCTGAAATCTATGTATTTAAGTATTTAGCACCTATTTAACGTCACTCAGTTATAAATAAACTTGCCCGACGCGTCCATTTCAGCATATCTCCCCTAGGCCCATTCGTTACGGTCGATGTTGGGCTCGGGCTTACCAGACACATATGTATAATTATGTTTAGTCTGTTTTCGCATATAAAAGGAATATATTACAAAGAAGGCGGTAACAAAGAAGTATAAAAACCCATTACCCCATGAAACCGGCTTATTTTTTAACAATACTTAATTCTCGTTAACATATATACATACATATAACATCACGCCTGTATTCCCCGAAGGGGTAGGCAGAGGTGAACATATAGTACACCCTTCTCGTTAACACTGTTAGTATAACAACAAAAAAATAAATAATGTTGGCTGCTGAATGAATTAATTTGTAAGTCGAACCCTTTAGATACTAGTTTTCAACTCGTTTCAAGTGAGGTGAATAAAATCAACTTTTTGTTTGAATAACAAAGTTTTTTTCTCGCGGTTGCTGTTAGTATCACTCACAAGTAGTTTTCCATTACTAATGGGTGCAACTTCTTAGTTAAGTGTTGGACGTAAAGTAAGAAAACTTGATTAATAAGCTAGATAGCCTAGAGTAATAGAGTTGTTTTCTATTACTTGGAGAACTAATGCCGACATTAGAGTGTGAGTATGCAGGTTCTTTGCCATCGGCTTGAACGTTCGACGACGCAAAGTCACGCACCCTTAACCGGAAAGTAAAGAACCTTTAACACACCATTAACTTTGCAATGGAGACCAAACTTAATTCAAAGCAAAGACGTATATTCAAACGTATTCGCAAATAGTAAGGAAGAAAACTAAAACCCGATAATCGTAGAGGTAGAAAATATAGAGATTTGAACAAGCTGTAGAACAACTTACAACCAAAGGAAAATTTGGGACATAACGAAATATTAACAGTATCTCCGATAGTCTACGACCCGGCAACATGATATATACGTCCATATGTTACTTTTATATTTGATTTTAATGGAAGATTACGTCTCACCCATAGGATGTTACGTCACAGATCGCAGGCTGACCTGTCAGCTAACAGCACCTATCTTTAGTTGATGCAAAGTCAAGTTGGCCTTTACATTTATTACTTTTTTAATTTTAGAACAAAAAGTTTAATTATAGCTTTAAAATAAGTATTTACCTATTTCAATGGCTATATTTAAAAACTCATCTAAAATCAACGAAAGTGTTTGTAATCCTTGCTTTCGGATAGTCTATCAAGCCGTTACGTTGGTCTTGGTTTCTAAAACCAACCCTTACAGGCAGCTATAAGCCCAAACATTTGGCAATATCTAAGGATATTGTAATCCCTAAATAATTGGTTTATCAAGGACAGCCGATAATCGTTCTGAATACACAACCATATTTTGCCACATCTGGCTAAAATATTCGAAGAAGAAATTACAAAATTTCTTATTAAAAAAATTATTCAAAAAATTACAAAATTTTGCCATTGAGAGAATGGTTCATTTGTTTTCGTTCAAAGTCATTATGCTGTGAATAAACTTTTTTCCTGCTAATTGTGAAAGCGCGGCGCGATTGTTCAACATTATTTTGTAAGTCTGGACTTATAAGAGACCTTGACCCATTTGTCTTGACTTCTTATGGGAACTGAAATGGTAAATAACGTAGGAATGTATTACATAGTTGATATAACATACTTAGAACTATCAGCGTGTCATCCCACTTTTATAACAAAGACCGCCCTTATTTCCTTTCATTCTTCTCAATCGTGTGAGTATTTACAGACAAATCATTGTTCAGTTCTAAAAAGTATGTAGTAACGAACCCACGTAATACATTATCCTTTCGTAATTACATTCGACTAGTCAAAAACAAAAGGAAACATGTTCGTTTTGTGTAATGGGCACGATCAAAGAAGTCCACCAAATATATTTGAATGCGGGTCCGGACTTCGGTCACGTAGCGGTCTGCGGTCGCTCGCCTAATCTGTATCTATTCGAGAACCTAGCGGACCTTCCCCCGTCTTCCCCTATCTATAGATGTGATTACGCCATCTTGTATTATTATTGCTCTCACTTAAGTTCCGAGCATTTGACGTTCATGCTGTAAACTACTGGTGTATGCGTCGTTAAGTTTTACGTAAATACTATTAGGAATCCCGCAATAACGTGGGTATACGTAATAGGCTTTCTGAATACTTATGGCACAAAATTGAGCCAGTAACTATTTATAGAATACATTCAGCAATAACAAGTAACAAAGTAATAGCCAAAACTTTGTAAAATGATAATTGTTTATGCATTATAACTATGCTAGTAATTCCCACAGAACAGTTTTAGATAAACAGTATAATTGTCGTCAAAAGAACCGGAGCATAATTTTGAAAACCATTAGGTATCCCCTAAAAAATCCTTTAATATCATACAATTTTTATCAATGTTATACGCATTTAACATTATTATTATTATACAAACCACTAAAATTTAAGGTTTATATTCTTTAAGACGCAATTTACATAAACACATGACGTTTATACACGCAAATACAATGACAAACAGATAATTATGGATTATATAGTGCGTGCTATTTACGCCTCACGATAACAGCTATCCGAATGTTATCAAAGTAGCGATAGATCAGTGTTACGTTGGTTTGAACTATGAATACGGTCACAGAACTTCAACACAAGGCCGGTACGAGTTTACAACACAATACTGATATTTCGTAACACAATTTACTCCATTCATACTTTTATTGAATGGAAAGAGTTATCACTCCTTGACATAAAAACCGTAAAGAATTTACGTAAAAGATTATCCGATTTCGCATGCGTTGGCCTAGATGTGTTTCAATTGAAATAAGTGTTGCCAATCCTTTAAATAGAGTTTTGGTACTTGTTAATTTTTATACGTTAGAATAGAAACTTAGTAATATGCCGCGTCACAAAAGACAGCTGGTTTCGCAAGAGTAGAGGTACCAAAAGGAGAAGAATGAGATGTTGATTTTATTTTTGAACTAATATAAATTATTCTCTATACGTGAAGAGAGTGGGACAATGTCTGCAGTGGGACCGTTATAGGCTGTTATTAATTATTATTATGAAAAAACAAGAGCGTCTCATTTTGTTATAACAATGGGAAAAGCCATTTTAACGTTAGTATTTAAATTGGAACATTTCTTGCTAATAATTATATGCAAATAATATTCGTGGAAATGTATGTTTTCAACAAAACGTGTGGTTCTTGGCATAAAGCCACCCCCTTTCAAAGGGTGTTGTGAAAGGCGACTAAGGGATTATGCAAGGATGTAGATAGACACCAGCATCCTCCAAAGAGATTATTCAGATGGCGGATCTATAGTAATAATATTTTGTGTGGTCTGTGTGAGAAATTATACAACCGATTAATTTAAAAAGTGAATAAATAAATTACGTATTCGGCTGCCACATCAATTTATTTGGTGAGATAGTGAACGCAAAATAAGAATTGGCAACGGCGAGAGCTGGCCGGGCTCGGCCGGTTTTGGGGCTACACCCCTGAGCCGGGGCGGTAATTATTTACTGAGGGGCTGAGATTCCGCCCCCGCGCCCGCAGCCCGCGACCCCCGTCACCCCATCAAACACGACACACACAGTAGGACGACGTATTATGGGATACACTTTTACGACAATAGGCATTCGTTTAGTTTTTCATAGTCACGATTTATAGCTTTGAGATAATATCTGATTGAATACACCGAAAATCGTAGTTATACGTAAGAGAACTTTAGTTATTATCACACAGTTTACAAAGTTCAGAAAATAAAGTGACCGCAAGTTGAGTTGACCGCTGAGCTGTTACCGGAAACTTTTAACGATAATTTTTCGATCGTTTTTGTTCAAACTATTTGATAACCGCATAAAGTCGAAGTCAACTTTGTTATCGGATCAAAATAAATAAATGCCGACCAGTTTGAAAATGTTAAACGTAGTTAGAACTGCTTGTGTAAACTTTTCAACTGTAATATTCTGGGGAACAAACGTGGAAGGTATTTAGGGTACGCACACATGTAGGAAGTCGTAGAATACACTTGTGTTCATAGTGCGTAGACACATACATATAGATTGTACACAGAGAGCCCGGATGTTATGCAGCTGTGCACCCAAACCCGACAACCGAATACTTTAGTAGACAAAAAAAATCGTCCACAACACAAATTCGGGCCTCGTGTAAAACAATTTACTAGTTATCTGTGCATCGATTAGTCGAACACTTTGTTATCGGACATCTTTGTTCATGACCGATAAATAATAATAACCCTGTTAAACGCTAGACTGTATAAATACATTGAAAGGGCGTAGCACGAATATTGAAAAATTAATAAGATAAATGGTTTTGATCCGCTGCAAAATTACATATTCATTCATTGTTTTATTAAAATCCGTGCGCTGGATTTATGTCACTACCATCGGCGTCACGGCATTCATTATTAATACGATACATATTATACAATCGACCTTTTAGATAATTGTTTGTGTCGCGATTACGTTTCTGTGTTTCTTTTCTATATTCCACGATTTTATTTTATAATATAGAATTAATTTGTTACACGTGCATTAGTGGAATAATTGCTTATCGCTAGGTTTATATTGTGGTCCTGTTAATAAGATTGACATTGACGAAGTATAGCGCCAAAAGGTAAGAATACGTTGTTTATTCAGTAAATCTTCAGGCCGGGCTGTAAGTCGTGGGCGTGACACAGTCTACATGAAATATAAATTTCAATATTTTCCGCAAACAAGTTTACCTTCAAACACGTTTCTCGTTCTTGAACAAAAAACTCGTCTTTGTGCTGTACAAAATCAATAGAATAACTTACTAGGTAGTACCTATACTAACACTGCATGAAGCAGGTGTAATGTGGTTAACTAATTATTAAGTGATTTGTGGAGAGGCGTTCATGTGTAAGTGTAACATTACACCATCGATGTAATTCGAATGTTAATATTCCCTACAACAATGCTTAGGGTTTCCTACTGTTTACGAAACTGTTGGAATGGCCGGCATTAACGCACATTACCCGGTTGCAGTATGTTTTAGCCATTGTTCCACAGCGCAAACCGGTAGGGCTGTACCGTGAACAATGCGCGCGCCATCACTACACTTCGGTGTCTCACTGCACTTAATTACCGTGTCAAATTTATGAATATTCTCTTCACATGCATATTATATGGACCAAACGCAACAGCTTGCTCCTGTCGCAATTTCAAGACCACCATTATGTTGTCCGTTCATCCTTTTTACGCATAGGAAAGGTAATGATGTGACATTGATGGATCATCGACACCGGTTTATTGAACAAAACCGGTTGACACTAGTTGCCCATCATATTTGCATAGAACGTACTTGAAATATGGAAAACGTTTTGTTCGTGACTAGAATTATTTTCTAAGATAGCAACATGCTAAAGCATTACTGTTAAACGCTAAGTGTTTGCGCCTCTAGACGGGATGAACAAATAACACCCACAAATATAGTTACTTAGTAGACGAAAGGAAAATTTCCTTAGTTTACATTTTTACAAAGTTTCAGAGGAAATCTATTTTTTTAACTAAAATAAACTCGTGACAAGGAATTTAGAAAATAACTAATAAACAGCCAGATCCTTGGACAGAGATACATGAAGTTAATCATGGATATTTAGGATGCGTCGAAAGACGTTGAACGATGTCGGTGCAAATGACCATTTTCAAGACAGTACGTGGAAAGGCGACGTTGATAAATCGTTTCCACCGCTGTTTGCTGGACAAACGTACAATGATCAGAATATATTTTACTCCATATGAAATGATGTGAAAGGCTTCTTTGTCAAGCATGAATGAGTAATGAGCTCTCTCCAAATACAGACGATTAAATTCTTGAGAACTCGAATACTTAAATCAAGCTTATGTCCACTGTTGCATTATTAAAGATTTGACTATGTTCCGTGTGGTGTATCAATTTAAGGCGGTAATTAAATAGTATAAAACAGACATGAACATAAAACCTGTAGGGTCAATAACACAGTATTGGTGTAATAGATAACTTGAGCAAATGAATAAAGATGGTTTTTGTGGGGGAAGCACGAAATCGTAACAAAGAAATACAGCCAAAATGGAGTTGGAATACAAAGGCTGCGAGGCAACGAATTTTCCAATACCCTCAAGATATATTTGGGTGTATAGTAAGCAAACATAACAATTTGTTTTGTATCTAGTTTGTACTAACTAAGTGAATGCATAATGTGTAAGCATATACAATCAAACGGTACCATGTAATCTAATATTTCTAAGCTTTTACGGGTAAACTATAATGGACACTTTTGTGTCCTGTGTTGGATACAAGCCATCAATGAATATTTGATTTCTATATAACCAGTATGAAATCAGCCACTCCCTGCGCAGACGTAAATCGCCGCTATAGGACACAGCTACTACGGTTTCCTGTGATGGGGTGCCGTGTCGGTAACAAAAAGTGTCTACGTTTGGGCTGCCCTTAATGCGATTATCATGAAGATTATTATTATCTTTCTGGTATCGAATCCGTCCTTCTATAAAAGAACAACATGGGTAAAAATGTGTGCGATTCCACGGATCTTTCGTTGTTCGTTGAAAGGACAAATAATATAAGAACATCATAAACAACCGCTAAGTTGGTAGCCTCTCGTTGAGTATGATTGGTGTTGCGGGTCACATAGATATTTGTGTTATTATGTTGGTAATCCGAGGCTCGGCCCCGCGTCATATATCGCTATCCCCCGGTCACTATCCATCAACGTCGGCCGCGGATCCAGGGACATTCGCACCATGTATCGTCCGCAACTGATACGAGTTGATCCCGTATAGAAAACCGGGAGACAATAGATTTATTAGCTTCACACGATTAGGTAAATAACAGCGTTACATATAGATACAGGTTTTTATTTATTTATGTGGTATTTGTACGTCATATAGGGCTAACTATGAGAATTAAAATGTTTTCTACCATACTTGGCTGAAAGGTCGCATAATTAGCCTTAGATCGCGCATTATATTAAACAAACTTGTTGACTTTTCTCAGTCGACTATTCAATCAGTAAACGATGCGATGATATTTACAGTAAAACACTTAAACACATGAATGCCTTTTAATTATACTATGCTAACCCTCAAACATAACTCATACAATATTGTATCAAGTGTAGCCCTACAAAAATGAGAAAATAAGAAAAAAAAATGAGTAAATAATACCAATCGCTTATAAATCAGTTTCCTGAAAAAAGAGGTCACGAAACAAACTCACAATATTAATTGTACACACGAAAAAATAGAAGAAATTCACATTATTTACATTGCGTCCCTAGCGATTGTTAATCAAAAGGGAAAAAATATAATCATATTTCTGTGCGGCCCAATTTTAAATGAATATTAAAACAAGTTGGTTAAGTTTGGTGCAAACACGCCAAGTAAACGTAAAAGCGGGCAAAGGTCGGACGTTGATGAATAGCGGCTTAGGTCGGACGGCCGGACGATCGGACGCACGGCGACCGGCGACTGCTCCGGCGCCGCGTCTGTGTTGCCATGAGTTTTTATTTTTGAAGAGCTTTTGTTTTTTTCATGTATCGTTGAAATTTCTAGCATTCGTAAGCAGATACGACTTTGGAGGCTCAATAATTTCAAATTAACAAATGTATCTATGACATGTGATATTGAATTGAGTGTAGTTATTATACAAGTTTTAAATAGTCTAGCTAATTAGCTATAGAATATTTTTAACTACCTATATTGTTAAAGGTACATAAGTACCTACATCACAGTAAGTAAATATATTTAAGTAGCTACAGTGGAAGCTTACAAAGTTCTGTTCACTGCATCTTTAAAACCCGTTTCCAAATATTTCTATATTAAATCTGGCCATAGTAGCTGGCTGCCTCTGCCGCAGGCGGGCGAACGGCGTCAGATTACAATATACTTTATTAGGAACAAGCCTTCACGCCTATAAAGTGCTTGCTTCATATGCCACCCGATATTAATTCGACATGCCCTTGAATGCCAACTACTGTGTAAGATAAGGATGTAAAAATACAAAATTATTAAACATACGGAAAGCAACGATAACAACAGCATTAAGTTCTGACATATACCCAAAATGTATAAATAAACAGTAGTGGGCTTTCAAATGTGACCAATCCTTTAAATTTTAAAACACGCGATTTTGATCCAACATGACATCGTGTGTAATATGGTAATGTGGTAATAACACTTTGATTAGTAAACAGCGTGATACTACCCAATTATGTATAGTCTGCATTAGCTTATTAAGCAAAGTTTCTAACAGAATAGTCAATGAAGCAGGCCCATTAACCGGCGGGAGGCGGCGCCGATCGCGGGCCCAACGAATTTCCGCCACAGTTTCTTTATTCCTCTCGCAATGGGATTTTCCGCAGGATGCTAATCTACACAATGGAAATTAACTGGCAAAGAAAAAGGCCAACATTACCAAGCTCATTTCCATTTATAAACACGACAGAACTTAATGTGAAAGCTTACTACAAATTTGACCTTAAAACTTTTCAGTGTAAACTTTCGCGAATGGAACTAAATTACGATCGGTTGAATACGGCGCCAGTGGATTTCTCCTTCGTTTGTGAATAGTCGAAGTAATTTGCAGGACTGAGAAATATGTTCTATTCGGCGACTGAATATATATAACCTTATGATAAACCTACTGAGAACGTTTCTTCTTTAGGCAATGAACGCACTTTATCCGCGAGTTTTACCAACAATAAAAGCAAAGAGAAAGTGTATTTAACCGTTGTTACGAAGGTACATAATATGGCAGTATTTGGATTACAAAATTCAAAGTAGTTGTTTTTAATAACAAATGTAAATTGAATCGTTCTGAAGCGTGGTAGTCGGTTTGATGACACAGAGTTTACGCAGCTGAAGCAGTAAATTGGTGGCGTTAGCTGTCGCTGACAAGCATGCAGCAAACACACACGTTGTGTCCTGTGTATCTACGTACGTGTACATAATAACACGAACTGCGCCCGCCGCAATAATTCTGAGTAACGAAGTCTGCTCCGCTCCACACGCTGAATTATACCGTCCAACATTTCAAATTTAACTTCAGAAGCCTGCGATTTCGAAATTCGCGAGGAAAAATATAAAAAACTTGCGTTGGTTAACGAACACAGGTGGCAGGTGGGAGATTGAAAGCGACATGATACTCTTCATTACAGCATGAATACATTTGCATTGCGAATGAGATGTCTGTTTTCCATGAAAGTACAAATTATGAATACACTTAACTATTGCAGTGCATTTCCGAAGTGATTTAACGCTGCGAGGCGGAAATAAGAGTTTATTCTGGGAGCCGCAATACGGTAACGTTTATCTAAAGCCTATCGGGCAAGCTTCCAAGACGTCATCGAGACCGGCGGGGCCGGGTACAAGGGGCTACGCCAGCGCTGGTCTCTCGAGCCAGCGAGCCAAGAAGCCTCTCGGTCACCTCGTGCCAAGTACGGCGGCTACGCGAACCCTTAGCGGTGTCTGCCTCAAATTATTCCAAAACGAATAAGAGTTCGAACGCTTCTCACTAACGACGAACATGATTTCAAAGCGGAGCGCGTTAGCATTACTCTGTTTCTCAGCTAAGAAGATTAACATTTTTCTGCCGGGTATCGCCGTCTACAGCATTTTCCCACATTACCTAGACAGTTTTGATTAAACATCGCATTAACCTTTAATCTACTAATCGTACTTATTCCCTACGTCCGAGTGCCGCCGCTCGCAAAGTAATATTGAACAAGTTAACACGACGGGAACTAATTGCATCGCTCGATTAATCATCTAGGGAACACGTCAGTTAGCAAGTGCTAGTATTCATTAATCGATGACTGATTAACTGTTTTGGGAATGTTTGAGTGTAGGAGCGGACATAGCGCGCCACAATGTGTGTACGAAAGAGGTCGGGCTCGGAGGGAATGTCGGCGTCATACGAAACAGTACCTACAAAGTTGTTACTACGAGGGAAAACACGGAACCGCTCTCAGCCCCGCGAGAATAGATGCTGAGTCAAAAGTAGCAGTTATAATGTGTAACTTGACACATTACTGAACTGCTCTTTGTAGAAATGTTGGTTAACAAAGACATCACAAACATTCCAATTCAAAAAATGTATTTTTATTGCAAAGTGCCAAGTCAAAAAGTTACACGATTTTTTTTTTTAATGAGACTTCGTTCTCGTATTGCTTTAAGTAATGGTCTGATGAGTTTAAATTCTCCGATACAATATTTGTAAATGGTCGTGCAAAGACACAACTTGAAGCGAAATCTTAAATGTGTCTATATCGATTGGTGGATGGATTAAACCGAAGCTTAAGCATCTATACCGCCGGAGCTGACAGGATAAGTAACAAAAAGTAATGATAAACAGAAGAGAACAAATTTAATCTAGGGTCTAGCCAGGGCTCGAGTTCCCGGGAGGGCGTTAGCGAAATTGCCAGAATACATTAACGTGAAGGGTCGCCCCCGCCCTATCTCAACAACCTGCAAGTAAGCCGCGACACAAAATCTCTCTGCATCGCAAATTTTAGTAACGTTACGCGTTTTTATCGTTCTCATTCGTGATACAATGTAATTAATGTACTTTCTATTCTGCGTACACAATAAGAGCGTGTATTATGGCAGTGAGGCAATAACTCTCGGAGTTATATCATTGAAAGACTTAATGAAGTCGTGGAAATATCATAAAAGCGGTTATTTACTGCGAGATTCTTCTACCTTAAACGACGGCGCAGTCAATAAAACCAAGGTTTAATGTTTCACGAAGGTTCCTCCACGTTATGTTAAATGCGTAACGTCATTTTCAACATGCTTTTGTTGGCAGCTCGCATTGTTCTTAGAATATCCCCGATAAGGTAATACCAATGTATCACAAATTATGTTAAAAAACGGACGCTTGTTTTTTGTAGTTTACAGACAGGCAGTTGCATATCGCAATTTTATCTGCAAACGAGTTTCTTTTTCAATTGAGGAGCGTGAAATTATTTTAATACTTCTGGTAAACGCTTTTAAATGCATTGAAAGAACTTCCAAATTCAAAGCGTCTATAAAATAAAAACGATACTACTCGGAACACTTTTGTAATGGCATACACGGCGAGGCTTTACACTCAGCAACAGATTTTACTGCGCATCCTACAAGTTTAAGTGTCGTTTTTATATCAACGTCAAATTTTATGATTTTTCTTCAGTGCGCCTAGGCTTCAGAGGCGTTGCGGCCATACTGGCTCATTTTTCGTTGACCTTATAACGCCTTTGAGTACGTCTTTCAAAGGATAAATAAAGAGCACCAACGCTACATAAATAACGCTACCACGATGTACCATAAACATAAAACGTGTTACGGGTTACCGTACCCTTGACGATCCGGCCAGTACGACTCGTGTACCACACAAACCGATTTCGGGGAACCAACTTTCGTTTTATATTGGTACTTCTGGAATGCAAACATACAAAAAGCATATTTGATCAGTTTTTTACTAAATTGGTAAGCTCTTAAAGTTCTTACTGTTTACTGAATATTTTATAGGATCAAAGGGATGCGCGGTATTCACCTGTGTGAATAAGTTTGGCCTTTTTTCGGGTGTGTTCTGCATTTTTGTATGTAAAATGATCTTATTTGCAAAAAGCGTTATAAATGTTAGAAGATTTTAGGACGGGTCTATTCCTGAAACACCTAGTTCACGTAAGATCATTACCGTTTGCAGCGGTTAAACTATAGGACAAAAACACTGGATATTTTTTATGAACATATTTTGCTACTTTCATTTAAATGAAATTACATTTATTTTACATACGAAGAGTTTAGGATAGATAGCCGCCTGGGTACCAATGGGCAATAAACGCGGTAATAATGTTTATTATCGAACGTTGAACTGTATAAAAACTCGCAATCATCTATATGGCAGCCAGTGAGCATGAAGAATACCGATAAAACATCTATAACACCACGCTTAGGGCCCGTAATGACGTAAACAGCTTTACAATTACTGCAAAAGCACCACTTATAACCATATTTGGCATAAAAGGGTTAAAAACGTTGATTGAAAGTAGCAATGTAGTGAAAGGTTGGCATTCAATCGAATACTTTTTGTAACTTATCAGATCAGAAATTCTTGCTAATGTGAATCCTGGCATAATTTGTTTTTGTTGCTGAGTTGTGGTAAAATGCGATGCAGCTTATCATAAGCTTGTCGAAAAACAAGTATACAATAAAAGTAAAAGTATTTATTCTGGATTTATGGCCAGTATTCTGTCAATCTAACACCAATCAATCTACCAATACCCGTGACGTGTGTTATAGCTAACCTTTTGTACGAAAACTGAATTAGAACTGCTATATGTGCCTTGCGTTCTGATCATCATCTAAAAGTAGAGACGCGGTAGTTAACCTCAAGCTTTAATTGACCTGCGCGGTAGCCATTCGAGCTCTCATTCCCTGGAGCGAACGCCAGTAACAAAAATTCTCTTATGGCCGGAACTGAAAGTAGAAAATTTACTACTTTATAACGAAATAAATCTTTGGTTTACAGTCCTCGAGCTAGGCTTTGAATAATTGAATTTATCTCTACTTATAACGTAAGTCAAGCTATAGTGCAAAAGCCAGTTTCAGGCGTAATACCATGCTAAACAAAAAGCTGAAAAGAAGAATGGACGGCGCTAATCTACCGGTCTAACAGTAACCATTACCCCGACTTTTTCAATTAGTGAGAGATACTAACCAGCTTTTGTCCGGGATTGGACACATGTTACAATACCAAATCAGATCAGCATTAGTTACATACTAATTTATGAAATAAATCGTATCCAAATATATTTAAGATATTGAATTTTTTTCAGAATCTAGGTGAGGAGGATTAACCTTTTAACAGTTTTGACAGTGAAAAGCCCAATAAGGGAAGACCCAGCAGAGCCTGTGTTAGTAAATCTTTAAAAGACTGTAGTAACTGAAGTGTGAAGACGGTAAGAGGCAATGATGCGTAACACTGGCTGTCCCACAATTAATAACCACGTCAATATAACATGGCATTTCCAAATAATAAATAAAATATACGTTCTTCACCATTTTATACAACATGTGCAGAACTACGTCGTATGTTGCAAACATGCAATCCGCACTCAGATATGCACTTCAACCGGCGAGGGAGCTGCGCGGCGAAATTTTCAACGATGGTGTGATATTTTCTCTCCTACAACGCAGTCTTGGAATTTGCGGCGTTTGTTCAGAAAGCAAACTTTCAATTTAATTTATAGTTAGGATAGTTTGTAGAAAATACGAGGAAAGCGTGACATCATCATCAGCCGGAAGACATCCACTGTTGAACAAAGGCCGGCCCTTGGAACGCCACAATGAACGACAACAACAACGCTTGAAAGCGTTACATCTAACAATAATGAATTAAAAGTATTTGCATTACTTTAAATATGTATAGTCATTACTTTAAAAATGGTATAAGTTCCTTGCAACATAGGGCTGATTGTCATGTTTAGAAAACATTTCCTTACCCGAAACTACTGTAGGTACACAATTTTCAAACAGAAAAAGCCATTAAACTTTTTGTCCGACATGGGAATTGGTCCTTACGCTCGGCAGCTATGTCCGGGACTCCGCAACCTAGGAATCGATTAAATTATAAGACTACCGAAGCAAAGTGAGATTTATCAAGTACACAAAAGAATGCCAACAGCTCTTATTTCAAATTAATTACTTTTTTTATGGATAAGCTCTGTTGAATTTTCATGATTGTTTTCCGGGTTAAAATAAAGCGGCTAACTTACGTCATAACTAAGATTATATTAGGTGTATCTTCATCGAACTAAAGAATCATATTATTATTATTACATTATATCGAACTAGATAGGTTTACTGGCATCCTCCTGTTGATTAATAACAACCGAGATCAACAAACGCCAGTCAAGCATAGTAATTATGGCAATAGCAAATACCCTCCATATCTGTCAGTGCAGATTAATGGGCTCCATACATTTAATTGATTTATTATTAATTTAGGTAATAATTAGACGTATTGTTCCGCTTGAATATGAGTGTCATTAGGTATGTGAAAGCCTAACAGCGGCGTCATGTAGGTAATTATGTATAGAATGGAGATCTAAAGATGTTGCTTTGGATAGACTGAGTTCAAAGTTTGAAAAAGGCCGAGCAGTTAAACATTAAGCTTTTTCGAAGCTAACTGGCTTATCGAGAACAGTAGTTTTTGGTGAAACGAATTAAAATAACTGACAGTGATCCAATTCGGTGGAGAATTTTGGTTTGTATCTTTGATATCAAAGAGGTCTAACATCAATGCAAAACTGATCAACATTTTGTAAAGTACTTTGGCAGTACATAACTTGGGCGACGGTGCTATCCTAGCTACAAGCTCAATACGAATACGAGGTACAAAACAGATGCAGCGATTGTATCAATAACTAGCTACGATAATCGATTATTAAACAAATCATTAACATGGCAGCTAAATATCAGGTAAGGATAAAGGTGTGATATTCGTTTGGTATATGAAAACAATGGATATTCCCACCGCCTGGATAACACGTCTAACTGATCAAGTAATCACAATGTACCAATAAAGTTATTTAAAAACATTAATAGGTACGTGTCAAATCGGTATTATCACCCTCGAGAAAAAGTGCAAGAAACTCAGTTAATGTCCGTATTTTTAAAAGTTAATGCCATTGTTGTTTTTAAATAGGGATTTTATTATAACAGCTAAAGTAAATGTGTCCATAATATTTAAAGTCTCTTCTAACGCTGAGCGTCTGGCCCATGAAACATCAGTCTTATGCAATGCAGGATTTGATGCCGTCATACGGTATGTAATTAAAACAAATGTGGCGCAACATTTCTGTCCACACGACGTCACAAGCTGACGACTCGAGGTCCAAACATCCCAGGCATGCCCGCTGTAATGTCTTACTGGACTTTATTGTAGGTAATTTAGCCTTCCTTTTTTATTAGTTTTGCCCACAAAAGCGCAGACGGAACCGAGCAAAGCCGGGTGAAATCACCGACACAATGAACTCGTCTGCGAGATGTGGAAAGTAAGCAATCCAAAGTTTATGGTATTCATTTTTATTTTGGATTGTAAATATTTTAAATGAACGAGGAGCGACGCAACTCGTTTTACTTCTACAAATAATGTGGATGTTTTAAAACATATTTTTGCACTTTATTTAAAAAACACAAATATTGAGAAAGGTTTTAGCATTGTTAGTAACCCTTGGAATAGAGCAAACAAAAACTTTTAGGTAGAGCTTCGTTTTATAGAAAAATAAAAGAAAATCATGAAGGTCACAAATAAAACTGGTTCTAAAGATAGAAAAAGATAATGAAGAAAGAAACTAGTGTGTTAGCAGAATCTTACTTGATAGAACTAAATACCCGCGTATCAGATACTCATGTTACTCTATCAGCATTCTAAGTAAATCGATCAGCCTTTCAGAGCACAAGTTTGCCCAAACATAAATTATATTACCGTACCTGTCTACTTGATATCAAGTCTCAGTTACGAGCCGATCCACTTTGGGAGTAAACAGTATTAGGTACTGGTGAAACTGACAAGAACAAACATCTATTACGATTCTAAAGATAGAAGAATAATATACGTATTTGTGTTTGATGACCGTTCCTAAAACGAACACGACGTATATTAGGAAATAACCAAATAAAAACTTAGCACAATTCTAAATTAAAATGCTGAGATACTCTCCTATATCTGTGGCTAGGACCTACTACCCTCTTTTTTAAATTCGGTAATTCTCTCATTTCTGTTTTCGGTAAAATGAGAATACCTACGCTTTACAAATTTTACGATACACTTACGGTAACCAACATTTTCCCGGTAATACGACATCCCCTGGGAACGCTTATCAATATTAAAAGCTGATGCTGAAAATGTTATGAACAGTTGAAATAGTGAAACGAATAATTAATCCATGCGTTTTGTGCATTAAACTTACGATTTCAAGTTGAATAAATGACATCGATGGAAGCTATCCATAGAATATGTATGGCACTGTTCTATTCAACCTAAAGCTGACACCAATATAAATAAATCAATATTAAAAACTAAACTGAGCTGATGTGAGATTTATGCTTATGCTCCATGAATAGCTTTTATAGGGTTGGCTAATCTGCGCATTATAGGTAAATAGATGACGGCTATCTATCGATTGGGGAGCAATTAAACAGGCCCGGGCGAGCGTTAATAGTGTGCACGGAGCCGAATGCGACCGCCATAAAGTCTGATCTGGTGATAAATTCTTAAATACTCATATAAATAATACACATGGCCAGCGAAGTGCAATAAACCGTTAGTGCCGCATTATGCGAGGGTTATCAAAATATTCATATATGGAAGCCAATAAAAACAAACATTGTATTGAAATGGAGTTTGATTTTGGTTTTGCTTTTGTTATCCCTTTACGCTAACCTTGATAAACACAGCTGAATGGATATTTCCCAATAAACGTTAGATTATACCTAAATAAATATAACGTCCACATTTTAGACAACTAAGCAGCGTTAGGATTTAATAAACTCGTGCAAATCCATAGGTCATTGCAAATATCTCTGATATTCAGCCAGAACAAAAGGCAGGAAAAGCTAACGAAAACAGAGTCCTCTGCGGAACTCCGAAACATTTAATAAGAAGTTATAGTCTTCATAATGTTTGTTTTGTAAACATTAACATAGACGTGGAGGAAATAAAGTCGTACAATTATTTTAAATAGTCGCAAAACTGGCAATATTAAACGTAAAAGTAAATTGAAGAGTGTATGAATTGTTGATCTCTTGTCGTATCATATTTGCGAACCCTTTTCTTTGTACTTTCATTCATAAATACAGTTATGAACATAAATCTGTTAAAAGCTGAATTCGCTGAATAAGTACAAAAGGTATGAGAGTTTGTATTGAAAACGAAAAGATGCCAGTAATACCTATGATATCTATATAGGTATGTATATAAAAATGAATACCTATTTCCCTTGGTTACACCATAACTTATAAACGGCTGGACGATTTAGCTTTTGGTTTTGAATTATTTGTGGAAGTCCAGGAAAGGTTTAAATGGTGAGAAGGTACGAAGTTCGCCGGGTCAGCGCTAGTAATAAATAAACTAGTAATAATATTGAGTAATGCCAACACCTAAAGATTCCCACAATCAGTAATAATCTGTTTAATTAATATAATTATATACAAGCTTTAAATACTGAATTGATAACACGTGTATGAACTATACGACCTATGGATATGAGTACAAATTTAAATAAATACGTGCTACTGTCAAGAGTAAATCCAAATAAATTACGAAATACAAACCGGTACTGGTGTTGTGAGCCAAAAAATGGTTAGGGGAGTCTCGGATTGGTTTGAAGTATTTGTACGTGTGGCTGAAGATACGCTCTAGAAACACGTTTAATGAGTTATGGGACTATTGAGGATATAATACCTACCTAAATGCTACTTAGCATATAGAATAAAATTGTTTGCGTTTCTCGTAGTAGTTGAACTCTCTGAATCCAGTCATTATAGGTTTCTTTTTTATGCTGAAAACGTTTGTTATGTTATATGAGATTTGCTGATTGTCTGCAATGAATTTACTAAACTAGAAAGAAATACAAAGCCTACGAAGGCGGACGTAGCTTTAGCGCAGATAACAGCAAAATGCGGTTACTTTTAAATCCGACTAAATCGTGCCGAAACGCCACATGACCAGACGATATTTCCTTTGATGCAAATAAAAAGTATTTTGCCACACGGCTGCATCTAGATCCTTTACTATAAAGTTTAAGCTATATTGAATAGAATGTGATTACTTCGACTGGCTAAATAATTACCAACAGTAGAATATGTATCTACAAACGTACAGCGGACACTCACCCCTTTACAAAGCGTTCCCATAATGGCATTATCATTCAGGATCATTTGTTCTAGCCAGTCTATAGGGGAAGCCTCTGTGAAACGGCAGACAATTACTTGATTTATCCAATATACCGGGAATGCAATTACTTATGAATCGTGCAACGATTTTACAAATCGTTCAATTTAACATGTAGATGAATCTGTATTTTCATTTGAGATATACTGAGATAGATAAGTCATGTGAGTTTTCTAACGCACGTGCATTTTTTGTTACAACAATGCTATACGAGACAATGAAATCAAGACTGTATTTTCTGTTTTATTAATCTTATTACCACTCCCATGGTACTACAGTAATTAATTGAATAACTCAGAGTGGTATATAAGCAGTTCGGTCGCTGATCTCAAACTTCTATATTTGATCGATTCGAATCGAGAATACGCCGACCTTTGTAATTGTATTTTTCTGTGAACCCTTCGAGAACTATGTGGCGTAGAAATTACTCCGGATTCGAAACTCTAAATATTTACACTACGCTATATAATATATCGACGTACAATCTAATCTTAACATTCGCACGCAATTTGGAACAAAGCAAGGACAGTCGGGGCGCTGACACCGAACCCTTGGAAATCCGCTGACGTCACAAGTGTCAATGTTTCATCATAAAGATATTGTGGGAGCGCACGGATGTGAATCAGCACAGACTCGTGTTCCTACATCAATAAAACAGCACACGTTAAAACGCGCGACAATTTCTCTTCAGTAACGACCCCCAGGTGCCGACACAAAGAGGCTTAGCTGCGTTGAAACGTCTGCATTTGCGAGATAGTTTATGAAGTCTGTATAAGTGTATACTGCTCTAAAACGAAGAATAATTTACGAAATATACAATATTTACACAAAAAGCATTGTTTTCCTTTGTAAATGTCAGATGTAGATTTGTTTATGAGTAACCCTGATGAGTGGTTGCCCTTAAAACAAGGACGGTTAGTATGACGCAGACCTGTTTCATAATAAACTTGGTGAAAAATGTGTTACAATTAAAACTGGTCTAGAAAGAAAGCTTTTTTTAAATTTACTCCGCGTGTTCCACAGTTGCACGTGGTACACAGTGTAGCTAAATGAATGCACTAGAACATTAAAAGATTGATAGACCTAGGAGAGGGTCACACGGCTATTTGTATAGGTCTCGAACAAAAAAGAAGTTCGAAGCCCTTAATTCGAGGATTCAACATACGCCATGAACGTTGAAACCTTTCAAACGCGCGTCTGGCGAGACATGACCTATTGACTTTCAATCAATTCGCCCACTTTACGAGTGCGTCGACTGGCGTGCCTAATAAAACATAATAGATAAGTATAGAGAAGTCACATACGAATATTTTAAGTTTTCGTGTGATGTCAAATTTACAAAACCATATGTTTCGTACGCACGAATAAATCAAGCCCGAGATGAATGTTTGATGTGTGTTCAGTAATTTATAGTGCCTACATTTCAGTCATGATGAGAAGAGTATCAAGTTGAATAAAACAAAAAGAGTAATGTCAGGCCGCGTTTGTTTCAGTTACGGGCTTCAAGTTTATGCTTGACATATAAAATAACTATTAATTACTAAAATGTCATTAATTATGCAAATACCAGGCTCCAAAATTATGTACATTAAACCGCATCCCTGTGGAGTAAATAGGCGATAGCGTGCCTAGATAACTGTATATCTGGACAGCGATCTCAATTTATACTTCACAATACAATAAAGTGGTAGTTAGCAGGGCGATATCAGCGCGAGAGCACGGTCGGGCGTGACGCGGCGAGATTAAATCGGGCCAGGCAGCCCACGCAAAACCGCTAATTAGGAAGCGCACGCGCAAGGGCGCTGCACAGCCGCGCGCTGCGACGCGCGCACGATGCGCAGGCGTCGCCACACAACCGCTGAAACAAAGACACCACGCCGACAAACAAAAGAAACAAGCATTTGAACAAAAGAAACTGCTCATGTAACAAAAGAAATGGCCAGAGAACAAAAACAATGGCATGGCGGTGGAAACGCGAGGAGTATGCCACGTTGTTTTCAGGCACAAAGGGTGTTGTGTGAAATTATGTTTTGTTACGAATTCTGACGTGTCCGACACGAAGAAGCGCCAAGAACGGTGTGTTTGCATTTTATTATAAGTCAAAAGAAATTATAGAAGAAACTTCCTTATGATATGCTATAAATTTGAAAGTAAGCGCGTCAGGAAACTTTGACATTTAGGTGATTAGGCAGAAGGAAACTGCATCAGATCTAAAGCGAGGAAGTTTAGACTAGAATATATTATGTTCAATAAAAACTGTTACAATAGGAAACATCCGTGCGGAGCAAGAAATACTTTAGTTTGAGTCTCCGCCGCTCCAGTGCCAATTTTCCTTTTTTCCATTCTTTGTTTTCGGGCTGTTGAGTTTGTACGAAACGACGGCGGAATTCATTACTTGGAGCTGTCATTCAAACTGTCATGTAGAATTGTAATGTGGATGTTTTAATGTATCTCCCTCGTCACTTAATATACTTCATGTGCGTGAGTAGATGAGGTCATTACAGGTAGCTTAATGTACGGCTTCTGAGAAGACCGCATGTGAAGGGTTGATTCAACAATTGGGTATGTTAAGTATTCAAATAAAAACCATGCAGCCTCGTTATTATTTTGCTATTGCACGCTTCATATTGCCTTTAATGCCTCACGAGGCTAGCCAGGCATGATTTGCACAGGTGCAGATAATACAATCAAGACCTAACAACCTACAAATAATATGTTCGACTAAGGCAATAAATAAAAGACGACTATTTATAAAAGTAAAACGAGTGCGTTTAATTTATTTATGAGCTGAAACTTTGCAGCAGGGTTATTTTAACGATGTGAATACGTCCACAAAGCAAACTTAGAAACACGATATTGCACGTATGACATTTCCGCACGATGATGCACCAAGCCACGGAGAACAAAGCACAAAGAGGCGGTGCACATAATTCCACGGAAGCACTTAGTTCTATTTCGGTGATGCATTCGAAGCCCCCGAATATCGCGGCGCGAATATAAACAACTCATCGGATACTCCAACGGTTACTCGTTTATTTCTTGCTCTACGATTTCGGCACTTCGGCACTATAGATCTGAGTACGAAGGAAATCAAACCGTTTGTTCAATCACGTCCGTATTCTGTAAAGGGACGGGCATTTCGTCGGCGACGGTATTAAGTCTCATGCAGCGCGCCTATTGGCTTTTATTGGGCCGGGCATTTCCTGAACCCCGCTCTGCAAATTACGTTTTACCTAGCCTGTAAATGGACTTGGGACCTTAATAGCTTGGGACGACTAACGACTTTATCTATAGGGGATTTGTTCATGTCTATTTCATACTATACGGACTCCTTGGTCTAGTGGTCACTAAGCGCGACTGCTGAGTATTAAATCCTGGGATTGAATCCTGGATCGGGCAAAGTGTTAATGGATTTTTCCATTGGGAAATTCTCAGCAGTACGGAGTCTGGATTTGTTCCCGATTGATGGCAATAGGCTCGCCCCCTTAATATATTGGGACCTATAACAAACTGGATACATGTGGGTGCAGTATACACACAGCCTACCCTTTCGGGGAATACGGCCAAGATGTTACATTCATGTTTTATATCATATTAGTCTTTAATTTATATAAAGGTTGTTTTAATTTGTAAGAAACTTAACAGCCATATTAAAACTGCGGTTCAAGCTAAGCTTTTGTCATTGTCTCGGCTAAGCTTCAAGAGGTTTCAAAATTGAAATGCAATTACGCAATTAGTTTGGTGAGATATTATTTACTACCTTGAAAATATATTTGTTTAAATGATGCTAAGGTAAATCAAATGTTTTAGATATAGGATAAATAGAGGAAATATTTAACGCTGATGTCACTGATAGGTACATACAGCGGTCTAAAAAAGGATTTTCCCGGATAAATGCTTCTAAATAAGATCCCGACACCTTGTGTAATCGTAAACTACGTAAATGTAAGATTAATAATAATAAGCCAATAACACCTACCGCCGAGGTAAGTACCTATTCTCAATTAATTATAATAGAAAACCCGAAAGGACTTCCTTATAACATCAATACCTGCACTGCCCACCTAAAGACGATACAGAAATATAATGTTTTGATTCGTAATTGTAAATGGGCGTAAAAGTTATGTTTTAAGATATCCATTTCATCATCATCATCAGTCGGAAGACGTCCACTGTTGAACAAAGGCCTCTGCCTTAGAAGGCCACAATGAACGACAGCTTGCCAATTGCATCCACCGGTTGCCCGCAATTCTAAAGAACTTAACAGATATCTATGTAATTAAATTAATTTATTTTCTGAAGAAACCAAAGTGCTAACTTCGAACTTAACAAACTGACAGCCTTTCTGAAACGATGGCAGTTTCTTTGGCTGCTGACGTAAACTCTTCGACATTTTTTGTGCAAAATCCCGTCACCCTGAACGTTCTCGTTTAACTTTTATAATTCATTTTGCCACCTAACGTTTATTTAATATGGCAGACCCCGCGCAAGAAATATTTATTATATATTATAACCGAAAATAATTACGAGATAAACTTTTAATTTATTTTGATTGCATTAATATTTGTTAAATGTAAAGAATCGGTTTAATAATATTCACCATCCAGAGTCCAGACATACCCATTCCAATATTAATTGGATTGAATTAATTAAATCTAGTGACGCGAAGTGACGACCCAAAACTGTCATTGGTCTACGTCAAATTCCCACGCGCTCCGTCATGCATTTAGGTATAATATTGCATTCAATTAAACTTTGCGATATATAAGGCAAGTTCTTGTATTACAACTTGTACCAAGTGTTTTCCTTTTACTATTGGATTTCACGAGGCAGCGCGGACGGCGGACGAGTGCCATTCGAATTTCAATAAAACTTGAAGGGGAATAAATCGGTATAGGGTGGCCAGCCCGGCGAGATATTGTGTTCCCGCCAGCTGACGCGGCACACACACACACACAAAACGAAAAATAATAAACGCCATTATAGAACTAATTGCACTTCGTGAACACATGTGTCACTGTTGACTCAATAAACATCTGCCTATTAAAATCATTTGTAGTATCTATTAATATAATTGCCGTTCAGTATTTAATAAAATTATAAAGGACCGTTAACCGTGGCGTAGTTGTAGCAGACCTTCGCTTTGTTTTTGTTTTATTAGAATACAATAAGAAGTACGATCTACTGGAATTTTAATAAGTAATCGTAGACAACTGTTTAAGTAGATGCTTGATAAGTTTAATCTCATTTACGACGACATATTTGTGTTCAATAAATAGCTGATTTAATTAGGTTTTATGGCAGTAAAAACTAATATCAAAAAGAAAAAATAAACTAAGCTGTAAAGATTCCAATGCGCCATAAAAATCACAATAGTGTACGCGATATAAAATTTGAAACATAAAAGCGGCATTAACTCCGTTAGATATTTATACGGCAGTTGAGAAAGATAAATTGCTGCTGTATCGGAGTATGACGAAATTGGTAGTAACGTGAGACACGCTGAAAATTGACGTCCAACACTAAGAAGATCAACCTCTCTTGTCATTCGATTTGACAGCGTGAAATTGAAGTACTCCCCAGCCGTAAAAAATGTATCAAAATTAGCTTAGCGTTTCAGCGAAATTAGTTTCATAACTCTTATTTATTGCAAGGAGGTTTTTAATCATTTATAATAAGTATGAAATTAGGAATCAAAAACAATTTCTAGTTATGATACAAAATGGATTAAAGAAACAAAATAGCGATCTTTGAGCTTCAAGCGCGCCTATATTATTATTTTCAAAATACTCGAATATATCAAACACATAGAATCAGTAATCAGTAAACACCTAGCACACTATTGTGGTTAGATATTGCACACGTAAGAAAATTCCCAACAAATAATACGAATCCTAAACTTTCAATTCGCCGCTATAAATCTTGGCTGCAGATAGAATTCCAACAAAGATAAAGTATCAAGCAGCTGAAGCGCTGACAATTCAACGAGTGAAACTCAATAACGCTGCAGCGGAGATAAAATATAAAACACTGGACCGTTTGTTGGGCGCTTTAACAGTTCCGACGATTCTAAGTAGAAATGCAATCTTGGAGGACTCACGTGTAAGGTCAATGCGCTGCCCACGTTCACCGTTAAAACGACCCGGTCATACGATCGTCTGCAGCACACTTTATATTTACTAATACTAAGAACCTCTACAGTTAAAAGGATACATTTCCTGGAAGAAGTCGAGGCTAGGCGGCTGTAAGATGTCCAACGCCGATAAGACCTGCAAACAAGAAAGCACCCATTAGTTCGGTGTCCTGTCGATGACAAGCGTTGAACTCTCATCGAGCCCCTAACTGACACGTTATTAGCGGCCGCACAATCAACAGTGTGAAACGGTAACTCGTTTCAATGCAAATACATGTTTATACGGCGGGCAAACGTTCACTAACCGCAAACAATAACACGTTGATCGAAAACACAGTAAAAATGAATAAATTATCAAGAGACGCACTATGCATAATTATTTTGTGATAATGTCGAATCCGGACCCTATTAACATAATAAAGAGGTCTGAATCAGGTTAATTTATGGGTCTCACATCGAATTATTGCTGATAAAATGAAAATTCTTTGGTGGTCATTACGAGGGGAGTAATTATAAAACGCAGGTGTGAATTCGAAAGCTTCAATTAACATTCATAAAGTAAGAGCGAAGTGTGGAAGGTCCCGCTAATTGGTAATGTAAAAAACAAACGTGTCGACAAGGTGTTCTAATTTGGTCGCTGTTTACTAACCTTCGTGGGAACAAAACCTACCCAACCTAGCTATCTAGCCTTAAAAAACACCTTCAATAAGTAAAGGAGGCGGGAATTTCAATGACAAAGAAATGGAGCAATCCGACAATTGTTTATTAAGGACAAAAAGTCGAAATGGAAAAATACTGAAATCAAAATGTTGCCTATTCCATACAATTTCTTACGCCTGTATTGTATATTTGATATCGGCGTTCTCTGATTTCATTTATAAGGGAAGTGTGCGTTAAATTGGTAAACTTGACTACAGCCTGAGTGTAATCTTATATTTAATCTAGGCAGCACAGGCTATTCCATATTCTCATGTTTTGCTAAACATCCTTAATAAAACTTTCTATAGATAGTGCTTATATACGGCTCCCATAATACGGTAGAATTATTAGCATCGACTTCGTATGTTTGTGTAATCTATAGGTAACCTTTTCGTAAATACTGAAACTTGAAATAACTAAAGTAAGATTTATACATTACTAGCTGTGCCCCGCGGTGTTACCCGCTACATTTTTTCAGGATATAAAAGCTTATGACTTAATCCAGGGTGTCAGCTACCTCTATATGAAATTTCAGTCTAGCCGTTAGAGTGTGAAGAGGTAACAAACATACACACACACTCACAAACTTTCGCTTTTACTGTGATAGGTATTTTAAAAAGCTCATTCACATCAAACTTTTGTCAGTATGGCGACCACTTACTTTTAGCTGTATTTCAGCATTTTAATTAAAACTTTTCATACGTATACATGCATTCCAATAACGTCGTCTTTTCCCAGTTAAGAATAATACTACTCTCCTCATGTAAATTGTTTTAGGCATATTCGTAATATTATATCTAAACACCTTTTCCGTCTTAAACGTATTACGCAACAAAAAATAAGTAGGCTCGCTTCCACATTCTGCCCTGCGAGAGTTCATGGTATGGGGGCAGAACTTATTATAGTCCAAGCCTATAAAAGGCAACTTATTGACATCAACACCTGCCTCTTACCATGAACTTTTAAAGCAGGATATTTTTCGTTGTGCGACGTCTCGCTTCAAAACGTCCTGCTTTAAGAGCTTATAGTAAGGACCTCGGTCAACATAAATTTAATTGAATTTTTATGGGTTACTTACGTTTTCATGTTTGAAGAAGCAGAGCATCTTAAGCTCTCGGAAGACGCGTTTGGAGGAGACGAGCGACTGGAACACATTTGGCAGTTTCTTGAGAGCCACGCGCCGGCCATCACGAGGGTCTGTCACAGCCCTGCAACAACAAAACAAACATATATTTAAAAAATTCTTAATATACTGCAATAAAAAGTGGGATCATTAAGTACATAGGCATATCAAAATTTAAAATTGGTTTATAGTATTCAAGCTACAAGATCTGGGATTTTAAACCAGTCTTTACCCAGTGTAGGACTATAAAAGAACAGTAATAATATAACGCTGTTTTTAATTAAATTGGTACAACATTTGTCGATGTGCGTGAATGTTAATTACCTAATTTACGAAATGTAAAGAAAAACATTAACATTCCGAATTCGCATAATCTTGCTATTCTAGGGGGTCCAGTTTTCAACAATAGTTAATTATCATAACAATAGGGCGGGGTTACAACTATAAAATGAGTAAACTCAGTAGTTCTTGATATGTATTGACATAAGCGTCGGAGTCCAAAGTTCAGAATTAGCATAACAAAATATAATTATTGTTAGAATCAACCACCAAAGTGTCGGACTGTATTTATATTCCTCATTTCTTATTTAATATCGTGTCGAGTAATAATGATAATGTATTTATGTATGAAAATTAAACTTATATATTTTCTATCATGAGTTTTATAGATCGTATCAGGTGTGAGCTGCGATTTCTATCATCATACGAAATGTCAGTATTTATATTTCTTATTTAATGCCTCATGTGGTGCTAATGTAGTTATTTTCACTGAAATACATTTACTTTTTTTTAACTCGGGTTTTATATACCTATAAAAGGAAAAACACCGTTTGAAAAGCTTCACATTTCATGTTAAGTATCCTTTTAACTGCTTGTTTTGACAAAAACAAGATTTTGAAAAGCAATATGTATTGTGGAGGCTGAGTACCCTCGCATTAAAGTGTTCCGTTAGGTCTGCCCTTGCGATTATTATCGTTCGGAACGCAGGCCCGATAATATCCGTCGCGAGGGAAATAGGGATGCCGACCGGCCATGAGAGCAACGACCGAACCCTGGCGATGGCGGTGAGCTAGCCCGGGAAACATTTGGAGGATTTCAAATTACGGATGTCACTGATTTATTGCCCACTGAAATACACCAAATAGACGAGAGAACGAACCATCGTTTAGAACCATGGCATAGTTCAAAATCATTGACCGCGCACACGATCTTTGTTCTGTTTTGGGAATCACATTATCGCTTATTTATTTGTGCTTATAAGTATTATTGTGTGCTTATCAAACAATTATAACATTGTAGTTTCAATTTAATTAGGACGTTTAATTAAAGCACACTACTTATATCCATAAAAAAATTTTGCTCATTTTGGAATGAAATGAGTCTTGACCAATAAAATAATATTTACAACTTTAATCTTCTTCAATAAAACGCATTTCCATTTTGGATAAAAACTTAACCTTGGCTGTAATGAAAGATGCTCAAGCTGCAGATCAACATTGTTAACGTCAAGTATAATTACCGGAAAAGATTTACGAGTCAATACGCGAACTTGAAATACTGCTTAATAAACAATGTGTTCTCATGATACGGTTACGTATAAGGCGTATTACTGCGTATGTCAGCTTGCCGAATCGAACGTTGTGCACATTCAATTCGGCAAGCTGAACAAGCATTGTAAACAAAGGCAGGAAGTATCCTCATTGAATCTTATTCACTTTTTATGTACACCGTAACAGTTCTGCAAGTTCAACAACACTTATATAGGAACTTTGACATGCGAAATCAGTGAAGCAAGACCTCATACTGTGGAATACTGAGTAGCCATCAGACTGGGAATGATCATATTAAAATTATACGTCCAAATCGTAATTTTACAGTTCACACCGCAGCAAGCACCACAAAGAGCAATTAAAAATTTGAAATATGAGCGGTGTGTGGGTCCTCGAAGTGTCGTTTCTTTTTATGGTTTTTAGCGATCATTTTGAACGGTATACAAGTAATTGTATGTGCTTGACAAACATTCCCAGAGGCCACGCTCGTATTGCCCTAGTAACAAAACAAATAATTCATTGTTGTTTATGTTTAGCCTCCGTGAATTTCAAGTATTTGGAAAAAAGAGAAAATAGAATGGAAAATGTTAGGAACGAGTGAGTTTTTACAAAGGGAAACCAACTAGATAGCGAATTCGGTAAACTAAGTAACGCGCGCAATTAATTCTGGCGTTGTTACAAGATACGTTTTGCTTTCAACGTTTTCGGAAGTCTAGACGTTTTTACTCTAAAAATAAACTATCCGACAATTGATGGACAAATTATGAAAAGTACTTACGAAGTTGTCTTGGCTACTCAAGAGTAATTAGTAACAGAAATAAAATAATCTTATTAAAATAATAGTTTAAATTCTCTAGGTATTAACAGCAATGACAATTATAAAAAAAATGTGCTCGCAGATCGTAAACTCAGGTAAAAACACGGCAAAGCTCTAAAGAGCAAGTTAAACGGCGATACGAACGGGTATCTTCACTATCTACTAAGTTGCAATAACATAATAATAGATATAATATTTTACTATAAAAATATCGCTGCGGTAAAAAGTTCAAAAGGTGTCTTGCCTGTCCGTGTCATCTTGTCAATAAAAGAAGCCATCAATAGAGTTATTATAGAACGTTCAAGTTTAATTATAGCTCTTGTATAATATTTCTATGCGGTTATAGAAGAATGGCGTGGACGTTTTAAATGCAAAAGACAGACTTAATGTAGGTCGCATGTATCGTAGCGCAGTTCTTTTTATACAATGTTATTGCATAAAATACTCATAGTTTTTTTTACTATCATGATTTTTATATTGTGCGATAAATAATTATTTTTGAAAGTCGTAAATACTTTTTGACTTATACGGTGGAAAGGGACGTCAAAGTGTTCACAACTTATCAAAGTACCCCATATAGATAGGACGCAGTTTGCCACCATCGACTGAGGGCGTATAATTCACGTAACGATAACCGATTCTACTGATATTAGGATATATCGTAGAAAACGACCCGAAAACGAAGTATATGGTCTGTCTACGAGTTATGCTGCGGTCACTGAAGGTCAGTTTCGGTCGTATTACTCAAGAGGCAAAAGCCTTTGTCTTTGAGAAAATTTAACATTGTTTTTTATTATAATTACTAGCTGATACCAGCAGAAGCTTTCGTATATGTTTCGTATTCGGTTGAAAGATGTTTTAAAAAGATCTGAAGTTTGTTTGACAGAAATTGTAGTAGGTACTATGTTAGTTAATATAAAGCATGCACATATAAATATCTCACTTATTTTTGCTTCTGAATAAAGTCTTCGTGTTTGACAAATTATTTAGTGTGACGGGTTTGTCAAACAACATTTTACGAGAACTCGTGATTAACCGGTATGTTTGACAATTCGATTTATAGTTTAACACGTGTCATGATCACTAATTCTGGATGAAGTTATCATAACAGTGATGTATGAAGCGTTTTTATAACATGGATAGATAGATTGTTTCTCGTTCTCGTGTTTAACGTATAACACACATGTTACTTGATTGAAAAGCCTCTTACGTAACGTAGTTACGTGTTGTCGCAACAGACTTATCGTGTCCGATATCCCTGACCAAGGTACAGCCACATAACGGAATCTCCAAAAGGTTCACTGCTACACATAATATTAATCTCAAGGACAAAAGTTCACCAAACTTCTAATACACAAAAAAAACTAAAATGTTATTAGAAAGAAGTCCACTGACTCTTGTTTTAAGAATAGTATAGCACACATATCAAGTTGGAAAGGGATCGTTACCGTATCCCCTCCGTTCTTGAGCTAGTCCCGAGGCGAAGCGATTACGATATGATTAGTGTTACAGCCATACAAAGAATACTGCACTGGCGCGGGTTGATACGGTGACGATCCATTTTCAGGTTGATATAATGTGTGATATAACCGGACTGCAGTGTTTGACAAGTTCACTAAAAGTAATTACGTTACACGATGACAGATTTACAATTAACAAAAGCATGCATTCTATTGGTTTAACTGAAGCGCACCGTTTATGAGCTAGTTCTAGGTGCCTCAATAGATTGGTCCTTCTGTGACGTGTGCAGGCTGTGGTTTAGCGGTCTATCGAGTGTGTAACTAGATTAAGGGCCAAGCAAACTAGCTCTATATAATTGTGCACGGACCCTGTGCTTTCGGTTAATTAGCAAACATGGACAGTTAACCGACTATAATCCAATAATGTGAGACTAATAGTCCGTTCTGTAGCGTTTAGGATTCAGGAGATGGCTGTACGTCTTGATACATCGACGCCTATTATACTGTACGACAATATTATGTCCTATAGTTTGTATTGTATCTTAAGGCGGATTCAGTGTACCTAGATTTAAAACAAATACATATATGTGAGCCGAGTGTTAAATTTGATGTATCGGGAACAAACCCGAAACACCAAAGTGCCGTAATCTGCTCGCTTAGCCACAGAGCCAATTAGGTCGTCGATTCGAAGAGGAAAGGGTACACAAGATAAGCTATGTATTGGCAGTCTGCCATAACGATTTAATCAACTTTGAACCTACTATGTTTATGTCAAGTGTATGGAGTAATGCATTGCACTCATATCATACCGACACATCTTTTTCTACAGTGATGGGCAATAACGTACCTACTCATAACGTACTAAAATCTAACGTGTATGTAATATTTCATGTTTGTGAAACGCACCCACGATACAGAAGAAATTTTTAGTGTAGGGCGAAGTTTCAAAAAAACCCTTACTTTCTGTAAGGCGTTGTTTTGTCGAGTATAATATAGTACTATTGCTTCAATGGTGACAATGACTATAAGTCACTCCTAGCAAACAATGTATTTAGATTTACTATGAGAATGTAATTATTTAATATGCTCAGCATTTTATTGTTATTACCTAGCTTGTGTAATTTTAATGGGTCCAATGCAAAATTCAGTAATTATGAAATATAATTTTATTATAATACAAATACATTGTTCTACATTTTCATTATAATGAGGCAACTCAGGCGGTGTGGGTACTACTAGATATAATTAATTATCTTCCACTAATTTAGGCGTACTTCTAGCAGGTAATCAACGTTTACATAGTAGGTAAGGTGCTTACGCGAACAAAAATTGGAGAAAGACAGGCGGAGCTTTGGTTGTCGCTGAATTGTAAGTAGAGACGAGGAGTTAAAGTGCCTAAGTAGATAGTTAAATAGGTCTCTTAATTTATTTTAAAAACCTTATTTTAATATATGAAAACCTCAACACTTTTAAAGTTATTTATTACTGAAAAACAGGAACTAGATTTATCTTTAAAACCTTTTAAATTATGAATATTTAAGCTATTATCATATTTACATATTCCAATTCCGATCAATATTTACAACGTAAGGTTAAAAAACAGAACACAGGAAATAGTTAGCACTAAGCACCGTTTCGTAATGCTAATGTATTCGTGCAGCACTCAGGCATGTAAATAAAACATAGACTATTAAATAATTAAATCACAAAAAAACTTAGGTACCTAAGTCTAGAACGCTACAAAATAAATTAAAACTTTCGGTATATTGGCGTGTAAAATGAAATCCAGGAAAACTAGATAGGTAGGAAAACGGTTTATTGCTTTTGACGTCAGTGAACACTAAGTATTTATTGATCTTCAAATATTTGTTTCAAAATCAGAAGTCTGTTTTAAATTTTAGAAGAAACTAATCTGGCTGAACTAACGTATCAGTGACCCTCAGTAACCTATGCAGCTATGTAAGCATGCTCGCAGCTGCAATGAAGAGTAGGTACTCCAGACATTAATATAATAATTAAGTCATAATTGAAAACTTTACGTTGAATTAAATATTTAATTTCATAATAGTTTCAAAAGAAGAGCTAATTAACGCTACAATCTTAAACCTGCACACATTCTATATATTCATTAAAAATCATAACACTACTGAAAATCATACATTAAAAACGTTGAATTACATATTACTTTAAAAAAAATACAAAATAATTAAATAGTTTTACAATTGAAGAAGATTATCAGCCCCTTTACCATGAACTCTTAAAGCAGGGCAGTGAGCGTTGTGGAAGCGAGACGCCGCATTTCACTGCACGTAGTGACGTCGCGCTTCCACTTTTTAAACTATCCAGCTTTAGGAGTCCATGGTAAGGGGGCTGCATGTAATAATTAATATGGCCACTATTATAATTTTATCTGCACATCTGTATTATCCGAGGACTATGTAGAGTTATGGTATTCACTTGACCAAAGGCGGTATACACATACATACATACATAACATCACGCCTGTATTCCCCGAAGGGGTAGGCAGAGGTGCACATATAGTACACCCACATTTCGCCAGTTATGTTTTTAGGTCCCAATGTAATAGGGGGCGAGCCTATTGCCATCAACCGGGCACAAATCCAGACTCCGTGCTGCTACTGAGAATTACCAAATGGAAAAACCCAGTAACACTTTGCCCGACCCGGGATTCGAACCCAGGACCTCATGCTCAGCAGTCGCGCTTAGCAACCACTAGACCAACGAGGCAGTCTACACAAGGAATATTAATTACGTTGAATGACTAAACATAGGACTTAACCACTAACTTTAATGTCAACAGTTTGGCACCTACTAACATATAGATTCTCAAATTAAGTATACGATTTTTCGAGGATATTGCGTGATTATTTTCGTAAAGACACACATGAATTTACATCAAACGGATACTTGGCCCTCTTAGGAAGGAACCTTGAAATTTTTCAGGTAACGGTTATCAAGAAACATTTTTAACCAAGTTTACATCATTCTACAGTCATCAATATAAGCAGATGTACATATAAATTCATAAACAGAACATTAATTGAAGAATAACTTCTAATATATTTGTCTTAATTCTTAGATCATCATTTGGACGCTTCTATGATTTAAATATAATAACTTGAATTAATGTTTATTTCTTTCAATTATTTGATATAAAGTTCCATAACATGTTCAGCTCCTTATGTAGCTGGCTGTACAACTGTAAGGGTTTGCAATACTGCGAGAAGCCTGGTTGTATAAAGGCGGTTTACATTTGTTGGACGGTTGGCAAGAAACAAAAGAACCGTATTTCTACGTTCTCTACTTCGTATTCTAATATTCAGGTGGCAACAGCTGGAGGCCTGCGGTTACCATTGTAAAAGCAGTAATTACAAAACGGGTGCCGTCTTATCAATAAATACAAGTATTGTGTAATGAATGCCGCAACGTGTTTTGTTACCCAAATTAGTGTGTGTCGGGAATTTCAATATATTGTTTTTCAGTGTATTAGTAAGCAATGGAGGACTTATTGACAAGGACAAAGTTAACAGCAATTGACTCGGTAGTGCATGATAAAGGATAATAAAAGTTTGTATAATTTTAAGTGTCTAACTTGTACAAAAATATTAAGACAAAAAACATGCAATCTGGCAGATAATTCAAGAAGTATAGGTACATATGTCTACATTTAAAACGCTTAAAACAAGTCGGTAAAAACAGTTATAATTGCAGCAATTAATGCGCTGCCTTTTATGGGTTGATTAAGTCCTCGGCAAGGTTGGTGTTTTGGAAAGTTAAAGCATGAATATACCTAGTAGTAAATATTAAACAGACTGATAACCAGAGACCCTTTTTGGTTAATGATACGGAACAAATACTAAGTATTAGCATCTTATCTCACCATTGTATCACGGCAAGGCTAGTAAACAACCTATTAAACGACGCTTGCAACTATTTAAAACAATTTCCTCTCATAATAAAATGTTGTAGATAAAAGCCAAAACATCTAGCTTTTCAAATAAATGATATTTTCAGGACATAAATTAAGGTTACGCGCGTTATTTCAGAATATACAGGCTTCGTTTTAAACAGATTGCAAGCAAGAATATTTATGATGTTGCAGTAACAATTACAATGATTATTACGACATTGAGCAGTATCTTTAACAATATTAAATACGGCTAAACATTTTATAAGTTACCCGCGTATAAAAGTTATAAAAGCAGAAAAAAATTGTTAATGCAGTAGCTAGTAATAAACCGATGCATCTATCAACACTAAAACAGTGACGGCAACTCTATAGAGTTTTACCTACTCTTTGTTCGACATATATAAAACAAGTGAAGGTATTCAAGTATACACCGATACCTGGAATCTTCATATTTCATACGTCATACGTGTAGGTACCTATATTTTATGTAAATAACGTCAAGCACCCAAAACACTTCTTCAAACATAGCAAATGTAGGGCTCTATATTCAGAGCCACGGAGCACCTGCTGGCAAACAAAAAGAATTGCTATGCGCCATACACTGATAACACAGCGCACACAGTATAACGAAATACGTGGGACAATGAGTGTACGTATCGCCTGTACACAAACATATTTAGTGTACGCTTACTCCTTGAAGAGTGCATGGGTTTTTTGTTTTTAGTAATAGCTGTACTTGTGTTTTCAGGTCATTCCACTACTAAAGCTGACATTTATAAGCACAAAATTGAGTTCTAAGGTACTTCAGCGTGTGTGTTAAAAGAAATCAAAGTTTTCACATAATGACACGAATTGTTAATCTAGCTCTTGTTATAAGTGCTAGCAGTAGGAATAGACGAGTTACACGCGCATTTCGTTTTATTATGAAACGTCGACTTAGATATTCCATTGTCCTATACATAACTTAGTTTTCAATTCACGTAGGAATGCTTGAAACAAGTGCATATTCAAACAATAAATGTTATTTTTTATATTATATCATAATATTTTCATTTAAGTTTTTCTTAAATCGTATCACATAATCTTGGCATATCCGCAGTGCACAAGGGCCAATAATGGATTGTTTACGGAAGGCAACGTGTGCTAAGTATGTTCATTTGTACGTAGTGACTGTTTACATTATTCCCATAACTTATGTGTTTCAATACCCATAACGGATTAAAATACACAAGTAAGAGCTGTTTGTGACGCTTATTCGTCATCCAAGGCTGAAGGACAACTTGTTTTGAAGACAGATAATATAGAATTGTAAAGGTCGAGCGAAGTGAAAAGAATAGGCTTGATAACACACGAAATTATGAAGTAATGTCGGCGAGATAAGAAGCGACTTAAAAGGATTTGATAATGGAGTTTGGGCTCGGTTTTTAAAAACTTGTGAACTAACTTTCAACTCAGTACTTTTCATTGGCTTAATTCTAAATTACTTTTTGATGTACCTAGCAAAAACTGAAATCTCTATCAGTTATAATCAGTTCAGTCTTTTACTTTGGGTAGATAATAATTAATAATATTATGTTGATTGATGTAAAATAAACATGTCGTTCTCGTTAATCATAATTGATTTGGTATTTAGCCAGGGTCCATAATTATGGAATACCTATAACTGCTATGAGTAAATTCTACACGGAGTTGTAAAGTCAGAGTGCGCAGCTAAAGAAGTTAGCTATATTTAGCTTTAGGTTATTAATAAAGACAATCTCAGCCTACAAAAATATTTTTCTATCTACCGTATAGAAGTATAACAATCTCCACAAATAATATATTTTCGAAAGGCCTTACACCTTGTATAGTTAATTGTCAGCTCTTTCCTTCGGCCAAGATCAAAAACTACCTTACCTTTTAAAGATAATACACGTTATAATCCACTGTAAGACCAAAAATAAAAACACAGCCATAATAATTTCCACTTTATCTCGAAATTCAAGCTCGCGCTGAGCGCTAAATTCTCATACGCGGCCGACGTTCGTTCAAATAACTACGTTCATAAATACGTGCGCTGTGTAAGTACTGATATCGTCTCGTGAACGCGTTCATTCATTTTTCTGGCGAGTAAGGCATCCACGGACGGCGAGGCGCGATAAGCCAGCCAATGCCCGCCTACAGTTTCTATAGCAACGGGTTTCATTAGAATATATCCACTTTTGATGATGATGAATTGAATCTCACAGCGAAATGTGTTCATTCATTTTCAGTGTGAGAATTATAATGCAGTTTCCGGAGCGTCAGGTGGCTTATTATTAAATAGAGATAGAAATTAAGATCCGTCGACCTTCATAACATTCTATTGTCTAACAAAGCCTTCTTGGATAACTTCAAAATAAGTTAGTTGACAGAATTGAACATACTGAATTACGATCATGTGGAATTTGTGAGCTATATTATTCACGTCTGATTATTACGTTCGCTCAAGCATTTTCCCATAGCTTAATATCGAAATACAGTGGGTACAGAATTTGAAATGGCGTGCAAGCGGGCGTAGGCGTTATGGCGCCAAAACTTTCGTTTCCGCCCTGTAACTCGTCGCTCGGCCCGCCTCCCCCGCCTCCCCCTACATCCCCTGTTTAATGTCTCGCATTTTAGAAATACGCCCCTTGGGGAACACTATGGGCATTCTTTTAAAAATTTCAAGCGTATTTTGAATACATAATTTTTACGTTAAATTACAATCAACTGTATTCGAATTTTTAATTTATTGTACATCAACATTATACAATAATTAATCTATGAAACGCATATCGTGACTATACATGATGTTAGTGATCCATGAAATTACTTAATATCACTTAAAATTTCAATATCCAAGGTTTCACAGTAGGTAACTAATTAATAATCAAATTTAATTAGATCTAAGCACATAGCCTGACCTTCGCTGAACTACGATTCGGTTGACCCGTACAATAATAGCTCTCAACATTTACAAGTCAAATGAATCATCGATAACTTAGCATAACTGCAAATGGTCGTCACATTTTTCTTGCGTCACGAAGGACGCAACGGTAAACTATCACTGTCATAGTTACGTAAAAATCTAACGTCTTCTGAATCTCGTTATGGATCTATACTTATGGTATTGTAAGTAGAACGTGCGTATCTGAACCCATCACAAATCTAACAGACTATTTTGCATGTAGTCGTATAAATATACTAGGATTCGCTTCCTTTAGCCGAAGCAGACTTTAGTCGCCTAATTTTATTACTAGTGCTAACAGTCCAGCTTCTGATTTGAATTTTCGTATTTCTTGTAGAGGAGTTAGGAAATATATAAATCGTCATATAATATAAGGAATAGCTATAACGACATAGTTCGCAGAATCAGCAAGCTGAAGTGGCGGTGGGCGGGCCGTTCTGTCGAAAGACCGATAGCCGTTGGAGCTAACGAGTGCTTGAGTGGGACCTGACTCGACAAAAGTAGCGTGGGTGCTCCCTTGACTCTAAGAAACAGTGACCTGAAGATATCACCATCTGTAGGTAATCTTTATGAGGGCTAGCGACTCAATTGAATGTCAAAAATTATGCCCATGTCAAGGCTTGTCGAGCACTAATAAGGCAAAGACCAGTTTAGAATGTATACGTGATATTTTTCACATCTTCATATTTCTGGGTTTTCGTTAATAGATAAAGACGCAATAAAACTTAAGTGCCCACGTTGAATATAAAGCAAAATAATTAACCTCATAAATTAAAGCGTAGTAATAAAACTTCACATTATAAATCATATAAAGTTAGCATCAGTATTCACAATGATCGTCTTAAAAGCACAGGCTTAAATCTCACGACGTTTCATTGAAATAAAACCAGCTTTTCTCATTCCATCGATAGGATTTTTTGCGTCTATTGTAAAGAAGAAATGGTTTGTGAATCGACAATAAGAAGGTGCGTCTTTTATCTCTGGGTATTTGTGCACAAAGATGGGAGCATAAATAAAGGTCAGCGTAAGGAAGGGATGAGAATCTTAATACACAATGGATATTCAAATAATGTAACGTAATTTTTATTATTTCTGTATAAAAGAAGAAATGGTTGTCAGACTTGTCAGTCCTTCGTGTTTGTTGGTTTGTTTTACTATGGAAATGTCTATTGAGTAATATAAAGCCAAAAATCGCTGGTCGTCGAAACTAGTTACAATTGATTAGGTTACAATTAGGTTGCACAATAAACTTCAATTTAATTTGTAGTCTTTGACCATATTGATAAATCGTAGTTATTATCCAGAATTTAAGAGCTGTAAAACGAGCAACGATGTCATCAACGTCATCATCAGTCGGAAGACGTCCACTGTTGAATAAAGGTTCCCCTTAGAATGCCACAATGAACGACAACTTGTCATTTGCATCCACCAGTGGCCCGCAACTCGCAACGATATAAAAACTATATAATAAAGCAACGTCTGCCCACATACCCGTAATAACCGCTTCCAGAAATCAGATTGATATCGCAGTCGCAGTATTATGTCATAAGCCGATGGAAGATACTGATTATCCACTTGACGTAATATCTTTCTCCTTTGACTGGGGTAAAGGGTTATTTCCTTTACGGGGAAAACGCCATATCGGATGTTAAATCTGAAGTAGGCTTAAAGAACAAAATGCACTTAGTTCTGCGGCTATTCTACTTGTCAAGTAGACCGGCAAATCGGTGGCCGCACACAGTAAAATTGTTAATGCTAAATTGCAGTAATCTATCGAAAACACCAATGAGGTCTAATTTATACTGTATATTTGATGTAGTGCTTACAAAACATTTAGTAGGTACTGGTAATAAAATAAAGAGTTTAGCAATAATGATACCGTCAATAGGGAGGAGTCAATTTCCCGTGGGCGGTTTGACGATCACGTTGCAATATTTATTGCCGCAGTACTGAACAAATAAAGCCATGCGGTACCTACATAAAATACCGAGCACACGCGAGCCCTCGCTTATCACACGAAACGATTTTAACCTTAAATATAGGTACACGAAATTTCTATAAACGATACAGTTTAAAAAAGAAACGTAACTACTAGCTGTTTTGACATTTATCAAGTTAACATTGCTATATATTACGCATTCGTTTCTCACGGAAAACTTGTGATATTTAATGTCAAAAGTTAAATGTCGGAGTCCTTTTACAGCGTAATTAGGTACTTGTAAAAATGCAAATACTTCCACTTACGAAGTGCAAACAGCAGTTTAACTCACATTCGGTAAACGAACAAAGTAAAAAGACATCAATCGAATGTGCCGAAAAGCCACGCTGGTTTTATAAAAATATAAAAAGGAAGTTTTAAAAAGCGAAAATTCTACAAAATACGACCGAAAAGCGGTTTGAAAGCGAACTGGACTAGGAGAAAAACAACAAAAACAAATTGTTGTATCGAGTGGGAGCGGGCAGGAAGTCCACGCGGGGAAGTGTGTCAATGTCAGCGTATCGGGGACTTTTTTACACGGTCTCGGTGAATTATTGTACACCGCCCTTGCCAATGTCAGGCGTACAGCACTGTCAACCGTAGTACGTAACATGACCGTCGACTCTGACGTACCGCGTGTGACCTCAACTAAAAAAGCTCATCGGACAGGTCGTGTTCCAAAACGACAAGAAACAAAAACTTTCGCAAAGAAACATTATTCGATTAACTGGCTATTATTTGACCTTATATATAATATAGGTGAAGGTAAACTTAAATGTTTCGGCGGAAACGGAATATTGTCGAGAAATATTTGGAATAAACAAGTTACTCATAAAGTAAGAGTTGCGGTAGGGCCTAGAGAGGATTTACATAAGATTTTATCTAAGAAAAGATCATGGTGCGCCCGAAAAACGAGGGAACAGTGCGGTGAAATATTACGCGAAAAAAGACGGCGCGGCCCAAGGCCCTTAGCTGGTCTGTGTTCTATTTTGGTAAATAGTTATACAGAAGTATACACTAACACAAATACCTATTTATATTTAGCTGTGCACCGCGGCACTCGAACCTGGCACTGCCCGGAAATCTTTAGAACATCGCTGCTTGACCTATTATGCAAGAATTAATTCCTTGAAAACAATGAACCGACTAATAAATTCGACCAAAGCCAACGCAAGATACCGTCCGACACGTTTACTGTGAGACTTAGTAGATTGCTTTTTATTACGAAATATTTTATAAGCTTACAAGGATAAAGTAAGAATAGTTATAGCCGTACTTATAGTTAATGATATTAAAGTTTTAAACAAGTTTGTTGCTATGGTAATGTGGTTTTCTAATCTCGTAAAACAAATCTAATTAATAAATTACTTCAAGCAGGACGAAAACGTAAAATAATATGACGGTAGTTTGTTGTGTGGTAGATTTTAAAAGATCCAATTATAGAATTTTAGCTAGCACTGGACTGTAGGTAAAATGGAAAAGTACATTATACGTGTTACGCGGGACTCGAACATACGCCCTCATTTCACCTCTACGGTGGGGCTTCACGATTCGATCCGAGACCGACACATACGCACGGTAGTATAGCTTGGCTGTAGCTGCCTCTATTACTTCGTTTTATCCCTCACGGGAATAACAGGCCTACGAACGGATACACGTCCTTGGAAGTCAGTAAGTAGAAGTAGCTGAGGAAACTGCATTACTTTAATATCTCCTGAGGTAACCTGCATCGTCGTTTTGTGGTTGCTAGGCAACGTAAAGATATTTCTGTGCCTGGCGACGACTGCACGTGTTATGATTGGGGACCAAGGTTCAGGACGAGGTTGTATCTAGTTACCAGTACAAAGTTGTTTGTTGAATTGGCACGTGTAGAAGTAGGGCTGCCCACATTCATGTACGCTTTATTTAAGATGTTCATGCGAGGCCGATAGCACGCCCGTTATCTTTTGACTGACAGGAATTATCATAATTAACTTTGTTAATTACTATATTTTTTGTCATAAATTTAGTTTGTAAAAACATAATGCTGGTTTTTCTATTGACAAAGAAACTAATATTTAAATTCAAAATGGATATTGCCAATGTACCTTCCCCACAAGCTTTAAATGAAACAAACATTTTTGAAACCGCTTTAACGTAAAAGTTCCACAAAAACACTTCCACCGAGTAGGAGGGTGGCAAAAGTAATCGACTAATCGCTAACCTGCGCACACTTCAAGAAAAAACCTCTCTTGGTAACGGCTAATCTTGGGACCCGAACTTCACGCCAACGTATAAGACCTTAAGTGACAACACAGGCAAGTATGGAGAGCCCATTCCACTGTATGCATAAGTAACATAATGACACTATCGATACTGTTTCTCACTTATGTAAGTAACATAGACTTGGGAACCGCACATACGTGCGAGATAACAGTTTTCCGCTCAAACCATTTCACTGTAAGTGGATAGTACCTTCAAGAATGTGAATTTGATAGAAAATGTTATTCTCTGAATCTACATTACTTCAAATTGTATGTACAATAAACGCATTGTTTCTTTGCTTCCAGACTCATAGATCAAATTATACTGATGTTATCATTTGGCAAGACTGCTGTCATGTTTTCATAGCGAACGTTTATTCTAGCAGTCTAGTGGGAAACTAGCTGGGGATGTTTACTCGCAGTGTTTCAGTGGTTCTATTAATGTTAACTGCAATGTTTGCAATGCACACGAATTTAAACTAGCAACTATTACGTAAAAATGGAATGCGACCTGTAATTACTTGTTTAAATCTTGCTGTAATGTTAATATCCAGTGCTAGAAATGGTTTTAACAGCGGTATAACGCTAGTTAGTTTACTACCTATTTACGAGTTTGCGAGCGGGAACGCCCGCGCGCCCCGGGCGGAGCTACGGCGCGGGTCTGTGTCGCATCGCACTCATAAATCTCTTCATATATTACGTAAATATTTACAAAGCCCAGTATTTATAAAACAGAAGCTGTCAACTGTTCTAATGTTAACAAGCATTACGCGTTTAAACCATGTCCCTGTACAGACTCGTCTGTTTTACAAAATGTCGCGAGCTAGGCACGACCCCTAACGAAGATACAAATTAGGGAGCGGGGACGGTAATTAAAAGTCTGACGATGGATTAAAAGCATTATCTCGCTCGAAAGTTAATGCTATTCTGAATTTTAACGTTTACTACAAAGTGTGTTGCAGAAGTATAGCTTACAGACAGTTGTACACACACGATAATTGTTGTTAGGATTAATGAACTCCCTGTCATAACAGTTTAAGTTTATGCAATTTATTTCGCGACATTTTCAAGTTATAGCTACTAAACTTCTTTTACTGGCCTAATTACACGTTTACAATAGCACATTTCCATGATAAATACAAAAAGAATTACGTTATACATATTATCCATCTGATTGACCTATTAATGGAACGTGAAGGTTTCTACATAGGCAGGTAACAAAAGAACTTCTGTGTTATTAATAACAATACTTTGTGTGCACAGTTCTTAATTAGTAAAACCGGCCTGTTCGAAAAATGTTCAAGAACTGAAATGGCGCTGGTAAATAAAACTCATAGTTAGTTGGAAATTAAGGCGAAGTGTTTGAGTTGCTTATCTCTTGGAACACAATTTTGTAAATGTCAAGCGTGTCAACTTAAAGAAATGGGTCACTTCACTATAGTACTGATAATCTACACTTATCAAATCAATTCTTACTGGCAACTTAAAGCCAGTTAAAGTTAAACACTTTTAAAAGAGTATGGAATTAAAGATTTCTCAGTCATTTTCATTTGCTTATTTTACCAGGGAACAATCTTGAATATTCTAGAATTAATTAACGCTTATGTCATCAATCCCTAGGCCGACTCGTCTATCATGTTACGCAATAGCTTCATGACTCCTCACGGTCCAGGAGTCAGGCAGAAACCTAATACGAGTGCGGTTACAGCCGTCTCGCTATCTAAGGACAACTACTACAATACATTGACGTAGGTAAGGACGTAGACAATCCTTTGAGAGGTGTTATGTAGCTGTATTTATTAACATAGTACCTATACGTCAGTATACAGCCTGTACCTATGTAACAATAATCTCCCGTCTGTGGGAATTAGAAGGATGTAGAAACTTTTCGTTTTCCTTTTGTGCGTAATACATACTAGTACAGACAGCTATATAATCTGTAGCTAAACATTTAAAAAAAAATACTTACCATTAATTAAAGAACTACATCGCACATAATAAAGTCTTAAATATTCTCATACCACCATTTGGATGCTCCTATAAATGAAACAATAACTTGAATTGACTTGTTGCTGTATTTCTTTGAATTATTTGACTAAAAAATTCTTAACATGTGAAGCTACTTATATCCCTGACTGTACCGTAGATTAGAGAAACTAAACATTTATCGGACGAAGATACAAGTAAATACTAGTATTTAAATAAGTCTTCTTGTACAAGTGTCGGAAAAGATAAATATCTACATAGATAAATTGTCATTCAGCGGCAATATTGAATTCAAGGCAGTTAATTATGTTACACGGTTACGTTATTAATGAACCACGATTGCGGCTGCGAACTGCACTGGAAACACGTAATTTATTTAATTAAATGTATTTCATTTGCAGGATTCGTATAGATAGTAATGTAAGTTATCTTTTATTCAACTTGTACCTTGTTACTTTACAAAGTGGCCAATGATTAATTAAATATTAAACACACACGTTTCGACGGTTAATCAAGTCTGCTTTGTTAAACATGTGCACATATCATCCACAAGAGCATACTCCCAGGGGGTCTCTAACAGCATGTATAACATTCTTTTGTTTCGATTGTAACGCGCATACACGTTACCTATTCAAAGATAATATACCTACGTCATAAAACGTTTAATGTATTCAAAACGATAGACAATAAATGTGCAGAGCGTTGAACGAGACCAATTGCGATTTTATTGAGATTGACAAACGTAGTGGGCAAGACGCACACGTCACTATGACGCGACGCGGACGCCCGCGCCCGCACAGCCGCCGCGCCGGCGCACGCCCGCGACCACGTCACGCAGCCAGCTGATCGCACCTACTCGACCGGTGTAAACAAATCATAGTAACGCTCCCACGCTCGCGACTACATGAATACGGCAACACCACACAGAATAGGTCGCATTAATATTTATTCAAACTTCTAACGTAAATCGACTTCACACTGAATTAATCATTGTGTTCTAGCAACAATTATTTGGAAAGCGAACTAACTTCTCGCGACATACTTGTTATGTTATCAATCAATTGTTATTCACTTGGGCATTAACGACGTAACTTGACTCAATCAGTTTAGCTTGTCATATAAATTACACATGAATTATCTAAGTGATAGGTTTTTAAACCGGTCACGGTCAGTTGATTTGGTTAGCAACAAAAACGTGTCGTCATATTAGTCATTAATAACGGGGTCAACAGCAATCGGCCGTCGGTAGTCGAGGTAGTGAGATAGTATCTAGGTTTTTATAATATGTATATTTGGGTGGACCAGCTGCTTGCATATGGCGGATATAAAGTCAAGATAAAACTCATGCCAAGCAACACAGTGGAGAACCTAAACATATTTGCTAATGCGTGGGTGGTACTACACGAATTAAATTAATCAGCAAACAGAAATGTTTGCGAATATTCAAAGGTCATCGGTTCATTAATCTCGCTAGAACATTTCTATTAGTACACATGGATGGTCTAGAACAAACTAGTAAGGGACGTGGTTGTGGTTACATTTGGCCGTATTTATGTACAGTCACCAACATAAGTAACTGAACATATTAAGAAAACTTGTGGCAAATAGTTAAAAGGAACAAACATAAATTCAAGTGATTGTTTCGTATAATAGGAACATCCAAAATATGATGACCTGGGAATAGTTCAAACTTATTACTATGTAATAAGTTGTTCTTCAATTAATGGATAGTTAAACTAACATAAAGTTAAAGTTAAAATTTTTAAAGCCAAAATTTCTGGTATCAGTGCGTCGTATCATCGATAACTAAAATTAACATGAACCATTTGGTTATCTAATGGCATTTTCATGTACGAAAAGCGAGTGTAACAATCACAGCGTCAGGACGTCATGGCAACGATACCGCAACGATTCCCATCGAGCCGCGAGCGCGGACCGTGATTCCCCCGAGCCGCGGACATTACATTTGCATACAGACCGACGAGCTATTACACACTATTACGTACGGAGCTCACAATTAAGTGCAGTTAAGAACATGTATAATCTGAACGAGAGTATATTTCTGTCTGACGTCGCATTTCAAGACAATTGGATCATTTCTTAAGTAAGAAATCCGATATCTAATTAGTTTGCTAATACAATTTATTATGAGGAGCGTCTCGGTACAGCGTGGGGCAATTTGTACGTAGAGTTCAGACGCCATTCTAGTATGAATACATATTTCAACAATGATCTTGAATAAGCCAGTGAAAACTAGAGCTATGTACTAATTTTAAAACTTGATTAAACAAATGAGGGTTCATCAGTGTGGTTTGGCGATTTTATTACCGTCAGGTCCTTTGCAGTGTGGTAAATATTGCTACTATACTTTTCTAGTTACTGTATGGAGATGATGATTATCATCTACATGTGGAATTGAATCCGGTTTCGAAGTTATAATGTACAAAGACTTTTAGCCGCGGTTATAAGTTAAAATAGTGGACGAGTCACAAGAATTGAAAATAAACAGAGCAAATAGCCCGAGTGCGTACGGACGGAGCGCAGCGCACCTGCCGTTCTGGTCACCACACTCGCACCTGCGACTACCTCCATCCTTTGCGGTCGACGGAAAAAATATTCCATCAATTGTTATGCTCAGCTGAGTCGAACTCACTGATATAATAAAAATTTACAACAAAAAAGTGTGAAAAATGTTGTATCACGAAATATTTACAACAATTTCACACAAAGTCGTGGCTGTAACGGCGAATAAATTGGTAAACGCCTGTCCGAGGAATGTTGCCGTCATATTTCATAATCCAAATCATATTTCAGCGGGCGGTGGTGGCGACCAAAGAAGGCGAGGCGACACGCTCGGAAGAAATATTGGTGGTTCGGCGATGAGGCGGCGCGGCGGCAAACTACGCACAAGATATCTGCCATCTCCAAGCGAGGCTAGGCCTTGCGCGGTTTATCTCCCCACCCGACTCGACGCCCGTCGTTTGGGAAATTGCGTACACAGCAAACAAAGAATTGCACATCGAGATAAGGAACCGGAGCGTATCGCGCTTATGAACGCCCCTCGGCACCGTTCGCCACGCCTGAATGTAATAATCTAACAAATGTACACCGTTATTTCTCCTTCGATATTCTTCATCAATGTAAAGTACTATCATTATTTTCATGTAACATACAAACATGTCATTATTGCAAAAACATAAGGCAGACGTAAATGTAATCGAAGCGCTGCCGCCATTCGGGTGTTAGATAACGCACGTGGTGCGTGACAGTAGACGCTACTATGAGATTTCTCTATAAGTATGTTCGCATCACAGTCAAACATTACTTACTAGACCGATAATAACTAAAACACATTAGTAGGGTAATGGAGATCTACAGTTTATCAGTTTCAAGAGACCTTGATTTAACGTAAGTAATGCGAATGAAAGCTCGATTTAAGTTTGATAATCCGCAAGCCGCTGCCCGTCAGAGATAGGGCAGTTTACGACGAGGGTCGGGAGTCCGCACGGATGCTCAAAGGGAACGTAGGCCTATTTGGCACAAAAGAATAGCCGAATGTTCGGCTTAACTAACGAGCTTAAAATTTAAATGGGTGGCAATGTGGAGCATGCGCGCGCTGACCACGGTCATTCGATAACCACGCCGTCCGATCCAATGAGTACTTAACTAATATTTCATCGTTTACACACGCAAACGTGCCCGAGCTGCCATTGTGTGTAAATCCAAGCACGTCGACCTTAACAGATTAATTCCAAACGTGCTGTACTTTATGTCAATCGATACCCACGCAAATAAGTATTTAAATGATTTATATAACACGAAATTGTAAAGAAGGGAACGGATAAAAAGTTCAGTACCCGCCCAATGCGAGCAGTCGGCTGTATTTCCCAGGGGTAGAAATCCTCAAATAAAATAGCAGAAGCCAAATGCGACGTCTTTCAAGGCAAACCCCTCTTCGGAAATATCAGTGTGCGAGGAATTTTGGGGCTTTGAGTGACGTGGCTGCCTCGCTTGATGCCTTTTAGGGTGACGCGTTGTAGGTACGAGTACCACGTTTTCGTGTAAATGTGCAGGCTTTTACTGTCCCCGTCTCAAATAAACTGACATTAGATTGACAAATACCTAGCTCTACAGCACACTTGTCTTGTTACAAGTAGGCTTTGGTCCCGTATCTGGCTTCATAGTTCATACATTCGAATAAGAATGATTCCCATTTCAAATTCAAAATTCATCCTGCTTCCACGGTCCGGGACTGCGAACTTAATGGAACACGGAAGTCTGTTCTGTCTGTTTTTATAATATTCTGAAAAGCTATAAGAGCTGCGATATTGAAAATGGATGAGAAAAATACAGTCCGCCTATAAAGTTACCGTTTTCAAAGTTAACGGTCGCGTAACGTCGGAGCCGTGATCTCGTGTTTATGTGTAGAACACCAATAGAAGTGCTGGTGCGGGGGAGTCGAACAGTCAAACTACCTATAAGTTTGTGGTGCACGTATACAGCCACCGCGCGTCTCGACTCACAAAGCCGAGTCAAGTTACCAACAGAAGAACACGTCGCGGTCGTCGAGCTCGCTGGGGAGAGCGGAGGGGGTGTGGGGGAGGGGTACACTCAGCGACGTGACAATTTTCGCAAACAAGCCACGAGGAGCGAGGCAGGGGCGCCGTGAAATTTGCAACCTCGGCGCCAGCCGCCATCCAACCGGCCGCGACACAACGCCAACCTAATGGGGGAAATCGATGAATAAATTCGGTGATCCGGGTATTACCATGCCTGCTGTCCGAAAGTTGATTATCGCTAACAAGTGCACATAAATGAGAATGACTGTAACCGATGAGAAACGCCGTTCCAGCAGGAGTAATCAGCGATCCAAAAAATGTTTAGGATTACCAGGAAGTATCGATAATTTTGTTTGTTAAGTTTACGAATATCTATCTAAACCTCGCATTAACGAACAAATTATTTAATGCAAAATACGTTGGTTCGGGTATATTTAGACAGAGCAATTAGTGTTTACCTAACCGATGTTTGGTAACATACGCTACGCTATAATTACAACAATCAAACAGACTTGTCAAAACATTTAGTTAAGCATATAAAATATTAGCATTATGTTATTTGTTTTTGTTTATCTAGCAAATAAACTTATGCAAATGGTTTCGTATCTACTTTCCCTTGCCAAAACAAGAATAGTCACTTAAGTAGAGGTTACGACCTCACATTAAGTAAGAAGAACGTTTGCAAATTCCCAATGGTAGGTGTGTGCACGAATATATCACCGAGAACAACACTAGCAATAAAGTCACTCTAGGAATTATGATATAGCTTAACGCTATTACTAAATACTTAATGGAATTTAACCTAGTTATAATAACTAAATCGTGTAAAGGACAAAATATAGCACGATGCTAATAGTAGGTAAAACAATGGTATTTTTCAGTTCGCGCAAAATGTCCGCATTTATCTTGAATAGCTAACGCGGACACGGTACCAGGGTCAGAATAAAAACAGAGCGATGTAATTAAGAGAAAAGATTAAGGGGCAACCCACGCAGAATACGCTTTTATTATAACAACAGGATTTAATATAAGTAAATTCTTATAAAAATGTTTGCTGCCATAATTACGTGTATGTAATTTTGGTTGATATATTTTCGATAACTAAAACTAATTGAAGATTTTTCTAAAGAAGAATAATGTTGTTGTTACCAGATAGTATAATGTGCCCATGGTGGTCTTATGATATGTAGATAAGGATGTTTAAGAGTAGACCCCAGGCGTAGACTTACACAGACGAGGATGTCTAAGAAAATATAAGATTGAAATTATCAAAGGCTATATATATCAGAATCAAGCAATTAAGCTAACTAGTGAAAATACGCGCTACCTGCCAAAATATCTGGGATACCAGCGTCATTTACTGCATGACTGCGTTACACACACGTATTGTGTTGAATAAATATTTGTAGGTCACACAACATTGGTTTCACGCGGAAATTAAACTCCATTATCGCCAGCCGTATCGTATAGTATGCACAGTACTTCACAGACATCGTCTAGACAGCGATAATACAAATAACTAGACGCATATAAATCCTAATCAAACCATCAACGTAAAATCTACTAGTGACAAGTTTATTTGAATTTACTCGCACTTAAAGTCACCTAGTGTTTTACAATGTCTGCGAAAATAAATATTTAATTACACTTAGGTTGGTAGCTATTACATTGCATTCAGGAAATTGTGGTTTTATTTAATCTTTACAAAAATCAATAACAGGAGTGATTCTAGCACTCTTCGTCTTATGATTTATTCTTCCTACATTGTTGTCTTCATATCTAATGTATTTCTCCTTTCGCAGTTCTACTGAAAGAAATTACTTAATGAAATAAGCAGTGCCTTTGTTAATATTATACTCTAGATGTTCTTTCTTTTTATGACATTCTACTATTGACAGATGTGTAAATTATGTAGGTTAGGTATGATTAGAAAGTTTGGATTAACATTTAGGTGGTTAACTACTACTGGTCACATATGGTGCATGTCGTTCGACTATTGCCCCAGCTTGGCAGACTACCATCTATTCCACAATATTTTTCACGAAGCAGTCGTTAATTTTCAAGTGACAAAAGTAAGGCGAATCTAGCAGTTGTCATACGAAGCACAGACTCGTTTGCAATGGTTGTTAATTAAGACATCTATCAGGTTTAATACCCTCATATAGAATGTTTACAAACTAGATGTTACCTGCTATTAACAGTTTTCAATTCGAATTAGAAAACTTCCCGTTCAGAGTTGACTTAAAATTTAAACCTTTGAAATAACCACGGACGTTTCTATTGCACTTTACAAATATTACTTACATATGACCATTGTATTAATAACCATCCTATAATATTTGATGAATTCCAAGTAAATGAATATTTTGGTTCTCTGCTACTAAAATCATTACCTCTAAACAAACTACCGTAATACAGTCGACGTAACCGCTCGGTGCCAATTAAGTTGACCAAAAAACTACTGCAACTACTTCTTGCTATCCTCACGTTTGTGGAGGTCATCGGTACGTGCAACAAAGCCTGAACGCTAGTTTTTTTAATTGTTTCAATATCCGTGAACATAGAACGGCATTTTTGTTGAACTTTTTGCAAGGCAGGTAAGGAAGGTATTATAAAATTCGCCGAAGAAGCTAAAACTTAAATACCATTCCAAATCTAACAGAAATGTGACCCTGAAAAATCATAAATGTTAATAGCTTTGAATAGGTACATTGCGATGTTAAACTAGAAATCTCATTTCCGAAGATCGAAATACCAAGTAAAGTGGAAAATCGAAATTCTATTCGCTTGGAAAATCGATCAAATTCAAATTCTTCCGTTATAAGCGCGACAAAAACGCACCATGATAGCGGAGCGTTGCTGGCGCCGCGCCTTGCTATTTGATCAATTTTTACATTCTTTAACTTGCACAAATGTGACGTTCCTCACATATTCATCGACAAAAACTTGCGCCACGGGACTGTTACCTACTTAACCACCAGCGAGGAGACAAACAAAATGTATACGCAACTTATCTTGTTCCAATGACGCACGGTGTGAATTACGTAGAATCTGCAGACTTGAGATTCAAACTTGATGTAATAAAATGGAAATATTCACATATTTGAACAAAGAAATACGTGGTGTATTAATATGGCGTATATTTTGTGCTTGACGCCTTAAACTTTACCATAATAGGTACCTCAATTGAATAACAAAGGAGTTTCACACCCTCACTCGAACACTCTAAATTTTGGCCCTTTTGTAGACTTAGTTGAAAGAGGGCTAGTTGTCTATTATGAATTTATGAGTCAAGTTAACCGGCTTTATATTTTGGCGTTAGAATGAGTCACCAAACATTAGTCGGTTTTCGTGCCTCGAGCGACATGGCACCGAATGGGGATTGCATTTCACGATAGGAAACTTGGGAAAAAATCGATAGTCTCGCAAACTTGTGTCTAGTATAAAGTTCATAAAAAAATGTCGTTAAAATTTTGTTAGTGATGTGTTTGCAATCTCAATACTAATATTTCCACGATACGATATTTCCTCAGCACGCAAACCTGTACTTAAATAACACATTTCACAAGGAAACAGACGGTACCGCTAGATGTCTACTTCATCCTTATTTGCTGAAGTCGATGAATAATGTGTCTTATTTTCTAAGTTATAAGTCATAGATTGTATATAGCAGAGTAAATGGAGCTTGGCCAAAAGGTATCGGAGGCAATGTAGGCAAATTCGCAAATCCCGAGTCTCGTGTGGGCGGTGGCAATAAGCCCCCGTGTGAACAGAAAGCCACATTATCATACTGTGTGCGATAGTTAACTTCGCGACATAACTATTCCAAAATCTTGGCCGCGGTTGCTAGTGAAATATTGGTGCCAGGTGGTTATCTATTATTTTCCTAATAAATACACTAAGAAAAATTCAAAAGTAAACGGAACATGACATGATGAGTCAAAAATGGTTTATTGGGTTCCATTAGGTGGTTCTAAGTCGAGGCCCAGCACGGAGTCTGTATTCGAGTCCGGTTAATGACAATAGGCTAGACCCTATTGGGTATACTTGGCAATATGTAAGCGTGTTACCAAACAAGAAGATATTATACCCTTCTCTACCTACCTGCCTATCCATCCTCCTGGGAAAATAGGAGAGATGTTAAGTTTATGCAATGTATGTTTATCGTCATAAATAAATAAACAACATTCTGTCGATAGAATTCCTATACCCATTCCTTTCCAAGATATGCAGCATGCGTTAGTAACTCCGTTATAGGCATTTCCTCAAATAAATTATAGATTATTACCGAGATGGACGGTAATCCTATATTAAACCATTACCAACATCATTAACTATTAAGTGAATAGCGTAAATGTTATACTATTAGAACTGCATTTACAAAAGCATGAACGTTAGACTTTATAGTGAATGCGGCACTGAATTCCGTGATAAAGAAAAAATAATGTTAACTATGTGCCCTATGAGGTGTCGTTCTTCATCAGTGAATTGCAGCCGTATACACGACAGCGTTCGTTATTTTTATTGGCCCGTTAATTTGATGATACGCTTTTGTTTACGGTGGTAGATGTACATATTTGTTCAAGCGTCATCGCTGACAACAGTGACAACACTAGAATATTGATTTTAGCAAAAACAACGTTGTCCAATCTGGACCGCGTGGTTGTGATTACTAACAGCAGTAGGTAAGCCAATCTGTATGCGATCACGACCGTGTTTATATAATTCGCGAAAGTTTTAAAGTACTAGTAAGCTGTATTGAAATAGGACAGTTTTACTAATGCACGCACGCTTTTAAAAGTTATTGGTTTTATGCCAAAAAACACAGTTGTACTTTTTCCTGGAATCGAATCCAAGATTTCGAGATTACAGCAGTCACGAGAAGACCACTTGGAATATAAAACTGATTATAAAATGAAGGGCTAAACAAAAGCGGACCAGTATCGTTTTTACTGTCAACTCGTTTGGGGTACGTACTAAGAATATCCTGAACAACGGTTTTAACCACTAGTACAATCAGCATCATAAGTAGCTGAACATATATTTTTTAAACATAACCATTAATTGAAGTACAACTTCTTACGTAGTAAAAGACCTTAAATATTTTCAGATAATCATTTGTGCTGTAATTTAAAACAATAGCTTGAAATGATGTTTGTTCCTTTGAATTATTTAACACAAGGTTTCTTAACATAATAAACGTTTATGTGTTAGTGTAAGATCGTTACTAAATAAATAAATTAAGCTACTTATGTTGCTAACTATACCTATGTTTAATGCTTACGCTTCAAACTTTGTTGTTTCCGTATAGTTAGGGGTATAAAAGCATACATTCTGTGTTATTCTCAGAGACTTTTAGTGTTCAGATAATTAAAATCGTGAAAGCCTTAAAAAGTAATGAGAATATATTGTATTGGATGCCTTATCGAGACTTGTTTAAACTGCAAACGTCTACCTTTACCTTCCCTGTTTATCTATATAGAATCTTAGCCACAAGGTGAAGAAAATAAGGCGATATCAACACGAGATAATCGACAAACTTAAACTTAAGTACTATAAAAACATTGACATTTTATTTTAATATTAACGTGATGAGATAAGATTAGCATAGGAATGCAAGCGTGCAAGCGCGTTATAATACGTCTATTCCATTCAGCCGTCAGGATATATCTAATAACGATCCATGAAAGCGCTGGCAGATGGGCAGGTGTTCGCGTGCCAGCTGTCATGGCCATTTTCTCTTCCCTCACCACACCTGTGCCCTCCTAAGGGAATCCAAACCAGTATTTTACGTGTTCCAATGTATCGTCGATTACATAAACGGTATTTTATAACGTATCTTAATTCCACAGAAGCTTTTAGCGCGATTCGCTAACATTGGAGATCTAAATATATTTTTTTGGGAAATTAACGCTGCTCTCACTAAATGAAAACTAGTAAATTAATTGCTTTTCTACTCGACAACACGCCTCTTTTCAACATAACGAATGAATAAAGCTATGCATGAATAAGATTTGCTTTGTGATCTGAATAGAAATTAAAATTAGTATGTTGGTAATTAAACTCACGAACGGCTGGCCTATTATGGTAGCGATTCAAAACGCGATCTTACCTGCAACAAAAAGGTAACATTACATTAGACATCAAAAACAGTAGCAAGATATAGATGTTTATTATTTACACATATTTTTTCATGTAAAAAGTACGTAACTTCTTTTAAAGAACTAGTTTGCACCTATCAGAAACGTTCAAGCGTTTTTGTGCTGTTTTGACAGTCAGTAACATTTAGTTGAAGTTAAATCAAATTAACTAACCTTGTCAAGCTACTTAGTATACAACGGTTATAATCGTGACCTAGTACGTCTTAGTAGTTTGGACATTGATAATAATTTATTACACAAAAAACGTCAAACTACAGTTAAAATTGTTCAGACCTTGATAAATAATTTCTAGACTATTATTATAGCGTGCTATACCTTAGCAGTTAAACTAAGGCTTAGCTAATAATATAACACATGAAATAGTTTTACATTGATCAGGGTAACAGTTTTTTAAAGCTCCTATTCGTGATAATCACTTAGTAGTTCCGATATTCTATCCTCTAATATGAGGTTACACTCCCAGTGCCCGATTAGACAGATTGTGAGCGTATATCAGCAATATACGTATAAAGCAAACACACGTAGGTATCTATAGTAACATCGGCCGCACAGTGGAGTGTATTGGTTTGTTAATAAGGTAATTATGAGGTGGTAACACTGTTGGATGGAGTGGGGTTCATCGCACCCGAGCGGAAGTGTGCTGGGGGCTAAGGGACGTTAACTATAGACCTTCCATTGTAACAAACAAAATGTCCCTCACAAATACCCTAGATAATAATATACATTACAAGTATGCAGGTAAAAACTGGTTTGTTAGTACAGTCCCTTTATCAGCCTGTGTAGTATATTATATAAAAGAATTTTGCTGTCAGACAACTCAATTTTTGAGTTAAGCTTGCCTGTGTCCGTTAATTTTCATGTATAAATATCGGTATGCGTTTTATTGTGTAGTAACTACTCAACCAGATTGATGAACGATGACTATATATAGAAACTTAGGTATTCCGAAGTGATGATAGTTAGAAGCAGGACAATACCGATTCTTACATAGTGTCAGCCGAATTTACATTGTAGGTTAACCATAAGGATATCCTAATGAGTGTGAAACGACACTTGACTGATAAAACCCAGTCTAGTGAATGGGAAGTCCTTAAATTACTTTGTACGTTAATATTGTTGCCAACGAATACAATTTTAAATGTTGTAAAGCGATTAGATACGCCAATGAAGGAAACAATAATGTTTGATGTGTTGATAAGATCATTAATTGATTGTGTTTAAATGTTTATGACTGTTGAGTCGTAATTAACGTAAATACCTAAATATGTATATGATTACTAAATACCTAATAATTATTTTAAAATTTAACTTATTATAGGTACTTAATAATTAAAAGTAACATGTCTAGAATACTAAATTTTATATAACGCAATTATTCATCAAATTTTAATACGCAACGTTTAATCTATAGCACGCGGACCAGTCTGCATGTTAAAGCTAGAGTTCTTCATAGAATAGGTGCGAAATGAAGTAAAGTTAGGTTACTTTAATGTCCATTGCTTTGGACTTACGTGACCTTAGAAGCAGTTACTTAGATTAATAAACATAAGTGTAAAAAATACGAATGTTATTTACAACTTGAATTATTCAAAAATTCATTACTTCAAATACAACCAGCGTCATTTCTATGCATACTTAACCAAGTAACATTTTGCACGCTACTTTAAACAACACGATTTAGCCACACGTATTACAATATTGTTTCTCAAACAACGAAATAGTTAAAACGGAACGCATACACTGAAATGAAAATAATCTATGTTCGTCGTTAAAACATAACAAGAAAAACTACAATTGTTAAACCCGCTCGTAAAACACACATACCTAGTTGTTATTAACATTTAACAAACAGCGCTAACTAAGTGGGCCGTATCCGAATTGTGTACTGTACCTGATTCTGAGGCCTGTAAACATGGAAAACAAGTACGTTTTCAGCCAACTTGGTTCCACCTATTGGAACTGGAAATCAGTAATAATTAATAGAAGTAAGACAGCAAATAGAATGCTTTATAGTTAATTTTTGAAATTAAAAGTAAAAATATTATTGCCTCTTAGCAACAACTATTTTTTCTCAGTCAACAAATATAGGTACAATGACTCTTTCTTCATACTTTACGTGCTAGTATAATTGAGCAACTTCAACTTATACTTTTATTTATAACTGTACAGAAAAGTTCTTATAACTTGAAACATAAACTTGAACTTGAGTGTTACCATAAATAAAGATAACAAGGACAATTTTATTACAACAAATGGGTTCAATTTTATTATTTTAAAATATTACGTTGGAATATTTCATTTTTTATATTAAGTGGACCAACTGGTTTTTATTGCATTTTCGTTTGTACGAGTACTTTCTCATGTAACAAAAGTTTAATCGTAAAATACTTTTAATCGTGACGTAGGTAAAGGAAAAAATCTGCATCTGTGTATTTATGTGGGTAGGTACAGCACATGTAAATGATCCTTATAAGTTCTTAGACCTTGGACTAACTGTGAACCTAGTGTCTACAGTTATAGCAGTACTTAGAGAGTAAGTTATGTTGAAAGCTGACGCTGGTACCTACCAAGAGTAATTATTATGAGCTTAGTATTCCGCACGAGTATTGCGTTTGTGTTTTGTTTTTATATAACTTACGGACAAGTGGAAATGGATGGGCATTTGGATTATTTTCTTATCGTATAGTTGAATGAACAACCTAGTGTCAGAGTTTAAACCGCCTGTAGGCCTCTGACATGGCTTTACACACAGTTGAAAAATTTCTCAGTTGTGCTGGTTCCCCCACGTTTTCCTTGTTTTTAGCAACTGATAACTAATTTATAATACCTACGCACATAAATTCGAAAAGACATTCGTGCGTGCCGGGGTTTAAACTTGCGACCTTTGACTTAGCAGTCCAACGGCCATACCACTCGGCTAACAGTGCATTATTTGGACTATACAAAATGTATTTTGAGAGCATTAATATATGATTGACTAGCTGACACCGTGAACTTCGTTCCGCCTTCTTACCGTTTAAACCTTCCCTGGACTTCCACAAATATTTCAAGACCAAAATGAGCCAAATCGGTCCAGCCGTTCTCGAGTTTTAGCGAGACTAACGAACAGCAATTCAATTTTATATATAAGATTGTTAAGTTTAAACTGAAAATTGATAAGTAGGTTGTTATTTTTATTCTAACATTCAATTTGTTATCAGGGACTTGCAGATTTCTATAAAAATAAATCATACATGTGTTCGTTTTATTTATACACCGTATCAGTATGCTATAAATAATTTGTTATCAAAGCATGCATTGATATGCATTTTCTCACGACATTTATTTGAATAGCATCCAAGTTATTTATACAAGTTCTAACAACTATAATAAATCAATGGAAACAGATTCGGATGATTAATTACTTGATACGATTTTTTGCTAAAATCCTCCATCAATTCAGATATTAATACTTAATAATGTTACATCCATGGAAATAATGCTTTATTCTTTGTCATTGGAAACCTCTTAAACCTGTATTACGATGTAGAGATCTCAAGAGACTTTAGATACTCCAAAGAATCCACCGAAAGCAGATATACACATATAGTCATAGCCACTCGCATCCCTCTGTCCCGCCATTTGTTTTTATCATCCCCGTCGTAGAAAAAAGATACATGATAATACGCTAAATTTAATTAACCACTGCTACATACCATTGATTACCTTTTTCTATAGATACTTATTGTACCTTACTATTGAACAACGCATCTACATTTTAAAACAATATTATCAATGCGGTAATAATTTGTAGAGTTAGCTATTAGCCCAGTTTCAGTAACAACAATGATAATAATTTTGTATTGGAGGCGGGTATAGAGCCCGGAGCTCTCTGGTGAGCGCTAAATAGTAATTTAAAGTCTATTGAGAGATCTGATTAACACTGTTGTTATGTAATAAAAGGTATTATTATGACAGCTTTCACGTGTTTTTACAGATATCGTGTCCTTGGAGGGTCCGTGTAGCCGGCACCGCCCTGCAGCATTGCTCGCGCCGCTATCAATCATCTCATCCCTCGGCGCGCTGCCCGCCCACGCCCCATGGACCGGCTCGGCAATGGCGATATTTTCACAAGAGCCCTCCTGTCCCTACAGCGCCGCTTATTTGCTATCTCCCGCAGCTGGCCGCTACGATTAATTCGGTGGATACAGACTTAATTGGAGCTCGCCTGAAGCTATTAATAATACGAGAAAGTTATAATTTATACTATTGTTTGATTGTATAATCTATTTAGTACCTATTCTTATTGCCTAAATCTCATAATTAATGGCCAATACCGACCTTTGGTATAGCTTTCAAAGTTTAACACAAAGCGACGCCTGAATTCAAATAAATTTCAAAGAAATCGTTTAAAAGTCCACAAACTATTCTCAGAGCACTCAGTGGTTTCTTTAAAGTTGCTCGTTGAAACGGGGTAAAATGTTTTATTTTTCAAGACTGGGTTAATAACGTGTATTAAAGTGAAATGATCCGTTTACTGGGGCTCAATAAGAACAAGTGCGACGGCAGGTAAGCATGTAATGGTACAATTAAGTGTATAATGGTGGCGGACGATTAACCCAGAGACCTTTGTGAGCGGTATCGCGATCAGCTGAGCGCCGCGGCTCGGCAACTTGGCACCACTGCAGCACGCCGCGCGCGCCCCGACCTACTTCACGATACGAAAAGACCGCCTAGTGGTCTAACCACGGGCCACGCCACATATCACTACGAGTTCCAACACCAATGGGTTACGTAACATTTCTCATATCACGAATATTGTAAAACTGTTGACGCTAGCAGCTGTTGTCATAATGAAATGTTGATAGCACGATAATTTATTAATTACACGTTGTATTACCAGTTCCTGCTTTCGTAAATTCTTTCTGTTCAGCGAATAACACGGAATAATCACATTCACGAGCTGCTATAGAGATATTTTTTTGCTTTATCAAGTTATCGGTACAATGTGGACAGTTAAAGGTGACAAAGCGCATTCAGAATAAATAGATTCAACGGCGCTTCGGTACGACGCGCGACGACGCCCCGGCGCGACGCGAGCAAATTATTCACCGCAAAATAAAGAACCTCCGGTAGTGATTTCTATTAAAGTGCAAATTTTATCGGTGTCGTAAACGTTCGTCACTTAGCAATAGGCTAACAATGAGCGGTTGGTTTATTATCGAAGTTGTGAAGTAGCCGTGTTGCCATACGCTCTATAAGTATAACATTGTAGAGTTCGAGGAGCGTGCCAGCTTACTGGGCAGTTAACCTACATCGATGACTGCCAGCACGGTGTGCGGAAGCGATCGCACGAGCCCGAGTCACCGCTGTGCGTATTGATTAGCATAGATTTCAATTAGTCGGCTGATATTCATTTAGAAAATGTACACCAATTTATTCTCATCTGGTCAAATAGACGCGGGCATATGCGACCAGGAAGTGTTAAAAACAGTTTAATAATGTTTCTAATGACGCACACAACATGCTAACATTTATGTAGAAAGATTTTTTATAAAGTTACCCGATTTCCGACACTGAATATACCCATATCACCTCCTTTTTGTGTGCATCATAAAATACTTGATGAATAGACGGGCGATCATTAATCTATTCGCCAAACGTGATAATTGCAGCAATGTTCTTCCGCGATGTTCAACGTCAATTGAGTAGTCCATGTTTAACAGCATAGTTTACTGATGTTTATAAACACGGGTATCGTATTAAATTATGTTTATATAGTAATACTTATCTATAAAATCAGTAAGCGTATTTGGCGCAACAATATCCGCGGCTGTAACATCCTACCGCCTGCATTTGGCAGATGAATCGCGGTCGTATTTATTGTATGCAAACTACACCGGTACACCCCATTCGTCTCTCTTGTATCCTTAGACCAAACCTATACATTCTCTTTGAATAGATGGAGTTCAACGTATTCTTCTTTTTCTATGTTCACATAAGTATACAATAAAAACATGACGTAAAATTCAAATCTAGTCAGCAAGTTGGTAGCGAGGATACGACGGGCTATCAATTGAGAATCCACAGCTGAAGAGGCTCTTTAAACTCATAACAAATTTTATAATAGGTACTTTTAAAGAAATGTCGTGCATACATTTTGCGTTGTAATGTATTAAAAGCCTGCAAGAATTGATCAATGTACGTCCGGCAGCGGGTGAACAGACTTGCTACCACCTGGCTAATAGCTGACGGACAGAACTATTATTACATTTATACTACTATGCATGTGTAGATAGCTGATACAAGTAAGATTATTTTATTGCATTGTTGCAGTAGCTGAAGCCTAACCACTGCTGTATTGCTACTCGGCATTAAATATATAATCCTTTACTATACAGGATGAGATAGGCGAGAGAGACGCGACGCGGCAAGGCCTGCAAGGACCGACCCGTGCGCGACTTGTATTCTTTGTGGCTTTCCTTTTGGGCATGTTTTATACGAGTAGGCGACTCACTTGCTAGGGCTACATAGATACAAGAGTTCCAACGCAAAAGCGGCAACTACTGCTTATCGCTCCTACACCCTCAGGATTGCAGCCTGTAAGACAATACTCCGTCAACCGTTCGGGATAGAAAAAAAACAGTATTTACCCATTAATTACATAAACTGGTGTTACTTACGTAATCTGTAACCAGTTCCTCATTGAACAATAATTGCGGATGATTCATGATAATATTATTTGAACACAATTTCAACAGGTAAGCGTTTAGTTACGAAATATATGGTTAACTTATTGTTACCGATCCGTGGATCGGGTGAGTCATGCTGGATATATTTTAATTGTCGCTGTGCCCTGACCGGGCGCAGGTATGCATCTTGTAAGATATTTAGAGCAACGAATATTGAGAAACGTGTTAACTAGTACCACTATTTCCGAATAACATTCCGTTGAATTAATAGGATAATACTAATTGCAAATGTAAAATAGTTTTTGTTTTAAAGGTAATGATGACAGTTTCACATATAACTGACGGACACGACTGAAATTCTTAATGTGGAAAGAGAGTTATTTTTTGACAAGAAAAGAAAAATTGCCTAAGCGGAGTTTGAACTGGGACAACGTTAAATTGTTTAAAAGGAGCGAGACTTTTGCCTAGTAACATCATGTCATAAAAATACTTTAGTATTGTTTATAACATGTGCAGTAAAGGAATTTCTGTATGGATGACTGATGTGACTATTCACTTAATCGTACTCTGCCCTGTCTGGATAATCAACCAACTACCACAACCAGTCTACTGACTGGCTAATCTTTTTCGGCTTTAAATCTATTAGGCTCACGTTAACACAATACTTATTTATTGAACATGGGAAAACAAACAGCAGTATAGTGTAAATAAACAAATGTGTTCTATACTACCCACTACATTTTCCACAGATTACTAGTAATACGAGGAAGGAAGACTACTAATACGAATTACAGATAGAAACACGAAATAGTCAGGTCGGTCTTAGTGTAAAACGAACTACATGGCGAGTTGTAACTGTCATTATATCGTTACAATGTTTCTTAATCGCTACTATTTCGTATTAAAGAAAGCAGTGCAAGGCTTGAATAGTCATAAGATTCTGCAGTTATGCACGCTGTTTATTGAGCACAGGGGCTGGCGTAAATCACGACGCCTGAGAAATTACCCTACAGCATATAAAACTGAAAGTTATTTATTTTCTTCGTTTAGTACAGTAGTGTACAAGTTGATGCTTAAGCTACTAATGAAAAAATAATACAAAACTAATAAAAAATCGTGAACCTTTTTAGCATTAAAATGGTAAGGAATGTCCGAGTCTACCTATCTAAATATTTCACAGCAAGGAATAAGTGAATAACTTGTTCTGCACATATGAACGTAGCTTATCGTTCGCACATAGCAAGTCTAGCATCGTATGAATTACTAACTACAAAAGATTAACTTAATGTTCTATGAATATTAAAGCCAAGTGCACACAAGTTCCGCTACATAAATCCGTTTAATTACAACCAAGGTAATTAAGTAATAGACAAACATTGTAAGCACAAAAACCTTCAGTAGGGGAGCGCGGGGCTGGTTTTAACGGAGGTAGGTATTAACAAGCTTATTCCCACCAAACGCGAAGTGTCAAAAGTATGAGACTCGGTTTAGAATACCTTTATACACAGCCGAACGTGTCCTGACCGGTCAGTGGTCGACCGGCCGTCGCTAGTAATAGTTGTGCACAGGACCCTCGGATTTACAGGTAAACGAACTTTTTGTACTTCGTAATGAATTGATTTAAGATATATTTATTCGCTAAATTGAATCAAAGTTTATCCTAAATTAATCTTTATTCTATTGACTTTAAAACTATTATAATTGTTTGTAATTAATTTTACTAGATTATTTTCTGTAATTGATGAAGTATAAAAAGTGACCTTGGGGCTAAAATTAACAGATTGAGCGGGGTAAGTATTAACATGTTAAAACTCCTCCACGTGTCGAATCTAAACGAAAGCGTTCAAGGAAATCCACTATTCTCACTGATACTCCCGAAAAATTGGCCTTAGAGGAAGAAGCAAAATTAAAATCATCTAAAAAGATAAAAACCAGTCAGACTGAAACTAAAAATAAGGGGAAAGGTAAAGGTAAATCAACCCGGAGAGTAGGAGTAGAAAAGGTGAAGAAGCATATTCTTCAGGATGACAGTGAAGAAGATACCTGCTGCTGTTTAGTTTGCGCCGAGTCTTATAATGACGACACATCTGGACTTGACTGGATACAATGTATTTTATGCAAGAATGGGCTCACATCACCTGTATCAAGGGTGATATCAGAAAATACATATGCCTCAACTGTTTCTCAGATGATGAGTATTCTGATTAATTTTTGACAAAAACAAACTAGACAGGTACATATTTCCTGTCTACTTTTAAGTACAAATTAGATGAAGATCATTTAAACTAATATAACTTAAAGACTGTATAACTTGAAGTCTGATGCTAAAAAGTATTAATTAACTCTGTAAGAATTGTTGATAAATGTAGATTTAAATACTTTATTGTTTAAGGTAACTCATTAAGATTCTTTAAAACTGTTGATACCAAAAACTTTATGTGACTGATTACGTAATACTTAATTGTTAAGTTTAAACTATTTTAACAAATGTTTGAAGGCTTAAAAGCTCTAATACTCAGTAGATATGGTGGTTAATTAGTATTGATTTATGAACACTTTAAAGATTGTTGATTATGAAAAGTTTAGTAACTTTAAAACGTTAAGTTTAAATTATGTGTTAACTTGTTTAGGCTTAAAATATATATATGTATACTATATATCTATAATAAAACATTTGTATTCGTGTGAATGATGTTTTATTTAAGTATTTCATAATTTTTTTGTCTCTGTTAATAATTGCCCCTTACGTTAATACGTACCCCAGCTCCGTTAATATTTACCCCAAATGCGGGGCATGTATTAACAAATGACTTTTTTGGTTTTCACGGCTCTCTTTCTGAAAGCACTTACATACCGGATGTATTTTGTTACTAATATCATAGCTGAATAACCAAAGCATGTTTTCAATAAAAAATTAAACTAAAAAGTTCATTATCAAAGAAAATATAAACTATAATACAAAATTTGTTAGTACCAGCCCCGCCCTCCCCTACTGGCGCGTATGTTCACGAGTCGCGTAGTATAATCGCGTGATTATACAGCTTATTAAAACAGATAATCGATTCTGCCTGTGAATCGATTGCGGGTGATACAAGCTTCATCTCACGATATATCCGAGAACCAAGTAAATCGAATCGATTATATACCCTCAATTTACTAGACTCTTACTGTTCCCCCACCGTTCATAATGAAAAGTCATAACTAAATTTTGTAACTAAGGTGTTAGGTAATTCGACAATGTTGAACGAAAGAGCTCGAGCGTTAAAATGTTGTAGATTCGTAAAACTTATATAATTTAAAAACAAGAGAATAAGGTTCAAGATCTTCAAAGAATATATTCATATAAAAAAACTACATTCATAATTATAATACCTACTGATTAAGCATTTTTGAATCGGGTATCGAGATTGAAATGGCAGGTCATTAAATAATCGCTCGATCATAAGGACCATTTTAACGCTCAGTAAGCATCTGTCCTTGCTTCCATTCTTACTTAAAGGTCGCGAAAACTTGAAGGGCGCAGTTACCGATGAATGAGCAGGCTATAAAGGCCCGGGCGGGGGCGAGGGCGCGCGGGGGAAGCTATGCTCACACCCCACTCCTTAGAGCAACAACCCCGAAATCTTAATCAAGATAAGCTGAGCGGACGCCGAGTAAGGTTTTTAAGAGAACAGTTTTAATTAGCAAATGTACACAGAAAGAGAAAATCATGATCCATTTTAAAGTTGTCATTGCCGTTAGCGGCGCCGTTGAGAGGACCGTGACAGTAAATCTCGCTTCCGCTCTCCAAACATAAAATTCATCCGTCGACTCGTGCGTCTACCTATATTAATTACACGAGACCATTGCCCGAATAAAACACAACCGGACGCGCCGGTTCGTCATCATTTTGAGTTAATTTATTCTAATGTGCCTTTTTCGCAGCGAGGCGCATGGGCGGGTCGAGCGCCCGTAGCGCAGTGTGCGCTCAGCTTTATTTTACAGTCTGGGTTCATCGTATTCCATCGCTTTACCTGATGCGGTTTCCGGCGGGCATTCCAATCACTCCTCGGAACCCACCGAACCTCGGAATGGGATCGCGTCATAGATTGAACATTTCAAATCCAATTTTAACATGATTTTGAAAAGTTTCAAATTTCAGTTGTAGGTTGTTCATGAAAGTAAACGAAGAATACAACAAACATTATTTAATTTTTATTAAAAAAGTGATTAAGTTCATTATAGAAACTAATAAACACAAAGGGTGAACTGCGCCGTAAAGCATAATTTCTTCATAGTCTTAGTGCACTTTACTTGAGTAAAGGGCCGTTAAATCGTCAGAGAGGCCGGTGAGAAGCAATTTACGAGCGAGCACGAAAGTTATTAAACAAACCTAGCCTTTGAAGACGAAGCGATGGGCGAGTTTTATAGTAACAGTAAGGCGCTTTTTGGAAATTAGAAAATATCTCCCGTAAGTGTTCCCCTTAGAATACGAGTTACGACATTATCGCCTTTGAGAGGATTTTGTCAGTACACAAGTTTGCACGCTAAGTTGTAAAGTACTTAACTCGTATCTTGTTCGCGAATACTGAATGTCGACGGGTCCCTAGCGACATACATAAATTAAGTAAGTTTACTTTGCAATACGGTTCAAGGAAAGAATAACTTAAGATAAAAATGAAAAATATAACAGACAAAAATATATGGGTACATACCTACTGGATAACTCGCAGCGTGACTCGTGGGACACGACAGAAACGGTATCGATTCCCTACGTAGGTATAATACAGGGTAGGGGCCAACGGGACCGTGAGTGGATCAATAGGGACCTACTTAATATATTCGATAAGCTATTAAGGTAAAATTGAGAATCGTTGCTCAAATTCAAAAAAATTAAATCGTGCAAAAAATACGAATCATATTTATCCGCCGAAAAGACAAATTTTCTAAGCGTCGAACAAAGCCCAGCTCGGCATTATTATTAACTACATCACTTCCTGCAAAAGATCTCCTTTGTGCCAGGGTGATACGCGATCGGAATGCGCCTTTGTCAAAGGACCATTTTACGGTGTCGAAATTCGGGTTCGAGTTTTGTCTACGTATAATTTTTAGCCGTGTACCTGTGTAACAAACCAGTTTGTAGGTCGACCGTTCGGAGAAGCTCTCAACATTGGTAGTTACTATTTTATCTTCGGCCGGTCACAATTATCCCTGTTCAGGTCGGATACGCAGAAAATATCAAGATTAATAATCACGTCAAATTAAAGTACATGAAAGCGTTCACACCTCCGCCTCGACGTTTCGGTATCGACTCTTATCAATGAGTAAGCAATTTTGGAAATTATTTGTTGCACGCAAGTCCACGCAATTGAAAATGAAACTTAGACAGTGTCTGGTCGCTGTGGCGTGACGGAACTCACTTAGATCATAAATAATATAAACCGAAACCACAATGTGATCGATAATGGATGCTGTATAACACGTAGACTGTGGGAAAATGTAAGTGGAAACGGTTTCCCAGCCGCCAGCTTCTTCAGAGCGGATCTATAAATTCATTTAATAGCAATTGTTTCGTTGAATTGACGCCGCCGAAAAAAAATCAATAGCCTCGTGACGATTATGATAGGGTAAGTGTGGTTCTCGAGAGTAGTCACGTTGAAAGCAGCGGGGTCTTATGATTTTTATTATTAAATGAAACAAGCTCTGGTTGGTTGGTCTCTGTACAGAGTTGGCCTGGGGCCGGGCATCGATCGCGTGGCTGCGGTGAACGCACCCCAAACTCAAAGCACCGCACCCGGCGACCAGCAACGTAGGGGCACGGTATTCACGTAGCAAAAACCCTCCTATAACTAATGATAAAGTATCTCTCCTATCAACAAAACAATGTGTAGTTGTTGGACATATGTTGGTTGGCGAATTTTTTGAATATTTCACAGAAAGTACGCTTCAGTATGTTAGTCATAAAGAAGTTTTCGAGTGGTTCGGAGCGAGCATGCGGGTATGCGTGTATAGTTAATGGTCGTGCGACAGACAAAGTTCCTGTCCCTGTGGAACTAATGACCACTTAAAACGAGAAAATTACGCCACGCCGTCGACCGCATAGACCGGGCAAGTCACGAAGTGCCCGTTCACAGTAAAGATAAAAGGGAAAAAAATATCTTGAATTTTAAATTCGTAACGCATTAGGCGGCGATATAAAAATGAAACGCCCAGGTAGATTTTTGGACTGAGCTGTATGTGATTGGATCTTTTTCTAAAGCAGACGTTATCTTAGCCGTGTAGTTTCGTGTCGTTCCTAGACAGCGGAGTCCGGGAGCACAAAAACTCGCGTCGAGCTTAATATCCAGCTGCGTTGGTCCCGGGAGCGGTGACCTCCGCCGCATCTGCCGCCTCGCTGCCTGGCTGCACTTCACACGTATCAAGCACAAATCTACCCCGCCAACCCGCACCATTGCTCCACGTATTTTATACTTTATTGTAGTTGAATTAATAAAATGAGCCTCGACTCCCCAACAATAAATAAACAAGGAAAACCATCACGTTTTCAGCAGCTGTGACGTAAGACACGTGTACGGACTTGTGGCTTTAGAAGGGCATAATTTAGGTAACTCGTAGGTTTATTGTTTAAAATTAAAATGTTGTTACGTAATAAATGAAAAAAAAAGTATCTTTAAAGTATTGTTTAAATGCATCAGACAGACAAGCATAAGCAGTGAGTTTGAACAACGTTAATCTCACATTAAAATCTCTCCTGATAGCAGATGCGTTCACACACATTCACAAACCTTTCTCCGAACAATTATCAAGATCAGGAACTAGTATTAACCCGCGACTTTCCATCCACGACTGGCTTAGAAAAGTTATACTTGTCAACAGTTCGATCGTCAAATTGTTCAACATTGATCATTCTGTAACCTCATAAACTTGAAATATCCTACTTATATGTGTTATATTTCTGTATTGAAAGTACAGGGTATGCCAACACAACTGGCTCATCTCAAAGCCCTCGAATGGCTGTGCTTCAATCAATCACACGCAGTGGCTAGCCGAGTCTCTGGTCTATTATTATTGTTATAAATGACCGTCAGCCGGTGTTCCTTTGTTACCATAAAGGGACGTGACGCTTTTGACGTAAAAAATCTCAATATAAACTTAACAATGTGCTTCGTTTGGTTAAGAGGGTGAAAACGTAATATGTAATATTGCAATAATATACCGTCTTTAACTTAAATAATTTAAAGCATTAATTAGAGACGTAACAGTAAAAAATAAACCAAATATACATATGGGTAGGAAGTAAAATTTTTATTATAAAAAAGTATCTTTTTAACACTGCGCCGGATATATTCGGTTACATTCGGTTAATTGGATAAGAAATTAAAATTTCGTAGCCAGGAATAACTTTCAAAATTAGTTTTAGCTGTCAGTTGGCGTCGTAAAAATGGCCGTTTATGTGGCCGTAAAAGGCGTGTGCGTTGTCCATGTTCTGTATCACGGGCTACGCATTCTAGTGTACGTTACATCCAGTAGAACTAGATTGTGAGAATTTCATTGTGTCCGACGCGCCACGGCGACGCGCGACGCGGTAACTTTACACCACGTAACTAGATAGTGAGGTATACAGATCTGGAATTGATCACCACAGCCGGTTCCGCTTCTAGAGCGAGTTCAGGGTAGGGTCCTGTTTGGCCTGCTAGAAGCAACCATGGCGCATCATTTCGCCTTTATATTTATATTGTAAAACTATTCCTACTCAACTCTAAGGTTCAAAGACACAGATGACTAATAAAACACCTGCATGTCAATTAAATTCGAGTTAGGGATGTTGAATATTGCTCTAGGCCATAAAAATACGCGCCGTAATTATTTTCATCACGTTTAGCTAAAGATGCGTGGGAGGGTTTAAAAGCATTGCACGTGACCGATATTGCACAGATACGAAAAAATGTCCTTTTATAAAAACGTGTAAATACGTTCTTTGTGACGTTAACACAGCTGAATATTTTTTTAACATTCACACACCGGTAACTACGGACTTTCATCGCTTGAAAAATGAAACTGTATTCTCGAAAAATATGAAATCCGATTTCAAATGAGTTCGCGCAGTATGAAATCCAATTAATTTTGATTCGATCGTTTCAGAACGTAATGAGTTTTTTAGGAAAATAATTTAAATGTCTGCTAAGAGATTATCTACAAAAGACTGATTTTCGATGCCAAATACAAAAAAATATATTGACAGACATAAGTGCTAAGAAAGTTATAGGAGATATAGAAAAGGCTTTGCCCTGATAATGCAACATTTCCGGATCATGTTATTATAATAATAATTGGCTTTAAAACGATTCAAGCAGCCAATTTTAGCAAACAATAACATTGCGTAGCCTATCCGGTTAAACATCTAGTCTACATTACAAAGGCCTGCTTAGACTAGGACACCGAAATCTATGGACCCGGAGCCTACCAAGTATCGCAACAGTCGACGTAAGACGCGACATTAATTTGGAGTCACGAAGCGGGTGCGAATGCAATCCCAGGCGGGAAGCTCATTCCGGCTGCATCTCCGGCAGCGCTGAGCATTGAGAGCAGTTAAATTAAGGATTCCGAACGTACCGAAGGCGGGGACGCATAGGAACGCGCGCGCCATGTCATCGCGCGAATTTACTCCGCGCGACATATATGGGCGTTACATCCGTTTTAGAAGTCTAGCAACTAGCTTTACTGTCATACGATACTGTATATAACGTTTTTTATGGACGCACAGGCGGCAATCGCAGAGTTGCGACTTTCATACGCTAAACATAGTGTGTATCGGTATATTAAAAAACACACTTTAACAAACAAATCCGGCGATTCGAAGAAATAAGGAAACAATTATTCAATTTTGGAAATTTAATTTAAAGGGTTACTAACATATAATTTGCTATATTCACGTAAACTTTTGGGCTAATTATATAAAGGAAGCAACTTCCAGGGCCGCCGTTCAATCCGGGTAAGGCCACGTTTACAGCTAATGCACGAGGAAAAGAGAGCAGTGTCGCGCGTGGAATATTCAATCAACGACAAAGCTCCCTCGTAGGGAATTAGAATGAGATCTACTCCGCAAGAAATCTCCACGCCAACGCTCACAACTACACGCGACAGGTCTAGGACACATGCAAATATATTAAAATACGGTAATACATTCAGGGGCCCTATAAGACTAATTAATGCAGTAAATAAACGCTGGTATACCTAATCTAGTACTCTAGAGTCTAGTTGATAATTATCATTCAGATAGTGCGTTTGGGAATTAAACTTTTAAGTTTATTATTGAAGACAAAGGATGATAGCTGGCTGGACTGCCCTTCTATCCGGCATGGCTTCGGTAGACATGTTTCTGTTCCAAAGCCGATTAGGAGATTATAATTACATTTTATGATTAAATATATTATGTGCCTGGCACTTATCTGATATGTAAATGTATGGCATGGTAGTTTATTATCTAAATTATTTATGTATTTGACATAATTATTACCTTTTATATGTCCAATGTCACATGAATTAATTTTGCATTAAAAGCGAATTTGCATTATTTTTTTAAATTTGAGAAAGGATAAGTCACATTTTCGATATAATCTATAGGTGTTATTTAAACCGCGATAGCATTTGTTACGAGTTTAATATTATGTCATGCAGATGGTAGTCGTGTGATGCTGCTCTCTCGTTATGAGAACTAACAGCGAATACTAATTTGCCTGTAAAGCGTGATGCTACAATTTTTATTTTTACGGCCTAAGTTCAGCAGTGATATATATTTCTTGGCGTATGTAGTTAGTACCTATACAAAGGTCTTACCTATCTCGTAGGAATACCAACATGATTAGCAATAGATTTCATTCTGTTAATGTAATAAAAAGACACAAGTGCTATACATGATACCGTTACGTCGAAATTAACTTTGAAGAGATCAAGTACATTATACCGTAGATAAAGAGATTGATGATAACATACATTTAGTTAAATTAGCTTAGCGATGAACCCTGGGAGGTATGTACCTATTGTGTCAATGACCTAATGACTACAATTTTGTGAGAAACACGAGTGATGTCATAGTATGAGCATCGCAATGACTGACTGTATCCGGCCGGCTAACGGGCCTCAAGTTATGAGGGAAACATATTTAATACAATAGACACTCACATTATACGCTAAGCGTGACTTATGAAAGGTATTAAAGTTTATAGCCCCATACTTAAGAAGGTTATGATACTTTATACCTTTTAAAGTTCCAAGTAAAATAGTTTCCAACTCCTCTGGAACGATGTTTTTATTTCTTTAATACTTTACATGGATGGCAGCAGGCAAAAAAGATTTATAATTTACTGTGCAGTTTCAGTAATGTTTTAATAAACAACCTCATTACCCGACACAACGAACAAAACCGCACCAATTACCGCTCGCATTACCTATAAGTTAAAACCTTTGTTTCCAATAAACACGGCGTAACAATACACCGATTGACACAAAACCATATGAATTCCTCGTTCGCCCGCTCGCGTACTAACAAATGGGAAATTTCACAATTACCAAAGACAAAAACTACGAACAATGCGCAGTCAGATACAGTTATCGTTGATATTAACATCGGGCATTCGTCGACAATGCCCGGCCGCGCAGGAAGGCCGTGTTTCGCAAGCGGCCAGGTAGGCAATTTGACATTGTGTAAACGTTTTCACATGGGGGCCGAAAACGGAAACTTGGGTCATGCTCCTTGCATACAAAACACGTTAGAACAGTCCTCGTCTAAAGAATATGATTAAAACTGTAGCTCCACCGCTGTGACATTACTAAGTTAATTTGGAAACACAAACGAGTAGCAACCCGGCCTTGTTTAATTCATAACTTTTTAACTCAAATCCATGTTTTAGAATAATTATTCAGAGTGGTTAATAAAGGATGTTGGGAAGAAAAGCGAGACAGCCGGCACGAAGCCTTTGGGCATTTATGAAAGTAAAATCAGTATGGATTGCAGCAAATGCCTGTACCTACCCCTATGGGAAACAGGCGTCAACTTAACATGAAATACATACATAAAGTCACGCCTGTTTCCCTGAGGGGTAGGCAGATACCACGGATTTCCATAATAATAACATTAAATAAGATGAAATATAAAATACCAACAACCCACAATAATACTTACACATAGAAGTGATTATTAAATCCTGCTCTTTGATTACCAGATTATTTACACGTCCTGTACAAGCGACTGATCAAACAAACTAACGAGCGTAGCCTTATTAACAATAATTATGCGTAAAATCACGTAATCTATTGGAAATAACTTTGTAGGACTTAGGCTGGGTAATATGGCGGGTCAATATCGTGTGAACAAGTTATTATAAAGACGTGAAATGGTAGAACTTAGGTACAAGATAAAAGTAAACGAGACTGAAGGAATTTTACGGTAATTTGAAACTTCCATATTTCTAGCTGAAAAGATTATGACATCTTATTCTCGTTTTATTCGAGTTACAAAGACATATCGAGTTGCATATTGAAAATAGGTATATTTTACCGAACTTTTACTGAAATAGGTTGATACCCGAAACATTTTTTTTAAACAGATGATGTTGTCATATCGTAAGTAGGGGCAGGAGATGCGGAGTGTCCCACCGTTCATAAATTCGATTAGGAAGTGATTGATGCATGGCAGGCAAGGGCTGGGGACGCCGCGCGCTGTGTGCGGGCCTGCGTCACACACCGGAGCGCCGCGCCGGGACCGGGAGGAAACTAGCGACGTGCGTCGAGTTGAGCTACATGTGGGATCGATATTACGCACGGAAAAAACTTATAAGTTGTCGGATTGTAGTAAAATACCAGTAGGTATTTAAATGTAACAGTATACCAGGACCGTGGCAAAAGGTTCTGAGTTAAGTGTTTTTGGGATAAAGGTTTAATGTTACAACATAGGCTATAATCTTATATATCAGTCTTGTGTTTGGAATTCTAACACTGAAGAAAAAGTTCCAATGTCAGGTTCTTTGTCTTTTATGGCCGGAATATCGTGACAGAACTGTTGAACGATACGAAGGTCTACATTCCCAGATTACTGAGACTAGAACACAGTACGTACTTTACTCACCAATATAAAGGTACAGTATAAAACAAACGTGAAAACACTAAAATCGTTGCCCGGCACGGGGATTATCTCCCAGATGCGTAAACACACATACGTACAATATATCGCGTATACAAACAACCAGACTCGTTAATTCGCCACCAAATGTAACAAGAACAGCTTTGGACCGTTAACGGTACTGAAATACGGGTTTCGATCCGGCAAAAGGGTAATTGGGTTTACCGTCTTTTAAAAAGGTAAAAGTAAAGCTTGAAAAGAGTTGTATCACATTAGATCAGTTAAGTTTTGCATTACAAAAAAATTTAAAAGCCTTAAAAACCCTGAAAATTATTTAACAGGTGATATTGACATTTTCTACAGCAATTTGGAAATTATAATAAGCACCATTGTGTATAAAAAGTAATATTTGGTTGAATAGTGGCTTCTAGTTAGTAGATGTCGATAAATACATCCGGTTACGAAAACTAAAGTAACATTAAAATGCAACCGTAACGATAACAGCCAAGATAAAAGAAAAAATAATATTATCTTATTCAAAGTTCCCGAACGGAGTAGGTGCGGCAGTTTGTAAAGCCCTCGGGTGAGGCTGGATACAATAAAATATCCAGGAGGCCCCTTCCCAACACCCACGTAGAACTACCACCTCCTAGGCGGCTTAGGAGGGTAATTTGCAACCCGTGAACGAAATAAAACGTAATGACGCTTTAATTGTAAGGCATTTCCGAAATTTTCACTTTCTGCCCATAGAACTATTGTTTTGAGCAATCCCGATCACGAAATAATACATAATTATACTAATTGGTGTTGGTTACGCACTATTATTAGTGTACTCTTGTGTTACGAAGTCGGCAGAAGTCCAATTTCTCGACATTTTGGTTACAGCCTTGAATGTGATGACAAAAGAAAAGTAATGATTTAATTAGTAGATAGTATTTCCTGGTAATTACTGTGAAGATGGGCGTAAAATAACTAGAATTAAGGAGAAATTTTAATTCTGCTTATGTAATGGGAATTTACAGTGAAAACATAACTAGAATGTTTTTTGAGGACCACATTGGCGCAGTGGCTAAGAGATTGGACTGCTGCGCTAAGGGTTGCGGGTTCCATTCCCACAAGGGACAAAAATTCGCGTGATATGCATATTTGTCCCGAGTATGGATGATGTGTATGTGATATTTCATGTTTGTGAAACGCACTCACGATACAGGAGAAATTCACAGTGTGGCAATGTTTAAAAAAAAATTAAAAATGTTTACAAATCAGCAACCAGTAATGGTAAAAGCTGTTTATATTTTGACAGTCTGATTGGGAACGACGACATGTTAACTTTTACGTCGACATAGACAAACAGGAGGTATTTTATCGTGCTATAAAATAATAACTAGGTAGCACAGATCTGATACGTCCGTAAATAGTTTCTGTTAAATCGTCAGTCAAACAAAGTTCGTAACTGCGTACTTAATAATTGAACTCTCGATAAAAATAACGTCCCCTATATCGTCAGGGAAATAATAATATTAGCGAATGCTATTTCGATCGTTGCAAACGCGAATCCCGAATGTCAATGGCACGTAAACGGCGTGCACGCATTGCCGAATGTTCTGAATCTCTGATAAACACCGCGAGGTTGAATGACCTTTACGAGCCGCGATATCTACGGGGAAGCCGGGCCCAATAAACGCTTGCCAATTAATCCTATACTACGACTAACATTAGAAGCAGTCTGATACGCAGTTCCAAGATTTTGAAGCGAAGCCAATTCCTTGGCATTGTAGGTTCATTGTTCCAGGTGTCCTGATTTTCCTTAATAAGCGCACATTTTTGGCATTAAATAACTATCAAAAAGTGCGCTTTTCCTTCGTAGTTTTAATTAAAGACTAAATTATTGACTGCTATACAAAAAAAAACAAAATCACACATTACGGTATTGCTAGCAGCTTGTAATAAGTTCTTAACTCGCACAAAGAAACGTTAATTAGTGAAATAGCCCGTCATTAAACTAAATAAAACTGACAGTAGCATATTTTGTGTAAATTTCAAGTACCTACGCTCGCCTTTTTGTTACGTCTATGAATTTTAAGTTTTCAACGTCCTTGAATGAAAGCTGCTAAGGTTTGATTGACGACAGTCGATTTAAATACAATGATCTAATTTGGCACGGACAATGCCGTCGAATACAGCGGCCGGCACGTGAAGTAATTATTTAATACACGTGTCTGTTGACTAGTAACACCGGCAGAGGTTTAAATAATATGAACCGCCGCCGATCAGTTTTTTTTTATTATAATTTTGGCCACACCCTTTTATAATGATAAGATTTTGGCAAAAGAGAATCAATTAGATTTTAACTCAGGAATGTTTCTTTCTCCAGGAAGGTACTCACAATCCTTTGTCAGGAAAATCAGATACAATTTGCCAGATCTCGAATGGAAGCCGAGGGCCAAGACTGATTTAGCATTTTAATTTATGGAATAACTCCAACATTGTACGCATTGTCAAAAGTTTAAAGTAGCTACATAGCTCCATTCGCATAAAGAGGCGTATCACAGCTCACAGCAGATATAATGAGGCCAACATTAGCCCTTAGTACTGTCATAAGATAAATTCAGGTTAATGGCCGCCGAGTTTTCACGGAATGTGCCTTTTTTATCGGTTAATAAACCTTATATACTGTGATCGAATACGTGCTAGTTTTTAATGGGAATATTTACATTTTGAATTCTTTGGTTTCATTCAAATAGTTTTTATATTTTCCAATTCCTGAAACATTGCGGGTGCCGTTAGTGCTGATTCATAGAAACCAATTGATATGCATACGCACCGGCCAGTGTGACATCATGGCGTATTTGTATTGCGCACACTGGATAAGGCAAATAGATTAGGAAACAGAATTTCATGAAATAGAATGGTTTTAACAGTGAACATAACAAGCAATTTAAATGTAATACGTTGAAATCGTGAGCAGTTTGTCGATGATATTGAAGAGTAAAAAGGATGTGATAAGGCAGATATTAATATATACCAGATACATTTCGCGGTCGTATATTCAAGTGTCAATACCTATACACTGTGGTTTCGATAATCTATTTGGCACATAGATATTGCTATATTTATTCAATATCAGCATGTGCTAGCATGTGATTAGCCTACCGTGACCTGTACTTCAAATTAAATATTGTAACCATTGCACATTGCTTTTGAGTCGGATAAAAGTCAATCACGGCTACTTTCTCACGACACCAATTATCGGGTGACGGTGATGAAGCAAAATACCTCTGTGGTTAATGGCTGACTTGCAACTAAAGGAGATCTCTTCCTTCACATAATTCGATGACTCCCCATAGAGCTAGGTATAACATTTGAGCGTCCCTGAACGAAATTCGAAAGACAAATAAAAACTTAAGAATAACTGTCAAATAAATGATTTCAATATTTCATAAACTATGAAGTAATTCTAGACAATAACAAGAGATCACGCGAACACAGCGGTTAGGAATATCGATTGAAATTATTCCGTTTCAACTAGAAAGTCGTTTCTAAATTTGCGTCGAAGAAACGGCCTTGGTATTCTGTATTGTTTCATTAAGTTTTACACACGGCGCGTCTTTAAGAGTATCAAGTTGTGTCGCTTACAATTGAATTATGTCATGTCACTTAATACACGCACGATGGCCAGTAGGCGCTCTATAAGTTCCCCGTGACCTGGTTAGCGGTAAGCAGGCCAGTTGACTGCCGGTACCCGCGTCGCGTTCCCGCCGTTATCTCGTCTACTTCACACATCTGTACCCGCCTCGCACATGTCATGGAAACGCGGTCCAAATTCTAAATACATCAACGAAAACTTCCTACATACGGGCAAAGGTATGTTAACGAACTACCATTACCAGAAACTAGGCGATCAGGATCTTATTGCAAAGCGTGTTCTAACGAGATTAACAAAAATGGATTCCATTGTGTTTAGTTTAGAAGCAAAAGGTTTCCCAAGTTATTGCTTCTTTTGTTTAGCGTTGTGCGGCCGCTTTTGAACAAAGGAAGAATATGGCAATGGAATAAGTTAGGGTGTGAATGTATTACCGCGTAATTCTTTAGGAGAGGCGCGATTACAGCTTTTTACTGTACTTCAAGACTGGAATTCTTGTATTAGAGATTTAATGTCTGAGGAATTCGATCAAGCCCAGTGTAACTCGACTCGACGGAATTTCAATGGCTATCAACACTAGCAAAAACCTTTATAATAGCTAACGATTCGGCACAATATATAGGCTTTTGATATGCTTTCGTGTCGCATATAAGCTACGCATAAGTTTTATGTGTTATTTTCATAAGTTAATATATTTATAAGTACCTACATATCTTATACCTAGGTATCTACTATTTGAACTATTCGCTGACTTTAAGTATTCTTAACAAAAAATACGAGTAACTCATTGAAGCGTTTTGAGATCCGAAGCAGGTAGAGCGATAGTTTTTCATCCGACCATTGCAGGTAGATGATCCTTCCCGATGCCGTGACCCAATAAAAAATCTTAAGATACTTAATGTACCTACCTACAACGTACCTCATCGTGCAAATATTTTATTCAGGACCACAGACAGTACGGAAAAGAAAGCAAACACTCTTTTAATTATCACTTGGTCTAAATTTAAATGCATCGACGAGAGAATCGGTGTTAAACCGGGACGAGCGTACTTTTAATCAAGTGTTCCACAAAAAGCGTTCAAAACTCCATTCGAGACTGAGTTCGCCATAAAGGCGGATGGATCAAGTTTTTCAACTGGCTCGGAGCAATTAGCCACGGCCAGCAGGGTGGAGACTGTAGGCGCGACCCGAGGCGCGGCGGGCACCGCGCAGCCCGATCAATCAGCCCGCACGCTTGTGGTAATTAATTTACTATGGGACGAGCCCAGCTTGTACCGACCTGTAAGTTCATCACTTGATATCGGCTGTCCTCAATTGGCATGCAGGTAGTGCGAGCCAATCGAGATATCAAAAGAATATTTTAGATTGCACGTTGTTCGAGTTTAAATTACCCGCCGCGCCGTGCAGCTGTATGCGCGATCTGGTTTGTTTTCATTCTTCTCAGTAGATCTAGACGATACGAATATTGAATAGGTTTTAAGCTTTAAAGAGTTTGTAATTTTCTGTTATTTAATAACTATACTATATCAGCAAGTCACAATCATCTTTGTTTACTTCAATTTTAATTTGTTACATGGAGAACGTCTCATATTTACCTAATGAGTATTCGCGACTCAATAATTTAAGTAAGTCAATATCTAACGTTATCTAGACAACGACCATAAAACAATGTGTGCGAGCGATTAAAGCGTTGAGAATACGCTATAGCTTTCTACCGCATTCACTGTTATTTTAGAGATGTTATGACAGCGCACTATCGTGATTCTCTTGTCACCGAGCAATGACGATCCGAAGTCATTACATGCCAAGATGAGCAAGAAGAGTGAAACTGTGTTTGTATTGTTTCAATAAAAAGGAAAGATATTTTACGTCCGTCGTATAACTACCGAAGTAGAACAAGACAAAAATAACTAATTTAATACAGTGTAGTTAGGTATAAAGCCAAGTCCAGAATAAATTAAAACACAGAGAAAGGAGAAAATAACTAAAATGTTAATGTTAAGAAGTCCTTATTTGCATTCAACGGGCGAGTGTACAAGAAAGGAGGGCTGGGACTGGGAGCTGAATAGAGTGCGGGCCGGGTTTTAGGGCTCTCGACCGGCGATCGACGCGGTCTCGGAATAATCAGGCGTGCCTCCCCTCGTCGCGGTCGTTCACACACAATCGACGCGGCAAGCGCCGTGAGGGACCTACCTACGCACGACGACTCGACACAAAGCATCCACCCATACCTAACAACCGCTACCCCCGATGCACGAATGTTGCACTACTTCATGACGCTCACGCCTGAAACTTTGCTTAAACTCAACTCTACGTCTCTCTATTTAAGAGCGGGTTCACATTACAAGCCCCAACCGCGCATCTACTACCTCCATTTCGATAACAGATATCCGAGACATTAATATAAAAGCTAGCACAAGGTGTAAGCAATAAAGTACAGATTTGTTTGAGTTGTAACGTCGGTCGTTCGACGCAATGTGCATTCGATTGCGGACAGCATGAATATTGAAAACCGCTCTTATGTCGTTCACTCTGAATTGAATGCACGTCGCCGGCCGGTACAAACACCACGTGTTTACAGAAGGCAACTGGTGTAGATTAGACTAGTCAACTGCCTAACTTCACTGCAATGAAAACTTTTGGGAAACTATCGGAAGTTTACAAAACTTTTAAAGATAGGTATGTACTTCGATCACTGAAATTATAAATAAATATTGTGGAAAAAAAAGTACCGGGTTTGTAGAAATGAGAAATTATGAAATAGAATAGCTTTATCCCGCTTTTACCAGTGGTTCGTGTACAGAGGTAGTAAAACGAACGTTGGTAACAGCAGTTGTGGAGACCAATAATAATTGCTTAGTGCGCTTTACTTATCGTCGTCAAGTAGCACTTAGGTGGCAAACTGGCAACAGCACTTTACCCGAGGTAACAGTAAAGTCTTTGTTACTTAAAATTGCTTTGGTACTGCAGGATCTGATGGGAATCGTAATACCGTTTTGTTTGAAATTACCAACCATAGATTAGCAACTCTAAAAACTGTTAGCAACACTTATCAGACTTGACATTGTAAGTTGCTTGCATTTGCTCATACATTTGTAGGACATACCTATTCAACTTTTAAGTCTGGCACTAAGCAATAGGTCGTAAATCGGAGTCGATAAGAGCAACATTGTAAGAATTCAGTTATTGCAAAATATGGTGCATGAATGCCCACATGCCAACTGCTACAATGTGATTGTTCTGCCAGAACACACTGGAATTGAGAAGCTACTATGGAAATTCACATTTCATGCCTTAGCTATACCTATAAAATTCTATATTATCTTTTAACAGCTATAGATTATCTGTAGGTAGTTTTTTTGTTGGCAACAATGTGCGAAAACAATTAAGTAGTTCTAGATTTAGAAAAAAAAAACGATTTTGCTTGTTTATGTATTTTTTTTTACTCAAATGCAATAGAAAACATAACGATAGAAAACTTGTGAATAGATAAAAAGAATTAATTGGAACTGATGCTGATTGCTGAAAGTTGAAGGAAAGTTTTCTAACGACAGCTAGTTAAGCACACCAAGACCATAGTAGGGTACTACTCTAATCAAGTATTGTTTTTGTAAAATTCTATTGTGAAAACCCACAGCGGCACATAAAGTTTCTTTTAATTTTCTTAATCCATGCAAAATAACATCGAAGAGGTTAAAATGTTAGGTTTACTCCATAAAAAAAGCTTAAACCAACACAAAAGTTGACTACTACAATGCAAGTCTATTGCAAACATAAAAGGCGGGAGAAGGCAACTACAAAGTTATCAACAAGAACAGCATTGACTATGCTTCATCAATTAGTTTTTGTATATGACGCGGGCTATTTGAAAATATAAACAACAACAAAATTACTCACCACACAACACCGAAGGCGCCATAGCCGATAGGGCGATCGGGCTGCACGTCGGTCGGGATGGCCGGCGTCTGGTAGTAGGGCGCCGCTGCCGCCAGGATGGCGCCCTGCGGCGCGCTCTGCGTACCGCCCTGCATCAGCGACATGGACACACTCATGGAAACGCGAGAGTGCCGCGCGGGGCCGCTTACAGCCGCCATCCAACCGCTCAGCGGCGAGTCGTCACCGCAGACTCATCACACGGCGAATCCCTCGACCTCAACACTGCGCCCGATCACCAGACCTTGCCTCCCAGCGGACACACGACAATATCACCGGTTACTTCTTTATTATTCATGCTCGATTGACTATGCGGGAATCACTAAACAACACTCGAAACGATAAAACACCTGTAGATTACACCAGTTATTTCACGTCTAAGCGGGGAGTTTAATCGTGGTTGTAAATAAATGTGGTATATTCGGCGATAGTTTCTTCCTGGACAAAGGATGAGAGCGTGAATTTTGAATCCGCGCCGCGTAGTCGTCCACACGCCACGAGAATCGAGCGAAACTGGTTGAAAGGAGGGGGAGAGGGAGGCCGGGAGGACGCGATCTAAAAAGAGACAGAAAATAACAATGGCGACGACGCGCCGAACAGCTGTGTGCCTGAGAACCAACTGAAGTTCCTTTTATGGCATACATTAACTATTTACTTATTAAGCCTTATAAGTAAATTAATTAAATAAATAGTACTTAATAATTATGCGTTTTGTTTTAAAAATATTAATATTAACTTAACACTACATGTTTTTACGCTTTTTACTTAGACACAATGTCATTATAAACTGTTAGATGGCGTTAGTGTTGTTGTAAATTCTATGTTGCCGATACTTTATTTTTCTTGAAATAAAGTTTGCATGTTTTGAACTAAACTTTTTTGTTTTCTCATATGAGAAAACAAAAAAGTTTAGTTTGACACACGGTTCTACGTATATACGTAGAACCGTGTGTCTGAGTAACTCAGAGTTAACATGGTGTACTCAGTCTGAGTACAGTAACTTAATTACTTAGTTGTCTACTACGTAAATGTAATTGTAAACTATACATCCTTACTAATATTATAAACGCGAAAGTTTGTAAGTATGAATTGATGCTTGTTTCTCTTTTAGATAAAAACTACTGAATGGATTTTAATGAAATTTCGTAATATGGAGGTAGCTGACACCCTGGATTAACACATAGGATACTTTTTATCCCGAAAAAATGTAGCGGGTAACAACATGGGCCGCGGCTAGTATTAAATGAATCGGGAAGAATAAAAAAAAACTACCTTTACTATGTAGGTATGCATGTATGATATGGAATACATTTTCTCATTCATTCCTCTTTACTAAGTTTGTTATTTTGCCAATATTGTTACCCCTAAAAATGTGCTGTATCGTTAGAATAATTTTTTTTACATTTAATTTCTAAGCATTTAATATAAAAAAAGTGGATCAGCCCCTAGAGACTATCCACTCAATGGACTAATTCTACATAAGTATTTGTTATCTATCGTTATAAAAAAATATTATCAATATAGTATCATTTACTTACATGCCATTAATCAATTATATTAAATGACGTTGGTTTCGTGATTGCAAAGCGCGACTGCTGAGCATGAGGCCCTAGGCTAGAATCCCGGGTCGGGCAAAGTTTGTAATGTGTTCTAAACGGATGATTGCACTACTAACTTTGGTGGGTGGTGGTGTAGTACATAGCTCTGGGGGGTACCTACTAAGTCATAGTAGTTTGGATACTCGATGCGAGGTTGCGCGTGCAAATCTAGGAATGAACCATGTATACCGCACTGGTTATGTAGTTAGGTACTCCGTGGAACCATGGATAATCATTATTGAATAGGTAGAGTGCATAATGCGTACCACTTTAAGAGGTGTGTCTATGACAGATCTTAGACGTTTACTTTAAATATTTTACTTTAGATATTATCTAATATTAGTTAGTACGTACGCTATATTCAAAAACATGAAGTTGCGTGCTGACCACGAGGCTTTTCAGTAATATATTAAAAAAATATTGTCCGACAATAGTCTGTATCAATTATCTACAGCAACTTTCATTACAGTAATTGCTCCCTCGCTAGCATTTCTTGTGTAAAGGGTTAAGATACTGCCCCCTACCATGAACTCTAAAAGGAGGGCAGTTTACGTTATGGAAGCCACAAGGAAAACTGCCCTGCTTTAACATTTCATGGTAAGGGAGGCAGGTATGAGTATGAGGTCCCGGGGATGTGCCACATTGACGTTGCATGAGGAGGTTCCGGAGTTGAGTTTTTTAGAGGTCCCGGGACTTCCCTTGTTTGTGCAGATGGTGACCACCGGGGTGGTTTTAGTGAGGTTGAAATCCCATACTCCCCAGTACCTACCCCATAGGGGCCGGATGCCTTTGAAGGTTTCCCCCCGAAAAAAATTAAAAAAGGTATGAGTATGAGGTAGGTATAATAAAAGTCCTCAATAATAAATATCAATTATTTTATCACAGAGAATCACATTGTGTTATACAACATATTTACGTGGCTAGTACAAAATATCCCTTACAATGATCCTTGTCTATGCATATATTTTATCAGTAAATACTTAAAGGTTTTCAATTAAAATGGAAACACTACTACAAAATACTATCTTTGTTCAACAAATAGTTTCAAATACCAAATGCAGAAATGTTACAATTGACGAATATACTTAAGATACATACAATAGTTCGAGTTATATCATCAATATATCAGTTCTGCATCTGACTTAGAAACTTGAGTACAATGTCGATAAAATTGTTTGAAAGTAAATTCCATTAAATTAACAACGAAATATAAAATTTATACAATAAAATATGTCGTATATAGACTACAGACAAATAATTACAACACATAAGGACAGGAAAAACTATGGTAATATTGCAAAGTATAACTATTGTGTAAAAATATGATAGTATAAAACATGGTCGTGCATATACTAAATTAAGAATTATACACCGGTTTCTTTTAGCTATTCTGGAGGTACCTTACTTATAAACGATATAACATGAGTTTTTAGATACCCACTTCTCAATTCTTTGACATTTCAGTCACCGTCATGCAAACGACAGTGACAGGTATAATTGAATCAATTGTTCAACGCTAACAATTTTTATAAGTAAGAAGGATAATGTAGTAATTTGTGTTAGAAATATACTATACGATTAGACATACGTAATATACCATGGGGGGAGGGAGGCCTTTGTTTAACTGTGGTCGTCTTCCGGCTGATGATGATCATGAATATACCATAGAACCAATTCTTATAATTAAGTCATTATTAAAATATAATTTCAGTCCAGTCTCATGACTTTTATGACATGTATGCTATACAAATGTATGTATTGTGACATTACTACGTTCAAACTAGATTGAAATTTTCATTAAACCTTTTAAAATTAAGAGAATTGGGTAGTGTCATTCATCACATAGAAGATTCATCATCAGTCATATAGAAGGTATATTATAAATGGTGATAACTTAGTTCGTAAACATGTTTTCATGAACGTTGTTTATATATGTTTTAAATCTTTGTGCTTATTGTCGGTACTTAATATTTGAAGCTTTTTTCACATATAATTCAGAAAGGAAATAGTTACCGGTGTATAAGATACAAAATAACCGTAATAAAAGTAGCATCTACATTTTTAAATAAGTTTCACATGTTTGTAACTTTTCGTTATATTAAAATTTAGATGCAACTTTTCATACGGTTCCAAGAACTATAAATAAAAATATTAATTCTTAAAAAAGAAATATAGACAAATGTTTAAAAAACTTGATTTAATTTTGTATTGCCATGTAAAAGAACACAAGCTATAGATTGAACTGTACATAAATGATAAAAGAAGTATTAATACAAGTAAACTAATACGTTATTGTCTATATACACCTATTTTACTCTGGACTGGATTGGATTATTTAGAATTCGCTTTAGATACCAATTTACACTGTGAATATGGTTCACACTATAGGCAGACGACGAGATCTAGGTTACAGACGTACATAATCTACTACTTTACGTTATAGATAATTCGTATCATTAATTTAGGCTTTCAACTTGTATCAAACACACTCTGTATAGGCCTAATCTGTACAACATTTTAATATAACATGTGAAGACCAATCCGCGTAAATATAATTTTTAACTTCAGTATCAGTTTAGTCTCGTTCACTATCAATTTTGATATTTTTAAACATTGAAACTATACCGAAACTGTGTTTAAAGGATACGCGAATTAGTCTTCTGCTACAAACTGGGCCAAACAGTTAAAATAAAGCATGAACAAACACGTCAATCATAGTAATTTCGAATTCAATTTTAACTATGACATACAAAATTCTAACACTCAGTATAATTAAGTTACTGGCCTATAAAAAAGAAATAGTGTGTTAATGATACAGTAATAAGAATAACATATATTTCAAGCGAAACTCTAACCGTAACTTATGAATACGCAACATAATTTCACACATTTTCAATATACAAACTCCTTAGTCTTTACAGTTGGTCTTTCAGTGTACTATATGTATTAAGGTCATAGCACACATATTAACCCAGAAAGGGGCCGTCGTCGTATCTCCAACCGCCTCGCCGTCGAACAGGCGGCACGTAACCGAAGCGGATCAGCTGCTCCGATACGTAGTCTCAGCTACGGTTAGGTGACGCCGCACTTACGGCTCGCCGACCGCTAGTTGAAGAGACGTTTGCTCGAATACGGCGAGCCGTAAGTGCGAGAACTGTAAGTTGACCATCTGACCGCACTGCCGTTCGAGCTTGTCCCGAGGGAGGGAGATAACGATATGAATCCGAGTAGTGTGCTTTGCATTAGGGAGTTTCATACAAAGAATACTGCTCGGTTGGTACGGTGACGATCCCTTTCCGGGTTGTTACGTGTGCTACGACCTTTAGCCGACATTTCCCTAACAATTAAGTTTTCTGAGATCGTTGTAGTTTCAGAGTAAGTTTTATAGATTTTACGTTTTGCGCTGTAGGGCTAGTCCTTGTAGCTGACGATCACTTCATTATAATTTGCTGCGGTCGGCAGGTAGATAGACATACCCAACAATATGTTTCGTGCCTTGTACTAATGCACTGCTTTTGGTTCTTTCGTGAGTATTGTCTTTTTTAACCGACTTCAAAAGGGAGGAGGTTCACTACTCGTCTGTATGTATTTTAAAAAATTAAATTGCTTTATGTTTGTTCTCTCAAATGTTGAGTATGAGAGCGGCTGGTTTCAGTCGAGACTAGAAATGTGACCGTTGAAATAATCTCAACAGGAATTTAAAATGTCTGACACTTACGCGAATATATGACATTGAAATATAACTATCTCTACGGATAATAAATAATAGTGAAAACATCCGTAAAAATAGTTCCATTCCAACATAATTCGCAATTCTTATAATTTTGTAAGAGATATTCATCAAAATATCTGTAACATTGCTATACCCGCATCCTTACCCACTAACCGACATCCTTAACATCGCATCATAACTTGCAAAATCGTGATAAAAATTTAAACAGTAAAAAATGTGCGGTGCCCACATTGCAAACTTCGTAAAACCGTGTTAGAACATTAAAAACCTCGTTAAAATTTGCCACAAATTCCGTGCATGCTTGTCGAGAGCGCATGAGTATTAACAATATGTACCTGTCATTTGCCAGTCATTGGCTTATCAAGAAGGCCCGCTTCTTGATTTATTTGGTTAATAAAAGGAAACGCAACTCCTTGCATTGTTACTGGCCACTAGGGCGAGCCTGCGAATATTCACGTACCCTGTGATTTGGTTATAGCTGACAGCTGTCATTTGGAACAATCCCTTTGAATTTGAATCTTCCATTGATTTTCTTTGGAGTTGCCCACTTCTTTTCACTCGTGACGTTTATCCTGCTCGTGACGTTTATCCTGTTCGTGTATTGAGTTAAGATAGTTCGAAGCCAGTGTTGCTGTTGACGGCGTATCGTAGTTTGTCGCGCAGAGTGCTGCGTTTCTGGTAGTTCGGCAGCTTGAGGAGGTTGAAACACGTGGAGGACGTCGGGAGTCGGTTCAGTGGATCCTTCTTCCTTATTGTGAAGAAGCCACGGATTACGCTGCCTGAAGCAAAAAAACATTTAAAAAAATTAAATACTTGTATGGCGTTATACAGCGTGTTGTTCAGTTAGTGGTGCTGTTTCTTTCAGTTCTGTAGCCTACAGATCAAAAGTACCATTCCCATCCATTTTCGGGAAACTAACTTGTAAGAGTACGAATACAATATAAAAACTAACAATAAACTATATGGGAGACTTCTAATTGTATCTAAAATATAAATACGAAAATGTTTTATAAGAACGAGACAGCACATAAAACACATTGGCCTCGCTCTATGTTCTCACCTATAGTGTCGCCCGTGTCTTCATCGTCGCCTACTTCGACGCAGCGAATTGAAAACGGCGGCTTCAGATGCGCGAAACCCAGCACTGGAGGCTTGGAGCATGACGTCACGAACTAAAAACAAAAGACATTATTTTTAGTAGACTGCCTCGTTGGTCTAGTGGTTGCTAAGCGCGACTGCTGAGCACGAGGTCCTGGGTTCGAATCCCGGGTCGGGCAAAGTGTTACTGGGTTTTTCCATTAGGTAATTCTCAGTAGCAGCACGGAGTCTGGATTTGTGCCCGGTTGATGGCAATAGGCTCGCCCCCTATTACATTAAGATCTAAAAAACATAACTGGTGAAATGTGGGTGTACCATATGCGCACCTCAACCTACCCCTTTGGGGAATACAGGCGGGATGTTATGTTATGTTGTTATGATTTTTAGTCAAACATGACTACATACATGCTATAAATAAATATATTGTGAGTCACCATGATAATCCATAGTTATAGAGGCTGGGCATGTAACTGACATTGACAGGTATTTTAATCAATGATTAATAATTACGTAGAATAACAATTAAGTGTTAATAGCCTTTCAAATCTTATTTTAAAAGAATTGCCAAGTGTTTATAATAAAATAAATTCATTAAACCGATATATATTTTAAGGGGGAGGGCCTTTGAATGCCTATTTGATCCTGAGATGGAAGGTGGTACACAAGCAGAGTCGCATCTGCGCTAGGTTCACACCGCTTTTGACGCTGTTTTTTAACTGTTACTTAGTGCGTTCGATATATTGATATAATTAAACGTATCCCCCTCCCCCCACCTTCAGGAACATGGCCCGCTCGTGCTCGGAGAAGTCCCGCTGCAGCACGTCCCACAGCCAGCACACGACGCGGTGCGAGTCGTGGAAGCCGCCGTAGTACTGCGTGTGGCGCCGCAGGTCGCGCAGGTCCAGCGGGACGTTGTCGCCGCTGATAAGGCGCTGCAACTGGGGAGGGGAGAAACACTATTAATAGTTTCTATTTATAAATTTTTTTTTCGCATAAATCATCTAGGTATATAATATGTATTTTATTTGTTCTCTTTTGTTTTCTAAACGGGAGTCAAGAATTTAAGCTGAAAACCAGAGCTTAGCAACCTCTTGTAGGGTGCTGAGTATAACCTGACACTTAAACCTTATGCTTTCGGTATTATAGTTTATTGTATTCCATATATCTATTGTTGTAATGAAAACAATAAACCACTTATCATACAAAAGTAAAAACACTAAAAGTTTTTTTCATATTCTTATTAAAAAACTTAGCCCGACATTATTCGAACCCAGGACCTCATTCGAGCTCAGTAGTCGCGCTAAGCGACCACTATACCAACGAGTTAGACGCACGATAGTACTATTTTAGGTAAGTATGTAATATTTTTTCTCTAAATTCTAAATGTATGTGTTGACTTACTTCTGGCGTAGAAAACAACGACAACCATTCGGGATTGATAATAGTCCTGAATCCTTTAATGAAAGCGTTGGTTTGGTCCTTTATCTGCGTATGCATCCGAAAATGTGCCATCAAATGGATGTAGTTAATTCTGAAACATATAAAAACTGTTTAGGAATCGCGAATAAAAATTATAAAAATTGCAGAGAATTACACTGCACACATTGCATCTCATTTTCTTAGTTGTCTAAAGAAAAATATCAAATAATTGTGGCTAATAAATTGCTTCTCTTAAGCAGGACGTTACTTTTTCACTAAGTGGCGCACAGTTATTTTCGTTTTCGTAGGGATACCTACAAAAGACACCTGGGTAGGTACCGGGAAGTGTGGTATTACTACTTTACTAAAACCACGTCGGTGGTCGCCATCTGCTCGAAGAAATCCCTATGCAACGCTTATTAGGCACCTCCCTAATAATATATCTACCTACACATTGCATGCTTATAGTGTGGTCATAAAAGGAAGGTAGATAAGGCAACAAATATACATGAAATTGTACAGGGGTTAAGCAATAGGACTCACTTGTTTTCGTTAGTGACAGGAACAGCTTTCCCACCGGGAACTAGTTCGTGTGTGACTATTTCTCCTAGCCGCTCTTCGTCTACCGAAAATGTTAGCTCCAGCGACGATATATCGCCCTAAAATGAGAGAATATAAAACATATAGAGCACTATTAACACATCGGTTTATTTGCCCGTAAAAATAAATCTTTCTAGTCGACTGTGAGTAAAATAAATGTGTGATAAAGATTAATAGTCTTACTGCTACTGTACATAACATTGCATAGACTATACATAGAAGTTAAATTACTACATTATCTGTCTAAAATACTGGACTAGACATTGTATATCTTAATATCAATTTTGCACTAACTGCCTAAGTTCCAGGCTGACACTAAATTATACTGTTATTAACATGTATATAGTATGTACATAAAAGAAGAATACAGCCTTTCATTTTCCCTGGTTCTACAGTATATTAGTTTCACGCACCTGAAAATGCTTGATATAAGTGAGACTGCGATAGAGGTCGCGGTCGAGCGAGGGCAGCTCGTCGATCCAGCTGTACAGCGCCTGCTGCGTCTGGCCGAGCACCTGGCTCAGGAAGAACGACGCGAACGGCACGTCCACCACTATGCCCTGCACGTAACATAATATTTTTTGTTAAGTATTTTTGGTACTTATTTATTTATTTATTAAGGTTTACCAACAGCTTCTGTGTACAGTAATGCTTATGTATAATTAATCTATGTCTAAGACTTACACAGTCGCCAATTACTGGTTAACCAGCATTCACAAAATAAGTGATAAGGTCTAGATAGTATATAAAATTAAACTGATTAGTAAATTAACTAACTTAAAGTCTTAACTTAAATGAGTTTAAAACTAAAAACATAATATAATATTGCAATTAACTTAAAACATAACATAATATTGTACTTATAAAACAAAAACAGTATTCTCTTTGCGACAGGAAAATTTATGACCTAAAACTAATAATGACAATATATAAATAAATAAATAAATGAAACCTACTGAGATCGGAACTGAACTTAATAGTAATAAATAACTTAACATAAATACAATACAATATAAATCTATATCTATCTATAAATCTATGTATGGTGGTACTCTACATCTATTATTTATAGGAATGCTGTATTCATAAAAAATGACAATATTATACCATTGCATAATTAAATTATACCTATCACTGTCGTTCGCATGTTATAGAACTTTTGTTAGAGATCTTAATAGACTTGAACCGGGTTTAAGTTAATACAGGTATTTTTCCCGTTTATAAATAAGAGGCACATGTTTGGAGGATTAAGATTAGATGACGTACGATGAAGAAGGTATAAATACATATTATTATATTTGTCCGGTAAATAGTAGTAGTAGAGATGCAACAGATTGTATGGTGGAGTAGGTATTGACAAATACGTATCAAGGTATGAAAACTACTGGGTGGTAAACTTGAAGGCACGAATGGAGCTAACAAAACGTCCACAAACCTCATAGACTGCCTTCCCCAGCATCCTGCCGATGAACTCGAAGAGCTGCAGGTGGTTGTCCTGCAGGCACGAGGTGGGCGACGGGTACAGGCGCTCCTCGCTCGTCACGCGGAACAGGTTCAGGGACGGGTCGAACACGCGCTTTATGGTCTCTTCCAGGAATTCTGGGACATACATCACACAGGGATTAGTTAAAAGCCTTCGATTACGGACATTCTTGATTAAAGAGTGTGGGGGATTTACGATATTATTCCCTTGTGTTACTGGAAAGTGAGTTAGAAAAGGGGACGGATCTGGAATGCTACGTTGAATGGTCATAGGTTCGATATCTATACGGGAGACTGGCTAATGTGAAATTTAGTTATTTCAAGACACTATTGATTAGTTTGGACCTTTGGAATAGTATATTTTAACATGAAAAAGTTCCCTATATATTTTATGACATGGGGGATTACAGGAATAAAACCGATCGTAATATAACAACAGGCACCTTTGAAGACCCCGTCCTGGTCGATGCCGGCCTCGTCCAGCCCCTGCTCGTTGATGAAGCGCACGCGCACGCAGCCCTTGAGCGCGCGCTCGGGCAGCGCGGCCAGCTGGCGGTAGCCGTCCTCCACCAGGCGCGCGCGCCGCACCGTCACCAGCGTGGAGCGGCCCCCGCACGCGCGCTCCGTCAGCCCCAGCACCACCTGCGCGACCCACCAGGCAGATATAACCACGGAACATAACTACACAGATACGATGCGATGAAAGCTTATATCATTCCCTGTAAAATACGTCTTTTCCCTGCATTAAAATACCAAGAACATTAGAGCTTCTGCTTGACTATTATGGTTTAAAATTAATTGATTTTATTGATACTTTATAACTTCATTCCGGCTGATATACAAATGTTTACGAATATTTACCAAACGTTTCTATATCTTATTTCTATTATTAAAAGAAATTATCTAGCAACGATACCGATACACGACCCACTATAGATTAAAAATAGTGTATATATGTTACCTTTTCGTCGGCGACGGCTCGTCTAAATAATCTGACACGTTCACCGTGCGCGATCATGTGAGGAGTCTTTTGTACTAGCACCTGAAAAATAAACAAATAAATATATATTATGACTTTTTTGCATGTTGCACATGCTATCTACCTACTTACCTAGCTACCTTTATCAATTTAGAAAAGAAATATATATTTAGAGATGTGCTATTACACGAACAAAGGTAGATTAAGACGAAAATATTAAAATAACTTTTTATAGAAAGATTTTAGAGGATGTAAATAAAATGACGTGGGAGTTTAATATTACCACAGATACTCATACAGGTATATAGGTCATCGCGTTTGATCTTTGGGAGAAATGTGAAAGTAACGTTGTCTGCCAGACCTTCACGACTAAACCGCTGGACGGATTTTGATGAAATTTGGCATGTAGAAGGTTTAAGACCCGAGAAAGGACATAGGCTACTTAACGCGAGCAAAGCCACAGGCAAAAGCTAGTTTAATATAAGCCTGATGTATACTCAATACTTTATTGCATTCCATAAAAGTAAATAGATGGACTTATAATAGTACAGATCTTTATGGACCCTGTCGGGCACAACAAAAAGCGGAGAGAGGAAGAGAGTTAACCTAATTATTTACATTATTTTAAACTTAATATATCTAGGTATATAATTTGTTCTAGTAAGTAGTCTTTACCTATATATCTAAATATTGTATGTTATTAAAAAAAGTAATTAAGGTATAGAGCGTTTGCAATTAGGTATGTTGGGGTATTAAATGATAATCGGACATTTTGTACCATTACCTGTTGCGGCTTCTTCCCCTTCTCGAGGTCGGCCATGAACTGCCCCTCGCGGATGTCGCGCACGAGCCAGTGGTTGGCGGGCGTGTAGCAGCGGCGGCAGTCGCGCCGGTACAGCACCAGCAGCAGCGTGTGCAGCGAGCTGAACAACTCGTTGCTCTGGATTGTCTTGAGATCTGGGTGACAGAGATGTTTGACAACAATCATTATCATCATCATTAGCCGAAAGACGTCTACTGTTGAACAAAGGCCACCCCCTTAGAATGCCACAATGAACGACAGCTTGCCAATTCCATCCACCGGTTGCCCGCAATTCGGACGATATCGTCGGTCCATCTGGTGGGAGGCCAATATAACAATTTTGTATATCATTGTATTAAGTAGATAAACTCACCAAATAACTGTCCCATAATAGATTTGTAAACAAACATGTTCAGGAACTGGGACATGTTTATAAAGTCTTGTAACTTGAACGGATTCTGTTGTTCATACATCTCCATATCATCTAATATCCTGCAAGAAAGAAAGCATTTCGCTAGAATAATAACTCATAAGCATTATATAATCCATCATTTCTAAAAAATGGATTGCTGTTCGTTAGTCTTGCTAAAACTCGAGAACGGTTGGACCGATTTGGCTAATTTTGGTCTCGAAATATTCATGGAAGTCCAGAGAAGATTTAAATGGTGAGAAGGCAGCGCGAAGTTCGCCAGTTCAGGTAGTGTATGTATGGATCTACCTATGAAACCAGAAAACTCTTGGAAGAGACTGGCTTAAAATCATGAAGGCTAGAACCAAAAAGGCCTATCCCAGGATGTGACCCATAAAAATAAAGAAGCACTAATAACATGTAGTTAAACGTTATAAAGATACTCCTCGTTGGTCTAGTAGTCGCTAAACGCGACTGCTGAACCAGGTCCTGGGTTCAAATTCTAGGTCGGGCAGTGTTATTAGGTTTTTCAATTAGTTAACACTCAGTGGCATGGAGTTGGATTTGTGCCCGTTTGATATCAATAGGCTCGCCCGTTATTACATTGGGACTTACATAACAACCGGCGAAATGTGAGTGTACTATAGATACACCTCTGCCTACCCTCTTGGGGAATACAGGCGTAAAGTTATGTTATAAAGATACTCACGTAACATAATGCGTCATGCAGTCTGCGAAAAGTATCAACATCTGAAACTCCGGCGCAGACGTCTTCGTGTTAACAGCTAAGAGATCGAGGAAGGATTTCAGCCCACAGTTTGGTCCCAACGTGCATAAGAATTGCCATAAGGAATATAATATTTCATCCTGATTACACAACCCTGAAAAAAAAGGTGTTATTACTGATCTGTATTAAAAAAAATAATTGTATTACCAGCCAGAAATTATTGTAACACGGCAAACGCTGTTTCTCCAAATGAAGAAAAGTTACATTCAAACTAAACTTAAAATAAAACAGTTATGTATAAGTCACAGAGTAATTTATACAGTGCATAGAATATAGACTGAACCTTTTTTTAAAACGGGACTAGCGCACCACTCTTAAACGCCAGGGTCTACAATAATAACGATAAGAAACATCGAAGCAACGAAGCTCGAGGCGTCCCAGAGAAATGATTTCACCGTTTTGGAACCGACAATTAAAATTAATCATACAATAAAAGCGAGCGCAGTGGCGTGCCATGGGAGAGACCTATGTCCAGCAGTGGACTGAGATAGGCTGATGATGATGATGATAAACATAACATAACATAACATCACGCCTGTATTCCCCGAAGGGGTAGGCAGAGGTGCACATTTAGTACACCCACATTTCGCCAGTTATGTTTTAGGTCCCAATGTAATAGGGGGCGAGCCTATTGCCATCAACCGGGCACAAATCCAGACTCCGTGCTGCTACTGAGAATTACCTAATGGAAAAACCCAATAACACTTTGCCCGACCCGGGATTCGAACCCAGGACCTCGTGCCCAGCAGTCGCCCTTAGCGACCAGTAGACCAACGAGGCAGTCAAATCGATGATGATGATACAATATAAGGATATAAAAGAGGAGTGTACCTGTTAGTATATCAAGTTTGACTTGCGTCATAGTCTGCAGCGCTGTGTGGTACATGGAACATATGAGAGCCGCCTTGGTGCAGTCCGGAGATCCAAGCTTCCTGTAGTGTTTGTTTGCATTTGATCTGAATTAACAAATATTTTTGATTATTAGAAGTTTATGTGTAGTGCGATACAGCCAAATCGATTATTGAGTCAATAAATAAGTAGAGAGTAAACTTTTAACTAAATAATTCAATTTTGTTTTTGGTATGTTAAAATCATTAATTCAGGTTCTCAATTTACTAGGATTTTATAAAAAAAACTATGTTCTTTATTTGTTATAAATAATGTAGTTAAATATGCATATTTTAAGTCTCATGGAATATGAAAAAGTTTTTTTTGAACTGCATTTTACCAGATACATTGTGTAGACATGCATATAAACAGTTATAATACACACGAATTTCCTTTACCCTAAGCTCACCTGCTAGTCCTAGCCTCAATAGCCCTCCGTATGATAGCAGCAGGGTTATTACTCTGCACCGGGGTGGAGGGCTGCGAAGGCCCCGCGCCCTCCTCGCCCGTGACCCCCGCGTCTATCATGTCCTTCAGGGGCAGCGCCAACAGCTTCTTCAGCAGCGGCGCCCCCCACAGCAACGACAACTGGTTCCTAAGGTTCCCCATAGCGGGGGGCAAGTAACAGTCGAAGCTCTGGGAGAACCAGCCAAGGATTGGGTGCCAGTTGCTTAAGTTGCCCTTCTTGCAGACCACATACTGCTGGCAGGAGTCTAGGAAGCGTGTGACTACCAGCTGTGGGTTTAATATTTATGTAAAGTTACAGGTAGCTTGATTAGAATTTCAGCAATTTTATTTATGATTAAGACGTAGTTTGGGTCCAACGATCATTAATTTCGTTTTTAAGAGCATTGCCGGCGCACAGTTATATATAATAAGGAATTTCTTCTGTGTCGTGGGTGTTTCACAAACATAAAATATCACATACACAAATACCCAGACTCGGGACAAACATCTGTGGTTCGCACAAATTTTTGCTTTGTGCGGGAATTGAACCCGCAACTTTTAGCGCATCAGTCCAATCGCTTAACCATTGCGTCAATTAAGTTTTCAAATGAACAATACTCACCACAAACGTGGGATGGTAGGAGTCGTTATTGGCGTACTCCCGCTCGGAGTGCGCCAGCTGCACCAGGTTGGCCAGCAGGCACAGCGCGTAGTTCCCCTCCAGCGTGTTGAACACGATGCGCATGTTCTGGTCGGTGCTCAGAAACTCCAGGCACTTGTCGAACATCGAGTACGAGCGGAACGACGATATCGACTGCGGACAATCGATATTATAGTGACAATTTAAAAGGATTGAGCAATGACAATTGAAAAAAAAACACATTGCATCCAGCCATTTAATAGCAAGGTTTACTTAATTACATTCGGTGTTTATAAGAGAAATATCAAAGCGAATTGATTCAATTACATTTTACATTTCTTTTAACTTCATTTATCTACCACAAAGCTGGTAGAGGCACAAATTCTAACCAGATAGGCATCTGAGGATGATTAAATATCTCCAAGAGTTCAGGCCGGGTTGTTTCAATTTAAATACAACACTTTTTATTATCAAGAGTGCTAGTAGAAAATAAAATTGTTAATGCCATCTTTGCACATTTATGGATGCGTCAAGCTGAGGCAACCCACTCTACCACGTTGCGGTATTCGACACGATGGGAATAGCGCAAATACCTAAGTCCCTCCAAATAACACCTGATTTTAGCACAAACAGGCCAAAACAGATGATATTCTACCTCTACCTACCTCTGGCGATATCTGCTGCATATGGTACACAAGCGTGGGCACCGACAGGATCTGTATGATGTACATAGTGAGAAGCTTCTCCGAAAACTGCGCGGACACCAGCGGTCGCAGCGACAGCGTCACTATCGCCGTCAGAGACACTGTCTTCAAGTAGATTTTCTCACGACATAGTCCGCGTAGAAGGAGGGACTGTAAAAAATAATTAACTTTAGTATCATCATCAGCCGGAAGACGTCCACTGTTGAACAAAGGCTTTCCCCTTAGGTAAAGGGAGGGCGACGCCATATTCGCCACCTTTGGCAAGTGGCTTGGGGATCGCAGGATTGGTGGTGAAGTTACAGAAGACGCTGCTGCCCATCTGCTGAATTTTCCCTTAACATTAGTATACTAAGTAGCTATTATTTATGCTGGCACGTAAGGTAACTTATGCTGGTGTAAGGTAAAAGCCTCTAAAAAAAGTGAGAATAAAAAAAATGTAGTAATTATTCAAATTATATTGGTCAGTGGGTGGTCGCATTTGCACTGGCTGCAAACCAAACAACTAACATCACGATTATCTTATTACATATTATACACTCTCTTGGTCGTGGCTCACCCTACTTTTTACACTATAACATATGATTTAAATTAATATATGGAACCAATAATACGTAGCAAAATGTTGGTGTGTCAGTTTGCACACCACTATCAACCCCTTTGAGGAATACAAGGCTGATGACATAACAATTTTTACATGCAATATTATTATCATCATTAATTATGCACATAATTAATAATTAGTAAAATACATATTAATATCAATTGATAATTACGAAACCTATGACCTCTTACACTACGCGCAATGTGTATAGCATAGGAACTCACTACTGTTTACTATTTATATAACATTGGCTGATAAACCTTGCTCATAAGACTGTTTTGCAACATTGAATGTTATTGTAACACCAATATAGTATCAATTGGCATGACTCATATACAAGTAGTATACAATTGTAATTGATGACAAGGAAAGAGCCGGACACACAATTTGTAACCTTTAAATTTTTGTAACTGCCTGTTAAACTACTTGTAATGCTAAAGAGCTTTGCAATTATGAGTTTGATATAAGATTTCATACATTATAATATAATGAAATTGTTTGTATGTAAATTATTTAGTGTGTCTGTTATTCAGTGGTAAATAAGAGGCTAGAAAGGAGGCAGTTGAAATAGTTAAAATTAATGCCTTTGAGATCATCAGATCCAGGTTACAGGATTAACATAGAAAGTAATTACAACATCGAAAAGATAACATAAGTAATTATCTAACTGAAATCTTGTGCATCAAAGCAAAAACTAAAAAGAATTACATTTAAAAACTCATTTACTAGGCTTAGATGTTAACCTAACCTTTTAAGAAGTATTTTAACTTGCTGTGAGATTGTTATAATCCAGTTTTATTATTGTAACTTACCTTGAGAGTCAAATAATATCCTTTATGGAACAGTGACCCCATAACATTAGCACACAACTGCGTCATCCCTCCCCTAAGCTTCTCAAAGTTCTTTAGTCGGGTCAGTGCCCAAGTGTTGGTGGCAGTGAAAGCAACCAAGGTGTGGAGATGCACGAGGATACTCTGCATGTCTACTGGAGACTCTGGCTTCAACTCTTCGAGGTACAAACAGCATTTGTACAGGAGATCTTTGATGTGAGATATCCATCGGAGGCTGGAAATTTTAAATAAGGGGATATAAGTTACTAGATTATAGTTGTTAATAGTCTTTAAGAGGCAGTCATAGGATAAGAGGAAGATTCATTAAGATTGCCATTATTAATAATTCATAAAAGATTGATGATGATCCAAATTATATATCTCTTTTACTAAAGCAAATTGACGAGTGGTATGACAATTGGGCTGCCGAGTCAAAGATCGCGAATTGAAACCCTGACACTACTGAAGAAAAACATCGTGAGAAAATTAGTACACGTGAGAGATTATCAGTGGTGTGTAAAGCCATGTCAGAGGCCTATGAAAGTTTAAACCCTGACAGCAGGTTGATCATCAACCATACAATAAGATCTAATAATTCTTCATATATGATTGCTTAAACTATAAGGATAATGAAGAAATGCTCTAATTCATACATGATTGATTTGTCTGATTCATATATGAAAACACTGTTAATTAAAGAAATTATGAAACCATTACCAAGTGCAACACAAGTGTATACACACATTTAGCACTTATTAAACTGTGAATATTTCATAACTAGTTAAAAAAAAACTAGAATGAAGAAGGAATTAAGTCTGCATGCAATATGGTATTACAACAAGCGAAAAAAGGAATGTTTACATACATTAAATATGTATAATAATAATTGTGTTTTATATAACTTTTATTATGCCAGTGTCTTTATAACATATTTGTATTGTTCTATTATGCCTATGAAATATGTGAATGCATTCTTATATCTGTGTATGCAAACTCCTTTGGGAAATAACTGTGGCTGCTGCATACATTAGTATTCAAATATGTAATACTACATTTCTAGAGCCATAACTGTTGCATAAATAGTAAATCAAACTTGTGTAACACACAATTTATAATACATACTAGTTACTAGACAGCAAAACAATAATTAGTAATATACACTAATATAAACATTATAATTATCAGCTAGTTAACTGGATAACTCGTAATAAGGTTGGCCTTCACAAGTACTGGAACAAAACATGTGTACGGAGGATCAAACATGTATAAAAGTACACCTATTATCCTTAAAAGAGAAGAGAAGAGAGAGTTCTAGTTTCCTCGTATCAGGTTCAGGGATCAGAATCAAAACAGATTGTTTAGGACCAAAGAGAATGCTACCGAAATTGTTTACTTTTGAAATAAAGCAAGCATCTAAATGTAAAATAGTTAAGAATCATACCTGTATTCTTTATTTAGAAACACACCAACGTAAGACATCTTAACAGAATCCGAGTGTAAGCTCTGCACAATATACTTGCACAGCTTCTCAAATCTCTTGCGGTCCCTCTGCTGCTTGAACACCAAGAATAGTCTGCATGTGGCTCGGTACACTTCTAGAGCTGGGATCAGTTCTATGGGCTGTGCTGGCTCCTCCTGTGAGCCATGAGTCCCAGTCTCTGGGAGAAGCTCATCAAAATCATTTCTAGAAAGCATAGGGAAAAGTATTGTTGTAGAAACTGTAGAAAATGGTATGATAATAATTCATAATTATCAAATAAAGAAAAAAAAGGTATGGTTTATTAAAATATTTGTAATTAAGATTGAATTTAAGGGTGGCCTTACATAGATTTAGCAAGTTTGTCAGCAAATATTATTTGTTTACTTTCTATGTGTAATTCCTATCTTGATTGTAAGACGCAAAATAAAATATCTACTTAAGTTATTTTTGAAGAATAATTGAGTGAGTTCCCTATCTAGAAAAATAGAGTCTATTAATAAAATTACTTACAGTATACGTTTTATAAATCTCTGTCGTGTAAGCCATCCTTTTATATGGGCCTGGATTTTTACAGCAGATTGATCTCGCTTTTTCTCCAGCGCACGCTCTTCGCGGGCCGCCTTCGTCTGCTCCAGGAACGTGTCCTTACTCGTCAGAGACTTAGAAAACATCTTCGACCGATCCTATTGCACTCAACACAAATATATCGCTTTGTTTCCCTTTTCGGTCTATCTGTCAGGACGTTAAGCTGCCCTGATTCATAATGAAAAGCGAAACTATGGCACCGTAAGCATTGTCGTTGACTATAAAGCACTCGATATTATCCGTTTAAATCATGTTTGCAAACGAATAACAATTGATTTTATGTGATTTACGATTTATTTTACAGAAGCCCTTCGGGTATAAAATTATTATTTTGACATTTTTTGGAGGTGTTGCCAGCCACTGACGCGATATTTCAAACAAAAGATGGTAATCGATTAGTTGGTAAATCGATAAGTTGATCTTATATAAGTTATTGAATTTAGTGTTCTTAGTTTTATTATTAAGATAAACTTAAGTATTTAAATTCGATACAAATTTAGTTCTTACACATAGCAAAGCCTAAGCGTTGTAAAAACTTACATAAAAAAAGCTTTAACTAATCGTTTAAATTAAAATTAAATAAAGTCGAAGCAGCCCAGAAATATGAGGAAAATGCCCTCATTTTTATATATGACTAAGTATACATTGTATGCATTTTTCATAATACCATATATGATGTATATAGCATCATAATAATATATATGGTATTACGAAAAATAAGAACCTATAGGTTAGCTACGTAGTTAAAGCTTCTGAATTAGTTTTTAAAGAATAGATGAATAAACAAAAATTTTGCAACATTACTAGTAATGATGTATGTGCTTTAGTAAACTTGTGTACCTATTTATGCTAATTCAATAATGCGTCGTAGGAGTTAGCCAGAATCATTCCATTATTGTAGGTAGGTAATTTTTAAGTAACCGGAATGGTAGGTCCTGTCACTTTGACAGTAGGTAACTACCATTACGGATAAAAATAGTTCAAAATAAAAACTTTCTTGTTATATATTTATCATACGGCAACATCGCAGAGGAACGCGACTCGCGCGGCACGCGGCACGCGGCTGTGCCTTTTTCAGGAGCTCAAAAACTTTGTCATACCTAATTATGAACGACCTAATTTGCTCAAAAATGCCGCTGTGTAATTTAACCTATATGGGTTTATAATTACGTAGGCCCTGTGAGAACAGTATCAAAGCACATCGAAGCTGAGTATGAGAACGAAAGCTTGCTTCATTTGCAAGTATATTGACTGGTACTTATACAGGGACCTAAATGGGATAATAAATTGAGCTTTTAGTATTTTAGTTTTTTCTTTTTGATTGAAGTTGGCCGTCTAATGTAGGGATTAGGTAGGTAGAGGTTTCTGATAGCTATCTACCTGCACAGGGCCTTATTTGACAAGCCTATTTTTGCGAGGCTTCAATTTTGATCCTCACGTGGGATTTGGTAGATATGTTCGGACTGCCTCGTTGGTCTAGCGGTTGCTAAGCGCGACTGCTGAGCACGAGGTCCTGGGTTCGAATCCCGGGTCGGGCAAAATGTTACTGGGTTTTTCCATTAGGTAATTCTCAGTAGCAGCACGGAGTCTGGATTTGTGCCCGGATGATGGCAATAGGCTCGCCCCCTATTACATTGGGACCGAAAAACATAACTGGCGAAATGTAGGTGTACTATAATATGTGCACCTCTGCCTACTCCTTCGGGGAATACAGGCGTGATGTTATGATTATGTTCGGACTTACCTACTTATCATCATATGATCAACAAATTGATCTGAGTTTGGGCGTTACCAACGTACTATCTGTAATTTTACTTAAGTCCTATGAACCTAAAACAAGTTAGTATTTAAGTGTTTTGAAGTATTTAGTAAGGCTGCCCACTTATTTAAAGTAAAGTAGGTAAATATTTATTGACTCAACAAAAACAAGCGTACATAAAAAAACACATTAAAAGTACCTTAAAACTATAAATTCGTTGCGCCAAATGGTTCCCCTAATCAGCACTAATGCTGCAATACTGTTTAAGTAGTATTACAACGCTGGTTTTCATTGTGAGCCCAAATGAAGTGTGGACGGTAAATTAGATAATAATTAAAAATATAAATAACTGGATTTCAAACATAACATCACGCCTCTATTCTCCGGAGAGGTCCTAGGTTTAATCCCGGCTTAGGAAAAGTGTTATAGGGTTTTTCAGTAAAGTGTATTCTTAGTAGCAGCATGAAGTCTGTATTTGTGCCCGGTTGATGGCAATAGGCTCGCCCCCTATTACCTACCTTGGGACCTAAACATAACTGGCGAAATGTGGGTGTACTATATGTGCACCTCTGCCTACCCCTTCGGGGAATACAGGCGTGATGTATTATTATTAAGTACGAACTGTTAAAAGTCTCTTAGGTAACTAATTAAGCGTCTAATGACAAATCGAGTCCTAATGAGTTGTCATAGTCAACATTCACATAATCCTTCATTCTATTTAATGTGGGAACCCCAACTAATCGGTGAGGCTTATAACTTCTCACATACATTCATCGTGTTACCTAACTATTCACTTAGTCATGGCGTTCCTTATAACTCATTATCTACTGCATGTCAGTGATTAACTTCCGGTGATTAGTGGTGAGTAACTTGGTTAACAATTGTCGCGATAGCTTGTACAACCGATAAGTGATAAAGATTGACAAGTATGCAAGCTTTGTACTTGGAAATGGGTAATGTGATTAATCACTGCATGGTTATCATTAGTGGGTAGCCTGATAGGCCGAAAACTTCGGAAAGTTTTGTTAAAATATTCGGTGGTAGTAAATGTTTGGTAATTTACAATCACATACTTTTGAATCACTTCGACGCCACAGAGTTCTGACGCGAACTCCGTTCATTTGTATTGAATTTATGATTTTGATCATCTACTTTTGCTGTTGACTGTACCACTGATAGCACTTGGCCGAAAACTTCGGAGAGTTTTGTAATATTCGGTGTTGAGTATACAGATCCTACTGTAAAACTAAAAGCTACAATACCACACCATAGACAAAACATAGCGCTCTGTACACCTAACTGTAAGATCTATATTTCTGTTTACCTATGTTTACTTTTAAATGATTATGATTATAGGTTGGTTTACTGCAAGCTTCTGGCCCACTCTTTTGGAAACTTGAATTTATATGATCATTGATGATACGATGTTCTATTAACTCTTACCCAGTCGGACGAGCCATATAATATGGTAGACGTCGATTGATTCCCTATTGTGTCTGCTACGCGAGCAGTCCAAGTAGTATCATAGTAAACAAGGATAATCACCTGTGCCATTAGGGATTCCCTTTCAGGCGTAATAATAATTTTGCCTATATAGGTAACGGAGTACCTAAACCATGCATAGGTATTCTACCTAAATACCTAATTATTTTATAGTTCCCACGCCAATTTAATAAGGGCAAGCCTGTTGCCAAATCCAGACTACGTGCCGCTACCGAAAATTACCTAATGGAAAACTCAGTAACACTTTTCCCGATCCGGGATTTGAAACCAGGACCTTATGCTCAGCAGTAGCGTTTAGCGACCACTAGACCAACGAGACAGTCGAAATATTTGTAGAAAAAGGGACCATAAAAAACCTAGCTAAAACTTAAAAAAAACCAACATCAGATCTCTATCTACTTCTAACATTATTTGAACATTCTTGAATTAACGTTATTTAAGTGATTAATGGCATTTAAAATATGTTTTATTACCTTAATCTCTGACCTAACAGGTTTTATGTAGTTAGAACATAGCACAGGTGCGAGAATGTTAGAAAAACTCGTAGAAACACATCAGCTGGCGAATAGTAAGTCACTACCTAAGGCTAATGTACACTCATTAGTGCTTTATTTTATTTTATTATGGACCTCCAACAACGGTTACATAATAATAATTATGTACTTAAGTAGACAAATATTAAAATGTGACCGCCTCGTTGGTCTAGTGGTTGCTCAGCGCGACTGCTGAGCACGAGGTCCTGGGTTCGAATCCCGGGTCGGGCAAAGTGTTACTGGGTTTTTTCATTAGGTAATTCTCAGTAGCAGCATGGAGTCTGGATTTGTGCCCGATTGATGGCAATAGGCTCGCCCCCTATTACATTGGTACCGAAAAACATAACTAGCGAAATGTGGGTGTACTATGCGCACCTCTGACAACCCTTTCGGGGAATACAGGCGTGATGTTATGTTTAGATTAAAATGCGATAGGTATAGATAGGACAGCCTCGCTGGTCAAGGTGCCGCTAAGCGCGATTGCTGAGCATAAAATAATACCTACAGTTTGGTGTAGTTTCAGGTTGAAGTGACAAGTGTACGTACGGTTATTTTAAACACCTCATTTACATGAGTACCTAGAAGATAAAAATAATATAGATTAATTTCATAATTATTACATCCCTAAATATTCTAAATAAAAAAAAATAAAAAAAAAGTTATCCTATATGTATAATTAATACTAACTTGAATTGTAAAATATTTATTTTATCTACTATTAAATTAATTATGTAATATAAATTTTGTAATGCCTTCTTTTGCTGTGCCCTAACAGGGTCCATAACATTGTACCTAGCTTTAAGCCTCTTTAACATCTATTGTAACATTATGGAATGCAAATAAATATATGAATATGAATATATGAATATACATAAAATTCTCTGAAAATAGGCATTTTTATTGCCGGCGTCTACACCGCAAAACACCTGTGAACTACGTACAATGCTAAAGTAGGTACCTAATATTTGGGCAATCCGAATCGAATCAAGAAAGTCAATAAATAAACGGTTCTGTCTCGACTCATTTACTTTCACCATTTTTTTCCCATCCCTTTCTATTGCGGATGAAAGAAAAAAAAACAAAGTCAATTAGCCGGCTGTCATTCCCGTCGAGTTGAGAGTCAACTATGGAAAATGGGTTGTTTATGTTATTACCATGGTTGACGGTGGAACGAGGGCGTTGGGAAGACGGCGCTTTTGATACGGATAGATTACTTATAAGATACCTGTCTACTCGTTTAAAGATAGATTTAGGTACCTAAGTGTTTAGTTCCAGCCCGCGACGTCTACCGAAAATTTTAGCGCGTCTTTTCCGAAATAAAGTAGCCTATGACCATTCCTAGGGTCTAAGATAATCTCCAATTTTTTTTTTCCCCACACTAGGAATTTCTTCTGTATCGTAGGTGCGTTTCACAAACATGAAATATTCACATACACAAACACCCAGACTCGGGACAAATATCTGTGGTTCGCACAAAGTTTTGCCCCGTGCGGGAATCGAACCCGCAACCCTTAGCGCAGCAGTCCAATCGGTTAGCTACCGCGCTAATCAGGTCGTCATAAGAATAAATATAATTTAATTATGATTAAATTAATGGTTCAGTCGGCGATGAGATAAAAACACCACAGACGCGGAATCTTTCCCATTGTAAATGCAATGATAACTTTACTTCGGCTTTTACAATACTAAGGCTTAAGGAAGGATAAGGGATCTGTAGCCAAGTGGCTACCGTGAAGATCAGTCAATCTGCGAGGTTAAGTCGTGCTCACCGCGGTCAGTCTTGTGATGGGTGACCGTTTCCACAGGCCGAGTCCCCTCTGTGCTTCAGAAGGCACTATAAGCCGTTGGTCCTACAACTGATATTTCTTGCGTCCCATCGGACTATGAGAGTGAGCCCATAAGTGCACCTGTGTTTGCGCGCATATTTGTGTACTATAGGACTTACTCAGCTGAAACTAGCCCACTGGCTAGTATCGGCTACGTAAGGCCTAAGTGGCCGAAATTCAGTCAGGAGAACTAATAACTTATATGTTGGTATGGAAAAAACTTGTCGGAATAGAATTGTAATCAATGTAGCTGAATTCTTCTGCTGAACAAACATCTGTCTGTAATTTGAAAATGCCACGAGAAGTCGCTACGCCACGATAGTCACGAGGTTTTGAGTGACCCCCTGATTTATGTAGTTAATGTAGTCGTCATAACATCTCCAACTTCTTCCCCCTCTTTTATTATAAAACTAATTAGTTTACATTACCTACTTATTATATTTAGGTAGGTACCTTTTTGTCTATATTTTTATATCTGCACTGGTCTACAAAATTAAGTATTACACTTTTAAAATTGGAACAACTTTTTAAGTAAATAAAAAGGACTCGAAAAAGATTTTAATTATGTATATATGGTAAAGTTGGCTATAAAACATTTCAGAAAAAAATTAAATCTTAAAAGTGTAATACCTACTTTGTTTTGCAGGCCTGTTATATTTATTCACATGCTTACGGAAAGTCTTGCCTGTTAGCTCACAGATTTTCACGATGAAAGAATACACCGCGTCATTATCTAATGCTCTTAAAAAACTGTAAGTATCTACATTTATAATTAAAACACTTACATACATGGACTGCTAACCTCATAACCCCTCCTTTTCCTCGCCGTAGTCGGGAAAAACAGCACCTAAATTACCCAAGTGAACCTGTACCGCAGGTGTAAATCAATACTATATAGGTAATTCATCTTGTTACAACATTCCATCCCTTATTCATTGAACGAAATTCCGAAACGTCGACGTAGGTACTTATTATCAGCGACAGATATTCAAGTCACGTATACTATCATGCTGATCCGAGGAACACAATACTTAAACAGGTTGCTAACCGTATCACCTGTAATATTTGTCTCTTTGTTAATTAAATTAATTGTTATTTCTTTATACTTATTGAGAAAGCCGCTGATTGAACGGGGGAATAATGATTCAGTTGTTTTGCGAGTGGGCTTCGTTACTTGGTTGTTTAATGAAGAAAACGGATGGTGTTTTTTTTGTCGCAGTTAAATTAACGTCGCCCCACACTGGACAATTTTCCTGTATCGTGGGTGCGTTTCACAAACATGTAATAACAGATACAAACACCCAGACTCGGGACAAACATCTGCGAATTATACACATTTAATCCGCAAACTCTAGAGCAGCAGTTCAATCGCTTGGCCACTTCAATCAGGTCGTCAAGTCTTTACAACGGGCCTTGATACCGTCTTTTGTGAAATCTGGGAGTGTAAACTCATCCATTGGGATGCCGCCCGGCCGGGCGTAATGATAATATACTTACTAGGATACCTCATAAGAAACGTTTAGTAGACTCCACATGTGACCAAAGGGCTGGTTCATTTTTTGGCCAAAGAATCAGCATTGCCATTCAACGTGGCAATGCTGCCAGCCTTTTGGGCACGTTACCGGTTGACATCGATGGGGATGAATTCTTTGATGTTTTTTAACTTTTAATTTTTGTATATATTGTTTAGAATTAAGTTGTAAAATAGTTATTATTAGAAGTAGATTATATTATAAGGAACGTTTAAATAGCATTTGTATATTTATTTTCTTTCATTTTACCTAGGTACCTATTTATATTAAACAGTATTCAGAAACTGAAACATGCCCGGGCGTTTTTTGTACCTACCCATTCTCCCTAGTATCCCATTTCATTTACTAATTATTTACAACGAAATTACATACAGAGTGGTCTCTTTATTCGCTCTTTAGTAGGTACATAATTAGGCAGGTTCCAACGAATAGCGATCTATTTACACATCTGTCGATTTCTTCTACTCTTCCATGATGGGTTTTTGTTTTCATTTTATGCACTTTACTATGAATTTGTTTTAATTATAATGACATTCTTAAAAGTTAAATATACTAGATCTAATTAGGTATTTTTATTCTATGTTGTATGTAAGTTATTTTTGTTGCTACATACCTAGTAGTAGGTACTCGTTAGTTCCTAGATAACTTTTATTCATAAGAATTTATATTTACTTTTTCCAATCTTAATAAAAAGGCAGAACGTATTTTTAAAAACATAAATATTAATTTTCCTTGGTAGAGTTACCTATCCAAATTAATTTGCTATAATAACTTTTAAACTATCGCGTTGCATGATTGCCGGTGTAACTCGGTCGAAGCGTCAAGCCAACAATTAATAAAGTTGCGTTCGCGTTAATTCCCGTGTATTTTTTATTAAAACTGCTGTTTGGTAAAATTAAAATTGAAAAATTAAGGTGCTTATAGTAAAAAATTTATATTTTCACGTAAAAGTAACTTGTCCAAATTATTAGGTATTGATAAAAAAAGGCCACTTAAATGTTTAATATACCTAGAAAATTAAAAGGAAGATAACACTTCCTATATATTTATAGGTAAATTGGTTGTGCTAAAAGCTTATACATCCGAAGGTGTTTTTATAAGGAGCTCACACATTATCATGACGCTGCAACAGTTTAGAATATCTATTTTAATATTCAATGTACCTGAATCGACCCATGTGAGGATATGTTAGGACAAATATTGGCTTCATAAATTGCTATTATTCTTATTTATTATTATTTCAGCCATGATCGTCCCACTGCAGGGCAAAGGCCTCCCTTTCCTTCCTCCATTCCTCTCGCGGTAGGCCCAGAAGAAGATGGCTATTATTCTTATAGCGAAAAAATATAAAAACTGTTTTTGAAGACTTCAGGACCTTCAGAAATTAAGTGCCTACCAATGCGCATCTTTTATAACTATTAGTCATTTTAAGTGGTAGAGCTCTACTGCATATAATTTGGTCAAATTCACATTCAAAATTCAAAATGTTTTTATGTCATGTAAACCTATTACAGGCGCTTATGAAACGTTAGGATCCTAGTTGCACGGTTCCAAAAAGTAATTCCAATTGAGAAGAACCGGCAAGAAACTCCAAAGGTACTCATTAAAAAAAATATGGTACAAATCGGTAGAGCTTTTATAAAATTCTAAGTTAGATACCTACCGTCTTAAATTGCGTACGGCTTAAAGCCTGGTATGGTGTGTGGCAATGCTAATCTAATACTATAAAAGGTTTAACGGCTTAACGGTCGATATTCATGAAATACAACGCTGTACGTCAGTGCGTTAGTGCAGGATATTATATAAAACTCCGTGGTAATCGTCACGGGTAGTCAACACACCAAGAATGGCAAAATAGCTTTGAAAATATAAAATACTAGCTGCGCTCCGCGGTGTTACCTGCTACATTTTTTCGGGATAAAAAGTAGCCTATGTATTAACCAGGGTGTCAGCTACCTCCATATGAAATTTCATCAAAATCGGTCTAGCCGTTTGAGCACGAAGAGGTAACAAACATAGAAACACACTCACAAACTTTTGCATTTATAATATTAGTGAGAAATGAGATGAGATTACGTCCTTATTGAAAATTAAACCACATAATACTACTAACTACCCACAGTTCTGCTTATCGTATGGTTGATGAGCAACCTATGGTCAGAGTGTAAGGCGCCTGTAGGCCTGATAAGTTAGTTATTTAAATCAATTAATTTCAATCAATTACACCTTATCTCGCTGTTTTAATAGGAAACTTCAATAGTTACCTAATTCTGTTGAAAGTACCATTTTTAAATGCATATCGGGTAGAGAAGAGTATAAGTGTATAAGTACCTACATTATATACCTACTTCGCTTACAGTAGGTATATTTACTAAAGGCACCTTTAATAGTAGAAGTTTTTTCTTTTGGAAGATATTTACTTAGCTTAGCTTTGAATCTAACAGGTTCGCTTATAATATTTACATAGCCTACAAACATTTAAAATGTTAGGTATATGTACTAAGGTAGAGTAGGACAACCCTTCAGCCAAAAGATACCTACAATTCAGTTGTTTTATTTCCCATACCTACCTATGATCATTATTCTCGGTTTCTCACGAAATTTATTCGAGACCACCTGGAGAGTGGCGCCTGGTAGGCACCCCTGTTGAAGTCTACCGAACGCGCGTATAAATAATGTGGTAACCGCCTTTATTGAAGTCGGCCAACTATAAAGTAAAGTAACGTTAGAGCTTTACGTCAAGTAGAAAAGTCAAGTTATTAAAAGTCAAGTTTATAAACTTCAAGTGGGCAAAGGGCGTTATATGAACACCACAAAACATTATATAAAATATCTCACACGCATGTATTCAACTCTGTTCCATTCAAAACAACAATAGGCCTTCATCGATACATGCGCCTACGCACCGAATTCGAATGTCAATCGTAACAATCGAGCACGATTACCTGTCAGATAAAGGCGGGCGAAAAGCTCAGGGAAAGCGCTACAAGGCAATTCGAACTGCGAAGGCTTTGACGTCTGCCGCCATTAGTCGGCCCTCGACCAATGGGGCGATGGGGGCGGGGTTATGCTCACGCGCCGCCCGCATCACAAAACCGATTCAGTGTAAACGCAGCTGTCGCTCCGTAGCCACGTAAATACGTCAAGCTTACCCTGTTCGTTTGTTGTTAATTATGAACTTTTTGTGAGTCCCGAGTGTATTGTGTTGTATTCCCGAACTCTACAAGGTTTTATGTATTTTTGGAGACTGATTATGATGGTATTGTGAAGTGAGAACATCAGTGACTGTCTATTGAACGGTGTTTTGTTATTAGAATCGCAAAATGATGATGGATCAGGCTCACTTTGGCGAGTATTTGCTGAGGCAGCAGATGTTGCACGCTGCGTCCCTCAGCGGATTGCGTAAGTTATAATTATAGTATACTAATGATCTATTTATTACATAGGAAATAAGAGGCAGAAGTATTGAATAAGCCTAACATATCGATAGTCCCTACGTAAAGTACCTATCGAATTTACGAAATGTCATTTTGTAAATTCGATACTTTACGTTATAACGTAGGTATATTACGTTTAAAGACGTGGTCAATGAGATAATGTGATTAAATCCCGTCAAGAGTCATATAAAAAATATAAAGTTAAGTTAGGTAGGTCAAAAGGTTTTAGTCTCTTAAGGTCCTAAGTCTATGTTCTATTGGCCTAGCTAAAGTATTCTTACAAACATGTTTCCCTTATACCTAGTATCTACAAACATACAGAGATGACATTTGACATCATTTTAGCATGTTGCCCTAGCTGAGCTTAAATCTAAATCACCTTCAACATACAAACGGTCCTATAAACAATTTTAATGTACCTATATATCTGAGATTTTTTTCGTAATCTTCTATTTGATTTTGTCTCGTTAACACCCCTACATTAGTACGTATCCTAAAGCTTGTATCAAGTAAAAAGCTCAGCCAGTAAGTAAGTTAACAACGCACTTACAATCAATACAATATTTTTTACTAAGTTCTTTAATTGTATACACAAAATAGTTAATAGAACTAAATTTATTTATTTTATTTTGGGTAGCTTACATCTATATTACAACAGAGCATACAAGTAATAAGAATAACGCCAATTACAAGCTTCTACAGATATATAGGTACAGAAGTTATAGTTATCGTTATATAAAACAATGAAGTTTTTTATATAACGGGTAGTTTTACATAGGTATATAAATAAGTAGGTAGAGTCTGAAGATGTCCGTTGAAGCCTACATTACCACACATAATAATATTATAATTTAATAAATAGCCGTGACAATGTTCATAAATGATAAATGATTTTATTTCTGTAAATAAGTTTCAAAAAAACACTTTTACACGTCATTTTTTTTTAAACTAGATGGCATCGGCATTTCCTTACTGACTACCTCTGAGAAGAAATACCGAAACAAACGTTCTCTAATGTAATTCATTAAATGTACCAAGGTAATATTATTGTCAAAACTCTGTGTAGAGTGAAGGTTCATCTAAGAAGTATTTACCACTTGGAAATATTATCTATCTATAGTTTTACCTTCTTATAAATGATGCTAAAATGTGTGTTTAAGTTCTTAAGTCCATTGACATCTCTATTCTTTGACATATAAACGATAGTGACAGTTATAGTTTAATTAATTGTTGTTGTTCAACACATTTTTAGGTAAAGGGGGTTGTTTAAGAAAGTTTTAATACATAGGTATAAACATAGGTTATAACTATACTCTATGTAGAGTATGAATGTAAGTACCTTCTACAATTTCAATTGAAGTTATTATATATCAGTCTGCCCGTGACCATGAATGCTGTAAAGGATTCGAAACGTCGGGACCAAAAATCAATTAAAAAACCGCGATAAAATCCGTAAACCTAGTTTTATTTCAATGAAGTTATTTTAGTAAATATTAGGTACTTAACAGTTATTATAATGAACTGCTGTTCGTTAGTCACACTAATCTCGAGAACTGCTCGACCGATTTGGCTAATTTTCGTCTTGAAATATTCGTGGAAGTCCGCGGACGGTTCAAACTGTGAGAAGGCAGTACGAAGTTCGCCGGCCCAGATAGTAACTTATAAAGACCTCAGATTCACAGTTAAATATAAATATTGTAACTGTACATTTATTATTAGGTAGAGTTTTATAAAATGACACATCTATAGGTAGATGACCACTTCAACTAACGTTAGATATTGATTTAGTGTTACAAAACTAGATTCAAACTCACAATAATTTATAACCACTAAAGTATAATAACGTTGCAATAATGAGGTACGAACTAATTAACTAGACACCAGCAATATGCTAATTAATTGCCAATTAAAAATAAACGTTAGACGTTAAAATAAAAAATATAATTAACATATGGTTATCACATTATTTACTTTCTCATTATATTTCTAACTACATAATATTAAAAAAAAGAATATTATTAATGTCAAACACAATTTAATTGCATTTAAACTTGTTTTTTATTATAATTTACTACCCATTGTTGGTTTTATTTCTGTTTTATTGTCATATTTACTTAAAAAGAACGTAAATTATGAAAAGTCAAGGCGGGTTTTGAAATAATATTTATATTATTCAGGTTGGTGTAGAATAGCACATTGTATAGGGGAGGCCGGGGTTCGACGTTCCGATTTTAGGGTAGGACGAAAAATGAATGCTATAGAAAGATTTATAATCTATGATTGCTATATGAATAGATGCGGATTTTATGTGAGTTTCAATTTGTATAGTCAAATTAATTGAAATTATAATATATTTTGGCTCAGGATAATTTTTCTGTAGCAAGTCGACAAGGAACAACTTGCCCCATAAAGGGGCTGGTTGTTCCTCAGTTGAGGTAAGTTGTTCCGCTGTCAATTCCAATAATTAATAAGGTAATATTAATTGGAAAGGTATGTATAAAATAAAAAGGTGCATTTACTGAGTATTTATAAAGTTTCATTTATGATATAAATAGAGTAAAAGTACAAAATCTTAATGTTTTTAGCATATTTTCAACAAACAGGCTTTAATAAAAACAAAACTATTAAAAAAATAGAATCAAGCATTACTACTAATAATGTAACACGACCTATTAATAAGGGGTTAAGACTAATAAGCATCTATATTATAAATCAACTTTGACAAACGTTTATTTGTTAAAAAAAACTATTTATTTTAAATAAAACAAAAAGATAAATCAACCAATTTTAACATTTTGAACTATAATTTCTTTATTCAGTCATCAGTCTTTTTTTATTTTCTTATTCTTCACTAAGTTGGTATGGCTGATCTTGATGGTGCTTTAGGTAAGGGTTCACTGCTTCAGGGGAAAATGTGCTAGTTGTGGCTTGAATAATAAAAGGCAAATTAGCAATGTTCGAGGGTCCCGGTTGAGGTTTATTAGTCGCTGATCCTGTTATTGTTGGAAGTGGTTCGCTACCTGGGCCGGCTTTAATATTATGATCTTGCTGAGGCTCTTCAGAGTCTGCTATTTCTTGGAGCTGTGAAGCTTGTGTAACAAAAGATATCAATTTTAACAGCACAAGTATATTCTAACTTTCTTCTTTCTTTTGGCAATAGACCAAAGTAAATTGATGTGAATTTAAATAAATAATTCGCCAATGTCTTCTCCTGGTCGTGGTTCAACCCATAGTTAAGGTGTTATACCGGCCTTCAACTTTTTGACGTAGCGAAATAATGTCATATGCCATATCTCTAGTTCTCGAGCTTATGACCGTCTTTAACACAGCATCAGCTGCCCACTGCAAAAGGCCAATCGAAACCTTGCCCGTTTAGATTTTCGCTCATAGTTTCTCATTCTAAAACAAAGTATTAACTTTATTATTTACGTGTTTCATTATGGGACACGTTGTTCCGCGGAACAACTAGCCCCACACCTGAGGAACTATGTACCCCAAATCTCATTTTCAAAGTATCCCTCAATTATAATAGAATGGGTTATGAAAAGCCCACAGTGATATTAAAATGATAATCACTATACTTTGCCCAATTGATAATAGCAAGTAACTCATAAATAGCTAGAAAATTGGTTGATATGGACCAAAAAGTTTAAAGATGAAAAAAATTACTTACGTGATGTTTTTGTGCCACTGATCGATTTACACTCTTACACGCCGACAAAGCGTCAATAAAATCACTGAAGGAATAGCGCGATGGTATGACGTTTTGAAAGGCACTTCACACCAATTGATATCTGTTTTCTTCGCGAAGCTATTCGCATCGGAACAACCTACCTCCGGCACTTTGAACCCCGGCCTCCCCTACTTAGATAATATTAAAATGTACCGATATAATAAGGTATAGGTACTCTATCTTAGTACAAATAAGGCTTAGAATCCGATAATGCCAATATGTAGCTACATAGATCCGTCGGCAACTTAAACCATCCTATAAACCTAAACTTATATACACAAAAGATAATCTCATTAATACTTTTTCTATCAATCAGGCTACTACAATAGCTTATTTTTTAAATAACAATTTAATCTTCGTGATTGAAAACCAATAATTTATTACATAGTGAAAAGTCTTAAATATACTTAGAGCATCATTTGTACTTACTTGTAACTTGACTATAACTTGAATTTATGTTTACTTCTTTTAATTATGTAATAAGCAATACCTTTGTACAAAATATTTCTCCTATTCTTTCTTACTTTTTATATTGTGTGTACATAAATTGTTAATATAAATTAAATTATTTAAAATTTTGTTTTATAACTTGTTAAGTTACTCCAGCCTACCATGAACTCTTAAAGAGACCTAGACTTCTACCGTTGTGGAAGGGAGACACCGCTACGCGCAGTATAGCGGTATCTCGCTTCCACAACAGAAAATGTCCTGCCTCATAAGTTAATGGTAATAGAACTGTTGCTGGCCGTACAAGTGAAAGGCTTTTTATTTGAAGAAACAATAAGAACAACAAATAAAGTTGTTGATACCTCGGTGGTCTAATAAAGTGAATTGCAGCCCATTTCTATGGAGTCGCTAAACAAATCATTTCATTAACACTACACAATAACAAAACGTTTAGTTCACAAGTTCACGTTCAACTTTAACTTTTATTTTAGTTGATACAGGTTGGTGCAATACCAGGGTTTCAATGCTTATTAAATATTAAAGATTTGATGCCCTGATTGGCGCAGTGGCTAGGGTTGCGTTCGATTCTCGCACGGCACAAAAATTGTGTGATCCGCAGATGTTTGTCCCGATTTTGGGTGTTAGTTGGGTTTGTGGGAACACACCATACAGGAGAAATCACTATGGACGATTTTGTAAAAAAATATATAAAAAGAATCGTGTAGAAAAAAAGGAAAATATATCTAGGATATAATATATGTAGGTAAAGAAATATATATAGGTAAAGGAACTAAAGTTGGTCGACTCAACAAATCGAAACTTACCTTTTAATATTTGCATCGCATCTAGGATATTTTATATAATATCTTTAATGTATATTGTACTAGCTGCACCTCTCCGTGTTACCCGCTACATTTTATCGGGATAAAAAGTATGTGTTAATCCAGGATATCAGCTACCTCCATATGAAATTTCATCAAAATCTGTCTAGCCGTTTGAGCGTGCAGAGGTAACAAAAATACAAACACACAAATGTTCGCCTTTATAATATTAGTGTGATGTATTACGTATATTTAAAATGTCCTATCTATAATCACATTTAACCTAAAATAAACAAATAAGTAGGTACAGAGGTTTATAAAACAAAGGTAGGTTCAGCTGTATTTAAAGAGCTATTAGTAACTCTACACCTGCTAATAAATCCAAAAATAGCCAACATTACGTAGGTACTTTGATCATAGTTAGATGTCAAATGTCAATAAAGGAGATACGCGTTCATTTTACATTAACGTCTTGAGATTTCCATGTGGTTTTGATATCGTGCTTATACGTCTACAATACGGCTAAATTTTAACTTGTATCTATAATAATAATATACATACCACTACACACCACACACTGCACTTACTTGTACAGTTAAAACTAGCCAACGAGCTAAGAAAAAGCACACATATACATACATTCGGGCAGAGCCTTGATCTTCTATATATATAAAATTTTCGTGTCACAGTTTTCGTTCCCATACTCCTCCGAAACGGCTAGACCGATTCTCATGAAATTTTGTGAGCGTATTGAGTAGGTCTGACAATCGGCCAACATCTATTTTTCATACCCCTTAATTCGAAATACACGCGGACGAAGTCGCGGGCAACAGCTAGTAATATATATAATTATTTTGTACGTGCGTTTGTCACCTTACTCCTCGAAAACGCCTGGACCGATTTGGATGATATTTTGTGTGTATTACAATGGGTTCAATGTTTGAAAATACATTTGGACCCGGTAGGTGCCGCTGCATTTCCGGGCAGGACAACGTCTATTCGGCCCGCTAGTTATTTATTCTACTATATAAGATGGGAGACTCTCTCTATAGTCTCTAACTCTCTCTCTATATCTTTATTCGATTAAGGACTTTCTTCTTCTTGTGTTGATAGTTCTCATTATATCTGATCAGGCCAATACACAGCCAAATTGATAGAGCACTAAAACTGAACTAACGGAGACATAACTCCTCTCCGTTAGTATTTAAAATTATCTCAGTATTAATCTGCGTATCGAGATCTTTTGTAAATATATCGATAAGGTTGAAATATCGATGCCTAGGTATGCCAAACATGCGTGTGTTTGTCAATGATTTCAAATGAAATGCAGCCAATTTGTAATAAGAAATAAAGACAGAGAATTTAAATAACCTTCAAAATAAATTAAAACAACATTATTGAGAAATTTTATCAACATCGTCTTTTAAAGCTTTCAATATCCGTTTACTAGTTACACAGAGTCTCTCTACTACACCATTTTCTGCAAAAACAGAATATTTTGTCAAAATTAATTAAAATATATCAACCAATATCTAATCCAATATATTATCTACAAACAAAAAACTTGAAAGGTAAAGTTAGAGCGCGCGTTGAAGTCTTTTCTACGAACGCGGATAGCGGGAATAGGATGTACTTTTATTTTTTATAAATTCTTCATATACTTGTATTTCCTTGTTAAAACTGTTCACCTTTTGAATTATGTGATAAGTATTTATAGATCAATAGTGAGTTAATTTTTTAATCCTTAACGCAAAATACTTTTTTTACACAATATAATTATTTTTCAGTTTGTCATACTATAAATTGCAGACAAGGTTCGAATTCATTTGGCTAAGTTACATTATTATAATAAGAAGATAATTCACAAAAATACTTTGGACATACACTATTCACACTGTTATTGACGAAACGACTCTCCAACAAAAAAAAAACACAGACGAACAACCTCCTCCTTTTTGAAGTCGGTTAAATATATTCATACAATTACAGTCCCTTATTGTTTCTTGTGGGTGAAATGCAGTTTTCTGCACAAGTTTCTTCCTATACATATACATTTCTATGTCTATATATAACTTTATCATCCGCCGGAAGACTGTCCACTGTTGAACAAAGACCTCTCTTTGAGTGGTGGTTTCCATAATCCCCACGCTTGGCAAGCGGCTTGGGGATCGCAGTATTGATGGTGAAGTTACAGAAGACGCTGCGGCCCATCTGAATTTCCTTAGTCGCCTCTTACGACACCCACGGGAGAAAAGGGGGTGGTCAATTCTAGGATACCAGTCGGCATATATAACTATGGAGGCAAAATATTTTCCTTTTATAACATTAGATTATTTTAAGAAGCTATTAATTTATACCTCTAAAACAATTAGTGACTATAATTACCCAGGTAGGTAATGTGCGCTCATTATCACACGTAATTAAAAATATAACAATTACTACAAGCTATTTAACACTAGGCTTTTTTGTCATACTTTTTATACATTGTGTATGTTTTAGGTCATTATTTTAAGTTTAATATGGCAGTTCTGTTCTTTAAAAAAAAAAAACACCCCACACTAGGAATTTCTCCTGTATCGTGGGTGTTGACAAACATAAAATATTAAATACACAAACATCCAGACTCGGACAAATATCTGCGGATCGCACAAATTTTTGTCCCGTGCGGGAATCAAAACCGCAACCCTAAGCGCAGCTGTCCAATCGCTTAGCTACTCTCCAATTAGGTGGTCAGGAGTTAACATATCAAATATTTTTCCATTTAGCTAACATATTAGTGGCAAATATAAAATGTAATAAGTTCATTCTGAATAGGTATGATAGTTAATAGTTCAATCTAGAAATCGGACAAAGTATAACTGAGGTTTTCCATTAGGTTAATACTCAGTAGAAGCACGGCGTCTGAATTTGTGTCCGGTTGATGGCAATAGGCTCACCTCCTATGACATAATTGATGAATTTAGGGCATACTATCCACGTCTGCCTACCCCTTCGGGGAATACAGGCGTGATGTTATGTTTTTATGTGTATTTATTTACGTTTGTTTACTTATGCTTCATGCACCTCTTACAATATGCTAAAGAAACAAGTCTCTTAGGCATTCCCTACCAATTGACCTCAGGGTGATGTAAAGACAAAGCAAAGAAGATGCACTTTAAGCTAAACGATCAGGATATCACAATGACATTTTGTTTAATCACAACCTAACAACGTCACGAGAATGGTAAACATGAATGGGGATGTTATCTGCAATACATATGGCATATACTGACTGCGTTGTTGGTCTAGTGAGCGCTAATAAGCGCGACTGCTGAGCAAGAGGTCCTGGGTTCGAATATCGGGCAAAGTGTTATAGGGTTTTCCATTAAACGGGTAATCTTAGTATCAGCTTGGAGTCTGGATTCGTGCCCGGTTGTTGGCAATACTTACAATGGCCGCCATTGGGACCTATAACATAACCGGTGACATAAGGCTGCACTATACACTTCTACTTATACTTTCGGGGTAGGTATACATTGGATAGGCATAGTGTTATAACTTGTTATGTTGTATAGGTATGTATGTTCTTCTTAGTGATTATCTAACCGCACCACATGCCTTCACATGTCACAAAGGAAACGCATTTCGTAGGTGTGGACTCACATTTAGTTAACACTGGCGACGTTCTGTAATACTTAATGGCCCCTCACACCGTGATGGTATGTTTTCATTCATGGTGTTTTTACCCCATTGTTCGGAGTACATTTGGATTAAATAATGTTGCTTTTTGTGGCCTTAACCTATAGGGTGATGGGGGCTGTTGACGGCTTGACAACCGCTACCGTTATTGGAAAGGGTTAATTCCATGTAATTACGCTTCCTTTTATTAGCTTAAGGTTATTTTGTTTTAATGTATCGTTCATATCGTTTTTGTGCTATATTTCTGCGTCTTGGCTCTGTCTGTTTCTGGATAAGAGCTATTTTCAACCGACTTTAAAAAGGAGGAGGTTTTGTGTTCGTCTGTATGTATTTTTGCGGGTAACCGGTGGATGCAAATGGCAAGTTATCGTTAGTGGCGTTTTAAGGGGTTTAACAGTGGACGTATTTCGGCTGATGATGATGTAGAAATATTATAAGCAATGACTCATCAACGGAAACCGTTGATTTGGATTCAGGGTTCTTTGTATTTGTTTTTTTTTTAATGTAATCCATCGTGTAGTATTTTTTTCCATAGCTTACTTATTAAAGTATATTAGAGTACTTAGTAAAACATTTCCCATACAAGCTACTGCCTAGTAAGGTGGAAAGGCGTCCATTAATTATTATTTTTGTGAAACAGTTAAGATTCCTATAAATGGCGCGTTCCTGCTAATCGACCGGCGCGCCATACTTGTACAATAAATTTCCTACTCAAATATTGTTCAGCAATAAGGTGCATATTTGTTTAACACTATTAACATGTCACACACTACCTAGAATATTGACAGCCACCTGCTTTTAACTGACTTATAATTTTAGACTCTATGTTGAGAGAAATAGAGTTGGAAGTCGTTGGTATTAAGTATATATAAAAAGAGGGTTTGTAGAATATTTTCATAAGTACATAGGTAGATAGGCATTGACGATATGTATTACATCTATTATATTCTAAGCCATAACACTCCTCACCTGTCATTCTATTGGTACCGCGTGTTCATTAAAGAGTTTTATACCTAAAAAAAGTAGTAAAACATGGTTTAGATACCTGTTTTATTATTCATAATTATATTTTTATACCATTAATATCTTTTACAGATTATTGCAGACAATTATTTTTATATCTACACTTTTATACACGTTCACAATTCAATCAATTCAAATAAAACAATTAAAACGGAATTTGGTTGATTTCAATTTTCAACAAATACATTTAATTTTTAATTCTAACAAATAAAATATACTTAATACCTATGACATATTTACGATTATTTCCAATTTAAATCCAAAACAAACATAATAATGTTCTATCAGTCTAAGACGACATCTGGTGCACACCCCCTACAATTATGTTTCATTGAGTCCCAATTCATTCAGCACGAGTCAGATAAGTCGGTATAATCATCTAAAACTCATAAATAATTGCTTGTTAAGAGCGGCCAGCTTTTGAGAAGTCATTTTGAACCATCAATGTCTCCGCGTAACAAAATCTCAGGGCTTTGTTATGTTTTTATTGTGCAATTATTTTGATATGCCGTCATCCGTCATACCGCATTTGATGGTAGATTTTGTGTTTTTTTGTCAATAAGGCTCGGTCGGCAAGTCGACGCGAATTGGGGCTATTAGCAAATATAATTGTGGCAACATTGATACGTATTCATAGTTGTTTATGTATTTGGTTTCGATGTCATGTTATCATCATTGAACTTTTAGAAGCTCATGTGTATGATCTTAATAGATAGATACTGCTAGTTAAAGTGTAGGTTAAACTTTAGGTAATTAGGTTAATTATATTATTAAAACTAGTTCGTCTCTTTCGTCTAAAACTGTAACTAACCTATGAAATCAGTTCAAGAGCTTTTTCCTATATTGTTTCAATGATAGGCAAGGCTTAATATTTTTTATTTGATTTTACTTTATTGAGGAAACAAGAAATATGTCTTAAATCTGCATAAATTTATCGGCAAATCATAACTTTTTAACGGTTCCATAAAAATAGCCAAAAGATAAAGCAGAAAGATATCAAAGGTCAAATAGGCTGTCGTAGTTACGAAAAACATTTAGTAAACTAAAAACTTACTTAAGCCCATAAAAATTCAATGATTTTCTTTTAATATCGGTAAGTATTGATTACTAATTTACAATTGATGTTTCCATAAACTCGGATAATTAAAACTTACATCGGATAAGCCTAACGCCTACGATAATTTGATACGGCCGCTTTGGGGGCACACACCGGGCCCGACGCTAAAATGTCACTCATAAAAACGATGTCAAATATTAAGTAGGACTTACACACGATGTGAACGACATCTCCGCATTTTGAACAACATTTTATGAGTTTTTATCTTTCGACTCAGGATCGGTGTTTAGTTGAAAAAAGCTTTGTTGTTTTACGATTTGATTAATGTAATTTGTTCTGCACAATATAGGTTTCTTCCCGTTTAGGGTTTGAATGGGACAGACCATCAATATTTCCATGATATGTGTGTTTGAAGTTGCGCCATTGTGTGTGGGATTCATCACAAACTCTCAGTAAATAAGAAATTAACTTTTCGAAAATCAACATTGAATTAAACAGCTCATATTTTAAATTTTCTATCTATTGAGATTTCATCAATGTTTATGTTGTATAGACCAAGAAAGATACATTTAAGATTATGACATCTAAACAGACGAATTTGTCCAAAAGGCTGAGTATGACGAATCATTGGAAATTGAACTTTAAACCCCTAACTATAGGATATAAAGTTTGTTAGTGATTAGTATTGAGTCGGGTCTTTGATTGCGTCACACCGGCTCATTAGTTTGAATCTTATTCGTGTTTAGTCTTTCTTACAATATTGTATGTCGTTTACGAGCGTGGCGAGAAGCTGAACTAACGAGGCTTAATTAATACAGTCGTGACTGATTGGTGTGTCGCGAACAGTTACTTGTTGTGTTTATAGACGAATATAACGGTCCCGAATAGATATGCAGTTTTCACATAATATTTTCGTGTCAAACAATTCATTTTTATGCCTAATTTATGCGATGCTTAAAAGTCACATTCTTTATACGGTATAAAGTCGTTTCTTGCAAATAGGTAATTGATAACAATACATTTTTTTAATTACTCATTATATTATATAAATATCCTGAAAACAGACCACCCTTTACATTTTTTTAACTTTAACTGAGAATATTAAACAGCAAAAAAAACTCCCAAGAAACTATTCATTTGTCTAAGATCTCTATCCCGTCTCATAAACTTGAGTACCAGACAAAGTTATTAAAATACTAAAGAAAAACACGATTCATCCTAAGTACTTTGTATATGGCAGGTTGTATCCAGCCTCCAGTAGTATTATCCAAAATGGTATGCCTCCATATAACCGCGCTGTCAGCATACCGGCGTAAGGCAGCAACATTGCTTTGCCGCGGTTCGCACGCTCTGTGACAGAAACTGGAATCCCAATTCCACTACCCAAATATGCATTAGTTGTCGTGGTATCAGAGGTTTAAGGACCGGATCCATATGCACCGAATTGCGGGCTATACCCAAACAACAAACGATGCTATATGTATAAGTGTACACGCCATACTGTGACTGAAAGTTGAATTGATGTGTTTAAAAAAAACGTAAGAAAAGTGACGAAGCAGATATTAATGGGTTAATTGTAAGGGAGTGACTGCTTCGAACATATTCTATCCTGCGGAAAGTATTATTTATTGCCTAAAATATATTTTACAATGTTGATTGGGCCCTAGATCCCACACTAGGATTCCCTGTATTGTCGGACCTAGGCTCGCGTTCCTCTCCGCGATCCAAAAAAATTCGGGAAATAACAATAATAACTTTTATTTCACAAAAATTGCATAAACAATGTTCACTAACTATAACCTATATACTAGAATTCCAAGTTAAAACCACTCGGTTTAATGTGTTGTTTCACCGTTATACGTACTTTATATAAACCTACATACAGTGAATCACAGTAGGTATAATTTAATAAATAAGCTAGGTAAGGTAAAAAATGTCACTTTACCCAGCCATGTACTAAGAAACCTAAGATTAGTGTTAATCAAACCATACTACGCCAGCATAAGTCCATTCTAAATTCGCATTGTGTGATTATTTTAATATTCATCAAATGTAGCAATATTTCTTTGGGACAATTTATGCTACTTACTGATTTATCATGCTTTATCTAGACACCTTTAAATGGTTTTCTGATGGTAGCATTTACTTGACAAATCGAGTTTTGTTTTAAATTCTGCTTCCATTAACTGTTTCTACAGTAATCTATGCTTACTCCTAGCTGATAAAACATGATTAATGGTATATTTTATTAAATTCTTTTCGAGTTTATCTGCGTCTAAGTGTGGTTCGTAGACCACCAAGACCACCCATAGCAATTCGCGACATACTTAAATTAATGTGCATCGTAGAGTGGTTTGTAGAGACCACAAATTTCAATTTACTACGATTCTGATATGCCTATACGTTTTATTTAATTGCCTAAATCTTAACGTTACTGCAAAATACTGTTAATTTTAGGTAAATGAAGGAATTTTATTATATACCTATAAATGTTAAAAAAATATTGTAATCACACTTTACAATAATAAAGGCGAAAGCTTGTGAGTGTGTTTGTCACCTCTTCACGCATAAACGGCTGAACCGATTTTGGTAAAATTTGGTATGGAGGTAGCTGACACCCTGGCTTAACACATACACAATTTATCCGAAAAAACTGCATCGGTTAACACCGCAAGGCGCAGCTAGTTAAATATGAACTAGAAAAGTAACGGCGTAGGTTTTTGGCTACGGCATGCAAAAAAACATTATTTAAGTATTATTTTAATTAGTCTAAGCTAAACATTCAAGTCATATCTTCATCACAAAGGCTAGCACCATTTGCGAAAATCTATATACGTCTTTATTCATATTTTTCGTTGCACATTGAGAAATAATCTGTACAAACACAAGCTTAACTCAATAAGTAAGCGGGTTTTTAAAGCATTTTGAATTGTTCTTTTCTTTTAGTATACCTTTTGACATATAGACCCTATATTATAATATATATGTAATAGTAACTGATGTTATTAGAGCACCGCGTGGGTGCCGACGCGGAGCCGCCGGCGTGCGAGGCTCGCCTGCTCAACGGAGACCTCTGGCGGCGCTTCCACGACATCGGCACCGAGATGATCATCACTAAGGGAGGACGGTGAGTCTAGCAAACAATAATTACCACAATACTAGCTTTTAAATATTCCATTGAAGGGAAAATCCTCTTTTCATACAGAGAAAACAGTCAAATCACAATACGCTTGATAAGAGCGTGTGATTCCAGATAAATAAAAAAAAAATTTTTGGTCCTTCGAGTCATGAAAGTTGAAAGGACCAAATTTTTTACCTTTTAGTTTTTACTGCGGTTTAGTCGTTTATAATGTTGGACTACTACCCTACAGATTACACTTGAAAGTTATTTCAATAGTAATCGTTGTATCTTTGAATTATACGTTACTATACACTTTCATAAGAAAAACGTGTAAGTTCATTTAACTACGTGAAAGGAGATCAGAGATTATTTTACGCCACAAGAATCGCCTCAGGCCTTAAGTGATTATTAAAACATATATTCTTTAAAATTTACTGAATTGTAAAGTAGTTGACGGTGTATGTTTCACTTAACTTACAGCGACCGGTTAAATTAAATTGAATTACTTACATGATTGATGTTTTTAAATTACAAAACATACCATTTGTACGTCGATCATTTTAAGCTTGTCGTAACATTTTATGTTCTACGCATCAGGTATTTTTTTATATAGGTTTCAATTGAAATTGGCGAGTATTATGGATGGCTGACTCAGTTTTCAAGTATTAGTACTTCGTATTTGTATTTAATTGTAAGATATTTAATAATTTTGCACCTGTCTTGGCTGTATTATCGATGTTTCACGGAACCTCGCGAGGCTTCCCGCCCGCCCAGCCTGCGCATGCGCCGGTGACACGACTGCGCGACCTCGACGCCCAACGACATTTAGAGTAACATAAAAAGACTTCTCCTTACTATCAACTCAATTAAACGATGCAGCTGTCGGAATCCAAGAATCCAATACACAAAAACTTATTACTCGTAATAAATTACAAAATAATAACAAAAACTTAACGAAAACCCATTAGGACTGCTGAATCTGACGCGAGGCTTGTTAACGGATAATTTGGGAGACGGGGCCGGACCTCCATCATAGACAAAACAAACAGCTGCCTCGGCAATTTGTGCATTTCTCTAAATGGCCGAGCACAAATTACACCTTATTATAAGCTTGTTTGCTTTACGACGGTACCCCTACAATTATATTTTTTTCGTGATCGATAATGTGGGTGCGAGCAGTGAAGAAATTACACAGTCGTCGCGATCTCGGCGCCTCCGCCCTTCCTGCGAGCGAGAGCCGCGACCCACCACGAGGCGCGCCTCGCACCGCGCGCCGCGCCCGCACCGCTCCGCGCTCATTACGCGCCGCATCTCGTTATTAGCAGATGGCAGCCCGGGGGCGACTCGTAAGACTCGCCCAGCGCTTCGAAGGACCAGAAACTTAACGTAATAGTTTCTCAAGCTTAAGTTTCTTAAAATCAACTGCGGTCCGACCAATTGACTCGTTAGATATTAATAACATTTTTGGTTGTGAAATTGTTTCACAGTAAACAACGGGGAACGACCACCACCGCCGCGCCGCCAAAAGAAAGTTCGATTAATAATGAGCATCACGTCCGTTCGACTTCTGGCGGAATTAAAAATGAAAATATTCCGTAATTAATGGCGTGTAATTAGCGTCCGAGGACCGCATCGCGTCGTCGACCACTCTCTTGTTAAAATGACCGGTAAAAACTAGACGCTTCTCGCAAACGAATAGCTGTCGTGCGCGATGGCTGTAGCGGCGCGCCTGCGCACTGTCCCGGTTTTTGCATTGGCTGATAATTAGCCTGGTTCATCTGTGCTCCTGTCATCTCCTACACGTTTTTTTGGCACGGCCGCCAGCGCAGACCACCGCGCGCCGCCGCCCGGCTAACATTCCGATATTTACCGCTTTATTCAGCGGTTGGTGAATCTCGTTAGCTTAGCTGGCCGCGCCCGTCTAGAGGTCACTTTTGTTTGTTTTGTATTAACGATGCCGCGTGAGAGAGGCCGGGGGCGCGCCGGCGCCGACCCTGGCGCCATACGAATCGAAATGGGTCAAAAATATTTCATGCATTTCTCGTATTGAGGAGGTACTAGCCGAGGCGGTGCGTGCGCGCAGTAATTGAGTTATTCTATGTGAGAGACTATCGCTCTTGGAACTGGTAACGATGAGGAAAGTGAGTGGATGCTTTTAGTTGATGTTCAAACAGTGTTAAAGACTGTTCTCGTCTGTTCTTTATGTTGCGTTCGCAGAGTAAGGCTGAGTTTGGTGGGTTAATTGGTTATACAAACAGTGGATTTGGGCGGTTCGTTTGTGCAAGCAGGCCCGGGCGGCGTGTGTAGTCGGAGTTAACACCTGCCACGCTCGGCGGCCATGCGCTCGCTTTATGTGTTAACTTCGGATTTGAAGTAACAGCCATCTCTGTTTTACCACCTGTGTGGACCTGTAAATTGTTTGCTACGTATATAGGATGGATAAGCGTACATATGTACTCCAACACAGTTCTAAACAGGTTTACTTTTTGTTCACACGATGTGTCTACTGTCTAGTCAAGTTTAGGCCTAAAAGTTTCATGATATACATTCTTTCTGTGGTTTTACTAGGTAGAGCTAAAAACCTATTTATTTAGTATTTACATAGACATTCATTCCAATTTGTCATAAAGTATTTCCAATCAGATAATAAACCAGTAGGCCATCAGCGCTAATATCTCAGTCTCAGTGTCATCATAACCGGCCCACATCCACATGTCGCGTCGTGCGCTCAATACAATAATAAACGGCATAGAAACGTTATCGAAGACACGTCCCATCTGTTCGACTGCATGTTAAGAGATAATACTTAACCCTCAATAATCGGTGTACAAACAAACACTGGTTGGAATAGAGTAGGTTATTTATTTTTTCTCAAAACCGAAATATGACAAATGGGCGCGTCGGGCCGCGGCCGCCGGCGGCCGGCGCGCATCGCTCGCGTGTCGTCGCGCGGACCTCCCGCCATTTTAAAAACAAACACACAACACAAAAACTCGTTATTTATTCTTGTGTTATTCGTCGGGAAGGGCGCGCCCGAATTCGCTTGAAAAAATCATAAGTTATAATTAAAACCGTCTGCGTGCACTCTGACGGCCGGCACTGCGGGGCGATACTAGCTCGGCGCGCACCCTGCCTGCCCATCGTGTAACAACCACTTCGCTCGTAAGCGCGGCTTGAATGTGAATGACGCCAGTAATTGACGTTTACCGCTGACTTTTACGAGATAAAAGTCTAATCACATTTCAAATCTACGTCCAGAAATCATATCTAACAAACGAGCGTAAGCTTATTCCATCGCTTGTTTTAACAGAAATACCGATTAATTGATTCGATCTGTGTCGTAATTAAAATGGGTGATTAGGTTGCGCGGGGAGCGGCGCCGGCGCCTCAAAGCGTCGCCGGCAACATTCCTTTTGTTTTACCACGGGTCGTTTGTCGCCTGCGCGGTGTGTGCGTCCCTGTCGGCGCGGGCGGGAGCGCGCGCGCGAGCGGGACGTGCGCGGGCGCCGACCGCCTGCGGCGCGCCGGCCGCCCGCCGCGCGCCCCGCCCCAACCACGCACCACTAATAATCAGATTATGACAGTCGCCCGTCTTCCGACCGCTCTACACTCCACTCGTCACTCCTCCGACTCTCGCGGCCACTTGACGTTACGAATTCACCTAACTGTGCATCGACGTGCCAGATTAAGAGATATCGCGACTGCTAGCGTTGCGCTCCACCAGAATTGACATAATGCCTCTTTGTTTTAGACTGCGAGACAGCGGGTGGTTACCGTGTGTCAGCTGATTAATGAAGGTCCGATCAGTTAGCATGAAAACTTGTAAAACCTTTGCCCCGACCTGAAGGTTATGTTGACATCATTAACACAGCCTGTCGCTCTCTATCTTCGTATAATACTCCTGCATGAAGTTTGTTTACTCTGTTAGTAAACAGAGTTCACACCTCAGTATTTTACTGAAACTGTAGACATAATTGAATACCATATCACTCGATGGGTCTCTTTTTTGCCTAGAGATAACCCATACTAAATGCCTATGCAATGCCTGAAAAACTTAAATCTTATCTACTACTGAACTTTTTATCTAAATAAAAAAAAACCAACCATGTTTTTCAACAATCATCCATTTACTGTCTGGTAGACGAGGTCTACAATTTGTATCTATCAAGTAATTTCGTTCGAAAGCCCAGGTGTCGATTAAAAGTTCCTAAACGTCAAACCGATTACATTTTCTAAAGTGAAATGCTATTACGATAACCCTTTAACTTAAGAAACAACTTGTTTGTACAATTTTAAGTAAGCGTTTACAGTAATGAAGGCTTAGATGAAATCTTTAAAAAAATGTCGCTGTAAAAACGAACTGTCATTGTATGTAATGGGTAATTCCGTAGAGAAGGACCAGGAATCTGAAGCACGCGCCGAATAGTCGGCGCCTCCGCCCGATCATATCGCAATATCTCTTGGGAACAGATCACACACTATTCTTCACTTTTTTTCTAAACGAACCATACATTGCTGACATAAGGTGAACATGCATGCCTAACTCCTAAAGTAAAACTGTCGTTGTAACTTGTGTCTTGAAAGAATCCCAACAAATCGTCCAACGAGCCCAAAGTTGAGTGATCAACAGAATGGCACAGTCATCGCCGGCTCCCGCGCCTTTTTGTCCCGACAAAACCTAAAACAATCGACGATCGAGGTAAAAAACAAACACCAAAATGATAATTCGAATTTAGAATGTAAAAAATATGCGCCCGGGCATCATCGTGGAGCGGCGCATGATTCGTTTTTTGCCGGACGACAGACAGCGGCTCTGATGATAATTTCTCATTAGGTTATAACATTTTTGTCGGTTGAAACGTCGTAAATTCCACGAATAATTTAGGGAAGAAAGTGGTCGTGTTGAAGATGTTTTGTTTTTATGGCGCCAACGAGCAGCTCGGGTTAGATCGGTATCTTCCGATACAAGCGTTTAACCCATGTTACTCGGAACTCGGGAATTATTCTCACGGACTCGGACTTGGCTTTGCTACCCAACAAATTGTAATGTGAGCGGAGGAGACAACTCGCATTCTTTTGATGACTTCTTTGGCGCAGAAAAAAGTAATCGTGTGTTCCGATACGCCATTATGTTTTATAGGTCCTTACTTTGTTGTTGACTGGTTTTTTGGAACGAGGACAGCCGAAACTGGGTCCTCTCGTAATTTGATACAGAGCTCCCTGTTTCCGTGCTATCAATAGAGGCTGTGGCTACGGTGTAGATCACATCTAACGTATGAAGACATGAAAGCATCCAGTGTACTCACTACGTGCTTGGCCCTACGTGTCCATAATGCGTCTCCCAGAACCCGCAGTGATTATTTTTATTTTTTATTTTTATTTTTATTTATTTATTTGATTCAGGCAACAAAGGCCCATATTAAAAATACAATAATACTATACAAAAATAACAAAATATAAAATACTATACATAAACAATTAAACTATATAAAAACTATATAAACCAATCACAGCGTCGGCGTCGTATATCACGCGGTATCAGGTATCCGGCCACGAAATCGCCGGAAAATAACGCCTTTCGGCCAAAATTCCGGAGAAGTGAATTTTGAAAGATGCTCAGTAGGCACTCTCACCACAAAAGAATTAAAATTCACGTTGTGACGAGATTCCAACCTCACAACCCTCAAAATCCAATTCGTCTTAATCTTGATGTACTCTACAATCTCTTCGGCCTTTGTAGAGTACTGCAGCCTGGACACGTACAGCGGCGTCACTGGTACAGCGGGACGCAGCAAATGATTCGGTCCGGTCGGTGCAGTGCCACACTTGTTTTGGGTCGGCTTCTTTTTCTTCTTCTGTACCACGATGAAGCCATCCTTGTCGGCCTGCTCCGTCGGCTGTATCCTGTTATCCTTATGATAGGCGGATATACAGCGTTTCTGCTTGGCCCCCTTTTCAAGTGGTCGCTTTATCTGCAATGCAGCTGTTTTCTCAGCGACAATATCGGCGTAGGCTCGTGCAGGGGTCATCGTACCTACGTGTGGCGTCACAGCGGCCGGTGCAGAGGCGCGGGCGACGGCGGCGGCGAGCGTAGCTTCGTCAGCGGTATCGGCAGCTAGCGACTTGCTAGTGTTCGCCGACTCAAAACTGCCGATTGAGGTATTTTGTGCTCCGCGACGAGTGTTCACCTTTGAGGCCTCAGGTGACCTAATTACTGAGCCAACGTTGCGCAATGATGTAACTTCAGCACGCAGCTCAGCAATGACGTTGTCTGAAGCCTCCATTCTGGACCGCATTATGGTCATCTCGGCTTTCAACGATGTGATGTCCTTCAGCAGTCTCGTTACATCGACGTGATCGAACGTGACGGGGGGCAGTTTACTTAGCTCCTTTGCCACGAAGTCGGGAACGTCGTCTGGATCGGTCTTCTTCAACATATCAATAATATCTTGAAGACTCTTTTCGGTGCCATCTCTGCGGCGAGACGGCATCTGGTCCAGTTTTCCAAGAGACTGGAACAGTAGCAGCTTGGCACTGCTGACATCTTCCTCCTTGAAATTAGATCGGCATATTTGCAGTATACTCACCTCATCCATGTAGTCAATTGCATGGACAAGGAACGCCAACAATTCGTTTACTATAAGTTTTATATTATAACCCGATGGTTGTTCGGGGTGCGTCGTTTATCATAACGTGGTCGTAAAAACATGGGAACCCACGTACAAAGGCAGCAGCCAGAAAAAATGTTGTGATGTATACGAATTTGTTACATTTCACGCAAGATTTGTCGCTAACGAGCCGTGTGATCTGAGTTTATAAGAATGTTGATTTACATTAATGCGTTTTTGTGATCTATTATATCGTCGAATTAGACAGATATGTTCAAGGTGCGTGTCTAATGTTCTTCGATGGAATGGATTCTGCGTATTTACTTAGTTTTTAATAAGTCTCTGCAAACGCAAGAAGTTCTGTTTATTTAATTGTTGACTGAAATTTACATATCATTAACTGAAAACTTATTATGCATGAGGTGCGACACCGTGAAGTGGCGGAGGCTGTGAGGTCGGAGGAAAGGAGGGGATGTGAGCCACCCGCGCGCTCGTGCGCCGATAGCATCGGACGGCCGCGCCCGCGCATCGCGACATCACGCGCCGATGTGTATCGCGCACGGCGACCGCTACCGAAACCTCAGATAAGCGCAATGGGCGACTGGGTGCAGACAGACGCACGATTCTCGAATAAATGTGTCGCATCGGCGTCTAACAGAACGCTGTGAGAACATGACGGATCTGGACACGAATGTTGACGAGAATACATAATAGCGGAGATAGTAACTAGAAGACACTCAAAATAATAAAAGTTGGATGCTTTCCTAAACGAGATATATAGGTAAATACTACAAGAAAAGAGAAGAAGAAATGTAGGATTTTTCTTGCGTTTTAATTTTGGTATTTAGGTAGTGCTTCTAACAGAATTTTTCAGAACATTTTCTGCTTTCATTAAATGAAAGTCACTCGTAACTCACGTTGCAAGCTGGCAAATACTTAACTACAGCATCATTATCAATTATAGTCTTCGCAGAAAAATGCTTGTTCATGATACAGTACATGAGAATTGAATACGACTGCATGCATCGCAATTAGCTACGAGCAATGCGTTGAGATTAAAGTCCGCACATATTAGTTGAGACGTGACGATCAGGCGACATGAAAACACATTCTGTGAAATATGTAACAAGGGTTCAATGTCAATAGTGTGCTGGATGGCGCAACGCCCACTAATTGCGTTGATGACGCGGCCGCGGCGCGTTTGAACCCGACACATTACGGCCAGCCTTGGCGCGATTCCCGGTACCTACACGACTGTCATGTGCATCTTATGGGAGCGATTAGCGACATCAGCGTAAAAGGACCAATCTCTGGACATGATGCAATGTGATCCTTTAATGGAGTGATAGCGAGCTTCATCGATGCCTTATTGGGTGGTAATTATCTAGATTACAATCCATTTGTAAAAGGAGAACTGGATCTGTAAAGAGTGTACTTGAGAGAGGGGTCATTTATTCATATTTGATCCGAATATGATTCATTAAATGGACTAGCTGCATCGGCTGACGTCACATTCAATCAAGAGAGTCTAGAACATAATGGTGACTGGATTCGCGGACAGTTATACAGATAATGACTTGGACTAACCGCGAGCCGTTCCCAGCTTGTACCATCTACACAGAATTAATATCAATTAACACACGCGGGCTTAATTGTGAATCGGGCAGCTCGCGTGCGGCGGCGCCTTTGTCGGCGCTAGTGATCCCCCCCTCCGTGCCTCCATGCGTGTGCGCAACTTTAATTCGCAGCCTAACCCTTTCGCTTCTTCGAAAATCCTAAAATACTGGCGCCATTCTCCGTAACTTCCTTTAGGAGATAATGAACTCTATTACTATGAAACATGGTTGTTATTAGGAATTATGCTGGTTCCAGTGATCGCGGTATCACGGTACGATGAGCGCAGATCCTGTGCTTGATTGATCGCTCCTCGTTTGACTGCAACTACCGTGTTCCCTTATTGTGCTTGCGGTTAATGGTTCTTGTTATTCTTGTTAACTACTGCAAATTAGTTGCAGTACATAACATCTTGGTGGGTGATTCTAAATCCGATAATCAAAATGAATAAGTATATTGTGAACCTTATAAAAAACCGACGAATGTTGCTTTATAGGCGGTGGGTATTGAATGGCAATGCCTTCGGTAATATATTTCAATAATTGGCCTCCAGCCTCTTCGCTAAACATCATTGGAAGCTAATTAACAAGACAGCCAATGGTAGTTTTACGAGCTTTCATCGCAGGGGTTTGCTACGACGTTCAAACAAATAAAAAATATGACAAATATTAAAATTCAACTGCTACTATCAACAGATCGCTATTATCTTAGATAAAAATCACCGCGTTTGTGGTGATCATCAATTCTTAGCTTATATCACAAGTTTGACAGGATTATAATTAGAAACTGTCCGTCCTTTTGGGTTGTCCTTTTTAATGTCGCTAGTCGGGTCCCATACTGCGCTCGCATTTCATTAACTCGAAATGTTAAAAAATTGGGAGTTCTCATAAAACGGTGTGATTTATGCCGGCTCGGGAGCTAACGAGCGATCGCCACTGGACTGGGGGCGCTCACGACAATATACGCTCCAGACAAAATTAAACTTTATTTCGCGGACGTGAGGACCACATTTGAAGTGACTTCGAAACACAGCCCAAGAACTGTTGATCGGACAATTAAGCTCCACGTGTAATGCAATCGAATGATTCTCATTAATTCTCGAATTGGTTTTGTTTCAGTTTGATGGCTAGCTCACTTTGTTAAATGCGAATCCAAATTAGTATGTACTTGATTCGTCGAGGCAAAAACTGGACAATAATGAACGGTTCATCAATGCCACGATTCGTCGACAAAGTTATTTGTACAGTTTTTTAGGCCGGTATTATAACTCTAATTAATTTTTAATTGTCGGCGGATTCTTTAATCGTTTCGGCATGAATTACCAAACTGTGTATTGGCGAAACGTAATCTCCACGATCTGTTGTGTTGAGCTCGGCGTCAGGCTCATAATAGGCTCTAGATGCGGCCGGTAGATAAGCTTTGTGCAGGGGCCGCGCTGCGCGGCGGTCGGCCGTCGGCGCTCGTCCTCGGCCGCCGACTCTGGTACCCACTGTCAACTAAATTACCGCGCGTTTGTCGGCCCTTCCATTCGCAATTTACGAGCAACAAGCTTTGTGCCACGCGCGAATGCCGCGGCGCCGGCGCCGAAAAAGGTGCTGAATTAATTCTGTACTTTCACCGTAACGACATCCATATTCATTTGAAACTTGAGCTTTTTTACGTAAACACATACTACGAGGTGTTTATACAGCGATTGCGTTCAAATATTGTGTTTCTTCAATCCCCATTTAGTAAATTATGAGATATATTTACATTTATTTCTTCAAGATACTTCAATAAATATTTTTCTTAATTGTATTTGATGCTTGTTTGAACATCGTATGGTAATGAAGTATATATTTTATACTAGATAGGTGGGTACATTTAATTTCCTGCACATTGCATGATTTTAAGGTAATTAACATAGATTCTACTTCTAACTAAGAAATTAAATTGAGATAACATCAAAGCGCCTGACATGCTACGTAGTAAAAAGTAACGAGTAGTACATGACATAGCATGATAAAGCTTCAAATAAACTCTATAGCGAAAATTGTTCTGCAGCATTATCAATGTATAAATAAACACACTGAGATAAAAACAGCCAGCGAATTCATTTAGTTATGCGGTAATAAAACCAATCGGCGACTGGCGTAAGATCGGATATTAATTGAGGCGGTACCCTTTACAGATACGTTTACAATCTGCGAACGGTGCAGTAAAGCGAAATGGGTGCACTTGGAACTATGGCGGACGGCGACTCCGGCCAAAAGGGTGCCGATGTGGTGATTAAACATTTTTAATTTCCGCAAGAGCGGCCTCCTTGTTTAGAGCGGCTGTAAATTTGGCGACGAGATGCGCATAAACATGTCGCGCAGGTGCGCGCGCGCCGCGGGCGTGCTTTGTGCGCTAGCGCGCCGCCCCGCCCCGCCTTGCGCGCTACGACCTGCCATTGCCAGCTCCTAGAACACCAATATAAATATTACCGGCATCGAGCTCACACATAGTGCATCCGACTAAAGTAACCTAAGATGCAATAAACATAACAGAATATGACACAAGATTTTTTAAACGCATTAACTGATTCATTCTATGTCAATACAAATGCCAAAAATGTATGTATAATTTTCAAATTATGAATAGATATTAGGTAGTAAAAAATTATAACGATTAGATATAACGGTGAAGCCGTCAAGGGGCTGAATCAATTTTGGTATAAAACAAGGGTGGAGCAAGGTAGCCGGTGCAATGTTTTTTGTTACCACCTGCAGCCCTCGGCAAATACTAGCTAATAAAATAAATCTTTTTTAGAAAACGACCTTTATGATTGAAGGTGCTGTCGCTGATTTTAAACAAAGGACGACAGATAGACGGTGGCCATCAATATGCTAATACGTCGTTACATCTCGGAGATGATTCCGAGGCTTTTTTGTGGTTGTACCCAAATTGGTTTATTTGTTTTGTTACCAGTGTATTTCTTTATAAGTGTAGTTTGTTTGGTTTGCGGAGGCGAGCTCTCGTAGCATATGGGAGTGGTGCGGGAATATTTTTTTGTGATGACATGAAAATATTTGTGAATTTTAGAGCAAACAATAAAATGTTTCGACTCCGACTACAGGACACTTTCCGGTCAGGATCGATGATATGCATTAACTGTTACATCCTGACCGCCCCTAATGTGTTATTGGTGTGCGTTATTGCTGATTCATGGAGTTTGGTTCCGTCTTAACAGCCCACTTAGTGGGATAACAATGAGCGTGCTCTGCGCGTGCGTGGCCATCAATTTGTGGTTGCGCAAGAGTGTCACGAACGACTAGAGACGTGTTTATACGAACACACACACTGGTCATTACGGCGATTGCGTCGTAAGCTGCCGTTTACGCGTTTATAATCACGCAGTAAAAGGTTTTAGCAGTTGGAACACATTATCTGACTGCACGTCAACTGCCTATCGCCATGCTGAACCATTAAGATAATTTACATATAATTATGTAGTTATAGAACGTACGTTATTTATATAAGATTCGGGAAATAATGCACCGGCGAAATAAAAAGCAGAAGACGGTGTCGTAAAATTTTTAGTAACTCTTAGAAGTATAATTGAAGAAAAAAACAGCCTTGAACAGACAAAAAAGTAACGTTTAAATATAATTTCGATGCAGATTTTAGATAATCACGTTTTTACGATTTTGATGTCGGAAATTACCTTAAACTCGGATAACATCGTCCACGAACGCTAAACACTATATTTGTGTACCTACATATGTAGCCGTAGCGGGCGAGCGGGATTCACACGGGCCGCTCTCACAGCCCGAGTGAACAATTTGACACTTCCAGGTGTATGATTTTTTATGTGGCCAGACAATGGCGGAGGTGTTTACCCAGGCCCACATCTGGGCGGACGAAAAAACCGGCCGGACTTCTCGTACGAGCGTTAATAAGCGCGGGTTAGACCCTGGGTACACAACACCAGTATTGTACACTCGAAACTTGTTTATCCTTCAAGTTACTGGCCGCGGATGAAGCACAGATGTCCAGAACAACGTGTCGTCTGTGTGTTAACGACTGTCTCCTGCTCCTTAACATTGAACTTGACGATAAAAAGCCAATGAAATTAGCAGTAAAGATAACTAGCGCTCGAGGGGTAGGTTAGTGTCGACGACGTTTAACAGCGATCAGGGAACATTAAAGTTTACAGACGGCTCGTTTACGAGGCGAGCGGTTAGTCATTCATAGTTGGGTTTATCTCGAGCGTCATTAGTGTGACCCGCGGCCGGCGTGTGAGCGGCCGCCGAACAATCCGCAACGAATCGCTCGGCTGGAACATTTCGAGTGCGGATGCTAGAGCGGATATGACAGTTTCTTTCCCGGCTGTTAGCGCCTCCGTGCGGCAATTGGCAAGTTGTTACCGATTTACGAGCCACTCTAAAGTTTATTCAACACGATACTGGTGGTCCCATTGTGTTCTCTAAGTCCCTTCCCACCGCCGAAGCCGCGGCTTAGCGCTCTCTTGAGGCTTTTATGGCGGTCCCGTTTTTATAGTATCTTTATTTCATTTGCATTCTCGTTTAAACTGTATCGTAAACAAACCTCCATAATATAAAACACTTAAAATAAAAGGCTTGACAGGAATCCTGACATAAATCGTCATCCTGGTATCAAATGTTAAATGGCACAATCGCGTCGACGTCGCATGTGTTACTTGAGGAAAGTACGACGCAGATAGCGTGTTGAAGCGGCAAATTTTTCATGATATTTTGTGCGTGGATCGTCACCTCTTTGTCGGCGCGCGGGGCTTTCAAACGGCTCGATAAGTGGACCGCGGCTGATAAGGGGCATCTTACGAACGGTAGCCGAGTGAAGGGATTTGTCAACGTACGGTCAACAGCGACGACACCCGGCCGTATTGTGAACACATATTTGTGTTTGTTCTGATGTCACGCTGCACGTAAGGACGCGAGCAAACACGACGAGAGCCTTCAAAACTTATTACTTGTCAGTTGTTTGAAATAACAAAGGAACATAGACCCTTTATTGTTTACGTTCGATTAGTATACAACAGTATATTCTATAATTCAACTTCAACATTACGCTTCCTTCACATTTTTTTTTCGATGAAAACAAAACAGTCAAAAAAGTTAAATCAACTTACATAAATACTTTACGTTTTAACCAAGTAATAAATTAGCGAACAGCATTGCCTATGAATCAACCGCTAGGTATGTTATCTTCGAGATCTCAATTTCGTCTCATCAGTAGGAGAGACATCAAAACTGAATGATTTATAATTCTCTCGAGTATTACTGACGTTCGCGGTGTGGGCAGATGCGTTGGTGGACGAACTAACAATATCCGACACACATTATATGTTAAATTAACGTTGTCCCAAAGTTTTTATATCATATTTTATGTTAATATTATTATAGCAAACCTAACTTGAAATGGCTCTTATTGAGTAGATACCTATTGCTATATAAATAGATATATAGTTCAAGCTGCACGCTTGTGGAACGCTTTACCGCTCAATATCAGACGTGCACAATCGTTGCAGGCTTTCAAAAAGCTTGTCAAGGAGTTTTACCTATCGCTGTAACTCTTTTTTAGAGCTTGTTGACTTTTATTTCTGTCCCATTTACTACATTTGTATTATGTATGTATTTATATAATTATGTATTATTGAAATTTAAGAAACTATATCTGCGATTAGTCTGTAATATGTACACCGCGACTGCCCGTAAACTGTAATTTTCCTATTATTCTTTTGTCTATCCAAAGGTTGACTGGAAGAAATCGCCTTGTGCGATAAGACCGCCCTTGTACATAATTTTAAGTCTGCATTCTTTTACTCCTTGTAAATTGGTGTACAATAAAGTATATATAAATAAATAAATAAATATATAAATAGTTTCAGATTTGAATTTTTGCGAAGTGTTTTATATAGGTATTTGCTATGACTGTATTCATTCACTATTTTCTTCATCCATCACAACTTTAAGAAGCACACAGAGGGCTACACAGAGACCTACTAAACTATCATCATCTCCCACTGCTGAGTAACTACAGGCCTCCATACTCTTCTGCCTTATTTCTAGGCTTTATAGCCCTTCGTCCAGGCATTTCCGCGACTTTGACAATATCGTCAGCTCATTGAGCAGTTCCTGGCTGCTTATGACAAACTTTGCCCATAATTCGGTCAAAAATTCCCTCAAATACTCACCGAACCGACCAAGAACTTGAAAGGTTACAAACAACTAGGAAAGAAAGGTTGTACTTAATACCAACCTTTTTGTTGACAAAGTAATGTACTTGTGCGTCTGTCCGTACTGTCGCTCACGTAAGGCGGTAGCGACGATCGTAAACTTTAAATGGAGGCTAATTTAGTTTGTTGTTAATTGAGCTTCTGTCGGCGCGTTATCTGCGGGCTGCATTAGTGCCTCCCGGGCGCTGGGCGCTCTGCCTCCCCCCACCCGCGCCTGCCGCACCCCGCCCGCTGATAACGACACTATTATGACTGATGGCATACCTTTGTTTGATACGCGAATAACCTTTCATTTGTTTTGTTATGGCTCAAGTTGTTTGTTTACGAACAGGATTTTGGATGCGTTCTATGATAGTGTTTCGTAAGGTTTCGGGGAGCCTTATTTAATGATCTTAGAGCAATTTTGTAATAATAATATTTGTGAATAGTTTGTATTAGATTGTGTAATGTTTCTCTATCTCAAACAGTGCCTTGCTGCTCTCTCTAAATCGGTAATTTTCCCTCTAAAATCTAAAAAGTTAACTTTATAATAAATCGCAACAACTAGAATCAATCCCAGTCCAATATTCACGACCTAAAAACTGAAACAGCTCGCACAAACAACATGTTACCTAGTTCATATAACCGTTCAATTTACACTTCCATCCAAATTGACCACTAATTTCCGAAGCATCTGTCTCTAGATTACCCACCGCCGCGCCGCATACTAACCTATATGGTCCAGCGTAATTACATTAAGGATCAAGGTATGTGACGTCACGCCGACCGCGGCGGTCACCGCGTCAGATAGTGGCGGCGCCACGAGCTTCTAACTTTATGACACCCTTTATAATGAAACAAACGGGTGCCAAAAGCCCTCTTCGGTAACACATTTGCCTCTATCACAGTTTTATAAAGCTGATAACGTATGACAGGAATGTGGGGCTACTGCGCCTGCGCAAGCGATGGACATTGGACATGTAATGTCAGTTTATTATCATTTCGGATATGAGTTTGCTTTTGTTTTTTTTATGGTTTTCTGTCGGTCTGTTTACTGGTTAGTTTTCAATTTTTCCATTGGTTATCAGTTATTTGCATTCTTGTGGTGTGGTCTTTACATATGCGTGCTTTTTGGCCACTTATTCTAGCTGTTTTTACAAACTTAGCGTAAAAGTTTTCATAGTAGTTTTGTAAATATCTATACCTAAATAAGAGTTACACCAAATTTCTTTAAAAGGAATCTGTTTCAAGAGGCTTGTAGAGTGACTCTACATTTTGACTAGCGTTGTAAATAATGCCTATAGTTTTTTCTCAAATCTTGTTCTATTAGTATTTTTTTTAATACTAAAACTATTTGTTCAACTCGTCGTAAGATTGCAAAAACTCTATAACCTGATCGAACGAATTAACATCTTCCATAAGAATTGCATTCAAAATATAACAATACTAATTAATGTTATTATTCCAGCCGCATGTTCCCGTCGCTCCGCATCTCGCTGGGCGGGCTGGACCCTCGCGAGGAGTACTGCGTGCTGCTGGAATTGTCCCTCGTGGGGCGGCGGCGCTGGCGCTGGGCGGGCGGCGCGTGGGCGGCAGCGGGGGGCGCCGAGCCGCAGTCCCCCCGACGCTTGATGCTGCACCCTGACTCTCCTGCCCCAGGACACCACTGGACCGCCAACCCCGTGTCGTTCAGCAAGCTCAAACTAACGAATAACACCATGGATGCGCAAGGACATGTAAGTGTTTAAGTTTTTATATATCGTGTTTTAAAACATTAACTATTTCTTCTTCTTATCCTATGGTTGATGAACAACGTGGTGACAGAGTTCAAGCCGCCTGTAGAACTCTGACATGGCTTTACACACCGTTGAAAAATCTCTTAGGTGTGCCGGTTTCACGATGTTTTCCTTCACCGTGTTTAGCAACTGTAAAGTTCGGTTCTATGTGTTAGACATTACTAGATTCTTTGCGATTGTTTTAAGTACATTTTGTAGTATTTAGTATTTAACATTCTATATTGTAGGTATTATTTAAAGCTTCTGATTCCTTACTAAACCGCATTTAAACCATTAAGACTGTACGCAAAACACAATCTCAAGCCTATCGCGACTGCATTAAATCTCATCCCATAATAAAACATATCTATTATTTATAGAGCTATAAAACGACTTATATCAACTCAGACACACATAATAACTAATCGTGGGATCTCACTTATCGATAATACCAATTATCTGTTGTTGTTGCAACATGACTTCGCGTTATTAATTGGATTGCGAGCGCTTCGCAGAAACAATTTGTCAAAGAAAACGCACTGAGCATTGTAACGTTTATGTTTGACGGATTTATGTGTATAGTCATGAATTCACGTTAAAATATGGCTGCTTTAGAATACACGATAGATGATCTATTTATCCATGTAATCCATGTGTAAAACGTTTGTTATATTCTTGTGAATATTAGGTAAAAAATTAATATTAGGTAACACGTGAAGAAAAAACTTTGGATGCCAATTTAGTAATATTGCGCGCACTGAGAAGTGTGACATTCAACATTGTTAAAGTTTGTATGGAGAAGAAGATACAGAAAGGAAAATTTAAAACATAATTACCGTCTACCCCAGGGCTACCTTCAGTAGGTATTTAATTCACCCGCAATGTTAATTACCATTATAATTTTAATAAACATAATAATTATTTACTACAAATTTCGTTATTGTTTTCCATATTATTACCTATCCTTAGTTTATTCTTATTTGTTTATTCTGTAAGGACTCAGTCTGAATGCAAACATCCAAATAGCCGAGCATTATTCCCATGGCATGGCAAAAACACGTGAGTACAACCAGAGAGTAGAAAATAAAACATGTTTGTTTAAAACTATAGTTATACTGCGTATATAGTTGCTTTAAAAGATCCATTTATTATTGAAAGGTAACGTTAATGTTAATCGGGTTTACTTTTTCTGTAATGAGACGTTTTGAGGCTTAATCTTAACCTAAACTTTCTTTTGTTAAGTATTTACAATACGTTCGTGTATCACGCGAAGTTAAAATACTCCAAGATATAAGCTTATTGTCACAAGGTGCAACATGTCGGCTCTATCGTACCGTTCCAGTCACCCTTCGATAAGGAACGCGATGATTTGCGACACCGGCATCCTGGAATGTGCCTTAATTACCACCCAAAGATAGGTACTATTGTTTTAAAGAATTCCAACTATTAGCAGTTCTGACGAGTAAATGCTTTGGTATTTCTATTTTCGCTTGATTGCAGGGTAGGAAGTTCTCCAGTTTATTATATTTATTTTATGAGCATTAGCACTATTGTTCGTTGTGTGTCATGGCAATATAGAATAATCATCGGCACTCCAAAGGAAAATGATTAACACTAATTGAAAACCCATAAATAAAAGCAAAAACTTCATCAACTAATAAAAGTATGACGCAAACACCTAACATAAGGTCTATTGTAAGTGTCTGCGCACAAAAAGTTTCAATATTAAATACAGTTACGAGCTACAGCCTTCGAACATTCCCGCGCTCGTGACCCTGCCTCATATATCGCTTGTTTTGAAAGGAAACGCCTCCCGCGCAACCACTTCCCATAAAAAGCTCGATAAACGAAAACTGAGCCTTATGTTTGTTGAAATAAGAATCGAATACAAACAACCCGTTTCGCGATGACGTAAAAAAGATAGTTTTCTGCGCGTCTTCAGATGAAATTCGTACTTAAGGTGTTGGTGTAGAGTTTAGTTTCGTAATCATGGTGATTAGTTCTTACGCGCCGCGGGAGTCTGCGCACAAAGAGGTTTTTAAGCATTTCGTCACTTGAACAAATACGCTGAAAGGCATTGTGTGATGGCTTTGTAGCGGCAACTAACTGTACTCCTTTATTCGGGCGGTGTGTTTAGACAACGCGGTTGACGCCTCGATTAATGACGTGCTTCATCCAGCCTTCACCCAGGTTGTATCATTTAATTCACTGTTTGCCCTCGCTGTTTGTAGAAACTGCCTCGGAGTGACGGTTTACGACTGCTCTTGATGCGTGTTTGATGTTTGACTGCTCAAGTTTTGTAACTTTATCCCGAGGTGATAAGATTTGTGACAATGTTTACAGAGGTAAACTAGTTTCGTCACGGAATTCGTGAAGGACAGACAGACAAAACTAAAAGAAGAATGGTAATATTACAAGTTACCTTCTTCTTTATCTTAACCGCATGAGACAATTCTCACATGGATGCAGGTCATAAATAATAATAATAGCAGTCTATAACTGTCCCACTGCAGGGCAAAGGCCTATTCTCGTATAGAGAAGGATTGAGCATTGATCATGGTCATGTTGTAGTGTAAAGATTGGCTACTCAATAAGAATTAGCGAGGTTGACCGCCCAAGTTGAGCCGGACTTGCTCCGGTAACTCTAACGTTCTCTACACGCACCCCAAATATAACCTGACCTACCTGTATAAAACATCGTTTACCTATCAAAACAAATACCGTGCATCAGTCAGAAAGCATCATAACACATTATTATGACGGGTAGACAGCAAAAACTGTAGGTGGGTGCGCATGAGTGCGTACGTACGCTTCACCGGGGCGGCGGCGTCTTTTGTGCACACACCCTTACAATGCTACTGACTGGGAGCCGAGCAATTCGCGTGGAAACCATCCTCGGATACTGTGCACTTGAGGATTACCACCTGTAGTAAAAAGAGGCTACATTATACACTGTATTCTCCTTTGTTGGTTATTTTTTAGCGACACTTCAAAGCCGCTGTGAAACGCGAATAGAGAAAGGATTTGTTCCAAAAACCTTACCTACTGTGAAAGGATTATCTTTGGCATTCTGAAGAAGTTAGGTTTCGGATTATACTGAGATAATTCTCACGCAATTAGGAATAGATGTAGTGCTTCTAAGAAATTAGTGATAGAAAATTGGGGTTGTAAGGTGAATTGGGAGATATTTTATGCTCGCATTAAAGGCGGGATATGTAGATTATACTCGGCAGACAAACTAATAAGATATAGATATTAACTAATATAACTATTTTTTTACGGTTTAAGTATGTTGTATTAATGTTTTGGGATTGCTTTGGCTTGAATGCTGTTGATAGACTTAATGTATTTTTATGTTAACAAATCTTTTACAATTTCAATTATTGCAAAATTAAGAATTGGATCAGAAACGTTTATTAATAATATACAAATAAATATTTCTCATCAGCCTATTGCAGTCCTCTGCTGAACGTAGGGACACTAGTGGACCTCCCAAGGTACGCCACTAGGCCTCCTCATCCGCTTTCGCTTTATTTCATTATTTACTAACATATAACTATATATATACCATATAGGTTTTAATAAAAATGTCAAAATATATTAAATACACAGTTATTATAAAAAAGAAATGAACTTTAAAGTACTTGGAATGTACAATAAGTACCAATGATTCGTAATTTTAAAATTGGAATGCCCTAAAATACGTACGTTTGATTCGTTGATTTAAAAAACGAAACAAAAATTGTATCAAGAATATTTTATCGGAGATTAACATAAGAAACAAGAAGTTATAAAAACCGATGTTCGTAGAGGCCTTACGACACATTAAAATTATCGGGACAAGGATCAAGTAGGCGACGCGGAAGGCATGTCGGGTGCCGGGGGTGCGCGGAGTTCGAACCCGTGCTGAAACCACCCCCTTATCTATCTCATGTCACGCCGATTGTCCCTGATACTAATTACAGGGGAATAAACACGTGTGTGATGTTTGTCCTGATAAAAAATGATGTGTTCTGCGTTAGTAGTAACTAGTAAGAGACTTCATGAAAGTATTTATGTAAAGGGGCATTTTTTTTGAAGACCTATTCTTTTGTTTATTGGAAACAATTTAAAATAATTACTTATAAAACAATTATCTCATATAGAAACCTAGAGCGCATTAGTAGTGACAGAAAATAGTCAATAGTTATACTTATTAGATCGTGTTTTTCTCTATCAAAATAAGAATTGAGATGAAATTGAAGTAAAGTTCACTAAAGATCTTGGTAAGTTAAATATACCGTAGAAAAAAAAAATATTGTTGTCTAGGACACACGCGTTGAAATCCTGTCCATAATAAAAGCTATATAAAAAATACGTGAACCTAACTGACATCTTACTATTTTATGTTTGTTTGGTACACCATTTAACCCACAATTTTGTTTGCTTGTGAATCAATAAATGGTCGAAGCCACGCCCCTGATCTAATCATTAGTTACGTTTATCGAAGTCTGTGGGACCTACAGGTACCTATTATAACATGATTTATTTATAAAACCTTACATATTATTTATTATACTTAGTAGATGTAAATATGTTTTATATCCGCTTCGCTAGGTGGTCTATCGGTACTTGACTGTTTCTAACCGCGCTTTGATTTCTTTTGAATTGAGCAAGTAATTAATTGATGATAGAGTTTTTGCTCGTAGAATGGCAATAGGCTCGCCTATGGGCGAATTGTGATGTAATACAAAAACTTGGGGGTAATAGGCTTGATTAAATGTTTAGTCTTTTGGTATGCTTATTCTACTATGTAAGCCTTGTATGTAAGCCTTTTCTGCGTTATAGGCGTGAATGTACTGGTAATTATAGACAGTGTTGGTAAACCTTTTGCCTATAAATAACCTTGTAACTGAGTAAATCTATTTTGGAAAATAATCTTCTTATTACTTTATAAAAAAATGATAGTTTAAGTTATATGTTTACAGGCAGCAGTATAGGTATCTATAGACAGTGTTGGTAAACCTTTTGCCTATAAATTACCACAAGGTAGCCGCTGCAACTTGAGCTTTACTCGTAAATCTATTTTGGAAAAGAATCTTCTTATTACTTTATAAAAAAATATCGTTTAAGTCGCATGTCTTTTTCCTTTGACTGCTCTGAAGTCAAAAGAAATACTCCAATAAGATCACTGTTCTACATTCCCCAGATCGCTGTCCAAAAAAGCGCAACGATCCACAGTTTAATAACTATAGAACCAACCCTATCAATTAACATGATCACTCTCTAACAGTCAATCACGCGCAAGTCGCAAAAAACTCCCGAACTTATATCTGAAGGCTCGATCTCTTTTGATTGAACACACGTCGCTATGATCGACGAGCTTCTGAATGCGGCGATGCCTTTGTAATGTCTCTCTGTCTGTCAGACACTTCAGACACTGTGGGAAGTTAGAATAAGAATATTTATTTGCATGAAATGTGTTACATTGATGTTACATGTTTAATTTAAATAAGTCCAACATTCCGCCAAACAGGCGTGCAAATTTTTGTGCAAGCATGCATAATATATAGTAATCTATATATATAAAATTCTCGTGTCACAATGTTCGTTCCCGTACTCCTCCGAAACGGCTTGACCGATTCTCATGAAATTTTCTGAGCATATTGAGTAGGTCTGAGATTCGGCCAACATCTATTTTTCATACCCTGGGTCAGCTAGTATTATATAATAATAGTAAGTTGGGAACTGATATGTGTTACAGCGAAATGATTTGATTGTACCTTATCGGGATGATGGTAGAAAGTGATATCTAACGTTCTGACTTCAGTCCCCTCACCATGAACTCTTAAAGCTGGAAATATTCCGTTGAGGAACCAAGACGCTGCAGTACACTCACGTGAAGCGGCGTTTCGCTTCCACATCGGAATATTTCCAGCTTTAAGAGTTCTTGGTAAGGGGAGAGAGTTGAGACCTACTCTGAAAATAATGTTAATTAAAGTCCTAAGCAGTACAGATAGCAATGATGATATGTTGTTTGGTACATAATAATAAAAGGGGGAGGCCTTTGTTGAACAGTGGACGTCTTCCGGCTGATGATGATGATGATGACATAATAATACCTATCTACAATCGCAATAACTTAAGGAATCGTAACAATTTAAGCTTGGGGGTTAGGTTAATCCGTGACACGGCTCTTGGCGATTTCTTTGTTATCTATTGTTGATACTTGATAATACTTGTATCGTAAATATTAATTATTTAAATTAAAAAATAATCAATATTTAGGTAATTGTGTACTTTAGTTCGTGACTGTATTTTATTGGTTTATATTCTGTATAGGCGTCTACTCTCAGTATTATTTTGTGAAATATTTTTGTCCCTGAGTATTGTGTTCCTGATATATTGGAATCAATTGTATTAAGCGTCTGCTAATCTTTGCAGTTTTCTTTTATTCAATACACATTAAGAACAAATTGTACAGCTATTTACGAGCTCTTCAACCGTTTACACGCCCATTATCCTATGCCATTGTAACTCAACAATACAACAGACAATGAATAAAAGATAAACAATTAAAATCAGCCACTTTTTACCATTATTACATTTGCTAAATCTTTTAACCATTTTAATAATCTCTCAAACGTAGAAACAATAGCGCGCAAACCCTTTGCGCTTGAAGTGCTTGCAGTCGGCGCCTGCGCAGGTAGCGTTATTCGCGTCAAGTGGCAGATAAGGGCCTTTGCATGAAAGCGAGGCGACGCGCCGGGCGACACGACGCGACAGCCCTGTCGCCAGGCACTGTACACTGTTGGACCTTACCTTGTTTGTTGGGATGAAGATTAGTGTTTTAACTATTTATTCTGTTGACTTAGGATACTCAGAAAGTCAGAAATCTATTTGCAAATACATACCTATTAGAAATTAAGAATGCTACAGCCGTGTGAACCATATGCTTGCCTCAATGTGAAACTTAAAATGATCAGCTAAATAGAGGTAGATAGCCACCTAATTTAGAAGCCTACGTCTGCCTCTGCCTAATCTTCGGAGATTACATGTTGCCAGCAAAAAGCATACTTTGTCATATTACGTGAATTGTTAGATATTCTCAAGATCTGCCTTGTTGATCTAGTAGTCACTAAGCGCGACTGCTGGGCACGAGGTCCTGAGTCCAATCCCGGGGCAAAGTGTTATTGGGTTTTTCCATTAGGTAATTTTCAGTAGCAACACGGAGTCTGGATTGTGTTCGGTTGATGGCATTGTGGGTGAAATGTTGGTGTACTAAAGATACACCTCCTCTGCCTGCCCCTTCAGGGAATGCAGGCATGATGTTATATAAGTTATGTCTCAAGATCTTTGCTTACGATGTAAAAATCAATCAAGGAAAAACTATCTACAGCACTAGCTGTTCGGCTAAAACTGAAAGGTGTACATTTCCAGCTTCTGCGTTCAAAAGGTTGCCAAGTTACATTGTATTTCCTCGAACTCCATACTTTTAGATCATAAACTGATATCTTCGTTGTTTCAGATGGTCCTCACCTCCATGCACAAGTACCGTCCCCGCGTGCTGGTGGTGCGCGCGCGTGACGCCGCCGCCCTCGCCTGGGGAGCGCCCCACGCCTCCTTCTCCTTCCCGGAGACCGAGTTCATCGCTGTCACTGCTTACCAGGTTCGTATCTATACCTTGATGTTGTTGTAGGAACTATTTGGTACAGCATATTCGGAGGCTTTACTTGTCTTTTTTTATCAATACGTCGAATGTTTTGCCTTAAATGGAAAGGAATGAAGAAATGGAAAAGATTCTTGGTGTCATATTCTTTATTATAGTTATTTAAGACACCGCTGACTGATTAGGTTATTTACCCAAAGTGTTCATTAGCTTACATACATGAGATTCATGATGTGTGTACAATGAGGGAGGAAAAGCGCACCTCAGTGTGCGTTAAGTGTTAAAGTAGGTACTTATTTCGATTTTTTTAGGGCAAATCAAACCAGGGTAATAATGACTAGGAATAGTATTTAATTCCTATAAGGTAGGCAAATGGTGACTGCTGAGCACGAGGTCCTGGGTTCGAATCCCGGGTCGGGCAAAGTGTTACTGGGTTTTCCCATTAGGTAATTCTTAGTGGCAGCACGGAGTCTGGATTTGTGCCCGGTTGATGGCAATAGACTCGCCCCCTATTACATTGGGACCTAAAACATAACTGGCGAAATGTGGGTGTACTATATGTGCACCTCTGCCTACCCCTTCGGGGAATACAGGCGTGATGTTATGCATGCAGTTATGCAGGTAGGCAAATTAGATAGTAAAACTAAAACTGCAGATATAAATAAGTTGTTCACATTTACTGTCAAGAACTGATTGTAACTTTAATTGAATGCAGAAACTAACACATAAAACAGTTTTATATTATTCATATAAAACTGTACTACTAAAGGGAATCCCATACATGATATGATCGCACCTCCCAGGTTCCGGGAATACGTACTACGTTTCGTCGAAGCTCGACTCGCACATGACACTGACGTCGCCATTTTTTTCGCTCGAACAGGCGCCAGAGCTTTTACGAACATGCGTTGGTGCCAGTTACACGCACAAAAAATGCAGATTGCGACAAACGGTCATTGTGCCAGAACTCATGGCAAAACAATACCGACTAATTCGAGGTTTTTGTGTAAGCGGCACGTTTGTGACGCAGGCGCAGATCGCTCGCATTCTCTTGGAAGTGCACCAGCCTGTGAACTGCACAGTTGTTTTCTGAAGAAGCTTAACAGTTGAATTGAAACGGTACATCGGTACTCGATAAGACTGGTAGCAGAAACAATGGAAGCATTCCAGTTCAGTTGGTATCGCCTATTGTATCTGATTGTAGTCGCGTCGGGTAAAAGGTACGTAAGAGGAAGATTAACGTACACGTATACGTGCGCTGTCTCTATATAATTCGAGGCATCTGCTTTGGGCAATCGAGTTACGGTATACTTTAATTCCATTTATTAAATCTGTCCCAAAAGCTATTATGTGTCGGTAACGAGACAGCCCCCCGCCGTTCGTGGACCAACACAGACTACTGGCTTTGTCGCTCAGCGCAGCGTGGCCATCCCTTGCATAATCCCTGTCCGTAATTAACCAGCGGCTTCTTTGCGCCGCGGCTACCTTCATGTTGACTGCAGCGAGGCGCGAAAGTTTTCTCGCGTCCATTTCTTCGGAAGCTATGTGGGATTATCCGACAATTGTCCGGCTAACGGCACCAGCTCCCGGACAATGGCCGGCGGCGTATCATTGCGCATTATCCCCGACAGGCCGCCGCTCGCCAGCTAAATCATTGTTGCGAATTATCAACGAATTAGAAATCACCTTTGTAAAAGCCGATCCTTTATTATTGAGCGTAACTAGGTGGCACGGCGATTCAATAACAAGCTCCATAATGTACTACCGCATGGGCAAACTAGGAGCTATACCCAACCCATAGTTTCGGCCGGCCGTTATGATGAAGCCTCAATATATGATTATAAATTTAACAACGCACTATCATCATTTTAGCTTGTCATCGCGTGTTTGCGTGTCCACCCGATAATTTTCGCCTATCTGATAGATAAATAAACCAAATTTACTCAGACCCTAATTACACAGCTCTAAAAAACTGGCGACAGTCGCCAATATGTGAAATAGTCACGCAAAAAGTAAAAGCGACGGCAAGTTTGTGTGGTGACGTCACGGGCGACAGGGCGGACCGGGGGCGGCGCCTGACTACTCTCAAGCATCACGTCGAGCTAACCGGCCGACTTAAGAATGCACTTTGCTCTGCTAATAACAGGCTTTTAGCACTCTCCGCGGTTGGCCGGTGTGGCGGTTATCTAGCGCAGGCGCAGGGCTCCCGCCGGCGCCGCCTTATCACGCCGAGTAAACAATCCTTACAAGTGACTTCACGTATCTCGAACTCACTATTTGCGTTCAGGATTTCGCTAGATAATTTCGACTTTCGATTGCAAACACATTTTCGGGCGAGACGCGAAAAAAACCATGTCAAATTTCGAACGTCCTTTTCAATTATGGAACGTTGCATTAGTTAAATAACGTTTTAAAACTGTCATCACTTATTTGAACGCAAGAGTTGAATTATATCAAGTTTCGTGTTACGGTAGCGTTTAGTGTTTTTGCCGCGATTGTTGTAGGCGCCAAGTATTTGACGCGTAACAGTAGCGCAACGGGCGGGCGACGTCGCGCCGACGCCGACGCTGCGACCCGCGAACATGCCATGCTAATTGGCTTGTCGCCAGGTCGCACCCACATGTGCGACAATTATGCCTTACAAGCTATTAGTGACGCCGGGATCGTTGCGGAAACGGATGTTTAAATTGCATTCTCGAATAGAGATAAGGGGATTTCCGTGTGACGGAACTGCGATGACTTTTGATACGAGCGGGAACAGGAGGATAATCTAACTGATATCTAACTTAGTTGACAATTTACATTAACAGTGAGGATTTATATAGAAATGAAAAACATAATTGTAATTGCGTACTTTGTTAACCTTTATTATCTTTGCCCACAGAATGATCGCATCACAAAACTGAAGATCGACAACAACCCCTTCGCTAAAGGCTTCAGGGCGTGCGGCCAGTCTAAATGCAAGCGGAAGAGCGCAGACTCGGGCAGCGAGGGCAACCCGGAGCCCAGTGCTGAGCCCAGCGAGCCCAAGCGACCGTGTTCAGACGCCGCGTCCTCATGCTCCGAAGAGGGAAGCTTGAGGTCATCCTCACCAAGGTCCCCGCCTTTAGTAGAGTCCCCTGCTCCCCTAGTGGCACCTCCTGAGAACATGACCCCTCCACCAGCTCCGTTCTACCCCGAGCTGCCGTACCTGCCACCCCTGCACATGCCGATGCCCCTCGGACTTTGGGCCGGCAGCCCTATGCCCGGTGGGTTCCCGTGGGCGGCGGCGCCGGGCCCCCCGCCCCCCGCGCCGGCGCCGCGCTCGCCCCCCACCGCGCCCTGCCGCCGCCTCAAAAGCTTCACCATCAGTGCTCTGCTCGGCGAAGGGTGATACTACACGAATTTCTAATGGATATGAATGACTTAGAACTATTTAGTGTCGAAAATATAAGTCGTACCTTCGTGAAAGGAGTTATTTCTATAAAGCTTCGCGCCTTGTATATAGGGTACTTAATTTAATATTAATTTAGAATGTTAACGCGACGGGGATATTCGCAATACCTACTTACCATAACTTAATTACTTGTAAATACATAGCTTAGTGTATGTTCAATATTATCGATCTGTCTCTGTAACTACCTCGTTAAAATAAGTGTCTACCTATGGAATATTGTAATGTGATAGCAGTGCCTTAAGTTTGTATAAAAGTGCTTAAATATATACATAATTTAATTAGTTATAAGCTACAATTATAGTATTATCTTTATATCGTTTATATAGTACCTACTTGGTTAAGGTTGGTGTGTAAATAAGAATATTTCCTTATGTACTGTACATGTTATTGTAAATAATATCAGTCAACAGTTAAGTAAATTTCAATATATTTTTATTTGAACTGATAAGGTATTTTATTTCGTTAATCCTTCCTTGCCTAGTCATCGAAGATAAGTTTAGGCTGTGAGATAGACTTTGACCGCGGCGTTCAAAAGGGTAATATCGTAGCGGCTTGTTTCCCATCCATCACATAAAGGCAAAAGTTTGTGAGTGTGTTTGTTACCTCTTCACGCTCAAACGGCTAGACCGATTTTTATGAAATTACATATGGAAGTAGCTGACGCCATGGATTAACACATACGCTACTTTTCATCCCGAAAAAATGAAGCGGGTGCAACGCCTACACATCGCATGGCGCAGCTAGTACACATATACATAGATTTGTATGGCAGACGTTTTACGTCAAACAGAGCCTCTATTGAAGTGTATAGAGGTAAGTAGAGTAGGGTAGAAAGGTCATTTCAGAGGCAAAACCTAATGATTTTTTTTCCCGTAGATAACTATTAAACCTTCGGACATCATTTATTTGCATTTTTTTATAAAACCTTGTCCTACATTAATTTTTCCTGTATCGTAGCTGAGTTTCACAAACATGAAATACGACATAAACCAAAACTTAAACTCAAGATATATTTTGGCGAATAACTTTGGAGTTGAGCATCTGCGAATCACACAATTTTTCTTGGGACCTAAAAACATAACTGGCGAAAAGTGGGTGTCATCACCCTGTATCACGCACGCACAACATCACGCCTGTATTCCCCGAAAGGGTAGGCAGAGGTGCACATATAGTACACCCACATTTCGCCAGTTATGTTTTTAGGTCCCAATGAAATAGGGGGCGAGCCTATTGCCCTCAACCGGGCACAAATCCAGACTCCGTGCTGCTACTGAGAATTACCTAATGGAAAAACCCAGTAACACTTTTGCCAGACCCGGGATTCGAACCCAGGCCCTCGTGCTCAGCAGTCGCGCTTAGCGACCACTGGACCAACAAGGCAGTCTCTACACTATTGGTATCTAAATAGATACTTAATAACGATATATAATAATAGTCTATATGCCTATACATATTGCCCGCAGGATAAAAGGCCACTTCTCGTATAGAGAAGGATTCAGCATTGATCACCACGCTAGTTTATTGCGAGTTGGTGATTTCAGATAATTTATATTCAGATAGTCAGTGGTGTCTTAGAATATCTTAGAAAGTATAATATGAACTTAAAAAGTCACATTGATACTTGCCTGAGTTCGAACTTGCAACCTGCATAAAAATCCAGTACGTTAACCACTAGGCCACCACAACCTTCTTTTATTTTTAAGCTTTATTTATTTACAGGCTTTTATTACAAAGTAATATGTGAGCCCCATCGTACGACTTCTTAATAAGTATGATTTGACTAATACTCTGGCCAGGGCTAGCCGAGAATAGGGTGAATTGAAAGCTTATATGAGAGACCTTTACCCTGCACCGGGCAATAATTAGGCTGTAGAAAAAAAATGACAATGCTAAAATAGCGCTTACTGTTATGGATATGATCATAGAAGAAAGTCTGTTAGACAGAAGGAAACATGCAAGTATTTATTCTGTATTCGTTCTTGTAGCTGTCTGTCGGCTCTGATTATAAAGACTATAAGTTTATAATTAACATCCTAATAGTACACAATTATTAAAAAGTTGGATGTAAATTACCTACGAATTTATATTTATTTATTTATTAAACAAAAGGTCGTAGTGGCCTAGTAGTAACATACCGGATTTTCATGCACAAGGTTGCAAATTCAAACCCGGGCAAGTATCAATGTGACTTTTTCAATGTTATAAATACTTTCTTAGATATTCTAAGACACCACCGACTAGCGGTGACGGAAAACATCGTAAGAAAACCTGGATTTAATTATCTGAAATCGCCAACCCCCAGTGAGCTAGCGTGGTGATCAATGCTCAATCCTTCTCTATAAGAGAAGAGGCCTTCGCCCTGCGGTGGGACAATTATAGGCTGTTATTATTATTATTAATTAGTGCAGCTTTTAGCCACTTACATTAAATTTAAGATAAAACTATATATATAAAACAAAGAACAAACAAAGAGAGAGAAATTAATAATACAATATTGATTTGTATACTATAATATTACAAGTACCTATAGGTATACAAACGCAGGATATTTACCATAATTCTGTCTGTCACGTTTTCGATACAGTAGTACTGCAGGCGCCACGTTTGGTAATAAACTGAGTTATACTGCCGAATAATCATTGAACATAATAAACAGTAACGCAAAATTAATCGATCCTAAAACTATCTTTACAACGTTCGCACCAAAGAAATAAACACCAATATTTTATTGCTAGTATTTGCAATGATAAACGCAAATTCTTATAATCTGATTACAAACTGATAATTATATTTATGGCTCTAAATTTTGTATAAAAACTGTGTGTAATTCGGTAATAATCATAGTTCTCATTGTTCTTTGTGAATACAAGGTAAGTTATAACAACATTTTGAATTAATATCGGCTCTTGTAAATAATTCAATTGTATCTAGTCTCTATTTCCCTGTTACATCACATGCTTGTATTTTCCAAAGGCTTAACCAATGTTGCACACCTACAAATTCAAAGATCGTACCACCATTTTATAGATGGCAAACCAATCGACATTTGTCAAGTCAATATTAACGCCTTTAAATTCTTCTCGAGGGTATACAAGCATTATGATATCTGTACATTTAGTCTCATATTTCGGAGATGTTAGTAAATAACCCTTGCAGAATTTAAGCTAATAAACCATTTCTTGTTTCGTTTCAGTAAAAAAACTCGTTCAAACACAATGAAAACCTTCGTTGCTCTATTCGCCCTTGTGGCTTTGGCCGCGGCCGCCCCCCTGCCTCTGGTGCAGATCATCGTGAACATCGACGCTCCCGCCAGCGCCTCACCCGCCGAGATCGACCCCACACCAGTGATCGTCGTCCCTGGTGACAAGCCTGAGTTGGTACTGCCCGAGCCCGTGATCCTCCCTGAGCCCACCCTCCCCGAGGTCGTCATCCCCGAACCTGTCGTCCTCCCCAGCCCTGCCGAGCCCGAGTTTATGCCCGAGCCTGTGATCCTCCCTGAGCCCACCTTCCCCGAGGTCATCCCCGCGCCTGTCGTGCTCCCCTCCCCCGCCGCCCCCGAGGTCATGCCCGAGCCCGTGATCCTTCCCGAGCCCGTCGCCCCCGAGGTCATCCTCCCCGAGCCCGTTGTCCTCCCCGCCCCCGTCGCCCCTGAGGTCGTGCCCGAGCCTGTGGTCCTCCCCGCTCCCGTCGCCCCTGAGGTCGTCCCCGAGCCCGTTGTCCTCCCCGCGCCCGTCGCCCCTGAGGTCATGCCCGAGCCTGTGGTCCTCCCCGCTCCCGTCGCCCCTGAGGTCGTCCCCGAGCCCGTTGTCCTCCCCGCGCCCGTCGCCCCCGAGGTTATCCCCGAGGCCATCGTCCTCCCCGAGGCTAGCCTCCCCGAGGTTGACGCCGTCGTGGCTCTCCCCGATGAGCTCAACTAAACAAAGACAGAAGAACTATACGTCTGCAAAATTCCAACGATCTACACTCAAACTGAACTGACGCCAAGTGAGAAATGGACTCAAAATAATTCAAGACAGAATTAAAACATCTTCTGCAGACGATACTGTTATTCATTGTTTACGAGTAATAAATGTATGTTAATAAATTATATGGTTTTATTACAATTTCGAGTTATGATTTAACTTTGACCTTAAAGGTACTAACTTACCTACCAACCCATTAATATCGACACCACATAAAATATATTTCTCTATTAGCATTTGCCGTTCGTGTGAAGTCCCAAATTAAAAGAGAGTATGGGTCTCCCCCCATATTTAACTATCCTACTGGAACTGGTACTACACAAATAATAATAACTTATATAGTGTAATATAGGTATTCATGACACCTATTATAGGGGTCTTGCTTGTATGCTATTCATAATTTTCACTCACCATGTAGTTGGTAGGTTCGCCCCCTATTACATTGGGACCTGAAACATAACTGGCGAAATGTGGGTGTACTGTATGTGCACCTCTGCCTACCCCTTCGGGGAATACAGGCGTAATGTTATGTGTTGTTGGTGTTTTATTTCTATGGAGTTTACAGTCTTGTACCTTTTATGACGCAACAAACATTGTTTTCACAAGTATAGTACCACAGATATAATTTATCTAAATAAATTTGTATCTAAGATACAAATAAATCGATATATAATACTTATGCGATTAAATTTAATAGTTTTATGCAGGATGGATCAATGGATTAGGTTATCTTCTTATATAAAACCATTTTAGTCTTTATTTACATACATAAAGTCACACCTGTTTCCGAGAGGAGTAGGCACTGTTGGCTGAGACCACGGATTTCTACTTGCATCTCTCACCTTCCCCATACCATACAGTATACACGCTCATGGGATAAGGGTATTCATTTACAATTATTTATGCAGAAAAGCGAGTCTTAAGAGGTAAAAGAGGATTGGGCTTGAGGTATGGTACCTAGTAGACTCTCTACCTATTACTCTCAAAAGAGAGGCTTAGCCTAGTGTAAAGGGGGTTTGGCAATCATTTAAAATCCTTACTAATATTATAAACGCGAAAGTTTGTAAGTATGGATGGGTGTTTGTTACTCTTTCACGTAAAGACTACTGAATAGATTTTAATAAAATTTCATATGGAGGTAGCAGACACCCTGGATTTACACATAAGCTACTTATTATCCCGAAAAAATGTAGCGGGCAACACCGCGGGCGCAGCTAGTGTTCTATATACATAGATAGGTAGGTACTTCTTGTTACATTGTTAATAAAGGTACCTTCCTAGTAATCTGCAAGTAAGTACGCACTATTATTGTGAACTAAACCTATTAAAAGGATGGAGAATAACACATAATGCTTAGGTATAAATAGACGTAACTGTGACTTCATAAAATTTCACTGGAGGCTCGGCTAACAGAGTTATAACTCGGTTTTTACGGAGCCGGACGTGCATTTCTTGCGTGAGTTCTGTTCTTGTGGAAGCGAAGGCGAAGTTCTATTGCAAACCTAGTTTTGATTACATACTTCAGGGCAACCGATCTCGTTATTTCGATTTCTTTTCAAAACTTTGAAAAGCAAAGAAATTAATATTGTGAATATGAAAGATTAGCGACTGTCGCGCCCTCTGTTAAACGCAGTCAACTTTTAAATTGTATAATTTGTAAGTCTACTTCTCTTCTATAGTAAAACTAAAGAATCCTTACTATTTTAAATCACTAATTTTGTAGTCGTACAATAGATTAGTTAATGTACTTTGTATATATGTAGCAGCGCCATCTATTAGCAATGTGAAACAGTTCTCAGCCCCATAGTCGGCGAATAATGTACAATCTTCCTCCATTATAATAGGAGACTTGGGTTTTACAATCGAATGTGTCGTTTTAGTTCCTCAGTACGACAACAGATCCAAAGAAATATCACACTAATATTATAAAGGCGAAAGTGTGTGTTTAGTGTTTTTACGCTGAAACGGCTGTACGAATTTTGATAAAATTCGGTATGGAGGTAGATGGCACCCTGGATTGTCACAAAGGCTATTTTTTATCCCGATTAAAATTTAGCGGGTATCACCGCGGAGCGCAGCTTATTATTTTATAATACAGCACATAAATCCCTATAAAGTTGAAATTGAATCCCAGCATTTCACAAAATTGTATTGTTTTGAAAACAAAGCAATAAAATAAAACTAGAACACATAATATTTTTTTATATATTTAACGTTATAGGATACATACACACAGAATAGGGAATGAACACAATTATTATGTACAAATGCATCTAATAATGTTAAAAACTATAACAGCATCATTTTATATTTCCGGTTCCTAATAGTAAAATAACAGCATTACCTATAATTTAGTTCACAATCAGCAACCTGACATACATTGTGTGATTGCTTATAAAAATATGCACTCCTATTGAAATATAGAAGCACAGTTTTTTTCCAGTAATTAGTTATGTACCTAATTTACAGCACAATAAAGACATCCAGATAAAAAGTGGAATATTAAATTCATAATCTTTTTAGACACCGAAATTAGACCCTATCCTGCTACAAGGTTTTGTAGCTCTGAACTTAATTCATTGACGTCAATATTGACCTTAGAATTAGGAGGAGGTGCAGGGGTACTGGACTCTCTGTTACAAGCCTTCTTGTGCACAAACCAGTGCAGGCGCTGGCACTCCCGGTCACAATACTGCACCGATTTGCACTTGGAACACTTTTTAGCCGGCTTCTCCTCCCCACAAGTGCTGCAATATGGGATAGCATCAACAAATCCTCGCTGCCCATTGATAGTACAGTTGATCACTGATAACGCAGGCGGGGGATCTTTGCTAGCCAGAGAAGACACCATTTGGTGGAATGTAGTGCATTCTCTGAAGGGAAATTCCCTCACACAATCCTTAAGGAATGTATCCATTAAATCTAATGAGACTCCATCCTTGCCGGGCTTCAGCAGCTTCTTAGAGAACACCTCAACAACATCATGTTTCTTATCATCTTTGTCAGAATTTGGTTTCTTATCTCTAATGTTGTGGATTTCTCTAAGAACATAAGCTAAGTAGTGGTATTTGAATGCCATCACTTCATTAGTGTCTCCTCCCCGAGTCATTTCCTTCTTGCACAGCAGCTCAAGGGTCTTAATGACTTTCTCAGCATTGTCCAGTAAACTAGGCAAGTGCTGGAGGTTCAGTGCTAGGCGCACAGGGTGGATGTTGACACCTAGCACAAACTTATGAAGAGGGTCCACTAAGATTGCAGGGAGGTATGGCTCTGTTTGTTGACCCTGTAAGGTGCTGTAGAAGGTGAGTTCACTTCGAGGCACGTAGTTGTTGATAGTAGCCACCGTGTGGTGATTACCAACGAAGGCAGCCATCTGCGATGCGGTGCGCCCGACGGAGTTCGTGGTCGTGGACTTGGCTCCAGCGTCTAGAAGTAGCTTGCAGACATCAGAGCTCCCAGACAATGCGCCGAAGTGCAGCGCCGTGTAGTTGTACTCATGCTTCCCAGAGTTCACGTCCGCACCCTGTAATAGTTGATCACATTGACACATAAGTCACAAACAATTACACGTACGTGCCAAAAATGACAATGAAAGTTACGTACCCTATCAAGCAGTAGTTGAACCATATCCTTGTTCCCCTTATAAGCGGCGTGTTGGAGTGCAGTCATACCATTTTCGTCAAAGAAATCTACGGCGCCTTTGTGTTGGGCCAATATGTTCTTAAACTCTATCAAATCATTTTCAGCTATAGCATGAAATATATTTTTATCTGCGCCTGGCTTTTCCTCACTTTTCACCTCCATATCGATTTTCTGGAAACTTTCGTTAAATCGGAATATCGAACGGAAAGATGCTACGAGAAGCAAACAACCTATAAAGTGGTCTGTCAAAGTCAAATTGACAGTTCTAGGGTTGCATGCAGGATAGTTAAAAATGGTACGTAGAACACTAACAACTAGTCGAGTATAATTATCAATATCTACTAATAAAAACCATATTCTACTAAACGTAAAACAGGCGGTACAATGAATAACAATGTAACGCTAATTCTATTATGGTTACGTTTCTATTTTCTATATCTATGCAAAAGCCAGTATTATGACTTATGACTCTTTACATTCGCTACTCAATATTAGTCGCGAGAAAGACGTGAAAGTTTGTCATCCGACCGACTTACTACTTATTAGGTTTCAACTTGTTACCGAAGATTACAAGTAACTATAATCCCAAATGGCAAAATTGACCAATTTAAGTGAAGCTATAATTCTAAATCAATCTAAAAAATCGTTCAGTTCTGTTTTTATTTCTTAATTCGCTACTCAAACGCTATACCTAACTAAATGTAGTTCATTAGTTTTTATGTATGCACTCTTGTAAACCCACAGTCGTAAAAGTAGCTTAATTTTATTATCTGCGTCTCTCGATGAGACATGAAACAAATAGGTGCATAATTTAAAAAATGGTTCTTAATTTTCTCAGGCTCACAGTTTCGATACTGAATTCGTGATATCCTTTTATTTCATTGTTGTTCCTTCTATTTTATTTCAGTGTCAATAAATAATTCTAGTAATGTCTGCATCAACTAATAAAAGGTATTTCTCATATAATATAAGAGTAATCATAAAAGCAGGTTTCTATTCGTCGGAGGTTATGCAGAGGTGTAAAGTATGCCTGGATTTCCCCAGTCCCCGTGTTTATTTGGTGATTTAAACTTTATAAACATCATGCCAGGGTGGTTTGTATTGTAAATGAAACTCGAATAAGTAAGTATAAATTTATTCTAACAATCAGTAGTCATAATGGCTGATATGACTATTGATATAACGTCAACAACTATAAATACGAGCTACATCTGTAATACATCAATACATTTCTAACATCAAAGAACATTTTAAGCAAACTTTGCTAAACTACCAATTAAATTAATACATAAAATGTTAATATTACAGAGAGATTATGGATTGATTAAATATTTGACACATTTGTATTACACTTTTAAAGATCAAAATTACATTAAACATCAAGATTGTGAGATAAATACAACATTAGACATCAAGTAAGCCGAAGTATAGCGCGTGTGGAGCACACCAACTCTTCATTCATGACGAAACAAAAAGTATACTATCCATTATATAATTACTTCAAAATCGTTGTACAATTCACCAGTCCGCATTGCCCAGGACGGAGTGATGAATAGTAACTCAAATAAAAAAAAACTACTTTAAATTATTACATACACTTATAAAAAATGGAGCACATGAATGAATAAATCTAACTACAACATTGAGATATTAAAACAGCTGATTAACATGAGATTAAAAGAGATTAAATTGTGATAATAGACACTTACTATTCACTACAATAAATATAATGTGGGTACATGAACTTTAAGTTCTAACTTATTATAATGATCTAACATTACGTTCGAATAAAGTACGATTTTATTGTAACTATTATCTACACAGCATTTCATTTTTCCTTATATCAAAATTATCGGCTAATTTTATTATGATTATTGAATATAATATTAAAATATCATAGATGCTTATTGCGCTAAAATGACTAAATAGAAACAAATTTTACTATGTGATATTCTTAATATTTAATACTACTAAAAATATTATTAGAGATATATAAATATTATATTAGTACCTATAAGTTTAACAGCCACATAACTAGGCTACAAGTACACGAATATTCAAACTCCTACACTATTAATGCTACCATACACGTTTTTTTTCAAATATACATTCATTATATCTAACATCATTTATATTTATGCTAACATTTATTAGCTATAACAGGAAAACTAATTCGTTAAGTAATTCTGAATTTCAATCTAATTCCTTTGGCTAGTCGATTAGTAAGCGTAAAACAAACGCGCTTCTTTGCAGCTCTAACATTTGTAGTATTGCCAATTTATGAAAATTTCAAAACCTTAGGTCCAAAAAGCATACAGAAGCCTTGTACAAAATTAATTTACTATAATAAAGTAATTAACTATGAATGACTTTGACTAACTATAAAAATGTAGCGCTAATATTGAGTTCTTGTGTCTATAGCATTCAAGAAGCATTTTCATAATAATAATTGTTCCAGCGTCAACCTTAATGCTTGATGGGTCTATAATTAAACTACAGCTAATACTTCGACGGTTTGCTGAATTGTCGGTTCATCGTACAGGCGTTAAATAGTTACGCACAATTACTATACTAGTATTAAAGATTAGACTATACTTTTAAACATTACACGAACAGTAAATATGATTATTTTTAATTAATGTATCTATGAAGAATAAGTACTGGTGACTTTAAAATCCAAGCGGTAAATTTTTGCTCAGTGACCTGCTTAGAATAACACCGTAATAATTCCTTTATAATATATGAGTAATAAAATATTTGAATATTAAATATTGAGTATATATTTTACCTAAGCCTCTTACGAGGTTCTTACCCTTTCGACTCCGCCTTCAAAGCTTCCACTTTACACACTTACAACTATCTTAACCACCACCAATGCCAAGCTTAAAACGACAGATATAAAAACCCCGGGAGTGTACAGAATACCCGGTTGGAGTGTTCGTCGTAGTTTTATCGTATCACCGCGTGTTGCTGCCAATCAAATGGCATATAGTTTGCTGATAAGAAATGTTTGATCCCTCGCGCCTTATAGATTCTTGAGTTTGATTATAGCATGAATGGTTGTTAGCTATCTGTTCTATTTAGACGTAATAGACGTCGAAGGAGAGCTGCGCTCAGACGAGCGCGGGGGCAGACGCGAGGGGAGGGGTTGTGGGGGGCTGCGGGGACGTCGGGGTCTGGACTGTGGACGCGAGGCGGACGCCGCCACTCTCGGACACCACCATGCCGTTGTGCACTGTGCCGTTGCCCTCGGTGTCTGCGTATGGAGTTGTTAGGAGACGCAGACGCTGTGGATTCAGAAAAACAAAGTGTTACTTAATTTTAAGGCAATAAGGTTATGTACGAGGCTTACAATGTATTAACACGAGCATCTCTAATATTATCATCGCATTTTATATGCCTTTCTCCAAGTAAAACTTTGGTATTTAGACAATCCTACAGGAGTGAGAAGTCACTCTTTTCAAAACAATCAATTTATAATTTCTGAAGAACAAATAACATAAGCATAATATACCTATACTATTATTAAAAAACCAGACCATACCTCTACGAAAGTCCCTTTAGCCGTCAGCAACTTGTATATAGCTACAGTCGGGATGCACATCACACTCGATCCTGCGATCGCCCAGCCGAGAGCGTTAGCCCATCCCGGATACACATAAGTCTCATAGCGCAGCGGTTCATAGTCCAGAAGTCCGTAAGCCGTGATGAAGAGGAGAAATGCTGGGGCGGCGAACCGCCAGCAGACTCGCCAGTATAGACCTGGTCTGAAGCCAATCATATCGCGGATATCTTCGCAGAAACGTTCCGTACCTGTTACATACAACATTTAGAAGCTATTAGACATCATCGTTTAAGTATATCCTAAAAAGATATCTGTTCTGAATGAAATTGATGGCAGTGATTTGCGTAGGTACGACATATTATTGCTACGTTTAGAGATATTATGCAAAATTGTTTACTTTCTTATAAAAGTGGCTGTTACTATGTCTGGTCAACTTACACTACTGCAGATCATACAATAGCTTCTTTGGATACTCCTGTAGTATCGGGATAATTCTAATTTACAAGCGGATCAAAGGACCAGAAAATTTAAAATGTATTTTACCGTAAATCCAAGACACAGCGATGGCCTCAAAGAAGACAGCGATCAGGATGGAATATCCTGCGGCATATCTATCAAGCAGTTGGAAGAAGTAGAAACCGCCTTTAGTGCAAGAGGCCAATCCCACGAAGAAATACAGGGTGAAGAGACAAGCTACGAAGATCTCGCGATGGCGACCGATCGGTGGGAACTCGTCACTCAGTGCTGTTATTATTGCTTCAGAGCCTCCGAACTAGAAACAAAAGAAACGGTCAAGTGTTGTAAATTGTTCGTCAGCGGGTAATACTTTGGCAAACATTTTTTTTAATTTGTATGACTTGATTAGAAATTAATATGACTTAAAACTTAAAGTTTACAAATGAAAAAAGTAACCAAGTAGTTGATATTCGTCCAAAAAATCTAAAGAAGATAATACACATAGTAGTTAACTATTAAATCAAATGTATTTTAGGAATACTCAGGTTTTATCATTTCGTAAGTCACTTACAGAGCTATCCAATCCAAGAGTAAGGAGCATCATAAAGAAGATCAAAGCCCAGAAGGTGGATCCTGGCATGGTGGCTATCGCAGCCGGGTACACAACAAACACGAGGCCTGGTCCTTCCGTTGCAACATCTTGAACGTCCCTGCCTGAAGCATGTGCCATGTACCCTAGCACGCTAAAGATCACGAAGCCAGCGATAAAGGAGGTTGCCGAGTTGATCACGCTGGTAAGTATAGCGTCTCTGAAAAATGGTAGCGTATACAAGGACCAGAAAATATTTATTTACTCAATAAATCACAATGTGAAATGTAGGGAGTATTGAGGAGGTACGATAATTAACTTACTTGTACACATTGTTATGGTACTTATTGTAAGACGCGTAAGCCAATAGCACTCCGAATCCCGGTCCCAAAGAGAAGAATACTTGAGTTGCCGCATCCACCCAAACCTGAGATCATAGACCAAGATTAGTTTAAAGTCCCCTCTAAATAATTTACGTAATTGCAGATATAAACGTTTCAATACCTGAGGCTGTGTGATAGCTTCAAAATTTGGACTTAGATAGTACTGAATACCCGTTGCGGAACCCGGGAGCGTTATACCGCGTACCAGAAGAATCAGGAGAACAGCATAAGGAAAGAGAGCCGTAAACCAAACCACCTGAAAAAAAAAACATTTTATTATAGTATATTAAAACCTAACGGCGTACGTTTAAGGGGCATTATTGCGTGTACTAACTTTGCCAGAAGTACTGATGCCTTTCCACAGGGAGAAGTAACAGATAATGTAGACAACGAACAAGCATAGGGCCATGTCCCATTTGATGGCGCCCAAATCGTGGAGGCCTTCGCTCCCCTGCAGTTCTAAGATCGCTCGACTGAAAGAAGATCACGTGTAATGTAACTATAAGGAAATTTAGTATTGAAAATATTAATAAAACTTAATTACTTGACTTTAGCGTATACATTTCTATTTATATACTATAATTAGAATAAATAAATAATTTTATTTATAAGTTCGAATGGAATTCAGGAATCGGGGTCCAAATCGTAATTATTCTCAGTGTTCGAGATAATTTTTATACCTGTAATGGTTAGCTTACTTGAAGTACTCAGAAGCAGCCGAAGTAAACGGAGTGGTTGGAGGAGATCCCAGGGCTGTCGACGAGCTGTTTTGACGAACGCGAGTTTTGTTCATAGCTGAGGCTTCCCAGATTGCTTCGAACTGGAAATATGTATATTAAATATATATTCATAGACACATTGGTTTGTGTTAAGTTATCTATTTTTAAACCTATCATTCTCATGGCCCTTCATAATATGTATTTTACATGTTTTATACTGAATATTTCTTTCATTAATTTTTTATTCAAAACCTGGCTATATCCTAAACCCATCAAATAATTTGAGAAAATATGGCATGGTTACATAATTTGAAATACGACATTCAGACGGCGACACCTTCAATAATACATCACTAAAAAGCTGGTAGACTCACGGGTCGGCAAGCAGGCGTGTTCCACTCGTTATCGCAGTTGGTCCAGGGTAGCATGGTGGTGAAGGAGGCGAAGAAGAACCGCAGCGCCCACGCGATGATCACATTGTAGTAGAAGTCCACGTAGAATGCTATCAAGACTACCGCGTACCCGATGCCTGTGCAATCAATGCTAGTATAACATCGTTTTAATAACGATGCATCAGCAATCGATGAAATATTAATTCACATGAAGATAACATATTTCAAAGAGAGTTTTTATTTTTTTATAAAACATGTCACCCTGTCCTAGTAAATTATCCTGTATCGTGGGTGCGTTTCACATAAGTGGAACAACACTAACTCCCAGACGCGGCACATACAGGCGGATCGCACAAATTTTCTAAATCGTAACTCTGGCTACGATCTTTTCCGAAATACGAATTTACATTTAAAAACATAATCTTAACAAGGTTCCAGATCTGAGAAAGCGTCAATACTGGGAAATGTCATTCAAATTATTGTTAGGTACAATAAGATATTTCAAAATGCTATGACAGAGCATTATGTTTAAAATATGGCTAAAATAATTACTGTCAAATAATCGCCATTATTTACAATTAAATACTACTAATAGTAACACCTAATGAACTTAAATAAAAAAAAAATCGTTACAGAATCGTCCATCGCACGAACCCTCAATCCATTTCAGTCCAAATACTTTCACTCAAACCGGATTTCACCAGCTTTCCAGTCCATTACCAATTTTATTTCTCTCCAAAAATCATATCGCGGGGAAGCCACTCAGAGGGCGACGTGACAATCGCGTGAAATGAAATCAACGGGCATAAGCCGGGCTCGCAAATCTACCGGGGCCTTTTGAGAACGTATGGGACGAGCACTTAAGGGGAGCCCGGAGAATGGTGTCAATTATGGGTGTTAAGTGCGGGGGGCGACGTCCGACTAGACCGCGATCTTCATGTGCCCCATGTTTTGCATGAGTCTTGAAGTTGATGTGAGGTTTTGTGAAGTTTTGTTTGAACAGGAAGTCCAGAAGGACATTTAAACATAAGCCTATCTGAAAAGTATGATATTTAAGTAACTTATCAATGTAGTTACACGCTTGTATGTGTTATAGTAGATCTATACGTAAGCAGATACTGTTTTAGGCAAGAAAAAGCTTTAAGCATAGGGTGAATTTCCCAACTTTTGTATAAATACAAAAACAAAGATGAGTAACTAGTGGTAGGCATTTCTAAACCTCACTTTTGTGTGCTCCGAGCCTAAGCTGATTCAAGCTCAAAGCCCAAAAAAATTAGTAATATTCAACATATAATTTCATTCTGTATGCAAAATTCTTTATCAACACTAAAATAATAAAAAGCGTATTCAATAATTAATTTCCTTAAGTTCCCTTTTCTTAAATCTACCACATCGTTCCGCAGTTCGTCCAACAGTGCTCGACCACTCTAAGTGGTGCGCGCCATAACTCTAGATCGCCAAGTGCGGCGAGTTCACCATTCCGATGACATTAGTCGGTGGACGTGACCATTACCCCATAAATCTAGCATATAACTCGCACGTGATCTCGTAAAACTGAAGCGCATACCTACTTTGGTACAAAGAAATCATATGACTTTAAATTATTAGCTCCATCTTTCATTGTTTGTACCGTAGACATCTCACAGTAGTCAGAAAAACTGGGTGTATAATAAAATTATGATTATAAAATCCCTGTGACTAATATAGAGTATAAAATATCGTGTAGAATAAACTCCCTTTCTCCTTATTAATACCTACTCCTATAAGAATAGCAGCAAATGGAAATCAGTGGTCACCGTCGGTCACAGAGAATGAAGCTGACGTTATTAGTCACTGCAATTTTGCATAAATAAGAGTCGGGTAGTTCCCGAGCTTCGCAGGCCTTAAATGGACACGTTCATTAGTCGCCTTATGACGGGAGGACTTCCAAATGACGAGAGCAAATGATAACATTTTAACTTCCAATTAAGAGTTTGTTTAAAAAGTACATCTGGTAAGTACACATCTACAAGTAGTAAGTAGTAATCATCGCTCTTAAAGATACATAAATAGAGATGTTTTTAATGCAATCAGTTAAAAACTTAGTTTCCATTGTTTGTACAAAAATCTTAGGAAAAACTTTTACATAATCCCTAGCATAACCGGATAAACATACATATATCTAGTGGCAACTTACCTTTAAAGAGCGGCACGAGCCTACCCCAGCAGGTGATAGCGCCCTTCCGATGGAACTGCCCAAGCGCCAGCTCCATGTAGAACAGCGGGATGCCGCCCACCACCAGCATGATGCAGTACGGCACCAGGAAGGCACCTGGTGTATGAGAATAAGTAACACATCTTTGATTAAGCTTCTTCTTTACGTGTGTTCATTGATGAACTGCCTCAACAAGCTGGAAAAGTCACCTGATTCAAGAAAATTAGTAGAATATGATTATACTTTTATTATTTTGATGAGTAACATCAGTATGTTGCATAGGAATATATCAATAGTCTTGGTTTAGATTTGCTAGCCAGCAAGAACATGGCAGGCTTGACTGTGGAGGGCGCGGACAGACGTACAATTAGCTACATACTGTCGTATAAGGATCAAATGGTACTAAAGTTATTTAAGCTTATATCTTTATTCGGTTAAAATTATTGTTAACCTAGATACATACCTAACTTGATATTTTAAAATCGTAACGTCTCCTTATTTTACCTTGAGAATAATTTAGGTTGCCACTTTAATAAATGCATTTTCTCGTTTCTTGGACCTTAAATCTAAGTCCCAAAGGGCAACGGCCTCTCCCCTAACCTTTTCAAAGTATAAGTAAATCACCGTCTCTCAATTCCTATATTGTTCTCAAATCACAACTAATCATTCTATAATAACGTACATTTTTCAGTCGATTGCCCCCGAAGAGTTCCGTCGACTCAATCTGAGATCGGCTCGTAATACTGGGACAATAATTTCATATCAGCCCCGAGAGAGCGACGCAAATTGTACTCTAATTGGCCTTTTAAGGCACTCCCATTCGCTTCCAATACGCTTTTATGAAACTTGAGATGTTCAGACTCATTTATGTACTCAGATGTAGGTGTTGTGCATAAATTAACATTATGTTTATAGGTATTGTTTTAAGCTAACCATGCAATTCATGCATATGCATTAGATTGTTTGCAACGAACCATAAAAAAAAAATATAGATTAATAAGAAACATGGAGGAAGGAAAGGGAGGCCTTTGCCCTGTTGTGGGACGATCATGGCTGAAATAATGATAATAAGAAACGTCGAAACCCTACCAACTTCGACGTATTATACCTAAATCTTGTCTACCTAAATGTCGACATTATAATTTTTTCCTTTTTTAACATTAATAGCCAAATGTCTTCTAAAATGGGCATCTAGGGTCTTAATTGTAAGCGTTTCTAAAAGGTTGCATATAAACTCTATTATTGGTGACAATTTGAATGTACTTATCAAGGTTTTAAAGATAGATTAATTTAAAGTCGTTATATTAGTGGAACACAAACATTGTTAGTTTAATGTCATAAGGTGATGGTTGTAGGTACTTCTAAACTAATTTTCGTCAACAAGACAACGACGAGAATTTCGTAACAAATCTCTCGCTTACATTAATCAAAACTGTGACTAAATGCAATGAGGGCAAAGGATGAAGTCAAACGTCTTTGCACGTGTGTCGACGAGTTCCAAGTAAAATATTAATGAATAACGAACACAATTGCTAAATGACGGACTTCCGTAGACTAATTGGGTAAGTATAATACCCACATAATCCTCGGGCCGCTTGCAGGGCGCGCATTCAAGCTTAATCAGACATAAATGCGGTATTTTAAAGTGCGGGAAATTACGCGAAAATTATTTTAAGCTTGCAAGTTCGCGGTGAATGTACATACGGTACGTGACTGTATGAGAAGATTTTTCTGCATAGTGCATTATTTCTTTGAAGTTATAATAATGTACCTACCTAAAAGAGGTTTTATGCGATCCTGAAAAAAATATTCCCTAAAAACTTTACTTATGCGTAATAGGAAATGTACAATCCCTCAACTGGGCATGCGAGTTTAACCGTCAACGCAAACCAGAATGTCATCTCAACAGAAATAGACGCACATTAAAACATTAAGGTCATTCGTAGGTCGGACTAAGAATGAACAAGACATAAGTACCCACACAGAGCTATGCGTCTTACCGCCTCCTTGGGGAGATAGGGGGAAAAATGGCTAGGATTTACTTTACTGCCGGATGCAACAGGTCGCGGATAAAAGGCATTCCGGCCAAGACTCTGTAAGTCGACGGAGTGACTTCGGAGAATCTTGTGTCTCTTAAGTGTGGGGATAATGGGGCTTTATGGAATAGTGCGGCTTTTCGCCGTGATAGGGTGCTTTAATTTTTAAATGATACGGGACGTATATTAAGTGGTGATCGTTGAGAATTTCATCATTGGATTAGTGTATGGTATGTGTGGAAAATATTTTATCTTATCGGTATTATAAGAGGTCATTAGATATAAAAGTATATATTATTTTTCGAGCGTTGACATTAACTAAGTAGATACAGTATAGGGTATTGTGGTGGCAAAAAGATTTGGCAGTTAGCAAGCTGGTAGCCTCGGTTGACTGCTTAGGATACGGTTTACGATAGCATCTGTTGTGATTGCTCTCTTATAAAATTAAAAGATAAAGTAGAATCCAACAAGCATTAGGTAAAATAACTTTATCGACGGCTTAAAATTCTTGCAGAATTTAATAATTTCTTTTTAAACCCCTGCAGTTAAGTTAATCGGATCTCGATTTTCAAATACATAGACAGATAGCGTTCATCGATTGTTACGTTGTAAGGTGCGTAATCGAATCGTCTCAGTTCCGATGGAATCCGGGAGGTCCCTGCGGACCAAAGGCCCGGCCGGATGATTGGGTATTACGAGATTACCGCCGATAGGGACATTAAATCATCTACACCGTAAGAACGGGATTGTCTCGAACTGAAATGTTTATGGAATTGTGATTTATAGACTACGGCGCCGATACTTTGATTTCAATTAAGAGTTTGTGGGTTGATTCGCTCTTCGTTCGATGATAGCTGCCTTAGGCTACATCCTTCCCTCAAAATGATTCAAAAAGCATATTGGGTGGGCCAAAATCCTGGTTTAATTGGATCGAAGTTAATAGCAATACATAATCTACGCATTAATGTTACTTTCAACGCAGATTACATCATTCTGGTTGATGTATAACGTAATGACGTCACATATGCAATTTAAACTCCCTAAAGAAGATTTGATTTTCTATTTCTACATCTGAGAAATTATTATTAGAAATTATAATGAAACGAAAAGATGCGGATTTTTAAAAAGTCAACGCCAGCTTTCTAATATTATTTACGTAGAAAGAAATAGGATAATGTACTTCATTAATTAATTTCCTTCGTATTAAAATCCATCGAAATCAAAACAATAAACATACGCTCAGTCAAGTTGTCATATCGCATAATAATTACTGCGTTGGTGTAAGGCACTGGCCCACGTCAGCCATGATGGATGGGCTCGCTCACATGATGAAGTGGCGGCCGAATCAATTAGTACGGAACCACTGTTGTGACGGAACGCCGGTATAAATCAAGGGCATTCGGAAAGGGTAGTTGTAATGAAATTGTTAGCACTTAGCAGGTCCTATAATTGATTGGGATAATTATTATAGGGTTTAGCAGCAGTTCTGATAGTTAACTTGAAAATTAGTAGAAAAATATTCTTAAGAAAAATGCAAATCATGAATGATAAGAAAGACCGCGTAAAATATAGTACAGGTTATTCAAAGTTAAGTAAACTGACAAGAAGACTGGAGGCATTACTGAAAGTTACATTTAAAAGTAACGATAGGTATGTACATGCTATAATCATTAATCACCTAATGACCTGACTAAACTATAAAATAGACACCAAACAAATACCATCTCTAATAGTCTTCATTGATCATTTCCCATCGGATAAAATGTATTACACTATCGAGCGACTTCGAAGTTAATTTTATCGAAGCGATCGCCATTTTCCAGCTACACGAGCAGAAGACGAAGATCACATTTCAACAGTTCCCGAGAATTGCCATTTAATTAGATCACGGCAGACGCGGCCCGATCGGCCTTTGAAAGGATGACCTCCCCTCTCCATTAGCTTATTACCCTCTCCCATTATTGCGTTACTAATTTTCCTGCACATCGGGAAGCTAACGAAGTTTTCTCAGCGTAAAGGACGCGTTTTGATTGTCAATTAATGGCTGTTGGACGCCAAAGGGTGCACGACGGACGATCAAAGCAAAGACCAGGATGCAATTAGGTATGTGGCAGAAACTTTGTTATAAGCCCAAGTATTTGAACGTATCGCTCACTATAGAACAGTTTTCCAATTGGGTCGAGGTCTCGGGGAAGACTCCTTGGTATGTTTTGCTCTCGTTAAGTTCAATAACCGAATTAAATATTTGCTTGTGTAGTGTAAAAGTAATTTTATGTAAGTATTAGTAGAAGATTGTTGGTACCGTATCTCTCAATAAATATAGTAAACCATAAATTTTAACATCGATAAATAGGTGTAAAGTTGGTTCCTATTAATAATATTGATTTCTATTTAAGATGCTTTTTGTGCAGTTTAAATTATTAACATATCTTGTAGTTGAATTAGTGAATTTCAGTTTTCCTATGTACCAATTGTAAAATGGCCATTGAAACGAAAATTCTAGGTAAATGATCTGTTCTAAATATGAAGACGACAAGTAATTGGAGAGACACTAAATTGTTGCTACGTAGGTAATCTTAGTTCATTTATAATACTTAAGTAATACGACAAAGGCAAGGCTCTAAGGTCAAAAGAGGATCATAACTCTAAAGCTAAATGTTTCTCTCTGACTTGACGCTGGTAAATAATCTGTGGCCAAAATCATCAAGTCATTTTGACAATGTTGTGTAATTTTTAAGTCTTTTTTAAGCCTTTGCCTAATATTATTTTATTTCTCGTTATTTTTGTATTTATTTTTCAGTTTTAAAAAAGTCACCATGTCATCCGATTCAAGTACCGTACAACAGCCTATCGAAGTTCTATATGTGGCAGAGGATGATGTGGTCTCAGAAGATGATCCGCCGATGACTGAGTGGTCTTCACTCGAAGTTGTTATCCCAGAGGAAAACAAGAAGAGATTATTGTATGCTGATGGACAGTACTCGCCGGGGAGTGGCGAAATATGTGCCAAGTACATAACTGTGTCTATAAGCTCCATCTACAGTCACGCGTATTACAACTACCCAGCCGTTACTGATCCTGGGATCAAAGAAGCTCTCCTTGTCCCCGAACAACCTGTCATATACCCAGACGATGGCCAAGCTCTTTATTTAAGCTTATGTAAAGAAATGAATATTTGCCCAGTGGCATTGTTTCATAAAAACTTATTACATTCAGAAATTAATATAAGTCACTATGGCGTCAACCCGCGAGGGGTTCGGGCGATGGCTAAAGCGTTACAGTACAACAAAAATGTGTTTCGTTTTGATCTAACTGGAAATTTTCTTAACGATGATGCCTGTTACCACCTCGGTCGAATGCTGAATTCTAACATTACATTGTCAGAGTTAATTCTAGACGGTTGTCGTATCGGTGCGTCGGGGATTTTACGCCTGGGAAATACTTTACGAACCAATAGCACATTAAACCGCCTGAATATTGGTAGGAATGAACTTGGTGACGCCGGCGCAATACATTTTGCGCATCAGCTATTTAGCGGTGCGACTGTCAAAAAAGTGAATTTAAGCAACAATAACTTAGGGAGACATGCCGCGCTCGCCTTCGCTGATGTTTGGGAGTGGAAGAACAGATTCACACATCTCGACCTCTCGTGGAATAACTTCTACCATGCACCGTCTACTGTGAAAATGTTGGACAGCTTGGCATTGAGCCAAGACTTGGAAGAATTAAATCTATCTTACAATGCAATTGAAGGCGAACGTATGGCAAATGCAATCAAAAATTTAATGGTCATCCCGACACTGGCGGTCTTGGATTTGAGTCATAATCGCCTTCAACATGAAGCTATAGAAATAATCGCTTCCAATTTATTTCAGGCTAAAAAGCTACACACACTAAATCTTTCTTTCAACCCATTATCACCTCAAGATGCTTTAAACGTTCTTCAGAAATTGTTACGGCCTCGAATCAAAATAAATCATTTGATCATGGAAAGCATATGCGTTGAGAAACCATTCGTAGAACTACTAGCGAGGGTAAAAAGGATGAAATCCCGCAAAAATTTCGTTTGTACTTTCGATACAGTTTTAGGAAACTGGACGGTGGTAGAACCAGATGCAAGGAAATTGATTCTAATGCGAGCTCAGTACCTCGGCAAGGCAGCCAGGAGGAATAAAGTTGACACTGCGCTGTATATGTTAGGTTTAGCAAAGGAATTGACGAGGTCCATTCCAACCAACGACTTGGTGGAGCGGCTAGAACTCGATCATGTGCCTCTAGATGAAGGTCTAGTTGCAGAGTTGTCGTGGGTGTTCCCGGGGCCGAAGACTCCGAAGTCGCGAACGATTAATTTCAATTTAATCGCCGAATATATTCATAGGATATGGCCGGAGAAGCAACTCCCGCCGACTCCGCCCCCGGAGCCCGAGCCGGAGCCAGAGCCCGAACCGGAGAAACCGGTAAAAGGAAAAGGAAAGAAAGGAAAGTAAAGATATCATAAACACCAATCAATCTTTTATACCTTTTAATTTCTAAACTACTTTTATTTTATAGTATGTACCTATTTGTTTTAATGTCGTTTGTAATTTCGTAAATTACTATAATATTTTAGATTAGTTTTATTTTTAAATCTTATACTACTTCTTACTTATTATCTTCTAGCTAAATGTTTATTTCTTAATTTGTTTATATTACCTTGCTAATTTTATTTTAATAAATTATAATTTCAGGTCCCTTTTCTTACATATCTTGTTGTTTTTTTCCTCCTAACATCACTATCCCCTAAATACCTTTTTCAATTTCTTATGAGTGCCATGTCCGTAAAAAGTAGGTCGCGGTTCTTGCATTTATAATTTTAGTATACATAATAATAATGTAAGCCAGTATCATTCGCTTGCATGTTGGTTATTCCAAACCATTAAAGCCTCTAATAACGATATTTTCATCGGTACCTATTGGAATTTATAATAGATAATTAACTTGAATTATAAAAAAACTGGGGAGGCTTTTTAACACTGGACGGCAGATGATGATAAAGAATCTGCAAGCGGCAGAAACCTAAAACCTTTGATAAGAAACATATTTATCAAAGTTAAAACTGGTTATGATTTTAAAATTTATCATTTATATCGGAAAAGACGTAAAGAAAATGAATTTAAATCGGCCAATCTTCATGAAAAAAATTCAGGCGTAAGTTAGTATGCTTACAAATCGCCATCGTAAACCACTAGTCTACTTCAAACAAAGTATTCACAGACATCGGTATCTTGCGCACATAAGACAGCGAATTCCGGTATTTCCCAAGTGCGCATATTTACGTATCGCATTCACAGCGGTTGAATCAAACAGATCTCATCTTAGCCGTTTCCGGTGGGTTTCGCGTCCTTTGGCCCAGAGCGGCTCATTTCCGTAGAGCCTGCTCCTGGCACTTGCAATGTTTGTTTATATAGAATCCAACTAAGACGAACATGGCTGAACATGAATGTAAAATGAATAAGCACTCATTATATAGTTTCGAGACGCATTACGCAATAAAAGGAAGCCTAAATTGTAACAATAAACAATAATTCTGAAATCTATACTTAATATTATTAAGCTGAAGAGTTTGTTTGCTTAAACGCGCTAATCAACTACTGGTCCGATTTGAAAATGATTTATTCAATTATTATTTAGTGTTAGATAGCCCATTTATCGAGGGAGGCTATAGGCTATAAAAATTCGACATTCACGCTGACGGAGTCGCGGGCGGAAGGTAGTGTAAGTATTGACTGATTTTACATATACGTTAGTTTTTATATAAATGAAGGCTGTTTATTTACATCTCCGTACACTCACAACAATCTTGTAAATTACGTCGGTTAACCAATACTATTATAATGGGTTTGTGACATTTAAAACATCGGAACAGAATTTTGAACATTTTACAATTTACCTTTGATTTGTAACAGTTGCTGTCGACTATAAGTTAGAGCGCGTATAACACAATTACATGAGTGCTTCCCATACAGGGAGAATGTGAAGCCTTCAATTAGCAAGCCGCCGGTGTAAGCGCGGCGCTGGCCACTCGAGGCGAGAAGCGAGGCGAGGCACAAGGCGTACGATTGTTAACGGCCTATTATGCCTCGAGAGCTCTACGCCGGAGTTAACGTGCATTCACACGGCGAGGCTTCAATGAATCCTACAAATGATTTTCCGACGGTTTAGACTTTATTGAGATCTATTAGAAATATAGGAACCTATATGCAACGTACCAGCGATAGGACGTGAACGTGACTGCTACTTACAACCCTGGACGGCAACTTAATAACTATCTGACAGACACAAATAATACCTATTCGACAAACCTGCAAACCATTTTCTAATATCAATCCTTTTCAATCGAAGAACTTTTCACGACTAATGACTACAGATTAAAATAAGCCAAGCAACTCTTGTCTTAGTCGGTGTAAAGCCACTATAAAACAATGAAACACTAATCACGTTGACTGAAGTACCTATCATCCTTTAGTAACAAGAAGAGCTCAAATTATTGCCGTCAAGTGTGCTGTCTAGTGTTCAAGCGTCTATGACGTGAAGGAAGCCGGCGGCGAGACGCGAGGCGGACAATTAGCGAGGCAAGAGGCACTTAGTGCTGTTCAGAGCTCAACCGCGCCCCTCTAGCCTCCGACACCACGTATCACGGATTATGAGGTTAATTATAGAGGTGTCCAAAATGTATTAGTAAAAGATCGTCAGGGCAATGATCGGAATTTAAAATATACATAGATTCTCACCTTATCACTTGTGTTATATGTCATTATTTTCAGATTAAAAACTAAACCGTGCCTGTATTAGAGGCGGCCTTTTAATACGAATCTATATTTTATATTTGAAGTTTTTTTGGAATAATAATGTTCTCCTGACCAAAATTCGGTGACGGCGGCCTGTCTAAGCTGAGGCTAGCCAACTACGCAGGAGATATTATAGTGCACAAGTGTGTGCGCAAACACCCTATTCCCTCACTCTCACAGTTCGATGGGACGGTAGACCGACACGACTGGAGAGAGATAAGGCGCAGGACCAACGGCTTAACGTATCTTCCGAATCACGGGGGGTCTCGACATGTGAAAACGGTCACCCACCATGAGACTGACCGGGAATTTGGAATTGTTCCTGGTTTGTGGGTGTTTGGTAATATAGTTTTAGTTAAATAGAGGTATTTTTATAGATTCTATATTATAAATTATTCTTTAATACAACTAAACGTTATCTCCACTGATCGCGTCATCCTAACTGATACAATTTACTTTTGATTAGGTATACGTAATTTATGAACTTATCATGAACCGATTCTGTTTGCATGATGTACCGATCACTTTATTAAATGACTCATTGGTTGCAAGAACGTCATATATCACAATCAACGTGGCAGGGGTCAAACTATAATTCAATTTAGATGAAGTACCATCGATACGAAATGACTAATTGTGAACTATTAAATCTCTGCTGTTCGGTGGTATTATATTAAACCTTCGTAGCTTGAAACGGACGTAAGATGTGTGTAGCAGTGGAGTAAAGTTCAAAGAAGATTGTAATTCTGACAGTAAGAAAGCCCACCTTATCATCTAAACACATGACAAGAAAACGTTGCAATGTGACGTCATTAACCGTAATACCCATAGATATTGGATCCTAGTGGTTCCTTCATATACTTGGTCTGAGGTAATACCCGTTCCATTGCATCCATCCATCTTCAGGCGGCAAGACCTCCACGTCCAAGTATAGATCTTATATACCTGACAGTCAGAGGCGAGGTCTACAGTAACTCTGATAACATACAGCGAGAACTTCACCTCCAGGTTTTTTTAACCTTCGCCCTCAGGAACTTCTCCTGTATCGTGAGTGTATTTCACAAACGTAATATCACAAATACATACATACATACATAAAGTCACGTCTGTTTTCCTGAGGAGTAGGCAGAGACCACGGATTTCCATTTTCTACGATCCTGGCATACTTCTTTTGCTTCTTTCACACGCATCACATTCCTCAATATCACAAATGAACACGCAGAATCTGGACAAACATCTGTGGATCACGAATATGTGTGTGTCTTGCGGGAATCGAACCGCAGTAGTCCAATTGCTTAGCCACTGAGCCAATCAGCGCCTTCTATGGGTCCTAGTCATTAGGGCAGGCACTTACCGCCGCCATTCTTGTAGCAGAGGTAAGGGAAGCGCCACACGTTGGCGAGGTCGACGGCGAACCCGATGACGGACAGCAGGAAGTCCACCTTCTTGCCCCATGTCTCGCGCTCGCCGACGCCCGGCGTAGGCGTCTTCAGCGCCATCCTACTGCCCAACGACACGAAGCCGCCACACCCTGCGGAAAAAATAATCTAATGTACAAACATAGTACATCACATCAACATGTATAGCACACCGGTGTATGTTATATTTCCCCAGTAATGTTATAGGACCTAATGTAATAATGGGCAAGCCTATTGCCAATAACCGGGCACAAATCCAGACTCCGTGCTGCTAGTGAGAAACCCAATGGAAAAACCCAGTAACACTTTCCCTTATACGGAATTCGAATCCAGGAGCTCGTGCTCAGCAATCTACTAGACCAACGAGGCAGTTCTAAATCTAATTTACATTTTACATATTATAAATATTACATTGGGACCTAAAACATAACTGGCGAAATGTGGGTGTACTAAATGTGCACCTCTGCCTACTCCTTCGGGGAATACAGGCGTGATGTTATGTTATGTTATGTATATTATAAATACTTGGATAACTATACCCTAATCTATAAACAAGTATTTGGTATGAAAGGAAATGCCCGATAAAGTGCCCTTACATTTTCTTCGTCGAATGGCATCAGAGATCTTTCAATAACGCTGCACAAGATTCTAGATTCCCACTTGTATTATTTACTAAAAATTTGATTAAAGCTAAAATACAAGATCTTGGACTATGACCAAAATAAGTGGAAAAACACCTCAAAAACATAATACAATCAAGCCATAACCGATTAAACGGAAAACAAATTCCATTTACACCTTTTAACCCTCAACCACCCAAACTACGCCACTTGACCTTTCATCCGAGTGTTAATTAACTGGGCAGAAGTATCGCGAGTGTTCGTAACCCTCCATTACCAGCAGAGGCATAATGAAGTGACAAATGTTATAACACGCCGCGTGACAGAGGGCCCGCACTTCAGCCGACGCGACGCGCTGCCCGCTCGGTGGACGTAGGGTTGACAGTCGTGGAAAATTAATATTAGCAAGCTGTGAGTTTTTTTTTACCGTTTTTAAAGTGAAATGATTTTAAATAATTACGTAATTCTTGTTTGTTCATTATTTGATTTTGTATGTCTACTGCATTAAAAATGGTTACTTTGATATTTTCTGACATACAATTGAGCACTTCACTTTAACCTAAATTGATAAAGGAAACTTGAAAAATGATGGACACGAGCGGGACTCAAAGCCGCGACTTTCGCCGTACCGTGGCGCCCGCCATTCCTACTGAGCCATTGTGTCTTTAAATTTCGTTAATTTCGTGTACGAAAACTTTGTAAACTAAAGATATGATGACAGTTTCTAGTGGACTAGCAAACGCTTTTATCAATCAGATAAAACTCTTAAAGTATATAATAAGTATTCAATAGAAAATAAATATCAAACTTGTGACAGAACACCTTTTCCTATGTGTCCGAAAATCTGTAACTGTGGCAGCCCTACAGCGTGCTCTCTGTCCAGTGCGTCCGAGTGGCTGTCACGTCCAGCACGCGCGACGCTCCGATTAACCGACGCCGATTTTGCGACGAAAAACCGCACGTCACCGCTAGCTCTCGCGCACCACTAGTCGACAAATTGGATTCCGAACTCGACAGATATTCATTACTATGGGAATATTGGAGGGCCAACTGCATTTTATTTCGGACAGTTTGAATTACGAGATTTAAAACGTGATTGGATGGTAATATATAACATCACGCCTGTATTCCCCGAAGGTACAGCTCCCTATATATCGCCAGTTGTTATAAGTCCCAATGTAATAGGGGGCGAGCCTATTGCCATCAACTGAGCTTTAACAGTCCAGACTCCGTACTTGTCCGACCCGAGATTCGAACCCAGAACCTCATGTTTATAAAAACAAAATATGTTCGTGTAGTAATGGAAATACCGTAGGTGACCAAACGATGGTAGGTATATAAAAGGTAGATAGTGACAATTAAATTCCGCATATCTTGCGACCATAGACTCATAGCTTATAATTTTAACTTTGTTATGGAATATGTTACATTCATAAACTGTGGGTTATTGAACATGATGAATGTCGTGGTGGCTAGTGGTTAACATACCGGAATTGTATGTACAAGGTCGCAGGTTCAACCCAGGCGAGAAACCATCAATGTGACGTTTTCAATGTCATAAATACTATTTTAGATATTCTAAGACCTCACTGACTAACGGTGCCAGCACTGATAGCCGAGTGGTATGACCGTTGGACTGCAAAGTCAAAGGTAGCAAGTTCAAATCCCGGCACGCACCAATGTTTTATCAAATTTATGTCCATATTATAAATTAATTTGTATGTTGCTAAAAACGGTGAAGGAATACATCGTGAGGATAACGGCACACCTGAGAGATTTTTCAACGGTGTCTAAAGCCATGTCAGAGGCCTACAGACGGTTTAAACTCTGACACCAGATTGTTCATCAACCATACGATAAGATGAAGAAAACTGACTAACGATAACAGAAAACATCGTGAGAAAACCTGGATGTAATTACCTGAAATTACCAACCTACAGTTAGCTAGTGTAGCGATCAATTCTCTGTACGAGAAGAGGCTTTTACCCTGCAGTGGGACAGTTAGTATTAATAATAACTTTTTTTTTTTCTTTTTTTTTTAAAAAAAAACGTCGCCCCACACTAGGAATTTCTCCTGTATCGTAGGTGCGTTTCACAAACATGAAATATTCACATACACAAACACCCAGACTCGGGACAAACATCTGTGGTTCGCACAAAGTTTTGCCCCGGGCGGGAATCGAACCCGCAACCCTTAGCGCAGCAGTCTAATCGCTTAGCCACTGCGCTAATCAGGTCGTCTGTGTTGTAACTGTGGTTAAAGATTTGGTTAGACAAGTAATCTCAAAATACATTTCACAAAACATAACATCACGCCTGTATTTCCTGTAGGGGTAGGCAGAGGTGCACATATATAGTACCTACACCCACATTTCGCCAGTCATGTTTTAGGTCCCAATGTAATAGCGGGCGAGCCTATTGCCATCAACCAGGCACTAATCCAGACTCCGTGCTGCTACTGAGAATTACCTAATGGAAAAACCCAGTAACAATTTGCCCGACCTGTAACGCTTTTACCACAAGACAAACGAGGCAGAAAATATATTTCAACCGTATTTTTTTTTCATTAAATTATTGAACCTATTCCTGGACTCAAAACCATAGTGTGACGTGTTTGCGAGTATAAGAGGATTATTCTTGTCAGAATGTCTGAAGTTCTGTGAGAGAGTTTAACGAAAGGGTTATTATGTATATTTTTATATTGTTAATGTGTTATGTTTATGTTGATTAGTGTAATTAAATATTACATCTTGCTACGAAAGGGCTACGGTTTCCTAGGCTATTTAAAATTACTGAATAAAATATAAGTTTTTAATGTTAGTGCCATAAGTAAAAAGATATGTGGTACTTAAGGGGATAAGAGTACAGATTTTTCAAGACGGTATTAATTATTAAGGACAAAAATCTTCGTAGCAGTTCTTATTTTTTTCGGGACAAGCCCACCACTCGTACCCATTTCTGTAACTCCTGTTCGCTAGGATCTACAATGATAACCATTGAGAACCATCGAGGCCTTTGCCTCTTAGCTTCTTTAAGCTCGAGGCGTCTCGGAGAAATAACTCGACTGTCCTGGACCCCGCAACATCGCAACGTTATTAATCATGAACGAATATATAGGAGAAGTAGGAATATACATTGAGTTCCTACTTCCCTCCATAGTAAGCGGGAGACACAAAGATTAATATGCCAAAAGATTAATCAATAGGGGATTTACAGCTAAGCCCAGTCACCAAGCATCAAGGGTGTAAAAGAAAAAAACATAGTATCAGTTCGACTCTCGTAACTGATAGCAAACAGGTAGGTGGGTTCATTTTATATTTATTTCCTTACTTAAAAAACGACGTCGCCCCCACACTAGAACTCTCTCTTGTATGGTGGGTGCGCTTCAAAATATGAAATATCATAAAGACTCCAGACAAACATCTGCGGGTCGTACAAAGATTTGTCTCGGAATCGAACCCGCGAGCCTTACCGCAGCAGTCCAATCACTGGGCCACTGCTCGAATACACCCGTAAATGTACCATTCGGTTATCATTTAAAACTCACGTATATTGAAACGTGCATAATATCTTTTTGAAATCAAAAGTTTTCTCTTAAAACTCTTTTATCCTACCATACAAATGTTACATAAAGCCAGCACACGCTACGAATAATCGCTACGATTGCACAGCAGTTCAAAGTGCTTCGAAAAACTTTGTGTATAAGAAAAGTGAACTTTTCTGGTCAAACTAATACACCTACGCTACGAGAAGTTTTAAGATATTTAAAAAAATCATACAGTTTTCACACAAAGTTGCTACGAAAGTCGTAACAACTATGTACGCAAACTGTATGGTTTTTCTTAAATATCTTAAAATGTCTCATAGCGTAGGTATATTAGTATGTATGTAGTTTGACCAGTTTTCGTATAACAAAGTTTAATTTTTTATACAAGTAACATACGTAAATCCTACGCTACGAACGCTGCGAAAAATCGCTACAAATCTGCAATTCAAATACGAAAAATTGTGTTGTATATGCATAAACTGTACGATTTATCTACCTTATACCTCAAAATGTCTCGTGGCGTTTACTTTTTATATTTCATAAACGGCCAGTTACACACTCTACGAAAAATCGCTACGATTTTTACAGTTTTACTTCTATAGTTTAAACTGCTACAAAAAATCGTAAAGTGTGTGCGATAACTGTACGATTTTTTAGCTTTTTCTCGAAGTATGTAGCCCCTATGTAACCCATTAATATTAAAAACGCAAAATTTAGTAAGATTTCCGTGAATGGATGTTTGTTACTCCTGCACGCAAAAACTATTTAACGGATTTTGATGAAATTTAATAGCAACATCAGAACAATACACAGTATAATTTATAACAATACTAGCTATGCTTCACGGTTTTATTTAAATACTTTATGGTTAAAACCGTAGAGTACAGCTAGTAAATACTAAGGCGTGTTACTCACTTGCGTGCCGGCGGTGTCATTGACGGCGCCATGTCCGCGCGGCGCCGTGTCTTGGCCAGAATGACGGTAGACGGCGGCGCGGCGCTTGACATGGTGGCTGGGCGTGGAAGGACAAGCCACGCCCAGGATAATGGGCTCATTCCGTCGAGTGTGAACTTATCGGGCTCGAACTAGGACTTGGAAAATGATTGAGTAAAGTATTTTAAAATGCATGGAGAGTTTTGAGAGGCTTTCGGTCCCATATTGTTTTGGAACTCTCGAAAGATTTTTGATAAAATGTAGTATTACATATTATTATACCAGTTAAACTTAAGATATACGACGATTGACGACCTGATTAGCGCAGTGGCTAAGCGATTGGACTGCTGCGCTGAGGGTTGCGGGTTCGATTCCCGCACGGGGCAAAACTTTGTGCGAACCACAGATGTTTGTCCCGAGTCTGGGTGTTAGTGTATGTGATATTTCGTGTTTGTGAAACGCACCCACGACACAGGAGAAATTCCTAGTATGTGTATACGTGGTAAGTAAGCCCCTAATTTACCGTTTTTCAAATGGAGATTGAGTAGAATATTTTTGTATCAATCAGCCCCCTTACCTCTTAAAGCAGGACATTTTCCGTCGTGGAAGCGAGACGCCGCCGCGCCGCACTACACCGTATGTAGCGACGTCTCGCTTAAACGACGGCAAATGTGTCCCGTGGCCCGTGGAGGATAGACCAAGACTATAACGTTTAAAAATAAACGATCTTTTTCTTTATCTTATCTTTATAATCTCCAACGTGTTCGGAAAGCGAGTCGTAAAACAATAGGCCACCTAACTGTTGAAGGATGTGGTGCAGTACACAGACCCGCGTACCTCGACCTAAGGTAGTCATTGTGTTCCCCAGCTATGCTATTCTGAAACACTAACATCATCTCTCACGTCACCTGGCTATGCGCTAGTGTCTTCGATCAAGGATAGACTAGATAAGGGATTAAGAACAAAATCAAATAGCATAAGTGATAAAGTCGTATGTTGGCTACGATTGGAGCATACTAACTTCTAATAAGCCCACCAAAATTTGTGGTCTTATTTCTCGGCCGTTTTTGAAGTGTTGATCGGTAATTTAGTACATTGTTTATCGAAGGCTAGTGTCGAGCTCACGACGGATTTATAAGTGAGTTCGTAAGTGATGCCTTTAGAATAGCAGGGATGGGGTTTGAGCCGGTTAGAGTTCGGCATGCCCACCGTCCGGGCGAGGACGGAGGGAATCCGTGAGGATGGCCTCAACCAACAAAAGGCTTGCCACCAGTAACATGGGACCAACATGGGACTTCAACATGGGACTTCAACATGGGACTTCAACATGGGACTTCAACATGGGACTTCAACATGGGACTTCAACACGGGACTTCAACATGGGACTTTAATATGGGACTTCAACATGGGACTTCAACATGGGACTTCAACATGGGACTTATGGTGAAAAAAAAAATAGCTTAATAGACTCTTAGAGACTCTTAGAATTTATCAAGATATAGAACACTTCTGCTTACTACTTTGTGTATTAATAGTGCTAAGTCATTTGTGTAGTAATAGCATGATTGTTTGAATAAACTTAACTGAATGAACCTCGGAGAATCGTCATTATCATCATCAGGCGGAAGACGTCTAATGCTGAACAAAGGCCTCCGCCTTAGAACGCCACTATGAACAGCCTTCAAGAAACAGTCAGGTTGGAATTTCTTATTCTACTTGATCCTGTCCAATCGCTGGAGGTCGGACATCAGCCTCGAAAATTTCACAGGTTGGAACAGTATATTTCTTTCTTGACATTTAAGTAGGTAAACATAACATAACATCACGCTTGTATTCCCCGAAGGGGTAGGCATAGGTGCACATATAGTACACCAACATTTCGCCAGCTATGTTTAAGGTCCCAATGTAATAGGGGGCGAGCCTATTGCCATCAACCGGGCACAAATCCAGACTCCGTGCTGCTACTGAGAATTACCTAATGGAAAAATTCAGTAACACTTTGTATTGTTCTCAAGTAGGTAATTACAAATCTATAGCCACTTTAGACAGGAAGGTATGTAGGAATTCAATTAATAAAGTTAGGTAGATACCTACATAACTACGTAGTTAATCTGATAAGTCTGAACATAATATGGTACCTAATTAAGACCGACTTTCTTTGTATAAATTGAATGTAAGTAATCAATTAGTGTGGGCGGGCGGGCCGCCCTGTGTCACGATGGGCGGAGCTTTCGTAACCACGCCCCGCCGCAATCCCGCCCACTTAACCTCAATTACGTGTTGTCGCTTCGGTTGAACACTTCTAAGATCCTACTTAAAATTATTTGTCAATGTATGTCTGATTTATGTTTATACATATTTCTGGTGAAAGAAGAATTGTTTGTGAAGATATTTTGAAAGACTTTGGAAACGAGCTACACGATTAAGATTGCATAGTCAGTGTTTAATCCGAATCATTTTGAATATCAAAATACCATGCATGAAGGAGGATGGTAGCAGAGGAGAAATAAGGTACCGAATAAAACGAGATGAATAGGGACTCTAGGAAACTTGAAAATGACTTAAATCGATAAGAGTAAAATTTAAAATACCTAATACTCGCTAAAAAAGCCCGAGTCCATATCCATTCCGTTTTACGCTATTTAATTTACCAATTTCAGTTGCCTTAGATACTGTTGCAGAGAAATTTTATCGTACGAAGATAAACCACAGTTTGGTCGACTCAAAAATATTTTTCACGCTCGGCATTGAACCGAAATCGTGTTTCAAAGAAGTTGAGAAGTAGTAAACAATAAGGTATCCTAAGAATGTACTATCTAGGTACTGGCTGTTAAGGCCTTTTCGTTTTTTTTAAAGAAAAATCGCACCACACTAGGAATTTCTCCTGTATCGTGGGTGCGTTTCACAACGTTACACAGACATCCTGACGGGGCAAACATCTGCGGATCACACAAATTTTTGTCCCGTGCGGGATGAACCCGCAACCCTAAGCGCAACAGTCCAATCGCTTAGCCACTGCGCCAACCAGGTCATCGAAAACTTTTAGTTTAACAGCTGTCCCGAACAATGTGACAATTTTTTTTGTGATCCGCAGATGATGATCCCGAGTGATATTTATTTTTTAGGAAACCAACTACGATACAGTAGATAGCCAGATAGATATACCTAGATAGATATACCTAGTGGGGGAAGACTAGATGATTTAAAATAAAACATAGGTAGATTAGCCTACACCCACGCTTTGCCTGCATTAAATCATTAAAAAATATTTTGAAACTATGAAATTCTGGCCTCCCCACACCTTCCACGACACCTGATCTACCGTGTTTTATCCCTTGTTTTAATAATAATGTTCTCCGGATCAAATTTTGAGCGGTCCATCTCCAAGCGGATAGTAGCCTACACAGGCTAACTACCCTGGAGATATTATAGTGCACAAGTATGCGCGCAAACATAATTATGTGCAGTCCCTGTTTCCTCGGGGTGGCGGACCGACTCGACCGGAGAGATATCAGGCGCAGGACCAATGGCTTAACGTGCCTTCCAAAGCACGGAGAGTCTCGTTATGTGCTGACGGTCACCCATCACAAGACTGACCGCGGCGAGCACGGCTTACCGTAGCAGATCGACTGATCCGCGCGGTACTCACTTAGCTACGAGCCCCCCATTCCTTGTTTTATCGAATAATGGATACCTCTGTCTCAATGTTGACTGCCTCTTAGTCTCTTTATCAGTAATCATGAGGTCCTGAGTTTGATCCCCGAGTCGGGAAAAGTGTTATGGGGATTGTTGACACAGGGATAGTAATAATTATATTTTTGAAAATAAACTGAATATTCGAGTTTATTTATTTTACAAAACGTTTAAGCCTATTAAAACACCATGTTATCAAAGCTTGACTTGTAACCTAGTGTGAATTCTAGGAAATTAGAAACTAGGTACCTACAGTACCCGGCACGTAAGAACGAGTAACTGTCAGTGTCAGTTTGTAATTATTTAATTGTAGAATTATTATAGGTACCTTACTAGTTACGTAACTTTGGAATAGACTGGAATATCAAATATTAAGTTATCGGTCAGCGTTCTTTTTACTTAACGGAAATAATAGGTCCTTACTTTGCTTTTTTTGATAAGTGACAAATGGAAGAGAGAAAAGTAAGAAGTAAGTATAAATAGCAGTAGCAGGAACGTGGGTTCTAAACATTTAATTAGGTAAAGCTACATTTCAAAAATATTCTCACGTTTATAGAACAACAAACAAAATATTTTGCGAAATAGAAAGATATAATCTGTGGCCACCTTGTCGTTTTAAATACTACCATGCACTAAATATTTAAGTAACATGGCAACATTTTTGTATAAGGCTGTCCACTCTCGTCTTCAATTGGACGATGTCTTCCGATCATTTTTTGCTTTAACCAATCATATAGCTCCAAGCACTCAGTGTAAAAATGTCGTCGCGAGTGTAGCTAAGTGTTCGACAATTTCCTATTATTTAACAAACCTAACGTAGTTGCACTCGCTTTAAGTAATATTAACAACATAATTTGTTAAGTTTTCCATTGTCCTGCAAATTAGTTCTGCAGGTACGTGAAATGATTTTACTTTCTCTTTATTAGGACCCATGACAGATGATCCTTGACCAGTGTTTTTTGTATTTGTAAATAAAAACAAAGATGTAGATTATTACACTCGGTGGTTACTGATTGCGTCGATTGGGAGGAAAAGCGAGACGTTGACGTAATCGCCTTGAGTTTATATGTGTTTGTATGCCAGCTGATAATTGAAAATATCAGTCGGAAAATTAGAATCGAAAGTAGTGTCGACGGAGCGATTTCTAAGTGCAATTTTTTCCGTAGATATGGCTGACGAAATGGATCCTTGCGAATGCTTGTGGAACCACGAGCTGGCAATGCGTCGGTTAATATCTCTGGTAAGTTGTTTGGCCTTGTAGTTGCATGTTGGGATGTGTTATTATTAAAGTGGGTGGACGAAGTACCATCCACGTCTACAGTATGCTTGTGTAATTGACTGCTTTTGTTTCTATTTATGTTTATCAACATTGTTAGAGCATCCTCTTAATTTAGAACAGTAATTGCTAAACATTGCACATTATGATCTATAATGCATTCATAGGAGGAAATTATATTGAAATAATATAATTACGAAACATTTAAACTTTCTTCTTTGTGCTATAGTATGTACAGTCGTAACTAAAACTTTGACAGACATTGACATAAAAAAGTGAATTTCGAGTAAAGGTTTTCATGAAATCTACTGATAAGTTATGTTGACAATAGTATCATTGTAGCATAGTGTATTGATCTATTTTGATAAATAAAAAATCTAGGAAAGAATACCATTCTAACACTATGCCATTTTTATTCTAAAATGTGAGAAATTACTTTGTTAAATTATTTAGGTTCAACCGGGTACCAAGTTCTTGCTACTTCATTAGGTAAAAAATTGTTACCATAGCTATCTAGAATAAAAAAAAAATCAAATATTTTCCATAGACTGGAATTAAAACCTCATTTAAATGCACATTTGTTTACATTGATTGTAATAGTAATTTACTACCTATTATAATTGGATTCTAATAGCTATGATCATTATACAACTAGGTACTTGTTAATTATACATCCAAGGTACTGTAAATATTGATATGTTTCAAGTAATGTAAACATAAATTCCTTTCCAACTTGCTATTGTTCAATGGTATTTTAGCCAACTATGTTTTGTGTTAGAACTATGAATTACTGGTCTAACATAACTGAACTGTCAATAACTCAAACAGTTAAATATCTCTTACTTGGCAGAAAAATATTTAAGCAGTTTCTTTCTTTACTTTTTTAGATTTTAAAAATAAAAGGGGTTCGAAAACTAATTACCAACAAATATATTATAAGAATCCAGCCAGAGCAAAGGCATTTTCTCTTACACCGAAGAAATAACCTACTTTGTAAACTATTTACAGAATACTAGTTCTTATTTATTTAATACATAGTGGTCTTATGAATTATTGAAACATAAATATTTTTTATTTACACTAAAAGTACATCAAAACACACATAAAACAGGAACAGTGGTCTAATATTACATGAGGTAGTTACCAAAGTGATTAATGTAACATTTAGCTGCAACAATTGTGTCAAGAGTGAGCAAAATATCCCTAATTTGTTTTGAAAACAAGCACAGCTATGTAACAAACATCCTTGTTGTCATCAACTGACTTCAAGTGTCGCGAAAATAACAGTTGAATAGTTAAAAATAACAATGTTATACATAAAATAGCATTATAATTAATAGTTGCTAGATTACTATTTGCCTTGTATCATTCAGTCAGATTCTCAAAGATTAGAGCTATTTATTTGAATTAGATCGATTAATTATCCTATCTTAAACGTAAAAATTATCTATGGTATGTGTATAGAATAAAAAACCAAAATAAGGTTTTTTTGTTCTTAAACTTGTTTGATAACATGTTTTATTATATTATACTTTATGGTAAACAAATAGAGGAGGCATTTCAAAGTCTATGGTATGGTGAGTGCTAGTTTAAACCTGAACTATGTAAGTCGAATTTTAGTCGAGTTTGAACGCAATTAACACCTAAACTTTGTGGTAACAGAACATTTTAAACCTATTATACAGTTAGTGTTAACTGGGTCTTATCGCGACTGATATACCAATTATTTCACGCTTGTAATTGAATGCGATATTGTTTATAGCTGCCTAAATGTACTACGTCGTTATTTTTCTATGGTTCTACTCGATAAAATGGATTTTACGCAATAATAAATACTGGCTTTACCGAATTCGGTAGAAAAAAAGTATTGTTTTTAACTACAGTTTTTGTATAGTCTATACTTTTGGCATTTTCGTTTTTATCATCCAAATATTGGTCCGCAGTTAACACAATCTAGTATGAGATGTACTTCAGTTCAATTTACAATTGGCGGTCTTATCGCTTAGTCGAACTCTTTAGAACCAACACTCTATGTTCACAAAATTATCATTTCAATCACGCTTGAAACAAGTAAATCAGGCAGACAAAACATAATATTTGGAAATAAGGTCATTGAATCACGAGACAGTTTCGTGGCTTTAATGCCAATCTCGTTTTATCATTAAAATTTTATTAATTGGCAACATTATTCTCTGTGGGAGAAAGTGTTGTCAATCTATACAATTATACATGCCTAGTAGACATTGACTGTAATTATAATTTATTCTAGCTTTTTACACTAATTCATGTACCTACCTACTTATCCCAAATCCTAAACTCCACCATCGGCGCAATGTTTAGACATGGGGTACAAAGTTTTCTCTCCACGTATTATTAAACAGCATCATCTAATTATAACATCATTGAATCATGATTATCTATTCTTAGACGAAGATCAGTTATGATCAACAACACTCACAGCTAATTTGTTGTGTGTAAACAACACGTGCATAAAAATGTGCACGTGTCTTCGCAGAACAATGTCGATATTGTCTCACAATAGGTTTTAGCTGTTAGATTAACAGTGCAATGGTCATTCTTAGAACACCAACAGCTATTACGAACGCCCTTCGAGTTTTATTGATTCATATCGGACTATGACTGGCCGTCTCTTGGAGTTTTGTCACTTTGAAAAAATAAAAGAACCATAGGACTTCCAAATTCAAAATCGTCCTGTATGGAAAAGACTATAATGACAATATAAAATTTAGTCTTAAATTATCCCTTGTTTATGTCAAGACTAGTAGTTTTTTAAAAGCTTAGAGAGGATAAGCCATAGACTACCTGGGGCCTTAGAAATCCCATACATTTATCAATGACGACCTGATTAGCGCAGTGACTAAGCGATTGGACTGCTGCGCTAAGGGTTGCGGGTTCGATTCCCGCACGGGGCAAAACTTTGTGGACCCACAGATGTTTGTCTCGAGTCTGGGTGTTTGTGTATGTGATATTTCATGTTTGTGAAACGCACCCACGATACAGGAGAAATTCCTAGAGTGGGGCGACGTTTTTAAAAAAAAAAAAAAAAATGTGTTCGTCTAGCGTTTAGCTACTTTTCTAGGGCCCTCGATACTGGTGCCTGCTATTCTTGATGCAAAAAAGTGTATACATTGATGAGATCAATTTTAATTGTACAGAGACTACGTAGACAACTTCATTATTGAGAGCGATAGGCCTAATGTTATGATAACGTAGCAGATAAGATTATGTTGAAACGTGCTCCAGTTATGAGCACGCACATGTAATGGATATAGCCTTCGTAATAAATGTCACACCCTCATGCATGAAGTTATATTTTAAAACGCAATGTTATTGACAATGGTAAAGATGGCACTAGCTTGCCCGCGGCTTCGCCCGCGTTAAGTAGCCATGTCCATTCTTGGGTCTACTACATGCTATATTTCATCAAAATCCGTTCGGTTTAGTCGTGAAGGCACAACAGATAGACAGTTACTTTCACATTTATAATATTAGTATGGATTGACATTTGGTTTGTGAATGAAAAGAGAGTCGCCAGTATATTTTTAAGCAAATAAGTTAGGTTGTCTTTAGAGCTGATGCTGCATTAAAATAGGTTTTATCATTTATGCTTTTAATACCTTTATGGTACATAGACTTTTGCAGCTGTAATTCAATCCTAAGGAATGACTGTATTTTATATTAAAACATTTGCTAAAACTTAGCAATGGACTTAATTATGGAGAAGTTTTTCTTGCTACACAAGTTTACTTGAACAGTAAAAGTCCATAATAAATATAAATATCTCCACGTAATGACCTTACTCTGCTCTCTCTTGTAGTTTTAATCTAAAATGGTCTGCTCGATAGAATATCGTATCAATATTGCATACAATATTGACCTTGTGCCTATTTCGTAAGATAATATGTATAAAATGTAAATATAAGGTTTATCAATTGAATTATTAATATTTTCTTCTTCATCTGCGTTACTACTTCACTATCAACTTGGCATGGAACAGAAAAAATCGTACAAAAACTTAAAAAGGAATTTGCGTAGCAGTGTTCTCACCCATTGATATAACGAATATCAATCATTCATGATACCGAAGTTATTAAAGGATAGGATTTTTTTTTCTGTTATTCTCTGTCTTTTATCACCAACCTATTTGAGTCTACTGCTGGAAATAGGCCTCTCCTATTGCACGCCACTAACCTCGATCTTCTGCCTTTCGCTTCCAACCTCTGCCTTCAACATATTTGTATTTATCCTAATTCTTCTTTCACAATGCAGGCTAGTCAAGTACATGTTTGAATTGTTGTACCTCTTTGTTCTATTCTGATGGTAGAATTGCAGTATATACAAACATTTTAATTTGTGTCTTCCAATACTCCGCTTCTACTCAAGTCAAGACAATTTTACCGTGTTAAATATGCATGGTCATTTTTTTAAATTGTATGTTAATTTATGCTGTTTGAAGAATAAAGCAGCTGTTATTACATGAATTAAAGACAGACTGAAAACTCGAAAGAGGTTTTTGCTGTGGATTTGCAAATGACGATGGAATAATATCCGTACCTATATTACATATATACATAAATTGGTATATAGAAATTGATAGATATGGCAAAGATTAATGTTAGATCCTTGTTTCTTCTCTAAGTCAGACGACGTTCTTTATCGTATAGCTAGACATTTGTAGGTTACATATGTTAGGTTTTTGAGTCGTAATAGTAGGTCATCCTCAATTGAAATTATATATACAAGAGTAGGGTGTTATTCATACTATTTACTGTATATTCCGGTTATACTCACTGGTGTATGAGTTCGGCTCGCGACTCTGCTGCGTAACCAGCTCATGAATAGGGACTCCCTTCAAGTTCGGAACTAGTCTGCCATTTCACACCGTGACCGTGACCGTCACACCCGTGAGTTTAACCAGAATATACAGTAAATAATATGGATAACACCCTACGTAGGGATATGGAAAAGAAAGTCGAAAGACTTACTTTTTTCTTTTAGTAACATGTAACGCATATCAAGCTTTAAAAATACAGGTCTTTTTGTAACTTGAAACGCGGAAATCGCGTACCAGATGCAGGGATTTCCTCACATAACCGTTGCGAATTACTGATAATAATGCGACAGGCATATTTGTTCGTGACGCTATAAATCAATTTCCATTTTACAATAAAATGTATACAATACACTAAGACTGTACGAAATGTTTGTAAATATTAAACAAATATGGCGTTATGCTGTTTAAATATGTATTCGCATATTCCTGCAAATGTAGCAAACAAGTTAGTTAACGAGCCTTATTACGAGCCTTTCCTTGCGGCTATTACACATCTCAGGAGGATATTTGAAAAGTGACAACCACACATGTAAGGACTATTTGTTAACTAGCTGCGCCCCACGGTGTTACCCGCTGCATTTTTCAGGATGGAAAGTAGCCTATGTGTAACAAACATAAACACACTCACAAACTTTCGCCTTTATAATATTAGTGTGATTCTGAACGGATTAGGCTCGCCCCTATTACATTGGGACCTAAAACATAACTGGCGAAATATGTTCATCACACATTTCGCCAGTGAAATGATGATAATGAAATGAAATCACGCACCCATAGACTAGACCCCACTGTCCCTCTACTACTGCAGTTTCTTGGTTTATTTTAAATAAACCTAGCTGCAGACCTCACACTATGAGGTTACCTCGACTTCTTACTGGAGCTAACAATTTTTTTGAATCTTAGTAAACAACCCGTCTTCCTAAGCCCAAAGTTTTTAAAATTGACTTAAGAATTAATTATTAGAAGGTCAAAGGGATCATCTAAAATCTTTATCATTCCATGTCCTATTAACTCCTATTAATAAAAAAACAAATTGTCTTTGAATATTCAAGCAACAAATAAAATAACGTATTTACAAACAAACGCAGGAAATCGATTTCGCCGACTTTGATTCCGAAATAATTAAACGCACACGTAATAGCATGCGTCATAACTTTGTGTACATTTTAATTACACTGTTATCATTTAATGTTTTTGTTATGTGATGCTTGCAGTCACATAATGCCTGTGTAGCAACTGCAGGTTAATTTTGGAAACTTTTTTACGGAGTTGAAATCTTTTACCAGCGTTTTATCACGTTTTATTCTTAGGGACCAAACAGAAATGTATTAAAATGACTCGTCCATGTGTATTTTTTTATTTTAACACTATGAAGCGTTGTTATAGGTTCTTATGTTGAAGCTTATTATAAAACCTAGCAGCAGCCATCGCTTTCTTGCTGCCACTTACTTGTGACTTCTTTACTAATCCTGCTGCACAGGAAACGAGGCGTTGGCGAGCGCCAACTTGCTCCAAGAACTTGTTAAACTATGATCACACTGCAGTCTATACACTGCTTTTTGAACTTGGTTCAAAATCAATAAAGCCTTTACCAAGCCATTGACAAACTTACCTACTTTTAGTCATTAAACATTTCTCCTATCCCTTGCAACTTGCTTACTCCGTTGACTCGGCGATCCATAGTGGATCTTGGCCTCCGATACTTAAGTTCTCAACTTATTTCGGTCCTTCGTGATATCTTATCAGCTGTTAACTTAAAGCTGACGGAGATCTCTTTTCCTCTCCTATAAAGTACAAACTTATTCTTAAGCCTCTCTCCCCCTCCAGCTACGTCAAGGCCAGTCATACTGCACGGACAGCGAGTGCCTGGAGCAGCTGCCAGGCCTGCCCAGGCCCGAGTCGTCTGCCAACAGCTTCATGGTGATGTTCCTCATGATGGCCCTAGCACTTGCCATGTATGCTATGCGCCCGCGCCGCAACCAGATACAAGACGCCGCGAAGCCTACGCGCAACTCTCAGGTTTGTGATGATTTTTAAAAATTTAAACTAGAGTGTCGATATTGGTTAATTATAATTATTTACATGTGGAAAGAAATGCAAAGTTTATAACTTTTTCTCAAAGAAACTTTTAGGTAATACTTTTCTAGGTCCACAAAACTTAATCGTTTTGCGTTCTTACATAAACACAAATGATATTAAAAAAAAATGAATTTCAATTAAAAAACAGTTTTGTAAAGGTAGATTTTTTTTTAACTTTAGTTCGATGGGTCTATGAGGTATAGTTCTCTTGTTTGTCGTATAAGTTCATAATTTCGACAAACAAAACAAGAGAACTATCTAGTTAGATATCTATGATAAAATGTATCTATAGAAACACTGGTTACATGTAGACCGCGAGCTGTTCAGTAAATAGAGGAGGCACGTGATTGGCTCGGGAGCGCCGGACACATTTATTGATAAAACCTCAACAATGTAACAATTGATTAGCTGTGGGCAGCGCTGGGTCGCTCGTATCGTTTTATCTGCGCGAAATAAAACAACTTGGACCTTAAACCAATGAATGTTAATTGATGTCACCTACAGATTAACCTGAGATGAATAGGCAATATAACCCGTCGACATTTTAGTCGGTTTGAAAACAGCAGTCAGTTTATCTCGCAGGAATCCTGCAATTTTTGGACGATCTGATTTGCACAGTGGCTAAACTGATTGGATTGCTGCATTAAGTAGTCAATAAAAAGTATTTACATTGCATTGTGCTGTTGACAACATTAAAAATCTGGGTCATATGGTCACAAAATGTACAATCACATATTTCTTTATTCTGTATTACTTTCCTAGTGACATAGTTATTTATGTTTATAAATATTATAAAACGCTGAAGCTATATTTCAATAATGCCCACGTAGTCACCCTGTACCTACATAAAGATAATTTTAATGCGTTGGTAGGTTTGTACATGTTAATTAATTGAACATTATATAGCTATTTTAATAGAAATCCATATGTTTTTTATAACTTTTCGTTCATCCGAAGTAGGAATCGTAGAAGTAACTTTAAATGGAATATTCTTACCAACAGTTTTTCAATCGAAAGTTTGTTACATAAACCCACTTTCGTACACCTAATTTTTTGTCTTATGGACCAGAGAGTGTTATAAGATAACCTACATTAAAAACAAATAATATATACAAATGAAAACATTAAACATTATGCATCGAAGTATTCTTACTCATTGCTGTCGACTGGTAGGGTGCCCAAAAGGCTGGCGGCATTGCCAAGTTGGTGTTATAGGTTACTTATCCAAAAAAAAGGCGAAAGTCAATAGCATAATTATTATGCTATTGACTTTTAATCATATAACTAAACTAAGTGTCAATTAAGTCAATCCATATCGAGTTACAAGTGCAAAGAACACCATAGTCACGCTCTATGATCTTGTCATACACCTTTACTTCTTCCTCATATGCAGCTGTTTAGGCATGCATCGCGCATCAGTATGAGTAACCGGCACTTGACCTCTTTGAAGGAATTCTGTAATAAGGCCACCTCAAGTTCTTGTCCGAGGTCTCGGCATTACCGAATACATTCAATAGGTACCTACATGATGTAATGTCTTCTTGTTCTTTCGGTAATCAATAGTCAAAGTTTATACGAAGTGAATTTGGCCACATTGTTATATGACGTGGTCTGATAAAGGCAATTGAGTACTTGAATATCATAAGTCATGTCATATGCCTCACATAGCGCTTATATGCAACTATGGGGTAAGCTTAGGTGTGGGTTCCGAAACTTACATTTATCTAGCTCTAGACAGATAGTAAATGGGGGGCAAGTCTAATGACAATTATCAGGCGCAATTGATAACTTAATCAGAATCATCATCAGCCTTTTTATTCAACTCCTGGAGATATGCCTCTCCTGGCACGCCTCGCTCGATCTTCGGCCTTCCGCTTCCATTGATTTGTACTGACCCATTACTTAAAGCAACCTAATAGGCTGACATTCAACTAGACATTGCACGGTGCATTGAACTTAGATTTATACTTAATGCATCTGCCATAATATGGCTCCCGCGTCTATATAATTAGGAATCCAGTTTGGTTTTGCTGTAATTCTCCACTGGGGAGATGACGTCAGAGCGCCCGGTCTGAGCGAGAACCGGTCATTCAGTTGTTGCCAAATAGGTATCTAGACTTGATAAAAAGGAAACATTTATATGCGCAGGGTTCGATACCTACTGATATAAAAAGTGCAATTTTTCCATTGTAGACGCGATGATTTTGTTTGACTAAGTAAAGACCTATAGGTAGTATGTTCACGTCTATTTGATGTTGTTATTTATCTTTCTTAACAAATTAATATTTTTTAAACTATCGCGCTGCATGATTATAATAGAAATTACAACACGGGAATTAACGCGAACACAATATTATGAATAGAAAGCATTTGATATTAGAAAGCATATGATCCAGCCAAAAATTAAAAAAAAGTTGCGTTCGCATTAATTCCCGTCTTGTAATTTATATGCTAACAAATTACTTAATATCCAGTTGTTGGATGTAAAAGAAGGAAACGTAGTGTCGATCATTCACTTGAAACTACAGCAGACAAACTAATTACTATCGAACAAATCTAAGTTATGATTACGAAATAGCTTCGACCAGGAACCAAACTGATAAGCGACTGACTCAGGATTGTTTCAAAACATTCAGCTGTATTATTATCATACATATTAAACACGTTAACATTTACTTGTGTAGTCTCGGCCGTGCGTGCTCTCTGACCTTTAGGAGTTCGGTTAAAACCTTGATTATTTTAATATATCATACTACTTTTACACTATATTTCGTTTTATATAGATGCTAGCGTTGCCTGCGACTTCGTTCCTGTGGTCTAACTTGATGTATTCGTACATTTATGGTACGAGAAGTACCTAGTGCAAGTGGTCTACAATGATACCTCACTCATATGCTTGCCATTTTAGACAAGACATTATACTAGGAAATCTATACTTGTGCAATAGGTGCAATTAGCTGTGGTCCAGTATAAGAGCATAAAATAGAATATAATCTGAAATGAATAGTCGATTTAAGGTGATCGTTGGTCTCTATTTGGCCAATGACTATGTATATCCAAACAAAAAAAAAATATTAGCTACCTTTGCTATGTGAAAGCATCACAAACACGATATTATTAGTACCTACAATACCTAAGTCTTAAAATATGATAGGTAGATACATAAAAAACAGGCAAAAAACCTCGATTCGTTTGGTTTTTTCGTAGCCAAGTTGGTCCCGTTTGAGTCGTACAAAAAAGTCGCTCTAGCGGATGCTAAAGTGTCTTTCAAATTATGCATTCATGATTTGCTGTTACTATTTTTGCTTTATATATTTAGGCTTAACAAAATAAACTAAACAATAATATAATAATTTGCGTTCCCAGAAAGTGTAGACAGAGTTTCTTTGTTATAGCTACTATACTTGAGAAAATGTCCGAATGTAAAATATTTTTTTCTTTTTCTAGGATCATGACGGCGCGCCTCCTACGCCTCCAAGAATATAAACACAGGAGTACATCGTCAAGGGTCACGCTAACAATGAATTCCAGTAATTGTATTATAAATATAGTAAATGTACCGCACCGGGTTGTGGACAGCAAGAACGTCATCACAACTGCGTAGATGTATAAGATCTTGTATAGGTATTATATACTGATAAGGTTATTATAAACGATTGGAAAGATTCGATTATGTAAAACTGTTTAGTTACGCAGCTGCTGCTTTGCCTTTGAAATTGAATATGAAACAAGGCGTTACAATGATTCTTATGAACGTAGAGTATAACGGTCAATAATTCTTGTCGATTTCTCCCTGAATTCACTTTATTATCTATATTATTGCTTTCTATATATTTGACATTGTTTGGTGCTATATTTTGTCATCTACTTATATTTATAATCCTACAATAGTATGTCTGTTATATCAGATGTTTTGTTTTTTTATTTATTTTGATATAATTGACATGTTAATGATCCAACTGTGCACACATAAATGTTATTAACATGACCGTGTGAGTCGTGTCACAAGAAGTGCAATATGAAGGTTTCTATCTCATGAAGATCTGACAGAAGTATTAAAAATATGGTTAGTAGTGTTCTATAAACTCCTGAATCTTAGGACATTTAAAGACAAAGAAAACCGAGTTGCAATTGTAATGAATTCGATCAGCAAACAGTTGGCCACTATTGTTTGGATTATATAACCCTCTTGGTTTGCTATTGCCTAATTATTATGCAGGCCAGGCCAGCTACAATGAGTGAAAACGTCTGTGGCGACAAATGGTTTATTTGACGAGATTCTATGTAGCTAATTAAATGGGGAAATTTGATTTCTCCTCATCGTGATAATGCCTCCTACAAAGAGACTCTGAATCTGCTGCAAATATAAATTTGCATTATAATAGCACTAATTATTCTGCTTGTGTTACACTTAGTTAAGTGATGAGAAAAATAAAATATACCTGTGGACTTACTCATGACAACTGTGGAAATACATGCAAGCAAATTGTTTTTCCATGTACTCTGTTGCTATTTTTTATTTTTCTGGTCAAATAATGCATATTCCATTAGTTTTAGTTAATCCACGTTTGTCTTGGGTTGGGTAATATTTTCAACCTTGTTTAATTTTGCGAGTTACTGTATTGTCTTTAATTATTATGTATTTTTATTAATTATTTCAAAACCGATCGAGATTCTATTTATCAAGAGAAATAAATAACTGTGAGGAAAGATGTTTCTTTTTCTAGTAATATCTAAGTATCATTTACATACATATAAAATTCACACTTGTTTCTCAGTGGTGGAGCAGAGACCCCGGACTTCCATCGCTACGATACTGACACCCTTTCACTTCCCCAATCTTAGTTATCATCACTACTATTAGCATTTTGGATAAATAATAAATATTTTTTTTTTTACGTCATTTTTAAGATGTGCATAGTATAGTGTACAGTAGTTTGTTTAGAAGAATGTTGGTTAGCCCGTAATTGGCTAGTGCGTAAGCCTTTAGTTACCTATGTATATATTCATATAGAAATTTGTACGCATAAGCTGTGGGAAGACCTTAAATAAATAAATAAATAGATCAGAAACAAAACCAAAATGCTAAATCATTAAACTGTTGTCACTGGTTGCGAAGCTCGCGTCGACCAGTGTCCAGTGTTATGATTGTCATCTGTATTCTGTCGCATAGTTATTGTCGATCAAAATACTTTTAAATATTCTAAGTACAGATGTTCTATCCTAAAAGTTGGTGGCTCTAGCTGTAGTTGTAACATTTTCTGATAAGCGCGCTTTAGTCGCCGCGTCCGCGTCGCTACCGTGACCGGGCGATCGTCAAGTAACATTCGTCGTCAAACGGACGTTGTGAGATAGAACATCTATTTCATAAATTAAAAATATATGAACATAAACATACATACGAGGGTCAAACTGAAAGTTCTTAGAACTGGCCACTTATAAACAATATAATAAAAAAATAATTCTAAAATTTGAAAATAGAACTCTTTGCCAATATTACTGAGTATATATTTCATTAATTTGTCATTTGTTTTACGATTTGGCGGCAAATTGAAAATTGTCTGTGTCACGTCAACATGAATTTAACACGAGAAAATTTTCGTGCAATGATTTTTTATGACTTTCGATGTCATTTAAGTCAACAAGAAAGTTATGATAGACTACGATTGGCCTTTCACGATGAAGCCCCATCTCGTGCGACAGTTTACAACTGGTTTAATGAGTTTAAACGTGGTCGCACTAATCTCACTGATGATTTACGTGAGGGACGGCCTTCTACGGCGACGACTGAAGATAACATCTGTGTTGTGCGGCGTATGATAGAGACTGACAAAAGAGTGACCTATCAGCAGATTCGGACAAGCTTAGGCATCGGTATGAGTCAAGTGCACAAAATCCTCCACGAACATTTAGCAGTCAGGAAGCTTTGCGCCCGGTGGATACCTCATAATTTGACTGAGGCTCAAAAACTCCATCGTGTGGATTGGTGCCGTAAAATGATTGAAAGATTTAACGGAGGTGACTCAAATGCTGTGTTCGACATACTAACAGGTGACGAAAGCTGGATTTACTGTTATGATCCTGAAACCAAAAGACAATCTGCTCAGTGGGTGTTTCCTTTCGAGAGGTTGCCAACTAAAGTGAAGAGAGATCGAAGTGCGGGAAAAAAAATGGTGGCCTCGTTCTTTGGAAGGATAGGTCATTTCGCAACAATTGTGTTAGAGGATCAAAAAACAGTTTCTGCAGAATGGTACACTACCAATTGTTTGCCACTTGTCTTGGAAAAAGTTCGAGAGAAACGACCTCGCAGTAGGATCCTCCTTCACCACGACAACGCCTCGTCGCACACCGCTAAGCGAACGATCGACTATTTGGCGACATCAAACATTGAATTACTGGGTCACCCGCCGTATAGCCCCGACCTCGCCCCTTGTGATTTTTATTTATTTCCAAAAATTAAAGAAAAACTTAAAGGAAAGCGGTTTATGAATGCTGAAGAAGCGGTGGCTGCGTATCGCGATGCCATTGAAGAGAACCCTAAAGACGAGTGGGCAAAGTGCTTTTCCCAGTGGTTCCATCGCACGCAGCGGTGTATTGACGTGAATGGACAATATTTTGAAAAGATATAATAAAACTAATAACTGGCTAATGTAATCAGTTTTTGATTTTCTAAGAACTTTCAGTTTGACCCTCGTACCTAAAGGCATTCCTGTATCCCAATGCGATATGCAGCAACCACTGATTTCCATTTGCCGCGATCTAAGTATGGTACGTTATAAAACATAACATAACATCACGTCTGTATTCCCCGAAGAGGTAGGCAGAAGTGCACCTACAGTACACCCACATTTCGCCAGTTATGTTTTCAGGTCCCAATGTAATAGGGGGCGAGCCTATTGCCATCAACTGGGCACAAATCCAGACTCCGTGCTGCTACTAAGAATTTAATGGAAAAACCCAGTAATACTGCCCGACCCGGGATTCAAACCCAGGACCTCGTGCTCAGCAGTCGCGCTTAGCAACCCCTAGACCAACGAGGCAGTCGAATATATATAACAACCACATGATACAATATATATAACAACCAAGTATATTAGGTATAGTATTGTAGGTTACCTAAGACATTGTCTTCAATGCTCCATATGCAATGTCACCTCAAAGAATAAATAATAACGCTTTTTTAAATTTAAACTGTGTATTTAGGTGATTCTAAAAGGCTGCAAAATGCATATTCTGTCAACAAGAATGTCTAACTGTCTTAAAACATGGTTAAATTGAACAACGGATTATGCTAAAACGCACCAAAAGCAATGGTAACCAACTCATATCATAATATATATAACATATTAAAATATTGCTTTTCATTCAAAAAGTTAATTATTCTATTGAGTAGTATAAAAATACGTCAGCTCAATTTACATAATATACGCTTAACAATTCCATACATACATCTTGCATTAAAAAATGTGAAAGTCCAACTGCCTTCGCGAGGCGGGAAACAGTATCATGACTCCTGTATCCTGTCCACTTCACTCTTTACTTTTTTTAACAATGCACTTATTTTCTTGTACTTTCCTGTCGAGTTTGGAAGGTTCTCGAAGTTGATGACGTCACAGATGTCTTTCGCGAATTTTTCGTCTGTGGGTAGTTTGAGATACGGTGATACGATATTCATGACTGGCGTACCGTATAGCGTGCCTTTTACGTGGCCAGGCTTTGATTCTGGCGTGCACGGTAAGTCGGGGGTACTGTCTGTGTTTACCTCGTTTGGAATACTTTCTAGAACATTCGATGTGGAGGGTTCTGGAGTATGTGCCTTTGGTTCTGTACTTGTGGCGTCATTTTCTGGTTCATTTGGTTTGGTTACCGATTCGTCAGTTTGAGAGTTCTTATCATCTACAGTTGTATCGTCCTTGTCAGTGTCCATATCTTCAATAGCTTCAATGGTCGTGTCACCTATGTTCTCATCCGTAGTGTCCAGTATAGTGATAACGGACACGTTTGGCGTCGCATCACCATCCAGTGCGCTCAGCAGCAGTCGTTTCTTTTCTTCCAAGTCATCTAAGCTTGGGCTGACTTTCCCACTGCTTTGTGATGCATCCTACAAGTAAAATTCATATATTATTATGTTAAACTTATTTTAATTTACTATAATAAAATACTATAATCCTACTAATATTATAAATGTGAAAGTTTGTGAGAATGGATGTGTGGATGTGTGGATGTTTGTTACTCTTTCACGCATAAACGGCTGGACCGATTTGGTTGAAATTTGGTATGTAGATAGGTTATACCCTGGATTAACATATAGGCTACTTTTTATCCCGAAAAAATGCAGCGGGTAACACCGCGGGGCGCAGCTAGTAAAATATAATTTTAGTTGAAGCATAATCATGTTTTTATAGCATACTAGCTGCGCCCCGCGGTGTTACCCGCGACATTTTTCGGGATAAAAAGTAGCCTATATGTTAATCCAGGGTATAACCTATCTACATACCAAAGAACACCGGCGAGGAAATTGTTGATGAAATTATTAAGCGTCTACGTATGTCACCCTAATAGATACCGATGAAATAATTCACTAAGTTTTATAAAATCAATCATAAGGCCTATCAAAGTCTGGAAAAAAAATCTTCATAATTGAGAGCTTAATTGATTAGATTATTGATCTGAGTTATTGATGATAATAAATAATCATGGCTTAGTTTTTTTTCTTTCTGGCTTGACTTCATGGCTTTTGGATAAGCTAGGGTTAGGGAAGATGAGGACTAAATATTAAAAAAAAAACGTTTTTTTTTTATAAGTACCTACCAATGATCTTTTTTTTTTTACCGTGAGGGAAATGCGTTACGCATTCCCCGCCGTTGGGAGACGACGGGGGTATGTGGGACTCTCCCCCGAACCCAATAAGATCCGGGGGCCTACCCACTAAAAACCCTACCAATGACCTACTCTTACCATGTAATTAATCATATAATATATCTATAACTAACTGCCATAAAGATAGTTGACTAAGATTATTAAATAAATATTTATTTAAGTAGGTTGTATGTACCTACCTATGTTTCATGTGGCCATGTCCATGTGGCAGACCTACGGACATCCGGTTGGACTTAGTATCCTAAATACGTAGTCCGTAGATTACTTTGTATTGAAAATGCATTTCTATCAATGATATTTTAAGTGATAAGTAGGTATTTCTTTTTCGATTAGTCTGTGGATGACAAGACATAACCTCTAAAACTTCAAACTGAAATATCTTTAATTTCTGACTTCCTATAAAAGTATAACTGAAGACAAATCTGTTCAGAAATTCAAACTCTATACTTTTAGATATTTTTCATAAGCAGACGCAAAAATAAAATGTCAACAAAAATTTGTTTGGGAGTTCGCCGGTGTCCTTTCAACCAAATCGGTCCAGCCGTTTATGCGTGAAAGAGTAACAAACATCCACACATCCATACTCACAAACTTTCACATCCTACTAATCCTACTTCCTACTAATATTATAAATGTGAAAGTTTGTGAGAATGGATGTGTGGATGTTTGTTACTCTTTCACGCATAAACGGCTGGACCGATTTGGTTGAAATTTGGTATGTAGATAGGTTATACCCTGGATTAACATATAGGTTACTTTTTATCCCGAAAAAATGTAGCGGGTAACACCGCGGGGCGCAGCTAGTTTATAATATTAGTAGGATGTTTAAGACTTGTATTTTGATTGATTTATTTTAATCTTCGTGCATCCGGCGAAACAGTGAGTAAAACTGAAAAGTAAATGACGCGGAAAATGTACGGAAGTTATAACAATAAAACTTACATAATCCTCGTCAATAGTAACGAGGTCGGCTACCGGTATTGGTATATCACCGACTTTGATGACCTCTATCACCTCAACATCCTCGCCGGAGCTCTCCATCTTGTCTTCGTGCCGCAGTGCGGGGGGGTCGGGCGGTGGACTCGCGGGGGAGTCCCGGGAATGCGTAGGGGGCTGCGGGGGTGGACAGGCTGGTGGGGGAGGCGGCGGCGGGGGAGCCTCGTCCGGCAGAGGCGGGTTCGATGGGAACTCTGCCACCTCTGTAAAGTATAACAAGCCTGTTTTAGTAGGCAGTAATGACATATTGAAGTGCCTTTACAATTTCTTCTGTAAATAAAAAATAGTAGGTATTTATTTCGGGAATCGAAGGGGACTTCCTGAAAAACTATACATATGTGTATCATCACGGCTGTTTCCAAATACGGGCAGGCAGCACTGGCGAGGTAATTAGTGAGTAGTCTATAAAAATTCTGGTATATAAACACTAGTAAATTGCCTTACTCAAAAGAGAAGCTAGTAGGAAACTTAGAGCTTGCAGAAGTGTGGTATTACGCTCACATTAAGCCAGACACTCCAGTAAGACATTACTCAAATCACATATAAAGGACACGACGCACTAGTGCCCGTATATTACTGCAGTTGAGGTTCATATTAACGTAAAATATAGTAAATAGCTACAACATCTTCGCGGCCATCTTTAAAATGGCTCAATATTTTTTTTTTCAACAGGTACACCAACAGCTTCCATATCACACTTTGTAACTTGCAAATATTTAACACGTAGGGAACTAATATAGATGCCAGTTATAGGTATACACAACACTTAATAAAAAAAAACTTAGCAAGCAATATGACCGCAAATCGCAACGGTTCCTCAACCGCACTGTCCGGTTACCCGCATTGCAGGCAGCCGTGCGGTTGCACGAAGTTGCAACCGTATCGTGTGGTTAACCGGATAGTACGTATGAGCTCTTAGTGACTATGACTAGCTAAAAAATGTGTTACCATCTCCACTATCCAGCTCCATCTCAGCTTGTCCCTCCTGCGTGGTGTTGGCGGAGGCCGACGGGAAGAACGTGAGCTTCTTGCGTTTGTACGCCTTCATAGCGTTGGGCGCGAGGAACTGCAGCATCGACATCTTACTATCCTGCTCCGACATCGGTGGAAGGCCGAACTGCTGTGACTCCTGGGAAAAAAATATAAACATTGATTGTCTATTTTACAATCCTATATAACATCACTCCTGTTTATGAAAGGGTGTAGTAAACTAAACCTACATTTAGCCAGCCTATTAGGCCGAGCCTATTGTTTAACTGGGCACATACCCTGACGCCATGCTGCTACTGAAAATTTCCTAACAGAATTCTAGAGGCAAAATCTAATAGCACTGCTTTACCCAACAGTTTCGCTTAATACTATTGCACCTTTTCATTGCAAAATATACCTGCACTATAGGGTATTTATTTATTTATCAATTAGTTTTTATGACAAATTTGTTATTGGTACAGTTTGTATGGTAACTAAGAATATATTCACCTCTATATAGCGCGAGCTCGCTGGTACATTGAATCCAGGGAAGTCTAGAATCTTCTTGATGTCAAACTTATCTTTGGAGCCAGGCTCGCTAACCTCGCCTTCTTCTTCCTCAGGATCCAATGTGGCGTTACCCTGAATAATAAGTACATTGAATAATGTGCAGTCTTACGTTAGTGGCATTTATATTTCTTACTACTATTGTGTTTACTTCTTAGGAAAAGCTTATAGATATGTCAACAAATTCAGTACAAGAGGCCTCAGGCAGTTGATAAAAACGAAACTGGAAAGGTGCTTTTTTTGCTTTTGTTTGTTTTAACAGCAATTGATTTGATGAGACATAAAATGAATTGTGGCGCTCAAAGGTAAAGGAGTAAACAAGAGTACCGTTGAGTCAAACATCATGATCCCAGAGTGTGATATCCTTGCTTCCTCCAGCCACCCAGGTGGGTACCCTAGTAGTCTCATTCGGTATATATGGAGCGGCAACTCATTCCTTTTCAGTCCTAGGGCATGGCGCAGCTGCCCTGATATTCTCCCAGGTATTAGATGCCCGTATTTCTGTTCATCTTCCACATGATATCGTCTGGAATAAAATGTTTTGATTAATTTAGAAAAATATTATATCGAAAGAATGAATACAAGCTAAAAGATTATAAAGTACAGGTAACACACAGTGGTTTGATCTGACAGGACAGGTTAAATGAAACTCACTGTGGATCTTTCTCCAAAAGACCACATCTCAGACTAGCTACACTGTTCTCACTTATATTATTGTACTTGTTTAGACTTCAAAAAAGACCTAGACCCCTGAGTTTGTTTTAGTATTTCTCCTCAGAGGTTAATTAAGAAAAGCCAAGCACAAGTTTAAAAAAAAAGATAAATGCTTAAAAGTGTTTTTGTAAACACATAAACAGAAATAAAAATAATTTAACATTTATTTATCAATTATGTTTATCAAGACAAAGGAAAAACACTTCATGCACCTTTTAAGTTGATAGATAACAAGACTATTAAAATCAATTAAAGATAATTATGCTAACATTATTATGCAAGTTAATAATATTGTACTTATAGAATTCAAGTCTATGATTGATAATTATTATCTTTCTATTGGTGTAATATATGTGGCTATGTTGTTATAATAAATACTGTACATTTATTACAATTTTTATTCAACCATTTGATATTATATTTTGAAACAAAAGATGATACTTACCCAACTCTGAGAGAATTCATAACTTTTCTTTTTTCTGCTATTCTGGCATGATCCCTGGGTAGCACACAGTCCCTTAGCTGATGGCTACCATCACAGTTAAAACAGGTAGGGCCCCTTCTAAGAGGGGGAGGGGATGGCTCTTTGTCAGGGATGTTGGATATGAGTGTAGATGCCTGAAAGTAATTTAAATACTCTTTAGTGTAATGTGATGACATCATATTTCAAAGTTGGTAGTATAGGTGTATTCCAAGGAATTCCAATAGCAAGTTTTCGAAAACTATGCATGAATTTATTACTATTATAAAAGTTATTATATTATAAGGCTACTAATAGTAAATAGTAAATTTGAAATAATTTGCTATACTATTCCTTAAAAATCCATAAACGTCTTAAAAAAAAATTACTTCAAAGACAAATTGAGAACCTCCTTCAGAAATTGGATAAAAAGATAATGGGTAAAGCTCACCTGTCTATACCTAGGTATGTCTTCATTTTGCTCATCACAAGGGTCAGTGTCCACGAAAAATAAACTGTTGTCTTCCTTTGCTTTAACCTCTTGTTTGGGCTCTTCTTCACTCAAGTCCTCAGGCCAAATATCCAATTCTAAGTCAGTCTCATTCTCAGAGCCAAAGGTTTCCCCTTCATGAAGTTTAATAAGGTCTAACATAAATGCCTTCACCTGTTTTTTATAATTATTTGCCAGTTTATTATCTCTAAATCGCACTGTAACTAAGGGTGTTCTATTTTCGCAACCCTCTACACCTAAATCGCTATTGCCGGGCGAATCTATGACTATGTCTTCATTAAATATAGTTGTTTTAGAATCATTACTTATCTTTTTAACACTATCGACTTCATCTTCAGTCTGTTTAGAGCTTGTACCTTTTTGAGTATTTCCGATATTTACGTCGTTCGACATTTTCCCTCCATTCGGCATTGTCGCTGGAGATGAAATTTCGATTACTTCGTCACTTGAATGATCTACATCAACTACTACTAAACTACTTTCCTTATTAGTTTCGTCACTTTGGGTATCATTTGTACTTTTCACAGTCTCTGAACGATTTATTTTGGGTTCTTTAACCTCTTCGTCACTGCTGACTTCGATGTCCTCATTGTCTAATTCATAAATGATATCGTTCACCCCCGCTTTTCTTTTGGCCATGACGACAATTATTGCTCATCAAGACAATCTTCGTGCCCTTAAATCTAAATAATGACCATTATCACATTAGAAACGGCAGTAAATATATAATTTTAATTGACAAAATAATATTTATTTTGACAACTAATCCGATTGAACTTGAAATTAAAAATTACTATGTTGCCATATCTCAAAACCAAATTTTTACAGCGATACCATAGGTAAAATAGAAAAATCCGCTGACCTGAAGTGGAAAGACTAAATGCAAATTGCAAACATTGCTAAAAGACTTGAACCCAAAGTACACAGCGTTCTATTTTGTAAAAAATTTAAGAATAAAATAAACATTGTTGTTGGTTCATTGCTTGCTTTAGGTTAGAATTTTAATAAAACAGATTACTATTTATTTATAGTTATACTAAAATGTCGCTTTTATTTCGAAAGTTGGCACGTAACAATCCTAGGAATATAGTCACTGACGCACAAATACTAGTTATATCATGTCGCAAATTGAGCATAGTTCCATCCTTGTACGGTAAGACTATTCACGTAATTAAATAATATTATTATATTAGTACCTCCTGGTATAATACGTTTTATGATGATATGATACGGATGATTTTCTACACCCACAGACGGAGAACAAGACCCAGCTCCCAAGTTCTTCTCACCAAATGTTCAGATATTATTAAAACGTCTGACTCGGCCTGATTTTAATAAAGTGTTTCGTAAAAGGACCAACCAAGGCTACAACATCTTAAAAACACCAACTTACAAATTCTTAACAAATGAAGAACTTGAAGAAGAAGTTGCTAAAGCTAATCAGAGGGCCGACAGATTACTACAAATGCCTCCAGTTGTAAAGGTAAGGCTTGGAAGATGTGGGCTAAGTTTTAAAATACTTTAAAGGAGTATGTATACAAAAAATTTACTTTATGAAATCCTGTATGCCTATAAATCATTAATATTATGCCTGTAATGTATGATAAGTGGAGTCTAAGATTTATAAAGTAAGTGCAAATGGTTCTAAAAATTGTATTGGTACCTTCTTTTAGATCCTGCAAACTAGTGTATATGAATATAATTCATATAACTTGCTGAATCAAACTATGCCTTGGCCCTCTTCTACTTTCTATTTTTAGGGTTAAGAATCTTAGTCTAGAAGCTGCCTTAAGAAACACAACAAATGACTATATATTCCATGTAATATTCAATAACAATAATTCTTTTACTTATTTCAGTAGGTACAAATATTATTTTTTTATCTTACAGATCCAAAAGCATATTGAAGATGTTTTGTCTTCAGATCCAGCACTGATAGGCTATGATCCAGCTAAGTTTATATTCACTGACATCACATTTGGTGTGGCTAATGAGCACAGATTTATTATTGAAAGGTATTTAAATATTTTATTTCAAATTATAGGTTCTAATTTAGTTCTTTATCCATCTTTTTAAATTGAATAAGGACTTGCTTCTCTTGTGCCAGTTATGGTTTGGGAAGAAACTACAAGGCTTAACAACAATCCCTGGGTCAATTATTTATTATTTAGCTGCACATAAACCATATATTTTACACTAAGACCCCTTCGTACTTTATATAGCATAACCATAGTAGCATAATTTTAATCTGTTTAAAAGTTTGTGTGTCATAAATTGTATAGTGTTGCTGTGTTATTGTTGATTAATAAGGTCATTGGTTTCAGGGACCCTGATGGCACCCTTCGTAGCTGTGATCATGATGTCAGAAAGAGATTAAATCAGGTATTAACACAGTGAGCTGGTGTAGTAATAAATGCTCACAACTTTTCTTCTTCAATTCTCTATACTAAGGCAAAGGCCCCAAGCTTTTGCCCTGCAGTGGGACAGTTGTAGGCTCTTATTATTATAATTTAACTAAACTATATTAACAGCTGCACTTATGGGTCTTTTATGATTGTCCGTAGTGCATACATAGGTTGCATTCAGACAGTTATTCCCAATACCAACCAATCTGCAAACCCTTTCGCTGTCCATTGTACCACATATGGTACTCATCAATCATTTTACTATTGTGTCTACTTAGGAAACAGTCAATGTGTTAATCTTTTCACCACAGCATAAAAATAACCAAAATTGTAATACAACCTATCACATTCCAGGTTTACTTCCCCCTACTAGGGCGTAGATTAAGAGAGCCAGTAATGTTCGCTGACCCCGAGAAGTTCGACAGTCTGCTGGAGCGGGAGAAGTATGAGTTCGTGCTCGACCGCGCATGCGTGCAGTATGAACCAGACGAACCGTCATACCAAAGAGTCACCAGCATCACTTATCAACATGTTGATAGTAAAAGCAAATATGAGCTGTTGAGGTTAGATATCAAATAATATTTTTTTTTTCGAGCCCAGCTCTTGTCTGTGCATCATCACCATCATCCACAGCCTTCAATATCCCACTGCTGGGTATAACCCTCCCTTAAACAATGCCATCCGTCAGTACTACTATGTTAGTATAAATTCCTGCTACCCCTTACCATGGACTCTCAAAACAGAACCGTTTCGTTGTGGATGCGAGACGCCACATTACGCTGCCCGTAGCGGCGTCCCGCTTCCACATCGTAAACTGTCCTGCTTTAAAAGTTGGAGGAGCAGGAGCTGTGCTTTATTCTATGCCTCGTATTTGACTTTTGAGTACGACATTAAATACGTATACCTAAAGTAAAATGTTGTCACATCGTGTTTAAGGCAGGGATTGGTTCGGAAAAAGTCACGAAATATCGCAAGGAGAGGGGCGCGTAGTGAGATATCACGTCACGTCTCGTCAACGGTTTTGTAGGGCATTTGTCTGTAACAGTGATGTATCTAAACGATAAATAAAGACTACCATACCATGCCAATCACAGTCTTATATACTAGCAAGTAGATAAATCAACGTCTTATAAAAAGATAAATAAATAAAAGCTAGTAACTCAATAATTTCAGATCAACCCGCCACTTTGGTCCACTAACCTTCTACTTGACCTGGCACCAGAATATGGACAACTTGATGCTGGAGCTGCTGCAGAGCGGCGCCGTCAGGGAGGCCGTGCTGCTGACTGCCTTGAGACACGACTTACACGGGGACGTCGCTAACGCAGAAGTGGCTCAGGCTTTAGTACAACAAGTAAGTTTGACGTAATATACACAATCACGTGGGTCATCCCCGAAGGAAGAAGGTCGCTTTTCTAAGGACCTGTTACTATGCAGTAAGTAATTTATGTCTATGTTAAATGAGTGAAACAAATATTCAATTCAATGATGCTAATACATAGCCCATATCCCATTATCAATCCATTCATATAATAGCCCTTATCAATCTGGCTGTGCAACTACATTACAGTCTGGATTTGTGCCCAGTGCTATTACATAGGGACTTATAACATAATTAGCAAAATGTAGCAATATGATTTACAACGACTAATTAACAATAAAAAAAATACAGTATAGTACTATTTACCCTACTCCTTCGGGGAATACAGGCGTGATGTTGAGTTAAATTATATCCGACGGTAGGACTCTTTATAAACAACAGGAAGAAACAGGTTTCATCACCACACTAGTTCTTTCTCCATTATGATTTCAGATCCTTAAGTTGAATCATGCTGTTTTCTCTCTCTGTTACCAGTCGTCACTGCATGTATGCAAACACTATAATAGTATTTAAAGCTCACTGCCTTTGGTTGCCTTTATGGAGCTTGATTGGCTTATTGACCTGTGTGTCAAGTTAATCAGTCCGAACGAATCGTAATATTCTAATAAACTATTGAGTTCAGAGTTAGTAAATAGTATGTGATTGTCATTCTATAGGGGTTCAGTGTTGATACTTCGATAGAGACGAATTGTATGGTATGCTTGGACGATGGCCACAGAGAAAAGATGTAAGGCGAGGACGTCTGTGTCTGCGCCCCGTCTTTTGATGTGTTTCCATACATTTTGTATGAAAGTAAATCAAAGGGGCATAATTATGTCTGCGCCCAGCCTTATGTCTTTTCTGTGGGGACCATAGCTTTATATTAGACCCAAAAGATATTTTTTGTGTCTATGATACTTAAATGTAAAAAAAATTATAATATTTAACAAAAATTCATACTCGAGTTTGGTAACATTTGATAGGAAATGTAGATATTAAAAAAACATATTATTTTCCAAATCATTATTTTCACATCTACCTACCCCTTCGGGGAATACAGGCGTGATGTTATGTTATGTTTCCAAATCTTGTTATTTTCAGATACTACCCACACCGGTGCAATTAACAAAACCGGAACGTTTAACAGAAGAGGACATCCAAATCGACACCAAATGTGTAGAATGTATAGAGAAGTACATAGTTAGCAACTCCGCGATGAAGAGCCAGCAAGAGTTGGCTCTGCAGGGCTTCAGGGAGCACTACCAGCAGCTGATTGATCTCAGCAGGGGCTTGCAGAAGGCTCACGGCAATGCCTAATGATTTGTGAAAGATTATGATAATAAATGTATAGTTAAGAGTTGTGGTGTGTTTTATTTGACCAATATAGGTATATTCAATTAACGTACTACACAGCCTGTGTTCTCTGTAAGTAAATAAAGTTCTCCTGACCGAATTTCGGTCACGGCGGCCTTTCTCTGAGACTAGCCAACTTCGCAGGAGATATTATAGTGCACAAGTATGCGCGCAAACACAGATGCACCACCATAGTCCGATGGGACGGCAGACTGGCACGACCGGAGAGAGATCAAGACAGGGCCAACGGTTTAACGTGCCTTCCGAAGCACGGAGCTTTGTAAGTAAAATGATAGTAAGATATAAGGTATGTACAGTATAAGTTCATGGATAAATAACTCTTTCAAATCGAGAGTGTACTACAAAGAACATCATAATCATAATCAACAACCGAAATAAATTAGTCATGACCCTAATAGTTAATATATACAACAAACACATGCATGCATACACCCTCTTGCTCACACGCACTGATTATAGTACGAGTAATTATAATTTATTGTTGTTAGTATTAGGACATAAAAGTTAATGTCAATAGTGGGTGAAAACACTAACTCCTCCTATAGGTAACACAGTTTAAACCTACCTGTTTTTATGTCATTATTTTTTTTTATCTTGGTGTTAGTCGTTTTATTTACTATATACCCAACTATATAACAAGCTCATGAGAATGGGCTCCGTTCGAGTTCGAAACTAGTCGGGCTCGGGAATTCCCGAAAACACGTGAGAAGAACAGTAGGTAACTCATCTTCATCCATGATAGGTGGATTCCACCAAAGTAATTAGGCAGTAGGGTCTTGTGTAGGAAAATTCACCTTAGCCTCAATAATATTCTTCTGTGATCCCGCTTCGTGTGTTTTCAAGACGAATAAATCCTATATTCACAAAGTACCTAGTCTAGTTACCAATGCCGATTCTAGAAAAAAAATACTGTCAGTATAATTTTGTTTATTTACATGTTTGTGTAGCGTTTTTGAGTATTTTATTTTCTTATGCCGTTTTATCAAAAACCGCGCAATTTTACACCGCTACTGAAAGCGGCCGAAAGGAAGTCCATTAAGAATGGGCTCCATCATGCAATATTTACGTCAAGGTTCGATAGATACGTTGGCGACTGGAACAAGGATTTGAAAGAAGGTGGAGACAATATTACCCTATGATCACTTTTTAAACGTAGGTACTTAGTATACCTAGTGCACGCAAAACTTTGAGCCTTCTAACGTTAGCCCGAATTGAGTACCGCGCAGGTACGTCGATATACCTACTCTCTTTGTCAATATCCTAAGGCAGGTTTCACAGAATAGAGACATGAGGCGCAAGAACATTCTTTCAAAGTGAAGCGGATTAGTCCGTGCGCGACCCGTTCTGGGTAGAGCCCGCACAACGCTACTAGCGTCCTAGCAACCACATCGTACTGAACAGGTGTGAAACTAGCCTGAAGAGTAAATGGGTTCGTTACTTACTGAACAACCTTTCGCGGATAACATCAGAGAGCTCATAAGATTTTGCGCGTACTCTTGAACTACCTGGTCACACCAGTGATGAATCCATCCGAGGTGATATGAAAGTGATAGGATTGATCGTCATTATTGGCTTCCCTTAGCTAGCAGACGAACACGAAGTTATAGTTTCAATAGTGGTGTTATTACTTCTGAAGTAACGTAGGTTTGTTCAGGTAAGTACCTAAGTCCCTACATCTCTAAGTAGGTCGACCTTGCTACCATGCTTGTTGACTGGTTAATCTCAAAATCACTGAATGACCTATTTACTTAAGACAATATTTACTCAGCTCATGCCGATAATATGAAGATATTTACAAAGAGAATACTTTTGCACAGTAGGATCGTATTTTAGATTTATTTTGTCTTTGAAATACACTTGGGTATCTACCTACAGATAAGTGTCTGGTTGATCGGTTATCTCTGTAGGTATCTAATTATATCGTCCAGTCTATTATGAACAGTATCTACAAGATTGTTATGGTTAGGTAGATATTTATATCTAGCAATTCTAATAAATTATAAAGCAATTTTCCACAGGCAAAGGAAAATTTCTGACTATCAATGGAAAGAAATACGAAGGAGATTGGTATAAAGGTTTCAGGTGAGTACCTTTGTCCAAGGCGTCCTAGAAATACTATCTATCGCCAAGGTAATTAACGTACAAATTAATGAAAACTTAAAGTAGGTTATTGCTTATACAACCTTGACAGAAAACAGCATGTGTTTACTCGACTTGCGCGATGCAAAAGAAGGCATTATGTTTAGATACAGCTGTTCTTGTCTTCAGACACGGCTTCGGTATACTCAGCCGCTCTCTGCCTAACGGGACGTATACCCTTGAATATCGTGGCGACTGGGTTCGAGGCAAGCCCGAGGGCATTGGCTGGATGTTCTACAAAAATGGGGACATATACCTCGGCTACTGGAAGGCGGGTCAGATGCAAGGTTTCGGCAACATGTGGTATGCAAACAAGACGTTTTATGTCGGCTACTGGAACAAGGGCCAGAGGGAGGGGCTAGGAATGCATGTGCTCGGTGAGTGTATTCGAATTTTGAAACATAGAATTGTTTGGCGGTGGTGCAAGTCGCTCCATGTAGAATAATAATCCTGGCATTCAGCGGTTAAATTAAAAGCCAACTCCAACGTACCTGTAAAAGTAGGTAGATGAGAATTATACTAAAACTAATGGACTAATAGAGGTTTGTTTTGAAGGTGGAAAAAGTAAACGGGTATAGAAGGCCTCCCACCAGGTTGACCGACAACGTCGTCAGAGTTTAATGTGGCCTTCTATGGGGGAGGCCTTTGTCCAACAGTGGCCGTCTTTTGGTTGATGATGATGATGAATTACCAAGAGTGTGTTCATCTAGGTCAAGCTTATTTCGGGCAAAATTTCATGATGAGCAACTATCTTTCCCTACAATACAGTCGTACTAAGTTACAGGTAGGATTAGACCTTACTGTATCAACATTTGACGTCAATAGTATTTTAAAGAGATTGTTGTCAAATTTAGGTAAGTACTTCAGTAATCTTTAAGATAATAAGGTACAACGGACGTGTAACAGCCGACCTCCAGATGCGTTGGCTATTTATAAACATTAAACTATAATAACTAGTTAAAAACGGCTTCGTTTGTTCTCCGTGAGGAGAATTTTTTAGTTCCCACGACTGAGCGATACACACATTGTTTATGCTCGTAAGCATTCTTATTAGATGCGATGTTTTCCGATTCAACCACTGATTGAGTAATAAATGAATGATCCGTAAGCATTTTATCTTTTAAAATGATTTTTTCATTAAGTAGAGTGCGTTGTTGGTCCAGTGGTCGCAATTGTAGCTGCTGGGTGTGACGCCTGAGGTCTTGAGGATTCAATCCCCGGGCTGGGCATTAATGAGGCACGGAGCTATGATTTGTACCTGGCTATTAGGAATATACCTCAATACATGTAACCTGTGGCATAACCGGCCTACCCCTTTAGGGAATGCAGGCGTGACGTTATGTCTTAAATATATACTAATTAGGTAGATAGGTACTTATACTAAGTGTTTTTTCGTGCGGTCGCGGTTCTTGTATCTCAAACAAAAGGATTACAGTCGACACCATTTTCGCAGTTTGTTTACTGACTTTAGTGAATGACCTTATAATAACCTAACCTTCAACAGAAAACGGCAACCGCTACGAAGGTCATTGGGAGAAGGATTTGAAGGATGGCTTCGGCCGTTTCTACCACATACACACCGGACAACTGCAGGAGGGGTGTTGGGAGGAAGGTGTGTGCGTCAAGTCGAAGATATCTGATATCCTTATACGACAGTTCTGTGACCAGCCGACACAGTACCCGATACCAGCGGTTAGTTTGCTTTCATATTACCTAGTACTCTATCCTGCGTCCCTAACCCAACGTAAGGTTGTTAGGAGACCCCAGGGTTTCCCGGCATACCCCTCCGTTCGCTCCAGGACGGAGGAAGTCCATGAGGATTTCCCTAGTAAAAAAGATACAGGTACTTCTATATCTAAGAAATCATTTTCAAATTTGAGTACAATTGGACGAGGTAAATGTGTACGCAGGGGTACTATACATACATAAAGTCTCGCCTGTTACCCTGAGGGATAGGCAGAGGCCACGGATTTCCATTATCTACGATCCTGGCATACTTCTTTTGCTTCATTCACACGCATTACGTTTCTCATACACGCTCGTCGGTTGAGGGTACTCACTACTCAGGGGTAAATAGGGACTATACATTGAAAGGGATTGTGTCATGGAACGAATAGAAGTAGAGACCGTCTAAAATTTGGAATCAATGAAGATCGTAGTTAATACACAAGATTTACTTCAATATTTTACTAATAATCAAAGTTTTTAATAATTGTTATATTATTTAACCCGTTTAACTGTACCTAAGTTTTCTGTTAGATAGATACAGTAAGGTAAATACATCGTAGGACACAGATATCTATAGATTTTGTGGTCTCACGCTTAGTGCATACTTTGTAAGTTGGATTTAATTTTCGCGTAGCGCGATTGTCTTCTTGTAAGTGTTCTATGTTTTAAGTAGTGGGATATTGGATCACGTGACCGTTGCGGACAACAATGGTTTGGGCTATTATTGTTGCACCAAAACAATGACTGATATTCAAGTGTAGTGCCTGTTTTAGACAGGTGTTAAAAGCATCCTATAGATACTAGTTAGGTAGGTGCTTAAGAGTGTTTCTATCATCTGTTACGACATATTTAAACAAGCCGATTGACCTTGTCGTATTGTTCTTTGGTACTGACTGGTAGTTTGTTTCGGTGACATAATTTATGCTACTGGACGTATTTTGAAGTTGTTGACTAAAAGTATTTTCTTAGTCAAATGACATGTGTGAATTCTTGAATAGTAGTGAGTGTGATATCTGTGTTGAGTTAGTGTTTTTGAGTTGTAAAAGGTAAATAGCTAGGTGAAGTCTTGAGTTCTATTCTATTCTTAACCTTGAACTACCTACTATATAAAGTAGATCTTGGATAACTATTTTTTCTAAAACAAAACGTCGCCCCACTCTAGGAATTTATCCTGTGTCGTGGGTGCGTTTCACAAACATGATATCACATACACAAACACCCAGACTCGGGATAAACATCTGTCGTTAGCACAAAGTTTTACCCCGTGCGGGAATCGAACCTGAACACTTAGCGCAGCAGTCCAATCGCTTAGCCACTGCGCTAATCAGGTCGTCAAAGAATTCCAAAAATATTTATTAAACACTACCTATACTTATCAAATCCACATAATATTACATAGATTCTTCATGTTTGACATTAGATTAATTATAATTGACACATGAGAAGTCGCTTCACAGAATTTCAGAACCCAGTTGAATACTGACTTATACACCTGTATGTGTTGACGTGATACAAAGTTCGGTGAACTCTAGACTCATCGGAAAATATAGACGAAAGTTTTTACGATGTTGTCATCAAAATATGTAAATATGTATTTTGGAATCTTGGTGTTAAGGTCATTATTAGTTTTAGGCATAATTTCTTGAGTCAAAAATTTATTGATAACGAATTTAATTTTCAACTTGAGTGCCTTGGAATTGTGAGTTAGAAGCAGGTTTAAGAATAAAACAACTTAATCATAACGATGCTTTACGGCTATAAATACCTAGATACATATGTATCTATTGATTTTTTAATGGTAAGGCTATTTATATAGCTCTCATGATTATGTGTTGCCGTTGCCACGCTTTTTATAGGTGCACAAGTTCTCACGCCGACTTAGCGATAAGGTTGTCCATTGCCGAACTGCGCGCGTATTAATCACGCCAAATTCAGGGTAAGTATTATACAATCCCTACAAAGCCATTGTGACCATCTTAGTATAAGGTAACAATTAGGTATTGGTTGCTAATCGTTACTTTACACATTAAGTCAAAAACAGTTAATACAAGGTACCTAATAACTTGGAACACAATGCCGCGAAATCTCGATAACATTGGAAACATTGTTTTGGTCAACAAATCTCTACTGGACGTTTCGGAAGGTCAACTGGCCGAGCAGTTTTATTGTATGCACCAATATTCTGTTGTTTTATGAGTGTTAGACCTTAATTTTTTCTGCATGACTGCCTCGTTGGTCTAGTGGTCGCTAAGCGCTGGATTCGAACCCAGGACCTCGCGCCTGAGCGTTCCAATCCCGGGTCGGGCACAGCGTTACTGGGCTTTACTATTAGGTAATTCTCAGTTGCAGCACGGAGTCTGGATTTGTGCCCGGTTGATGGCAATAGGCTCGCCCCCTATTACATTGGGACCTAAAAACATAACTGGCGAAATGTGGGTGCTCTATATGTGCACCTCTGCCTACCCCTTTGGGGAATACAGGCGTTATGTTATGTTATGTTATTTTTGTCTGCATTTCGATACCTTGAAACCGAAGATTTTGTTTTGTGGTCTGTGCTGTGAAGGCGTTTCGTAGGTCAATCAAATTCTAATCAAGTTTAAGTAAATACATCTCCGTTTATTGAAATTACGTCATCTGAGGCTTCAAGCAAGGTTGGCTGAGTCTAACAACTCTTATAGTGATGACGGAAGAACTTGTTCTTCGGATTTTTGTCGCGTATAAACTAAGTCTTATCGAAATAAAGATTGGATTTCCAAAATCATTCGCAACACCTTATACCGCCGCTTACATCTGGGTTTAACCCGTGAAGCTGTCTGTTATAGACTTGTAGTAATTAAATAGTTTTAGATTCAATATAAACGTTCGTCTTTTTTATATTTACCGTGCCGACGTCTTGACTTATTTTTATGTGATCACCAGAAGAGGTTATCTTGAGCTTCGCGCTTCATTTGACTTCAAGTCTTCAAGATGATCGTCCGCCGCCAGGTTTGCTCAGGGCGGCCATGTTTACGATTTCCTTGAGAATTCCAGGCTTGGTAGTGTCCAGGGTCCCGTCGGATCGAGTGGCCGATCCAGTTCCACTTGCGAAGAACGTTCGTCAGTTGTACTTAGATAAAAATTTAACCACTTTATTTATGTCCATTACCTAGTAATTAGGTTATACTAGCTGCGCCCCGCGGTGTTACCCGCTACATTTTTTCGGGATAAATATATAGGATAGCCTATGTATGTGTTAATCCAGGGTGTCAGTAACCCCCATATGAAATTTCTTTAACATTCATTCAGTAGTTTTTAATATTAGTAGGGACACACAAACTTTCGCGTTTATAATATGAGTAGGGAGTTTATCCTTGCGTTACGTCCCTATATCCATAATTTGACTGTAGTCTATTTATGTAAAATGATCACTCCCTATGTGACTCCTGTAAGCTGTATGTAGTTAGGAAGGCACTAGATAACATTAATAGTGTTGTATTTACATAAAACGATAACAAACCCACACGTCCCGTTTCAAGAGCGGTTTTAATGTTAATGGTTCGCTCTTTAACAGTTAAATGTAATAGCTGTTACTATCTGAGTATACCTATAGGTATAATGTTTTAGTATATAAGTATTATTTTAAATAAATAGACCTATGTAGGTATATCTTTTATTGTTTGGGCAATTCCTTTAGGAAATTCTTTGATGTATGCTAGGACGTTGTGAATTAAAGCATTCATAGATGTATGCCTGAACCATAGCTAATGGAAATCCGTGGTCTCTGACTACTCTGGGAAACAGGCGTGACTTTTATGTATAAATTGTAACAGAGGTACTGAAAATAAATATATAGACCGCAGCGGTATATTTTAACTTAGTAAAAAAACAGGTATAACCGAATTAAGACCTCTTCCTTTTTGGAACTCAGTTAAGAACTGTCTTATAACATTATTTTCGAACGCACTTCTTGTTTATGCGGGCCCATGGCCTCAGCTAGTCTCTGACATGTGTTTATAAACACATAAATCAAAATAAATAGGCGAGTAACGATTTTAGGTATGAAATCAAGGTTATCGCATTATTGCGTATAATAGGAAGTGCTGCAGAGCTCATTCGTCTCCATTATGTTGATAACATGAAAATATTTTTAATATCTGTTTTACATTTTTGTAACAACAGATAAATTATTGTGTGCCAGCATTTTGTTAACCCGTAGATCTGTAGTGTTTTTTTTAAACGTCGCCCAACACTATGAATTTCTCCTGTGTCGTGGATGCGCTTCACAAACATGAAATATCACATACACAAACAACCCAAGGACAAACATTTGCGGACCGCACAATTTTGGCCCATTCGGGAATCGAACCGGCAACCTTTAGCGCAGCAGTCCGATGACTTAACCACTCCGCCAATCGAGTCGTCAGTTTAATCATCGTATAAAATAAAATGGCAAAAATAGTAAACAGATTAGAATAAAAAGATACAAGAGATATAGTCAAGTTTCCTGAGATCGTTCAGGAACCTTTTGATGCTAAATTTATCTTTTTTAAGGTCGTTGACCTTGACCTCACTGACTTGACGATTAACATTTAACCCGAAGGCCAAATCAATTTGATATAATATATGGTACTGACTAGGTTTATTGTTTTAATGTCACCAAGTTCGATTTAACTTGTTTGGAAATGTTAAAATGTGACATTTTGCAAGGACCGAAACGCAATTGCGTCGAATTACGTGAATAAGAGCCCCCGACATTATTTTTTCTATTCTAGTTCTCATTGTGATACTATTGGTCTTCCCACAGACTCGAATATAAGTCTGTGGGTCTTCTATTAATTAGTAATACACAGATATAGATAGTGTCTTTTGAATACCTAATTGTGTCGAATACAGTTCTCTATTTATCTTGGCTCTTCCAAGCCCCCTTACCATGAACTCTTAAAGCATTTTCCGTTGAGGATGCGAGACGCCACGATACACTATACGTAGCAGCGTTTTATAAGGTTAAGGTTTCATGGTAAGAGGGCCAGGCCAGGAGTGTCCTAGTAATTACTTACCATTTTTATTTGCAGCACAAATTGAAATTCGCAAGGAGTATCCTGGAGTACAACGACTACTGGCTAAAACAGAAGATAGGAGATCTAGACAAAAACATCAAGTATTGTATCGACCAAATGTAATAATAAGTGTTTACAAGATCATTCAATATACAACATTGTAAATTATTCTTACAAAATTTCACAAGTTACCTCTATATTTTATATGAACAATTTATATTTACTTATTGCTAATTATATTATATTAACGGATTTATTAATGTCATTCATTATTATATCACAGTACTTATTGGATTAAGTAATAAATACAGTCAATATCATATTATTGCCATACGTTTGCGGCTAATTAAGATACTGTATAAAATTGTTTCTAATCAAAATATAGTACACTGCCACACTGGTATCGAGTTTATCGATTCTAGGTTATTTCAGTTTAATATCGATTAGTATTCCGTGACACAAGTTACAAGGAAAATAAGAAAAAAATGCGAAGTGGAACATAGGTTTTATTGAATCGATTCCAAAAAAATATCGATTTCATTTTCGTGGTTATAAAGCTTCACTAAGTCAGTGAAGGTTGTGGGGGTCAGCGTGACGCGAATAGCACAGGATCGGTGGATGTGGTGCTTGGGAGGGGTTATATCCAGTAGTGGACATCTTTCGGCTGAAATGATGATAATGATACAGGTTCTATTAAAAAATCTGTACCGAAAAAGACATGACAGATCTGCTCTCTACTGTATAATAATATTAGATAGTCCTATAATTATGATGTTAACTACCCTAAAACGTTGGAAAAAATTTAATTCATCGTTAGGCCTACCCCACATTAGGCGTGCGTGTTCCTGGACCGCGTGAAAAACGCGACGCCGCGTGTGAGATCGCGCGCGGCTCGCACGCTGCGTTCGCGTGGTTTACAAGCCCGAGGATAGTGCACGCCTAATGTGGCCTGGTGGTAGGCCTAACAATGAATGCATTATGATTTTACGAAAGTTTTGTTTTTGTAGGGTAAGCCTTTAAACAAAGAACTGGGTCTGTGTAATTTGTAATGATTTTCACGACAATATTCTAATTAATTTACTTTCAGAACCGAGTCATTTCCTTCTGGTATTGGACATGTTATCTTGTCTATCAAAATATTTTTCATTGGTATTTGGTAATATTTCAGTAATTAATATCGATTGCATGTTCTTGATATTACAGTACCTACATGACAGGTAGATATCGGCTGTTATCATGACGATATTTATTTTATCGACAGTTACTGTTAAACACGTTTACATTTAAGTACTAATAATTTCAATATTAATGTAAGTCGTTACTTATTATATTTTCCAGTTAAATGATAAAATAATGAATTTGTATGTATATAGTTGTGTAAAAATTGAGCCACTACTATCATCATATTGTCTATGATACGCAACAAATATCTATAGTCAAAACTTTTTCATGCGAAGCAATTGAGACATTATTTTAGCCAGCCTGTGTTTGGCCCGGTAGCTTTTAACTGCTTTTGACACGTCAAAATTCGACATAAATTAATCACACGAAAATGAATCTAAATATTGGTTTTAACTTATGAGAATTACCCTAAAATTGCTTGAAGATCATTCGTTTTGTTATGTAAACGATAGATATACAGTATGATATTAAAAACATCGTTTTATTGAAAAATACATAAGTTAGATCCTTCACGGCCGCGCCTGTACTCGTAACATAACTCCCGTGGCATTTACGGTACATTAGCTCTTCGGATGAGAACCCTCAGATGGAACATGTTTGACGCATGCGTGCAGTCATGTGTGAACAGCCGTTTATTATATAGAAAACGTCTTGTGTAAGTGACTTTGAATCGGTTAACGCAATGATTTTATAAGTAAAAAGAGGAAGTTATACCTACGCTCCGAGAGTGTCAAGTTAATTAGGCTAATTAGCCCTCTGAACTTAGCTCTCTTTTTCACTGCCGATAATAACGACATGCCGTTTTATTTCCACCACATGTCATCTATAGCGTGTAGCCAGACAATACACAGCGCCATTTTTAAGACCTAAGTAATAACAAACCTACCTCTTAATTGATATGACTTTAGGTGTCATTTTCGCATGCTGCCCATGCTAAGCTTGCATCAAAATAATAAAGGAAATTTGAAAAATGATAGACAAGGGCGGGACTCGAACCCGCGACCTTCGCAGTACCGTGGCGCCAGTATTTCATCATGGTGTCCATCATTTCGAAATTTCCTATATCAATTTAGATTCAAGCATAGCATCATGCGAAAATGACACCAAGTCTTTACTTGGTTTTTAATGGTAATATAATAGGTTAAAATCTCAGGCATACGAGATGCACATAATCCACGATCACTTACTACTGGTTAAATGATCAAATAGTCCAGATATAAGAAAGTGTATGCTTGGTACACACTGTTATTATCTAATCCTTGTAACTTGTGTTAGGAATACTTTCAATATTTTAGGTTTAGGATCATTTTAACTAAATTACAAATCATATTTGTACTATATTGATGTTATATTAAACTTATTACTTCAAGAATTGTAACCGAATAACAAGCTTTACTGAAATAATGTGATACCTATTTTAAAGAACCAATACCTAGTTATTACATGTGAAATTTTAACAGAATTTTACATTTTGTAAAAAGCCCTTTTGGGGCTTGCCTGTTCAATACAGAGGTCCTAATTTTAATCTAAAATTTAATCGGATTCAAACTGGGGATCCCAAAGATCATTAATTCTACAGAAATGGATATGTCCCCAGTAAATATAGGAATATTTAAGCCTAAAAGTCTACGACTGGCTTGATAAATTGACTAATTTATATTATTGAATTATTAAGAGTTACATTATCTTGAAAAAGATTAATTTCATACGAGTTTTGTGAGAAAAGGTCAGAAAATGTATTGAGAAAACAACGAGAAATAATATAAAATATGAGTAAGGCGGATAATGTACTAGAGAAGCAAGCTGCAGCAGACAACGTAACTTTCAAATTTAAAATGCATAATTTTTTGAATCTCGTCTCAGTTTCATAAATGTCAAAATTAAATCTCCATTGGATGTCATAAATGCCAAATTGTGAACCTTAATGTGTCTTAAGTCTACAATGCAGGACCCAATGCGCACCCCTGCGGCAGCCCGCCCGCTAAGTCATTAGCCTGCCTTCGAGGTACATCATGTCAAATTTATTACCGTCCAATTATAAAATATATGATTGTATTTACAGAGATTCGTTAGTCATACTTAAACTACATCATACTTGGTTTCATACCTGTATTATATGAGATTTTATTTAAAAGAGAATTTAATATACGTGAGGTATTATTATAGATCAAAAGTTCAAAACTGCTGCCAAATTGATTATATTCGTATGACCTTTAGTTAAGTAAACATAATTTAATGCAGTTATTGAAACTACATGTTTGTGTCGTCATGTACCAGTTTATCAACATAGTGGAAGATTAAGATTCATGGAAGCCCTTTTAAAAGCCATTTTCAAGCAGGCACTGGAAAAACCTCAAAACAATGCGTATCAATTGTTTCTAGAATACCTTGAAGTTTGGTTTTTTGTATATGTAGGTAGGTACTACATGACTGGGCCTATACCACGTGCATGGATAACTTATGTGCCTTGCTTACGCTTTTAAATCGTTAATCAGCCACCACGTTACACACTTTGATGTTGCTACAAATATTTAAAGAGCACCGCTAGAGGACCTACGTACAAAGCAATACGTTGTCCGAAAAAACGCATCGTTGAAATTTCTTCCTCCCGCCAATGACTTACGCTAAGTAACCAGAAGCCCTGAAGTACAAAACAAGTGAGCAACAATGGCGCCCATTCACAACTGGCCATATATGTAAACGGTAAGTTGGCACTCGATAAGTACAATCTTAACATATTCTAAGTACATAACTTATCTAAATAATCAATGGTGTACACTCACAAACAAAAGGTAATAATAACATTCCAAAAAGGACACGGACACACACGTCGACGATCACACGATACGACTTTGGTCAAGCAAAGTTAAATTATTCATACGAGCATCGTGATCGCCCATTTCGATCTGTTCTTTGAGCAATTCAAGTTCCTTGATGCCCGTAGCAGTCACTTCGTACTTGTGCCTAGCTAGCGACATGTAGAAATGTATGGCGAACGCCAGGAACACTATCATGACTGGAATGAGCACGACGCAGGCGGACCACGCCGCCGTCGGGCTCAAGTCGTAGAACTTCACCCAGCAGAGGATCGCTATCTCTATCAGGAACAGTATCAGTCCGAGCAGAGTCGAGAACGCCCAGGCTATTTCGATGTACCAATGGAGTCGTTCGTGGGGCGATTCGTGTACTAGCGATATACTGTGGAGGTTGCCTACTGCTTCGATGTTCGGCAGTATACATGTGCTTATCATTAACGCTAGCATGTGAACAGCTACCAACAGTGTGGTACATACAGTGAAAGCTACCAGCATTTCGTTAGGCACTTTTGTGTTTTCAGGCGGATTTAGTTGCACCTCCACCATCGCTACCTGTTGACAATTTAGGAACTCTTACATTTGATATTCAAATCACTTTCATCTTTGCTTGATGAGAATATAATTTGATATCTGATCTAAATCTTGTAAAGTATATTACATTACTAAAACAAATAGAAATGTTTAACTTTTGGTAACATCGATATTTTCATTTTGAATCGAAAACTTAGGACATCGACTTTCGCCCGAAGCTAAAATCGACTCCAATTACATTCCAAATTGTGTAGCTACATCAATTTGGGGGATCCATTAAGTTATCGCAGAGAATACAGCTACGTTACTCATTGTTAACGATATTAAGCACTAATGGCCGTGACTCGTCAATTTATTAACAAGCAAAACGTGTTTAATGGTGATATCTAATTGACGTACCATGGCGAATCCGGAGAGCAGTGCTGATGTCTTGCTGGAGGCCTTGAGCTTGGCCCTGCTGAGCTGCAGCTTCCTCCACGACAGATACGCAGGCGTGTGGAGGCCGTCCGCCGACTGTATCGGAGTCTCACCCGACATCACGCACTTGTGCTGCTGCCAATATCACAATACATTAACATTTATTACCCGGCTGAAAATCCGAACCCTATTTTATTGTTGGTTTGATTTATAGATCGCATTTAATGGGAAAATCATGTTTTAGTTAGACTTATTTATAACATTTGGGAAAACAAACAATTATACTCATTTCTCACAGACATCATGCGGACTAAAATTCTAAATACCTACCTATATTTACATTGATTTTAGGGTAACTAAATACTATTGTAATCTATGCTAATGTATCCTACAATGAAATGAGAACTAATAATTCAATGATTTCGATTGTGGAACATAAATAAATTCATTAATGGCATATAATATAAGGGTAGCATACGAAATAAGAGTATGTACTTACAACAATTATTTTGTGAGTCACAACATTTAAAAATAGGATTATTTACAAAATAAAATAAAATATAGATAAACAATTTATCAATTTGATTAGGACAGCTACAAACATAATATCCAACAAGACCACCATTAACCACGATGAAAGCCAGGAGCCTTATTCACGTAATTTAAAACACAATTTCGTTTCGATTGAGTTTGAGTTTATTAAATGTCACATACTTTCATTTTATAGATATCGAAATTATGTTTTAAACATAGGTAGGTACGAGAACTACCCTAAAGACTAAGCTTATAACCCGATGATCTAACATTGCAAATATAATTATGTAACGTTATTATCATTCCTGGGCATCGCATGACTCACATTGCATCTGAGAACAAAGAACTAACGAAAAACCTATTCTCTACTAATATAGCAATAAACTCAGCCAAGTTCTAATGTGGAATTGAGAGTAAATTAAAAAAAAATCTTATAATCCAACAGCCAACATATGTTTATATAAATCTTCTGTGATGCATAAATACATAAAAACTAAAAAGTCAATTAAAACAATGGCTTAGTACATGTAAAGCAATATAAACAAGTGCACTTTGTTTCAATGCCTGCCTCATGATTGGTCACACGCAAGAAATAGGTATAGGTACCTGCTGTAAATTTTAATTTACGATCGTAGTTAATAATTCATTATAATATATTTATAGAAATCTATATCCCTAAGTGCCATAACTCGATAAATTGATGATTAAACGTAATAGTTTTTGCAGTGGGCTCTTTGCTTTACAATGTAATTTTAAAGTTGCCCTAAGAAGAGCCTTTCACCATCATCAGCCGGAAGACGTTCACTGTTGAACACTGGCCTCCCCCCTAAAAGGGGTAGAAGAGCCTTTACCACGGACTATTTAGGTACTTAAATATTTTTCGTAATCAGGCCAATCAACCTAACTAAAAATTAACTACACCTACCTGTATTACATTTTGAAACGCAATAAAGTGTCGACTTAAAAAAAACCTTACCTACTACCAAATATTTGAACCGATGATGATTCCACCACCATGATATTAAAATTGATGTAAAAGCCTTTTCTTATTATTTACAGTCCGAGTAAGCACACTAGAATACTAAGCACTAAATCTAAAAACGACTTAAATTCCATTCACTCTAACATTTGACAAACTTAATTAAGTTTATTCAACCGAAATTGATTTCAATAACCCTTTCATAAAAAAAAAATGATTACGAATACAAATGTCAATAGACCTATGATAGGTTTAAGGTAATATAGGTATTTTGTGATCACTACACAACACTGGCAGAAATGGCACCATTGCTCATTGCCAAGAATTAAAAAAAGAGATTAAAAAGGCAAAGGTATAAAGAGCATAAAAATAAAACCTATTTACAGTAAGAGCTGTTTACTGCAGCCCTCATTTGACATTACTAATGTAATAGAGATCAATTCGGCTGAATGGACTGTAAATGGTTTCTATAATATCCAATGTTAATTCAAAGAGAGTATTATTAAATGTTTCTACTGAAGCTGAGCGGGGACGAGACATGTGAATAATTAAATTTTATTGGTTGCTAATAGCATCGTCTCCGCTATGTTAGAAAATAGGCCTAATTACTGTATTCACTAAGTTGCTAATCACTAGAAAAATAAAATCCTTAGTTGGTAAACATGTATAAAAGTTATGAGCACATTATTAAATTACCGGATTGTAAAACTATGGTTATTTTTAAATACGAAGTGTTAAAGCACTTAGAAAACTAAATTATGTCACTAGGTATTAATTAATTAAAACTTTTAAAATTCCATTAGTTATTTATAAGACTTCCACCAAGCCCTAATTACAGCTATGTTGTCCATATATCACATCAGTCACAATTACAAACTTATAGTCAAGGTCACTAGATCGTAGAGTAATGTCAACTGTCAAAAGAGCAGCCTTAAAGATACCTTATAATGCCCAGGCTAATTATTATTAATATTACATTATCTTTGTGTTGATGTTTTTTTTATTTGGGTTTTCTATCCAGCAAACCAATTCACATATTTTTAAACCTCTGATCTCGGTCTGATTTTTTTTCAGTCTCATGCTAGGACAGTCATCCATGTTTATAATTATTGTAGCTTTTATGTAGAAACTAAACTGTAACTTTGTTTAAATATAGGAAAATAGGCCTTCTAATCTGTAAATGATGTAATATATGGATAGCAACAAAAAATATGGGACAGCATGACTAAAGCCCTTATCCCAAAAACATCCAATAGTCAACTCACTGTTGTTAGAAAATGATAAGTAGAACAATCGTCCGCTTCAGTGTGCCACAATACTGATCTAAATACTTGCTAAATACCTGTCATCCACGCCTTTGCAGAAAAAAAATAAAAATGGTCAATAAAAACTCTAAAACACAAACTTCATACATGCCAGTGAAAAAATTTAAGATTATCACTTTATGGTTTGAAGGAGGGGAATTTAAATAATGTTAATGTATTTAATATTTCATTGATATTATATTTATTAGGTTATGTAAAGAGATATATAGAAAATATATATAATAATTATATTTGTTAGTAACTGCATATAAATTAGATTGTAATACTTAAATAATAACAACACATTATAAATACCTGTGATGCTCAGTTATATCAATCCAAAAACAATGTTATGAAAGCAATTCTTAACGAAATAATGCTAAAAATGAACAACAGCAAACTAAAACTCAAATTATACTTTAATATGAAATTACTTTTTAATAGTACACCTATATTAAAGGTATGCAAACAGTCTCACTACATGTGCGTGTGTACGGCGCACAGCCACACGACTGATATACCAATAAAACAGCTACTAGTAAACAGTAATTACAGTTGTCATTTGCAATCAAATGATGTGCAAGCAAAACAAATGTACATCTACTTATGTACATGCCATAAGTTATATCATACCTTGCTTAATTTTGGACACCAGTTATTAGAGGAACCGTATTGTCCGCCTGGCAATACGGAGTGGTAATTATTTCCAGCTGTACTGGCTGACCAAACCGACATACCTAAGTTATTTGCACGATAGTCCTTCGATTAGATGCGACGAGGTCACTCTGTGCATTTATACAATAAATCCTTATAACCACGTATTATATACAAAAGCATCACATCATTTGTCGTTTTAGATACATCCAGTTGACGCATAAAAGTTAGATTTAGGAATAAATTATTTCTAAGATTTCCAAAAAAACTATAGTTCACAAAAACGTAAACGTCATTACAATATGTCACTACACGTTCTGTCAAGGTGTCAATGTCAGTGTCAAAATAATGTTATTTCCTAGGGAATGACATTCTCGTTCCATTTGTATTCAGCATTAATAAAGTAATCGAGAATGTAGATAAAAAAAATGCTCCTATAAAAGATTTATTGTTTTGAAGATAAAATGTATAATCGAAGGTTTATTTCAATAAACCATATTTTTTTTACATAGTGAAAATGAATATTTTGTATTATTATTTTACAATGCTTATAAACCACCATATTACGAGTATGAACAATATTCTGCCGCTGATAGATTATGTCTATCTCCTTCTAGCAAATATCAATAGAGCGTAACAGCATTATATAGTTGAAAAGATGTTTAAATATCGTGACATGGAACACGCTTGTAGAGATGGAAAAAAATCGAGTTCATTTTGTAACGGTACTGCGTCTATACGGGAGTGTCCATGAAAAGTCGGGCAAACAGGCTTGCGAGAATGATAAGCAAGTGACAAGTGGACGATTTGTTCGGGTAGTGGATATGGATAATGTAGGTCGATTCGCAGTTTGTTTTGGCAATTAATGTGGACGAAAGAATCAGTAATCTGGTGTCAGCCGTGTGTAAGGAATTTATGCTGAACTCAGTATTGTTGCCGTTGGTTAAGTGGCTTCCCAGTGTGTCACGATGGCTGAGGCTGCAGGTGCCGCGAGCAGTAACCCCAACGCGGAGATCATTCGGGGCCAGGTGTTCGAAGTGGGGCCCAGATACACTAATCTACAATATATCGGCGAAGGCGCCTATGGAATGGTTGTGTAAGTACAAAAATATTGAGTTACGTTGAAATCGAAGCTTGTGAGTTTAATTATGTTGTTTCAGAGTTATGTTGCCTCATGCTACAGTGACTTTTTTACAATAATATCTACAATTAGTTAAGTTTATTATAATATTCTTTCATCAATATAAAACTTTTCACCTTTCGTATCTATTTTATTAGTTGTTATTTAGGTTGTAGTCACGGTATTTATTTTAGTTACAAATGAATAGATAAAGTAATTATTATATTGTAGACTGGTAGTGTTGAAGTTTTGTGTCATTATTTCATAATGATTTGATGATGTTATCCTTGTATATAACCTATATAATTATGTACATGTCATATTTATTGGTAGCATGTATTAGTGTTAATTGATATTCTTTGAATGTGTAGGATATAAGCACCTTTACAAGCAAACTTAGTTTAGTTAGGTACTCATACTTTGTTGGTGTAGGTTACATTACTACACAACAAGTAGTTTATTCATATCTAAACCTGATAGATACCTCAACAATTAATAAAGTGTGGATTCAAAGTTAATTTTACTTTGGTTTAAGTCATTAGTAGTACAATAAACCTCTCAACCTTATTTATGGCACAGAATTAGTGTGGAAATAGACTAAACTGTGTCAAACTATCAAAAAGAGGTTTCAATGTTGTCATTTTATTCTAAATTTAATTTAATTATTGAGTTGTTTATGTAGTGTATAAGTTTAATTTAGATATATGTTCTGAAGGAGATATCTAATAGATAATTTATCAACATCAAAGGCCAGTATTTAGTTGTTGGCTTTTAATGATATTACAATGATAATAGGGTATGATAATGTATCCTATCAGTTCATCAATTTCATGTAATCTTTGAGTGGGGAAATGCATTTTATGCATGCTGTTAAAGCTGACTTAGCAACAACTTGGCCATAAAAACATTTTATGATTCCTCTACTTGCATTTATTTATATTCTTTTAAACTTTCTTTAACTACTTTAAATCTATGTTTAAAGTACCTAGTTCCAGAAAGTTTATATTCCAACTTGTATAAGGAATTTAATGATGATTGTAATTAGTTGACTGTATAATTATGAAGTCTGCGGTCAAGGTTACTCGAGTATATTTTCACATTGACTTCTGTATCGGAATAGAATTAATAGAATACACTAATAAAGCCTATTTTGGATCTGCCATTACCACTGATATTTTACCAGTAGGGGGCTGGATTTGTGTAAAGTTTAGAATAAAGTCACAACTGCATGTTGTGAACAGAGGATATTTCGGGAGATTAAAAATGCCCATGGTTATGATTACAGATTCCTAAGAAATATGAGTCATAAAGACATCATAGATATAAAATTTAAACCTCAAAGTTTTCTTTCTAAAATTCTAGTTTGGTATAACTTGGTCATATTTAAGCCATTTTGTGATAAGGCAAAGGCAACAGTAACAAATTGTACAAAACTCATTGCTATGACCTTGCTTTGTAGCCCCTATACTAAATAGCACAATCATTAACTGGTATGTGACATAGTAAATACAAACAGAAGATCAACTTGAAATATGACGCGAGTTACGGTGGCCTTGCCTCGCGTGTGGCTCAGTGCATCAGAATACGGCTGCATTACGTAACATGCTCTACTCACAGTACTTGACTGTGCTAGTTAGTAAAAAATTGGAAATGTCTAGTTCATGTCATCGTATTAAAAGAGTGCCTACCGCAAAGGCCTTTAATTATGTAAGAACCCAAAGTCCGAACATTTTTCGTCTGTGATGATGATGGCGGTTTTCACATACTGCTTCTTCAGCAAACTAGCTTAGTTAAGTTCGATTGCAAAATTTTAAATATTTTGTTATTATATTTACTGAATTAAACATAGGTAGGTACCTAACTATATCTTGGCAACAAGTAGGTACTCTTTTGTTAGAAAAACCCCAGCAAACGATGTAGCGAGGCAAAGGTATTGCTTCAAGGTCGAGCCAAATGCCGGCTTCTGGATGTAGGTAATCGCTGTGTTTAATATTTTACACCTAGTTATATGATTCATAAATATTATTTGATAAGATTACTAGGTATGTATTACTAATTTATTTATATTGATAACAACGTGGTTGTATTGAAGTACTTACGTGCGTTTGCTATGATTATATGGGATGTTATGTTTCGTGTGTTGCTATTGATAATTTATAAATAAATAATTTGTTGCGTGTACATAAACAGTGACACATGCAAAATTATGTATTCAAATTAGATTGAAATGAGATTTCTCACCTGGGGGATAGCGTTGCCTTTTAAAATACAAGGAACTGATGGCGTGAGATTGAACAGCTCCAATCTGTCAATCGCTAAGATATTGGATAAGGATTAATTTACAGAAAGATAGAATACGCGTGTAATAATATTTTAATTGTACCTATTTAGTAAATATAGCGATCATTCGTACCTACCTATTATAATCAGGTTTATTAAGATTAGACATAATATTTTTACGTAACTTTTATCAGGAAAACAATATGCTACTGATAACAATATAGCCTGACAAACAATTAAGTTACATAAACACGTATTATTGCTTAATTTATGGACATATCATAGCTATTTATCAATCCAGGTTAATTTTGTCACGGGACAAATTAAAATACAATCTAAGAATTCTCATGAATAAGAATAATATTTATAGCAAATAAGCGATTCTTATGGTTTTCAACTCGTACAAGTAAATACTTCGACAATCAAATGAGAATACCCGGCTGTCAATTGGACTAGGACTTATCGGCTAAAAACGATGGTCCTGCATCGACTTTAGCCGATAATTCCTAGAATATCAAATATCTTCCACGTATATACTGGGACTTATATTGTTCAATAAACCCTTTTCAGGTATAAATTATAGATTTATCATAAGATAATATTAACTTTGTATATTCTGTTGTAACTGGCACACAAATCTGTATCAAGATACCCAATTATTATTACAGACAGTTAAAACGAGAAACTTGGGATGTTGTGATTAATCACGTTACCCAGGTGATCTCTTTGCGGTAACTTCGTCAGTATATCGAGTTATCGACCATATCATTATTGGACGCTGAATACGACAATTTCGTTGCCTAATTGTCGTAATTATTTATGGAATATTGATTTTGATGGTAATAGGTACGTACTGCTTATAAATACTCGATATGGTATTAATAGAATGATATTAGTGTGATATATGCTGTCGTTATTAGACTTCCTGAATAGTTTATAACTTATAGAATCATTAGTTTTTACAAGCTTTTATTTAACTTGCAATGTTTGTATGTATTTATGGATGTTTATACATATATATATATATGAGTTTCTTTAGGTCAAATCTTGTAATCTAAATTAGAATTTTACTTAAATAGGTTCAGTGACAATACAATATTATGGTACATTTGATTTCAAAGCTTGTGTTAAAAATATATTTTTCATATTAACTTAGGTAGTTATTTGATAAACGACATACTGTTAAACAGTCACGCTTGTATAAGTCCACGGAGCTTCACTGTTACTTTATTTACATATACCATTTTAATCTCAATCTTAGTACAAGCTCACGTTCACTTTGGCCACTTGCAATTTTTCATATATTAATACATTAAATTAATGACAGATATAATACCTATTGAATTTTAAATATTAGTCTCATATTATATTCTCTTAAATCGTTGTATTTTTATGTCAAAGTATGTAATTTCAGCCACAATTGAAATTCAAACACAGTTCTGAAAGTTGCTGATTTCCATTTTAAGTTATTCGTTAGTTATAAGTTGAAGAATAGTTTATTTACTTAATAGTTTCAGTTCATTCTGAATGTTTTAGCTATATATGTAAAATATAATTAGGTATCTACACATAGTCATTTAGTCGTGTGTGTAGTGGTAGGCAGACGATATCTCCTTCTTCAGGAGCCGATACAACTACATTTCTACACCTTTCCTCATGGACCTATGGTGTAAGTAGCGAAACCATTGCGTTACATTGAGTTAGTTAGATTGATCTGTTAGGTATATAAAAATCAATGTAATTCGAATTTTATGCGCTGCCGTACCGTACATCTAATTGCAATGAAACTTAGTACGGAGTAAGCTTCTTTCTACCCGAAAGAACCCGTAGAAATTGTTCATTTCAAGTCTTGAACGGAATCTAGGAGAACCCTACTAATATTATTAACGCGAAAGTTTGTAAGTATGGATGGATGTTTGTTACTCTTTCACGTAAAAACTACTGAATGGATTTTAATGAAATTTCATATGGAAGTAGCTGACACCCTGCATAAACACAGGCTACTCTTAATCCTGAAAAATGTAGCGCGTAACGCCGCGGGGCGCAGCTAGTAGATATTAATTACTGAAACTGTTAGGTACCTACCCTTTTTATTGAACGAAGGAGGAACGGAGGAATTTGGACGAAGGGGGTATTCCGTAGGTGAGACTCTCCCCCATGAACCCAATAAGATACACTGGGGCGTACATACTAAAAACCTCACAGCGCCAGCTCTCTGTTAACCTAAGCCTTAAAACTCTTAACTAAAACCTTAACTCCTTTTTGTTCGTTGAAGGTACTACAAACTACCGATTTTCGTCTTGTGACCTAGATACTGAAAATTTCAATAAGTTTTGATTAATGATAACTCTGTCCTGCAAAGCTTGACAACCCTAACCGCGTTTACCCCTAATAAATCATAATTTACGCAACATTAACGCTGACTAAAAGAAAACCTAGCTAGAAATATGAGACTTGAAGATCTTGCAATTTGTGTCGTGTCGTTCTATGTGTCGTCTTTTATAAATGCTTCAAATACTTATTACATAATTTTCATTTACATATGAAAAGAGATATGCCTAAAGATTTGAAAGTATAACATATAAAACTTATAATTAATTTTGTGGTCATAGACAATAGGTCGGCTCAATAAGCGCGTCTTCGTTATTTTACAGAAGTAATGAATAGTGGTATTAGCTATGACATATAGTATAGTCCTAACTTTATTCTAGACCCATATAATGGTGTTTGCTCCACAATAATAGTCTTATTGAGCCTGCTAAATTATCTTTTTGCCCTGTTTCCAGTAAATCGAGGTTAGCGCAATGCGTATTTCTCTATACATGCCTTTACGCGAAGCTACTTTACTATGGTGTATAAAATCAGGACTTGATTCAACAAACATGTTGAATACTAGTAACAGCTAGTAAGGTTAAAAATTGATGAGCTTGTGGGCATTCTGCAGCTGCTGTAGTAGTTTAAAAGGGCGGAAGCCAGACTGATCTAATAAGGCTTCAGTTTTTATCTTCTATAAGACATTTTTTGTATGATGTTGCCTAAACACGTGTTTTTATCAGTTATTCCATAAATAGTTATATATGGCATTAATAAAACTTTCATTTCCGTTTGATCCTGCAGATCTGTTAATAAGTTAGTGACGAGGCATTGGAAAATTAAATTTCTTTTAAGAAAAAAACATAATGTTTAGATGGATAAATACTTTTTGGATAAAACCCAGTCCCAGTCCAACACAGTTTGCAAAAATACTAAAATGACTTACCCTTCAACATACTTACTTCTGTATAAAATATTCATATCATGTATTAGTTAGCACAAATCTGTAAATAGATATGTATTGTAATCGTCATAGGGGCCGTTTGCCTGTCTTGACTGTGAGTCCATCATTCAGCCTATTCCAGGCACCTCCCTCGCCTTATTCACCCCACCACTTCATCTTCAAATAAATTGTATTGTTTGCGCCATGGTGGCATAATTTAATATGAGTGCCATTGATAATAATAGAGTCGTCTGGCTCTATAGAAACGTATTCTATTACTCAAATATTGAGAGGGAGGCAATTTTGTTTAATTATACTGGTGATATCGAATTTCTGATGTTTTTCGATAATCCCTACTTGTATCATACCCATTATGAATCGACCTATAAACTCTGAAAGAAAAAGTTTCGAGTACTTTCGAGAGAAGAAAAGCGTTTGTAAAGTGACAAGTAATAAATGCTAAGACTGTATTGAGGTTAAAGTTGAACAAGGTTCGCGTCTTCTCCATCCTCATTTGCAATCCCATAAATGAAATATTTCTGCAGTGGCCTGCGCCGCACCTATCGGTCAGTGACATTTAGATTACGCAGGGAATACATAAAAAGTAGTAAAAGTAGCTTTCGTTTGTTGGTGTTGCTAAGTGGTATAAATTAACTTTACTGACGGCTTATTTATACATGGAATAATTACTATACACTTTATTTCAGCCTCGGAAATAATGGTGTGAGTATTGGGTAGGTTAGTTTTATTATTGATTAAACAAATATTAGGAACTTTTTGTAGCACTTGTATTCTGGGAACTTGGGGATTAAAATTGATTTATAAAAAAACATTTTTGCAGCTGATGTCAATATTTTTTTTTCATAGCCTATTTTGTTTCCTACTGCTAGGCAAAGGCCTCCCCTGTCTTCCTCCGAACCACTCTATCCTATGCAATATCTGACCACGTGCGTCCCGCATATGTGACCAGATCGTCACACCACCTTCGCCGTGGTCAATGTGGGGTCAATATACAGTTTGAAAATCAATAGGACCTTTATGCGATGTAGGCAATCGTTATAATTATGACGAGCGTTTGTAGTTTACAGCTGCCCGCGAGTCCTGTCATTAGTCCGTAAATAAATGAAGTTGCCTGGTAACAAAACGTGTTCGACTTCAGGCAACCTTCAGGCAGTGATGAAGTCACTATTTCAAAGGCATAAATTAATTAATCCTACCGTAAATTACAAAACTGTTTGCAAGCTCCACAGTCGGCTTTGATTGCTTCGCCTTCATCAACTGACTAACGTTTCAATATTAATGCTAAGTGTTTAGCTTGTGAGTAATGCTAATGTTTCGGTTTCAAATCTTGATTCCTGTGCTTCATTATAAAAAGAATTTGTAGTTAGCCACTTTTGTAGGTATCGGAGTCAAATAGTTCTAAGTTTAGTTTTGCGATTCCCAGAACTTCTTGTAAAAACTTGGCTTTATTCTTGTCGCCCACCTTTTGATAGCTTTCGGCTGCCAAACAAACTCCGCACATAAACTTACATTACTTTTCTTTCCAACTTCCATTTTGTGGAACAGTAATTGAGTTGGGTGCACTTTTTAAGGACAAAGTACTTAATTTATTTCGTCTTGTTCGCGCCAATCCTTTTTAACTTAGTTTGATGGCCAATCCTGTTTCTCATTCTTTGTTTTGTTGTACAGAAGAAATAACAACTTTTCTAAATAGGGACGAGGAGGACCCTTTTAGAAGAATCAACGGGTAAGTTAACGGGAAAAAGTTGGAATTGTGTTTTAGTCTGATACAATTACGAGAAAATAAGGACTGAATAACGATGCCACAATTGTTACCATGTATGTAATATGCATGTAGTCTAATAGCATCGTTAATGGAGTTCTGGACTGTACCATGCATGTATTTGGGCCGGCCGTCATTCCTCGGGTGCACATTATTTATTCCACGACGCTGCTCTCACAGTGGCGACGTCCGACGTCACACTAGCCACGTCCCTCATAATGCTAAGCGAGGCATGAACTCTTAATAATTTGTCACTCGACTAACTCGGGTGTCGTATGATTTAGTCGCGCTGGACTCGTGATTACTCGACTTTGATAGACGAATGTTGATTAAAATAATCGTCGTTAGGTCTACGCAATGGGGCTAAGTATTGGTTTCAAACTATATTGTAGACAGGGTATTTAAAGCAGTTATGTTGGACGAGTAGCAAAAATAATTATAGCATTGAGGATCACCCTCATCTCTTGTGAATTGTGTGTTCATTAGAAATATGTAGATGCAATACTATGGCGGCGGATATCATGAATAATATTTCGAAATATCTTATGGGTTTATCATTTCCATACATGGTATATCATAGCAACTTCTTGCGCAATTGCATTAGCAATATAGAAAGCTGTTGTCTCATGACACACTTATTTGTGTGTTACATTTTATTATTTTGATCGAAAGAATGGCTCTTAAATGTATGAGAACTGCATGTGCCTTTACCATCTGGCAGCACTTATATGTTTACCTTAAATATATGTATAAAAGTATAATACAGCAGCTGCCGTCAAGTGTGCCGGGGGAAAACCCAGATGTTGTGACAAAGAAGTCAATCTATACATTTCTTCGAATCAAAACTTAATCATAAGTAGGTAAATATTGTTTATTTTGATTCGACGATGATATATTTTCAGATAAGAGACTTTTGAGAATGTATTGTTGTGTACGAGCTTGTAAATACAGTCAATATTTACAGTATTTCTGTGTTACCATGTATTCATATCTCATAATATATCCAATATGGCGTTAGTTATTTATAAATAAAACCGAAATAATAGTTTTTATACAACAATTAACTGATTCTATCGTTGTTGATAACGAAGAAAAAAACTTAGCATTTAGTAGCTATTATGTAATCATCACCAGGATTTTGGTTAGGTACTTTCCTACTTTGCTTCTAGGTACTTATTGTATTTATATCGTTATTATGGAGGCTATAGACATAAGGCTATATATAAAGGCTATAGACAGTTGTAAAAGAGCTGAGTGACCGATTGATGTGGCCAGACCTTCATAACTTGGGCACCGACCGATCGAGGTCAATAGGTGAGGGTGATAGGCGAGCGACAGGTCAAACCACCTCATTATTACCTATCTCACCTGCCTTCCCTTCAATACTGAACGTCTGATAAATATTTCATTAGATAATGTCGGATCCATTGTGTTTGTTCCCTATTTTGAAGGGTTAAGGAAGCTCTATATAAATATAACATATAAAAATGGCATTTTCCTCATGTTATTGTTTCGTATTTTTATTAATTTTACGAATGATTAATAGAACTCTTTTAGCGAAATGGCCACTCGTTCACCAAATTGGTATAATGTTGGTACTTACCGGTATTCAACGAGCCAACTGTGTAGTATTTAGTCGCGATCATTAGAAACGTTGTTGTCTATGACTAGCTTTTTGCTGCGATCGCTACAATTAGCCTTAATTAAACTAAGTGCGCCACGTCCGCATCCACCTTACTGCGACGGCTAATGTCCGTCATTTAAACACTGATGGCAGGTTATTAAGTCTTTGAAAGGTTTCGCTTTGAGCCTACCTTTTGTTCCCTTTGAAATTGACGTCTGTCTGGATTCCCGGAGAGTTAACGGGTGACGTTCAATTAATTTCCATTCCGGTTTGTTGTAATGAAATTATATGACAATGGTTATGTATTGAAACGAGGTCGTGTTTACTAGTTTCGATATAGTTACTGTTAGCGCGTGGGCGTTGACAGTATTTAGGGACCGGTGCGCGCCGTTTACGGAAGTCGCGTCGTGCGTTTGAACGCAGTGACTCATGCCGATTGTAGAGACTAGACACATGACAGTGGTCTAGTTGGTAACTGTTTTACTATTTGCCATGATGTATTACATTTAGGATTGATTGCGTTTATAGCGGATAAGGTAAATGATTGCTATTTTGTCAACGAATATTTTGTATCGGTTACTTTATATATCCTTCTTTTGGACGTCAATAATTAGGTAGAAATGTTGTTAGATTGCTTTATGTCATTTCTGCAACACCTAGTTTTTTGTCTTGGTATCTCGTAGTAGTACTAGTAGGTACCTATAGGTGTCCGACATGATCAAACTTTTGGTCCGAAACAAAAAGTATCTAAATGTAGGTACTCCTTACGATTTGTGATTTTTTCTTTCGGTTGGCAATTGGTATTATTATTTATTTATTTATTTCAGCCATGATCGTCCCACTGCAGGGCAAAGGCCTCCCTTTCCTTCCTCCATTCCTCAGTTAAAAGTTAGAAGATAATTAATAACTATTAATTATCTTCTAACTTTTAACTTTCCTATGTTAATACTTCATAATAGATCTCTCATAAGATATATAATATACCAATATTATATGAAAAATAATGTTCTTTTCACCGTAATAACAAAAAAACATTAGGTAATTGGTAAACATAATTTTATACAAACATGACGTAGGCGAAAACATTCGTAAAGCTACTTATCATCAGCTTGTATTTGCAACACGAAAGTAAAACTTTTTGGATACGCCATTATCTAGTTTATGTAAAAGCATTTTTTATGGATGAGCTTCCTATCCGTGATTCAATTTTCCTCTTCTCATAAACTCCAATCTCCTGTCAATAACCAATGCGTTGTCTTGTGTAGCAGTTACATCATTTATCGCGGATCTTCGGTCCCAGTTATTCAATTTTTCCTGTTACGAGGCTACGGATGTCAGCTACGTGCTTCTACCGCGACCGTCTCGAATGACGCCCATTGTTTATAAATGTACCAATGTTTTACGCACGCTGATTCATATTTATTTTTTGTCTAGGCTTGGTACTTGGTATCACTTTAGAATGTTATGTCTGAGTGTAAAGGTTACGAATTGTGTTTTTTTTGTTAGGATTTATTTGAATTTTATCTATGCGAGTAATTATGCCTTACATTACACATACACCATATACATCTAGGTATCTATCTAACCTATTTTTAAAAACATTAGGGAGCTCTATATTAAATTTATAGGGCCCTCTTTAAACGATCTAATAATTGTTAAAACTACGTTCATAAGAAACCACTAGCTCGTGTAGAAGTTTGAGACTTCTCTAAAAGTTTGTAACCTATAATATCTCGATAATCTTCACACAAACAAAATGCCGCATCTTTACTGTAGAGTAGTCACAGCTACACAATGTCATACGTTGCGATATTCGCATTCTCCTGTTGCGTCTCACATATTTTTGTTCGCGTTATGTCGCTGTACAACATACCTGTTCTGCTAGCAATGTACATATGTATACCTACAGCATTTCTCTCGTTCCTTTTACATGATCAATTAATCAAAGCGTACGTTTCTCTATATCGTCATTACATATAAACACTTATCACAGTATCTCATATAACACAAATTTTAGTCATAAGATTCTCTCTCTAAAATCGGGAAAACAAACAGGTAAACTCGTCAGTAATATTCTGTTCCTTGTTTATGAAACAAGGATGCGCGCAAACATTAATTAATTTATTAACTCGTATTAAATTATGTCCTCCAAACATGTTTCTGAATATGGTGCATGTAAGTAATATTACATGGGTTATCCAACTGGGACCCGACAAGGGTCTGATGCGGGTATTACGACCGAAAGCCACCTCGAAGATAGTTGGTAACATTAATTACCATTAGGTTTACTAGACCTTGGTTTATTAAATTATATTCTAACAAAGTAAACTGCTTGCGTAAACATTAATGGTAATAGGAATCGGAGATGTTGATCAATCAGTGTGCTTGGTAAACAATTTACCTTGTCTATTGCTATAGTCCTTAGAGAGATTGAAAGAGATTCTTGTGTATTATATTATGGTTGTTTTGTTATGACATTCCACGGCCTCTATAATAGCAGTATCAAAATACCGTGATTCAGTATGAAGCATCTATCTGGCTCTATTTATAGAAACCTAATTGTTCGTTTAAGAGAAATCTTTTTCTTTTCTTGTCTAGTCTCGAGAAATTCTACTTAGAGTTTCACTGGTATATAGTATCGACTTACTTAGCTAATACTCTTACTTAATGTTATAAGATTCGTTGTTTCTTAGTCTGTTGATTTAATTTTGAGGTAAACACTTGTCTCAGTATATTATGGACAAAGATTAAAACGGAACGGTAGCTTGATGGTAATGAGGACTTGTCCAAATGGTAGCTAGCACTTTATAGTGGAAAGATAATAATATTAACAAGTAAATTATCTTGCTTGACGTATGTCCTAAATCGGTACAAGAATTGTAAATGCAAAGGTTGCTCTGGCTGTCTGTTTTTGTTGGAAGTTTTTCGATCCGGTAAATTGGGTGACAAAAATTCGCCACCTTTTTAAAAAGGAAAGTCAAGAGGCAAGCTTGTATATTGTTATGTTGGTACTTAGTTTTGTATGGAATGATTATGAGACATTATGACACACATTTTTTTAAATAAGCAAGTAGGTACCTACGTAGTCTGTAATAATTCTGTTGTTTCTTAGGTGGTGCATTTTATTGTATTGTTATACATTTTAGGTACATAGAACATACCGAAAAACTATAAGAATGTAGAGCTATGATAAAATTTAACATAACTTCATATTATCAAGATTGAGATAAGGTGTGACGTGTAAACTTGACACTACAAGAGCTGTTTATTGTTAAAAATGACGCAATTTATGAAAACGATACGCTTGAAAGCATAACCTACCTACCGTCCGACTCATGTCTTAAGTAATCATCAATAGTAAACCTTAGCTTTTAAATATATTTTTTTAAACGTCGCCCCAAACTAGGAATTTCTCCTGTGTCGTGGGTGCGTTTCACAAACATAAAATATTACTTACACAAAGACCCAGACTCGGGACAAACATCTGTGGTTCGCACAAAGTTTTGCCCCGTACGGGAATCGAACCCACATCCCTTAGCGCAGCAGTCCAATCCCTTAGCCACTGCGTTAATCAGGTCGTCAGCTTTTAAATATATACTAACAGTTAAGTGTAGTTGTTTTATTAAAGTCAATTAATAAGTATTGTTAAACAATTGTCAATTTCCATAATTATGTAAAATACATTTTCTTGTTATTATTTGTCGTAAAACATTTTTACGCGAATGAATTCTACTAGCGCGTGGCACTGGCAATCTGAGGCGTGGTCCTTAAGTAACGACCGAAAGGGCTTAAGCTGCGTAATGGCATTTTTATGAAGTCGTGAAAAAATATGGAATGGATTCCTGGGCTAGTCTAATAACTAAAATACTGTCCGAACAACATTGTAGGTTGTTACCTTCATAAATTTAACAATCTGTAGTAGGTGTCTGAATTAAAAATAACAATCATAACTGTACGTAGCCGTACGTAGCTGTTTGCTGGATTGGTGGAATTAAACTCGTTGTTGATCTTGACGTACCGAAGCTTTATTTTCTTTCCCAGACTTAACTCTTAGGGGTACTGCTGCCAACTGTGTGGCTTACAATCTTGTGCCCTATTTTATACAATTCCTCATACAAAATTCCAATGCTCCTATTGGTTGACCAATTGGGAAGCTTACATTTCGTCCAATAGGATTCTTATCGGACAATTTGACGCTAAGCTTAGGTACGACGACTCTTTACCTTAACGAGAGCCGCGTACACTATTATTTTCTATTAAACCTTATAAACTTATCCTATAAACATTATAAAGTAAAACAATTAACGAATATCTTAAACTAATTCAAATCAACACTTAAATGACTAATAAACATTAAAACTATACACGCACTGTATCGTCACTTTAAGTGTCTCGCACACGCACTGTATCGTCACTTTAAGTGTCTCGCACATCTCTCCCGCCGTGCAACCGTGTTGCATCTTCTTCCGGTGCGGGCACGACGTCTGTAGGCAAGGGCAGGATCACCAGCTTCCTCACCGGTCTCCGTAGTACTCCTCCCTTGGTTCGGATGTCCACTGCTCGTACGACGTTGTCTGGACCCGGATACGTCGCGATCACTCGACCTCGGATCCACACGTTGCGGGGTAAGTTGGCGTCGACGACTTGTACGAGGTCATTCACCTGTACCGCTGGACCTTTCCCGTGCGGCTCCCGCCGGTTCTGAAGCTCTGGGAGATATTCTTTCACCCAGCGAGCCCAGAAGGTGTCTGCTAGGCGCTGCGCAGATCGCCAACTGGCTCTGGAGATCGTGTCCTTTTCCGTGAATGTTCCTGGTTGTGGCACTCGTCCGTTTCCCCCCAACAAGAAGTGGTTGGGAGTTAAGGCCTCAGGATCTTCTGCACTGACGGAGACATGTGTCAGCGGCCTGCTGTTTACTGTGTACTCCACCTCCGCTAACAACGTCGCGAGGACTTCTTCTGTCGGGTGGCGTTCGTGAAGCGTCGCTGATAGGGCTGTCTTGACAGACCGGACCATACGCTCCCAGGCGCCGCCCATGAACGGTGCCCCGGGCGGAATGTAACGCCAGGAGATGGTCTTCTTAACTGCGTCCTCCGCTGTTGCCTCGTCGATACCTTGTCGAAGTTCTTTGTCCGCTGCTTTCAAGTTCGTCCCGTTGTCAGACCAGATTTCGGTTGGACATCCACGCCGCGCTATCATTCTTCTTAATGCCATTACCGCTGAGTCAACGCTGAGTGAGCCAGCGATCTCTAGGTGAATGGCTCGCGTAGTGAGACATGTGAAAATGGCTACATATCTCTTCTGTCGAGCGCGTCCCACTGTCACCGACAGAGGCCCGAAGTAGTCGATCCCTGTATAGGTGAAGGGTCGTCTATGATGCGCTAGGCGGCAAACAGGTAAGTCCCCTGTTCTCGGGTATGGTGGTGTCTGTGTCTTCATTCTGCAGAATAGACATCTTCGAAGCAGCGTACGTGTGATGGGTCGTAGGCGCAATATCCAATACTGTTGCCTACACTCGTTGACTGTGGCTTCGACACCGGTGTGGTGTAGATCGCGATGTATTGCCTCAATCCAGAGCTTCACTATACGATGTTCGCCATCGAGTATCATGGGGCTCTTGAAGTCTTCTGTTACATCTCGAGTCGCTTGAATGCGGCTTCTAAGTCTGATAGCTCCGTTGACATACTCGATGCTCAGCTGATGCAGTCGACTCTCCTTATTTATATGTTTCTGTTTCCTCAAGCAGTCTATTTCTTCTATAAAGGCATCTTCTTGAGACAATCGCATCAAATATTCTTCTGCTGATTTGAGATGTTCAGCGGAGACCGGAAGGAACTTCTTATCCCTCGATGGTGAGGTTTTCTTGTTGGCTGACGGTGGTTTCTTTGGTTTGTCTATTTTTCTCCAACTCGGATCCTGCTCTGTATTCTTCTTAGTTCTTCTGTAGTTAACACTTTGTTTCGGTGTTCTACATAACTCTATAAATTGTAAGACTCTTGCTGTTGTATGTCGTAGCCTTTTCCAACTAGAGAAGCGTGATACTTCTGGTAAAGCTTCTGATAGTTTCGGTCTCATTCTGTCTGTTACAAGATTGACTTTCTCTTCGCCGGAGGTCTCTTCTGTTACTATGGTGGTCACTTCTGTCGGCCAGAGTTCTTCTGTTTGGTAGAGGAAGTCAGGCCCTTTATACCAGCGGTGATTCTTGTTGAATTCTGTAGGAACGTCTCGCGTCGCGTCGTCTGCTACGTTCATCTTCGTGGGGACCCAGCGCCACTCGTTTACTTTGGAGCTTTCCTCTATAGCTGCCAGACGATGTGCCACGTACGGCTTGTATGAGCGTGAGCCAGTACGTATCCACGTGAGCACTGTCTTGCTGTCGGTCCAGAATACTTTACTGTCAGGTTTTCTTGCGTGTTCTTCGATTACTGTTTCTGCGAGTCTGGCTCCCATGACTGCAGCTTGTAGTTCCAACCTTGGTATCGAAGTCAGCTTCAACGGTGCCACTTTTGCCTTTGCTATGATGAGTGAGAGGCTGACTTCACCGCTCGGCGTTACTGTTCTCCAGAATAAGACGGTAGAGTAGGCTGATTCGCTTGCATCGGTGAAGACGTGCAGCTGTACAACATCGGCATCGCTGTAGTTGAGATATCGTCGCGGGATGGTCACATTGTGTAGATTCTTCAGGTGACTCATCCAACTCTCCCACTGTTCCGCTAGGTCTTTGTCGATCACGTCGTCCCATGACGTCCCTCTGCGCCATACTTCTTGCAGAAGCTGTTTTGCCTTTATGGTAACTGGCGATGCGAAGCCAAGTGGATCGAACAGTGACATCACGATCCGCAATGCTTCCCTCTTCGTCGGCGTCTTCCCACCTATAAGCGTCTTCGGAATGCGAGCTAAGTTCAGGTTGAACGTAAGCTCGTCGTTGGTGATCTTCCATATCACGCCTAGTACTCGTTCTGTTTTCTCTTCTGACTTGTAGAGTTCCATATCTTCTGTTTGTTCACTCTCACCGAGTGCTTCTAGGAGTGCTGAAGAGTTCGATTTCCACTGTTTCAGTTCGAAGCTGGCCTTCATGTGTACTTCTCGTACATCTTTCGTGATGCGTATAGCGTCTTCAAGGCTTCTGAAGCTGTCCAAGTAGTCGTCCACATAATGCTTCTGTATAATCGCTGCTGTAGCTTCGGGGTGAGTGTCTTCGTGTCGCTTTGCATTCAAGTTCTTGATATAGATTGCTGTAGACGGGGAACTTGATGCACCAAAGATCAATGAAGTCATTCTATTTTCTTCTGGAGGTTGTTCATCGCGTCTGTTTCCTCGCCAGAGATACCGAAGCGAGTCTCTGTCTTCTTCTCGCAGCTTGACTTGCATGAACATTTCCTTGATGTCCGCCGTAACCGCTATCGCGTGTTGTCGGAACCTCATGACCAGCCCTGGTAATGATTGCAGGAGATCAGGCCCTTTAAGTAGCATGTCATTGAGAGCTACTCCTTTTGTCTTGGCAGCGGCGTCATGGACTACTCTCAGCTTATCGGGTTTCATCGGGTTGGTCACAGCGAAGTGGGGTAAGTACCAAGTCTTCTTTGGTGTCTTTTGTTTAGGTGCAGGTTCGCTGTATCCCTTTGCTACGAGAGCTTCCATCTGTTCTGTGTATTTCTGTTTCAAGCAAGGGTCACGATCGATCTTCTTTTCTATGTTGAAGAGCCGGTTCAGAGTATTAGCGTAGTTATCAGGAAAGCTGATGTCTTCTGTGCGCCAGAGAAGACCCGTCTCGTATCTACCGTCTTCTGTCTTGGAAGTCGTCTTCTCTAAGATGCGTAGTGCTTGTTCTTCTGGATCTGACTTTGGTCTTCTGGGATTTAAGCAGAGTGAATCCATTTCGAAGTACTGCTTCACGAGGTCTTCTAGGTTGTCTGTCTCTTCTTCTGTGACGTGCGATACGAAGTTGATCGTGTGTCCGATGGTGCGTGTTTGGCTTCCGTGTAATACCCAGCCGAGAGGCGTAAGTGAGGCCACCGGTTGGTTATTGTCACCCTTCCTTACTTCGGACGTCAACAGAAGGTGCCAGTTGTCCTGTCCTATCAGAACTTGTGGTTTCACGTTGGTGTACGTGAGGTACTGGCGAATGTCCTCTAGGTGCTTGCAGTCTTCGACTAATTCCCGTGAAACTCGTTGAGATGAGACTTGTAGGTTCTTCACTGTGCGCGCCTGTATTTGCTCTTCTTGATCGTTTATTCCTTTTAAGTTGATAGTGACTCTTCTCGATGATGACTCTGTTGTCTTCATATCGTTGATGCTCTCTATCTTCAATGGCACGATAGGTCCTGTTGCTCCGATGCGCTTGACTACATCGTTGTCTATAAGGGTTACTGTTGACCCATCGTCCATTAGTGCGAAAGTGTTGACCTTCCCTGCCGGACCTCCTACTTGAACCGGGATGATCTTCAAGTATGACTGTTTACTCTTCATAGTCCAGGCAGAGTTGATCACTTCTGTTGATTCTTTATCTTCTTTCGCTTCTGTCGCTGTGTCTGTTTTCTTGTTGTAGTGTAGCATTCTGTGGTGAAAGTACTTGCAGCTGTTGACACCACACGGCTTAGTTTTACAGCTGTGCGTCTTGCTTCTGTAGCGTAGACACCGAAAGCAGAGACGCTTGGATTTGGCTAAGTCCCATCTTGCATTTTCATCTAGGTTCTTGAATTGTTCGCATTCTGTTGTAGAATGTCCCGTCACTTCACATACAGGGCACTTAGGTGTGTACGTTTTTTCAGTCACGCTGTGAACCTTCTGTATTCGTTTCTGTATTGTGGTCGCTGCGTGTGACGTCATTTGTTCTGGCGTCGCATAAGGTCCACATAATTCGGCTTCTCTTCTGAGAAACTTCTCTATCTTCAAGAGGTCGGCGTCTTCCTTTGGCTGCATCGCCGCGAAGTCGTAAAATCTGTAGCGTAGTGTTGGTGTGAGCTTGTCCACTAGTGTCTTTGAGGCTTCTGGGTTATACATATAGTTTATGCAGCTTAACGTCTTCAGAGTTGCTACTATGTTGGAGACTTTCGTTGCAAATATACAGATGTCGCGTGGCGACTCTGTAAGACGAGGTAGACCACGTAGTGTTTCTATTTCCATCATTGCGATAGACTCTGGTCTTCCAAATCTTGACTCCAATGTTTTCATGATGTCTGTAGGGTGAGCGCTGGTGATTAGTAGACCGTCTACTGCCTCCTTGGCTTTCCCTTTCAGATTTCTTCTGAGTCTGTTAGTATTTTCTACGGCAGAGAACATGTTTTCTGTTTCGAAGTATGCGGCACGGAAAGGCAGCCACTCCTGATGAGACCCGTTGAAGATTGGCAGCTCTATGAACTTCGGTCGTTGAGCGGCGTTGACGGCACGTGTGATAGCTGCAGCCAACTCTGTGAAGTCGTTTTGAGCTCCCGCCGGTGATGGCTGCAGGCGCTGTAACTGTTGATGATGGTCTTCTGTTCTTCTGACAACTGGTTCTTCCGTAGGTTGATGTGGTTCGTTGGCTATTGCTAACACTGCGCGGTTAGTGTGTTCGTCCAACCAGTTGTCGACACGTTCGTTGACTTCTGTCTTCGAGTCGACGGAGACTTCATCATCTTCTTCTTCTTCATCTTCTGTATCCCCCGCTTCCAAAGAGGCTAGGCGAGCTGTTGCTAACTCGACTTGCAGTCTTATTAATTCTTCTTTGGCCTTCGCTATTTTGCAGGCCTTAGATTTGCTGTAGTTAGATCTTCCCCCTCCCTCCTTCTTGCTAGAGGGGCGGGTGACCTTCTGTCTGCTCGGCACTGGCAGACTTCCTATATTCTTCTTTACTGTTGAAGTTTCTGTTTCTGTATACTTCTTGACAGCGGCTTTTACCCCCTTTCCCCCCTGTGCAGGTGGTTTCATCAGTTGCTTCAGGGAGGCGTCGGTAGATAGCATTTGCGCGGCGGATTGAGTTTCTGATGACGCAATGACGGCTGAGGCGGGGTCAGTACAAGGCGCTGTTGCCACGGAGGCGGCTGTAGTTTCTGTATACTCCGTGGCGGTTGTCCCCGTCTCTTCACTGGTACCGGTCGCTGAGGTTGTAGCTGTCACCTCGGACGATGCCGGCGTCTGTTCCGTCGGTGGCTTGCGTCCTCTTCCTTCCGAACGCGTAACTGGCATCTTCGCTATTTTGTTTCAGTAGTTCTTGAACTATCTTCCACGTGATCCGGCTCGAAGGACCATAAATGTACGTAGCCGTACGTAGCTGTTTGCTGGATTGGTGGAATTAAACTCGTTGTTGATCTTGACGTACCGAAGCTTTATTTTCTTTCCCAGACTTAACTCTTAGGGGTACTGCTGCCAACTGTGTGGCTTACAATCTTGTGCCCTATTTTATACAATTCCTCATACAAAATTCCAATGCTCCTATTGGTTGACCAATTGGGAAGCTTACATTTCGTCCAATAGGATTCTTATCGGACAATTTGACGCTAAGCTTAGGTACGACGACTCTTTACCTTAACGAGAGCCGCGTACACTATTATTTTCTATTAAACCTTATAAACTTATCCTATAAACATTATAAAGTAAAACAATTAACGAATATCTTAAACTAATTCAAATCAACACTTAAATGACTAATAAACATTAAAACTATACACGCACTGTATCGTCACTTTAAGTGTCTCGCACACGCACTGTATCGTCACTTTAAGTGTCTCGCACAATAACTAATCAAACAACCTACGTTCTACGTTAATACGATATTGTCTTTTTAATAAACATAACATCACCCCTGTATTGGCAGGTATAGGCAGAGGTAAACATACAGGGTGCAGTTTTGAAGATGCAAAACATTTCGGGAGGTTGTAATATAAGTCACAAATAATCATATAAAAATACGATACTTGGTCAATAATCAATAGTACATTTTATTTTAATTTTTTAAGTTTAGCTGTTATTCAGAATAACCCCCTACGCAAACATCTTGAAACAGAATCGCGCGTTGCGAACTGTCAAACGCATCATGCCACTCACGCACACAGCTGCGAGAGTGCATCGACCTGTACGAGGCTCCGCCCACTTATTCTACGTAATAACGAAATGTAAGCGCAATAGTTGCTTTGGGGTGGATGTCACAAATAAAGTTCGGGCTTCACATTCAATATACCACTTTTAAGCGACAATCGGGTACAAAAAAGACACGGGATACATGTAACGTAGAAGCGCGAAGAATATACGTGTTCGTACCATCGGACGGTCGGTAGGCCTCTGGGGCTCTGGCTCGGTCGTCGGGCGCGGGTCGCGGTGCGCAACGCACACGCAGGGCCTCTCTCGGCAGGGGGCTATAGCAACAACGCGGACAACGTAAGTAGGTAAGCAGTACCGCGCATGCGCGCGTTTTGCGCGCGTGCTAGTCATTTTTATAAAAGAAAAGTTCATGTTGCCTCGTTAGTTACCTATCAGCTGATGAGTAAAATGTTAGGTCGAGATAAATAAACCTTACATAGCACGTAAGCAATATTCGTATCCCTGCTACACAATTGTGAATAGTTTCACATTAAATTGATTGCAAGTTAAAGACGAAACATAGCTAACCTAAAGTAATGTTTATTTATCTTGACCTTAGTTTTGCTTTATGACTGAGACCGTAACTGACACGCACAAATGTTGTTGTAGGTATGTAAGTTGTAGGACGTCGTTCGTAATCCGTTGCTGCATAGTGGACGCGCGCGCGGGTATTAGGTACTTAATAATAAAGCGGCGGCATGCGACTGTAGGTAGTTGGCGGCGGCGGGCGGCGCAGTCGGCGCGCTGTAGGTAAAGTTTAAGTGATTTATCTTGCCTGAGATGTAGGTATGTTTGGCGTAGATTGATTCGGCTAACAACGTATTTACAAATTATTGTCTATGTACAAATAAAATAAATAAATTACCTACTTACGTTAATTGGAGGTATTGTTTAAAGTGTTAACACTCCAGGCTCAGTCTAGCACGACGTGGCTGATGATCTTTTAGCTTACGTAGCACAAACACATTCGTTTTTAAAGTGTGGAAAGCACTGATCACTTTTTCACGCAATTGTGTAACACTGGTGCTTAGTCACTCGTGGGTTATGCTCGCGGCGAGTCCACTGGTGTTCGTTATGAACATTTAGACGCCAACTTGAGTAAATAAACACTCGTCCGTCCATAGGATGTTGGCGTATTGGTGTTCCAGCAACCAGCGACAAAACGTAACTCGCGCGGCGTTATCAGCTGTGTAGAGGTCCTGTACCTTGCGGTAATGCAATGGATGTTGCAGTTATTTCTTCAGTAGCCGCCACACTGTAGAGTGATGCACTCCAAACAGTCATTTTTATTACCACTAGCTATTACCGTACGTAACCGAAAACGCAACGGCGGGCGGATATTGCACGCGCATGCACACGCCGGCGACATGAATTACACTAAATCGATAGATCGATGGCCGCCTGGGCGCGGCTAGCGAGGTGCGGGCGGGAGGGCGGGGCGCTGCCGATCAATGAACTGTTTGTGTGCGTTGTTATAGGGCGAGTAGCGACTAGCCGCTTTTAAATAAAGGTGGTTTACACATATCGATTTCGGCAAATAAGAAAAAAAATACCTACTGATTTTATTGTTGATTCGGGTCGAGGATCACTAACATAATTACCTCCCGAAATATTTTTCATCTTCAAAACTGCACCCTGTATAGTATACCCACATATCGCCGGTTATATTTTAGGTCCCAATGTAATAGGGGGCGAGCCTATTGCCATCAACCGGGCACAAATCCAGACTCCGTGCTGCTACTGAGAATTACCTAATGGAATAATCCAGTAACACTTTGCCCGACCCGGGATTCAAACCCAGGACCTCGTGCTCAGCAGTCGCACTTAGCAACCACTAGACCAACGAGGCAGTCTTATTAATTTTACTTTTTTTGTATGACGAATTATATGACAATCGTGCTACGTTAATCGTTATGGATGGTTGTTTGATTAGTTAGATATGATTGTTTCTTTTGACTACGTATTTGTTATTAATTTCTTTAAAGAAGTTCATTTGAAAAACAAATGATAAATGTATTAAGCTAAATGCCTGATAAATGATGATAGATTTGTTGGAAGTTTTACCGTCTTTGTATAGATGTAGATTGCATGAGGACTACCGTACTTAACTACGTTCGAATATAACAAGCGTGATGATAAATTTTCTTTTCTGTAATTTTTAAACGAACATAAACATAATTTCTCGCCTGTATTCCCCGAAGGGGTAGGTACAGGTGCACCCACAATTCGCCAGTACAATTTTAGGTCGCAATGATATTTATTTATTAAAATTATAATAAAGTTTACAGTACCTACTTACGGCCAAAACACTTACATTTAAAAACTTGTAATAGGGGCAAGCCAACAAAGAACACACAACTCGGGATTCGAACCCAAGGACCTCGTGCTTAGCAGTCGCACTTAGCAACTACTAGACTTACGAGTCAGTCGTAATTTTTAACATATTTTTTATCTAATTCTAATGAAATAATGTCACCAATGACAATTACCTTACTTTGTATGTGATAAAATATTCATAGTATGTAGTCCAGTAGACCGATAAAATTAGGTTTAATCGACTAACTCGCACGCCAGTATGAAGCTAGAAGCTACATTCACCAGGATTAATTTAATCTACCGGCTCTTTGTATTGACTTGTGCAATATCACACTCGATGTTGTCATTATATTAAGTCCGACTCGATGAATATCACAAAATAATTATAGTACTATTTACGAACATTCTATTATGTACATTCATTATTATTAGAACCACTTATTAGTAGAAATATATAATGCTGCTCGTGTATACAAAAGTATTGAATTCGACAGAGATAATACCAACGTAATTTGAATAACATAAATATGCATATCTGTGTAATTTTACGGCTAATTGAAACGAGTCGATAAATGGAGATAAGGTTCATTTTCATTTTATTATTTTTCATATCGGGTGGAAAATTCACAGAATGCTGTCGGACTTGTTTATTTTACTCGATATTCATCCAAGTTTTAAAGTAGGTAGAGAAACTCAGAAAAAAAAATGGTTAATCATTATTATCAACAAATATTTACTTAACTTTTCTTAAAAATATTATAAAAGATATGTTTGTAGGCTTAGGTATCATTTTCTCCTACATCGAGTTGCCTGAGCACGTCCTAGGTAAAAGAAACTAGTCTTCAATGAAATTGAAAGTCATCCTAATGTCAACACGATTCAAATTAAACGTCTAGGGGTAGCTAGAGATCCATGGAATTGACCTTTATATATCTCTGTTTGGATAGCCATCTATATAGTTTGTGTTTGGTTTCATATTGTGAGTAGGCGCTCTCCCATCCCTATCAGATCTGCTGGGGCGATACTGTACCAAAAATACACGAGTGACCCCTGTCCTAAATAAATGTTTGTACAACAATTTACTGGTTGCCAAGTTAATACCACTCTAGTGCTAGCACAAGCAAGTTAATTGAGGTAAAATCTTTATTGCGGCCATGATTTTCCTTTGTATGATGAAAAATATTCAGACTACGGAATACAATGAATAGCAATTCGCTGTACCACATTCTGTTTGCAGTTATTAATGTTTGTAATAAATTGGGATACGAGATGGTAGTTGCAGCACTATTTATTATTCATGTTTCAGTTGGGTTTTAACATTTTTAATTAAGGAGCTCTCGGATTTATGTAGTTATGTAGTTTAATTAAAAGACTATTCTTCGTAGTTACAACCGTTGTATTGACAGCCAAGCCAACATTGTTAAAAGCCAATGCAATTTCAATTCTAGACAATTCCCTTCCTGAACAATGTTAATTATATTCTGTGGAAATAGATGAAGTTCGTGGAAAAACTTCGGAACCGTCTTTGAAGAGTGGGTCTCTAATTAAGAAATGCTTGCCAAACGATAATTTATTAACAGTACAGTAAATTCAATTATGAGTTCTATACAATAATTAGCAAAAGGAGTATAAAGAAGGTTTAGTTTTGACACGTTAATACCTTGGGAATTTCTCTGATGAACTTATTAACTCGGTTCGCAGCGTGTAACATAACTTCGCATAAAGTTAAAGTCCTCTAATTGATGTGCTTACATGGATTGCTGCGGGCCTTAATTATAATCTAGGGTACAACATTTTTAAAAGAAATGTTCAGAAATTAATAGTACCGACCTATAAGTATCAACTATCATTATGTTTATGTATTCATTAATATTTGTTCTTTAAGTAATTGGACTAATAAGAATGAAAAAAAAACGTGTTGGTTTAATGAAGTTTTGTACATTATATTCTTCCCCATTCAAGCTGACGGATAGACAATCGGGCTACCGTGTGTTTAAAGTATAACCTGGTCTCGAGTGTAGAAAGTGTAGAAAACTTGGCTTTAAAATTTGAAATCCAACTCATTTTGCAACAGAGATTTGTGGAGAAATAAAAGGGTGGCCTTTGCAGTGGGACATATTACAGGCAAATTAAAAAAACAACTCATCATTTGTCTTGTCCATTCGTTAGCACGTACGATTATTCTTAGTAAAGTTAATATTTTTTCTCGTCCAGCTCTTAGACTACTAAGTTAGATATTATAGGTAAGTATAGTATAATTACTCCTTTTTTCGTGTTATGCATCATTTGTCCCATCCTCACAAAAGACCAGTTTTAATTTAGTGAAACGGTGGAACTAACTTGGTACCCTTTTTGTTCTCTCACTGGAACTAAAATGGCCGCCGAAGCGGAAGCCGCGGGTCGCGTTAATTTCTTCTGTCACAAAGTGCAGCTTAAGTTTTTTCAACTGTACTTAATGCAATCTAACATTGTATTCCGCTGTGAAGTTTTAAGTAATATATATTGCAGTTGTCCGCTAATGTTTTACCCGGATAAAAGGATGTATTACGGAACTTTGTCGTATCATATCCAGGGTATTATGAGTTGAGTGTTCTCCGGGTTTAACGTTTATGTGTGTTGTTGTTTAGAACTTGTGGTGTGATCGAGTACAGAATATTCGGCTATAGAAACTGTAAATTACTTAATAGTTCTAAGCACAAAATGTATTACCTTACCTCCTTTGCATTCAGCTAAAATGTGAGTAACAGAAAATAATAATACCACATCAATCATCTATGGTAATTATACGTTTCTAGTAATTGACAGAAAGAAACGAAGCATAGTAATGGATTCAGAATAATAACGTCGTATTAAACGTCTAAGGAATACTTGATGCTGTAAGTGATGTAGTTCGCAGAAATTGCAATCTCTATAATTAATGTTGGCGCTGCGCGCTGTAATGAATGTCAATGAAATCATGCATCATCATCATCGTAAGTCTTTAAATGAAATCTTGTACCTAGTTGTGTCCCGTGTTTGCTTTGGTTATACATATTACTATAATAACTATAAAATCAGCTGCCCCACTGCTGGGCAAAGGCATACCCACTTTCTTCGACTGGATATTTGTATTTGTTATCCAATTCTTCATAGAGCAGTCCTGTTAATCTTGCAACCCACACCTGCGTTTTCAACAGCTTTATTCCTGTTGGCAATCATTCAGATTTCAATATTGTCTCGCTCGTCTTCATGTATTAATAGCCTGTTTTTTAAAGGGAAAATCTATTAGAGGCAAAGGCTTATACTTGGGCGTTTCTCTTTTTAGTTTTAACTAACACAGATTGGTTGAATGAAGTATTTATACATGTGCTCTAATAATATCTTCTCCGAAGTATTCAGGTACAATAGTCTTGTTACCTATTTGCCAATCCTGGGAATGAAATACCTATCAATCAATCAGATTGTACACGTGCCACTGTCCAAAAGGTTTTCCCGAATATCGTAAAAGGAAAAATCTCGCGTCAATTGATTGATCGAATACAAATAAATATAATTTCCTTGATTGAATGTAACGATCAATTTAGTCGGTGTTTATCTAGTGGATAAAGTAGATTTTATTTTTGTCCACCAAATATGATATTAGCGAATATACCTAGTAAAATTGGATGGTTTTCTTTGATGACTTTTGCCTGTTTATTAGAATTTGAACTTTGTTTGTTGTAGTCACTAGTCGTCAAATTAGCTTAACCTACATGTTAACTTTTTAAACATTTATCAGTATGAGCTGTCTTAACACATTCCCAAAAATTGCGCTGTCCTTTGGCGTCCCCCTATTTTTCGTAGCATCATCATCAGCAATCCACTGCTGGACATAGGTCTCTCCCAATGTACGCCACAAATCCCGTACATAAGAGGGCCGGCAGCGACTGGATGCATAAAACAGCAGACCGGGCTTTTCCTAGCATGATTGTTAGAAATACATGTGGACAACATGTGGGTACCTACTGCTATTGGTCGAATAATAAAAGTAGTAGTATTAAAATAAGTACATTTTGTTGACAACGAAACCAATTTAATTAATTACTACATAATAATTAAATAATATTAATTTGTACATATCGTTTGACCCTCGAATACAATTAGGTCATCTTTCCCCAAAGGCGTCATAAAAGGCACTACTGCTTCATTAGTTTGATGAGTTTTACTTATAAAAAATTAAAACTATAAAATTGAATACTTACCTTGTTAATTAATCAAATTTAAAAACATTTTGACGATAGTTTGTGATGATGACATATTATTTCCAGGTACTATTTAGTTTAAATGAACGTTAAACATTTTCGGTTTCACATAATGTAGCTATAGTTTTAAAATGCCGTTATGCTGATGGGATTTTTGGCCACACCCACTTTAACCTCATTTATTTAATTTCATGTGCATGTTGGCTGTGAAACCAATTTTCTAAGAGAAGATTAGAATTCAAATGGTGCCATAGCAACGGAACATTTTCGATATATGACTGGACAGTTCATATATGAAGTTTGCACAAGAAACCCCTTTTGCGGTGAAAACGTTGAATATTTTTCTATAAGCCCTCATAGCGTAGCCGTGACCTTTTTACAGCCTTTTTATTCGGCCTCTTGTTTAGGTAGGGCAGATTTTCCGGCTCGCCGACTCCGAGCTTATTTTTTTTTCATCTGTGATCTCGAACTAATAAGATTACGTCGCTCATTCGTAAAAATGCCTTATTCTTTTATGTTTGTTGGCCCTCCAAGTAGGCATTATCTGATTATGAGTAATGTGACAGAGAGTTATTGAATGGGGACTTTCTGAGGAAATGGATGTTAATTTGTTTGATTTGAGTAGTCAATTCCGTCATAGATATTATTTTGATGATTGTGTGTTAATATTATCCTTGGATCAATCATGATGGTGTTTAAGTTTCGGCCTGCCTCGTCAGCTCGCTAAACTCCGTAGTAAATGTAATTAATTACTCTCTACCAAGGATTCAACAATATTCTCAGCAGTAACAAGTTTAATCAAGCGCAAATTGATCCAACCTCGCTACTGAGATTCGAATTTCTGGAAGTTTGTAATATTACAGGTGACCAGAAACGGAGTTCATAAAGAACTTTTTGCATAATTTAATCTTCATGAATAACTAATCCAAAAGTATTATTGGGAACTTGTAAGAGGTCTCATGGAGACAACCATGTGTCATGTGTAAATAGTATTTTCATATATAATACACATGTGAATTTATCATAATAATTAAATGCGGTTCTTTGTGATTTGTTTGTAACCATAGATCAACGCTTGCTTACTATTCTGGCTTAAATAAATACATTTTGTGCGAGACAAGAGTGCCGCAGGCTTCGTACGTTAATAAGATTCGTGGTAATCGTAATCAACACACTTGAGACACATTTTCCCTTTTCAAGATAAAGTAAGACATTACATACAATCTCGAGTTTGCGCCGGGTTTTCCCTCGGGGTTATAAATTGTATATTTTTTACGTGAACCCGTTCCGAATATAAGGCTGTTTTGTCATTATTTATCGATATCCAACAATGAATTATGTTAGAAAGACGGCGTTTGTAAGTAGTAGGCACTGGCTTCGAAAAAAATGATTTATGGTAACTATTATTCCACAGGTCCGCGCACGACAACATTAAGAAAACTAAAGTCGCCATCAAGAAAATATCGCCGTTCGAGCATCAGACGTACTGCCAGAGGACCCTACGAGAAATCAAAATATTAACTCGGTTTAAGCATGAAAACGTAAGTAAACAGTGTGAAGTAGCGTCGACGTAGAGTGAAAAGCCTTGAAGGTATGATTCAGAGATAGTTTTTTTAAAGCGAAACGAGCTTTGATACCACATCGTATACCTACCTACCTAGTGGACATCACATACATATTTTAGCCAAACTGGCGCATATCGTGCTAGGTTGTATTATAAAAAGTTTGACATCCGCGTTTTCGCAACCGCCTGTATGCCTTTTTACCTTTTTTGGATATCAGGATTGCGGCTAAAATTTCCGCTTTATAGCCGACTGATGGTTATTCATAGTCGATTTTTTTTTATAAACGTTTCATCCATATTTGGATTTATTTGTATGGTATGTCGTTTGATAGACATAAAGTGCCTATTACATATCTATAGAATCTATCTGTTGTTCTCATAGGTATACTAGTCTTGTGCAAAGATTGAACTAGCAGTTCTTAGCTTTGCAGGCTTTATTTAGAAGTAATTAGGCGTTATAAAATCATAAAAATTCACTCAAGCAGTTTTAAAAGTGTTTTCACTCTACGAGACTAAGATATTTTTTAGTTACAATTAATCAGTTAATATTAATAATGTTTTTTCTGTTTCAGATAATTGATATTCGAGATATTTTAAGGGCTGAGTCGATAGATTTAATGAAGGATGTTTACATCGTACAATGTTTAATGGAAACAGACCTTTATAAATTGTTAAAAACACAGGTAATAGAAACAATTAATTTTATTCTTGTTCTAATTATGTTAATTTTTGGAAGAGTAATTAATCAAACCTTGGTGTTAACCATTTTAATTTAAAATTGAACCTCGTTTTAAGTTAATTAGCGAAACGTGTTTGATTTGAATGTTAATTAATTAGTCCAATTGATGTTCGCGAACGGGTGAATCTGGATAAGATAGGCACAGGACGGCGGCGGATGGCGTAGTTTAAGGGAGGCCTATACCCAACAGTGGGATACTGAAAGCTATAGATTATAATGGTGATGGATGTTCTTAAAAATAACGTGAAAAAAAGAACTTTATTATATGATTTTTGTTTCAGAAATTAAGTAACGATCACATCTGCTACTTCCTCTACCAAATCCTTCGAGGGTTGAAGTACATACACTCGGCGAACGTTCTCCACAGGGATCTGAAGCCCTCCAACCTGCTACTGAACACGACGTGTGATTTAAAGGTACAGTAAGTTGAATAATAAGTAAGAAATACAGACTAAAACTGACTATATGACTGCCTCGTTGGTCTAGTGGTCGCTAAGTGCGATCGCTGGGCATGAGGTCCTGGGTTCGAATCCCGGGTCGGGCAAAGATTTTTTGGAATTTCCCAATAGGTGATTCGCAGTAGCAGCACGTAGTCTGGATTTGTGGCCGGTTGATGGCAATAGGCTCGCCCCCAATTACCTTGGGATCTTCAATATAACTCGCGAAATGTATGTGTACTACAGATGTACTTCTGCCTACCCCTTCAGGGAATAGAAGCGTGACGTTATGCTCATGCTACAACCAAATCATACATTCATAAATTATAAATGATCTCGTCACACCTGAGCGGTTTTACGAGCACAATGTTTTATTTATTCTGTCTACACATGCTGCGAGGTAAACGGAGTATTTTGACTATTTTGACATTAGAATCAAAGCATTTTGAGATGATTTTTCTGTGCACATAATGATAGGCGGGAGGCTCGCCTATTGTGTACGTAATTGGGACTTACGATGAGCTGGGAAGTGGAGTGTTTAGATTTCTGATAAAGCTATAGGTATAAAAAAAATCTGATAGGACCTTAATGACCATGTGTGCTAAGAAATAGTGTTCTCGTATGAGAACTCTACTGCTTTGCACTGTCCTTAATAGCCATCGATGCAAAGCAGTAAAACGTTATACAGCAATATTTGTTAGTACCTATCATTCAATTATTTTTTTCAAATTAACCCTAAAGCTAAGTCCATACGACAAAATTTGGGCTGCTACTTAGAATTTCTAAGACATAGAACATTTAAAATCCGTGAATCTAATGAGGTCGCCTACCTAAAGTTATAATGCAAGATTCACTGGTGAACATCTGTTATTGGGTATCGGTTTTCCATGTGGAGCGATATACATAGACTGTGGTTTTCAGCCATTTGGTCAATTAGCATGCGGACACCACAAATTGGTACTAACTAACCTAAAATACAAGTTAGGCATACTCACTATTAAGATGTTGTCATTAAATATTAATTAAAGTACAGTTCACGCCTACACGATACGTTGATATTATTCGTGGTAACCTTAGCACTGGTACCTATAGTTACCTAAATAGTATAGGTGCAAAAACTTGCCGCATTCCGCTCTAAAGTTTAGTTTGACATTTGTTACACAACGTTCTATGAACAACATACTATGTGTAGTACATAGTTTAACAAGCTCCATTCGCGAATTTGTCTCGTGGAGAATTCACTGTGGCTCCACCGAGATATAGCTGGTGGAGCAGTCCAATATCCTAGCCCATAGTTTAAGTTATACTCCTTTTTTTCAAAAAGCTCCACACTAGGAATTTCTCCTGTGTCGTGGGTGCGTTTCACAAACGTGAAATATCACCTTTACAAAAACCCAAACTCGGGATAAACATCTGCGGATCGCATAAAGTTTTTTCCCGTGCGGGAATCGAGCCTGCAACCTTTAGCGCACCAGTCTAACTGCGCCAATCAGGTCGTCGAACGTCTTACTAAGTTTTATCCTCATTATTTTAGGAATATAGATGTAGGAGGCTATCTCAGGTATTGGCTCGCCTTCTGTTACGTTGGGGCCTATATAATAACTGGCGAAAAACGGGTGTAGGTAAAATATGCACACATCTGCCTACCAGTTCGTGGAATACAGGCGTTTGAATACGCGTTTTTTACTTCAAAGCCTGTGGTAGTTTATCTTTCTTTTAGGTTAGGTTTCTTCTATTTTTTTAATTCACTCCGCGCCGCTGGTGGAGTTACAGTCAATGCTTTACCTATGTCAGAAGAGTTAGTAGTAGTGAGGATATTTCAAAGACTTGTGGCAATAAACACATTTTTAATTTAATTTTCTGAGTTTATATTTTATACGGTGGGACAAATAGGGTGGCCCGTCGTGCGCGACCGGTATTTCGCGATGCTTGAGTTGCTACCCCAACGATGATGGTAAAAAGCCAATTACTTTCCGAAATACTTATAATAAACAGTGAATTGTCCTTTTCCATTTAAGCAATACGCTCGCCCCCTATTACATTGGGACCTAAAACCATTACTGGCGAAATGTGGGTGTACTATATGTGCTACATTTTTTTGGTATAAAAAGTAGCCTAATTTATTCTAGGATGTCAGCTACCTACTTCCATATGAAATATCATTAAAATCCATTCAGTAGTTTTTACTTGAAAGAGTAACAAACATTCAGCAATACTTACAAACTTTCGCGTTTATAATATTAGTAGGGTTTATCGTGCCTTAGGTAGCACGATAGGCACGATAATATAATATGCATAATATTTAGTAGGTATATATCTTACGATTTTATTAATGCTACATATCGCGAGTAATCTATTCGTCGAATTCGGCCTTAAATGCCCAGCTACAAGATTTTTAGAACCTATTAAAATATATTCCAAACGCCAACTCGAGCTTGTAACTTACACAGATAAATCTTAATTATTTATTTATGCTAAAGCTACATTGTTGTACACGACGCTATGCCCTGTGGCATTCTCTACCAGTTAACCTTATTATGTCAGCAAAAAATTAGAACACCGACTAAATTAACTTGTATTGGTGTACTGTGCGCACATTCTAAGTTGACTGGACTGAAGTTACTCGGATTTTAATCCCATAAAAACCTCGTAAAACTTGCTAAAAATCTTTGATAGAAATACCCACTGTGTCACTGATGTTGTCGTGAAGAATTATAGAGATGACGATACTTACGGAGTGTTCAAAAGAAATATGTTTTATCGTCGTTTTTAAGGAAGAGGCAATGTCTTTTTAATCATTTTTGTTAAAACTTCAAACTATTATCAATTAAAAAACAAAATACATTATAATCTAGGACCTAAAGATTTTTACCAGCTTCAGTCTTTGTTAATCACAGCACAGTGCACATGCGAGAATGATACTTATACCTTTCTAGATTAGATATCAGTATCATATAAACAGATTAACAGGCAGTTTAGGTACACGACTGACAATAGTACTAGGTACAAGTACTATTGTCGTTTTACTCAAACAGAATAGCAAAGCCCGGCTCCATGCCGTAATATTGCGGTCGCTTTGCTTGACAACCATAAATAGATGTACCTAGACATAGCAACGTAACGACTTATTAACTTTTCCGAGAGTTGGGAACTTTCATTAAATATGGCTTTTCTTTTTTTTTTTCATTCGTGCACGGTAACTGGGCCCTTTAGGACTGCCTCGGAGCTAGGGTTGCCAACCTTACTAAAATATATTATTGTGCTATATTTTAGGTCTGCGAACAGTTGAAAAAATGTATTATGAGTACTCAAAGATACCTTATTTTCACACCAAAATGTGAAAAATACATTGCATAAAATAATGCAATTATGACCTTTACATTACCTGTTGACTGATCCGATAGCGTGTGTAGTCGAACTTGAGAGAGAGTTGTCGCCCCACCACATAGATTTAACCTAACAACCTATGTTCCTCACCACTTAATAGAGATTTTCTAGAAAAGGATTTTTTGAACTGTAGGTACTACATATAAAAATACTACATTTCGTCAAGGAAATGTTGGCAAGCCTACTCAAAACTGCCAGGAAGGTTATTCGTGTGAAACGTTAGTATCTTACCTGCGTTGCATTACTTACTAACTTGAGTTAAGAAATGTTATTATTAAGGTTAAACAAAATCGTGTGTATAGAGAAGGTATGTTTTAATACAAACGCTCTAATTTTATTCATCACAACCCTACCTAGTTTCAGTTTCATAAATGGAAAATCTTTTTATTTTCCATTATAATTTCACAGTGCAGGTATGCATGTAGCATACTGGGCACGTAATAAGTATTGAATGTTTAAATCATTCTGTTGTTAATATCATTTTTTATTTTTATATTCATGCTATTGGTAAAGGCTGTACGTAAGACTTATGTGCGGTCACTGAGGTATAATGTCCGTGGGAACCTCCTTGTTAACTTACTCACCCTACCGGTTTCGTAAAAAGGTTTTAATTTTTTCTGTACATCTTTCAATATTCATATTGATTTACATCCACAAGGTTTCGAGTTACTTTAACAGAGGCAACAGAGAGATACCTATTCGAAGCTGATACTTCGAAATACTTCAAAAATGTTATGTTCGAACCCGTTTAAAACTTGCATCAATTAGCTACAGACTAAGGTGAATTAAACTTACCCTGTTATTGTAGAAGCTATAAGAGAGATACGAGAATAGTATTAGATATTAATAGTATAGCCGAGCAGTATGGCCGTTAGCCTGCCAAGTCAAAGGTCGCGAGTGCAATCCCCGGCACGCACCAATGTCTTTTCGAATTCATGTGCGTACTATAATTAATTAGTTATCAGTTGCTAAAAATGGTGAAGATAAATATCGTGGGAAAACCGGCACACCTGAGAGATTTTTAACTGTGTGTCAGAGGCCTAGAGGCGGTTTAAACTCTGACCCCAGGTTGTTCATCAACCACACGATAAAAAGTCTTTCATAATTACATTTTGTCATGTCTGTCGACGACGTTATTTCACTTGGAGCTTAACACCAAGCTGTCAGGTGCAAAATATTAAAAACTTCTCCAATACAATTTTGGCTCAAAAGCAGTTTGTTGTTTGGAACTACTGTTCGCAGTCTACCGTGTTGGCTTATTAAATTAGGTTTTTATAACATTTCTGGAACATTGTTCCTTTGACGGTGACGAAACGTAATATTTTTGACGAAATTTTACGAAATGGGAAATTTTTATTATTGGTTTTAGGCTGTTCGTTTTCCTTTTTTTTTGGCACTGAGTATTACCTATATTTCTCATATGAATAATTAATATAATTTCGTCAAAGTTGACATATTTAATGCTAATTAGGAGGAATGTAGTACCTGTTTCTAAGTCTTTAATGAAGCACGTCAGTTGTTTTCTAAGTAATTATGGAATAAAGCAAATTCATTATCGCCTTTGCGTTTCGAACGCTCGAACGAACAACTTAGTACAAATAACTTTGCGTAATAAGCAATTAGCAGTACAGCGTTGTTGACAAATAATTTACAAGCAAATCTGTATTGTCACGGAATCATTACCGTACTGAAAACCAAGGAATAACTAAATAATACACGAGTGTTGTATTGTTTTATTGGTAGGTACCAGTGGCGTGCATCCCATATAGGCAAGTAGGCAGTGCCTACCTCAGATAAATTTAACAATTCAATACATTATATTTACTAAATATATAAAATAATTCGTCATATCAACTGATATAAAACAACAATTATACATTAAAATGTAGCTACACAAATAAAAAACTTCTATTATCCATCACAAAAATATGCCTACGATCGTTCATTCACCGCATGACGTCATAGTAGGCACTGGTCGAGCAGCCTACTAAATCCACGCACACTATAAAAAAATCCGCGTATTTGTATACGCACACACACCTCTTTAGAATAATACGACCGAAATATAATTCCCCTTTTTCCATACGTATCACACTGACATTTAACATTCGCAAATTACCAGGCCAAGGTAAGCAAGCCTACCTCAGTCAATTATTGGCTGCACTCATGCTGCAGTCTGTTGCATTAAAGGTCCGAGTCTCTTATTGGTTGTTACTGTCATGGTTCTAAAGCGATCAGAAAGAGAGAAAAGTATTGTTTATACTTTCTTCTCCGTCGAATTGTTAAGCAATGTTGCCAAATACATAGCAATTTCCCGTTTATATGTTTTTTAGACAACATTGGAAACTATTTTTTTTAAAACAAAATATATATTCATAACATTTCGTTATAGAATATTGACTGGTTTTTATTTAAATTAATCGATAAGGTCTATTTATTATATTTCTTATGACAAAAATAATTTTATATAAATTAAAATGCAGATTTAAACAGTTTTACTACGGGTAAAATGTTTTATGAATCTGGCAACTCTGCAGTCGGCTAATGTCATTTACGGGCGCGATTTATATTCTATTGCAAACAATTTTATCAATTTCTTTAATTAAATTGTGATTTTTTAGAAAGTGTTACATAAATAATTGCCGTTTAGGAATATCGATAAATTATAGTGTTTAGTTTGTGGTGAAAATGCAACATGTATTGATAAATTACATGCAAACAACTTTAAAGTTTTCGTTTGTTGACAAAACAATTAGATGGTTGTAGTGGTAAATAAAAGTTCAAGAGACGAAAAATAAGCCCTGAAATGTCAATAGGAAATTCGTGGAGTTAAAAGTACGTGAGTAAGCAATTAATTTATATGTTTTTCGACGAATAGTTAGGTACTAAGTAGTTTTGTTTTTGTAAACAACGACTTCACGAGCATACAAATGTAGGTACCTACCTATATCAATTACGATAAGCCATTTTTTGAACACTGTCTTTTATTACTACTGAAGTACCTATCTGCGAGTTGTATTATTACCCGTCCCATAGTCTGGGCGAGCCAATTGCCACGAGCCGACATTCATACCTACTTTATTCACACGTTACCTTCATTGTAAAAAATCACCTTATTTGTAAAGTTATTTAACTTACGCGGAAGTCAGATGCCGAACGTAGGTATAGGAAAACAAAAATACCTATAATATCTATAAAATATTTTCTCATTTTGTCGTGTCGCCGGTAAAGGTACCTCGCTAGTGCAGACACTGCAGACTCAAAAAGCCTGTAGAGAAACAAAATACTGTAGAGACCTTCGGTAAGCACAGTGGTCATACCAGATTATAAGTAGGTACCTTTTGTCGAATGGTAATAATTATAATGATCGTTGGTATAGTTCATTAATTGATAAATAATATATAATCGCTATTTTAGTAAATAAAGCAGGTATCAATATACATCTTTTCACGGATTCGGGAAGAGAATATGCTAATTCATCGAAGCGCCGCGCCGCAATGTATGACAAATAATCGAGTTTTAGTTTTTTGTGAATAAAACACCACTTGCCTAATACCTGCCTACCTTGTCCAAAAACCAATGCACGCCACTGGTAGGTACTACTAGTAAACTGTTTCTTGACTAATTTTATGTATACATAAATTCATCATCATCATCAGCTGTTAAGTGACCTACTGCTGGGCATAAACCTCCTCCCCTAAACGCCACTGCTTCCTGTTTTGGGCCTTTTGCAGCGAGGTCTTTCCCTGTACAGTAACAACATCATCAGTCCACCTTGCTGGAGGTCTGCCAGGGGCTCTATGTAACTGTCCCACTTCAGGGTATCTATCTCTTCTCATACAGAGAACAGTTGGGCATTGATTACCACGTTAGCCCATTGTAAATGATAAATGAGCTCATTGTGGGTTGATAAATAAATGTTTTGTTAAGTTTATTGTTTAGCACCAATGTTATCGACAAGAGAGCTAAGAGATCTAAGTTCCTGCCGAACTGTATCCAAGTCATACCTATAGGAGTCTCTTAAAGCTTTTTGTTACGGCTTAAGTTACTGTAGTTAAGTTAAAGTTACTTTACATGGTTTGTAGGAAGTTATAGCACGATATCATAAACCGATTATGGGGATATGATTATAAAAACTCATTCCACACTTGAGCTCAACGTGCTTGCTTTAACGAGAGAGGCATAAAGTTTGAGTTGAGAATATTACTCACATCTTGATGAGAATAATATTATAAGACATTCAATATTCTCCTTAAACGTCAGAGTCATTACATCGGGAACGCCCTGATTGCCTCGTTTACTGATATTTTTCACGATATTCAATTTCTCCGGTAAAGTAGGTATTTGAACGAATTGGAAACCCATTTTCGTTTTCATAAGATTTATTTTGAGAGTCAGTAGAGAAAATCTCTGATATTAATAGTTTCATTTTGTTATTGTGTTCGAATATTGTCATTGGTACATCGACGCTATTACACTAATAACATTATACTATAATCACTTAATGCTGCAATGAATATGTTTTTATTTGCAATAAACAATTTTATAGCCTTATAAAAGCATTGGTGAAAATCACCAATAGCTTTTAGGTATAAGCTATAAATAAAGCTCTTTCAATAAATATATTTATTATTTTACCATATGAAAAATAGCGCAGGCTACTTTGGTCTTTTTTCCTAAGTGCCAAAAAGGGGTAAGCACAGGTATTATCCTTTATTAAAATGTTGTAGGCACACTCATATTTCACTCATTAAAAGTCTCAAGTGATACTTACATAAAGTCGTGCATATTTCCCAGAGGGGTAGGCAGAGACCACGGATTTTTATTTGCTGCGATCCTGACATTCTTTAGTCATAATGGTTACAAGTTTCAACCCAGTCCATAACTACTGCCACCACGATTTGCTCTTCTATTAAAATTGTAATTTGTTAACAGATTTGCGACTTCGGTCTGGCGCGAGTGGCCGACCCGGATCACGACCACACCGGCTTCCTCACCGAGTACGTGGCAACTCGGTGGTACAGGGCGCCAGAGATCATGCTCAACTCGAAGGTATGTATTAGTTGTACTCTTTACTCGACCTACTTCTGTTTAAGTGTAAGGATGCAGGTAATATCTAGGTTCCTATGTAAAACAAAGGTGCAATTCATATTTTCCCTAAATATAAAACCAATATGAAGAAAAGGAGCCAATTCTTGGAGGCAAGATGAGTTCATTATATCACAGAAAGTTTTCCTGTGAACTAATCAATATTTAATTCTGAAAGTTAGGGCTTACAATAACGAGAGATGCCTGATATGATTGCTCTACCCACAATCGAAATAAGTTCTCCAGGTTTTCAAAAAGACACTCGGCCACAGATACTGTGGTTTAATCAGTATAGATAACAGCCGTACATTAAGTTGTGACATCATTAACGACTCGACTGAAGGCTATCTCGGTAGAATTACGCTCGGAATTCATCTATTTTACGAGCAGTGAGACTGCGTAAACACTTCGCCCCATGTTATCCTGTTAAACACACGTTCCTTCCCGACCTAGTGCGGATATTAACGACGTTCGTACGTTTATTGCTTCATATTATTGAGCACTAGATTTACTTGCGACAGTTTGCGTGATTTTCCTTTTACCATAATATAGAACCCTGCTGCGTTTTCTACGGTAAACGGTCGGAAATAAATTGAATTGATATTTTATGTAAAAGAAAGGCAGACGGCAGTACTTTAAATATACATATTATAATATAACTCAATATCGCCCTAGATGTCGCTTAAACCAAATAGCCTTTCACCCCTCGAATATTGTTTGTTGGTACGTTTGTACGATCCGCATCTGTGTAATTCTTGAAGTGGTTGGTAGAAAGTCCTTTATCAGGAAGGGAATATTATAAGTAATTTGACATGTGCTTCCAGGTCCTTAGACAATTAATTACAGTCTCTTTTTTATTTAATTGAATTAAAATAACGAGCACATTAACTACCTTTTAGGAAATGCTAACGTATTAACGGTTGTACGTAAAATCTATATTGTGGTACAACCATTTATTTTTCAGCATTTATTCGAACCAGGTTGTAATTTTTTGTGTAATTCCTTTATAACATTGCATCCATCATTCAACTACTACAGCTTGATCAAATAACCTTGATTAAAAAACAGCACGAATAAATATGAAATTGGATGTTATTACACTCGTTATTGACTTAACCTGCAGTCGGGAATATACGAGTGTCAGTGTAACCAACCATACAACGCGAATATTCACTTTTGCAACTGAATATACTTCGTATACTGTCCCAGTACAGCTGAGACCATTTATTTCGTGTCCTCGGAAGCTCTGAGGAAGATTTGCGTGTATGTTCCACTTACAACGTAGCATAAATTGTAGCAATACATCAGAAAATGCTCTCGGAGTAACGCTGCTATTTGAAACGCAAGGTAGTGAAAACTTTTTCACTAGTTTGCAGGGAATTTTCCCGCAGTTTGACCGAGCACTCGAAAGATTAAATGTGGCATTAGGGGCTTTGAGAGCTGGGGACGTTACTTTAATGTTATATTTTACATCGTACATCTGGGTGACTTTAAAATGGTGAGCAGTATTTTGACACAACGTTCTGGTTATCATTATAAACAACTTTAACTATGGTAACAACCAGGATTTTTTTGTTTACCTCACTGGTCACCAAGAATTTCTCATGTATCGTGGGTGCGTTTCACAAACATGAAATGTCACACTAACACCCAGACTTACTTATGCGGATGACGGGATGATAAGTGGTATGACTAATTGTTTTGCTTTCTGTCTATGAGCCTGAGTCTATACAATATGATGTGATAATTAATGTTTGTGAAATTCACTAGGCTGCCTGAAAATGGCGAATAAGTTTAAGTTACTTTCAGACATATAAGTCTAAATGATTTTTTGAGTAGTTTAGGGCGAGACTTCAGGCGAATTTATGAGCATATCTCAACGGTTTCTCATATACGACAATAAGTAGTATATACTGGACCTGGCCAAGGCTTCTTTATCATCATCAGCCCATCTCTGTCCACAGCTGGACATAGGCCTCTCCTATGGCTACGGCTATTTGTGTAATTAAATCTATAGTCGGATCTTCTCTTAACTTAGTTGTTCGCTCTTCTACCGTTACGACATAAGCTACCTACCTTATGTATATCTCCAGCAACTGAAAACAGCTATGGCCTGTCTAAAGCGATACGGACTGCGTAGAGTGCGTCGATCTCTCGTGGAGGCTCTTTCAATTACCACAGATGTAGCCTAAAAGCGTGCAAATAGCAAACGTGTAAATCTACTATTTATGTGCAGAAAAACAAACGTTGATAAATGGGAGCTAGTATTACTGAGACTTACAGTTAGCCGACCGTGGTAAATATAGCTACAAAATATTCAGACTTTTACGAGACATTTAGAGAGTAATACCGTGACGCAAAATTTACGTTAATGAGACTAAAATACTAACATAAAAATTCAGTTTACAAAACGAAATGAAGAAAGTTATGTGAACTCCAAAAACAATGGACTTGCGTTTAAATTACTGTCAAGTCTAACTTAACTAAAAGCAGGCTTATTGTAACCTACTTTTTCAGTGTTAAAACTTTTTGATAAATGTTTGTCTTTTTCGCAACATAAATCAAGTAAATAATAATTTGTAACTCACCTAATGAAAGGGATTAAAGCCATAAATCACGTCTACCCAAGTTAATGGACGTTGGTAATATGAGATCAAATAAGGTTACATTATTATCTTGCGTCTTAAAATATCAAGTGCTAACAAGACGAAAAATAAAAATGTCCAAAGCAGTGGGTATACTATCTCAAACAAAACATTAGATTTCAATTTATGTTCGCAATTCACTCCGGCATTCTGAGCCGTCGCGCTGCTTCTCGCCATTTTGATAATACTCTCCCTATTTCAGACAATAAAAGCCTACGTTCACAGTGGAATCTAAGCCGCCTGCTATGCTTGACAACACCGACCTTAAAGGCTCTTGGGTCTTGCCAGACGCGGAACAATACGACATTGTTTGTATTGTAGGGTTGTATTTCTACATTTATAAGTTTTTCGTCATTACTCAATGTCATTTTGACAGCCCCGATTCTCGTTCGAAAGTGAGAGCAATTGTCAGACGCATGAATATTAAATAGCTGTTTGTGGGTTAGTCTTGAAATTCATTTACAGCACCGAAGTCGTATTTCTATATGATGTATTAAGTTATTATAATTTCACTAGCTGCGCCCCGCGGTGTTATCCGCTACATTTTTTCGGGATAAAAAGTAGCCTATGTGTTAATCCAGGGTTATCAGCTAACTCCATATGAAATTTCATTAAAATCCATTCGGTAGTTTTTACGTGAAAGAGTAACAAACATCCATCCATACTTACAAACATTCGCGCTTATAATATTAGTAGGAATAAACGTACCTAATTTAATATGTAACCGATAACCGCTAGGAAAGAACGGTCCGCGAGTGGCCACTACGATCCGGAAGACGCAGCGTTGGCAGGCCTCCCACCAGGTGGACCGATGATATCGTCAGTTGTGGGCAACCGGTGGATGCAAATGGCAAGTTGCCGTTCATTGTGAAGATGAGTTTTTAATCTGAAACCAAAAATGATTTGACTTCATGACTTGTAACATCGTCATGTTCCGCGGTGTCAACTAAAAACTTTTTTCATTTATCCGACAGATGCTAGGCTACTGATCTTTTTGCTTTATCATATACGGTTTATATTTTATAAAAATGTGAGGTTCTTTTGAATCTGATTTTTAGTTTTAGGCCCTTTATAGTTCCTTAAAAATGTATTTTTCTTATAACCGTCGGAATGTGGTATAAATACTTTTTTATTTTTAATCGATCATACGTAATTTTTATAGCATTTGTTTAGTGTGGTAGTGATGGGTATGTAGGGTCATAAAACTGTGTAACTGATGAATGGAATAGGCGTACTCGACAACTGCCACCCTAATACCAGTCTATAGCAACGAATAAACCCTTACGTAACAAGAACTAGAGGGATTTAATATCACACCGTGTAAAACCTGTCGTATGAATAAGACATAAGTTTTCATTGTCGGCCTAGATCAAGTTGAAACCCATTCAAAGCTTTCACATAGGATTCAGGTATCGTAAGTCGTTTTGCGATCCAATAATAGGTACTCAGAGCGTAATCCTACCTCACATGAGAGCTCACAAAGGAATAAGAAGATAATGCTAACAGTCACGTTTGAAGTCGAATGGTTCCAGGCTTGTAATAGGTACATTTACCCTTAGGTGTCTTAGAAGGAGACTAAGGTTATCAGCATCCTTACCATTAACTCTTAAAGCAGGACAGTTTACTATGGGAAATCGGAGACACCGTTTCGTGCAGTGTAATGTGGCGTCTCGCTTTTACATCGTAAACTTTCCTGCTTTAGTTCGTGGTAAGGGGAAGAACAGTAATAATTCTTATATTCCTCATTCGTCTGCCAAGCGCAGTTTAACTTGATGTGTATGTATGTCAATTATGTGAAGTTCCATGTTTAGTAGTAGATGTTTCATAGCTGATAGGATAAGTCTTAGAATCATATGACATAAAACTTACGAGTGAATTTACGATTTAAGGAGACATGAAATGACTTGAAAGCCAAGTCTTTCTTCAAGCCAATCACGGTTAGGTCTTCGGTGTTGCATTTTATAAGCATGGCATCTAATATCGGTGCAGACTTCAGACCATACCATATACCGTTCCTATATTAAAACATGTTACAGAAAAATTTACACTTACTTCTTTTTAAGCAAGGATTCAATTACCGCCATCAAGATTTAGCTTTACATAAGTAGTTGTAATACAAAATCCATCCGCCGTAAATCGTTTTCAATTTCCTTAATGAGAGCACGTTATTTGCTTTTCCAGATCAAATTCTACATACATACAAATTGAGTTCAGTCTGTACGACACGATCGAATAACAAACATCACCAGACAACTATTCAAACGTCTTAATATCTTATAAATATTTATTTTTTCGTAATAAACAGTTGCCGAATGTCGTCACACAACAGATCATTGCGCGCTGTGTTGATTTATAACATTGTGTTAATAGGATCGCAGTAAAACACTGGAATATCTAGTCTACTTTTTATCTCTGTACTTTTTTATATGAAGAACTGTATGTACCTACTCATCATCATCATCAGCCGGGAGACGTCCACTGCTGAACAAAGGCCTCCCCCTTAGAACGCCACAATGAACGACAGCTTGCCAATCAAAGACAATAAAGATTACTATACTTTCTTATATTTTGTTTAGGTTTCCCTTTTTCTGTTTTTCCATATGAAATGTTGAGGGTAAGTGAGTGTAATGTACACCTTCCTCTTCCAGTACAGCAAGTATGATCTAAAACAACACGTGCAAGAAATAATGAACAAATAAAACACAAAATTTGATACATGATATCAAAATTACGCAGAAAATAAGGCCTAATAATAGCATAATAAGCCCTTAATTAGTTTGAGAGCCAAACCCATGTATTGTACTGAAACGTACGCACATCACAGTTTTCAAGGATTAAATGTAGCCTAATAAATATATACACGCGTCCACGTTGCTAAGTCAAGTCTGTTTGTCCATAGGGCTACACCAAGTCAATAGACATCTGGTCTGTGGGATGTATCCTGGCGGAGATGCTAAGCAACCGGCCCATCTTCCCGGGCAAGCATTACCTCGACCAGCTGAACCATATCCTCGGCGTGCTGGGCTCGCCGAGCCAGGAGGACCTCGACTGTATTATCAACGAAAAGGTATGTCTATATCTATTGTTGTCAGTACGTCTGAAGTATTGTGAGAAGATGGCATGAATGCTATTTTATGTTGTATTGTGCTTTGAATATTTTAAAATTATTTTTGTGTTCTTTTATTATGTTATAGGTGTTGACCGTTTAATTGAATTCAAAAATAAATTACTAGCAATTATATTATAAGTAAACACATATATACCAGTCAAAATCAGAATCTTCCATTTTGCTTTGCCGTGATCACTTATAAAGACATAGATACGTTACCTACGCAACATTCGGCCTATAAAAATGTAATGTCACACTACATTATTTTGATGACTCATAGAACTAAGACAGCAAGTCGTAATTTTCGGGAGTGAAAAAGAGATGCGCTGAGTTCAGATGAGCGAATTAGGATAGTCTTAACGTGCCACCTTCAGAGCACGTATAACCTATGTACTTATTTATATTTCCTTTTCACGATGTAGGTAGTCTATGCATGGTTATTTGTACACTGTAATATCCCCAGCATAGTTGGCTAGTCTATAGACTGTGACCTGTAATACATCGTAACACATCAGAAAGATGTTTAGACAAGGCATTATAATTTCTTTTATATAAACATCTTCCTTATAAATTAAACTTTTAAATCATCATCATCATCAGCCGGAAGACGTCCACTGTTGAACAAAAGCCTCCCCCTTAGAACGCCACAATGAACGACAGCTTGCCAATTGCATCCACCGGTTGCCCGCAATTCTGCTGCTGACGATTTCGTCGGTCGGGTGAAATGCTCGAAAATAAAATAATTTATTTTAGCTGCTCATTAGTAGAAATGTATGTTAATTTAAATGTAATAATGTTACTGTAATTAAAACTTTAGGTGAAGTTATGTAAAATAATTTAGAATATTAAGTAGTACTATACTCAGTGTTTTCCCTAATGGCTTGAGGATTGAAATGTAAATATTAATGACGATCATATTAATTAATTTGCATTCGCGTTTCACAGCTTAGACGTTCACTCAAAGTACCTATTAGCTTAACAGAAAATGACTGGATTTATATAAACAACCAAGTGTAAGCGATACTTTTACTATAAATTGAGTGCCAGTACTGTTGAGGTCGCGACTGTTGAGCATGAGGTCTTAGATTCGAATCCCGGGTCGTCACTGTTACTGTAAATTTCTATTAGGTAATTCTCAGTAGTATCACGGAGCCTTTGGCCCAGGTTAATGGCAATAGGATTGCTCCCTATTACATTGGGACCTATAACGTAATTGGCGAAAAATGGGTGTAATATACCCTTCTGTCTATCCCTTCGGGGAATACAGGCGTGATGTTATGATTCTAATATAGACTGATTTATCGTTTTATAAATAATAAATCGAATTTTCCGGCTGTCGCTCAGACGCTTATCGGAGAGTGTAGACAGAAGCTAGACTCGGATTTGCCGTCAATCAAACGTATATTGGCGTACAGACTCCTTACCATGAACTCTTGAAACAAGACAGTTTACGATGTGAAAGCGAGACGCGGATACGTGCAATGTAATGTCCCACAAAGTCGCAAAGACATACCACGTGAATGTTAGGCGATATGTCTCTGCGACCTGTCCCCTAGTGAACTCGACGCGGCATCATAGTAACTATGATACCTTAACTGAGGTACAGGTTCCATGTAAAAGGTAAACCTCAGTCAAGGACACTCAAAGAACCTTCAAATTGAAAATAAATATAACTGTGAACTTAACGGCGCACCAACGAAATTGGTTCGTGTCAAAGTTTTGGGTTACTGTTGGTTTAGGACCATCCTATGTCGTGTGTGAGGTCGTCAACATATTCGCCGGAGTATGTGATTTTATCGCAGCCATTTTAAAAAGATGCAAATTATAGGCATGTTATGTTTTCTGTAACGCAAAGGTTGAACTTTTTTCTTTGTTAGCAATTTTTTTTGTGTTTGTTTATTTCGTAAATTAATTATTAATAAAACATAATGGTTGTTGATATTAATGAACATCTGAATTATGATGTGTGTAACATATTATCATGTTTGTATTCTAAGAGGCAGTAACATACCAACATAACGCCAAAAACACAACTTTTGTGAAAGGCAATGTATCGTGAATTGTGATGAAACCTGGACTTTCTGCATTGATACTACGTGCTTTTAATGCATCTACATAGAGCAATCAAGGCCACTGACTACCACTAATTAGCAAGTAAATCACGCTGAATGACGTGTGCAGAGCGTTACGTAATTTTATATAGAACAAGCTCACATAAATCATGTTGATCTGCGTCTAATCACATACACCATCAGTGTAGGCGTATCACCAGCCTCTGTCTACCCTTCACAATAAAGTTAACATATAAATTTGCTTAATATCTCTGACTTAATGAATGCGAAGTTAAATACAGAATGATTTTCTCAGAATGATAAATTACTCAATAACACTCGATTTAAGTAGGTACGGTAAGCAACAGAAGTAGGCTTAACGAGTTAAGTAACTTAACGTTAAATAAAATTGAGAGGAACATCTATTATATCAAGTTATATTCAGAAATTATAAGAGAGCAGGAATGATAAATCTGAAATTATTTGTGTAACAAATTGTTCTTCAATAGGAAATATGCGTCATTTCTAAATGTTTTTATACGTTACCTTACGAAAATGTTATAAATATTAAACAACTAGTAAATAGGTATAATATTATTGTGCTTCGTAATTTATCTATGTTTGTATTTTACATCTACTAACACGAAAAATAACATAAAACCAACTTATAAGTATTGTACCTTAATATTGTGCTTTAATATTGTGTTACTATAACACAATATTAAAGTACTTAAATGTTAAATACATATACTTTCGATATCGTGTAATTTGACGTCACATTACATGTGACAGCGTTGCGTTTAAACTACTTTATGATTCCCACGCATTTGTGGCACTCTTCAATAATTATTTTTGAAATCAAATCGAAATTATCATCATCATCATCATCATCCACAGCCTTCAGTATCCCACTGCTGGGTATAAGCCTCCCTTAAACAGTGCCATTGAATATAAATAAATAAGTACAATCGAAATTATGTAAAAGAAATATTGATATACGTATCTATAATTCTTAAGTAGAAGAGATGGGATTTTAATGTGTAGCTACTTTTGGCTAAGTCCATGAGTCTTCAAGTAGGTTTCAAGCCGTCGTTATTTTTCATGTTGTCGCTAGATTCGTAAGTAAAGGCAATTGGGGTAACTTTTCGATCCCGTCATGTGAATAATACATAAACTTTGACCATAGATGCAATGTTAATCGAATGGCGACGAGCTTTCTTTATGGCAGTAGACTTCAATTTGCGAATTATACATCGTATCTATGTTATGTAACTATAAAACGAACGTAAATCTAGATTATATAGTAAAACCTTTTTATAAATTGCCATATTCTGGCGCGATAAATTTATCAGATTATGATACTTAGTTTGTAGAATCAAGTAGGAATATCTATCTAGGAAGTTCGTATGTATATTGAGCTTCCAGGTATGGGACCGTTACCTGGTATTACGCGTATGAAATATTAAGGTAAAATAAGTCCCTTATTGTTAGAAGCCATTGCCGATAAACATGAGCATGATTTTCTCAAAGGAAACTTTTGAAAAATGATAGTAACAAAATCCAACTTACTGAATGCGGCGTCTCGCTTTCACAACGTCAACAGTCCTGCTTTAAGAGTTCATGTAAGGAGGCTGATCTCTTAGCGAATACTAACATATCAGCCACAGGGAACTAAATTTAATAACAATAAGTATTTAAATAGACTTGTGAGGCAGTTTAATGGTATACGGTAATAATTGTTACGGCTAATAGAATTTTGAGTTTAATCCCTAAGCACAAGGGTTGTATAAAATATATGTAAATTCGACCATTAGTTCGGTCATGTTATGGAGGATTATACTCATTTGAATAGCTGCGTATTATTTGACCATACGTTATTAAATTACCGTATCGTAGTTGTTAAACTGAGGTTATTTTCCTTTATTTATAATTATAGTTTTTTTATTAATGATTAGAAATAATAAACTGCATCTTTAGTTTAGGTGGCAAAACGCGACTGCTGAGCGTGGGCGGGATGGGTTTTATTCCCAGGTCGGGCAAAATGTTTTTGGGTTTGCCATTAGGTAATACTCAGTAAAAGCACGAAGTCTGGATTTGTGCCCGGTTGATGGCAATAGGTTCGCTCCCTATTACATTGAGGCGTATAACATCAACTGGGGAAATATGGTTGTACGAGTCATGTATGTACAGCCTGTACGAGTACGGACGCGATTATATGTATGCGTGTTTTTGTGACCAGGCTCGCGGCTACCTGGAGTCGCTGCCGTACAAGCCGCGCGTGCCCTGGGCGGAGCTGTTCCCCGGCGCAGACGCACGTGCGCTGGACCTGCTACACCGCATGCTGACCTTTAACCCTCACAAACGCATCACCGTCGAAGAGGCGCTCGCGCACCCCTACCTCGAACAGTACTACGATCCCAACGATGAGGTTTGTAATATAAACATATTTATTGGTGCTTAAATATACCTACAATATTTATATCAGTTACGGAACCAGATCTCCCTTTCCACACATATTTCTATAAATCTTAACAATAAAGAAGTATGCCAGGATCGTAGCAAATGGAAATCCGGCTGGTCTCTGCCTACCCCTCAGGGAAACAGGCGTGACTGTATGTATGTATGTAATAATAAAGTTCTCAACGAGCCTCTGCGTGTTGGACCTGTGTCCCCACGTATGCCTTTTAAAAGATATATTGCCTACATGGTTGATAGCCCGAGAAGAAATAACGAGATACAAATATGTTATTATTATATCGAGATGTATTTATTAAGTAATTGGAACACAGCAGCAACATTTAAAAGTGCTCTGAAAGTCAAACAATTATATTGAAATTTTTAATATAATACTTACCATTTTGCGATCCTTATATTGTAAGGAACACAAACAGACATTGCATCATTATTTATAAAACATAGTCAGGACAGGTACGCAGTAGGTTGCGAAGTAAATTTGCCGCATCTTGCAGTTGGAATGCAGATCCAGCTTGCGGTTATCAACACCTTAAAGAGCTTTGTGTCTAACCAAACTAATACGTCATCCGATTAACCGCTTGAGAGCTAGCAATATTACTCTGTATTGTGTGGTGACGTAGTCTAAAGAAGTCGACTCATCATCACTTGTTTTTCACGGATAACCCAAATCGACATCGTAGTATCTAGCATATCGAATAGTCATACTTTATAAATAAATACTTACGCCCTACACTCAAAGATAAAAACATTATTCTTGTTGAATTCTTGAAAAAATCATTTATTTATAACGTGTAGATGAAGCTATTAAATGCATCAAGCGGAGGACTTCCACTGTTGAACAAAGGCCTCCCCCTTAAATGCGTGCAACTTGTTAAATGCATTTTACTCATCCGTCTTATTTGCATCCTAAGGATGATTTGACGCCGTCTGCCACATAACCTCGTTACTTACTTCTTTTATACTTTTACACTTCCAAATAAGAGTAAATTTTATACCAAATATAAAGGTATAAAACCTTTTCCTGTATGCTTCTACAAATATGGAAAATTCCTTCCCAATTTTGCTTTATGGAAAATTTTCGAGTTCTGCCTCTGAGAGGTTGAACTGTCTAAGTCAAACTAAGTTACTTTGCTATTAAAATGTTTGGCTTTAAGTAAATAAGTCAATTTGAAAGCTTAAAGGAGATACACAGCTGTTTTTTTAGGCCTATATACAATGATATTAATAAGTAAATCATTGCTTACAAAGCCAATACATATTCGAAACGTGTTGAGATATATTAGAGAGATTTAGGTGTATCTATCGCACCTAGTCGCTGTCAAATGCGTCAGCTACCGTATACTAAACATATTTACTTACTATTGTTGGGTACATACAGCTGTATTATGTTTTTACAGTCACAAAACATAACGAAGAATTAATTTCCAACATTGTCTGTTCCCCGTATAAAATACAATATTTATAATAACCTCCATTGGCTCCATGTTAAATAATTTATAAAGCGAACTTTTATTCTTTATTTTAAACTCCATGGTAGCGTAGATTTGTACATAGTTACGTTGTTATGTGATACCAACCGACGTTTTGTCGGTGGTCGAGCTAGGGGGAATGCCCACATTGCCCACCCTCTGCCCGCCATTGTTAGCAATATGTTGTCATGCCGCTACGCCCGCAACAGAATGTAATTGCGATCTATTTTAATTGGTAATGTACTATAATACATGGCTAATTAAAATACTGATAGTTAATTGAAATAGTTCGATCGCTAAGCGGCTTGCCAAGCGCGGGGATTATGGCAACCCTTCCCCTCTATAAGGGGAGGCCTTTGTTCAATAGTGTTTCGTAACGTTTTTGGGCTGATGATGATGATTGAAATAGTTTTTTTAACGACATCAAACACGGAGGCTGTTCTCCTTTGTCAAGACCTGATGACGATATCAGGTAGACGAATTGCATATCTATGTAGTGTTTGTGCTAGTTCTATTAAAGTTTTTTTGTTTCTTTTTACACGGTGTAAAACTGTGATATCAGCATGAATAATGGATGTTCAACAATGTCCCGCGTATCCCTGTGGGTAACGTAAACGTCACCTGAGGTTATAGTAACTGAATATGTGATGCAATTGCCTGGACTTGTGTGCTTATAATGATACCATAGTGCCTCTACCATTCTGTAAACCGTTGTAAATGTGATATCTTCTGATGTTGAAGTGGCTATCGTAGTTTTGAGATCCTAATAATATTGACTACATAGGTACAATGGAAAGCGCGTGGTACTAAATAACATAAACATAACAACATAACATCACGCCTGTATTCCCCGAAGGGGTAGGCAGAGGTGCACATATAGTACACCCACATTTCGCCAGTTATGTTTTTTAGGTCCCAATGTAATAGGGGGCGAGCCTATTGCCATCAACCGGGCACAAATCCAGTGTACCAATCCATGGTACTAAATAAACATGAATTTTAAACCCAGCACTTACCAAAACAGTGGGGTGTGGCGGTAATAACTGATTATTCGTTCAGTTTACAAACATAGTGTAATTGGTTAGCATAATGCACGGCCCACATTACCCTGTTGGGACATCAAACCGACGTAGCATAACACCCAGGACACGTAAATTACCCCGCCACACAATTACCCTTATTTCATTGCAACAAATTACCTACCATTTGCAAATAACCTCCATTTTCATACAATGTTTTATTCATACTACGTCCAAATGATCAAACGTCTTTTTGACTTAAATTACAAGATAATTTGCTCTGCCAATTTAGATTCATGAATAAGGTGTTGGTACTTTACATTATTTAACTATATATAACTACAAATGTAAGTAATTAAAAGGGAATGTTATGCTAATGTATTACATTTATGTATAAGGAAATAAATACAAATACGACGGACATCGTTCAAAGATGAGTTTTGTTCACAGCCCGTGGCGGAGGAGCCGTTCCGATTCGCGATGGAACTCGACGATCTTCCGAAGGAGACACTCAAGAAGTACATCTTTGAGGAGACTTTACTTTTCAAGAAACTCAACGAAGGCGCGTAGACGAGGTGTCGCGGCCGCTGTATTAAGATCTACCCCTCCCCCCGCGCCGGTACGTCAGCTCGGCGCCTCAGGGGCTAGGTGTTCGATGCGTGCGAGCTCTGTACCCGTGCCGACCGACACTCAGCCACCGGCACGTCATCGCCGCTACTTTCATTATATCATCGACTTATTTATCTTATCTTTGCAGTGCTTCGCGATTAGCCAAGTAATACGAATAATTCCTAAGAATATTTGTTGAATGTTGTAACTTTAAGGATAATGTACCGTTTTATATCATAACAGGAAAACAATCCGGCGAACAGAACTCGCATGCATGTGTGACGCCACCCAGGTCTAATTATGTGGATGTCGACGGTGGTTTAACTTGTCGGATACCTATTCATCGCTCGTAGTCGGTTAACCAAAGGTTTATGTGAACCAACGTGTCGTATTACATTTAAAGAGTATTCGACGTTGTGGACTCGCTTGGGTTTCGAGTACGCCGTATTTTTTGTGTATTATACAGTAATATGTTATATAATTAAGGCTCAGAACCAGCTAAGAAGTGACATTTGAGATTATTTTACCGAATTTATGTTACAGTGTTAATAATGCTTTCTGGACTATACATTTTGGAACTAAAATCCTTCATGACCACTTTTTCGGTCACTCAATGTTTTTCGGCGCTGAGCCTAACTTTCAAAGGGAAGAAAACCAAATGGGTCAATTCAACGTTTAGGCGTTTGTTTTGTAAGTGCCGTCTCTTCTTATGTCTTAGGCGTAGTCGCTATTGAAATAGCGATCGAAAAAGTATTTTGTGGCAGTGTTATGCATAATAATATTTTCTTATTTAAAAACTGCCAAAATAAGTAATACATATAATTTGTTGCTTCATTTTGATGATTCAAAACTGATTACTCGGACACATGACGTCTGAACTTACTATGTTCGGGGAATATCGTATCGGTATGATTGGTAAGAGCGTAGTTGTAATAGGTACCTATATAATAATGCGTAGCAAACTTATAGTATCATAGATAGGACTTTTCTGAAATTTATAAACGTTAAACATACCTAGTCGTACAATTTCAAAATTGTGATGTTCGATCATTGTGTTGACGGGGACCGATGTCTCCGTAGGTATTTTGCAGTATTACGTGACGATAGAGCAACGTTTGACATCGACGGTAGAGACGATCGGGTGACACGCTCGCGTCGCGACTCCCGAACGAATAGGGGCGGAGTCTGGACAACATTCAATGTTTGTATGAATATCTTAGCGTGTCTACATACACGTGTCGGATTCCTCACTGAGGCGATGGAATATAGAGAGAGTATGAAATATGTAAATGCTATGCGTTGGAACCACTGCGAGCCATTCAGAACTGAATTGTGCGGCATCGGGCGAGACATCCCGCATCGCCGGAACGGTCGCGACTCAATACCAAAGTGGACAGTCAGCGGCAATGGACGGCCGATGTAAATATTTTTACATTTCGAATTAATGTATTTTAAAGTGTCACCGAGTAATAATTTCAAGCACCACATTATTATTCATTAATTCTGATGTGATCTACTTACGAATAAATGTACTTTCTCTTTAGCGAGCGAAGTGTTCGTTGGAAAACTTGCGTGTTTCCGTGATTTTTGTAATAATAATTATCGTCTTCCTTGTATTTGCATGTTAGCGCACAAGACAATTTTAGAATAGTTATTCTTCATATCAGATATTTTAAAGAGATGTTTATAGATAAAATAAATTTTGTTGATGAGTGTGCGATTAATGGGGTCGTCGTATCAAGTTTTTCAACGAACGGGTGCGGGCGAGGCGCCGTGCGTCACGTGTCGCGCGGCGGGCGTGCGGCGCAGGGCGGCGGCCGCATCCATTGTTACAACTTCATTATGTCTATGAGATGTTGTTGGAGGGGGCGGGCCCACCGTGCGGCTCTCACTGAACCTTGGGCGATCATTAATCTACTTCTGTACTAAGACTTGAATAACGTTGTTTGTTGAAAGTATTTAGGGAACATTTTAGCTATAAAACATTTGTCATTCAATTATAAATTGCAGTTAATAGTGAAATGTTTTATTTTGCCAAAAGACTGGGCCTCCAGTCTGAGCTGTATTACGTGTTGTATAAATGTTATAGACATTGCTTCATGCGGCCGTGGATACGTTCACAGTGGACTAGGTACACTTGCTGCCTGAACGGTCAAACAATTACACCTATTTGCATTTGCCGGTAACAAAACAGATCGAACAGAAACAACAACGGCTCGAGTGAAACTCAATTTGACCGTAACCATCGGACAGTGTCAGGCTATTGTGAACGTAGTGACAGCTGCGACTTGATTAATACCGCATTTACAGTACCATCGACATGATATCGAGTGTTTTTTTAATACTATAACCAAAATAATCTACCTTCCCCGGGAGGTAATAAGTCTATTTGTACAGTTTTCTTTTCTAATTTCTACTTAAGAAACGCTTGGAAATATGTAATTTCAACTGTATTTGTAGATCATATGCCTATGATTTGTAAAAAGACAAGCTTATTTATTGTGACTAGTATTTTAACTAAGTGGAAATCGTCTCACTGACTGCTGTCGAAATAACTTGTTAAATGTTTTCATTGTTTAGACTGTACCTATTGTAATATTGAATGCTGGGAACAAGGGGTTGAGGACAATTGTATACGAAAACCTCGTTTTACTCGTTGACAAAAGTATTTTTTTATTTGCTTCGTAATTTTAAAGATAAAGCACAGATATTGCTTTTTCTGCCAGTCCAACCAAAATACGTCGAATAAGGTTGGTAGGAATGAACTACAGTATTCTCCCAGTGAATATAGAATCGTTTTCGTACTAACAACATTCTTCAGCCCCTTGTTTCTAGACCACTGACGCATATTTCAACCATAGTATTAATACTGAATTGGACAAATCAATTTTTAGGAACTTATTTACTAAATATTAAACATGGTTGAAATGAAAGCAAATAAATTTGATACCTATTTCGCCATTTTAATTAAATTTCTGGAGTCTAAAACCTGTTAGTATAGTTATGGAGAATGTGGTGAAATAGGTGTTTAATGGCTCCAATACACCCAAGTTCTTCCCTTGCTAGTTAGTTTTCTATACAACCTCTAAAGATCATAAACACCAGAGTACCATCATGTATTTATTGTTAAAATATGAGTGTTGCCATATTTTCTTAAGTCATTATGTACAAATTGGATATTGTAAGATCATTTGTTATCTGTCAACAGTTGAATATTACGAAAATAAATCAAATCAAAAGAGTTAACTTGTTTAATTTGTTGTTTCCTTAATACACCTTTCTCTATAAAGTTAAAGGACCTAAATTTCTGGTCAAGAGGTATTGTGCACACCGAAGTTGCCTGTTTAAAAATACTTAGCAAAGTTTGCAATCGCGCCTATAGCAATTCCTCTTAATTATTTAGGAGTTGAGCAGAATTTTAAAATACAAAATTAGATACCAGACCAGATTAAAAAAAACATCAGACCTTACTGTTTATAATCTCAGTAAAAAGTTACAGTCATTGGATTTTAAATTTATCATTACTTAATTACACTGACTGCTTGATTTAGAAGTCGCTTATCGCTACTGTTGAGCACGAGATCTCGGTTTCGAATCCCTAGTCCGGCAAGCTGTTATTGGGTTTTTCCAGTACCTATCTACCTCGCCCCTATTACTTACATTAGGACCTAAAACATAAATGGCGAAATGTGGGTGTAGTATTGCTATGTTTTACATTCGTCTTGAAACGAAATTAGTGCACAACAAACAGTAAATTTTTCTATAACGAGTATCCTTTATAGAAAAAAGTAGATATTAATGGTAGATTGATAGAATACACTTTTTTGTACACCATACTAACACTTAACTGATTTCTACATCATCGTTAATATGTTAAGGTATGAAACATAATGAATACGACTTAATAAAAAGTCTGAACATTCGTTATAAACAATGAACCTTAATATTGGAGTAAAAATTGCTTTCAGAACTACTAGGGACCGCTTTTACATTAATTAGATAATGTTACCATACTTCGCCCGGGGATACACGATGGTAGCGAACCCACTGGATACCACCAATTGGAATACGAGAAAATTAAAATTTGTCTTTCATTATACACAAACAGCCAAGGTTATTGTATTGATAATTTAATTTACCTATTTATAATTTACGTGTTCGTGGTAAATGTGCGGGGTACCAATGTGAGTTTAAACACGAGTGTTTGATGTTGATCACCAAATGATTGGGAAATGAATTGTTAATTGTATTTTGCCTTTTAGAGATTATAATAAACTAGCTTTCGCCCGCGGCTTTGCCAGCGTTAAGTAGCCTATGTTCTTTCTCGGGTCTTAAACTTTCTACATGCCAATTTTTGCCATTAAATTTCCTCAAAATCCGCCCAGCGGTTTAGTCGTGAAGGCGTAACAGACAGGCGTAGTTACTTTCACATTTATAATATTAGTAAGGATATTAAATAAGGTACGCCTAAAGGTTATGTGGTAAGTATACCTTATATAGATGATCTTTCGGTCAAATTTAGGTAATAATCACAATACGTATGTGGCGATTGACGAGCCTCATAGTTATAGCCCCACTCATGGGTCTCGACGTCTAATACCTACTTCTCGCCTTCCCGGTGATGGAACAACCTATTTATATTTTGTTCCTATAGCTAATCATACATCAATAATATTAGGAGTTAGGACTCACTTCACTACCACATTTTTGTTCGTGAGTATTTTAGACTTTCCAAGTGCGCCATATATAAAATGAGATATTACAAAACTTTAGAAACTTTGCCTTTATTTGGCATAAACCTTAATTAGAAGCTAGTGACTCCGCCGGCGATACTTTAGTCCGGGATAACGGCTGACTCGTTGCGTGGCAACCCTTTAATTAGCCTCTCTATCGTCATGCCCATGTAAGTGGATCCTTGTCATAAAGCCCGGGTAAGTTACAGCGTATGCTAATGACCTGTAAACTAGAACAGCTGATCCATCTCCGTCCATGATATTCCAAAGTTTTGATTCAAGAAAGGCTTAATCAAATTATCAACGCGTATCCAGCCAAAGCTTAAACGATTCATAATGGGAAAAGTTTCGTAAAGCATCGCGTTGTCCTGCGCGAACGGAAGCATTTAAGCAAGTTTTGTTGTTATTTACAAAATAACGTAACATTTCTTAACAATATTTCATACTGGAACACGTAAAATATCTCGATATAAATTCTAACTTTCTCTTTGAAGTGGAGCGTTTCGTTGAATTCTATTTTGTGGGAGCTTAGTAAAGTTATGAGAATACAACAAGACTCCGTGATATCGAAACCTTTGTACAGTGTACGGTTACAAAGGGTATTAGATTCATGCATGGATGTTGTAATCTGCTGTAAATATTTAAAAGATGTATATTATCAAAAGGGTGCGTATTCATAACCATTGACGTCAACTATAGTTTATTTTTACAACAATATGGAGTTCTAGATCTACCGACATCTTATTTGACTTCAATTTAGGTACTTGATTTTCCAAGTCCGCGATAGTCAACAGAGCAACAATGGATTTGACAACTTAAGGCTTACTATTGTAACTGATATATCTGAACGCGGACTAACAGCAGTTTTTAGAACCTATTTGTTTAAATCATTACAAGTGATTTCACCGAGATCTAGCCAGTGGAATTAGCTGTATTTCAAGGAGGTTGGTAGGTAAGGTAATAAATAAGTAATTATTTACGTCTTCCTTAAGTAAAGAACACGTCGAACTGTATGTAGTCTATCACAGTACAATACTGAAGTCAATACACTGTCGATCCATCGCCGATAAACGGATTGAAAATGAAGAGAACTTGATATGGAGTTGGCGTTATGTGAGAAGACCCTTATTTCCAATACAAGCCAGCGGTCAAAGATTAAACGGTAGACAAAAGTGTTTTAAAATTTTGAAGTTATTTTTTGGCCTAAAATTTAGATGAAGGTAATAATAATATCGAGAACAAAACCTACGTAAAATCCAGATTATTGCTTATACCTATTCGGTCAATTCATACATATTTATTACATAAACTATTACTATTGTTTGTTTGGCCTATTTCATTCGGTCTACAGCCTTAATTTAGTGTTTGATTTTGTGCCAAAAAACTTCTACTTTGTTCTCAGTAAAGCAAAACAAATAAATTAGATGGATCAAATTTACAACCTTTTTATAAGCTTGGGAAAGCTTCTGAAAATATGTTTAGGTACAGGGAAAGTCAACAGATTTAATCCCTATTAAGAAAATTATTGGTTTATTTTTAACGTATTTTTCAATAAGTTTTTATTAACTGAAGTAAAGGTATTTCGAATTAGATTAAAACCCACTGCTTCTATTGATGGCCTAGTTTTGCACACATATACAATATAGTTACATGAATGAAGTTGAACGTAAAAGACAGGATAACTACCATTATACCTCATTGTTAATGTTACATGACATTAAAAATACTGTACTTATCCGATAATGTCTGATACGTCTGTCGAAATGAAAGTAAGGTTAGTAGGTATGTAGGTATTGTATGAATCTACAATACCTACGTACTTACTTGACAATTCAATACAAAAACACCTATCTTAATAGCCGGTGCCTAAAAATATAAATCTGAAATCAAATCCGGTACAGCAACACATTATAAAGCCTTTGCTGCCATACAACCACCACGTGGAGTGTTTACCGTATACCGTCCATTAGAGCATTTAATCGTTCTGTGGAAAATTTCCCTCAGCCGTTCGCTGGCCGCACGGCCATATAAATTGTTTGTGAAAGTAATTTAAATTTGTAGGCACGTGTTATGTTTCTGCGATGTAGATGTTCTTTTTTATTCGCGTAATTAGTTTATGAGTTTTATTCGTTTATATGATCACGGGTAATTCCTGGGTTTGCAGGGCTGTTTTGCATTATCAAGGGTCATTGCACCCACATTTTGCTTGTCATAAGCATGTAAGGAAGCAATGGAAGGTGAGCTTATTTCTTAGCATATATTGAGCCCACACCAGGGTTGGCGCCTCTCTTGACTCACTTTTTCGGCGTTAGAGGAAAAAAGAAAATTGTATTCTTAGTCGCCGATCGACGCCGAAGTGGTATACCTTAGCTATGGGCACTTAGTTCCTGATTATGTTTGTGTTTTTGTGATAATTCTAAAACATTTCTAAAGATTTCAATCTCAGGTTTCCTAGACTGTACCTACCGTGTCATAGCACCATTAACTCTATCGCGCTGTATTGAGGAAAAAGATAAGTACCAAGGTACAAAAAGTTACGTCAACTGAATAGGTAAGAACGGACAGTCCTAAGAAATAGTATAATAGTAGTCGTCGTTGCCAAGAAGATAAGGATCTTTTAAGTCATGGAACAAAACACTGTAGTGGACAAAACTGCGTGATTAATGTAGTGTGCTGTTGCTTAGAGAACCTCATGGTTTATAGGAACCATATTTCACCGAGTATGTAAGTATAGAAATGCTTGTATGGAAATAGGTCATCTCGACGTCCTTACATCAGTATTACAATGAGGTAGTTAAATGAACCCTAATTCTTTTGTTTTGGCATAGAAGCAAGCTGGCAGCGGTTGGAAGCGGAGGGCCGAAGATCGAGCGCAGTGGCGTGCCGTAGGAGAGGCCTATGTCCAGCAGTGGACTGAGATATGATGATAGAAGCAGTTCGCTAGATAATTAGGTACCTACTTATATTATGTCCTTAGTGTTCCCTTAATCCTGTCGGCCGGTCTATCTGTGTTTGTGTTATCTTATCAACACTAAATTTGATGGAATTAATCCATTATATCCATAAATTATTGTAATCGAATAATAAATATACATATGACATGGACTGAAACGTAGAACACTTCAGGTTAGGTACTTCGATCTCTGTTAAAACGCATTATTTTATTCCACGCGAAGTTGCTGGCAATAGCAAGTTCCACATAAAAGCTTGCTTACTCCTGCTCAATTTAAAAGCAAATGAAATATCCAGATTGGAGATTAGGTTCGACGGTTACCTACTACCAAGTTTACAAAGCTTATGCGTTGTGCGCCGGATGCCACTCATCGATCCATCACACTCTGACATTCGATTACATTCACACCTCACTTCACGACAGGGAGCCAAATAAAGGTTTCGACATCAATCTCACATGTTTAAGCGAAATTACTTTTAGATATCATCACGCTAGTACACTTTGTGCCTGTGATTACCTATGTGCAATGTGGTAAAGTGTTTTTAAAAAGAGCGCGTCTCGCCATCAAACGTCAAAGTTTGGCAAGGATATTTAGCATTTAAGACCACTGTAATTGTGTTTTTGAAAAAAATAAAAAAACAAAACGCCAGTATTTCTCGCTGAGAAGCAGGTAGAATGTTCCTTTTCTATATTTGTTTTATAATAAACGTCCCACTAAGAATTTCTTCTGTATCGTGGGTGCGTTTCACAAACATGTACATATCACATCAGCGAATCATACAATATTTTGTCCCATGCGGGAATCTAACCCGCAGCCCAGCAGTCCAATTGCCTAGCCACTGAGCTAATCAGGTCGCCAAAAGATACAGGCGATACCTATGTGAATGATTGTTTTTACGGTTTTTTTAGAGTCTATTCTCAATATCTGGCTATGAAAAACTAAGAGCCGTTTCCCAATAAATTGCCTCACAAAAATCTCTGACGACCGCTTTAATAAAACAATAAAGTCGATAATACCATTAACCGATTACTTCTTTTGTCGATGGTTTCCTATACAGTATTATCTGTTACCGATTGATTAATTTTATTTGTTCCAATATTTATATTTTTACGGATCTATCTGTTTTTGTTACTCGTATAATGTTTAAGCCCTCTTTTGCCTACTTTGCGGTTTATTTAAGGTACAATTAATATGTTCATTTATTGTTTTAATGTGTATAGCTTTAATATTACCATAAAATCACGCCTGTATTCCCCGAAGAGGTAATGATAGGTGCACATTTAGCCGCAATTGAGTCCAGTGCCATCAGCCGCCGGGCAGAAGTTTACGTTCCGTGCAGCTTTCGAGGATTCATCATCACTTCTATACTATCCAATTACAAAAAAGTGAAGTACAGACGAATTCTATTAACAGTAAATTAGTTAATAGTATAGTACCTACACTTAATAGTAGCCAGTAACAGTACAAGTATCGATTACCGATTATCACGAAGACCGGGTTCTAAATGCTATTTAAAATCTACCATTACTCGCCTGGACTTCATCCTACAACATGGTGCACGTGAATCCGGTTCGACCTTCTGGACCGCCATGACTTGAGATATATCGTTTAACGCTTTATTTCGTTCAGCGTGTGGCTGTACTGCACGAAGCTATCCATCCTCACGATGTACTCCTTTAGACGTGTTTACGACGCCCGCGGGACGAGCTGGTGTACTGCCGTAGTTGACTCCTACCGCAAATATTTAAGCACGGACGTTCATTTCGCCTAAGGCAGATATATATTACTCTGTACATAACAAACTGCCGAAACATAATACTAATCTAGAATCAAAACTATATTTCAAAGTTACAAACTGCTGTAACGGTACCCAAGTAACGTTGTTACACGTTTCCAGACAAGATATATAATAGTTTAAAACCGGTTTCAATATCTGTCGGATATAAATAAGCCTCATATTTTCCCGTCTCGGGTGAAATAGTTTTCACACTCGGATTGCGTTTCCAATATCGACGTAATCCGTAGCACGGCTACGGGCTATCCGCTACGCGTTCCGTAGCCTCGTAGCGGTGCAGTAATGCTATCGTTTCGCTCGGCTTGAACGCTTAGCGTAATTAAATGTTTGACCTTAGCGACTTGCGATATGGCCGAGAAATGAGCTATAGATAAACAGTTATAATAAATTATTTCTAGGTAAGATTAATGGTAGTCTTGTCCTTCAGAATTATTTTTAGTCTTTCGTAGAAAAGTACTATGTTATTTTAAGTTTAAATTTATGAACAACTTGTTGGAAAGATAAATACAGCTTCAAAATAAGGCAGTAAAATAAAAAAAAATATTTGCTGTTTTAATTACTTAGTTACTATCTATTTGATTTGATCTAAGGTTATTTAGCTAACTTGTTCTATATTAACGAGTTACAAATAGTAGAACCTTATTGACTAGTTCCTAGATATCTAATAAATTTCGTTGCAAACTCAAGATTGTCAAACCATTTATCTAGGGCGCCTAAACTTCGTTGTTGTTTCCGAGCTATATTATTGTAATGCTGACTTAAAAGAATACAAGGATAGTCACGAGTAATGGCCATGGGTTAGTCCCATAAAAAATACAAAGAAGCCAAGTTAAATATTGACATTCTCCACCCTCACCATGAATAAGAGTAAAACAAAACACTCTTTAGTAAACTCTATATGGAATTATTGCATGACTATATCTTTGTTCGTAAAAAGGTTGGGTTACTATTATTTTGGGGTCCATTATGAAATGAAGATCGCTCGAGCGTGAATGATGTATAAGTTGGAATAGAAAAAGATAGCAGAAACAATTGTACAGAGAATACACTTTGTGTGAGTGAATTAATTACTTTGTTCTTTTATTATTATTTGTTGGTGGTACAATGAACTTATTGAGATATTTGATGTATAAATACGTTCTAATTTTCTTAGTAGGATTGCGAGATTGTAAAAAGTTGTGCTTTTTCATAAAAAATATTAATATAGAAAAGAAAGGGTGAAACGCCATCTTCTTTTGGTCATTTTTATCTTCCCTTCTAAGTAAATTAAATCAGAATTCATTTAAGGAATTTTTCGAGATAACGTCTGGGCCCTCTTTAATTTACTGTTCCAATTACATTAACGTTGTTCAGCGGAATATCTCATTTACAACGTAATTTGCTTGGCCGAGAAACGCGATTTCGAATTAGGCTCTATTTAAGGTCGTATCCAACTTATCATAGGAACCTGCCCTTTCACGTAAAATACAAGGTCATTTTTCATCACAGAGTATTTTTTCACGTGAGGTATCAAACATAATGTTTGCAATTATAATGAAAATTTTCCTTAAGGCAATGTCTGAACTGGCTAGGCCGTTATTTATCATCTTACACTCACAGCGATCTTACACAGCGGCCGGCATCAGAGAGTTAAAAGTGACTGTAGTCATACGCATATGCGGGTCTAACTTCACAATATCTTCGTTGGTCTAGTGGTTGCTAAGCGCAACTGCTGAGCACGACGTCCTGGGATCGAATCCCGGGTCGGGCAAAGTGTCACTGGGTTTTTTTATTAGATAATTCTCAGTAGCAGCACGGAGTCTGGATTTATTCCCGGTTTATGGCAATAGGCTCGCCCCCTATTACATTGGGACCTAAACACATAACTAGCGAAATGTGGGTGTGCTATATGTGCACCTCTGCCTACCTCTTCGGGGAATACAGGCGTGATGTTATGTATGTAAGACTCACCCCTCCGCGTATAACCCCTTATTTGAGACAAAACACTGTTATCTTCAATTTATTAGATCTACCTTTTATTCTACCAGTTAGAGCTAACATTACAGCCATTACAGAATACTTTTTGTCTATCAAGTGCAGGGATGTTATCTTCTCCTCTCCCAGGGTATATGCCATCTGCAGCTACGTGTTTAATAAAGTCAGCCTTTTTATTTTTACGCATGTAGCGAGCAACATGACTGTGTGCAACCAACGACGTGGACTGACAATTGCAACGTGGATAAACAACACTGGTTGCGGTAAGCTGACAATCTGAAAACAGAATTTTCATATTGAATATTCGTGTTTTAATTGCTGAATTGTTTGCCCAAACAATTAATTTGGTCTTCTTCGCGATACGCCTGAGGGAACGATGTTTGATTGCTATATAAAGTCACTGTTTACTTATAATGGAATATACTATTTAACAAATAGGCTGTCTATTGAGTTTCAAGAAATATTTAGATTGACTAGCCACTAAAAAACTAACATAAAAGCTTTTTTCATTTGTTCGAATAACTAAATACCGTAGCAAAGGCTTCTTGTAATTGGTATACGATACATATTGTAAACACTTATATATACCTAAGTTCTTATTCTCCCAAGCAGTGCCGAAGCACGTGTCGCCCATAAAATGTAACAGGTTTTTACGTTTTTTATATTTTTATGAATAAACATAAACAACGCCGCCGCACCGACATTACTTCGGTGGCAGAGTTTTAATATTTAGATCCATAGGTGTACGTTGTTTTCTTTGAACAAGAGAGAAAACTTCGTGGATTTTTCATGTTAGGATTTCCACACACTGTTGACATTTCGTCTGGTTATTTAAACTCAAAATCCGACTTCAATAATATCCTATTTTCTAACTCCGTTTTATTAAATAAAACTTTCAAAAAGAGGGTGATCATTTTAAATCAGTTTACTAAAGACTCTAAGTGAAGACATGGCTGAAATTGGCAAAAACCTAAATAAATTCTCATAAGCGATAGTCATTACAGAACATTCAATTCTACTTACAAGCAGTTAGTATATACTATGTATCAACCATACGATAAGAAGAAGATGAAAAGTTGGGATAATGTACCTACCAATTGAAACATTGTCTATCTTCATTACTACTACATAAGATACCTAAATTAAATAAAACCCTAATAATACCAACTGTTTGTAGGCCATACAAATGTTGCTCTTTTATTGTTCCTTTTTAAATTTTTAATTCGACTGAAACTTTTCCGAAAATAGTAGTACCTACGATGGTGATGAGTCTGACTTTCTGCAAGTTTTTTGGTAAAAAATCGTGTGTTTGTCGAATTCCTACTTTCGTATGTCGACATAAAGCTGGAAATCATAAAATAATATTTGGTTGTTCTTTTATATGATTCTGAAGTGGCAGTCTGATAACCCGCGTATACTTAGAGTAAAATCGTTTGCCGGCGACACCGCACCGCCTTCTGTCTACCGTACTCGTATCTTACTGCCTTATTTATATGCTCAGGTTTGTTTCACAAATCCCTTTTGATCGTAAACACAGACAGTATTTATCGATACGTTAGTCTTTAAATAGTACTATTTGTATGTCAATGTGTGGCCTTTTATTGTAAAGGACGTATGCCATGATAACCTGAATTTTAGTGACCTTATCGAATACCTTCAGCGAAGGTCATAAAGTGAAGAAAACTACGACTATAGTTATGTGTTTTAAATGTACTCTGCAATTCTCATTTCTCGTTTTTAATCAAAGAACATAACATAACGGTACGTAAGTTTTATGAGAAAGCTTTTGCAACGATGTAAAGTTTTCACAAAGTAACGTTCGTAGTATATCTTGCATGTCTAGCCCTAGGGGCTGCGTAAATTGTTTTACCTATATTTATGACAAAAAATTATATTATTAGAAAGCTTTTTCGACTTTTCGTCAGAGTTAACTTTGAAAGTACCTTCCAAACGATTCCCGTATGACTCGTTCGTTAATACATCAAGTAAAAATTCTTTTATAATAACAGTAATGTTTATTTCAAGTAACAAACTCACAGTTGTTAATAAAACTTATTCTAAGGGTTAGTTTTTTTTATATTATACTCCGAACATGTATACCACTTCAACCGCGAATGTATGGTTTGACACCAGTCCCCGATCCATTTTATCAGAACAATAACACCAAACAGAAGTGTGAAAACAGTCATCAATGTAACTTTTTGATAAATTGTATAACTAATAGAAGGTAAACGTGTGTACTAATACTTAAATGCCGAGTCAGTTGCATAATATCCCGGCAACGATAACAAGGTTTCTGCTAGCATAATAGCATTTGCAATCAACTGGGCTGCCAAACAGTTCACATAAATATGTAGATGCTTACGTCACAGTATTACCACGGTGTACATAGGTATATTACCTACAATTTATATTACCGGATTCAGTCAGTACTGAGCCATGCCATGAAGATTACAGTACGTTATTGTAACATATGCATGCGTCGTAATTTGAACCAGCAGCAGGCGGGAGGATAATAATTTTAGGACCTGATTGGGCTTTTAATCTTAGTTACGACCACGAACATACACAAAAGGAATACGGTGTTTAAATCCCTAATAAATGTGAAGAGTTGTGTGATGTTTACGTGGTTTTATGGGGAAAAGGGCGGTAGTAGATTCTTTGGATATTTGGTACGGTAGTTACATGATGTGGTTTCGATTTTCGGGACCAATATGTTTGATGCATGACTTTAGTACGACGACTTGTTAGAAATCCTTGTGTAGATAAAACTATGTCATTAAATAATGAAAATAATACTATAGGCTTGTCTATTTGCACACAAGAACATAATTTATCCAAATATGAAACATGTTTACCACCAATACAGTACTCTCCATTCGTAATTTACGAAACGTTGCATTTGTGATGTGTTGAATAAAGCGTGGCGCGTCAAAATTGAATCAAACTCGCACAAAGGATGCATCCCGTTGTATTCAGACGAGCGTCGGTCGCTGCATATGAATCAAGCCGAGCTCTGGGTGATGCTATGTTACTTTGTATTTGAATAGCAAAATGTCGCGTTTAACAGGTAGGTACCTACTTTTTTATATAGGATTAAATTTGCTTGTAGTTTTGACCTGCGTCTAGTACTGATATTGGTCGTGTTGATTGATGAAAGCATGAATCGAAGGCTTATAGATTCCCGTATATAAGTTGACCTACAATAGGACTTCTATTCCATGATCTAATTTAACTAAATTATCATCAGCATCATCAGCCGAAAGATGTCCACTGTTGAACATAGGCCGTTTCCTTGAGTGAAAGTGGTGGGTGTGCCATAATCACCAGAAGGATCGCAGTTTTAGTGGAGAAGTTTGATAAGATGCTGCTGCCCATCTTCTGGATTTTCATTTATTCGCCTTTTACGACACCCACGGGAGGAAATGGGTGGTCAGTTCTAGGCCGGATACCAATCGGCTGTCTAAATTAACACTAGATATTTCTAGCATCGTTCGTATCCTAAACTATTATGGGCACACTCCTACTGTGTTGTTCCGTTAATAAATTCCATGTTTGTTTGATTAGGAAAACAAAACTAAGCTTCCAATCAAAAGTAGAAGCTTTACCCAGTTAATAATTAATTGATCACAGGACACAATCCCAGCGTTTGTCGAAGATAAATTGAAACTACACAACAACGCTTTGTAGAAATGTTTGATTGTCTATTCGAGTTTCGCCTGTGTTTCTGTACGATTTGTATTTTACATAAGTAATGAGGTATGCTATTAAGTTTCATCTTAGAGGTTTCATTGGAGTAAGCTTTCAATTAAAAAAACAAGAACAGTTATATTGCTATTCTTAGATTAAATATTTTACAGCATACTTACAATTAAATTAGTTATATTTTATACACTAAAGAAAATAAACTTACGTCCAGATTCTATTATTTGCTTTGTAAAACAATATACCTAATAAGTTATATTCTGTAAGCAGTAAAATAAAGAAGAAATCTGAACTGATCGGACTAATTCACAGACGTTTATGCGAAGGTCCATTACTGTTAAAACAAACGCTTTATAAAGTTTTTCTCCGTATAAAACCAAAATAACACGGCCATCAGTTCAAATGCATTTACGGACCACAAAGCTCCATATAGTGCGCTGAATATTTATGTTACTAGAGAACTATGGCTACTGAAATAGTACGAGCGAATGATTTTGTTTTCAGTAAAACGTGGCTGAAAAATTGTTCGTAAAAGGGAAAATAGAGTTCAGAATTTTTTTAAATTGATGGAATTGGGACAGCCTTGTTGCTAAGCGCGACAGCTGAGCATGACGTCCTGGGTTCTAACCCATAGTCGAGCAAAGTGAAATTGGGTTTTTCCATTAGTAATTCTCCGATTGGTGGCGATATGCTCACCCCTATTATATGACCCATAACATAAGTGGCGAAATGTGGCTGTAGTATACACTTTTGCCTACGCCGTCAAGGAATACAGGCGTGGGGTTATGTTATGAAAGAATTAAAAGCACAAAGTAATTGTGTTTCAATTTGATTTTACTATTAGATGCCAAAAGGTTCCCTCTTGTGTCGATTTTGCAGTTAATTGCAATAAGCTCACTCCATTTTCCAGACTGGAGTTCGCTAGAAGTAGAGCGCTACGAGCCCAGCGCGCCGCGCCCGGTTCCTCTTAATGGTCACTAAATTATGAATATTAAGCGTAGTTTTAATAGAGAACACAACTATGAAATGAACACGTAAATCGGATAAGCGAATTCTGAGTAGCAAGCCAGTCACGTGCACATTATGTATGTTGTACATACGAGTACATACATACACTATACATTCATACCTGTTTCTCAAACGTGTAGGCAGAGACCACGTATTACCATCAAAGTACCAAGTGAAGTAGCCATAAGATCTCGGGAGGCTTAAATCCTTTGTTAGGCTCAGTTTTGTCGAGTTTATTATTTCAATATTCTGTGCCTTTGTTCAATAGTGGACGTTTTCTGGCTGATGATCATGATGATGTACAGTCTATCTCAGGGTTTTAAAATAGTGGCCCACAGATCACTAAATTCGCTCTAATTTGAGTACATAGGCACCTCACTTACGCAGGGGTGCAATAGATTACAGTCTTTGGTGACCACACTGTTCATATTTGGCCTTTGCGTCTATTAACGACGATCTGTACAGTGTCATGTGGGGGGTAAGCATCTTCTTTGGTGACCATTGCGGTTGGATTAATACACTTTTCCGCCTAAATGCTAGATTATAAATTATTTTACTTATTACAAAGATCAGCCAAGTTAAGTTTAGAAACAATTGAATATATAATCTATTAATCATTAGAGGTTCTCTAAGCAACAAAATCCACGTTTTAGTTGCCAACGGAGATTTCCTTCATCGTTCGTATCAGAAAGATACCGAGAGGTCAGACTGCGGTAAAAAATGGCGAGTAAACGATTTGTAACGGGTCAATGACCAGGGTGCGCCCGACGCAGTAGGTACATAGTAGTACTTAGTAGGCTTGTGTTGTGCTAGATCACAATTTACCATTTAAAAAAATACTTCAGTATTGATATTGGTCAAAAATATTCTGATCTTCTTCCTTGTAAGTAGAAATCAGTTTAGTAAGTTATTTTTATATGCCAGGGCAAATTTATTTATTTATTTAATGAATACACCAACAGTATATAGATATTTCGGTTAACAAATATAGTACAAGTTCTTATATATATGCAAATTATAGGTGTACATGACATTCGTTTAAATAAATAAAAGTCTATTCATCAAGGTTCTATAGTCATTTTAGTATGACGCCTGTCGTAGTGACATTTGGAAGTAGGAATCATTTTCACGATCTTTTATTTAACTGGTTAGCTTATACGGACTCTATAATTTTATCGCAACCTGATTTTCTCGTAACTAGTAACCACATCTACGGTATTTAGGCAAATTAGTGTGCGGAGTTCGCATGCATTGCATGTAACTATGTGAAAACCCAGCTCTGAGTCCCTCAATCGTAAATCATTGCTTCTGTCTATTGCCTGAATAAATACAAGGCATGAGTTTGTAATAAAACCTTTTCTTCCATAAAGGTCAAAGAGCTCTTTGAAATCAAACACGACTTGTGATACCGATCGGAGGGAAGATATTTAAGTCTATAAAAAGTCGGACGAAGATTTTCTTATTACGTTCTTATCCTACGTTGAAGGTTTTCTAAAATTATTCCACTGGCAACTTAGAAAGCTTTTAATGTCAAATCAGATGAGTGCCCAATCCTTATTAAGTAAGGGGATTATCGATACCTTACCATCCTTACTAGGTACTCGTTCATTCAAATACCCATTCGTTTGATCAAATAGGTCGAAAAAAATTACGAATTTGTTACCTACTATCGAATTTAAATATTTGTCATGTATGTGTGTACCAAGTATATCCTTTTGTATCGTATATTATATAATTTTATGTAGAGATGTATGATCCATCTGATTCTAAAAATTCTTATACGAATATGGACAAGAAAATCCTTCAGTGGGAGAACATAGACTTTTACTTTATTTTCATAGGATTTTAATCCCGGAAAAGTTACAAAAATATTTTCCCCACCGCCGCGGGCTACTCCTAGAGGCTTATATTCGACCTGCTTTGCGCAGTGGCTGGCTGGCAGGGATTAGACTGCTGCGTTAGGGATTGCTGGTTCGATTCCCACACAGGACAAAGAGATGTATGATCCGCAGGTATTTGTCCCGTCTGGGTGCTTCTTATTTCATGTTTGTGAAACGCACCCACGATACGGGAGAAAATCTCAGTGGAGGGCGTAGTTTAACAAAAAAATCTCTAACCGCCGCACCCAGACATTAAACGACTACTTAAACTGAATAAAGGTTTTCTACGCGAAATTTTAAGTTAGTATCAGCTTAAGAAATCATTAGCTCTTAGTGTAGACATTAGTCTTGCGTTCTTCATACATAATATATTAAGTCCTTACATTATCCTTGACTTATTTTGTCACCATAAGTGCGATTTCAAGGACAACATCTGACCTTTCTAAAGGACTTTGTTGAGGTGAACGAGTCCTTCAAGTGGTACTCATCTTCACCGTCTCTAATTATAGCATGAAATATGAATATTATTCGTGGCGATACTAAATATAGAATCATCTATTTTTACTCTATCTCATCTCAAGGGCTTAGTGGAATTAAATTATTTTCTGTCGTGCACTGTGGTTAGCATGTTGTGAATTGAGGTTTAATGGAACATTCACGTTTAGGGAAATGTCCGTGTGCATACATAAATCATTTGGGAATGGGAACGACCGTGCATATCATAGACGAATTTAAGTTGTAGGATTACGAGCTTTGAAATCCATGCAGCATGCAGTTTTTAGTTTTCTTTGTTTGATAATGCATCTCTACCATCATCGGTTATCTAGGCACTCTTTAGCATTACTATTATGCATTTAATTGTCACCCTTAATTACTTTGTACTAGTTACTATAAAGTGAAACATAGGTACCTAATTAATACAGTAAAATAAATGTAGATTATTCCGAATAATTGAGGATTACAGGAATAAATTTATATCTGGAATATGGGCAACAAAAGAGCTCTTATTATCTCCTATCGTTACGTTTAATAGCTTCCCTTTATGCCTTCGTAGAAACAGTAAAATGCTTCAACGTTTTACATGTAGGTTTTCCCACAATGCCATGTAAATTAAACTATGTTGTCATGTTAATTTCGAAAGCTTTTTCCGCTGTTGCCTGAGCCGAAACAAACGATATAAAACGAAATGGGGTTATGTTACACGTATTCTAGGCAATGAAGGTTCGTACATAGGTACAGCATATATGACAGTCGCGGCGTGTTGCTATACATCAGGATTTTGATTTAATTGTGTTTAGGAACCTACCAGATTTGCCTGTAGAGTACCTAACTTACTTTACCTTACCCTATCGGACTTCATGTAGTATTTTTCAGGTGTTTCATGCCTATCTAGGACGATACCCTGGAGTGCAGTGTTTTAGCAAGTGGAAGTCCAGCATACCTTTCGTCCGCCCTAGGACGGAGGAACTCTATATAAATTTGCCCAGTAAAAAAATGTTGTTTGATGGCCAATTCATAAAACATTCAAAGTATAAACAAGCAGGTAATACAACCGCATTTGTTGTGGTCCCCAAGAGACCTACACCTTCTTAGGAGTAAGAAAAGAAAACAGTATCACCCTCTCATTTATTCCCTTGTTACACTGTACATAAAAGATTTAGATACGCAAAGTAATTTTAATCTTAAACGAAGATTACGTGTTCCGCATACCTCAGCTTTCTTAAGACAATGAGCCGCTTTTTAATTAGTAACTCCGCGGCATATTTGAGCGGTGTTAAGAGTTTTTACGGCACTCCCATCAAATTTATACCGTGCCACTAGGTTCAGGAATAATTGAAGGGGATCCGGAGAGCTCACGACTCTTTTGTGATGCTCGGACACTGTTCAATATGTATGACCCTGAATGATTCAACTGTGGCCATTGGGGGTTACATCCCGTTCGCTTTTTATTAAGTCTTTTGTTTATTTAATAGTATGGCAGGCTCAGTGTTCGTTGCAATGATTTAAATTTTAGAAGAACAGTAAGGTTGCGGGTGTATACATAATATTTCGGGCGATGCATCTCAAGTATCCAAAATGGGGGTCAGTTACTGTTGACGTATTATAACTCGATGGAGTCAGCCGGGCAGTTGGCAGTTGGCTGTCAACCTGGTAACACCTGGTGGTATGATAGCGAGCCAGATATTAGGTATGTATGATAACGAATTGTAATGCGTTAAGCCTATAATGGATATTCTTTAATAAAAATAAATACAGATAGAAAAAAGATTGCAAAAGCCGTAAAATGCAGCTTTCTACTTAAGTAAACTTCAAGATAATGGCTTGGGATTTGGGACGGTACACTCAACACTCCATCCAAAGTTATAGGTAACTCCACGAATAATAAATCATACAAATCGATTATCAACCTAAAAGGCTGACGACTGTAGAGTGCGGTCTCTCGGGGATCTCAGTAAATGTTGTAGATAGACTTTATCGTAAAACACTAATATCAAACTTTTTGCTTTACACATAGCATAGAGTCAGGAGGTTCAGTTGCCGTGTTTTCACACCTACATGTTGGTCTTGCGCCAGATCTTAGACCAGTCAAGTACCACAAGTGTGAGGAAATGGAAAATACACCTCTATCTACTTCTGTACGGTTCTAAATCATTGTCCGCCACGATCAAAATAAGGTAAGTTTCTTCCGATGGTAAAAGTCGAAAAAAAAGACAAAATAGGGAAGTAATAAAACATCGCGCCTGTATCCTTCCAAGGGGTAGGCAACGGTATAAGTATAGTACACCCACATTTCGCCAGTTATATTATAAAATTCTCGACGAATATAATAGGGGGCGAGTCTATTGCCATCAGTCGGACACAAAACCAGACTCAGTGCTGTTACTGAGAATTACCTAATGGAAAATCCCAGTAACACTTTGCCCGACCCGGAATTTGAATCCAGGACCTCATGCATTCGCGCTGAGCGGCCAGTAGACCAACGAGCCAGTCAGGTAGGGAAATAATATTTTAGATTTAAATATACATATGTACTATTCATGTTTAGATACCTATCGCGTTTGTTATTTATGAATAAATCATGTTAGTACATATGTTACCGGCAACCTGTATAATCCGGTATTCTATACATTGACTAGGCATAGTATAGAATACCGGATTATAAACGTATATAGGTATATTATTTTATACTTTGTCTAGGTATTCTATATACTATTTAATACGCAGCAGGCAATGTGAGTAAAAGACGAAGGCAGGGAAGGAGGATTGCTATTGAAACAATATTATTACTTTTTGGCAGTTGCGGTGGTTGTTCTAATAACCTATTTTCATAATCTTGCAGTTCAGTAAACGATAATCCAGCTGAATGTGGTTTAGCTGCTTTAGAAGATCGAGTTGTTATATGGAACAATCTGCTGTTTCATTGAGTTTTCTATAGAAATCCAGACCATAATTTATTTCCTTTACACACTGAAACTGGACCTGCAGGCGTTCTGCATAACCCCTAGAAATTGTATACATTACCTAGGTAAGGGATGTATTGGAAAATAATCATTATAATATTTCATGCATTGCTTGGAAGTCCCAGGTATTTTGTACATTGCCTAGGTATTGTAAAAGATACCTGAATTATACACATTGCTGGTACACACACACAAATTAACCTCAATATTCACACGAAATATTTCATAGCCTACAAATTCGTTATCAGCGAGTTTCAACTCCATTGAGTTGAAATATTAATGATAAACGAACCGTTTCTGTATATACATAACGTGATATTGTACCTTTTATTTAAAATAAATAATAAATCTGACAAAAAAGCACGTAGCTAACATAATATTTAACCTGTATGTGTCATGTGGCCAGCAGCTGTTAATATTTATTCCTTAAAACGTTATCCCATTCAACCGAGCTTTATAGGCCAATCTTTAAAATCAGGACAATTTTAGAAAATGGAAATTGTGTGAATATGACAAATGGTTCCGAAAATGGAAGCATAGATTTACGCGTACAAAAGTTCAAAAGCACCATCTGTTGCTTAAAAATATGAATTAGTAAAACTTTAAATAACGGACGATTTGATTGCCATTTACAGTGCAACATTTCAAGCGGCAATATAACAAGAATTTACTAGCAACTTGAACACCGTTTTGTTTTTAATATAATTTCCGCCACGAACCCTCAAGTACGATCCTTCAAGTATATCTATGTAACGAGGGGAAATGGAATAAACACTTCATACCAACGTTAATCTGTGCTTCCTTGACTGTCAATCATTCAGACATTGAGTTTAGAACTGTCAGTAGGTACAGCATTACTTTTTCTTTCGAAAAAATGAGTTATATTAAACCATTTTCTTATCCACAATAGTAGGCGGGTACCTAAGTTCGTCTAACCTTTTTTACAATGCTCGGTAAAAGGTTTTCATAGAAAGAATACGTTACGTGCCGGCGCATAAAAAAGTAAAATTATGCTTCCTCCAAGATATGATGTTCATTTTTAGGGGATTTACAAAATTACAGCACGTAGTTTAAACGTATTGTGAAGTTTCTGAAGATAGGACGGAAAACAGGAAAAACTACATTTGTAATTGAATTCGAGGGAAATACTTTACATAGGATATTGACTTACTAATTATTCCAGAATAGCCAAATGCTTTTGTTTAAGTATGTACCTGAGAAGCGGCGTATGTCCAGCTGTGGACTGCAACGGGCTGTATTTCATGTCTTATACAATATTGATCTCACAGTCAAACAGTCTACTGTTTTATTCCTTAAGATTACGAATTCTTTAAAAAAAAGGAATGTAGGTACTATGTGGGGTAGGTAAAGTTTGTGTGCTGTCACATATGTTTGCCTAACCCTTCGGGAAATACAAACTTGCTGCTGTCGGTTATCTCAAAATTTAAACGATATTGAAATGCAAGCTTGCATGCACGGTTAGTTTCTCCAGAGTATCGTCGTTCTGTTACCAACATGAATCTCAAATGCACAGACGTCTAGACTCATAACTAATATTATGAAGATAGGTACTTTTGGTCTGTTGAATATACACTATTTGTCTAGATTTAGGAGTAAATTAACTAAGCACTACGCCAATTAAGTCGGGCAATATGTATCGAGTTTTCATCTCAACTGTAGATTCTACTCGTAATTGGCGGCCTAAGCCCAAAGCTTAAGATTACTAATGACACATAATTCGTTAGGATATTAATATTAATTGATTAATAGACATGACATCACGCCTGTATTCCCCGAAGGGGTAGGCAGAGGTGCACATACACTACACCCACATTTCGCCAGTTATGTTTTTAGTTCCCAATGTAATAGGGGGCGAGCCTATTACCATCAACCGGGCACAAATCCAGACTGAGTGACCCAGACTCTTCTAAGAATTACCTAATGGAAAAACCCAGTAACACTTTACCCGACCCGAGATTCGAACCCAGGACCTCGTGCTCAGCAGTCGCACTTAGAAGACAATACCTATAAGACAAAAGTCATACTTCATGAACTGAATAAAAGCGGCTTTCGTATTAAATATTTTTAATTTAAGCTGACGCGACCCTTTTTTGGAGTCGACAAAGGAACGATCATGAGTCGGTCGGCAGTATTAAACATTAGGTGGAACCTTCAGCCGTAATATAAATGGTTGGGTCCCATTACTTTCGTTTGATGGCCTTTGTTGTAGATCTGATGTTCAAGTTTTACGGCGTACGAGTATCTAAACACCGTATTGTACGAACCTATTCGTATGTTGAAGTCATAAAAATCCGAATTGTGTGTGTTAAAATTAGCATAACGCGTGTTTAGATCGTTATGTAGTGACCTATATTGTTTTATTGCAATACGACCTGATTGGTGCAGTATCTAAGTGAATCTTTTTATAGTTTTGTTTCGTATCTAACTTAGGACTTGATATATTGTGTTCCGATTCTGTCCGTTTGTATCTGAGATCTATATCTGTGCAATCACTCACGCTACGAGAGGAAAGATAAGAAATTATTTATGATTTCGTGACCCAATAAATCGTACTACAAGATTGTTTTTTAAATATCGCTCCACACTACAAATCTTTCCTGTATCGTGGATGCGTTTTAATAATAATATAATAATAATCAATTTATTTTCAGATAATACAATCCATATAGTTAGTAAAAACATACACAACTTACAAACTAGTATTAGTACATAAATATCATCATCTAAAATTCAATTCAATTCAATTAATTTACAATAAAATAAAATAACAATTTAAACAAACAAAACAAACGCCACACCTACTTCTGGGCACGGTTTGTAGGCAACACTTGCGTCTTCGTCCAGTGTTTTAAAATGAGACCATCATTCCTATCCGCCACAGTCAACACGAGACTGTTGGCGCTGCCCCGCACCCGCCGCATCAGGGAGGCGACACGCTGTCTTATGATTGCATAGAAATCATCTATCCATGCCTCAGCGAACATCCCCGATGCGCTGCAGTGTCGCGGCAGCCTCAACAGTGCCCTGTATGCGTTATTATATTGGACTCGTAAGGCGTTGTAAGCCCTTTGCGTGTAGTCGACCCATAGGCTGCAGGTATAAAAAGATTGACAATATGCCCTGAAAAGTGTAGTCTTAACATCATATGAACACTTTGCAAACCTACGAATCAACATATTGCTCCTGACTGACAGCGCCCTACGTTCCCTCTCCATGTCCTTAATATCAGATTGTGAATCAGTGACCCAGTGCCCCAGATATTTGAAAGAAGTGACCCATTCTAAAGCAGTCCCCACAAGTGTAACGGGTGGAACCTCATATGTTTTAGTACCTGCCTTGAACAGCAGACACTCGCTCTTCCTTGCATTATATCTGAGACCTTGGGCCTCCGCATATCGCTCACAAACCGACAACAGCGTCCTGAGGGCACTGATCGATGGGGCCAGCAGCACCATATCGTCGGCATAGCTTATGCTGTTGACAAGTGTCCCGTTGATTGAACAACCTACCATAGTGCTGCTGAGCTCACGAACCAGCCGATCTACATACAGACAGAAGAGTTTCGGTGAGGTCAAGCCGCCCTGCCTCACCCCACACTCGAGCCTATACGGATCGGATAGCGCGCCTGCCCACCTCACCATATTGGTTTGATGGCCATACCAAAACTTGAACAACTCAATAATCTCCCCCGAAACCGTTGTCTCATCATACAGCTTCTTCCATAAAACACCATAGGACACCAGATCGAAGGCTTTTGATAAGTCCAGAAAACAAGCATACACAGGGGTCTTCCTGTCCGTGTAGTATCGAACAGTGTGCTTGAGACAAAGAACAGCGTGTTCAGTTGACAGACCAGCTCTGAAGCCAAACTGAGCGTCGTGAAGCGACAGATGTTTATTCAACTGTTTGTCCAGCACACTGTCCAACACCTTCGCTATTACCGTAGCCAACGATATTGGCCTATAGTTATTTATGTCAGAAGCATCCCCAGTGCTATTTTTAATGATGGGCACCACCAGGGTCTTCATTAGGTCGTGCGGAAGGTACGTGTGCGAGAAACATAAATTAAAAAATAAAGCAAGTACTCTGGGCATATGAACACCCGCATTTTGTAAATGCTCGATGCTCAGAGAATCGTGCCCAGGTGATTTCCCACGCTTCATGTCTCTCAACACTGCCACAATTTCCTTAGCTGAAACCCTTACCAGCGCTCCCATCGCAGAGTCCCTAGCTGTCACGACCTCTCCTATTGCACCTAGCGGGGACTTCACCTCAAAGTGGTTTTTAAATAAGTTTGAGATGGCTGCAGGCTCGCTAACACCCTCAACACTCGCAGGAAGGCTCGACCTGCCCCTCAGCTGGTTAGTGTGTTTCCAAAACTTACCGAAGTCCTTTTTGTCGTGGCAGGATGCTATGATGTTCATTTTAATTTGTTCCCTATTCTCCTGACACCACTTCAGTTTACTTTTAAAAACTTGTTTTGTTTCTTTCATACTACAATATACAGGACCGAATTTAGGTTCACCGCATAGCACCCAATTCTGAAAAGCAAGTCGAGCCTCCAAATGCGCCTGCCGAACATGTTTATTCCAACCTATTACTGGCTTTCTTTTGTTTTGTCCCGGCCCCGAGTAGCTAATTAATGACGCTTCACTTAATATGTCAACAATTTTGGTATACATTTTATCAATAACGCATCTATGGTTTACAATCGTACACAACTTGTCACAACAGTTAATTAATTCAGAAGGAAAATCAATTTCTCTTAATCTCGTCGTACATAACTTTTTATACATGTCAATTTGTGTCAAATCTCTTTCACCCCACACAATTTTATTTCGTTCGCTAACATGACAGCTGGTCTTAGCTTTAAGTACGTTAATGTTACAGGTAACTTGTAATGGAATATGGTCTGACCAATATACACTATGTAATATCTTTACGTTAACCACCGCTGACCACGCTGCTTCAGATACTACACAGTGATCTAACCAACTATGAGATCCATAAATGTCACTTACGTACGTATACGAGTCCGATGAAAGTCCTAATATTTCAACATCTGCACAGCGCCATTTCTGTTCATCACAAAAGTCAAACAGTTCAACTCCAAATCGCTCGCCGGGCTGAGCATTATAATCGCCCAGCATAAACACACAGTCCACTCTAGACTCCTCCACTATAGCCGCCATTTCGCCTAAACATTCCGTAAACTCGGCAAGATTGTCGGCTGAGTCCGTTGGCATGTACACCGAGAATATTAACATCGATCTGTCCTGACACAACACTTTTATCGCCGATATACGCGCACTAACACACTGTACGACCGACACTGCTTGAAACATGTTTTTCCGCCAAAGTATAGCGACGCCTCCATAAGGCCGTCCGCGCAGCACACCGGCACTGGTGTCTATCGCAGACTTTCCTGTAAACTCGAACTCCTCATCAATCGTACCCAGGAACGATATATCTTGCGGCTGCAACCACGTCTCTTGCAACGCAACTATGTCAGCTGATCGGCATAGACTTCTTACGCACTCAATTGAGCGGGTTACCGACCTACAATTGAAACTAACCAGTTTTGTGTTGCTATTGATCAGGTTGTTTATGTTACTGTTGCTGCTGTTGTTGTTGTGTATATCCATCGTCGTTTAATGTCATGTCATTATGTATTATTCTATTTTCTTTGTTTTTGTTTTACAACCATGAAATATCACATACACAAACACCCAGACATGACTGAATTATGAGTAACAAAATAATTATAACTATTCAACGATTGTATTTAACCGCGTACTATTACTTAAGTTTCTTCATCTCGTTCTTAGTGCTACGGCTTATGTCTCCCCTTTGAAGGATTACCACATGCCAAACTAAGTATTATCGGAATGCAATCCATTAATCAACCTGTGTTCCGGCATGTAGACGGCTCTAAGCCAGGTCAAAATCAAGGAAGCTGACAAATTACTTTGCCAACAAGAACCTACTTAAGAGAGCGTCGAAAGAATGTAACATAAATGTTAGACTAACTAGTACCCGATACTTAATTATTTAACTAGTACACAATACTTGTTATTAACCTTTTCGACGCCCATCGATATAATACGCGATGTGTCCTCCAGCGCCACGCTACAAATGTATAACGTATCTATAGTAAAACGTAGGGATGGGATTAACGTCTTATCGACAAATAATATTATAAGTTGAAATTAATGTTTATTCACCAATTTACGAAGCTAAATAAAAACTGATATTGAATGATATTAATTATTTTCATATTTTGTTATATTTCATAAAAAAATCAATATGAAAACCTGTATATATTTCCCATAATTAAAAGAAAATAATTGTAAAGTTATTAGACGTTCCGATTCACTGTCCTCTGGAGTTTTATCAAATTCTGTTTCAGACTCCACACCTTGTAAAAGTCGCAATAATTCGTCATCACTGTCAGTCATTTTTTACATTCGCAAACGCGAGGTGTCAACATTGCACTACACTAAAATGCACCAAGTCACTGTGACCTTGAAACTCGTCCGCTTATGACGTCACAGATTTACTTCTATACAAGTTCGTGGCGTTGTGCGCACTGACAAGTAGCCACTTTGTAAGGATGGGTTTTTCAAACAGTGTTTCACTATCGACAATGATTACAAAACCTATTTATTCTCGATTAAGGTGAATAAAACGTAGTTTAGTTTAGTTTATAGTTTACAATATTTATAAAATATTATTTATTCACGTCGTATTCTTGCAATAATAGTATTTATGATCGTTTCGACGAGATGAAATATAGCGAGGTCTTCATCGTGTCCCATCACTGGCTTACTTTATATCAAGAAATTGGCGTTGGGGGCATTAAAATATTTTCTGGCGTTTTTGTTTCTATTGAATATAAAACAAACAAGAACTTATATGTGTGATAAAACTTAAAAATATGTCTTATAACGGAGTATTTTTTCATAAAAATATAACAAAAGGTCTTGTAGAAGTCGTACATTTATTTTATACTCTTATTACTTCTAATCAAGTAGTGGCGCTGAGGGCACGAAAATCTCGAACTTGTATACGAGTAGAAGTGATTGGCGTTCAAAAGGTTAATGTAAAATATGGAAAATAAAGAACCATTCATTCCAACATAATATCTATTCAAACCACGCCCTTCACGGAATAGTGATCTTATATTATATGTACGTAGATACTAATTTGCTTGAAGTTAAATAATTGCCCCTAAAATACTAGGTACTCACAGCGCGCAACGTTGAAATGTTAGAAGGAAAAGCACATTTTATTACAGACCGGCAAATGGACTAGCAAACGACCCTGGCGTTATTTTTTATTTCCCTGAGTAACCCTAAAAAGTAGATTTAGGTCACATTAAGATGAAAACCCGGATTCTTTCATGAAATTTCTGTTTGTCATTCGGTCTTTCTAAAATATGCGATACGAAAAATCTTGGCTTTCAACCTTTTCCTTCACGTCAAAGGAAATGACTTTACTCATTTTATAGCGTGAATTTATTCATGTAAATGTAATTACAGGGATCTTGATACATTGCCACATACATCAAGGCCGTTTTCCACTCGTCATATTATTATGTATATTTTTATAATTTATATTGTTAATAATTGTATGTCTTGTTGTTTTATATTTGTATGTGTTCTATTGAATAGTATAATTGGTGAGCTATTCTATTCTAATAAATAAATCATCCGCCACTCGACTTCACCACTGCAAATACAGGCCTCCTCACTGTCCTCGCCTCCTCCATATTGCCCAACTTTTAATATCAGAACTTAACAATTCACATTTAGTTCTAAACACTTATATTGTTAGACTTTGGTTTTTATTATTAAATCCTTTCAATGATTAATCCTTCCTCAACTAAGTTTGAAGAACTTTGGCCCTCATTGTCATCCCTTTTGTATAAAGACGTGTAACTTTAATACAATTCATTATTTACAGTAATTCTGCAAACTTCGCGTTATTTGGACCTTCTTAGGTTTGTTTCCAACAAACTTTGGACCCTTGATTCCTAAAATGGTAGGATTAGGAACCAAGTTACAGGTTCTGTAAACAATAGTTTGGGTTTTGCGTTGTCCAACACAAATTATCTTTGCAGTTTGTTGGTACAGGTATAACATTAGTAGTTAAGCACATAGAACGCATGTTTAAAACCAATACAGCTATAACTAAGGACAATTTAACTATAATGAGAATCTATATACTAATAAATAATTCGCCATGCTAATATTTTAATTGTAGCTTTAGTTTATTCTCAAATTGAAAGTGGATCTGTATCTTTATTCGTTCCGACACCGTGACTCTTGTTTTGACTGGAAAGGTACCTAAGCCTGATGTGAGTAATCAACTCTGCCAGATTTTGCGGGCGTGATGATATTCGATACGTAGTGATCACAATTTAGGTCTCAATGTAATGGGGGCAAGCCTATTGTCATCAACCCACAAATCCAGACTACGTGCTGCTACTGAAAATTACCTAATGTAAAAACCCAGTAACACTTTGAACGATCCGGGATTCGAACCCAGGACCTCGTGCAGCAGTCGCGCTTACCAATCATTAGACAAACATGGCAGTCGAGGCATCACTTGCTTCATAAGACAATAATTAATCAATGCTGATAGGAACTAAAGTTGGGTGCTATTCATATCGGCATCACCACTTATTCTTTAAACACTTTTCCATACCGATATGAAGGAAGATTGGCTAGTTGCTATTATTATCAGAACTACCTAATCTTGTATTTTAATAATAGACAGTAAACGAGAATTTATTAGCAATCAAGACAAATCATACTGAGGCACATAAATATTGACAATCAACATGAACTCATCTATACAATAAAACTTTTCTAATAATCCCCTAATGTATACTAAACAAACTGTCGGAGCGTAGGTACCAGGGTACCAGGGACTTTGATGTGATTTACTTAAGACAAGTTAGCCTTTAACGAAGGAAGTCTATCTAATACATCGTAATCCTCTTAACCACCATCCTGGAGTCTGTCTAGCCAGATAATGCCTTAATAATGCATAATGCAATATACTTAAGTAGCTGTAGATAAACCCAGTTGTGTAAATAAGGGATATGGTTACAGTACAACCTTTTAAGTGCTTGTTATCAACTTTGGTATAACTTTGCCGGCGAACTTGCGTTGCATTAATCCTTCAAATATGTAAATTAATCTTACCAAGGAATAGGCAATTAGGTATATATTTATTTACAATGCGCTTCTTATGCTTAATGATATTATTTTATGGTCGGGCAAAGAGTTACTGGGTTTTTCCATTTGGTAATTCTTAGTAGCAGCACGTCTGGATTTGTGAAGGTTGATGGCAATAGGCTTGCTCCCTATTACCTTTGGGCTTACAATACAACAACTGGCGAAATGTAGGTGTACTCTACAGTCAGCTCTGCCTACCTCTTCTGGGAATATAAGCTTGATGTTGTGAAATTTATTATTTTTAGGATGTGTAAATTTTTCTTTATGTGGTGCATATATTTAGTGTGACAATATTTCATATTTAATAATAAAATAATGCTGTTTACTATCATATTTCTTGTTCACAGAGCTTTATTTTAAACGTTTCCCATAGACACAAATTCTTCGATTATAAGTATCCAATATAATCTTATCTTAAGTCGACCAAAATTTAGAGAACTAGTAGCTAAGTACACAGAGTTAGTACCAGCGCATAATTCTCAACAAGAAATGTTAAAAATGTAAATCCATTCAGTAAGCACATAAACATCAAAAGCTCTGGCGTTAAAAATGTTTCCGAGCTACGAACCGAATAAACTAACCTTTAAGTCTGCCGATTGCAATATTTCATAGAAACGCCAAGGCATCGAAGTGTTAAATGTATCGTTATAGCCTTTAGTCGTTACAGTTCAATTACGTGAGATTAAAAGTTCATACCGAAATAGTCCTTACTGCATCTGAATAGAGGCGGGATTGGCTTAGAAGATTATGTAATATTTTGCAGTGCAGTGACCGTGGCAGTCGCTGTACAACCCAACGACTGCGATAGGAGAATTTCTAAAATACAACAGTATATTCTACCTGTATCGTTTTCTTCAGAAAAATACCGGATACAGTCATTTTAAATGTTAACCTAATTTTGACGTTTTTATAAACCGCCTCGTGTATCTAGTGGTCTCAAAGTGCGACTGTTGAAAACGAGGTCCAGAGTTCGAATTCCGGTCACGATTACATACATACATACATAAAGTCACGCCTGTTTCCCTGAGGGGTAGGCAGAGTCCACGGATTTCCATTTGCTACGATCCTGGCATACTTCTTTTGCTTCATTCACACGCATCACATTCCTCATACACGCTCTTCGGTTGAGGGTACTCCTCACTTGCCCTTTTTGCAGAACATCTCCGATTTGGTCTAGGTATGTTCGCCAAGGTCTTCCCCTTTCCGATACTCCACTAACACTCGCCTCATATAATATTCGTTTTGTCATTGTCACGATTAACTGGCGAAATATGAAGGTGTACTATATGCGCGCACCTCTGCCTACCCTAAATTGGCTATAAAGGCTTACATACATATAAAGGTTGTATTGATATATTTACTGCTGTAATTTTCAAACATAATTTGAAGTATGCTTACAATGGGGCTAATTGGAACACATTGGAGTAATTAATATAGATTTATGCCCCACGTGTACGTGGAATAATAAGCCGGATTCTATGTACGATTTTAATAGCTATAACATTAATTTATTATACTATGCAGAAACTCGTACTAAATTTTATGTACGTAGACCTGTGGTTAATGTACAAATAAAGAGAGCCTTACCTCTCTCTTAGCTGTTTTCTCTTAAATAAGCGAGTCGAATCGACTACAAAATAGGTACTGGGTAGTTGCCAGAAATCTTCAGTTTCGATAATCAAATCAACCAACACACAAGCCACTGCGTACCCCTTTGGATATGTCTACTTACAGGCGTATGTTTGTTGTTACAAGATATACAGGGCAATAAACTAAAAATATCTACCTGATTGGCGCAGTGACTAAGCGATTAGACTGCTGCACTTAGGGTTGCGGGTTCGATTCCCGCACGGGACAAAACTGGCAGATGTTTGTCCCGAGTCTGGGTGTAATTGTATGTGATATTTCATGCTTGTGAAACACACCCACGACAGGAGAAATTCTTAGTGTGGGGCGAAGTTAAAAAAAGTGGCCAAGAATCTCAAATAAAATAAAATGCAGATGTAGTCTAATGGACGATCCATTAAACAATATAAATTATAATCCTTAGACATTGCGGAGAGAATACTTAAAATTCCCGTCCCAGTACAAAGGGAAGATTAACATGGAGATTAATTAAAAGGTAAATGATGGCCTGTTTTTACGCGGACCCTTATTCTAACCGTTTTGCGATACAAATTATATTTGTGGTTTTTTGTAAACACTTCATGATGAATTATTACCGGCCTTTTGTTTTAATATCCTTACAATAAGGCTTCTTGTTGGTTAGTGATCCGTTTGGATAATAAAAATAGCGAAATTGTTATGTAATTGAGTATTTTGATTCTATTGACATATCTTTACTAACTATTACATATCTTTATCTGATAGGTGTCTCTACAGGATCATACAACTAAACTGATTAAAAAAAAAATTTAATGCAAGTATAGCGTTAATTCTAGCCAAGGCAACATATTATCTGCAAAAAGATGCGATAAGTTTTACTTACCACTATGTGAATATAAATAAATAATATTATTAGAATAAGTTACTGTTTAGTCTATAACAATACGTAACACGTCATATTTTGTAGCAGTATAATGTATAATTTATCGGGTAAATATAGATGATTAAAAACCTCCACATAAGAACTTACAACACTACCTACTACAATATAAATTGTTGAAAGCAAGTCCCAGCCGTTTGCCCGCTATCTAGAAGCAATAAAAGCCGGGACCCAAAAACAAGAAGCAAACTAAAAAAAAGCATCCCTGTCGACTAAGGGATGCTTATCTTAAAGGCCTTACTGTTCCGTTATCTAGAACATCCAATTACACTTCTTTGTTGATAGGAAATGCTGAATTAAAGACTAGACTGAGGCTGAAAACTAACTCTTTGGCTGTCCAGTGCATTATGATATACTTATGATGTACGTCGATTGTTTTACTATTGTGTCGGCGGACAGGCAACGGGCTAAATGCACTTACAACTACCTCGGACTAATCTTAGGAGTTAGGTCAAATTCTGAATTTATTTCATCCCTACTAAAATTATAAACGCGAAAGTTTGTGAGTATGGATGGATGTTTGTTACTCTTTCACGTAAAAACTACTAAATGGATTTTAAGGAAACTTTACAATAATATAGCTTATTGTATAAGCAATATTATTGTAAAGTTCAGTTAGTCAGTATAACACATAGGGTACTTTTTATCCCGAAAAAATGTAGCGGATAACACCGCGGGGCGCAGCTATTTATATCATATACTATCATAATCTAATCCTTAATCATCTAGGAATGCACTCAACAGTCGCTCAACGCAATCTAAACCTATTCTTCATTAGACGTCAATTTTATCATAATACATCAATATTATCCAAACCAATCCTTATTCATCCAAGAATTGCAATCAGTATTTGCCGAATGGTTCATTTATTTATTAGATAAATCCTTAAATTCAAAAGCCGTGTTTTATTTGCTTGGTGTTGTCATCTAAGTTTTTCTTAAATCGTTATTCGATCTTCGTTTTTTTCGTGCAAATATAATTAAGATTAAGATAATACTGGGTGGGTTTTATTTGTCTCAGTATAAGAATAATATATAGGAAGGTACTTCGGAAACTTAGTTATTGAATTGGAAATACTGCCTGTAATTTAACCTAATTGATTTAAATATTTCACGAAGTCTGAGCGATTCAAATCGTCGGTATCAACGGAAAATAATCAATCACCGTGATAAATCTAACAAAAATATTGGGTAGGTACGCACCGTTTTGAAGAATGGAGTGTTTCAATAAGACAGTGGTGGGTCTCGACGGGACAGCGTCTGATTAAAAGTCCATGTTTTGAGAAACAATGGAAATTTCTTTCGCCCCTCTGAAACGGAGTACTGGCAACGGAGTCATTATTTCATGTGTCTGAAATGTATACTATGTTTACGTTTTGTACTGTGCTATTGTGTTGTACAAATTTTTGGCCATATTCATAAAAACTTACAATTTTAAACCAAGAATTAAATTATACCTGTCACTGTTGAGCATATTAAAAATAGAGATGACAATAGTTAAGATAAGCTTTAATAGTCTCTGAATCAACATTTAACTATAAATACTTCGCCCTCTAATTACACCTTCAATTGATTAATCAGTGAATGTAAATGTAATTAAATTGGTCGACATTCTTGAATCAGTACGAATCGTGTCAATACGAGGTAATCTACTAAAACATGAAGCAGTTCCCTTACCATGAACTCTTAAAGCAGGACAGTTTACGTTGTGGAAGCGAGACGCCACATTGCACTGCACGTAGCGGCGTCTCGCTCGACATCGTGAACTATTCTGTTTTGAAGAGTTCATGGTAAGGGACTGTAATTGGTATCGGTTGGAAGGAATGTGATCCGTTCGAAGCCTTGCAGTAGATTCGGATTGTGATGTAAGTATATCTATGGAACCTTGCTAATTGTATTGGAGAACGCTTTACGATCAAAAATAGTAAAATAACCGACTTGACTTAAATCTTAAAACGAAGGTGAAATTACATATATTTTAAACAAAATTATACACACGTTACTCCAAAAATATAGTTTCCTGATTGCGTTGGATTAACATACATATATTTATATTCACACATCTTCAAATAAAGCAATTAATGTATAAGATAATATAAGATCATAATTTTTGTTTTGCAAGTCTTGAGAATTTGAAAATAATGACTAAATGACATTAAACTACAGCGTGACTAAAATTATCATGGGTATTTACTTAAAATTATAATAAAATCTGTATTTCAGACGTTTACAATCTTTATACAATTATCTCCAAATAAAGAACAAACCAGAATCCGTGAACGCACACAATATTGAAGGAACACCAACTATTCCAAAATGGAGTAGTTGGCTAATAGGACGATTTGACATTTAGTTCACATAAATCGCGCGCATCGTTTTAACGTTTTACATGCTGCGCATTTAGTTCGATTATGATTATCGTTCTGCGTAATGCCAATGCGCAGAACTGCAGTTGGAATTATATGAAAGCATGTCAAAATTACATTTCCTTTGTACACATGGTTACAGAGCACTGAAAGAAAAAATGACTAAACGCGGAGCCTGTGGCAATGATATACAATACACTATTATTAAGACCACAAACGAAACATTAAATAAAACTAAGAAAACATACATACTGGTAAAACCTTGAGAACTATTCTTAAATGTAGTAACTATTTATTTAGTAAACTTACCGCCAATTTCTTACCCGTACTCGTAATACTGAAGTGAAAATATTTGTCACACTACATCCATTACGTACAATTTAGTAACGCGAAAGGGTCCTCTTAGAGCGTGTTTTGTTTCTTTACTTTTATTTTTAAATAATGGCTGCTCTATGGCTGTTACTTAAGTGTATTTACTTTTAAAAGGCGAACACGACAACCGAACTCTTTATGGACCCTTTTTAATTTTAAATTATATACAATGATTTAATTTTGTTTGTTTTTTAATTTTATATAATTTTTAAATTCTATATTATTGGTTAATATGAAATCACTTCTAATGTAGTAAATGTTTTCTTCGTATACGGATAGGTACTATTAAATAGATACGCATTTATTAGTATGTTAAAAATAACTGCAAATAAAGTTAAATAATTAGAATCATATTCTTAATTCTTTTATTGGTTAAATAAATAATCTTTCATGAATATAAACTTTAGGAGCAGTCAAAAGTTTTAAAAATCTGACACGGGCGCAACCTTAGGATATCGATTTTCTCAGTAATTGGGTTACAGAGGTCAGATAGTACAGACTCCGTGCAAGGTACACACATACATCTTGTTTATTCTTGAAGTCAACGTATACAAGGTACTAAAAGCATAAATATATTTTTCTTCATTTGAATAACCAACGTAGAAAAATAACTTTTGAATAGGCTCTCTTTCTCCTCTTTGAATAGACTCCCCTTACAATAAGTCAGACAAAATTGATGATATTATAACTTGTCTATGGCCAAATATAGCTAAAGATTTAATGTATAATTTCAACTTTCAATCTACGAGCTAATTAGAAATGAGCCGATTGGGAATAACATAAAGTTTATGACGAATAATGTTGTTAAAAAACAAAGTTGTTCCAAAATTAAACTTTGACAGCTGTTGTCATTAGTAGGACGATTCTCATAAAATAAGAAGTTCTCGAGCAGTTCAATAGCGATGTGCTTTCGATAATGAGAATTTCAATACTTTTTTACCTTTAATACTTTTTAACCTTTAGTATGGTATTTTTGTTGGCTAACAAAGTCATATTTTGCTACAAAATTGTGTAACAAAAAACATCAAGCGCTATTTCAGGTGGCTGGAAATTTCGCTTCAATCTATTCCGTAACTAAAATTTGACAGCGCTGTTAGCCGAGTTTATTAGTTCATTGGGTTAATATTTTGTCCGCCATTTCCCGGACGTAAATGTAGTTTGTCGAATGAAACATGACAATATCTGTATCCTCATGTAAATGTAGTCAGTGTTTATCGAGATATGAGAAGACGCAATAGGCAAAGCTGGAAGGACTTAGTTTCGTTCTCGGTGTGGTCTGTCTTTAGATGGAAGGCCGAAAGCCGAGATTTTCGGCCTGAGCACACACACCGAGCTCCTTGAGCTAACACAGGGTCCGGTGAGGGAGGATTCTGTTTAACCGACTTTTATAAAAGATTTATAAAACTTGGAAAATTTATCACAGCTTTTCCGTAAACCTTTTAGATTCCCGGAATTATTTAAGTTGTCGGAAGTATCTCAAGTTAATTTACTTTTTATAAAACATCGCATTCTAAATGTAGTTTTTTTTTATTTCTGTGTATATAATTATATACTTAATTACATATTTGTATGTATCATTCCAGAATTCATTTAAGTAATGATAAACTTCATCCCCCATAAACATATCAATTTTAGTCCAAAGAATATTACCCGTCACTGTAGTTTGCATGTCAGAGAATAGATATGTCGATAGACTTAACGGGTTTAAAGTAATGCCGGTATGATCCTCGTTTAAGAAATGTATTATGTATATCAGGAAAATACAATAAAAAGCAACATAATGAGATGATCTAAGTATTAAGTTTAAGCTGTTCTAAAGCCTCCTTTATTTCCATAAAGAATGTCTATTGTGCATAGAATTGCATGTTTCTATTCTTTGAAGCAACGTCGTTCGCCCGCCGTCTCGTCGCTTTTACTACAGTCTACGCCGTAGACTTTGTCGCCTACGTCGTAGCCTGTTGTACCTATGTCGCGCGTCGTAGGCGACTCCGACTTACATTCTAAAAATATCCGTATGAAAACTATTATTATACACATTGCATTTATGACAGTTTAAGTTCTTCTTTTTGTAAGCTTGATGAACAGCCTGGTGTCAGAGTTTAAACCGCCTGTAGGCCTTTGACATGGCTTTACACACCGTTGAAAAATCTCTCAAATGTGGCTTCCTCACGATGTTTTCCTTCGCCGGTTTTAGCAACTGATAACTAATATATAGTAGTTGAATTCAAAAATATATTGGTGCGAGCCGGCGTTTGAACTTGTGACCTTTGACTTAGCAGGCCAACGTACATTTTTTGACTCCATAAGTTAATGAGGATAATAACTATAACGGATATTTATTTCAGTACAAAACCGTTTAAGGTTAATTTTAGGTTCACCACATTGAAATTGGATTAATTAATATAACAATGAATCGCATTATTGATTGCAATCAGATAAGTACACATTATTCCAACACGCAACGACTTTCAATTAATTTCGTACAGCCAATCAACTAATGCAATGGGTTTGTAAATTGTAGCGGAGTTTTGAAGCCGTAGCATGCGCGTAGCTACGTAGCGTTGATGACGTCATTGCTACGAGCAGTAATGATATTCATATAAAGTAGGAAATATTTTTTTTTAATAATAATTTGTTTATATCTTTTACAAAGAGTAAGATAGATAGACCGCCTCGTTGGTCTAGTGGTTGCTAAGCGCGGCTGTTGAGCACTAGGTCCCGGGTTCAAATTCCGGGTCGAGCAAAGTGCTACTGGGTTTATCTATTAGGTTACTATCAGTAACAGCACTGATTCGTAATCTCTGTCTACCCCTCTGAAGATCATGCGTGATTTATGAATGATACCAGTTTGTTAAACTTAAGACCTTCTAAGTAAAAACATCGTATCTATTGTTGAGAATTTTTGTTAATCAAAGCCTAAAAGTAAAAATATTTCAGAAAAATATATTTTTGCTAAAATAATTCCTAACGCATTTTTTCCCAAGACTATCTCATGTATTCTTGATTACACGCCAGAAATAAACACAGATAAATAAATATGGTTTGCCGAAAGAATTTTTTTGAGAACTTATTATAGAGCAAAAAGATTTCTTCACTAGAAAAAAGAACGATTTTCTAAATAGAACCAACTTTCTTTGTAAAGCTGAGATTAAAGATATAAAAAGAAAATATCGGCTGTTCAAGATGTGGAGTGGACACATAAGGTCAGAGATATCAGACGAACGACATTACATATAATTATATAACATACTAGCTGACCCGGCGAACTTCGTACCGCGTTCTCACTGTTTAAACCTTCCCTGGACTTCTACGGATACTTTAAGACCAAAATTAGCCAAATCGGTCCAGCCGTTCTTGAGTTTTAGTGAGACTAACGAACAGCAATTCATTTTTATATATAAGATATGAAAATTGAAGTGGCAATGGGCAGGCCATATCGCTCGAATAATCGATAACCGCTGGGGAAGAAAGGTTCTCGAGTAGCGACCACGAACCAAAAGACGCAGCGTTGGCTGGCCTAGTCGACCGATGATATCATCAAAGTTGCGGGCAGCCGGTGGATGCAATTGGCCAGTTGTCGCTCATTGTGGCGGTCTAGGGGGTAGCCTTTGTTTAATAGTGAACGTCTTCTGGCTGATGATGATGATGATATAAAAAATGTTTGATGCTCTTATGGCGTTTAGGCAAAGTGTTTTGGCTCGCCCCTTATTACATTGGGACCTAAAAACAGAACTGGCAAAACGTGGGTGTTCTAATGTGCACATCTGCCTATCCCTTCGGGAAAAACAGGCGTGATGTTATGTTATAAACCTCCGTAAAGAAATCTCTTTACAAATAAGCTTTCCATGGAAATCTGCTAAAAGCTTATAGTTTAAACTCAAAACAGAGTACCTACAAACATGTTTCACGGAAAACTTGTTTATTTCTCTCAGAGCAAACAACTGGTGGAAAAGCCTTAATTGGTTCGTTCACAACGTTTGCTAGTAAACAGGTGCTTCACAAAACTACGAAAATAGTGCACACGCTTCCATCATGTGTTCGGATCGAACAATGCCAGTGTAGAATTCATCTCATGCGAATACGAAGGACGTTTGTGAATCTATGTTGTTCCATGCTCATCACATAAACATAAAACATAACATCACGCCTGTATTCCCCGAAGGGGTAGGCAGAGGTGCACATATTATAGTACACCCACATTTCGCCAGCTATGTTTTAGGTCCCAATGTAATAGGGGGCGAGCCTATTGCCATCAACCGGGCACAAATCCAGACTCCGTGCTGCCACTGAGAATTACCTAATGGAAAAACCCAGTAACACTTTGCCCGACCCGGGATTCGAACCCAGGACCTCGTGCTCAGCAGTTGCGCTTAGCAACCACTAGACCAACGAGGCAGTCAAGTTGTTCCATGCTAATGGGTAAAATGAGAGCATTCTTTTGTTATTCCCTGAACAAGCTTGAATGTTTGTTAGAAAGGTAGCGGTAATGAGTTGTCTTTTTGTTTTTGTACCGAGAAACGCAAAGGGGTTTGCAGGTGAAGCATTATTCATATATTATCAGAATATAGTTTTCTTGTTTAAAAATATTAATCTGACATTGTATGTTTGTTACCTCTTCACGCTCAAACGGCTAGACCGATTTTGGTGAAATTTTATATGGAGGTAGCTGACACCCTGGATTAACAGTTAACACATAGGCACTTTTTATTTCAAAAAAATGTAGCGGGTAACACCGCGGGGCGCAGCTAGTAAAAAATATAGGAATGATTTATGGTATTTAATCTTTAACAGATAGGTATGCCAATTCCATATTTTTTCTTGCCATTCTGCCACTTATCTAGGAGGGAGATCTTATAGGGGAGGGTAAATGGGGGGTATTATACTAGTAGAAAGATTCCCTGTTAGTGTCCGATACAGAACCGCTTTGAAGTGTGGGAACAAATTAGTTATACAATCGGTACTTCACGGTAATAATTTATACATGTTAGCTTAATATTATAATATTCATGGGCACGTTAACGTGGCATATTTACGCAGGGAAAGCAATTTATTTCGTACCTTATATACTTTGCACAATATACAATCAAGTTTAATATTTATTTACGTTTATCTGTGTCTATGGATAGACTGCCTCGTATGTCTAGTGGTTGCTAAGCGCGACTGCTGAGCACGAGGTCCTAGATCCGGGACGGGCAAAGTGATACTGGGTTTTTTCATTAGGTAATCCTCAGTAGCAGTACGGGGTCTGGATTTGTGCTCGGTTGATGGCTATAGGCTCGCCCCCTATTACATTGGAACCTAAAAACATAACTGGCGAAACGTGGATGTGGTATATGTGCACCTCTGCCTACGCCTTCGGGGAATACACGCGTATGTATGGATAAGTTATAAAAAACATTATTTACATACATAGATATAAATGCAAACACAATACCTACATGTAAATAATATAGATGTACTCGTACATCTCAACTTACAAACAATGCTAACATGTGTTTTAAGAGAACTACTTCTTAAGTCTACTGACATTTCTATTTTTTGACAGTGATAGGTATAATTTAATCATAGATAAGGACCTTAGGGGGCTGATGATCTTTTGGGCTAATTAGCAAAAAAAATGCTCACTTCGCACATGGCACTGCTTAACGTCAGTACAACACATGAAGACCAAAGGTGACATGATGTTTGAAGATCAAAAATACTAAGAAACGACGAATGTTAAGGTGATTTCAGTGCACCACGCTGAAATTACTTGTTGAACAATGTCTCTATTATCATGAAAGCCATGTTTAGGCATTTCACCCAGTAGTTTAGTGTTAATACAATTCTGCGTATCTCCTAAGAGAATGGCTTTACTTAGCGACATTAGTCCCATCCATTATCTGTGTACCATCAAAGCGCAGATTAATTCATTCAACGTCAGTGCAGCGTCGGGCGGGGGGCTCGCCATAAAGGGCTCATATACGGTGCGATGGATCACTTCAATCAATCGTGACGATCAATCGCAAGGGAGATTAAACGATACCATATTCAAAAGCATAGGTTTTTGTTACTATCTCCGATAATAATCGTGAGTCCGATAATAGTGCTGAGTCCGATAAAAGTGCCAGTTATCCGTCGTTATAATCGATATTTATTGGACTGGCGTACGGTACATTTTTTTGTCTCATGCGGGAATAGAATTCCCGAAAAAAATTGTGTGATCCGCAGATGTTTGTCCCGAGTCTGGGTGTTTGTGTATGTGATATTTCATGTTTGTATAACGCACCCACGATACAGGAGGAATTCCTCGTATTTTGTTATTTGTGTTACTGGTTCGATTGGCCTGATTTGCTTTCAAACGGTCGTAACGATCTATCGGCTATATGTGGGCCATTTTACTCTGTCAACCAATCAATTCAAATTGGCCTAGCCGTCGCTGTGATATTAATTGCCATTTAAAATGGTAACCGCCACAATAGGAAATTGAGTATTGAACAATAAAAATGAATTTATCGATGAAAAACTTTAATAAAACTGTGAAGCTTTCCAATTTAAAATTGTCACGTTCTAACTGTTTTTATTTATTTGGCGATAAATGTATTTAAAAGGTTACAAGGCTTAACGGTTTTTAAGAAAACCGCAGAAAAGTGACACGAACGCTAGGCGAATAGAATAGTGAATGAATGGGGTTGATATAATCACACTAATATTATTAAGCCGAAAGTTTGAGTGTGTTTGTATGTTTGTTACCTCTTCACGCTCAAACGACTTGACCGATTTTGATGAAATTTCATATGGAGGTAGCTGACACCTTGGATTAACACATAGTATGTAGTACAAAAAATGTAGTGGGTACCACCGCGGGGCGCAGAACAAAATAATTATCGCAATCGGAATTCAAGCGGAGATATACATATATTGAAAATACATATTATTTATATAAAAAAAACAAAGTTAAAGTAAGACCTTTCTTTTAAGTTGACCTAAAATACATTTTACTTTCCGTCCTATAATTACATTTCTCAGACTGAAAAGAAATGAAACATCACATAGTTACAAGTGTCACACACAGAACTCCAATTATATCGTAGTCGGGCAAAACTAAATGAAATAAAAAAACGAATGTTTTATTTAAAAAAAATTATAACTAGCTGCGGACGCGGTGTTACCAGCTACATTTTTTCGGAATAAAAAGTAGCTTATGTGTAAATCCAGCATGTCAGCTATCTCCATACCAAATTTTATCAAAATCGGTCAAGCCGTTTGAGCGTGAAGAGGTAACAAACAAACACACAAACTTTCGCCTTTAAATAGGAGAGAGACCTGTTGGTTAATACTTACGTTATAAGTACTAAAGTTCAAGGACTATGTTACGTAAAGGTTAATTGAGTTTGTTATAACAACTCCAGTCAAAGCCTGGGGTCAAAATTGTGGCCGATAAACGGCAATAGGCACCCTTATCATAGCACTTACCGAATATTGGAGATATTGGCAAATTGTTGGTGAGTCGCACGTCTCTACGGAACTGAACGACGGGTAAATTTGGCTGACACGGGTAATACAATAGAAGTAAATGATTGTCATACAAACGAAATCAAATATTGTATTGTAGTCTACAATTGGCCTGTTACGTGCGATAATTCAACGTACCTATACAGCAATATTTAGAATTGATGGGACTAGTAGCCCGCAATACAATGCGTGGAAATGTTTACGTATCTTTTCCGGCTTCAAATCGCCATCTCCGTCCCGAAGATCTATTCTCAATATTGATAAAAGAGTTTTGGATATCGGATATAATTACCCATTACATAAAAACATACCTCTTTATATGTAACTAGCTGCGCCCCGCGGTGTTACCCTCTAGATTTTTCCGGGATATGACAGCTACCTTCATATGAAATTTCATCAAAATCGGTCTAGCCGTTTGACCGTGAAGAGGTAACAAACACACAAACACGCTCACAAACATTCGCCTTTATAATATTAGTGTGAAGTGTGAAATTTTATCATACTTTGACGAATTATATATTAAACATATTCAATAAACTTTAATAAAAGTTATTTAGGTACAATACGCAAGAATATGTAACAATGAAATAATTATATTTGTGATCTCATTTTAATAATACCAGAGCGAACTGATTTGAACTTTGTTGTAGGTCCTTTATTATTGTATACATATACATATATACCTTCTAAAGAGGCCTCAGGCTAATTAGTACTATAGGTATTACGTTCGCTTTGAGAGCTGCCAACTAATTATTTATGCAAACAAATTCAAAGCGCTCTTATTATTTATAGCGAAAAGCAACAACTAAACCACTCTTGGTCTATCAAAATGTTTCATGTACGTTTATTATTACGCTAGTTCTTCAGAAGAGTTGGCAGAGGCTTGAATTGATAAGAAGTTATAGATTAATTAAAGTTCATATTATACGAAAAACATATCTTTCTTCATTAGTTTTACGAAAGCAACTAATCGGAAAAATAATTAAACTTGAAAAATCTAAGCAACACCGAAGGGGTAGGCAGAGGTGCACATTTAGTACACCCACATTTCGCCAGTTATGTTTCAGGTCCAATGTAATAGGTGGCGAGCCTATTGCCATCAACCGGGCACAAATCCAGACTCCATGCTGCTACTGAGAATTCCCTAATGGAAAAACCCAGTAACACTTTGCCCGACCCGGGATTCGAACCCCGGACCTCGTGCTCAGCAGCCGCGCTTAGCGACCACTAGACCAACGAGGAAGGATTCTCAACTAGTCGATAAGAAAAGTAGAGATACAATTTCTATGTAAAGCGCCCAATCAATATAGTCAAACCACTTCTCTCTTTACATAAATACTTTTTAATGTCTTCTATTGCCATTAATATTGTTGAGTTTTTACGTTCGGTTTGACATGCTGACTAAGGTAAATGTAAGAGAGCGTCCAAAAAGAGATACGGCTTCAGTGTATCACCCTGAAGGTTACGCATTGGTAAATATACACTTCCTTTAACATATTTTCCTGTTTAACCCAGTTCCCTCATTTCAGACCATCAATTGGATTACTCCATAAAAGGTTCAATTCAACCGCCTTTTCCAAATTACCATGAACGATACACATTTTTTTAATTTAGCTTGGTTAGGGCTTATTTTATATTCTGAGTAATATCGCTGTTACCGTCTGGCTTGTATTAATGCGAAAAATTTGTGTTCTCTCATATTTCATTTGGATATTAAACATGAATGTCAGACGGATAGCAATTCTCATAAATTGCGATGTTTCAATTTTCTCCATATTTTATTTAATAAATAATTGAATATGAACCTCAATTTTAATATCGGAACTCGAAAAATGCAAACATATTTGAATTAAAGGGCAATCTAAAGGGGAGTAGCTATGCGTATCCTCTCGGTAGCGCGGGTTCGATTTCTGTACAGAGAATACAGTAGTATATTAAAAAAAAACATAGGTTCTATGTTAAGAAAGTTCTTACAAACAAGACTATATACCTACCTTAGTGCCTTTTTCAGGCATAGGCATTACACACACATTGCTATTTTCCGAAAGGAATTCGGATCGTATAATATACATCCTTTATCACTAATTATCCACAAGCACCTCAAGTACTCGCTTTCAGTCGTTAACAGGCTAATTTTATTGCCATTTACTGATAAAATGTTCCGAGAAACAGTAATTAATCACGCTATTCTCCGGCACATTAAGAGAGAAACATTAAATGATGCAGCTAAAAAGTTAGATAATGCAAATCTATTTTGAAACACGCGTAGTACCTAGACTCATACCATCTCACTATTAATTATAAAGGCGAAATTTGTATGTTTGTATGTTTGTTACCTCTTCACGCTCAAACGACTGGACTGGACTTAATTAAATGTCGATTCTAAATTAAATGTTGACTGCCTCGTTGGCCTAGTGGTTGCTAAGCGCGATTGCTGAGCACGAGGTCCTGGGTTCGAATCCCGGGTCGGGCAGTGTTACTGGGTTTTTCCATTAGGTAATTTTCAGCAGCAGCACAGAGTCTGGATTTGTACCCGGTTGATGGCAATAGGCTCACCCCCATTACATTGGGACCTAACACGTAAATGGCGAAATGTAGGTGTACTATATGTGCACCTCTGCGTACCCCTTCGGGAAATACAGGCGTGATGTTATGTCTAAAATATATGTGTATTTCTGTTTACTGTTCGGATGAAAAAGAAGTCCTACCAATCTATAAGTGGATCTTGTTACTTATCATAAATGGTACATCACTTTATGTCCTGCCCTTAGAGTTTTACGAGGACTCTCCTTTGACGTCATGTCATACGTTTATCAAATAATCTGCTTCAAATTCTCTATTAAGATATATGGCTTTCTTTCAACTTACTTTTTATGGCCTGTATTTTATTTTGAACTTTTTAAACTTGAACGTTGACTCTTAGTAATACAATTTTAATAGTAAGTTAATTACAGACAAAATTAAAAGCTATTAAAAAGTCTTCACTGGTAACTGTAGTCATAAGGTCATATTAATTATACTTGATTGTACCTTGAATCTGGAAGCACGGTCGTACCCCTAGCCAAGTCTAGAAATACATAATTATGTAGATATTTTACTGTTTTTAGATCTTAGATCTAGATTCTGATATACAGAGTAAAACCTACAATGAATGCCTCGTTGGTCTAGTGGTTGCTGAGCGCGACTGCTGAGCACGAGGTTCTGAGTTCGAATCCTGAGTCGGGCAATGTAACTGGATTTTTCCATTAGGTAATTCTCAGTAGTAGCACGGAGTCCGGATTTGTGCCTGGTTGGTGGCAATGGGCTCGCCCCCTATTACATGGGGACCTAAAAAACATAACTGGAGAAATGTAGGTGTACGATATGTGCACCTCTGCCTACCCCTTCGGGGAATACAGGCGTAATGTTATGTTATGTTTTTAATGCTTGCAACTCGATAACTTATTAATTAAAACTCGCTCCCATCTTTGATTAAATTGAAAATGATGACTGGCACGTATTGTTCTCCTATGGGACTCCGGGTTGCGCTAGATAGACACTATATTAGAGTTTATCGGATAATGCTTTACTCTCAGTCTCGGCATACGTATCAGGTCTCAAATACCAGACGTGCCGCAATGTATCGCTTACAATGGTATTTAGTTTGTGTTTATTGTTATTGAAAGGGTATATAAAATGCACTACTTAATGATTTGTTTCTGAATCAAGCACGGTATCTGTGCCCTGTGTTTTAATGGCATCATCATCATCAGCCGGAAGACGTCCACTGCTGAATAAAGGCCTCCCCTTTAGAACGCCACAACGAACGCCAACTTGCCATTTGCATCTACCGGTTTCCCGCAAGTCTGACAATATCGCCAATCCACCTGGCATACCTAAATAAAATTACAAAGGTTTTCGTTTAAACCACTGACTGCAATCATAGGTACCCGATAAGCGAAACTTATTAAAGCCAAAGGCTTGACCCATGTTTCACAGAAACTTATGGTGTTTGTATACGTTGTGTTCCTTGAGAAACAGGCGTGCTGAGGGTTAACTGACATACTAATAATGTTCGCCTGACCGAAGTCCGGTCACGACGGCCTATCTCAGCTGAGACTAGCCCACTACGAAGGAGATATTATAGTGCACAGGTATGCGCGCAAACACAGGCGCACTCCCTATTCCCTCAGTCTCATAGACCGATGAGACGGCAGACCGACATAGTTCATAAATCACTACGCATTTAAATATATCTCTTATAAATATTTTTACTAATAATTATGAGTATCTATTAATTTTCTTGTATTAAGTCATTCCCTGTTAAGCAATTAGCCTAATAAAATATTCATGAACCAGCCATGCACGTAATTATAACAGTGAATAATAATTATAATTAAGCTCAAATATTATTAAACGAAGAAGCAAATACAAGAGTTGCATGTTTGAACAGAATACGAAATCAAGGTTCAATTAGGTTTTAATAAATTAGTAGGATTCTTCTACATTAGACAGCGAATCTCGCGAGACAGCGTGTGATTAATTATTTTGTATGGCGTTAATACCAGTATAAAATGTTAAGGGATTTATTAATACTGTAAGATATGCGTTTGTTTTAAGTATCCTCTTATTATTTCAAGCTGTCTGCACGTATGTATGTACCTAGGTACCACATAGATACACTGATGTTAACATATTTTCTTTTCTGTATCATATCTTTTTTTTTATTGTGAACCTTTATCGATAAAAAAGTTATTACGCCAAATGTACTTAGCATATAGGTACTTAAGGTACCTCTTACCAACTTATACCATGGAGTTCCGTGCGTATTACCGCCATACTGTCCATTGGAATGACAATTTTGAATTGAACAAACGTTTATGTTTTTTAAAAATAAACAAATTAAAATACTGTCAATTGTTTACCGTGTCTCAATAGAAAAAGAAATTACCGTTGTTTCAAAATACGAACAGTTTGCCTGTTAGTCCCCGCAGGCAATAATTGTTTCGCAGACAAAGTCGCGTGTTCGAGATTAATTGACAAAGCGCTAGCATCGATAATAAATCGATTGTGACGTACAATGGAATCGCAGTCATCTATATCGATGCTTCAATGCGAATACATCGATTCTGACTGGCATCGGCGTTTGTATCAATTCTTCTACGTGCCTGTACCTGTTCAAAGCATTCTATCGCAAGCGAACAAAGGAAAATTGACAGTTAATGCAATGCCTCAGGGACCGGAATGCTTTGTATGATGTTTGTATTTGTATGACTACGAATAACTATTGATGATATTTGTAGAATACATGCTACGCAGATATACTTAACTGTCTCACTTCCCCAACACTGGTACTATAATAAAAATCGCCGATTTCGACTCTTCGAGATCTTTACTGAAACCCAAGTATGTGGAAACACGGAGACCCTTCATATACTCCTTACTCTCATAGACCGATGGGGCTGTAAACCGATACAGCTGGAGAGAAACCCAGACAAGACCAACGCTTTCGGAGACAAGGCGTTACCTGAAAGTGTACAAAACGATCACCCATCAAAGATCCGACCTCAACAAGCGTCGCTTAACCACATAGATCGACTAATCTGCGCAGTACCTATCTACAAAGCCCTCAAACAGAAAAACAACGCAAAGTTAAATGATCTCACAAAAGAAAAAGGAATAAAAGATAAACCGATTCATGGATACCGTTTAAAATAGTTTGATTTCTGTTACATCTCAAGGTATAAATCAAATGAAACCGGCGCAGAAATATCTCAGTGGATGGTTTAACCTTATTTTGTTTTTATTCTGAGAAGGCTCTTTGCAGGGGCTGGACTGATAGAAAGGCATTTAAGCCATTTAGATACTAAGTCACCTAACTTGGATAAGTTAGGTAAGCACACCTGTTTTAATTGAGTTAATGTACCTCACCATCATCATCATCAGCTTTAAAAGGTCCACAGTTGAACAAAGGCCTCTCCTCATATGGGGAAGGGATTGCCATTATGTTTTTCACTTGTCTAGGGCCAAGGACGCCATAAAAACTGACAAACATTGTTAAATACATATAATGTTTTTTTTATCACAATGCCTCGTTGGTCTAGTGGTCGCTAAGCGCGGCTATTGAGCACGATATCCTGGGTTTGAATCCCGTGTTCGTGGCGACCACGAACCAGAAACGCAGCGTTGACAGGCCTCCCACCAGATGGACCGACGATATCGTCAGAATTGCGGGCAACCGGTGGATGGAATTGGCAAGCTGTCGGTCATTGTGGCGTTTTAAGGGGGAGGCCTTTGTTCAGCAGTGGACGTCTTCCGGCTGATGATGATGACTATATATTATGTAGGTATAGTAATAAACGTGTGCGCAATTTTATTTACAAGTATTCAAACATAAGCGATACAGCAACATATCAATGATGTTCATTTGTATGGCAAAATATGAAAACAATGCCATTCAAATATTATGAGAAGCCCAGATATGAAGGCATGTATTAATTTAAATTCTCGTTTATTAATACAGCAATATTGCAAATAAACTTTATTATACACTTGAAGACCTTTTGTTTACAATCAGACTCCGAAATTAAATTTATATTCGACTAGATGCAAACTAAATATTGTACATAATTTAATTTCAACTGATATTCAGACAAATGGCTTTATATTATTATCGTTATTGTATTTAAATATTAAATTATAGTATAACTTAATATATTTCATACTAGCTGCGCTCACGGTGTTACCCGCTACATTTTTTCATATAAATAAAATATTTTTTATGTATATTAGAGTATGTGTTAATCCAGGGTGTCAGCTACCATCATACAACATTTTATCAAAATCCGTTTATTAGTTTTTACGTGAAAGTGTAACAAACATCCATCCATACATACAAACTTTCGGGTTTATAACATTAGTAGAGATACAAACATTTAATTTTAAGTTTGTCAAACAAAACATTATTGAAGTCAAATTGTTACTAACTCATTAATTGATTACTAAAACTATAGCGCTAGTAACTTTATTTAAAAGAAGTAAGGAAATAAAGCCGGCCAACATTTTCCTCTGTTTCCAACTATCCGATAGATGAAAACAAAAACGGCAATTTAATCTCACTCACGTAGCAATAAAACCACTATTCTCGTCAAAGGATTTTTACTAAAGCCGGTCCGACAAAAAACACTTTTTCCTACAAACTATCAAAGATAAAGTTAGTTAAAAAAAATGTAACGCGTTATAAAAATGGAAAAAGAGTAATAGAAATGAAAAACTATGTTGTTAACTTGGTGTGGGACGCAACGTGCGTCGATACCCTTGCACCTTCTCATGTTTCTGGCTCGGCAATTTGCGCTGGCACTGCTGCTGCTGCTGCGGAGACCCTCAAGGTAATTGTATTTTTGAGCCGTTTGGGGTTGAAACATTTGGGCCATGGGGTCCGAGCGCTCGTGCTTTGTTTAAAGAGTTAGCAAAGCGCCTAGTCGACTCCACACGTGACCAAAGGGCTGGTTCATTTTTTGGCCAAAGAATTAGCATTGCCATTCAACGTGGCAATGCTGCCAGTCTTTTGGGCACGTTACCGGTTGACATCGATGAGGATGAATTCTTTGATGCTTTTTAACTTTTTATTTTTGTATATATTGTTTTTATTTTGTATTAGAATTAAGTAGTATATATTTGTAAAATAGTATGTTAATCGATAATTATGTTCACAATAAAAACATTGTGCTGTTGTTAAACATTATTCGTTAATCTGCCCCCTTTCCATGAACTTTTAAATAAGGGCAGTTTACGTTGTGGAAGCGAGACGCCGCTACGTGCAGTGTAATGCGGCGTCTCGCTTCCACAACGTAAACTGTCCTGCTTTAAGAGTTCATGGTAAGGGAACTGTTTTTCGTAATCGTCGTGTATGTGTTTTACAAACATTAAATATCAGAAGAAGAAACATGAAGACTGTCGGCGGATCACAAAAATATTTGTTTTTGTCATAACTTGACACCCCGTAACACAGTCAAACACTTGACACTATATTATGTTATTTTTACAAGCTTGAATTTAACTTGCAATGTTTGTTTGTTTGTATGTGACTTTATTCAGTCTCATAGTGGCAGCGACCCGATGCGGTCGTGTTTGCTGACGTGAATTTTTATTAAATAAATGCAAACGCGGCGGCGGAAGCCGCTGCTCGAATTCTAATCGCTATGAGTCAACCACTCGTAGCGAATGAATTGCTGGCGTTCTTGCAGCAGAAGCTGGACGTGATGGACGAGGTGTCCGCCATCCAGATCTGCGCAACGAACTTCAGCGAAGAAGATGTGGCAGCTGCTAAGCTGCTCCTGTACAAGTCGCTCAACAAGTGCGACCAGATGGTGTCCCGCAGGCGTGACGGGACGAAGAAAAGCATTCAGGACATCATCACGCTGCTCAAGGAGACCGACCCAGACGACGTGCCGACGTTTGTGGCGAGGGACCTCAACAAGCTCCCTCCCGTAACCTTCGACCACGTCGACGTGACCAGCCTTTTGAAGGACATAGTCGTTCTCAAGGCTAGCCTAGCGGAAGTACAGAAAAGGTTGGATGCATCCCAAGTTACTGTTACCGACTTGCGTAAAGAACTTAGTGATTTGCGCAACACAGTAACAGAAACTAGGTCAACACCGGGTGCAATGAACGTCAACACGCGTCGCGGAGCTGCCCTTGATACATCGGCGGTCAGTTTCGCGTCAGCGGTTTTGTCGTCGCCGCTGTCAACGCCGAAAATTGCTGAGCTAGCAGAGTGCGCACCCCGCGCGCCCAGCCCGCTCGCTACTGTCCCTGCGGGGCCTCCCGCGCCCGCCGACAAACACGTCGTACAGCTGTTAAGATCTGCAGCGCCTGCGCAATTAAAAAGTTATGCGCGTGTTTTAGAGAGTACTCCCAGTGCTCTCATAAAGATGCCCGTCTCCGAGAAGGAAATGGCAAAAGCAGACGAAGATGGCTTTGTGAAGGTGCAAGGGAGGAAGCGCCGTCGCAGACCCAACAAGAACCGCTGCGGCACAGCTTCTGTGAAACCCGACACCACAGTGCGTGCTGCCCAGCCGAACACACCGGTGTACGTCTCCCGCCTGCACTACACCACTAAGGAGGAGGACATCGCTGATTACGTGCGCCAAAAGACGAAGTACAGGCCGAGGGTGCAGTTACTGGAGTCGCGCCGCAATGTAAATTTCAAGGCATTCGTGGTGCGAGTACTGAACTGTTTCCTGCCCCTCGTCATGGAAGAAGACTTTTGGCCGCAGGGCGTGGTGTTCCGTCGCTTCCGCGGATCAGTACCACAGGAGAGCACAAAGACAAGTGCAAAGTGAAGTGCTATTAACATAGTTTTTAAGTTTTTTTATTTACTAACACAATTTGTATTTAATCTATATATGTTAGTCTGTAAGGTATATATCTATGGGCCATTGAAGCCTGAGATTAAATGATTTATTATTATTTAGGTTTTAGATTTATTCTTCTCCTCGTTAGAGGGTTTAATAATCTTACACACGGGCCAAAGCCAAGTGTGCAAGATTGTGTGAAGAAAGCATTAACTAAATAATGAAGTTGGATGAAATTGATGAAGTTAAAAATTTCCGAACAATGCGACAGGTATTAAGTATGGTGGCTTTTTGAAGCATGTGGAGTGTATAACTGGGCATGTTAAGGGTGTTCAGACTTTGCCCCAATGATTTAGGTATTACTCCTGTGGATGAGATTACTATTGGGACTATGTGGACGGTTTGTGCTTTCCATTGTGTTTTTATTTCTATTGCTAGATCCTGGTATTTACTTAGCTTTTCGGATATTGTAGTTTGAATGTTGTGTGAGTTGGGGATAGCTATATCAATCAGATGGACTACTTTATTTATTTTGTCATGAACAGTTATGTCAGGCCTGTTGTAATGAATTGTTTTGTCGGTTATTATGGTTCTATCCCAGTAAATTTTGTAGTATCTATTTTCTAAAATTGTTTCTGGTTTATATTTGTAGTATGGTTTTATATCTGTTATGAGTTTACTAGTGAATGCTAATTGTTGGTGTATAATAGCGGCAACTTGATCATGTCGGTGTTTATAATCTGTTTGTGCTAGCGATTTACAGGCTCCTGTGATGTGCTGGATGGTTTCAGAAGCTGTGTTGCAGTGTCTACATAAGTCAGTTCCTAGATTAGGATCTTTGATAATAAACTTTCTGAAATTACGTGTCGCTATTATTTGATCCTGGATTGCCAGCATAAAACCTTCAGTCTCAGGGAACAGTTCACCGCGTCTTAGCCATTCGTTCGATTTATCTTTATCGACATGTGGCTGACTAAGACAGGCTCGGTGTCTTCCGTGCAAGGCTTTTTCGGTCCATGAAGCGATCTTTTGCTGCGTGCTAATAAGACATTCATTAGGCTGTGTATTCCTGTTGTGCAAATTTAGTGGTGTGAGATTTATGTCTGTTTTAACTACGTTATCATGGAGTGGTGAATGTTCGGATCTAGCATGAAAGTATGTTCTAAGTGAGGTTATCTGTTTATTGTGAAGATTATTTATGTCAATGAGGCCTCGTCCTCCTTCTTCTCGTGGCAGTGTAAGTCTTTGTATGCATGATTTAGGGTGGTGTTTTCTATGCTTAGTAAAGTGTGTATTTATACTGCGTTGTAGGTTCTTTAGGTCTGTTTTCGACCATTGTATTATGCCAAAGGAGTACATAAGGATGGGAATAGCAAACGAATTAATAGCCTTTACCGTGTTTTTGGAATTAAGGTGTGTTTTTAAAATTAGGTTTAGTCGGTGTGCAAATTTTCGGCGGAGTTCTTGCTTTGTTGTCTTCTGGTGAATCTGTCTGGATTGTTTAAATCCTAGATATTTGTATGAATTAAATTCATCCATAGGATCAATTGATTCCCCAGTTTCTAGGATGTAGTTATTAGGTACAACTTTGCCTCTGATAATTGATAAAATTTTGCATTTATCGACACCAAACTTCATATGAATATCTTTAGAAAACTGTTGTGTAACATCTGCTAATTTAAATAATGAATCTTTGTTAGTGGCGAAGAGTTTTATATCATCCATGTACATTAAGTGTGACAAAGTGAACTGTGTGTAATCGTTGGTAAATGTGTATCCTGCATTGGCTTTATTTAAAAGTTGAGACAAAGGATTGAGAGCTAAGCAAAACCACAACGGGCTTAGTGCATCACCTTGAAAAATTCCACGTTGGATACGGATCGGCTCTGAGGCAGCTTGGCTGGTTTTTAATACAGTTTGCCAGTTTTTCATGGATGATTGCAAAAATGTTATAAGTACTGGGTGTATTTTGTATTGCTGCAGTACATGTAACAACCAACTATGTGGTACTGAATCAAAAGCCTTTTGGTAGTCAATGAACATAGTGTGGATGTCTTTTTTGCCTTTAACTGCACTATTTAAAGTAATTGCGTCTATAGTGAGCTGCTCCTTACATCCTTGACTGTTCTTTCTACATCCCTTTTGCTCTTCGCTTAAAATGTGGTTTTTAGTTACATGTTTATTGACTACCTCGCTTATGCAGGCTGTTAGAATTTTGTACACCGTTTGTAAGCAAGTTATTGGTCGATATTTAGCTGGGTTTGTGGTGTCATTTGTATCCTTAGGTATCATGTATGTGACTCCATGTGTTATGTATTCCGGTAGTAAATGTGGAAATTGAATGAATGTATTTAAGTGATTGTAAATGTATGGATGTATGTTCGTAAATTTCTTATACCAATAATTGTGAATATGGTCTGTGCCTGGAGATTTCCAGTTGTGTGTGCGTTTAATGACCCCTATAAATATATCTATTGGAATTTGTTCGAACTCCATTTCAGGAAACTGTTCGGTGGTTTCATTCATCCAATCCGCATGATAATTATGTTGGACAGGGTTTTCCCATATGTTGGCCCAGAATTCTCGCAAAGTATTTGTATCAGGTAGCTCTAAATCTTGATTGCCTAATGCATTATTACCAGATGTTAGGTTCCTATAAAACATCTTCTCATTATTTGTAAATTTTGTATTTTGTGTTTTACGTTCTGTACATTTTACATATCTTTTAAGCCTACTAGAAGCAGCACCTAATTTTTGTTTTAGTGTATCTAAAAAATGTTCTAATTGTGAATTTAAGGTTTCATGCTGTGCATGTGTCTGGTATGTTTGCTGTATAGCATTTACTGCTTCGACTACTTTGTGGCTTCTATTACCCCTAATAAATTGCGTTAATCTACCTATGTTGGCTCTAAGCCTTCCGATTTTATTCTCTAACCTTATTTGCCACTTTGGTTTTTTATGTAGCCTTGTTCGATGTTGAGTTAACGTACAATGTGATATTCGCGCTCCATTACTTTTAGCTGCTGTCCATGCTGCACAGTAAATTATGCTCTGCAAATGGGTAAAATCAACATCGTTATTTAGATATCTGGGAAGAATAGCATTATTTATATAAGTAACTATGGCCGAAAACTTTTTAGATGATTTTTGTTTTGGGATATACGGTCTGCTGGTAGGATCCGAGCCTATAAAATATTGATGAGCTTGCTGAAATGTTTCCTCTATTTCTGGATTAGCTTGTAAATCTTCACTAGCATGCAGAGCCCGTCCTTGATCGGATTCAACGTTTTGGACGAAGGTATTTTCCCCTGTATTATAGGAGTTTATAGGTGAAAGTCCTGACCACTCACTACGCGCTGGTGCGCTACTGCATTGCACCATATCTACTAATTGCGTATTATTATCTAATGACGAAGGGTTATATATATTCGTATTTTCAGTATTAATTGTATGGGTGTATAAATCTAGTTGTTCTGTGTTGCTCAGTAATTCTATATCTAAATTTTCATCATGTGTACCCTCAATCTGTGTTATATTTAATTCTGCAGCTACTTCCTGTTTTATTTCTTCTAACCTATCATTGGTAATATATTTGTTATTTATAATCGCTCTTCTTTGGTCAGCTACTCTTTGCTCCGTTATATGTGCTAGTCTTGGATATAAATTTAAAAACTCTTCATAAAGATACTTTCTATACGCTGTTTTATTAGATTCTAACTGTGTTATTTTATAGTAAATTCTAATGATTGCCTCATTGTATTCATTGGTCCATTTCATTCGTTGTCCCGTTTGTATATGTGTTTGTGTGTGTGTTTCAAATTGTGTTAGGCGTTCCTGTGTTTGTACCTCGAAAACTTGTAACTCTGATTTGACATCTTGATAAATCTGATCTATAGTGTTCTGTGGTAGCAGTTTCTTTTGCACTATTGCCCTACGCTGATCACCTACTCTCTGTCGGCTAACTTGCATATTAGGATATTTTTCTAGAAATTTTGTGTGGAGTGATGGGAGATATGCATTCGTGTCAGTTTCTAGATTTGTTAATTGAAAGTAGGTACGTAGGATAAATGTATTCATTTCTGTACTCCATTTCCTACGTTTTACGGCACTGCCAGTGATGGGCACAGGTTCGCTGACAGAGTCTGTCACCTGTGCAACATCTACCGGCTGTATACTATTCACTGATATTAATGATATTGATGATGATGAAGATGGAGATGAGATGACAAATGGATCACAGTAAGACTGTGGTGATGAAGGTGTCGCTGATGAATATTCCGTTTCGCTGTGCATATCGTGTTCCTCATTCGTTGCTTTGATCGTTTGACGGGGTAGAGTCGCCTCCCGGGGATTCTTCGCACCCCGGAGCCGAGCTTCAGCCTGGCTTCCGTCAATGCCAGTACTGCTGCTAGGCTCGCCGGGAACTTGGGGCCGTTTCGTTGAGCTTCTTGTTTGTACCATATTTGCTTCTTTTTGGTTTGGGACCGTTTGTTAGAAAGGGTTGTGCCGAGATGTTCATGGCTATTAGTACCTCCTAGTTTTTATAGTGTAGGGTGTGATCTAGGTGATAATGACCACTTAAATAGTTCATGCCTTCCCCTAAGCCCCCCCACCACGTCAAGGTGGTCCCACAGGGGGGTTATTATTATTATTTGTATCTCATTATATTTACTCGGGCTATCAACCATGTGGAAGATACCCGGACTTTTAAAAGGCTTACGTGGGGACACAGGTCCAACACGCAGAGGCCTGTTGAGAACTTTAATCTAAAAGGGGATGGGACACCAGCTAGGGACACCACACAACTGCTCTATAACAGAACAGCCATGAAAAGTCCCCAGAAGGTGCGGGACTATTGAGAAAGATGGATACTAAAATTATTTGGTCTATTGTGTTGGGATGTTTCGTGTAATGGTTACTTTTAGTTACTGAATAAAAACGGCGTCTGCCTTTAACCATAAAATATGCAGTATATTAGCAGACGGTGACTCGCCACTCACTAGATGGGCCCCCTAAACAGTCGCCACTATAGGCAACAGGGAGCAACACCGATGTGAGTGGCTAGGGGTGTAGAGCGGTGCGGCCCCGGTTTCACCATCGCGCGTCTCGAAGACTCGGAGCGGGTTTCCCCGCTATTACGCCATTAGACACTTCCACCCCCGAGCATATAGCTCTGGCGACCCCTCTCTGACCAGCCAACTAAGGCAAGAAAGAGCTGAGAGTCCTGCGGGCGCTCTTCGGTTTCCACTCCAGCTACCCATATCGGGCAAACCGGGGATGAGTCCCTGACCGACTCTCTGGGGTATCAGGCACGTTGTGTCGCCACTCACAAACAGCTCGCCACAAGCTGCCCTGCGGTTTGTGTGCTTTTAGTACAAGTCCTTGTGATATATTTTTTATTTCTATCACGAGGGTTGGTAAAGCTATACTACTGTCCCCTCCGGTGTTACGTTATTCTCATGTTGAGGTAACGATGTGCCCAGAGGGTTTTTATTATTATTTGTATCTCATCTTATTTACTCGGGCTATCAACCATGCGGAAGATACCCGGACTTTTAAAAGGCTTACGTGGGGACACAGGTCCAACACGCAGAGGCCCGTTGAGAACTTTAATCTAAAAGGGGATGGGACACCAGCTAGGGACACCACACAACTGCTCTATAACAGAACAGCCATGAAAAATCCCCAAAAGGTGCGGGACTATTGAGAAAAATGGATACTAAAATGATTTGGTCTATTGTGTTGGGATGTTTCGTGTAATGTTTATTTTTAGTTTATTCTGAATAACAACGGCGTCTGCCTTTAACCATATAACATGCAGTATATTAGCAGACGGTGACTCGCCACTCACTAGATGGGCCCCCTAAACAGTCGCCACTATAGGCAACAGGGAGCAACACCGATGTGAGTGGCTAGGGGTGTAGAGCGGTGCGGCCCCGGTTTCACCATCGCGCGTCTCGAAGACTCGGAGCGGGTTTCCCCGCTATTACGCCATTAGACACTTCCACCCCCGAGCATATAGCTCTGGCGACCCCTCTCTGACCAGCCAACTAAGGCAAGAAAGAGCTGAGAGTCCTGCGGGCGCTCTTCGGTTTCCACTCCAGCTACCCATATCGGGCAAACCGGAGATGAGTCCCTGACCGGCTCTCTGGGGTATCAGGCACGTTGTGTCGCCACTCACAAACAGCTCGCCACAAGCTGCCCTGCGGTTTGTGTGCTTTTAGTACAAGTCCTTGTGATATATTTTTTATTTCTATCACGAGGGTTGGTAAAGCTACTACTGTCCCCTCCGGTGTTACGTTATTCTCATGTTGAGGTAACGATGTGCCCAGAGGGTTTTATTATTATTATTTCGAAAGATCTTTACAATTCTCGGCGTAAACCGGAAAACCTGGTGGCACGGGCCTAAGCCAAGTGTCCATCAGTTTTATTAATTATTGACTAAAACTAACTTGTGGCCTAATATTGCTAGGTTGCGGGTTGTCAGGCTCACACTGCAGAAATTTTCTTACTATTCTACACGTGTTTAAGATTGCTGCTTTCTGCAGTAGGTGATAAGTGTTCGGAGTTAGATTTAAAGAAATAAGAGATTGGTGTATTTGACAGGGTATTACTCCTGTTGTGGATAGTACTATTGGAACTATTGTTACTTTTTGCAGATGCCAAATTCGGGTGATCTCATCCCTTAGTTCCGTGTATTTAGACATTTTTTCTGCTATGGTGGTCTTCAAATTGTGCGTATTTGGCACTGCAATATCAATAAGGTAACCAGTTTTATTTGTTTTATCAATAAGTGTAATGTCAGGTCTATTAAAGTGAACAGTCCGATCCGTAAGGATGGCCCTATCGAAATATAATTTTACTGTGGAGTTCTCCATAACCGTCTCAGGATTATACTTTGTTCATGATCATGTTCAGGAGCTCAGGGAGATGAATAAATTAGTGGACTGTATACTCGATTAACAATTATATTTGAAACAATGAAAATAAGTAGCGGTACAGAATCGTTGGTTAAGGGGACGCGAATGTCGTTGAAGCCGTCTGGACGTGAAGTGATTCCCGCCGCCGCCGCTCGCCGCGCGCAGTTCGTTGCCCCCGCGCCCGCGCCTCAGCCGCCGGTGTCGCCATTCCACATGCTCACGTGTTTGGTGCGTGAACATCCTCCCGCCTGTTGACGTCTTCGAAGGGAAGAGGGCAAATATTGTTGAACCCTCTTGTGATGACTCCTCTCTTTGTCTTCACGTCTGCCACGCGTGTGATGCCGTCGACGCCCGCATATGTTCGTACTACACGACCTAGTGCCCAAACAAGTGGTGGAAGCGCCTTGTCTCGGATGAGCACAAGTGTTCCTTCGCTAAGTTTCCTGTTTGAAGCAACTGACCATTTGGTTTTCTGTTGGAGCAAGGAAACATATTCATTAGAGAACCGTTGCCAGAAGTGTTGACGGATGTACTCAATCCTTTTGAAGCGGTCTAAGCAGCTGATGGGTTTGTCAGGAACCTGTGAAGACGGTACAGACGTGAGTGTTCGTCCAATTAAAAAATGGGAAGGAGTGAGAACAGACAAATCGGATGGGTCACAGGACAAAGGAGTTAGAGGACGGGAATTAAGAACGGCCTCTATTTGACACAGACAGGTTGCCAGTTCCTCGTAAGTGAAGTTGGTGAGGCTTAGCAACTTTCTAAGATGGTTCTTGGTGGACCTTACGGCAGCTTCTGCCATGCCATTAAAATGCGGTGAATAAGGAGGAGCAAAAACAAATTTAATGCCTTGCTGTGTCATTTCAGATGCGACATCAGAGTCATTAATAATTCTTTGTAAGTCATTATCAGCACCTACAAAGTTCGTGCCATTGTCCGATAATATGCTTTGAGGTTTACCCCGACGAGACGTGAAACGATTCAGAGCTGCAATAAAGCCTTCTTTTGTAAGGTCGGTGACGAGCTCCAAATGGACCGCCTTCGTTGCATGACAAACGAAGATACATAAATAAGACTTTGTTAGCTTACAACCGCGACCCTTTCGGTCAGCTATCAGCACTGGGCCAGCATAATCAACACTAGAGTTAAAAAATGGAAATTTAGTATTGGTTCTAGAGCATGGAAGTTGACCCATAAGTGGTTGTATATTTTGACACTTGTATCTGAAGCATTTTATACATTGTTTGACGACAGTCTTAGCAAGGTTCCTGCCACCTAAAGGCCAATAGTTAAGTCGCATATTTGCCAACAACAATTGCGGACCAGCGTGGAGTAATTTTTTATGTTGCATATGAAATAGGATTTTAGTAAAGTGATGTTTACTACAAAGTAAGATTGGATATTTTGTATTATAATCGTAAGGTGAGTTATCAAGTCTGCCTCCTACGCGTACAATTCCCTTTGAATCAACAAATGGTGTCAATGAAATTAAACGATTTTTACGAGGCAGAGATTTTCCCGACTTTAAAATATTGCACTCTTTTGGAAACATCTCTGCTTGTGCACTAAGTAGTAAACATGTTAAAGCGTTATCTAATTCATCAATAGAAAGAGAACCATGCAATTTACAATCAGAATTTTTTAAATTATAAATAAATCTATTGATATAGGCAATTATTCTTTGAAGATGATTGAAATTAGAATTATTATGAATTAATGACTGAATTATTGAATTGTTAGATGATTGATTAGACTTAATATTAGTGTTATTTTTATCAGTGAAATGACACACTACTTCAGGTAGATCATGTTTCACGCTATAACAGGGCATAATAGGCCAGCCACTTTCGCAGCCTTGCAAGAAACTAGGGCCCGTCCACCATAACGAGCATTCACCGATGGAATCGGCCCTCGCCCCGCGAGAAACAAGGTCCGCCGGATTGTCCTTCGACGGTACATACCTCCACCGGTCTCCAGTAGTGCTTTCCTGAATTTCAGCGACCCGATTACGTACAAAGGGTTTTAGTTGATTATGCAACATGTTAAGCCACCCCAATACGATCATCGAGTCGCTCCAAAATAGTCGCTTAACTATAGGCATAGTTAGGGATTCTATTACGGTAATACACAGTCTTGCACCCAATAGCGCAGCACAAAGTTCAAGGCGCGGAATGGTTACAGTCTTTATTGGTGCTACACGATTTTTGGACACTAAAAGTTGTACCTTTACTGATCCGTCACTACATACTGACCTAACATATATGCATGCGCCATATGCCCTTTCTGAGGCGTCACAAAAAATATGTAGTTCATGTTCCACCGCTAGATTACAGCAGACCCATCGTGGAATATTTAAACTGTTCAGACTAGGAAGTGTGCGAACAAAAGTAGACCACATTTCGATGATCTCAGGTGAGACTTCATCGTCCCATCCGGACTGCTCAACCCATAATCGCTGCATTATTAACTTTGCTTCCACGATGCACGGGCCAACCAGTCCTAGGGGATCAAACACCTGACTGATTACAGAAAGAATGTGCCGCTTTGTTATTTTTTCCCTTGTGGAAATATTAATTAAAAAGGATAAGGTGTCAGTATCACAAAACCAGTACAAACCCAAGGTTTTAGATGACTGGGAGTGACTGGATAAGTCTAATGAACTAGATTTCCCTGCATTACCTATTGCTTCGAGGATTTCCGGACTATTAGATTGCCACTTCCGCAAGAAAAATTGAGCAGATGAAAGAATGGAATTAACTTGTTTCACTAGATCTATAGTTTCCGATATTGTTGAACTACCACCCAAGTAATCATCTACATAAAAATCCCTTAAAATTGCAGACCTCACGTTGTCTGTGGTAGCCTCATCCGCAAGACTTGCCAGACACTTTGTTGCTAAATAAGGTGCGGATGATGTCCCATAAGTGACTGTGTTTAATCTGTAAGTCTTTAACGGTTCTTTGGGATCTTTTCTAAAAATAATTTGCATTAATGATCGTTGTGAATGAGTCACTTCTATGCAACGATACATTTTTGCTATGTCACCAGTAACAGCATATTTGTGTTGACGAAATCTTAGCAGAATTGAAAATAAATCATCCTGTACCTTGGGCCCTACCATAAGAATATCGTTAAGTGATACCTTGGAAGAAGTAATGGCAGATGCGTCAAACACAGCTCTCAGTTTCGTTGTCGTACTGGATTCGCGAATTACCCCGTGATGAGGTATAAAATATTCGGTGTTCTTGTTTGAATGAGGCCTTGACTTGTTAACTTCAGTCATGTGACCAAGGCTTTCGTAGTCATTCATGAACTCGATGTATCTGGCCTTGAATTCTGGCTCCCGTTGAAAGCGACGTTCTAGCGAAAGAAAACGGTGTTTCGCCATATTGTACGAGTCGCCTAATACGCTTGGATCGGCTTTCAAAGGCATAGTAACAATAAATTTACCGCTATCATTACGAATGGTTTTTTGTTTGAAACTTAATTCACAATCCCGTTCCTCTTGAGACAGGGCGTGCTTAGGAGAGATGGAGTCCAGCTCCCAGAACCTTGTCAAATCAGGTTGCTCGGTTGAGTGGGCAAAATTACAAAAATGTGAGCCCTTTTTAAAAGACGAACGAAGCTGAGTAACTGGACCAGACACTATCCAACCAAATTTGGTTTCATATAGCTTAGGCATGCGTTTGCCTAAATCAATGGTAGCAGTACCTATAACGCTCCAAAATATTTCTGCGCCTACTAATATGTCAATGACAGTAGGAATATTAAATGTAGGGTCTGCTAAACGAAGACTTGACGGAATAGGAATGTTCGTCGTGTCGACATAAGCGGATGGCAAACGTTTAGTTATCTCAGGTAAAATAAGGCAGTCCAAATGAATCCTATAGTCACCATTACAAGACTCAATATTTAGATTGCAAGACTGTGTACTGTAGGAAGACTGTTGGTTGATACCTGTGACAGTGGAAGTAGTTTTACGTCGGAACAAATCCAGTTTGGTGCAGAGGCTCTCCGTCATGAAGTTGGCCGTGCTGCCGTTGTCAAGCAGGACTCGAGCGTTGACTCTTTCACCGCTGTTGCTCACCGCTTTCACAATAGCTGTGGACAGTAATACATCGGATGTACTAGTATGGTGTATAGTGTCAGCTGATAAGACGACACTGTTTGAAGTATCGATTGGTAAGGCGACACTATTTGACGCTGAAGGCATTGGGTCTTGATAAGGCTGCTCAGTCGGTTCAACATGCAAGAGAGTGTTGTGCCTGGATTTGCAATATTTACAACCAGCCAACCGACATTTCTTGGTTACATGACTCGAGCGCAAACAATTTAGGCAGACATGTAATTCCTTAGCCTTTTGTATTCGTGATTCAATTGGTAAACTTTTAAATATATCACAAGTATATAAAAGATGATCGCTAGAACATAATGGACATTTTAAACTGTTTTGTAAATTGTTATTAACTGATTTTTTATTTTCTAATTTACTATTCAGCCTTTCTTTGTTATTCTGATTCTCTGTGTTACTTGAAATAATAAAAGTTTTTTGTTTACTATTCACACTAGTGCTTGACTTATTTTGATTAGCCTCTAGTGTTTCAAAGAGATCAGCCCTACCATTAATAAATGAAATGAATTTCGACAAAGTAGGAGATTCAGACAATGCATTGCGGTACTCTTCCCATTTTCGGTTTGTATTTAAATCTAACTTTCTAGACATCATAAATATTATAAGAGTATCCCAATACTCTGTCGGCTCCTTTAAGGTCTTAAGTGCCCGTAAATTTTTATTTATGACATCAATAAGACGCCGCAAAGAAGACGATGATTCCTTCATTATCGGTTCTACATCGAATAGAGCCTGCACATGATTATTAATTAAAAGGCGATTGTTGTTGTAGCGATCACATAATAAATCCCAAGCGATTACGTAATTTTCACTCTTAAAATCAATATTCTTAATTACTTCGGACGCACGACCCTTCAGGGATGCACGAAGATAGTGGAACTTATTTATGCCATCGATACAATCGCTGCTATGTATCAATGAAATGAAGGTATCTCTAAATTCTAGCCAGTACTGGTAACTCCCGTCAAATTGCGGTAAATTAATTTTAGGTAAGCGAACAAAGTTATTTTTAAACGATGCACCTGATTTCGAGTCCATTATAGTGCCCGTCTCCGAACCCTCACGCTCAGCACAGCTGGTCTGGAGCTGGCTGCGCGCCTTGGCAATCAATGTGTGGTACCGTTCTTCAATCTGATATCGTTCCACGTACTCGTCTTCGGGTTTCGCCGACGCTAATTCGATCTCCATCTGTAATGCATCGAAAATATCGTATACAGCTTCAAATTTGCTCAAGCGGCCTTCTAAATCAATCCGTTGAAGTTCGGATATAAGCTTGGAAGAAGAAAAAACAGTAATATACTTTTCAAAGTTGGTAAGCTTCGCTTTAATGCCACTGCGCTGTTTTACTAATTTATCGATATCCATGTTGCACTTAAATTTGAGAATTCAAAAGACTTTAAGAACTTTTAACGCTTGAAATTAATTCAAAGCGAAAGAAAAAGCGGTTTATTTTAAAGTAAAACTATCTAAGCAAGTAGCAAATTATCAAATAAATCAATTCAAAAGAACAGCCAGCTGACTAATTAACCGTTAAGTTGCATAGAAAAAAATAAGCAGGTAGCAAGCACAGCTAATGGCAGAACAAAGGAGGTGAGTCACCGTACGAGAACGCAACCGGTCTGTAGGTACGGCGCGCTGACTAAACCCGTTATAAGTACTAATTAGCACGTTAAAACATGCGCGATGAAGCGATTGCGAATTACTTTAACACTGCTTGAAATACAATATGGAATGCTACCGATCAACCTGTCTGTCTTAATAAAGGCGAAGTAAGCGAAAGTGGTAAAAAATTGATTTTAAAACACACTAATAAGTGAAATGGATGGCAAATAATTGGAACGAACTCACAGAGGTCCTTAACCGTTTCACTAGTCGACTTCTTCAAACTGCAACGCCGATTTTGCTGATCGATGACGGTTGACATTTAAATCCTCTCCAACGGTTTACTTGAAGACTGCTTATTCTTGTTTACTCATGGATGTTTCCCGGTAGATGGACCATGTTCATGATCATGTTCAGGAGCTCAGGGAGATGAATAAATTAGTGGACTGTATACTCGATTAACAATTATATTTGAAACAATGAAAATAAGTAGCGGTACAGAATCGTTGGTTAAGGGGACGCGAATGTCGTTGAAGCCGTCTGGACGTGAAGTGATTCCCGCCGCCGCCGCTCGCCGCGCGCAGTTCGTTGCCCCCGCGCCCGCGCCTCAGCCGCCGGTGTCGCCATTCCACATGCTCACGTGTTTGGTGCGTGAACAACTTGTAATATGGTACTATGGAATCTACTAATTTATATTGGTATGCTAGTTTCTGATGGATAATATTGGCTACCTGGTCGTGCCTATGTTTGTAATCAGTCTGGGCTATTGACTTACACGCACCAGTGATATGTTGTATGGTTTCAGGAGCACTATTACACTTTCGGCATACATCATTGGCTAGGTTTTTGATGATATATTTCCTGTAATTTCTGGTTTCTATGACCTGATCCTGTATTGCAATCATGAAGCCTTCAGTCTCCGGGAAGAGTTCGCCTCGACTCAGCCACGCGTTCGACGCCTCTTTGTCGACATTTACTTGGCATAAGTCATGACGATGTCTTCCGTGTAGGGACTTCTGGCTCCATTCTAGAATTTTGGTTTTAAAGTCGATTTGTTTTTCATTCTTCTGCTCTAGTGGGTCTTGTAGATTTAATGGTGTTAACTGCTTATCATTTTTCATTATTAATTTATGGAGAATAGAGGATTCTGTTTTAGCAAAAAAATATTGTCTAAGTGTGGTTATCTGTCTATTGTGTAGGTTTGAAATGTCAATAAGTCCTCTACCTCCTTCTTTTCGTGGTAGTGTAAGCCTTTGCAAACAAGATCTAGGGTGGTTTTTACGAAACCTAGTCAATGTTGTATTTATTTTACGTTGCAAATCTTTTAAGTCTGATTTTGTCCACTTTATTATTCCGAACGAATAAGTTAACACGGGAATAGCAAAGGTGTTAATTGCTTTAATTGTGTTTCGGGAATAAAGATTTGTTCTTAAAATTACGTTCAATCTATGTTGAAACTGTTGCTTTAATTTATATTTAGTTTCTTTGTACTGTATCCGTGACGACTGACTATATCCTAAATATTTATATGTATCATGTTCATTTAATGGTTCTATGTGTTCTAATGTCGATAAAGTGTACTGATGTTGATAGTTCTGTCCCGCTCTAATTGAATTAATTTTACATTTGTCAATACCGAATTCCATTTTAATATCATTTGTAAACTGTTCTGTTAAATAAGCTAATTCGTTAAGTTCACTCTCACTGTTTGCATATAATTTAATGTCGTCCATATAAAGCAAGTGATTTAATTTTACTACTTCTGTCAGTGTGTCTTCAGTATAAGTGAGAGGTATCCCTAAAGTTGTAGCATTTAATATGTTAGAGAGAGGATTTAGCGCAAGACAAAACCACAGTGGGCTGAGGGCATCACCCTGAAAGATGCCTCTCTGTATTTTTATTGTATCGGTTTCTAATGTTCCGGTTGCAGTAGAGAGTCTAAGCACCGTGGTCCAGTTTGACATTATACTTTTTAGGAAAGTTACTATTGTTGGATGAATTTTATATATTTCTAAAACCTTGACAAGCCACGAATGAGGAACAGAGTCGTAAGCTTTCTTGTAGTCAATGTACATACTAAATAAATTAGATTTATTTTTGTAGATTTTATTTAATACAACAGAATCAATTATTAGTTGTTCTTTGCATCCTTGGCTAAATTTGCGACATCCCTTCTGTTGTTCTGCTAGGATGTCATTAGCATCAACATGTTCATATATTATTTCAGACAGGCAGGATGTCACAATTTTATACAACGTCTGCAAACAAGTGATGGGCCTGTATTTCGCTGGATTACTTAGGTCATTACTGTCTTTCGGTATCAAATAAGTTGTACCTGCTGTTATATATGCTGGTATGAGACTGGGGTCTTGAATAAAACTATTAATGAAATTATATAAATAACAATGAACCGATGTAAATTTTTTATACCAGTAACTGTGAATATAATCGGACCCAGGTGCTTTCCAATTATGTAGACGGGAGAGGACTTTATGAAATACTTGCGGGGAGACCTTTTCAAATACCATATTCTGGGTGTTCGTATTTGCCGCTTCTGCTTGTATCCAATCAGCTTGTTCATTGTGTCCTATTGGATTCTCCCAAATTCTAGACCAGAAATTTTGCAAAGCCTGTGGGTCCGGGTTGTTAGGTTCATTGTCATTTGATCTATTTTCCTGAATATTTGACGTGGTTCTTTTAATATTGCGATAAAAAAGTTTTTCATTATTGTTGAATTGATAGTTCTGTTGTTTTCTAAGGGTACATGCATTATATCTTTTGAGGCGGCCTGATACAACGAAGAGTTTCTGCTTTAGCGTATCTAATATGTGTATAGCTTGTGTGTTAGATTCTTCGTGTATAGTGTGGGTTTTATATTGATTACATATACTATTAAAATGGCTCATTACTTTTCTACTTCTGTTACCATTAATGAATTGGGTCACTCTACCTATTTTACATCTTAAGTCATTAAGTTTTCGTTCTAAGCGTTTTTGCCAGTTTGGCTTACGTTCATTTCTAATGCCCCTAAGATTTTCTGAAGGATCAAGCGCTATTTTCGTTCCATTTACTTTAGCTGTAGTCCACGCTGCACTATATATAACAGTTTGTAATGTGGAAAAATCTGTGTCTATGCTAACATTTTCAGGTATAGTAACTTGATTCAAATAGCTAACAATGCGCGCTAAGTTTTTGGACGATTTTTGCTTAGGAATGAAGACTCTGTCAGTAGGGTTGGTGTTTTTATAAAAAAGGAACGCTTGTTGAAATGTCTCATCTATTACCGAGTTTCGTGTTTCTTGAGATGTTAGTGTGTTATGTTCAGTATGAGATAGATTTAAGAGCATGTTATTAAATGGTTGTGTAGGACTGTTGGGCGTCAATAAAAGATTTAAAGGAGTGTTATTAGCTTGAGAACGAGAGTTATTCTCATTATTACTGAGATTGAGTGTATTAATGTCGTTACTTGGGAAATTACCGGTATTATAAATATTAAGCCCTAGTTCAGCAGAAATTTCATTTTTTAATATATTTAATCTATCATCGCTAATATATTTATTATTTAATATCGCTCTTCTCTGGTCGGCTATTCGTTGCTCACTTAAGTGAGCAAGTGCGGGATACCTGTTTATAAAGTCCTGATGCAAGGGTTTTCGGTATGCAGTTTCATTAGTGCCAAGTGATGTTATTCGGTAATATGCCCGCATTATAGCCTCGTTATACTCATTGGTCCATCTCATACGAGTCTGTGTAGTGTTTTGTGTGTTGCTCATTTCTGAGCTATGTATTTGTGTCAAATGCCCGAGAGCTAGAGTATGTGAAGGTGTGGGTAAATTTAGTTGTATCTGTTGAAGTTCCTCTTTAACTTCATTGTATATTTTATCAATTATTTCCTGAGGCAAAAGCTTATTTCTAATTATGGCTCTACGTTGATCTCCTACTCTCTGTCTGCTAACCTGCATATTAGGAAACTTTTCGGTGAATTTAAGGTGTAAAGGTTCAAGATAAGTTTTTGTATCTGTGTCTATCAAAGTTAACTGAAGATAAGTGCGCAGTATGAACTCATTCATTTCTGGCGTCCATCGTCTGCGCATATTTGAAGAACTTGTAGTGGGTGCAAGATCATGGTCGAGGGTGACCTCTTGCACAACACTATCAAGTATACTAGAGGTGGATAGACTTCTTGTCATATATGAAGGGCGGGTTGAAGGGATAGAAGAAAATAAAGAAATTGTATCCTCGCCCGAAAATTCAGCTGTAGCTTCTACGTCGTGAGCCCGCTTGCTCAGAACACGACGACCGGCTGTAGTATGTTTGTCGGGAGAAGCCCGCCTGCTCAGCCTCTCACCGCCGATGGTTCGCATGCTGTGACATCCAGCATCGGCTCCAGATGTGCCCCGGCGACCCCCGGGAAGCGACCGCAAATTATAAACTCTTTTACTCATCTCCATATTGGGTTACCTTTCCTGTTTAGCCGTGTAAGTTTTTAGTACAGAAGTACTGTACACGTGTCCGCCCCCCACGTGAGCTAGATGTTCAGCTCGGACGTAAGGAAAGGGTTTTGGGGGGCTTATTATTATTATTATTATTATTTATTTAGGTCAAATCTTGCAATCTAAATTAGAACCACTTCTTGGCATGCTATTAAAATGAAATTTTGCATACATATGTAGGCTCGGTGACAATACAATATTATGGTATTTTTGAGCTGGTCTGATGATGGAAACGAAGGTGGTCATAGGAATACTGTAACGAAATGACGCAACCCCATTTTGTTTGGGCTTATTTGATTCGTCTTTACACGAACTTTGAGCATAGCTGATTTAAAAGCTTGGGTTTAAAAAAATATTTTTAATATAAACTTAATACCATCAAAGAAGCGTCAAAAGTTTTATAAGAAAGGTAAAAAGATTGAGCATAAGTAATTAGCCACAGTACCCGTTTTTTACCTTTTCAAACGACTTAAAAAGGTACCTGCTATCTTTTGTGGAAAATATAGTTTTAAAAAGCCACAGTTGGGAACAAAACTTCTGTAATGAAGGTACCAGCGGCCGCAGGGAGCGTCGTGTGGGGAAACAATTGACGCTCGTTGCGGCCGCACTTGTTTGTTAGCCACAACTAAATTGTTCAAGCGAGCAACCATTCTATATTCTATTATTTTCATAAACATTTTATATGAATTAAAAATGTAAAATTAATGTATAATGAAAGTTTTATAACATTTTTCGAACGATTCTCGTCATGTTTTTTGGATAACTAATTTTTTTTTTTATCATTTTGTACAAGCAGTGATAGCCGAGTGCTATGACCGTCGGACTGCTAAGTCAAAGGTCGCAAGTTCAAAGTCCGGCACACCAATGTATTTTCGAATTCATGTGCGTTTTCAATTGGTTATCAGTTGCTAAAACTACATTGTGCGGAGATCGCCACTCTTGAGAGATTTTTCAACGGTATGTAAAGCCATGTCAGAGACCTACAGGCGGTTTAAACACTGACACCAGGTTGTTCATTTAACCATACGATAATATCATTTTCTGCATCACAAAGCACGCAAACACACCCAAGATACAGACAATGGAGATTGTCGGCCTTTTTCCTGTATTATGCCTAACAATGAATCAATAATACAAGTTATTACGTAGAAGCTACGGTACCGTAGCCGCCGTAGCCCGTAGCAATTCTGCGTAGCTGCAGTCTACGTTTTTAATTAAGTGAAGTTCAATTACAAAAAAAAGTCCTGTATGATAAAAAAAAATTAACACGGAGAGAAAAAAAACGCGAAAAAAAAATAGTTATGGATTTATTTGTCTGAAAATAAATACAGTCGGATGTACTGTATTATCTTTTGTATGAATGCTGTGTTTGCCGATTGATATTGTATACAACGGATGTTAACTTATTGCGCATGTTACCTATCTATGAAAGGGCGTATGTAACATTTGTATTTTGTAGGCGAATCAATAAATAAATAAAAATAGTATTCAGGGTATTTCGATTTTTGTGTTCGCCATTTTTGATTTTAATTTGTTTTTCTTTGTTATTGTATTTTAATGGTTTTTGTTTTCGTAGTCGTAGCTTAGAAGAGTAACCTTGTTATTTACATTGTTTATTGCTCGGTAAATAATTGAAACTTGCTCAATTTCTTGGAATTACTTACAATCGGCAATTAAGGACGAAGGGCTTTTTAGGTATTTTTAACATTGAGACAAATTATTCACAAACTTATTTAGTTAAGTTAAGTTCAAGTATTTACAGGTTCTTCGTCTTATTAGCTATAAAATGTATGTTATTTTGTTGATGCAATAGTACTTATATTATTATATAAACTCTTAGTCTTAGTGACTGCCTCGTTGGTCTAGTGGTTGCTAAGCGTGACTGCTGAGCACGAGGTCCTGGGTTCGAATCCCGGGTCAAGCAAAGTGTTACTGGAATTTTCCATTAGGAAATTTTCAGTAGCAGCACGGAGTCTGGATTTGTGCCCGGTTGATGGCAATAGGCTCGCCTCCTATTACATATTGGGACCTAAAACATAACTGGTGAAATGTGGGTGTACTATATGTGCACCTCCGCCTACCCCTTCGGGGAATACAGGCGTGATGTTATGTTATGTGTTTATGTTTTAAACTCTTAGTTACTATAAAAAAAATTTGTTTCAAAAAACGTTTAGCACCTTTAAAGATGTACATTTTCCATTTTGGAAGCGAGAGGCTGCTACTTGAAGTGTAGTGCGATGTCGCATATTTGTGCCTGATGACAATAGGCTTACCCCCTATTACATTGGACCAATAACATTGACAAAATGTGGGTGTACTGCTCACCTCTGCTGAAAGTCGCTGCTGCTACAACAAAAGAGGCGTGATGTTGAATCTTAATTTATTATTGTACTTAAAATATAGGAGACTATTTACTATATATTCCGGTTATACTCACGGGTGTATTCGGGAATGCCCGACTACACCCAGCGCTACCACCACCATCATCGCGGGCGCATCGGTATGCGGAGCGTTGCGCACGCAGTTCGGCTCGCGACTCTGCCGCGTAACCAGCTCATGAATAAGGGTTCCGATCGAGTCCAAAACTAGTCGGGCATTCCCGAATACACCCGTGAGTATAACCGGAATATATAGTAAATAATATGGATAACACTCACGAAAGTTATTATAGTAAAATATAGGAGACTTCCAATTATTAACTATAATTACCTTATATTATCTTAATAAACTTGAAATATCAAACGCTCTGTCTTATGGTTACGTTTAATTTAACATTACATTACTTCGCCGTTTCAAAGCAAAGTTAAAAACAATAAGAATGTAATTTTTACTTTTCTACAACAGAGATCTTCACTCCAACTTTCTATTTATGTAACGAACTTCATGATGTTTTGTTGGTCGCTAAGCGTGCCTGCTGAGCATGACAGCCTAGGTTCGAATCCCGGATCGGACAATGTCTTTGGATTTTTCTCTGAAATTCTTAGTAGCCAGCAGGGAGTAGCGAATTGTGTCTGGTTGATGGCATTTGGCAAGCTGTCGTTCATTGTGGCGCTCTAGGGGGAGGTCTTTGTTCAACAGTGGACGTCTTCCGGCTGGCCTCTATTACTTTGAGAGTTTTGAGACTTATAACTGGGGAAATATAGGTGTGCTATAGTTACACCTCTGTCTACCCAACCGGGGAATACAGTCGTGATGTAAGTATGTATGTATATTAACTTATTTTTTGTGATTATGTATTAAGGATAGAGTGGTTTGGAAGAAGAAATGGGAAGCCTTTGCCCAGCAGTGGGAAACAAAATAAGCTACGGAAAAAAAAATATTAATATAAAAAAGGTAGCTCATACAATTATCACTGTAAAAAAATGTAATACAGAAGAACCGGCAAGAAACTAACGGCTAACATTTGTTTAATATTACTTCGTAGTTCAAATTAAACCTTAATCTGTTTACCTTCAATGTTGTGATTTGTAGCTGTTCCTCTCAAGTGTCCGGGTACAGGCTTCAAGTGATTAGGGTCAGCGGCCTCCGGGGAAACATTAGACCCCACAGCGATTCAATCAATAAGGCTCGGGGGGAGGTGCACAATGTAATTATGTAACTACGTGTACTGTTCCTAACTTATTTGCTGGTAACGACGCTATTTTAATTAAATTAAGGCTGTAGGTGTTTGTGTGATTAAAGTGTGGCCGCCGAGAGAATGCGTTCCTGACACGTGTCATAAGGTCATAACTAGTGATAGGTTATATAACATTGTTTAGTTATATCTAAAGGGGATTAGAAATGAGGAATATGTTGGCCGTCATTGCAATATTGGCCTTCGTAGCGATGTTAGCCATCGTAGCGATGTTGTCCGTCGTAGCAAGATGGCCCTCGTAGCAATGTTGGGCATCGTAGCAAAGTCGGCTTTCGTAGTAATATTGGGCCTCGTAGCAATATTGGCCTTCGTAACAAATCTTGGCTGTCGTAGCAAAGTCGGCCGTCGTACCAAACATTCCATTTCTTCAGCTATAAAAATATAAATATGAAGTACTCGAAAGTTACAGATACCTTTGGCAATGCTATAAAATCCCGCGAAATCTGTATATATAAAACAAAGGGTCTGTTGCAACAAACTACCCAGCAGCACCATCACAAATTAAACCAGTCATTGTCGTATGCGTATTAAAGAATAGAAATAACTAATACGAAGCAACTGTCAATAGACTTAAAGTAAACTTAAAACTCATTTTAGCATCGTTTATAAGTGAGGCATATACAGCCTGTATTTCTTGTGGAAACTGTTCTAACAAGCTTAATATACATCGATATATAGGTACAGTTCGTAGTGCCTGAATATCTAGTTTGCAAAGTTTGGTGGGCGTGTCCGGTGACAATTCAATTTGAATAAATAGATTCAGCTACGTAGATAGTTTCATCCCCGGGGCCAGGTGTCTCATCGGTTGTCAGACACTCCAGACAGACATTTTAACTTAGGCTTCCTGTAAACAATGTATATGTGTTACACGAGACTATTCTTAATGGCAGGATGGCTACATATTAGCTACCCTCCCGATTGAAATTAGAAGTGAACAAATTGAGGGTAGATGAAAAACATCGACAGTATAAATATGGGGACATGACACTTGCATCCTCAGTTTGCTTGTGGCCACCGCCGGTGTAACTTGGTTGAAACGTCAAGCTAAAAATAAATAAATTTGTGTTCGTGTTAATTCCCGTGTTGTTATTTTCTATTTTAATCATGCAACGGGATAGTTTAAAAGTTAGTACTTATGATTTATTAACTAACGCTTAGTAACTTAATTTAAGTAATCATTAAAGTTTAAACGTCTTTAAGTTCGGCGGTTAAACATATTGCTTCTTAAAATTACTAACACTAAAACATACACATATTGAGATTTCTGGTAACACACGTATAATACAATACATACATTACCTAGCTGTTTTTGTTTCAATCGCCACTGACTCGCATATCTATCACTACCAACTCGCACACACACACAAACACACACACGACCATATATCACTAATAGCTTTAAACCCAAACACGTCTGTTTTTCGTCGTAATTGCAAAACATTGTTGTTAAATTGAAACATATTTGGCCTGCCTGTAAATAGTTTCTAACCCTTTAAAAGCTTTAGGTAAACCGAGAATTTGCAGCCAAAGTGTTTTAGTAACATTCTTTGGACGTTTATTTAGATTAGAAGCTTTTTAGAACGTTTGTACATAACTGCGAGAGACAAGTTCGAAAAAAAACATATTTTTGAACGTATCTTACTTATTTTATTTTGACATAGTCTTATGTTTATAGTAATAGAAGTAGACACGTTTCAGTGAAATCTAGTAATCTTAGTAGTATATATTCAAAGAAAAATATTGTTTATTTTTTTAAGTACTTAAATTTTTTAGAAGACGCCGCCTCCTCTATAAATTTCTCAAATATCGAATAAGTATTATTTTTAATTTGTGTAAGAATCAAGTTGTAGGGTACGGTGTGGTAAAATACCAAATACATAGTCCAAAAAGAAGATACTAGACTAATGCTTGCACAACTTGAAAAGCCGAAGCGGCAAGCCAAAAGGGATAAAAGAAATATCTCCAGAGCCCTAAATACTCTTACTTCCTTACACAACAACCCCCGAACGCTTATGATACCTACACATGTATTATATAACGTATATAGGTACATGATAGCCGTCAGTTGTCACGCACCACGGCTCTGTCATTCCAACTCCGCCAGCATTGAGTAACGGTATCTCAGCCAAGTCTTAATGCCTACAAAATGTTAGACAGAAAATCCAGATTTTCTAATCTAAGAATTTAAGCACGAATAGTAAACCGAGTGACATATAAATACTCGATATTGTGTTACACATTTACTATTGTATTTTTCTAAGAGCTGTCAAAGTGGAGTATCAACATTATCGACACAAATTTCTTCTCGCTGTTCGCGCGGACTGCCTGTTTCTTTGGTCCGTCTGGGGAGAACTGACCTGAGAAAGAAGTCCTGGGTTCGAATCCCGGGTCGGGCAACATGTTATTGGGTTTTTCCATCACGTGATTAGCAGCAGCCCGAGTACTAAATTTGTGGCCGGTTAATGGCAATGGGACCCCCTAACATAAATGGCTACATCTAGGACTCCAGGTGTACTATACAATTCTGCCTACCCCTACGAGGAATACAGGCGTGGTTTTATGTAATGTAAGTCGAGTTTTCCTCTTGTGAACCTTCTGTAGTGACGTTTATAGTACTAAAGGGTACGTGCTTGTAGGATGTGGCCACGACGCTGGGTACACAGACTTTGACGAGACTCATTAATATATAGATAGTAATCGAATGAGCCGATGTTGGAGGTCAGGGTAATAGTGTTTACTAACCTCAAGACGAAATTGTGACGTAGGTATATATTATTCGCGTATCATGGTTTACTGTGATGTGTTTCTAACTAGCTGCGCCCCGCGGTGTTACCCGCTACATTTTTTCGGGATAATAAGTAGCCTATGTGTGCCGTGTGGTATCCAGCCTAGAACAAACCACCCCCTTTCCTCCCGTGGGTGTCGTAAGAGGCGACTAAGGGAAAATCCAGAAGACTGTCAGCAACGTCTTCTGTATCTCCACCACCAATACTGCGGTCCCCAAGCCGCTTGCCAGGCGTTCCCCACGCTTGGCAACCCCCCCCAGCCTTATCAAAGGGGAAGCCTTTGTTCAACAGTGGACTTCTGGTTGATGATGAAGTAGCCTAAGTTTTAATCCAGGGTGTCAGCTACCTCCATATAAAATTTCATTAAAATCCATTTAGTAGTTTTTACGTAAAAGAGTAACAAACATCCATACATACTTTCGCGTTTATAATATTAGTAGGGATGACAATATACACAAATAGTTAGTGTTGGTTTAGGGTCTTTACCATGAACTCTTAAAGCAGGACCTTTTCTTTCGTGGAAGCGAGACGTCAAATTACGCTATAATTAGCGGCGTCTCGCTTCCACAACGGAAAGTGTCCTAATAAAAGTTCTTGGTAATGAGGTAGATCTAAATAAAAACAACTAGTTTATTTTGAAGAGTGTGAGGTAATCTGTCTAAAGTGCTTGCAGGCTTTAAACCCATGCAATGTTCTTAGTTATTTCTAGAGAATACTGAGTACTATCGGCTTTAGGTTTCCCTTCTATTTATAATTTGAATGAAACTGTTTTGCCAATGTAACAAATAAATCTCATACCGCTGCACTTTGACATTTAATTATATACTTAAGTAAAGGTGTATTCGTGATATCCTTACTAAGTATCTGTTTAAGTTAAGTGAACCGTAGATGTCGCAGGCGACGTCGGGCGACATTCCTTAACACGATTTCGTGCAACAGAGTCGTGCGGCAAATGTCGCCAGTGAAAACGCAGCTTTAACGGTTAACAGTCGTTAAGCATCTATTACAGTCGGTATCTGGCCCGATCACTTTAATACCGGAATTAGTTTAAGATCCGAGGATTTCGAAGCTCGAGCTTACTCGGGAATCGACCATGGATACGCTCGTTTAAGTTCGTATTGAAACATCGAAATAAACGTGGTTTATGCTATAATATAATATATTTTTGCGGTAGATACCTTTATTCAAATGAATCAATTAAAGGTGTAGATACTGTTTTTTTTGTACTAGGTACACAAAATTAACTCTGGGACATAATAAAATTCTTGAAACAATAAACTAGAAAAGAATCACCAGAATAGATACTATTGAATAGTTAGCGATAAAGATAAAAAGGAAAATAGAAATACCTACAGTTGAATTAAAAACTTTGTCTTGTAAAATCGGTTAAGAACAAAAGTCAGAGGCTGTAAAACAAAAAAATATATATAATATCTTTCTCTTCAAGTAATATCTTTGCGTATTTTTTTAATCTAGTTACGCACCAAATCGGCACGCGTCAGGCGGCCAAGGTCCGGTATCTCGGAGCTTAACTTTGATATTTTGTAATACAATTTTTCCTGTTTGATATCCTCAAACTCACACAAGGAACTTTCCTATCTATTTATATTAATGGAACTCTTTGTTTGCAAACGACAAAATTGGTTTAACATTGAATAAAACTGACGACGTGATTGGCGCAGGGTTCGCGCTTGGGTTCGATCCGCTCGGGGCCGAAATTTGTGAGCTCCGCAGATGTTTGTCCCTAGTCTGGATGTTTGTATCGCACCCACGATACAGGAGTACTTACTAGAGTGGAGTAGTAGTTAGTTAAGTGTAGAGTTGTAATTACATTTTAAAAAAACGTAGTTGTTTTTTTCAGTGGGATAATGAGCGATGATGATGATGGGTGATCAACAGCACAGCCTACTGCAACATAATGCCATTCATCGAGACCGGGTATAAGCTGTATAAGTTCAGAATAATGTATTATGAGTAAGTACCACTAAAATATGTCACAAAAGCCCTATCACATCACACTCTCACTCTAATTATAAAGGCGAGAGTTTGTGAGTGTGTTTGTTACCTCTTCACGCTCAAACGGCTTGACCGATTTTGATGAATCTGCATATGGAGGTAGCTTACACCCTGGATACTTTATATCCCAAAAAAACGTAGCGGGTAACACTGCGGGGCGCAGCTAGTCCTATATAAAATCAAGGCAGATTAAATTTAAGAATGTTCATCAAACTAGGAAAAATACATTTTATAAAAGGCCTCGATGGAATTCTAAAAACTTTATTATTTACCTGAGTAGGTCCAAAATGTAAAGGGACAAATTAGATAAGAAATAATTTAATAAAGACGCGGCCTTCATAATATTAAAAAATAAATATTATTTTGGAAGTATTTGGAGACAGTTAATTAACCGGATCCGCTGCCTCGTTGGTTTAGTGGTTGCTAAGCGCGAGTGCTGAGCTTGCGGTCGTAGGTTGGGATCCCAGGTCAGGCAAAGTGTTATTGGGTTTTTCTATTAGGTAATTCTCAGTAGCAGCAGTTTAAAAGTCGGTTAAAAATAACCTACAAAGGCTGTATTTATTCACTTGTACAGCGGTCTCGGCTTCCGGATCAAGTTCGTACTGAACTACAGGCCGTCGCCGGCGCCGCAGACCTGGCAACGCTCCAAGATAGTTTTGGATTGCAGTTCCAAAAATCCGATCATAATCTTTGCACGACAAAGCTTACGGAAAGGCAGTCATTCTCACGATAATATCGGTGTTTGTAACATCGTCTGCGTGGAATATTTTATTTTAAGTTCACCACCAAAACTGCGATCCCCAAGCAGAGTGCCAAGCGTGGGGATTATAGCAACCCCCCCCCCTTTAAGGGGTTGGCCTTTGTTTTCTTAGTTTTCTTCCGGCTGATGATGATTTTTAGACTGTGTCCACCCTGAATGTACATTATAAATGACGACCTGATTGGCGCAGTGGGTAAACGATTGGATTGGATTGCTAGGGGTTGCGGGTTCATCTCACACATGGGACAAAAAATTGTGTGATCCGCAAATGTTTGTCCTGAGACTGGGTGTTTGTGGGTGTATTAATTCAAGTTTGTGAAACGCACCAACCATACAGGAGAAATCCTAGTGTGGAGTGACGATTTTAAATAAGAAAAGAAGAAGAAATATTAGTGAAATAATCCGTAAAACCGAATGGATTTCTTACTACATACACAAACGTATACAACCTTTACCTTTTTAAATATTAGATGGCAATCAATTCTTCCAATAATATCGTATTAGTAGATTGTTATATGTTAAAATAATATATTTGGTACTTCGATATAATTTACGACTAACATAAATAAATAAATAATAAACATATACATATTGTACTCGAGAATTGAGAAATACAATTCCTCAGCTTTGTTTTAGTTTTTGATAAGTTTGTTTATGCTTTTCTTGATTGTTGATGGAAATAATATTGCTTTTCAATTGAAATAAAACTAGGTTTACGGATTTTATCGCGGTTTTTTAATTGATTTTTGGTCCCGACGTTTTAAATCCTTTACAGCATTCATGGTCACGGGCAGACTGAGGTGTTAAACGTCTAATTTCAATAATTACTGTCAACTACCTTACATTTTAATTATTATTAACAATCCGATTTACGCAAAATGAGCTCAGTGTGTCATTCAGTCTACAAGACTGAATGCCTAGTTTTATTTCAATGACTAATATTCGCGTAAGTGATAGAAATCATTTGCTATTCAATGTTTATTGAAAATGTAATACTTTGTCTTTTTATAGATATTTTGTTGTGCACTTTTCTGTCCTCACCAACAAAATCTCTTCCACTCAAAGGTTTGCTATTAGAGAACTCAATTTTTGAGTTAAGCTCGCCTGTCTACATTAACTTTCATATAAAAATCTATATAATATATAAAATTTTCGTGTAACAGTTTTCGTTCCCATACTCCTCCGAAACGGCTAGACCGATTCTCATGAAATTTTGTGAGCGTATTGAGTAGGTCTGAGAATCGGCCAACATCTATTTTTCATACCACGAAATTCACGCGGACGAAGTCGCGGGCAACAGCTAGTATCTTTATATATTTTATTGTGTACAGTAAAGAATTAAGAATAAATAGGATAATAATTTGTACCATTTTCTTTTTTAAATGAGTAGGTAACCTCTGGAGTTTCTTGCCGGTTCTTCTCCATTGGAATGACATTTTGGAACCGTGCAACTAGCATCCTAACGTTTCATAAGCGCCTGTAAAAGGTTTATGTGAAATAAAACATTTTGAATTTGAATAAATAAGACATCTGTAATTAAACAAAAGAATCTAGGCTAATAGTTTGACGCCCAGTAATACCTCCGATACATAAAGTAGGTAGGTACAGACAATCTTCTAATTCAATGGAACACGCTCCTAAAAGTGCCAGGTTCGTCACACCTGTATCTTCCCTCGGGGCTCGCGATAATAATGGTCAATATTATTGTTTTATTATTCCTTTGTGTTGTCGGATAAATAAGATTATTTGGTTTATATTGTGTTCACTCGTTAGATATAGGTATGGATACTAAATAGAATATATGTACTGAAGAAAGTAGGACAATATACATAACATCACGCCTGTATGTATGTAGGCAGAGGTGCACGTATAGTACACCCACATTTCGCCAGTTATGGTTTTTGATCTCAATGTAATAGGGGGTGGGCCTATTGCCATCAACCGGGCACAAATCCAGGCTCCGTGCTGCTAAGAATTACCTAATGGACAAACCCCGTAACATTGCCCAACCCGGGATTTGAGCCCCGGACCTCATGCCCAGCAGTCGCGCTTAGCAACCACTAAACAACCGAGGCAGTCAGTCAAAAAAATATGTCTGTCTTTCGTTTATCTTAGGTAGGTACGTATACATTTTTCCTTTTTTATGAAAAAAAAAATATGCAATCGATCGTGTTGTCGTTTTTTAACCCTCGATGGAAAATATCAAAGCTCGGAAACTAAAAATGCCCTCGTTAACATATTTAAGACGGCTTTTCGTATATGTTTGCTAAACGCAAAGCTGTTGAAGCCTACACGTACGCTCAGAGAAGATAGGAAATAAGTGACATACTTTATATGACGTATTAGGCTCTTTTGGACCGAAGGCACGAAGATTTTCTTTAATCAGACATTGAAGACGTAAGCTCTAACCAACCTTGGCTGGTTATATAATATCGGCCTTATACATCATCATCAGCTGGAAAACGTCTACTGTTAAACGAAGGCCTCCCCTTAGTTAAAGGGGGGAGGGTGCCTTAATCCCCATACACGCTGCGGTTTTATTTTTTGCTTTGTTTCTGTTTGCTTGTACATGCCTACTGCACTTATTAACGTCGTTGTGTAGTGAGGACCAGCCACCAGAGAGGATTTAACCCTTTTCTTGGACAGTCGTGTAATAAATTGTAGTGGGGTAGGGCTATATGCTCATAAAGCAATTTTCCATTGTATACGCGAGATGCAGCACTATAGGTACTGCAAATAGCCGTGTCTTGCCACAACGGGCAATGGCCTGGTTTACGAGCTTATAATAAGAGCCCAGATCTATCTCACACGAGCCGGTCTACCTGTCTAAACAACCCGGCGCAGGCAGATGTCTTCAATAACCGGAGCGTGTGTGGCCGGCTTAACGTGAGTTCGTAAACTTATGGCCTTGTCCCTGATTAGAATGCAGGCCGTAAAGTGGAAGAGCTTGTAGCCCTGTAGAGATCCGCCCTCATCCCCGGAAAGCACTTATGCGAGATACCGAACTATTGTATACCCATACATACTATAGTATAGACACGTAGGTATATTACAATGATGTTTGAAAGGTTTGCCGAGTGGTATGCGGCCTAGCGTTGGGATTATGACAACCCCTCCCTTTACCTAAGGGGGAGGCTTTTGTTCAACAGTGGACGTCTTCCGGCTGATGATGATGATGATTTGAATGGTTCGGTTTGGTACCTAGCTACGGTGCTAATTGAAAATACATACAGAGACAGAGTAGGCAGAGACCACAGAATTATAAATTCATTATTATTACTTTTGAGAATGACATATCACGCAGAAAACACAGGTAGGTGAAACTTTATCATAATTTGATCATAAGCACCTGCCATGTAGGTAATAAAGACCGTTTTTTTTTATTTGGCACAATTCCAAAGCATGAGTTAGATGCCGCCTTGAATTTTCTTCGGAAAAGCTTAATCACACTAACATTACAAAGGTGTTTGTGAGTGTGTTTGTATCTTTGTTACCTCTCCACGCTCAAACGGCTCGACCTGTTTGATGAAATTTCATATGGAGGTAGAGGACACCCTGGATTAACACATAGGCTTCTTTTTATCCCGAAAAAATGTAGCGTGTAACACTGCGGGGCGCAGCTAGTATACCTATATTTTCGAGTCTACCTAAATTAAATCATTAAGATCTCCACCATCTAGTGTGTTTTAGGGTCATAGCACATGTATCAAATAGGAAAGGAATCGTATGGCCTTTCGCTCCGCCGTCAAACAGGCGTCAACCTTACGTAAGCATGTAACCAAAGTGGATCAGCTGCTCCGATACGTCGACTCGGTTACGGCCAGGCGACGCGCGACACCGCGCTCACGGCTCGCCGGTCCCCAGGCGAAGCGCTTATGTTACGATTCCGATTATTGTGCTTCGAAGTAGAGAGTTTCATACAAAGCATACTGCACGACTCAAGTTGATACGTTGACGATCCCTTTCCGAGTTAATATAATAATAATAATATAATAAAACTTTATTTCAAGTAAAATACTCATTTGGTATATTAATATATGTGCTATGACCCCTACACTAGATAGTGATATATATGACCACACCACTGGATGAGACAGTTGTCCACAAATACGTCATCTAACCGAAACACGATCCCATATCGGAAGGGATCGCAGATCTGTATAACCGATAGGGTCTATTAGTTATTGTCGTAAGTACAGTCACTGCGATAAGAACGCTCAGATTTTAAATGCGTATTTATGCAAAACGATTGTTTAAAAATCAGAGAACAGTAACAAAGTTTTAAATATAGTCTAGCAGCTAGTTTCGTAGTGGATTTGAGTGACCGAATTTTCGCAAACGCCACGCCACGAAATGCCTCTTGAACTCGGGGTATTTAGCCACATTTGTGATGACAATTACATGACAAATTATATATAAACCCTTCATAAAGGATATATACCCTAAACCCTTTAAAGAAAACAGGCTACATTCATCATCATCAGCCGGAAGACGTCCACTGCTGGACAAAGGCCTCCCCCTTAGAACGCCACAAAGGCTACATTATGCATGTGAAACTTGTAGGAATTGCATTGTTGCAATGTTTTCCAAGTCAAGCCCGGCAGTATTTATGTATGCGACTATACCCTGTTACTTGAGACGGGCGTCGGTCCGCAGCCTGACGTCTCTAGCCCAGAAATCCCTGAACCGAATCTCTCCGGTTCCATCCGCTTCTGAGAAACGCGACCCAGTTCCGAAACTAATGATGACAGGAACAAATGACAATGGGTACAAGAAGGTTTTCAACAATAAGGCTATTCAAATTTTTCTTATATTTGAAAGTCTCGCTTATCTCGGCTTTGGACTTATTTGTTGAGAAGCTTTATTGAGATAAACATTTGGATTTAGATTAAAATTCTTAAAGTACATAGGAGTATTAACTTTTGTGTTTTAATACCTATATGAAGTACTTAGATAAAGCTATTTAGCAAATTGGCTGGTACATAACTCAATCTGCCCAGTTTTAGGGCAATTTCATTGGTTTAATTGATACTAGGTCTTGATCCATATTGTAATTGTGACCAGTGTAATTAGTTGTGATAATCAGTAGTAATTGCATTGTAGGTTTTTGCCCAATATGTTTATTTTTTGTGATTATTTTTCCCAATCACATGAGTTTCTTGAGTTCTTGAGTTTTTATGAGATTTTTCGTCGCATAATCAAACACTTTGTAAACTTACTTTAATAACGTACCATATTTTCTTTAAATTAGTAGCCTTTTGAGTTTCTTGCCGGTTCTTCTCTATAGGAATGAGAATTTGGAACCGTGCAACTAGCATCTTAACGTTTCATAAGCGCCTGTAATTCGATTACATGAAATAAACAATTTAACTTTTAATTTAACTCAATGTGAAGTAAATCTATTTCAGAGTTTCGTGCCTACCACGCAGATCGGTGAATTGCGAGGTTAATGCACGACATGCTACGGCTATTCTTTAGATGAGTAACCTTTCTTCGCCACTCTGTCTCAGAGAGCATAATAAGACGTTAGAGTAGTGTGGGTAGTGTCTGCTTGCCGGCTCATTGAACTTTATCGTAGCGTGAGTAAATTAACAGGACACAATAATACACATATTGACAGTATTATCTTCTGCGTAATAAAATAGAATTAGCGGAGATTAATATATAAATATTTAGCTCTGCCCCTTTACCATGAATTCTTAAAGCAGGACGGTTTCCGTCGTGGAAGCGAGACGCTACTACGAGTAATGTAATGCGACGTCTCACTTCCACATCGTAAACTGTCTTACTTTAAAAGTTTATGGTAAGGGGGCATTAGGACCATTCCTACTTGAAGAAAAACAAAAGAGTCCTACGTAATATCTCACTTCACCAGTGAGTTATATAACTAATTCTCACAATTTTTCTCCTTTCCATAAATGTAATGAACAAACAGCAGTAAGTACGATGAACTGTTATACAGATAAAGTGGCTTAGTAGTAATATAACATGGTGGTGTAACAACATATGTAAGTCCACCTAATGGGGCCTCACAAATTACATTAGGATGAATTACAACGGCTATGTCCTACATCAAATATATTTTATCAAATTGTAAGCTGATTATATTGTAGTTTTATCAATATTATAAAGAAAGATATGTGATATATTGTTATACTAATTATATCCACAGTTTCGGTGGAAAATAATTACGTTAAGTGGATGATAGTGAGCAATAGTTCAATGTCTCCGAGTGTGGCTGTTAGTAAATTAATCGTTGATGTATTTAAGAGAAAACTACCTCTAGTAGTTACTAAATTATTTAAAGACGAATATGAAGGCGATCTTTAATAACTGTATAATTAAAAGGTATTAAAAACTGCTAATATGCTATTGGTGCCGGGTGCTGAGTGGTATCTGGCCTAGAATTGACTACCGCCTTTCCTCCCGTGGGTGTCGTAAGAGGCGACTAAGAGAAAATGAGAAAATCCAGAAGATGGACTGCAGCGTCGTCCGTAAATTACCACCAATACTGCGTCCCCAAGCCGCTTGCCAAGCGTGGGGATTATGGCAACCCCCCCCCCTTACCTAAGGGGGAGGCCTTTGTTCAACAATGGACGTCTTCCGGCTGATGATGATAAAGACATTTAAGAAACATCAAAGATCTATAATGTTTCGATTTTCGAATCAAATACAGGCCCGATGTCAATTCCTTAATTATAAGTAAGTTAATTCAAAGCATTGGAGGCCGGTTTAATTGAATGACGTCTACGTCGCGCGTCGGCGTTCCAATTAATGATGGATGACGCTGACTCTGCAGATTTAGATACTAATTCAAAAGAGGTGTATTTATTTTCCGATTCAATCTTAATTACAATAGACGTGCGTTCCGAAAAACAGTTCCCTCATAAAATGTATAATGTATGTATGTAGTATTCCTGCCTTTGACTGGGGTCGTCTGGGGTCATCTGGGTGCAAATACAGAACCTTCTCAATTATACCTAAGTACGTCAGGACTTCAGGACCACCATATGCAAAGTAGAGGGGCTCTTACTACGTAGGCGTAGGCTACCGCGCAGATTAGTCTATCAGCGAGGTTAAGCCGTGCTCGCCGCGGTCAGTCTTGTGATGGGTGACCGTTTTCAAATATCGAGACTCCGTGCTTCGGAAGACAAGTTAAGCCGTTGGTTCTGCGCCTGATCTCTCTCCGGCCGTGTCGGTCTGCCGTCCCACTGTGAGAGTGAGGGAATAGGGAGTGCACCTGTGTTTGCGCGCATACTTGTGCACTGTAATATCTCCTGCGTAGTTTGCTAGCCTCGCTGAGATAAGCCGCCGTGACCGAAAATTCGGTTGGGAGAACATTATTTATTGTGCAAACCAACGTCGTAATAACTTGTTTCATAAGGTAATCAGCCCATGCTTGTACGAACAAGAATTAGATACTATTCATATCGGCATCACCACTTAATCTATAACAAATTTTCCATACCGAAACGACGAAGAATTGGCTAGTTGCTAATAATATTTTTGTAGAGAAAAGACTCAGTTACAAGTATAACAACAAGGGATACTAGACTATGGATAGCTACCCCGTATGACTTAACTTTAAGTAACACAGTGTTTACTCAGTAACCGGAGCTGGCGAGCCATTAGACCACTTTACTTTGAGAGAACTGCTTTAGCGCCAAGGACACTGGAAATAATAGACGAAATACAAATGAACTTACCAATTAGCAATAGTAAAACAATTCTGTATGCCTGTATTATAAAAAACTGAATAGGTTTCATTTGTCTCCGTTTTTTTTCTACTCATCATCATCATCAGCCGGAAGACGTCCACTGTTGAACAAAGGTTGCCTTTAGAACGCCACAATGAACGACAGCTTGCCAATTGCATCTACCGGTTGCCCGCAATTCTGACGATATCGTCAGTCCACTTAGTGGGAGGCCTGCCAACGCTGCGTCGAATTGGCAACATTGGTTCGTATATTTCTACTAATATACAAACAATAATAATTAAATATGACTATATTTTTGGCATTAGAACTTTATATTTCTAGCATTATATATAGCATAAGATGGAATAGTATGACCTTAAGAGGAGAGAGCACATCCCAACTCGCAGATCCTTTATCTGACCTCTGCAACCCAATTACGGAGGGATATCAATATCTTTCGGATATTTTTTCGTGAAATACAAATCGTGAAATTTCAGTAACGTCCCCTCAACAAAAACTGTTATAATTCCTAGGATAAATGTATTCACAGAAATCCCCCGTGATCTCCGTATTTATGACAATGTATTCTGAATAATATATTATAAAGATAGGTACTACGGACATGACCCGAATCAGAATAACTGATAATTTCTGCGAAACTCATTGTTGGTAGGTCGATTGATTCCCAACGGAGAGGTTTTATATTTATTCTGACTATTCATACACAAACTGCTACAATCCTTTTTTTTATTTAATTAAACGTAGACTTAGAATACTCAGTTCCGCTATTCCATGGTTTTGCTTAACCTTCTTTTTTTACCTTCTTTCTCTACAAATATCCGGCCAAGTCTTTCTCGCAAAGCGGTTGAAATCGTCAGAACACCTTCTAAGCGTGCCTGGTCGACGGCAGACAGTAAAATCGCATTTTTATATAACTTTTTGTCCTTCACATGATTTTTCTCATTCATCCCCGTTCGTAACTGAGCTTTCGTAACCAGCTACGAACATAACAACAAGTAGTTAAGCTTAGATCACAATCTAAACTATAGCTTAGTTTGGAATACATTTTGAACTCAATCTTCACTTCTACGGATTGCCAGGGAATGCAGAAGTGCTCAAAGCGCTTTGAGTTCAAACAAAATATCATACACATTTACTGCTTGCTCAACATTACCAGTAATATCTCTATCCGCGATTCCCCGAAGCATTGTATTGAACTAGTTATTAACAGCAGTATATTATATTTGTGTTTATTGTATGTATGATGCAACCGTACATGTTCGAGTATTCTCGGAAGGGTAAGTTCGGAGAATACGGGTTAATGTACAGAGATATAGGATGTGCCGTTTCATTAGCCTGGAACAGAGATTCTTGCCTCATAATAAATACTTAGTGCATAAAAAAAGTGTTTGTCAGCGTGTGTGTAAAAATCCTAAAGTTGCGTAAATGTGAAAAGAACATACATACTTAAAGTTACGCCTGTTTTCCAGTAGGATAAGCGGAGACTACTTGGCGGAGATTGTTATTAGCTACGGTCCTGGGAAACCATATTTTTCCCACATCTTTAAAAAAACAACAAGTTTATACTAAATGTGTAGACCTATAATTATCTTTTACGTATCGTTCCTGTTACGTATATAAAAGACCATTGTACTGATAATAGCGCAAACTGACAAAAAAGAGACTAAGAACATTTTGAAGGTCACTCTACTACAAGACGGGTCCGGCCCTTAAAGGGAATGTTTGGCCTCTCGGTCCAAATCTCTGCCGTCATTAGGCTGGCGTATCACTCTCCAAATGACGCTTTAGGTATAACCATCTAGCTATAGTAATAATGTATCTTGGCGACCAGTCGCAGTGGCGAAGCGATTGGACTGCTGCGCTAAGTGGTGGTTCCGATTCACGCACGAGACAAAAGTTTGTGTGATAGGCAGATGTTTGTCCCGAATCTATTTATGTATGTCATAACTCATGTTTGTGAAACGTACTCACGGGCCACGATACAGGAAAAATTCCTAGGACGGGGCGACATTTTTTTTAATCAATTTTAAAGTATATTTGAAAGTCTGAAATAATAAGTAACGGGAGGTATGTAATACACGCTCCAAAAAAGGCACGTTAAAACTGAATCAATTAGCCTAAATTCAGCACAACTCTTCCTCACTCCCAATAAATTACAATATATAGATATACCTACTTGCCTTCATCAAATGCAGTGGGAGACAACAATATTGTATACCGTTTCTTCAAGATAAAATGCTGCGTAGGCAATGTGTCTATTTTTATTATTACCATGTAGTATTTAGTCTATGTTTTTACTTAGAATATTATTGTGGGAGGTACTTATAAATAAGTAGAAATATTCTCTGAAACAGATCCAAGTGACTTGCCCACTCATAACGTTAACCAGCACTGATAGACGAGTGGTACGACCATTGGACTGCCTGGACAAGAATTGCAAGTTCAAACCCCGGCACGCACCAATATCTTTTCGAATTCATGTGCGTACATATTAGTTATCAGTTGCTTTAAGCGGTGAAGGAAAACATCGTGAGGAAACTGGCACACCTGAGAGATTTTTCAACTGTGTGTTAAGCCATGTCAGCGGCCTACAGGTACGTAAAAAACTCATTTAAAAATATATTTTATGATGCTAAAATTAGCTATAAAATATACCACGCAATGAAGTGACTTCTCCACTTTCGCACAAACTTAGATTAAACCTACGTAGGCGTCAGCTTTCATGTTTTGGTATATAAATACTTTTATTGGAACGTGTCCCGATATAACTGAAATAAATTGGCCGATACAATTGAATTCTAGATACCAATAACTTTGTGAGAAACCATTGCCATATACTGTAGACAATTAGAACATACCTATGTGACTTATTATAAGATCGCACCATATACATGTTTCTAAACATAGTAGCCTAACTATCGAAATTGTAACCATCTAATAACAAATTTACATACCAGTATTTAGCATAAAATCCATATCCATCTTCTAATTACACTAATATTAAAAGCGAATGTGTGCTTGTATGTTTGTTACCTCTTCACGCTCAAACGGCTAGATCAATTTTGATGGAATTTCATATGGAGGTAGCTGACACCCTGAATGAACACAGGCTTCTTTTTATCCGGAAAAAATGTTGCGGGTAACACCGCGGGGCGCAGCTAGTATGTATTTTAATGTGAAAGTAATTCTGTCTGTCTGGTCCGCCTTCACGACTGAACCAAAAATATTTTCCTTTTTATCTCATAATTCCTATTACCTATAGTAATGCGATATATACCATTGGAAAGTTTACGCATCCCTCTACAAATCCCGCCATTCGGGATTTCTGTACGCCATGGGTAAGATTTCTATACATGAATGGGCCATTACCTTACAATGAATTATGATGATAAAGCATATTCCATCTATCTAACCAGGTTTTTGCCATATTTACCTTCACCTCAATATTGTTTTACTTTAATTTGGGACGAGCGTAATATCACATAACTCCAACATATCCGTTGAAGGCAAAAACCCTTTGGCAATGAACCAAATAAAGTATCATATAAAATCCTCTTTTTAATTTTTGTTGACGTTTTGTTTTGTTTTACATGTGTAGAACAGTACCTATCTACCTACATGACGATTATTACACGCTGCTAGAGGCAATATTGTGTTTACGTGATTTTGGAACCTCAAGGGCATACTAGGTACTCGTAAGTGTTTGGACAACGGTTATACACACCACTGACAACACCATACATTTTTATAGGTACAAGTTGATTGATCAATTCCTATCCAAATTAAGATTATTTCCTGGTAATTTTACGGAAACTTTGAAAACAAGAATCTTCAAATAGTTGCTATCACCGTTTCCAGGAACAATCAAACGAGTATTTATTCCATTATTAGGCTCATCGTTTTATTTACAAGTGAACAATTCTGTGAATTTCAAAAGTGTCTCGAACACTGTATAAGTATTTCATTATTTCGGTTTATCCGTCCAAAATAACAATTGCTACTGTCAACAGAGCAGTAACGATTAAAATTTGATTAAAAGTGATGGAAAGGCGACGTGATCGAAAACGATGCGGTGGGAATAAATTTATTGAATTCCTGTCACTACCACGTTAGCCATTGCCGAGTACAGAAGTCGGTTTTGTTTGGACTCTTGCCAACATATTTTATGCTCACCGATTTCAATGTTAACTGGCCATAGTGTGATCGATTTGGTACGGTTTAGATTTGATCGTGCCCCCTGTTAATTTTTATACGCGTATATATAGTACGCCTGTAACTCAAGATGATGTTATGTCAAACAAACACTAAGAAGCGAGAAAACCTACTACCTATAACCTATTTAAGTTTTTCTCTCACCCGCACCGGGTTACACTAATATACTTGAATATGTGTTCTCATGTTAGTAACAATTGTCTTAATGGGAAACAAAGTTCGTTCTTTCTTTAAATTAAAACCGGGAGCAAGTTGAAACCGAAACAACTGGCTGCCAAATTGTCCACGTATGTCCACTGACAGACACATTACAAAGGGCACTACAAAATGGCTAGTCGTGCTGGAGTTCATATTAGCAAGTCAAATGCTCTGTCCATAGCACCGCAATGAATAGGCGATGAGACTCCAAATAATGACATAAAATGCTGTTCGCTCGTAAATTTTGATGCTCTCGTATAAGTCTGAACTACATTTGATGTTGAAACTCATGGTCGTTGTATTAATTCATGTTCTATTTTCACTCCATAACACTCGTGCCACGGAAAGGTTAGAGATCTCTTCATAATATGCTACCTTTCCTCACTTCCATTTACCTTTCCCAACCCTTATACGTTCATCACATGATTAGCAACGAATACATTGTGAGTTTTTTTCTTTCTCCTTTCAATGGCATCCATCAATTTACGTTACCCCATCTTCGAACTCGTCTTTCTAAATCTACGACTATGCCAAACTATTTCCGTCCCATGTTACCCAAAAGAAAGTGAAAATGATAGTTTTAAAAGTCCAAGTATCTATAAGTAAGGGACGTGGGAAATGGGCTAGTATTTACTTAGCCAATTTTCCGTTTTTCATTGTTTTACGTTCTTAAAAAGAGCTCGGGATTATCGATATGAATACTCATGAAAATAATTATAAAATTCAATGCAAGGGATCATCACTGGCATGGCTTCGGCATGCGCCATCCAACAGCGTCACGATACAATTTTTACGACTATTATATGTAAATTAATCGACGACCTCGTTTGAAAATCACCTCATCCCGTATTCGCTGTCCTAAAAATAAAATCGATTGCAAAATACGGTGAGCTTTTTCCAATCCGCTCCGTGTTTCCGACAACGGTTTTTGCAGTAGGCGTGAAATTGATGGAAAACTATCGTAGCAAAAATATCAACAGTAAACTTCCGTCCTATTAGTTTATATCAGTAAATGGTTTCCAACATCCTCACAGGACAACGTCGTTGTCGCAAATTCACTCATAAATACGAGCATACATATACTGAGATAGGTAATTACGCCTGCGTAATTATAATGTGTGTGTTTTTTCCGTAACTTAGATACGTTTCGCTGCTTTAGCATAGGCCCATGACGAGAGGTGGAGATCGCGAACCAATTGCCATTCAAAGAGCTCAAAGCGAGTTCGTCGCCCCTAATATAATTGGAGAAGAAAATCTTATTTTTAAACGAACAAAAAGACTTATTTAATGTAGTTATCACTGCTATGGATACCGTGATCTAAAAGCTGTAAAACGAAACATTAAACAAACCTAGAAAGTAGAAATATTTATTCAGAATTTTGGTGAACCTTTGTCCCGTAGCGACCAAATTCTAAAGTTTGAAGATACAGGCATCCCAATTTTACGGCCAATCAGCTGACTATTATTTGGGCGACGTTTTGGACGCAATCCCTTGATACAAGGAGTCGACGTACCACTCACAGAGGGTTGCTGATTTTCTATTAGACCGCTCTAACTTTGTTGTTTGGCTGAAAACGTGCGCCTTGGCCTGTTTCATACAAAATTAAACATTGTGTGAAAGTACCTAAATCCCTGTGAAAAGAGACGGACATTTTAAGAACACATGTTTATTGTTGATCGAACTCAAATGTTTGTCATTGTTCACTATAGTTGCCGTTACTATATTAAATAGAATAGAGTCTGTATTAATGTTTTCTTATTATACTTGGCTTCCAAACGATTAGGCAAACAGATAAATAAGGGGAAAATAAGGATCCATTTCTTAACGTTTATGGACAGAATTCCCAAAACTGAGCAGACATTATACTCGGGCTATAAATAAATGATATGATATTGAATTATTATTGCGGTATCGCACCCGTAACGCGTGAGATATTCCAATAAAAGAAAGTAAGTGAAATAAGGATGATAAATGACTACAAGAACTTATGCCGTAAAAGGGTTGAACTTGTTCAATGTTCATGGCACAATGCGTCAGTAAACCGTCGTCAAAAAGTCTCACTTTAACATCTATTGTGTTTTAGTCGGTATTTAGAAATCCTTTAAATTGGTTTGGGAAAGCACTATAGGAAAATACCATGGCTTGGTACTGAATATAATTGATTTCCAGTGATTTTTGTTCAATTTAACCGACCCTAGCTGATTTAACAAGGGCAAGATCTACAAGCTTCTTCAATAGAAATACTTCTTTTCTTTAGAATATCTTCTTAGACTTGCTACGGCGTGTAATACTTTCACACAGTGAGTCAGCCTTGTTACCCAGAGGGGCCGGAACAGTTTTCCATGTGACATGATACATGAATACTTGCTCGTCGATGCAAAGTACTACTAAACTTGCTTCTCTCTCAAAACTGGTTCGTACTTTTAGTACTAAAATTAGACACCAGATTTTTCGCTCTACCGAAAGTTGGTACCTTCAAGTTACGCTATATTGTATAAAATATGCAATACGAAGGACAGCCTTTTATAAGGCCGCTAAAACTTTCTTGTTTGGCTACAGTCTCACTGCGTAACTTGCTTCAAAGAAAAATTAACAATACAAAAAGTATTTTGCGTTGAAATTCCACTTCACTAACTTCATCTTCTTGTTGGCTTTCAGAAGTTTCCTTTATCATAATACTAGGCAAACGGACGGGTATTAGAACAAAAATGTGGGTACCTATTTGTTAATAATTTCTTGAATAGATACTTGCGAGCTAATAATTGAATTGTTACTTAAAAAAGTTTATGCCATCGTGTAGCGAGTGGCCAGTCAGGGTAGTAAGGTTATCGCCGAAGAGGGGGAGGGAGAAGTTTCTAATGTAATACACTAGCCTGCAAAACTAGGTATGAATTCCAGGTCGGGCAAAGTGTTACTGGATTTTTCCATTAGGTAATTCTCAGTAGCAGCAGAGAGTCCGGATTTATGTCTGGTGGATGACAATAGGCTTGCCCTTATTTTTTAGGTTTTGGATTGGAATTGGAACCTATGACGCAACTGGCGAAATATAGTGCACTAAATGTACACCTCTGCCTACTCGTTCGGGAAATACAGATGTGATGTTATGTTATAAAATTAACCCGGCACTCATTAGAGAAGATATAACAGGATCGTAAACAACATGTATAATATTTTTTTTTATAAATTTTTCTTTATTTACACATCAATATTTATGACTTGCCACAGTTCCCACTAAGTTCACAGACGATTCCAATAAAAAAAGTCCGTCTACTCCATTTTACGAGCTACAATAAAACGTAACAGAACTTAGAGATTTATAATTGGGTAGTAAAGTAAAATAAAGGAAGGAAAACCTTTTTTAATTTATGCTCTTAATTAAAGGTGAGATTGTAATTTAGGTAAACTGTTCATTTAACCTTGATCTTTTTTGGCTAACATGATGATGTCTATCACTTATGCGAATATTAGTCATTGAAATAAAACTAGTTTACGGATTTTTTACGTTTACGTGTAACGTTTTTTTACGATTAACACCTCAGTCTGCCCGTGACCATGAATGCTTTAAAGGATTCGAGACGTCGGGACCTAAAATCAATTAAAAAATCACATGACTTATGCGTGAGAGAAAGGAAAACCAGATATAGTGGCGCCGTAACGCGTTACGTTACGAAGCAGTTTACCCTCCCATAAGAAGTGATCACTTCAAAAATTCTACTTCGAACAACTATATAATTAAAAAAAAATTACAGCCGTTAGATTTCAAATCGTTGTGATGAACGTCAATGCACGTCTCTAACTTATTCGCTTTAAGTTAAATCGCATTAAATTAAACTTAAATTAACTAAGTTTAACACTACAAAGCTAGATAACCAGCCGGTATGCCTGTCATAATTCTCAGATTAGACGTTAGAGTTCGTCTAATGTTTCTTACTCCTTAGATAATTATATTATGTATATTACTTAAAAGGCGATCGGAGATTCGGGGAAACTCTATATAAAAGATTGCCCGAACGTAATTCTCAGAAATAATTAAGCGGTACAGATACATATTGCCGCGACAAGACGAAATAACCTAACATCACGCCTGTATTCCCCCAAGGGGTAGGCAGAGGTGCACTTACAGTACACCCACATTTCGCCAGTTATGTTTTTAGGTACCAATGTAATAGGGGCGAGCCTATTGCCATCAACCGGGCACATATCCAGACTCCGGGATGCTACTAAGAATTACCTAATGGTAAACCCAGTAACACTTTGCCCGACACAGGATTCGAACCCAGGACATCGTCGCGCTTAGCAACCACCAGACCAACGAGGCAGCCGAAATATCAGTTATAAAATACCCGCAGGCAATATGTTCGTGTTTCAAACATTTCTGGTCATAACATAACATCACGCCTGTATTCCCCGAAGGGGTAGGCAGAGGTGCATATATCATATAGTACACCTACATTTCGCCAGTTATGTTTTTCGGTCCCAATGTAATAAGGGGCGAGCCTATTGCCATCAACCGGGCACAAATCCGGACTCCGTGCTGCTACTGAGAATTACCTAATGGAAAAACCCAGTAACACTTTGCCCGACCCGGGATTCGAACCCAGGACCTCGTGCTCAGCAGTCGCGCTTAGCAACCACTAGACCAACGAGGCAGCACATTTCTGGTACTGACTGTAAAGTACATAATTAATTTCTTTTTTGCCATATTTCTTTTTCTGACCATTCTGACGGCAGGGTGCAGGAATTCCAGTAGGTTCGCACCACAAGATGTTGAGTTACTTTGCACGACAGCCGCTTATCCAAGATTTAATACATGAAAAGTGTACCTAATAAATGTACTCAGTCACGAATTCATACATACACCTTCTATAATATTAATGTCTTACTATTATCTACTACTTAGTGAAGAATCCAGTGCTATTTTAATAAATAATTCTACACATTAAAGCCAGTAAAATTAACTAATATTTTATTCTCTCAAAACACCTTTGAAGTAAGTAAAGTTGGGATCTTCTGCCTATCTTCTCGTACACCGTGTTTATTTTCAATTAAGTACCTTTAAATCAAAGTAATAATAATAATTATTATTTATTCAAAGCACACAAAGTAAGTAGATTCAATTACATGAAAGTACGTACATTCAGATGGAACAGCCCGTAGTCTACGAATAGAACGTTAAATAAGTTCTCAGAACCTTATTAATGTATGCCTTATTACGTAAATGGATAACAAACATTTTGTGTTAATTCTCTTGTTATTAGCCTATGAACTTGATTACACAGACACATCAAGAGATGAAAGCTGAAGATAGAGAGGGAGGACACCGCTCTTCTCTCTATCCCGCGGACTGCTTGGTTCTTTAATTCTTAACCAACCTGTAAATAATAACCTTATTTTTCATAAAAGAAGAACTGATTCCTTGATGATTCATGTGTGTGATCGACTCTTGTATGTAGATACCAGATTGGTGAGTGATGTGACCCTGGCGTCATCTCTTGTGCTATCAAGAATCATATTTTAAACAATAGTAGTCAAACAGATGTAGATACATAACATCACGCCTGTATTCCCCGAAGGGGTAGGCAGAGGTATACATATAGTATACCTACATTTCGACAGTTATGTTTTTTTTAGGTCCCAATGTAATCGGGGGCGAGCCTATTGCCATCAACCGGGCACAAATCCAGTGTCCGTGCTGCTACTGAGAATTACCTAATGGAAAACCCAGTAACACTTTGCCCGACCCGGAATTCGAACCCAGGACCTCGTGCTCAGCAGTCGCGCTTAGTAACCACTAGACCAACGAGGGAGTCTAATTGTAGATAAACAGGTATAATTATAATTCCCATGTAAATCACCACCCAATACAAACGCCGACCTATATTATTCTTCCTTAATCATTCGCCGACCCAGTTATGAAACATAACATCACGCCTACTGAACTATCAACATTCAACAGAATTCCTAACTATCAATAACAATTGATATTAAATATTCTAAAGAATAAACACCAAACCAAATATCTATATTATATCATTGAATGTTAAATATTCCGATGTTTAATTAAGTTCACTAAGGATATCGTATAATTATGAAGTAAGATATTCAATTAATACACAACTAATTGCCTCTTGTTGGTTTTAAATACTGATGTAGTATATGTAGGTATGTCTTTAATCACTTCAAAGGATAGATAAGGATACCGGAGAGTTGACTACAGAATAAAATCTGCAACGATATTCGTCGCGGTTTAAACTCTGACACCAGGTTGTTTATACGATAAGAAGAAGAAGACTAAAAACTAAGTAAACATATCAAGCAGAAAACTTTTTTTGGTATTCGTTTGTATAAACATTAAATGTCTCTGAGTGCGGCGGTTAGGCGCTGCGTGACGTGACAGGTCGACATGGCAATTTTCTAGTGATGTGGCATCCCGTACCAGTTTATATCGATATTTTTTTTGTCCCGCGACAAAATAAGAATTAAATTGTTTAAATAAGGTTTATTAAAAGTAAAATTAAAATATATTTTACTAGCTGCGCCCCGCGGTGTTACCCGCTATATTTTTTCTGGATAAAAAGTAGGCTATGTGTTAATTCAGGGTGTCAGCTACCTCCATATGAAATTTCATTAAATGCCATTCAGTAGTTTTTATGTGAAAGAGTAACAAACATCCATCCATACTTACAAACTTTCGCGTTTATAATATTAGTAGGGATTAATCATCAATATTAAATTAACTTATACAATCATCGCTACAAGCACAAAGTTCCTTTCCGTCGCCACCCCCGCGCCTCATACCCCGATTGCTATGTCGACCTGTCGTGTACAGTACCTACTTACTTACCTGTAGTTACAGAAATTATTTGTCAAAGCAATTTATTCCGAAATCGTTATCGTATTTTTTAAAATTAAAATACTTTTTACTTTTTCAATATCGTCTTCTTTGTTAGGCCAGAAGTTTTAATTAACCGTCTTACCTCCAGGAAATGGGGCAGCTCGTTTGTCTGGCCAAGTTCGGCGGCCATTACTGCCAACATTCTTGAGTTAACACAACTTTTGGAATTGGCGCAAGTAATCAAATGATTATTACGGTCGCCGAGTCTGACCTCGTTACAGACTTATAGCACTCAGAAGCCATTGAGAGGAAGAGGGCAAGTACATATATGTTAAATTGAGAGCATTAAGTATACCTACCTAGTACCTACCTCGAGTCGATAAGTGCGACAACTGAGCATGAGATCTTGGCTTCAAATCACGGGTCAGCCAAAGTGTTATTTGGTAATTCTCACTAGCAGCAAAGAGTGCCTGTTAGATGACAATAGGCTTCTTCCCTATTACATTTGGAGTACTGGCGCCTATAACATAATTGGCGAATTGTGGGTGTACTTCCGCCTACCCCTTCGGGGAATGTAGTCGTGATATCTTTATACCTTATTGAAACTTGGAATAATCTTGAAACTTCCAAAAAAAATAGACATACCGCGGCACTGGTCGAAGTTGCAGAGAGAAACAACCAATTAAAAAAGGAAATAATGAATTTCTATTTATCGCTTCTGAGCTGTATTTATAGTCCACTGGAATAGTTTTCCCTTCAATAAACTACAATTTACACAGTAAGTTTTAAAATGAAGTGTCGCGTTGAAACAATCTGATTTATTACGTCCCGACTAGAGACCGAAACAAAGGCTACTATTCAACCGAGAAAACTAAGAATTATGTTGATCACAGGGCGTCGAGCACAACTTACCTTCTTTTTTTTAACGACTTAGCCAGGTGTGTTAATAAAAAGAAGGTAGCATAAGAGTTTGAATTAGAATATTTATTTGCATGAACTGAGTTACATTGGTGTTACATGTTAAAATATATAGTCCAACATTTCGCTACACAGGCATGCAAATTTTTGGGGATAAATGCACATAGTAATATTTCATAATATTACCTTATTATATTACATAAGTTTAATATAAAATTAAATAACATACAACCATAATTAAACAATTAGAAATACACCTTAGCTTTAGGCGTGATACCAGTCTGCCACATATTACAGAACTTATCCTATATGCGCCAGTCACAGAAAATTGGGAAGCTATATTCCGTTTCCCTTTTTTATTTTCTTTGCGTTTCTGTCACTAAATAGTACATTGTATTGTCCCACAGACATCTCGTTTCGTGAATGTGAGTTGCATGTTGAGCATAATATATGTTTTATGAGCAATGTAACTGATGTAAGCTTCCGACAGCCCCGGATGGGTGCCGGACGCCGGCGGACAACCGTTGCGCACCGAATGAAAATACCAGATTCAGGACACAGTTACTGCATTATTATCTTTATGAATGTATGTATAAAAACAGGTCATAGCAAATACCAAACTAATTGGGGTTTAAAATCGAAGACTTAATTTTCCAGTTTTAAGGGCGATTTTAAATAAAAAAACCTTTCTGGATTAACTGGACTATCCATTTCTAATGTTCTGAGGAAATTCAAAATACAAAAAATGTATACCTAAACGTGGTTTAGACAACATGGCGTTTCATTCTTAGTAAGTTTAGTGGCAATTATTCAAACAGTTATTTTTAAAAGCATATTCGAAAAATCTATTGAATGTAATTCGGTGTCTAACAGGTCTTCAGGCATCTATAATTTATTTTAAAACATATTTATAAATTATCCGATGGGATCTCAAATAATTTCAAGCCCATCCACCCCTTGCAGTTCGTATGTGTTCGAATGATTTCATTATCATTCGTAGCTGGTTTTTATGACCTTACTTCGATTGCCTGAATATGGCTCTACGCAATATTATTCTAACTAGAGAGGATTAAAGAAACCGAGACCTCGAAAAAAATAGTTTAATAAATTTACTAAAAATTACACGAAATTTTAAGGAGGCAGCGCACGTCTTCCATCTTAGTAATGCTAGTCCTGAGTTATTTTATGTAAATTTTATTTCAAAGATCGATGAAAATCCGATTAGTAGATGAAGTAAATTTTAGTAGTAGGTACATATCCATACATAAAAACCCTGTCACTGTTCACTGCGTTACATGGAATACAAGTCGATTGTTTGGCCATTGTGTCTACTTGGCGGACAGGCAACGTGTTGAGTAGCTCTGTATAGTGTGAGTGTAACTTACTTAGTACAAGATCCTGTAAAAGAAATATATACCTCCTCCTTAGAACGCCACAATGAACGACAGCTTGCCAATTGCATAAACCGGTTGCCCGCAATTATGACGATATCGTCGGTCCACCTGGTAGGAGACCTGCCAACGCTGCGTCTTCCAGTTCGTGGTCGACGCTCGAGAACCTTTCTTTTCCCCAGCGATTATCGGTTCTTCGAGCGATATGGCCTGCCCATTGCAATGCAAATTGCAAATAGGTGGACTAGTTAAATTGCCCCCGGATAATATTAAATAATTATTTTTTTAACTAAACTTATTTAATCTACTTCCCTCATTGGTTATTTAAAAAAAATGTAAACTTAACAGAATTGATGATTATTATGATAATTAATTATTATGATAGGTTGTCTTGTCGACGGTAAGCTATGAACATATTTGTCTGTTAATCAATCTTCATGGCTTTGGAGATTGGCCAGGATTAACTTTCCTAAAGTTTGTGTAAACAACCTATATTTCTGCATCGGTCGGCCATCTTGTTGACCATGCTCACTCAAACAGCTCAAATGTTAGATGTATCTAGAGCGTGTCTGTATGTTGACTATTTTGATAAGAACTCCACTTAAAAGCAAAGTTTTTATCAACTATAAGAATAAAGTTTTTCAACATTTTGACGAAGTTAACAGTAGATATTGAATAATATATTATTGATATATAAATGATTGATATATTATTAACTATATATAGGTATTCCGGTTATACTCGCGTGTATATTTGAAAATACCCGACTAGTTTCAAATTCGAACGGAACCCTTTTTCATGAGCTGGTTACGCGGCAGAGTCGCGAGCCGAACAATTCGGGCATTCCCGAATACACACGTGAGTATAACCGGAATATATAGTAAATAATATGGATAACACTCCCGAAAGTTATTATAGAAAAATTATTGATATACCTATTTGTAGAATTATGTTATTGTATGATATATGAGTATAATACATACTCAAAGTGAAAATCTCTTTTAGCTCTTTATCTATTACATACATTACTAAATATCAAAGTTAAACGCTACCACATATGTGTCCTAACATCAGATCATTACGAAGTTATCGTAGCATTTCTCCGTAGCTGAATCAATATAAGGAATTGTTACTAGCTACGAACTTAACAAGTTTCAAAGTAATACAATTAAAGTTTGAAGCTCATGAAACATGTATCAATCGATTACAACATTCTTGGAAATGCTAAATTGATATGGTTGGTATGCGATATCGGATCGAATTTGATTTATTTATAACTTTTAGGTAAACTAACAGCTAAAACGTATGATAAACACCAAAATGGCTGCACTGTCATTAATAAAGGCAACACAGAACAGGACGGCATGGCAAGGAAATTTAATTTTTTATCAATGGAAATTTAAACGTATAGTTATACAAATACGATATAAATTGCCATGATTTATATCGTAATGATGCCGTGGCATCCCGCCGCTGGTGCCTGTAGCAGGATGCCACGGCAATTTATGTCGTATTTCTATTACTATACGTTCAAATTTCCATTGGTAAAAAATTTAATCCCTTGCCACGCCGTCCTGGTCTGCGTTAGCCTTAAATTTCCACAGAACAACATTTTCACACAAAACAACCACATACATAACATCACGCCTGTAGGCAGAGGTGCACATATAGTACACCCACATTTCGCCAGTTATGTAAACAAAAGAACCCTTAAAAAATATAAAATAATAATTTGTACAAAAAGTAACCTGCTGTAAACTAATATTAGAGCCAAATTCGACATAGCCGCCTTCTTCTGAAAAGAAACAAACTAGGTCCTAAAGATACAAGATTCCATAAAATATGCCGCTTTCAAAATCGTTATCTACAGCTTTGAAGATTCGATTTTACAGTTAAAAATACATCAGACAACTCAAAGCATAGTTCTGGTACTGAGAATCCATACATAATAAATAGAATACAAGATATAAGGGACTTCGGAAAACCTCGGGAAAAGCGTGTGTAACGTAATAAAAACATTATTTCTGAAGAAAATTCATGGCTTTCATTCCTCGAAAACTGTTTTCATAGAATTACTTTATTCAGACGAATTAATTTCGTAGCATCGTGAGGGTTAATTTTGGGAAGTCGAGACTTGTACAGTCAACAACAAAAATAGCAATACTTTACATTTATTAAACAATTGAAGAGCAATTAGTTCCATACATTGTTAGCAAAGAAATTAGTTACATAGTAAAACGTCTTATTCTCAGATCATCATTTGGAGTGTCTTTCTTATTTTTCTAGACTATAACTTGATGTGATCTGCGGATCACACAAAGTTCCAGTCGAATCCGCAACCCTTAGCGCAGCAGTCTAATCGCTTAGCCATTGCGTCAATCAGGTCGCCATACACTCACACCTCACTTGACGTGGAACAAGTGATCATGGAAGGTTGTTGGCCTGTACCAGTTCACGGAACACTAATGTTAACACGTATGGAGTATAAATCGACCTCTACACCTCGAACCTTTTGGGGATTTAACGACCTGACGCGGAACCGTAAGTCGAGCAAGAAATACTGAGCTAACCGTGAGCATGACAAATACATAGATGTTGGCTTAAAGATGGATCCAACTCTAGTTAGTTTCGCTTTTCTGTAAATACTTGGGTACTGCGCTTAACGAGGGTCAGAAGGTGCATGCCAAAGACATCAACACCAACCCATCTGATGACACACACATACACACACTCTCTCTCTCTTATTTTGCACATCCGGTCTAAAACTATTCTCTCATAACCATGCCTCAGTACCGCCCGGGTATCAAAATTGCTTTCTATAGAATCAGTATGACCACTTAAAGACAAAAAAACAATACCACGACCACTCACCACGTTATATTTTGATTTGGAAATATCAATATAAGTTTTAGCGGTGTAACGTATATATATCTTTAATAGTAAATAGTTTCTACAAGACGCACTTTCAGAATTATGCTTTACTGGTGACTAAATAATGTAAAAAAGGTAGAATGTACAAACATTTGTTGAGCATGAAACTTAGACTATTAACCGGCTCCCAACTCTTGCACGCAGCGTTAAATAAAACTAAGATACGTGCAAGAAAATCCTAACTTAACCTACTTAAAGTTTTCCATGGACAAGGTTCATTGCCCGGAGGCCTTCCCGGGTCGAGAGTGTCTGCCAAACCCTGGTAAATGGATAAAACCTTCGTCCTTCGTGATGTAATTTATATTTATAGCGCTAAAAGAATGTATTGCTCTACGTACGTTATTAGTTCTACTATCTGGATAGTTCCTAAGTTATAATGTAAGTTTTGTGGAGAATGGAACTTTTGCAACTTGAACTTTAAGTATAACTTTTATAAAATATGTATGTATGTATGAAAAAGTGTTTTAGAAATTCGCTAGGCAGGCATGTACAATCTTTTTACTTCTCTTTTATATAAAAATTTATTGCTGTTCAACACGAGGTCCTGGGTTCGAATCCCAGGTCGGGCAGTGTTATTAGGTAATTCTCAGTAACAGCACGGAATCTGGAATGGTGCCCGGTGGATGGCAATAGGCTCGCCCTCTATTAACTTGGGACCTAAAAACATAACTGCCGAAATGTGGGTGAACTATATGTGCACCTCTACCTACCCTTCGGGGAATACAGGCGTGATGATTTGTTTTTTGTTTCATAATATAGATACTGTGTGTGTACCAACCCATTTTTCAAGAAGGTTGAACACAAATATACATTTTCGTAAACTAAAACTTATCAACGACATTAAAGCCTTATTTCTAAGAAGAATTTTCCCAAAGCCGGTACCGATCACAATCTCGGCAGCTAGCGATAGCAATTTCAGAAACAATGGCAGAAACAAACCCCCTTTAATAGAACCGAAGAAACGGGGCCACAAAAAACGGCACCAATATCCCCGGACAAAGCTTAATTCATACTCTTCGGAGCTCGAACTGATAATAGCGCGACCGGGAAACTCAGCAATCGAAAAACCTCCTCACCATGAACTCTTAAAGAAGGAAAATTTTCGTTGTGGAAGCGAGACGTCGCATTACACTGCACGAAGCGACGTCTCGCTCTTAAAGGTGGTGGATGGAATTAACCAACAGTGTTACCTTTGAATTATGGTGAAGGTATAAGAATGAGAAAGTCTATAACCAGAATTAAGAAGAAAAAAAACACAGTCACTCGATACTATAATTTTAGATATACATGCATTAGATATTTGTGTTACAAGATTATTGACAACATCATTTTTTTACTTCTTTTTTCAACACACAATAATAAAACAAAATTTGATTTTATAAAAAGAATATTTTAAGGCTGCAAGCAAAGAGTTTTCGTGATGCTCCAACCTTAACACTCGCCTTCACGATGGAGAATTTCCTGCTTGAATGTTCATGGTAAGGGGGCAGCTACCTCTATAATCCGATAGCATTAAGCAGATAACATTAAGGTAACGGTTAGAGTTGCGTCGAACACAATCCTCCTATTCTTGCTACGAAAGCCAAGTTAATGTACTTTTTGTAACCAACTTCAGTTTAATTGATTGGCTTTTTATAGGTGCTTGTAGAATAAACTTTAGTCGGTAATCGACGAGAAAATAGTGAATGAATAAAACCTAATACAATAATAGTAGACCATTAGTACCATTTATTATTTCAAAGTTTTACCTATATCATTATCGACGTTTTTTTCTAACAAAAATCACGCCAGTATTCCCCGAAGGGGTAGGCAGAGGTGTACCATAGTACACCGTTTTTCCAGGTTATAGGTTCCAATCACATAGGAGGCGCGAGCCTATTGCCATCAACCGAGCACAAATCCAAAATCCGTGCTATTACTAAGAATCTATCTAACTTTGCCCGAACCGCGATTCGGACCCAGGCCCTCATGCTCAGAAGTCCCGCTTAGAGACCACTACTTATTATCGTTATCAACGAGTGTTATGCAAACTTTGATTTTATTACTTTGGTAACAGTAGGTTATATATGTAATAAGTAATTACTAATTAGACAAACTCGGGCTATCGATATTCGAGGTATACCACAATACCAGGTACAATAATGAAACGGAAAATCGCTAACAAACTATCAAATAACTCGGTATCTTTTCCTACTAATTTTGACTTGAAACTTCAACCACTCTCCTTGTTCAGAATCCAGAGGATCGCCTTGCCTCTGGGAGCTTCATAATAGTTGAAACAGTTAATCATAACAATGTTAATGTTATATGCATTACACGTCAGCGACTTCAAGCTACAATTGACTTTGTTACTTAGACTAGAAACTACTGCACATAGGTTCCCAAGTTATGCTTTGTGTGAATTCAAAGAGAACGAACTAACTTCAGACTCAAATCATGAACATTGAGATCACGTCCCGCACGTATTCGTCTATTTTCCCGTCACACACGATTCCAATGAAATTTGCCTAATTTTCATTTTCTGGTGAGAACAAAGGCGAGTGTCTTGGGACCCTCTATTCCCTTAGCGCAGATAACATCAATCCTAACAAAGAAATGCTCCGGATTTACTTTCTCGTTTGTAATTATAATCAACTAAGTGATGTCTGTAATCCTAGAATAGAGGATAGGGGAGTTCTTGTTTATCAGAGAGATCGGGTTCAAGTAGAAGGCCTTCACAAGTGACGAGTTAGTAGTTCCGTCCGGCGCAACCTAGATGGTCAACCTCGCTATCATCCTTGTTGACTGTGTACACCACGGCATGACCATGACATTGTGGCTATTGGCTCATGCCGATACGAAGAAGAAGAGAGTAGAAACATCCACTTTTCATCGTTATAAATCCCAGTTCCAGTCTCGATGAAATGGTGCATGATCTATCTCGAAGTAACCAAACCCTGCATAAACAAGATTATTCGGGTCCATTCCCGAATAATGATCATTCAACTTTTTTAAACGATTATGACGATTTTTTTCTACCATTTATCGTCTATTTGCTATAATTTATTGACACTATCTTCAAATAGTTTATACCTATATATTTTGCCATCGACACGATAAGAAGAAGCATCAGAATACTATGCACAATTCATGAATAATCAAAATAAACAGAATCCAACAACATTTCGAAACACTGTCAGTATTCACCGCACAACTTAGCCGCAGAACTTGTGCGGTTACAACATGGCGAGGTCTCGTACTCGCCACAAATAATAATATACTGTAGTGTAGAACTTAATAGTATTATGCATAGATGAGAGTCCTTTGTACAGCTGTCTAGAGTTGGAAAAACCGAGCCTGAAATCACACTATAAATTTAATAAATTAGGTACTTTCATTGGGAATTTGGGACCTACAACATAACATAGGTAACTGACGAAATAGGTGGGTAGGTGTTCTGCATCTGCCTCGCTTTAGGGAATACAGAGGTGATATAATAACTGTTACTATAATAAGTACAATTATACCTATAAAACAGCGTTAAGCCCTTAAAGAAAAATATATAAACTTATCTATAAACACTGTATAAACACGAACACTTGGAAATACTCAGTAAAATGAGTGCTTTATTCCAATATCCAGGGATAAGCTAACCGCGTACCGTTGCAATAACATGGTAGCCAGTTGTATCGATTTCAGCACTCACAACTTTTATAGTTATTACAACCCTAGGGAGCCTGAACAATAAAAGGTTTAGGTTTATCCACATACAAAGAGCAAAAGGATAAGAAAACTAGAATAAAGCTAAGATTATACTAGTACCTAGTCTTTGAAATCAATCTGTACCCAGCGAACCCTTTTTGAAACAATCCTTTAGCCATTTGAACAAATGTAAAAGTTTTTACGTCTTATTCTAGAATAGAATTTATTCGAATTGAGCTTTTTATTTTCTATTGGCTTTTGTGTAGCTCTACGAAGGCGAGAAGATTAATCAAGCCATCGAAGTTCGCATTCAATAAAACCGCACACATTTTTTAAATGTATTCCTGGTAGTCGATTCTATTTAGAAGCAATAGGCACTTAGGCAGTATAACTTATAGATTTTATTAAATTATTGGAAAACTTTTTTTAACGAACCTCGATATCAAGCACTCGTGACGCATGGTGACGTTACCAATATGTTTCTAATAACATCTAATATCCTTTTAATTGACAGATTATCGTTTTCGCCGCAAATATTTAGGTCAACATAGTAAACACCGCCCAGTGGCAGCGTGTCGATTTACCACTAATCCTATTAACAACAGCGGGGTACAAAGCACCCCGCCTATCTCCTTTGCAAAGCCCTTGGTGGTCATAAATCCTTGCCCGAACATTTATTATGATCAAAGCTTACTAAAAATGGGCCGAAATAATATATTTTACATTCAAACACACTGGAAAAGTCTAGCACAATATGCCTCGATGATTTAATGGTTTGTTGTCGCAGCTTGCCTGGCTCTGTCTGTTTTGGCCTTTTGGGGTTATGATGTTCTGGTTCCCAGAAAATAATATCGTTAGCTAGCGGGTATTAAAAATAAGTATAGAACTCGTAAAAATAGTTTGATCTAAATATTGAGTTTCTTTTTTCAATATATCAACAAACATCCACTTTTGGCGACGATTTTGGCGAACCCTGATAACGGAATTCCATATTTCCTACGAGGCTAGGACAAACATTAGTGTTGGCACAAAATTCCTGAACAAGGAAAGTCAGTCGGCAGTGAACACGCATTAGTTACGTACATGTTAAACTTTTACGCTCAAATAAATAGATCGCCAACCTTTTTTCGTTTCCGTAACTTTGACACTCACAACGATGAAAACTTGTGCGGTGTGCAATGACCAGTTTAACGACGGGGTTCAGTGTGCGATTTGCAAGAAACATCTGGATTTCTCTTGCGCTAACATTTCCGAAGTTGGATGGAGGAAATTGGGTGCGGACCGTAGAGCGCAATGGAAGTGTCCTAGCTGCAAAGCACCGTCGCCGGCGTTACTCTCTCCACAACCGTCTGCTTCACTGGACACAGTGCTATGCGAAATACGCGAAATGAAGCGGCAATTACTCGATCTGCCAACATTAATCCACGACCTTAGGTCAATAAAAGATGAATTGTCCGAGCTTAAGAAAAGCTACGACTTCTCTAGCGGCCGGCTGGATGACTTCGACAGTCGGATCGGTGCTCTTGAGGCGAAAGCCTCTCAGCTGGAGAAGCTACAGGATACTGTGTCTTCGTTGCAGGCTGACGTTGCCTCAACCAAACTCGAACTTTCATCGCACGACCAACGATCCCGGCTTAACAACGTGGAGATAAAGGGAATTCCTCTCAAGAAAGACGAGAATTTATTTTCAGTGGTGGATTCCATCAGTCGCAAAGTAAAGTACAGTTGTGATAAAACCCTGATCAACTATATCTCAAGAGTGCCTATACGGAACTCCAAGGAAAAATTACTGGTGGTGAGTTTCCTGAACCGGTATATAAAGGAGGACTTTGTTGCGGCTGCGCGTGCTGTGAAGGATTTGTCCACCGCAGATCTAGGTTTTCAGGGCGCACCTCAACGAATTTATGTAAATGACCATTTAAGTTCCGAATCAAAAATACTGTTAAATAAAACGAAATCTACTGCTAAGGATAAATGTTATGAATTCGTATGGGTCAAACACGGTAAAATACATGTACGGAAAAATATCAATTGCAAACCTTTTATTGTTCGTAAAGAAACGGATTTAAACAAAATTATTTAATCCGCTATTATTTTCTAATATGCACTAAATATCATATGCATTTAAAATTATTTAGTTTTGATAGATTTGTTGAAGTCATTTGTTTTAGTTTTAAAATACATTTAAATTTGCGTATTAGACTTTTCTATGTTAATTTTAATAGGTTTAACACCTCTGGGTCGCTAATGAGCTTCCATTGTATTCCTTATCGGCCTGTTTGTCTCGGGGACGGAACGCATGCTAATGCATTCATCCCACTTGCGCTTAAGCGTGTCATCTATTGGTGCTTGCTTGCTCGCTCAGTTGTTTACTGCTTTGAATCAGTCGATTTTTACGTTGTTGCTGTTTTAATATATTTTTACCCACTTTTCAAATATTTAATGTTGTTATGCGTACCCAATTATTGTTTAACTTTAAAATGTTTGTTGCTATTATGTTACAAAGAAGCTTATACTGACATTATATTTTGTATTGTAAATGGCACATAGTAGTGGGCAGAATTTGACTATTTACTACCAAAACGTACGCGGATTGCGAACAAAAACAGACTCATTTTATCGTCAGGTCTCATTAAAATCATATGATGTTATTGTTTTGACGGAGACGTGGTTAATCGATGGTATGTTAGATTCGGAATTGTTTGATGACCGATATATGGTGTGGCGCCGTGATCGAGACTACACTGTAACTGGACAAACTCGTGGTGGTGGTGTTGTTATTGCGACGCGCAGAGAGTTATGCGTTACCCCGCAACCGCTTCTTCATTCCTCTGCGGAAGATCTTTGTATAACCTTGCGACTTAACAAACTGAACTCACGAGATCATGTCAACTTATATATTTACGCAGTATACTTATGTAAACAAAATAAGGGCTTTTCGTTTTCGACTCAACTTAGTAATTTCCTATCAAAATTGAACCATACGATTATGAATAATACTTCTGAAGTGTTCTTAGTTTTGGGTGATTTTAACATGAGTGGAATCTCGTGGGCTCTTTCTAGTAATAACTCTTTAGTACCAGTGAACCCGGCTACTAGTGACGAATGTATGTTAGCTGATGAGTTATCTACGCTGGATCTTGGTCAATATAACGGCGTGGTCAACAGGTATTCGAAATTGTTGGATTTGGTCCTCTCAAATAAGCTGGCGCTTGTTAGTGAGTGTACCGACCCTCTAGTGACCATTGATCCCTATCATCCCGCTTTGTTAATCACTACTGATATCTACGAATTACCCCCACTTAACCATGCACCTAGGTTACGGTATGTTTACAGTAAGGGCGATTTTAATTCAATAAATAATGAGATTGACAACATTAATTGGGAACATCAGTTCTCATCGCGGTCTTTGGATGATTCAGTTGCATACTTTATAGACACTATAAAATAATTTATGAATAGGCATATACCGCAAAAGCTTGTACGTACTAAATCATACCCAATTTGGTACAGTGCATCACTCATCAGAACCATTAAAGAAAAATATAAATATCTTAAGAAACTCAAAACTTATGGTAATCATTCCGATGAACTAACTTTTAAATTCTTGCGTGATAGAGTTAAGACAATGGAAGCCTCGTGTTATAGTTCCTACCTCAATGAAACGGAGAAATCTATAAAAAATAACCCGAAAAACTTTTGGACCTTTGTTAATAAGCGATACAAAACTAACTCTATTCCTAGTTCATTAAAATATAACGATGAGCTATTACTCACTGGTGATCGTATTTGTGAAGGCTTCGCTTCTTACTTTCTAACAACTTTTCTTCACTCTGTTTCCCCTAATTCTCCCAATTCAGCCTTGGTTACCTCCTCTGTTACCTCAACGTCTAATATTTGTCGTATAGAAGTTGAGATAGACACTGTCACAGATTTACTTCGCAAGTTAGACCCGTCTAAAGGTGCTGGCCCTGACAATATACCATCTAAACTACTTATTGAATGTGCATCTTCCATTGCCCAACCTATCTCAATTTTATTTTCAAAATCGTTGTCTCTAGGCGTAGTCCCCAGAGTTTGGAAATCTGCATTTATTACTCCCGTTCATAAAAAGGGGTCTAAATCAGAAATTACTAATTATAGACCTATATCTAAATTGTGTATAATTGCTAAAATATTTGAGAGAATTATTTACAACCAGTTATATCCCGCCCTTTCTAACTCATTTAGTACATTCCAGCATGGTTTTTTGAGAGGACGATCTACCACTACAAATCTCATTTTATTTAATGACTTTATCACGGATGCTATGCACCAAGGTAAGCAGGTCGATGTCATTTACACTGACTATAGCAAGGCATTCGATCGAATTGACCACAAAACCCTCATTACGAAGCTTGACTGTATGGGAATATGTGGAGATCTCCTGAGGTGGTTTTCATCTTACATTGACAACAGGTCACAAGCGGTAGTGCTCAATAATTATATGTCAAGCTGGGTATCTGTGCCTAGCGGAGTGCCTCAGGGCTCTTTGCTTGGTCCCTTATTATTTGTTATCTATGTGAACGACATCGACCTGTGCCTAACATCATCCAAATTATTATGTTTTGCCGATGATATGAAGGTCTTTGCTAAGATATCTTCGGTCGAAGATGGGATAGCACTTCAGGCTGACCTATATCGTCTCGAAGAGTACTGTAGGGCTAATAAACTAGACCTGAATCCATCAAAGTGTTCAGTAATTACTTACACTAGGAAACGGGCTGAACTAGCCAGAAGTTACACCTTGTCGGGTCAAACTTTACCTAGGTGTGATACTATCCGAGACCTGGGTGTCCACCATGACAATAAGCTCATTTTTGAGGCTCATATTGACGCCGTGGTGAGGAAAGCATACAAAATGCTTGGATTTATAATGCGCGTTTCTGGGGGCTTTAAAAATGTCAAAACATTAAAAATTTTATACTGCTGAAGTGCTGTGTTTATCGTGTGACGATAAGCGGTAGCATAAACCCACTTACTGTGCGAGCGCAAGCAGGTAAGTATATCGTAGGCAGGTATTTGTCCAGGCGTAATAAATGAAACGCGAATAAGCAAAACTATTGCGATATATTAAGGAAGTATGGTAGCAACCAAAGCAGAAATGATAGTGTAATCTTTTTCCACAAAACACAGAATTTATACAGAAACGTAAACACATGACGTCACTGTAAGGAACGCTCTCGACGCGCGCGCACGCTGCCGTAGACAAAAGGATCGCAACCGCCGGTCATCCGTGTGTGCGCTTCACCGCGCACACATCCTTGTCCCGGAGGCGGGGCTTAAAAGGTGGCGTGATTTCTATGCTGCGTTGAAGTGCAGCGAGCTACTTGCCTACTCGCTACACCACTCCCCCGGTGAGTCGTAGCATAGCTATGAACGATAGTAGTCAGGGAATCTGACTGTGCGCCCGCTCCTCGTCTTCTTGACATCGAACTGCTCTTCTGGAGTTTGTTGATGTGACGTCATGACGGGTTGCTCATTGGTCAAGTATGCTGGTTTTAGACGGTCCAGTGTGACTTTTTGCCTTTTTCCTTTGACATCGATGTCGAATGTCTTCTGATCTCGTTGCAGGACCTTGTATGGACCTAGATATGGAGCTTCTAGCGACTTTCGCGCGGGTCCTTGCCGCAAGTAAACATGAGTGGCTGTCTTTAGGTCCTTCGGTACATAGAACGGACGAGCGGAACTAGTGTGCCAGGAGGTTGGCTGTGGTCTTAGCCTACTCATATGTGAGCGCAGTCTGCTGATAAGGCTGGTCATGTCAACTGTCTCCTCTGGAGTAGAGGCAAAAAATTGTCCTGGTAGGCGAAGTGGTTCACCGTACACCAGCTCAGCTGTGGATGCTTGCAGGTCTTCCTTGTATGCACTGCGTATGCCTAGCAGGACCCATGGCAACACCTCAGTCCAGTTTGAATTGGCGTGACAGGTGATGGCGGCTTTAAGCTGGCGATGTAATCTTTCTACCAGGCCATTAGCTGCAGGATGGTACGCTGTGGTTACGTGATGTGATGCCCCAATTAAGGCAGCGAGTTCCTTAAAAGTGTGGGACTCGAATTGCCTTCCTCTGTCCGTGGTGATGTGCTCGGGACTGCCAAACCGCGCGATCCACCCTGACGTTAACGCGGCTGCGCAGGTTTCTGCCGTGATATCCTGCAGTGGGTATGCCTCAGGCCAACGCGTCACGCGGTCGACTATAGTGAGGCAGTACTTGTAACTCGAACATAGTGGTAACGGGCCAACTAAGTCTATGTGAATGTGGCGGAATCGTGCTGAGGGCGTCTGGAAAGCTGACAAGGGTGCTGATGTATGTCTAGACACTTTGCTTCGTTGGCATGCTTCACATTCCTTGGCCCACTGTCGACAGTCCTTTCTGATGCCGGGCCATACGTATCTCTCGGTTACCAAGCGCACTGTTGCCTTCACACCGGGGTGACTCAGTCCATGGAGGGTATGGAATGCCTGTTTGCGGAATCGTTTGGTGAGAAATGGACGTGTCTCCGATGCGGTGTCACAATAAACTTCAATCTCTGTGTCTGGTAGTCGGACTTTGTTCAGTTTCAGGCTGGATCCATTGCGTATGAGGTCTTGCAGTTCCGTGTCTGTTTCCTGTTCGCTGGCCAAGGACTTGTAATCTATGGGCAAGCTGACTTCGCTGATACGTGACAAAGCGTCTGCCACCACGTTGTCTTTGCCAGCCACAAACTTTATGTCAGTGGTGTACTGGCTGATGAAGTCCAGATATCTGAACTGGCGTGGAGAACAATTCTGACGAGGCTTGCTGAATACGAATGTCAGTGGTTTGTGGTCGGTCAAAACTGTGAAGATTCTCGCTTCCACCATGAATTTGAAATACCGTATGGCCTCATATATTGCTAGGAGTTCGCGATCATATGGGCTGTATTTTGTCTGGGCAGGGCTCAGTTTCTTGGAGAAAAATGCCAAGGGTTGCCATTCTGTACCCTGTTTTTGCTGTAATACAGCACCAATTGCAGTATTTGAAGCGTCTGTCTGTACTGCGAGCTCTGCTGTCGGGTCTGGATGAACTAGTAGTGTGGCCTCTGAAAGACTTTGCTTACATCTGTTGAAAGCCTCCAGGTGTTCCGGTGTCATTTCTATTGGCTGTGATCCCTTAACATTGAGGCCTGTTAACAATTTGTTTAGAGGTGCCTGCATGGAAGCTGCTGCTGGTAAGAACTTTCGGTAGAAGTTAATCATGCCGAGAAATCTTCTAAGGTCCTTGATGTTCTTTGGCACTGGAAAGTCCTGGATGGCCTGGACCTTTGTACTTGGAGGTCTGATTCCCGCTGCTGAAACCTCGTGGCCTAGGAAATTCACTTTTTCTTGCCCGAAAGTGCATTTGTTTGTGTTAATTAACACTCCATACTCTGACAATCTTTCAAAAAGTTGCCTGAGGTGCTTTTGATGCTCGGTAACGCTGCTGCTGAAGATCAGGATGTCATCAAGGTAGGTATAGCAAAAATCTAGGCCCCGGAGAACTTCATCCATGAACCGTTGAAATGTTTGGGCTGCATTTCGAAGTCCGAACGTCATGAACGGGAACTCGAATAGCCCAAAGGGTGTCGTTATGGCGGTTTTGGCAATGTCTTCTTTTGAAACTGGTATTTGGTTATATGCCTTAACTAAATCGACAGTAGAGTAGATTGTGCTTCCGGCCAGCTGGTGCACGAAGTCTTGCACATGGCGTACTGGATAACGGTCTGGAATCGTGCGTGCGTTTAATGATCTGTAGTCTCCACACGGTCTCCAGCCGTCGTTTTTCTTGCGTGCTAGATGAAGCGGCGATGACCAAGCACTTTCTGATCTGCGTGCTGTTCCCTGCTGAAGCATCTCTTCGAACTCCTGTTTGGCTATCTTCAACCGCTCAGGGTCAAGGCGGCGAGGGCGACTGTATACGGGTGGGCCTGGCGTAGTGCGTATGTGGTGCACTGTGCTGTGTTTTGCGATGTCGGGTCTGCCGGCTGGTCGAGTGAGATCCAGATACTCTCTTAAGAGCTGTTGGTAAATGGTGCCTTCCATGGTTGTGCGGACTGATGATATGGCATCGGTTGCTTTTTGAAATGTCGCGGCGGCCGTTAATGCAGTGATGTTGTCGATTATTCTCTGGTTACGACAGTCAACCAGTAAGTTGTAGTAACTTAGGAAGTCGACGCCAATAATTGGTTTAGAAACGTCCGCTACTATAAACTGCCATGTAAAAGCCCGACGTAGACCCAAATCCAGGGTAAGCGGCAGGTAACCGTAAGTGGCTATGATGGTCCCGTTTGCTGCGAAAAGCTCATATTTCGTCTTGCAGCGAGGCTCCCGTACAGCGGATCGTGGAAATACGCACAGGTCTGAACCCGTATCTACCAGATACTGTATTTTTGTCTTGCGATCCGTGATGAACAGGCGGCTTGTAACGGTTAGGCAGTCTTGTACCGCCACTAATGGCTGCCTTTGGAGTTTACCGAGTGCTTACTGTAGTTGCATGGCTGCGTACATTTTCGGGCCTTGTCACCAAACCGGTAGTGGTACCAGCAATGCGGGTGATCTGGAGGTCTGGAGTTGGAGCGCGAACGGAAACGATACGGTGAGCTATGCCTAGATTCTCGTGACCGTGAACGACGATGACTGCGCATCTCCATGCTCATAGATTCCAACCTTCGGCTTAATTCTGCTACGGTGTTCGTCAATGTTTCAATGGCGGTGTTAACGCTCAACCCCGCCAGGGGCAGTCGCGTCGCCACGCGCTCCCCACTCCAAGGACACCGAGCATATATAAGCGCATGCACCGCGCGCCCGCGTGTGCGATACATCAAATAACGTAAACCAATCTTGCTCTGTATAAAGCTATTCTCAAGAACAATATATTTGTAAAGTGCAAAGTACCAAGTAATAAACTAAGTAGTAGTCGCCAAAGGTATTTAATTTCAGCTCCTCAAAACCTAGTCTGAGCCCAGACATTTTGGTGCCGTGACCAGGATATGGATGTCGAAACATATTAAAAAGGAATAAATATAAAGGACAAGAAGGAAAGGAAATACAAGGATAAAGGGAAGAGAGAGTAAAGTAAAGGAATATCTCAAGCAGAAACAATATTTGGTAAGCCCGTTCCATTATTTCCTACTACCTCCTTATTTGTCCCATGTGCAGATTATTTGGAAATTTCAGTGTAAAGTTCCGATATCCTATTCTTTTGTAAAACCTGGGTAGCTATATTTTATTTGTATTAAACACAACGTAGGAACGTAGTTTTATAGTCTTATCGCGATGTCTCTAGCCAGTAGAAAATGTGCAGATCCAATAAAAAGGAGAAGTTACATAAGGGGTAGACTAACAATTTTCAAAGGTTATTTGGAGGGCGTAAGGACAGCAGACACATTAAATGATGAGCAGGTTTCTGAGTTAAGATTAAGGTTATCTAAATTAGAAACATGTTTTTGCACTTTCGACGAACTGCAGTCGGAAATTGAAATTGAGTCTGAATCTCCGGAAGAACAAATGAAAGTGCGTTCCGAGATCGAGGCTCAATTTTATTCTATGATATCACAAGGTCAATGTATTTTAGATAAAATTGAAGAAGGAAACCTCAAGAAACGGTGTATAGCCCAGCAAACTTTAAAATCATCAGATAGTTTTGAAAGTGCAAATCCATATACAACCTCCATTAAATTACCCACTATTAAGTTGCCCACATTCAATGGCGATTATAACAATTGGTTAGAGTATCGAGATACATTTGAATCTTTAATACATAATAATGAGTCAATTGAGACGATTAGTAAGTTCCACTACTTACGATCGTCGTTAGAGGGTAGTGCCGCATTGGTTATTAAATCATTATCATTTTGTTCTGATAGCTATCGTTTAGCGTGGGACTTGCTATGTCAAAGGTATAATAGTAAACGTCTTTTAATTGGTAACCACATGAGATCATTATTTGGTATGGAATGTATAACTAAAGAGTCTGATAAATCGTTGCGATTCATGATTGACCACATAACAAAGAATTTGAGAGGTTTAAAATCATTAGAAGAACCAGTAGAACATTGGGATACTATTGTTATTCATTTAGCCGTGAGTAAACTGGATAATGTAACAAGTAGAAGGTGGGAGGAACATAAAAGTACTTTAGCAGACGTCCCTACCCTCGATGATTTCTTTAAATTTTTGCGTGACCGAGCGGACGTATTAGAATGTGCGAAACCTAGTAAATCTAGCGTTACTCATAAAGGCGAAAAAGCATCTTGTTTTGTTGCATCCACACAGGCTAGTAATAATCGTAGCTTGAATTGTGTCATTTGTAATCAAGAACACCGTCTGTTTGAATGTACAAAGTTTATTTCTATGAGTTTACAAGAGAAAAACGATGTTATTTCAAAAAATAAATTGTGTATTAACTGTTTTAAACCAGGTCATCGCGCATATAATTGTAAATCATTTGGATGTAAAATTTGCAAATATAAACATAACACATTATTACATAGAAATAAACCTCAATCAGCAGATAATAATGTAAATTCAAGCAGAGAGCAAAATACGGTTACGCCACAATTAAATTCAGTCGGAATGGTGCACCAGGCCACGGAATGCGAACCGACGCTGGCGCCGCGGCCACCCGGAGCTACAACTACCATGCCAGAGCGGTGTGCGCTTGCGCTGCCGGCGGCGGAACCGGTTTCCTTATCGGCAGATAGCACTCGGTATGTTCTATTGTCCACCGCGCTCGTCGACGTCGTTAGTGAAGTAAACAATAAACATTATGTAGCACGCGCATTATTAGATTCTGGTAGTCAAATCTCATTAGTAACTGAGAAGTTTTGTAATAAATTAGGATTGTCCTGTAAACGGATTAATCAAACAGGTAATATTTACGGTATAGGAAATAATAAGATAGAATTAGCAGAAAGTTGTAAGTTTAAAATAAATTCAATGCGTAATAGTTTTTCCATTGAGTTAAACTGTATGATTATACAAAAAATCACGAATATGTTGCCGAATGTAAAGGTAGATGTAAATGAATTTAATATTCCCGGCGACATATTAGTAGATTTAGCAGATAGCAGATTCTATGAGCCCTCTGAGGTAGATTTATTAATAGGAGCTGATTTGTTTTGGGAGTTGGTAACTGGTCAACAAGTAAAATTAGGTAAAGGTCGTCCAACATTGCAATATTCTAAGTTGGGTTGGTTAGTTACTGGTCCTGTAAATCAATGTACGTCTAAGTATGAAGCAAAATGTAATTTAGCTACAAATATTTGTAAACAGTTGGAGAAATTTTGGAAGGTTGAGGAAATATTAAGTATAGATGATATCCAGTATAGTAATGAAGAAGAATTTTGCGAAGAACACTTTCTAAAGTATATGCATAGAACTAAAGAAGGAAGGTTTTGCGTAAAAATACCTTTCCATACTCCTCCGACTGTACTAGGTGATTCATTGTCAAAGGCCAAGGCGCGCTTAGTAAATTTAGAAAGGAGATTGAGTAAGCAACCTAATGTAAAGGGTTCTTATGTTGAGTTTATTAAGGAATATAAACAATTGGGTCACTTATCTGAAACCTGCAAGCCTGACTTTGCATATTATTTACCGCATCACCCAGTTATTAAAGAAAAGAGTGAGACAACTAAACTCCGTGTTGTATTTAACGCTTCTGAGAAAACAAGCAGTGGGTATTCGTTAAATGATATACAAATGGTAGGACCGGTGATTCAAGATGATTTATTTAGTATATTAATTAGATTTAGACAACATAATTATGTTATGACTTCAGATATAGAGAAAATGTACAGACAAATATTAATTTCTGAAAGTCAAAGACATTTGCAAATGATAGTATGGAGGGAGAACGAGTACGAACCATTAAAGCATTTAAAATTAAATACAGTTACATACGGGACCGCTTCCGCACCCTATTTAAGTACTCGTTGTCTTTTGCAATTATCTAATGAGTGTGATGATCCTGAAGTTAAGGAGATAATTAAACATGACTTTTTCATGGATGATTTGATCACGGGACATCAAACAGAAGAAGGGTTAAATCGTATTTGTAGAGAAATTACTAAAACTGTAGATTCGGGTTGTTTTAGTTTACGAAAATTCCGGTCGAACGCCACTCAGTTATTAACCGAAAATAGATTGCAGGAAGTGAAGGCATTGACAGAATTTAAGGAAGTCACTAGTACTTTAGGTCTAACTTGGTCGCCTCAGTCTGATTTGTTCCAATTTTCTGTACAGGTTAATAAACCGGAAAGGGTTACTAAACGTAATATCTTATCATCTATTGCAAAGATTTATGATCCTTTAGGTCTTTTAAGTATATTTGTAGTGAAGGCTAAATTGATCTTACAGAAGGTATGGGTATGTAAGTCCGAATGGGACGACCCAGTAGTAGATGAAATAGAACATTTATGGAATAACTTTGTACAAAACATGAATTCTTTATCTAGCATAATGGTACCTAGACATGTAATTTGTAAGGATGTAGTACAGATTGAAATTCATATTTTTTCAGACGCATCTATGTGTGCGTATGGTACCTGTGCTTATGCGCGTTCGGTCGGTCAGAACGGAGGTATTCATGTTCAATTACTTTGTGCTAAATCAAGGATTGCTCCATTAAAAACGTTGTCAATTCCTAAACTTGAATTGTGTGGCGCTCTGCTGTCCGCCGAGCTAGGAAAAAGGGTGACTCACTCCTTGCGATGTACTGTGGTGCGTTGTGTTTACTGGACAGATTCTATGGTAGTGCTCGGTTGGCTGCGTACCGCTCGCGCGACTCCCAAACAATTAAAAATTTTTGTAGCAAATAGAGTAAATAAAATTAACAACCTTACTAGGGAAAGCGAGTGGCGATACGTACCAACAGATCAAAACCCCGCAGACTACATCTCGAGAGGAGTGGAAGACCTAAACGATAAAGTACAAAAACTATGGTGGAGTGGGCCACACTTTTTATCCCTAAACAGTGATTATTGGCCTATAGTAGATTATTATAAGTTAAAAAATGTAACATTACCGGAAACCAAGGTCATTAGCACATGTTTAACTAATGTAAATGTAAGCATTAAACACAATTTAATTGAATTTGAACGTTATTCCAAGTACAGTAGACTCCAACGTGCTATGGCATATGTACTTAGATTTGTTAACAACTGTAGAATTAAAATTAAAGAATTTAGAAATAAGAGTTGTGCCTTAAGCGCTGATGAGTTAAGGGATAGCACAATTTATTTAGTAAAATTATCGCAACAAGACTCATTTAGCGACGAATTTATTAGATTATTAAACGATAAACTCATTAGTAGTAAGAGTAAGATTTTATCGCTTAGTCCCTTCTTGGACTCTAAATACAAGGTAATGAGAGTGGGAGGTCGTATAAAAAATGCATCTATCTCGCATGATAGAAAACATCCCTTGCTTTTAGATTCCAAGCACCGCCTATCCAAACTAATCTTTGAAAATGAACATATTAAGTTGCTGCACGCTGCACCTCAGTTATTATTATCAGCTGTTAGAGAAAGATACTGGGTAGTAAATGCTAGGAGGGTGGCTAGGAGTGTAGTTAATAATTGTATAGTCTGTAAGCGATTTAGATTTAAAGCTATAGTACCGATTATGGGTAACCTACCTAAGGAGCGTTTGAATCCAGGGACGCCCTTTGAAACTTCGGGAGTAGACTTTGCTGGTCCCTATTTAATAACGGATAGGAAAGGCCGCGGTTGTAAAATAAGTAAATGTTATATGTGTTTATTTGTGTGTTTTACAACCAAATCTATACACTTAGAAGTAGTTAGCGATTTAAGCACGGAAGCATTTATATTATCACTTAGGAGATTTATTGCACGCCGTTCTAAACCTTGCTTATTATATAGCGATAATGCTACAAATTTTGTAGGAGCTAGCTCTGAGCTCAATAGATTTTTAGTAGACAATAAGGAGGATATATATAAATTTTGTTCAGATGAAGGCATGAAGTTTGCTTTCATACCACCGTATGCCCCTAATTTTGGGGGATTGTGGGAAGCAGGGGTAAAGTCAGCTAAGTTCCACGTAAAAAGAATATTAGGGAATAGGCACTTAACATATGAGGAGCTTTCCACTTTATTTGTCCAAGTAGAAGCCATATTAAATTCCAGGCCCTTATATCCTATGTCATCTGACCCCCATGATTTCCAACCCCTGACTCCCGGGCATTTTCTCGTCGGAAAACCACTGATAGCTCTTCCCTCTCCCAACTTGACAACTATTAACTGCAATCGACTCCACAGATATGAGCAATTGGAATTAATGAGACAGCATTTTTGGATGAGATGGCAACATGAGTACATATCTGAGCTACAACATCGTACAAAGTGGCGCAAGGCTGGTACCACACTAAGTATTGGAGATATGGTTATTATCAAGGATAACAATTTACCTCCCCTAAAATGGAAAATGGGACGCATACAAGACCTACACATGGGTAAAGATGGTGTATCAAGAGTAGCCGATGTAGCCACTGCTAATGGTACAGTGAGGCGAGCTGTAAATCGCCTGTGCCCTTTGTTGAAGCCTGATGAAGAACAGTTGAAGGCTACACCTTCAACGGGGGGAGTATGTTAACGCTCAACCCCGCCAGGGGCAGTCGCGTCGCCACGCGCTCCCCACTCCAAGGACACCGAGCATATATAAGCGCATGCACCGCGCGCCCGCGTGTGCGATACATCAAATAACGTAAACCAATCTTGCTCTGTATAAAGCTATTCTCAAGAACAATATATTTGTAAAGTGCAAAGTACCAAGTAATAAACTAAGTAGTAGTCGCCAAAGGTATTTAATTTCAGCTCCTCAAAACCTAGTCTGAGCCCAGACAGGCGGTACTTTGCCAATCAGTCGCTACTGGCGTGCGAATACTACTACTAGTACTTGCTACTTGCCCAGTTACTGGAACGATATCCTGTATGCGATCCGCCAAATCGGCTATGTCTTCTAGGGGCATGTTTGGCTGCGACGCGACAATTGTTTGCAGGTTGGCGGGAAGACGACTTGACCAGATTGTCCTAATGAATTCTGCTGGAACTGCTGGTCCGGCCAAGTTCTGCAAATGGCGTAGGAACTGCGACGGTTTTCTGTCGCCAAGCTCTTCGTGCATCATCAACTGCTTGGTTTTACGCTCCTGGGACGCGGATAGTCTCTTGACTAGCTCTGCCTTCAACTTCTCATATTTGCCCGTTGCTGGTGGAGAAACGATCAGGTCTCTAATCTCCGCCGTGTGCTGAGGTTCGAGCTGTGACAAGACGAAGTAAAACTTGGTTGTGTCCGCCGTCATGTTTGATATCACGAACTGACCTTCCAATTGGGCGAACCATAGTAACGGGTCATCGGGGTTGAACGTCGGCGTCCTTACTCCAACTCGACAAGCTTCCTGGAATAATTCCTTTTCTTTGCTTGGCTCCATCTTCTCCGCTTGTCAACGGTAGTCGGGGTCACCAATGAAGTGCATTTGTTTGTCGTGTGACGATAAGCGGTAGCATAAACCCACTTACTGTGCGAGCGCAAGCAGGTAAGTATATCGTAGGCAGGTATTTGTCCAGGCGTAATAAATGAAACGCGAATAAGCAAAACTATTGCGATATATTAAGGAAGTATGGTAGCAACCAAAGCAGAAATGATAGTGTAATCTTTTTCCACAAAACACAGAATTTATACAGAAACGTAAACACATGACGTCACTGTAAGGAACGCTCTCGACGCGCGCGCACGCTGCCGTAGACAAAAGGATCGCAACCGCCGGTCATCCGTGTGTGCGCTTCACCGCGCACACATCCTTGTCCCGGAGGCGGGGCTTAAAAGGTGGCGTGATTTCTATGCTGCGTTGAAGTGCAGCGAGCTACTTGCCTACTCGCTACACTGCACTTATGTTAGAAGCCACCTGGAGTACGCATCTCAGATATGGAACCCGCGCTACAATAAGTACATTGACCGCATTGAAAACATACAAAAACGATTCATTAAATTTCTCTGCTTTCGTCAAAAGATTACATACCATACAGTCGATTATCCCCGACTCTGTAGGGAATACCACTTATTGCCACTCAGAGACCGACGTGATATTGCCGATTGTCTGTTTTTGTTAAAGATATTGAATAATGATATTAGCAGCCCCGAGCTGTTATCAAAATTTAAATTTAACGTGCCGCGTAGATTACTACGTTTTAATCCTCCCATATATGTAGCCCATTCTGACAATAACTATAGGCAAAACAGTTACGTTGTACGTGCGAGTAAGCAGTTCAATATGATTTGTAAGCAGCATGATCTTGATCCGTTCTCTACAAGTGTGGCATCAGCCAGAAGGTCCCTGAGCCTTAAGTTCTTCAAGTAGCCCGGTTTAGAATTTAGAATTTAGTTTATTACCTTTCTCTGGGTTTATCTTCGAGTTTGATAAAAACGGTGCACTGATGTGTGTTCACTTTATTTCTATATAGGCTATCATTATAAGCGAGGACTTTTAATTGGCTTTCTGTTGGCTATGACTCTTTTATTATTGTTAGTTTTTATATAGCTGTAAGTCTTCCATAGTTTAATAAATAAATAAATAAATAAAATAAAGATAAATTGAGTTGGGACAACAAATTGTCTTGAACGCTAGTTACACCGATCAAAATGCGAAAGTTTCAACAACGTTAAACTATTTACTTAAACTCAAAAGACAAAATTCCGTCCCGACGTCTACAGTTATTTTAATAGTATTAAGAGTTCAAACAATAGGTACTCGAAAACAAAGTACATTGTCCGGTGTCCTCGTAATTTGGCATGGACAGAAAATGAAAGTCATTAGCGGGGCTGGCGAGCCGCGTGAAATAACATTTATTTCACCCTAACAAATAGAAATGAAACCGCCATTTTAAACGACCACTCGAGCCTAAATGACAGTTATGAGAAAAATTAATGCGGCAGAAAAACCCTGGAAATTCTCGGGCGGACGGAGTTCAAAGAATTTGGATCGACCTGCGTCAATATTTGACGTTCACCAGATAGATGTCAGTCTGAGAAAATTGGATCCACATACGCATGTTAAACATTATGTTATACCGGAAAAGAAGACCTAAGGCCAATTTGAAACTGCGAACAGCGATTCTAGTTTGAACATGTTCAAAATAAATATCCATCAGGACCCTTACTATGAGCTCTTAAAACAAAATAACATCACGCCTGTATTCCCCGAATGGGTAGGCAGAGGTACACATAATAATATAGTACACCCACATTTCGCCAGTTATGTTTTTAGATCCCAATGTAATAGGGGGCGAGCCTATTGCCCTCCACCGGGCACAAATCCAGACTCCGTGCTGCTACTGAGAATTACCTAGGACCTACCCAGGACCTCTTAACGCAGGATGTTTTTCATTGTGGCAGCGAGAACTATTCTTAAAGTTCTAAGGGTTAATTTTTAACATAGACCAACAAATTAGATATATAAGTATTCTTTAGTATAGAAGAGGCCTATGTCCAGCAGTAGACTGAGATAGGCAGATGATGATAATGATTTTTCAGTTACATCGTTTAGCACTAATGAAGTCGTGTGAGTTGTCTGCCTAGCAGGCTTGAGCCGCCTAGATTGCGCGGATAGAGAAATGCCGCGGGCCGAACCAATAACTTTACTAAAATAACTACATACGTATATCGAAACCTTTGTCATAGGAGTTATACTATCTGTTATTAATGATACAGGTATAAAGTATATAACATTAGTTACGTATGTTCAAAGCCAAATATTGTATTTATAAACAAAACCCATTAGAACTTCGCCAAAACAATTAAACAGGCTATTTAATAACGGGAATGTATTAACTTTTTCTTTTTCTTTACAAAGCAAATTATACCCAACATAAAACAAAAGAGATAACAGAGTATGTTTCAAATAGCTTAATTAAAGAACACATAATTATTTCTCATTAAAACTTGCTACCCAAAGGTCCTTTGCGTACTGTGTTGTTTCGAAAAACGGTATTGTATTGTTTACTAGCTTGCGCCCGCGACCCCGTCCGCGTGAATTTCAAATGTTTTATAGCCTATAGCCTCCCTCGATGAATGGGCTACCTAACACTAATATAATAATTGTTCGAATCGGACCAGTAGTTCCTGAGATTAGCGCGTTCAACCAAACAAACAAACTCTTCAGCTTTATAATATTATAGTATAGATTTTGCTTTTGACAATATGCTCTGCGCGTGTCGGCCGGTAAATTGAAGCACGCAATTGAATTAAGCTCACCCAGCTGTGACGTTCGATCTCATCAAATCGTTAACGTTATTCGATAAACTTAACGATATTCATATCGGTACAGTCAGCAACATGAGCAGCTCAACACGTTAAGAATCCATATGTCAAATAATTGAACGAAACAAACATGAATTCTAGTCACTGAAACGTCCAAATTAAGTTAAATCCAAATTATTAAGGACCTTTTACTAGTATTTGTTCTTTAATTAATGGTATGTAAAAAAAATAATGTTCAGCTTCTGGTGAAGGAAGATAATACCGCTTTATCTTTTCTTCTTTCTTTTTATCTTTTCACTACAGTATGCTGGTGTGTAAATGCATACATGTTCGGGGGTCTGATGTGGGTATATCTAATTATAATAACAGCCTATAACTACTCACTGCAGGGCTAAGGGATAGTATATAAGTATAGGGAAGGATTGAGCATTGATCACCACGCTAGCTCACTGCGGGTTGGCGATTTCAGATAATTAAATCCAGGTCTCCTCACAATGTTTTCCATCACCGTTAGTCAGTGGTGGTGTGAAGACATCTACATGTGAATATAGAATGATAATATAAATTTATACTATACCTATATGTAATGTGTCCGATCGATATACACGTTTATCGGATTTATACATAGGTACATATGCATACGTATACATAGATATGTTTGTATGCATATGTACCTATGTATAAATTGTTACAAATGCAAGATTTTCCGGTTTATTCGAGAATTCCCTTGGCATAACATGGTTAACACTCGCGAAAGTTACAGTAAGTAGTAAAATGATGATGACTGGCCCTCAGTCCGGTTTAAGAAAAATTGAGAATACATTTAGTAACTTCGGCCCGCAGCGTTTAACATTAGCTAGAAATTACCATACAACATAAGTCTATTCATCGTTCACAAAGAACACAATAGAAAATAATACACCACCATTGTCCATTTGAATAATAAACGAAGCTAGAAATAGCAAAACGAATATTTTACGAGTTGAAAACAAATGATTGTTTACTGGGTACGGAACATCGAATATTTTATCTTATTATTATTTTCTGTTCAGCCCCCTTACCATGAACTTTTAAAGCAGGACAGTTTTACGTTGTGGAAACAAGACACCGCTACGAACAGTAGTGAGGCCTCTCGCTTTCACAGCAGACATTGCCCTGGTATAAGATTTCTTGGTAAGGGGGCTGGTGCCTTGCTAAGAGTTTGCATTGCAGGTCATTTGAAGTTGTGGAAACGAGACACCGCTATGAACAGTGTAGTGCGGCCTCTCGCTTTCACAGCAGACATTGCCCTGGTATAAGATTTCTTGGTAAGGGGGCAGGTGCCTTGCTAAGAGTTTGCATTGCAGGTCATTTTACGTTGTGGAAACAAGACACCGCTATGAACAGTGTAGTGCGGCCTCTCGCTTTCACAACGTAAACTGCCCTGCTTTAAAAGCTCACCGTAAGGGAGCAGGTGCCCTGCTATGAGCTTGCATTACGCATAGTAACCCTGCTTGTAATTAAATTACCCCTAATTATAGGCTGCGTAATTATACTATTTTGATTTACGTGGGTATAGCACGCTCACCACCAGCGCAATTAACCAATCACAATTAATCAAAATTATAATTTAAATTCACAAATAAATGTTAATTAATTCCAAATAAAAGCTAATTAGCCTATTAATTACACGTTATTATAATTAATCGTTATAATTTAAATTAATTGTGGTCTCAATTTACGCACCCTTTTACTAGGTAGATATCATTCTTAATTCTTATGAAGTAACAACCGTCTTCAATCGTATTTATTTATATCTACAAAAGCCACCTCCAATGAATTCTCGTTTAAAAATGGTTTAATCAAAATATTGGCCAAGATATCTCTATAATGACTACCTCGTTGGTCTAGTGGTTGCTAAGCAAGACTGCTGAGCACGAGGTCCTGGGTTCAAATCCCGGGTCGGGCAAAGTGTTACTAGGTTTTTCCATTAGGTAATTCTTATTAGCAGCACGGAGTCTGGATTTGTGCCTGGTTGATGACAATAGCCTTGCCCCTATTACATTGGAACCTAAAAAACATAACTGGCGAAATGTGGGTGTACTGTATGTGCACCTCTGCCAACCCCTTCGGGGGATACATGCGTGATGTTATGTTTTATATCTCTATAAATATTAACAAAAGATATAATAATATTACAATTGAATTAAGAACGTTCCTTTGTTTTTTTTTATTTACTTTCTGTGGCCTGGTTTTCTCACTATTGTTTTTTCGACTGCAATTCTCTCGGTAAGCAACAAGAACTGGATGCAGGATCGATTATTTGGCGAGAGCAAATAAGGTCAGTAACAACAAACGAACTCTCTGATTCTGGCAGGTTTCGTATTAAACTCGTTAACTGTGGTTGGTCGATTGATTGCATTATTAATAAACACTTAAAATAAAAAGTTGCGGGCAACTGGTGGATGCAAATGGCAAGCTGTCGATCATTGTGGCGTTCTAAGGGGGAGGCCTTTGTTCAATAGCGGACGTCTTCCGGCTGATGATGATGCTGAATAGAGCCTCGAGTGTATAATTAGAAATAGTTACCTAACCTAACGATAATGTATACAATTTTCTTTTGTTCATCTGACTTGAAAACCGAATGTGTAGTAATTGGTATAGCTACCTGATAAAGTGAATTCAATACTCATCATTTCTTGTATGATTACGAGGTGACAGAACGACATTGCAACCACGTAGTCCAAAAATGGATAATCCAGTTCAATACAGGTCAAATCTCTCAAATGGGTCTTCAATTCTACATGTGTACCCTACACTGTACATTGCTGCCCGAAAATGAGTAGAATTCGTAGTCGCGTAGAAACAGTTTTCAGACTTGATTACTGCAAATTTCCAGAGCAAAAGACAAATATAATTATTTATTTATTTATACTTAATGCACATTTGTACAAAGGTGGACTTAATGCCATTAGGCATTTTCTACCAGTCAACCTTAAGGTGATGCAGGTCTGTCAGACCTAAAACAAAACCTGGATAACCTAGCCGCTTAATGGCCGAGTCCAAACGCATTTTACCGGCGCCGCTAGCGGACGTGACTGGAGCGAGGAAGGGGCGCTTAAACTAGCCTTTCCCTATATAATAGGTACTGCTTGTCGAAGTATGGAGTCAGACGGGAACTACCGGCGCCATCTTCCTACACAACTAAACTACTACAACACATACTAAATTTACAGAGAACAAACGATATTAATGAACGTTTTAGGAAATAAATATTACCCTAAGGAAGCCCTAACCTACATTTTTCAAAAGCGTCGCCAAAATTTAGCTGTATAAATAAATTCCTCTTTTTTTTAAACCTATTTTGGTTCCCACTGCAGGACAAAGGCCTCCCCTTCTTCCATTTCCAATGCACTCTATCCTTCGCAGTTTACCACTTACGTCACGTACATCTGGGCAGATCATCACACTTTCCTCTTATTGACAGTAAATAAATACCCATCTCATCACTCAGTTATGCATCCAATTTGAACGCCACTAGACTGATCCGTCACCAAGAAAATAACATGAAGGTAGATAGATTATAGTACCTACTTATGACAATATTTCACTACGAAACTAGCGCGCCACATAAAAACAAAACAGACTGTCTTCACAGCCAATATATAGAGTAGACGATAAAATGTTACTTGGTTGAAATAACGACAATATATGCAAACTATACGTCAACATCAGAGCCCGTATTTTACCGCAATGGCTTTGCTTGATACCAAAAATAAGGTACAAATACAACCATCTGTTTTACCTACACTGATGTCAATAGAGAATAGAGTCTACCAAGTCAATACATTTCAGACTTCGTGCTACAACTCAGAATTACCTAAAGGAAAAACCCAGTAACACTTTACCCGACCCGGAATTCTAACCCAGGACCTCGTGCTCAGCAGTCGCGCTTAGCGACCACTAGGCCAACGAGGTAGTCAGAAGTTAAAATATAAATAACTTAATTAGTTATATGTAACCGAACATGTCTAAATTACAATATAAGTCTGTCTCTTGAACAGACAAAGGCAAACCCAATACGAGTAGGTAGAATAGAATAGTGGAATATTCAGTAGCACAATAATTATGGAGGTATTCATAATTATAATAGAATTATCTCAAAAGAAACCTCTTATTTTAGGTTATATATTCGGTAATCACAGTCATGTTATGTATCTTCAATGCTTGCTATTTTACAATGACGTCAGAACTTTCAAATAGATAACTTGGTTCGCGTAACAGCTAACAAATATCCATTATGACGTTTCACAACACTTTTTCATCTGTGTTACGAGTTATGAAGGGAATATCCTATCGTTTATTTCAATATTGTGTAATAAAAGCCCACGGGAGCGCCTATAAAGATCGTAACGGTTTGGTTCTAGACGCTTCCAACCTTTATTACGTTTACCTAGAACTTTTCCTTCAATATCACTAATCTCCCGGTCTGCCTACCATCGGCATCGTGTTTATTACGACGAACATCCGAGTTTTATATCAAAGTGTGGTTAGTCCTCGTGTAGCTACCATTTATTGAACAAGTTACTTACAGAAAATAAGAGTAAGTATAACCGATATGATCATTTTTGTTGCTGGTACAGAGTTCGCTGGCGGGGTTGCAGAATGCTATTGCGATGTCCCTTCTGTCAGAAGCGCAGTGCAGGCATTCTAAGATTTTAGGAGGCCTACCTCCTGTGGGTCTTATTAGGTTCATGGGAGACTCCTACATAACCCCGTAGCCGCTCAGCGTCGGGCACGCGTAATGCATTTTCCTTACCTAAAAATAAAGGTGTACGGAGTTGAGAGTTTAAAATATTATTCGAATTTAAAATATACAAGCTGCGCCCCGCGGTGTTTCCCGCATTTTTTCGGGATAAAAGTAGCTTATGTGTTAATCTAGAGTGTCAGATACATATATACATAATATTGAAACTTTACATCATTATTGAAATATAACAGCAGCCAAATAAGTATTAAAAAAAGAATGTAAAATTACAAAAAGCATTCTAAGTTTAAATCTATTGTCAACATAATTAAGCCGTCAATTATTTTAGTTAGCCAGTCTACTATATACTTTATGAAAATCTTCATTACGCCGTTTCCTCAAGCGGTTAATTGTGTTTTATTTCTAGAATAAATAGTTACTACAGCTTAGTAAAGACTTGCTACTTGTTTCCTTCGAAAGCAAATTATTTCGCTAAGACATTAAAATTCAAAGCAATTGTCCTGGAATTAGGTAGGTAAGTATAACATACTTTCTATAGACTACACCTCGGAGATGGTTTTTCTTTTAACAGCCTTTGTTGTCCCACTGCAGGGCAAAGGCCTCCCTTTTCTTCTTCCACTTTATTCGGTCGTGTGCTAAGGTGGCCCAGTCTTCTGAACGCAAGCAGCTCGTCATGTCACCGTCGTCTGGGTCTGCCGCGATGACGCCGTATATTTTGTGGGACCCAGTCGGTGCAATGATGGTTATATACATATGTATAAATATAATCACCAGAAACAGTGCCTGCCCCCACATGACACTGGATTAATCGTCCGTTAAAAATGCAGAGGCCAATCATCACCAGCCGGTAGACGTCCACTGTTGAACAAAGGCCTCCTCCTTAGAACACCACAATGAACGACAGCTTGCCAATTGCATCCACCGGTTGCCCGCAATTCTGACGATATCGTCATTCCACCTGGTGGGAGGCCTGCCAACGCTGCGTGTTCCGGTTCGTGTAGTGTATGAGGAATGTGATGCTTGTGAATGAACAAAAGAAGTATGCCAGGATCGTAGCAAATGGAAATCCTATAATAATACCTAAGAAAAACAAGGTACCTACGAAACAAGTTCTCGCATTCGCACAACATGTCAGCTGCTACTTCATTGGAATACCAAACCACTTAGTTCACATAAGTTTGTATCTATAATTAGTTTACTATTCCCTTAATGGCATTAAGTTTATAAGCGTAACAATATCCAAACTAACTTGATATCAACACAGTCAGTTTCAATCTAATATCAAGTTTCAACAATAATATAAACAAGTCGAGAAGTTCATATGCCTATTAAATTCAGTAATAATATAATTATTATAAACAACACCTGGCATAATTACGCTGTACCGTGTAAGCAACTTTGACGTTTGCCAGACCAATTTAGAAACACCTAGTCCTTCAAAATCGTACCTATGACTTTTATAAAATATTTTAGTATCTTGGTACGGTTAGCAACGTAAGTAGCTTAACATAAAAAAAACCTTATGTCAAATAAATATAATTAATAGAAAAAACAAACAACAATTCGAGTTATCAATAGGATTTATTTGGCACAATAAACATTACAATATATACTAATTATTATTATTATTTTACAACTATTTACAGTTTAATTCTAATACAAAATAAAAACTATAAATATATTATATAGTTTTTTAGTTGTAAAATAGATCATCATTTGGACGTTTCTATTATTTGAAACAATAACTCGATATAATATTTATATATAAGATATCTGAGAATATTTAGGTATGACTTTTTACTGTAATAATTATTCTTCAAAGAATGCTGTGTTTAAAAAATTACATATTCAACTACTAAAGTTGCCGACTGTACCTAAAGAGTATGTGTACAAGTAGGTATTTATACATTAAAACAATACATCTTTAGTTTTAATAATAAGCTAACGCTATGTGGTCCTAGTTGCCTAGCAATCAAGCTTGTGATAGAAAAGCTCCCATCACTTTTAAATTTTACACAATCACCATAGCAACACATGTTGGGCAATCTACATAATTAATTATACACACAAATATACACAACTTGTCAATTTTCAGCCATCAGCTAACATCTTCTTTACCTATAGCAACAAAGCACTTAAACGGATGTATAAGAATACTCGTAAGCAATTTATTTTCTGTAGCGCCCTCTATTCTGACGATGATAAAATATAGCCGTTCGTTCCGCGGACACAAGTTTACTCTTAGCAAACTTTCCCGTTGTCCCTTTGAAACATGATTAAACGAAAAAAAACATTAATAATGGCGGTACTTTACCTGTAAGAATTCCGAGAAAAAGTACCATCTTAAGTACCAGTAATTTTCAAATTAAAGTGATATCCTGTTTAATGAATAAAAGCTTGTGTAACTAATGTATAGCGAGTCCTTTGATAAAGCTTTTGGCCCTAGGTTTACATATCACGTTACATCTTCTATAGGACGGATTAGTTTGGATAATATATAGACACATCTACACAGACATACACCTAAACTCTGGGGTCCTCAAGTTGAACTCTAAGGTTTTTTAACAATCAAACCTGTTACAACTACTTTTTGAAACTCCGCCCCTCCGTCTTTCTCCTGTATCGCGGGTGTGTTTCTGAGACATGAAATAAGTATCACAATCACACTAATTTTAGTCCCGTGCGGGAATTAAAACAGTTAGCGCAGCAGTCCACTGCGCCTATCATGCCGTCTAAACTGCCTTGTAAAGTTAAAACATGGTTTTATAATATAGAAGGTAGTTCATTTTCAGTTGCTTTTTTCGAGTGTTGAGCCAAGGAGAGCACGGCACACAGTGGGATGCGGCGCTCTGTGACGTCAGCGACCGTGACCCAGTCAGCTCTACCCCTAACAAGGTACATTTTACGCACGTGCGTCGATTGATGTTGAGTGTTGCATATTTTCTTCCTAGATAATGTGGAAATGTATTTTATGGACAATTGAAAGAGTAGGTACATCGCTTATTTATTTATTTTTGACTCTGCAATACGATCCCTCTCACCAAAACATTTACATATAAATTTCGAATAAATATTTGAATCTAACAAATAGTTTTTTTACAAATTAGTAGAATCGTTTTCGCACCAATAAAAATTTATATTAGCTTACACGCCAGCGTACTTTTAAAATTAGAATCAGTGATGCAACATTTTTCCATGTTGACGTAAACTTTTTTATTTTACTATACAATAAGTTATACAAAAAGTCGATTAAAACTCACGAAAGTTTGAAGTCAACAGTAGGGTTTGCGGCCGCAGCCTCTTTATGAATATAGGTCAAGGATACATTGTAGACATTTTACAACCCCTAATGCCTTCGTAAACCAAAAAAACTATTATTACGTTAAGTGAAATTGCATAATAGGTGGTGGTGCCAGTGTAAACTTTGTGTCTGTTAGGTCCAAACCATAGATAAACACAAACTCTCATCCATAGTATAGTATGTTTATACTTTTTTCCCGACCATCTTTGGAAACATAAGTACCATGAACTTGCATGGTTGGTGACGTGGTCGCAAGCATAATTTAATTACGTATTAATTAAAGGTTTTCTATTGCAGAGAAACCCATAACTGACGAACTTTCGCTTACTTTAGGAAATACAGGCGTAAAGTTATAAGAAAGCGATTCATCAGCAACAAGTACTTACCACCTAATCCATGCCTTTCTCTATGGGAATTACGCAAGATTTTTATATAAGTAGGTCCGTACCGTACCTACCCTCTATATTGACAAAACCCTCAGCTGCGATGGATACGCCAGTTATTTCCCGTCCAATTAAATTTTGAGTATCGGAGCGTAAAAATAAAACAATATTGACAAACCGATCGGTTGGTAAACATACAACAATGTAACACAATTTGCGAGAAACTATTTTTTTATTTTGTAGCTTTTAAATAAATATTGTTTGTTTTAAAGTCACTGTAAAATAAAAAGATTTCAATCAGTTGTTGTTTTTATGTGATATCTTTGCCGTTTGTTAACTTAATTTTTGTTTTAAATACTAGACAACAACACGGCCGACGTATCTTGGCGGTCCTGAAGTTAGTCGTTTAGCTGCGCAATGGATATTTTAGGAACAAAATTGTCTACTGCGCAGCTAATCGGCTAACTTCAGGACTGCCAAATAAGTCGGCCGTATTGTATTTACTTTTAATATACCTAGTCCCGTACACCGGGTCCCGTAGGCCACTTCTAGCCATTAAAATTATTATTTTAACAAAACATTCGTCGAAAAATTATAAAGAATGACCGTGCTGTACAGTTTATTCCCAGCTGATACGTTGTTTTTATTATTAACTATATTCAGTCCACGACTCCGTCCGCGTGGATTTCGAATGTATTATAGCCTATAGCCTTCCTCGATAAATGGGCTATCTAACACTGAAAGAATTTTTCAAATCGGACCAGTAGTTCCTGAGATTAGCGCGTTCATGCAAACAAACAAACAAACTCTTCAGCTTTATAATATATAAAAAAATATATAAGTATAGATTTAATAACTTCAAGTGCATCTGATCTTCAAAAATGTATATTACAAAGTATCTATAAATACTACATAAATAGTATAACAAAACGTACCAAGCGTTGAAGTCTCTCACAAAATCCTCTTATTTCTCTCAGACTTAGAACTGCATTACACGGGCGTAAGCTGCGTCCATGTTTGACGTTAGAATATATGCTGCCGGATTACGGAGCTCGGAAGCACATTGTACTTGATTGTACAGGCTGTAGTTATAAGTGTTTTGTTCACCACTATACCTAAACAGGTGCCAATTATTACTAGCGTTCAATTTCAAACAAATTCTGTTATACTTTACCTTCGACTACCCAGACATTAAGTTAAATAGAAGTACGTAGGTAACTATATAGTAGTACCTAATATCCTTGATAAATAGACTAGCAGATACCTACTCTTTCATCCATGCTAATGCGCAGATATATCGTGTAGTAAAATTAGTAATAGAGTACCCTTTTTTGAGTGAGCAAAGTAAAATGCGTATCCCCCGCCGCAGGGAGACGACAGGGGTATGTGACTCTCCCCCGAATAAGGTCCACACGCTACACTAAAGACCCAAGACCTCACAATGCGCTGCACTTTTGATGGCAGGAAGGCGGGATTGCCGCCGCATTCTACAGACAAAGTAGTAGAGTACCTACCTCCTAAAAATTAGAAACTTTTTCCAAAGGTAGAGGTTTCTACTGCGGTCAACAAGTTGGCCATGGCATAGACAGAAAACTATTATGTCAAAGACGTCTTGAGAATATATTTACATTCTTGAACATTTTATAGATTTTGATAAAGTTTTAATTTTGATTTATATTTATTTTTATTACTTTGTGCTTATTACGATGAATACAACAACATCATTGAGATCAGTGAAATCTGTGAAATCTGTTCGATCGATGAAATCGGATAAATCCAGTCGCGGCGCGTCTGACGAAGGCGAATTGGACTTTCAGGAGTACATACTTGTGGCGTGCAAACGATTCAATTGCCCAATTCCTATCAGTGTCGATAAAGATTTTGTACGAGGTAAGGATATTGGAATAATCCTAAATGCCGTTGAGACGGGCACACAAGAAGAGACCTGTAGGTTCCCAGCAGTGAGCAACATTTATGTGTGAAGGATATTTATTTTTCAAATATATTTAAGCTTTTGAATCGAGACACAAGTACCTACTTACCCACAAATGTAGTTGTTGTGCCTGTTGACAACATTTACGAGAGATTTGCCCTTGGACAGTTAGCTTTGCTATTAATTCGCCAATCTTTAATCGGCGGTAAAACTATGAGCCAATCATAAATTACGATAAATTCACTTTTTTACAACAGAAATTTCCTTTACCAATACCATTTATTTTTCAGAGCGTTCAAAATTAATTAAGGGGCGTGAAGGCACGGCAAGGTCTAGACGAATAAATGTTCCTCGCCCAGATTCATCAAATTCCTCTGATTTCACAACCAAAGAAAAACTGAATCTACTTGCAACTCGCAATGAAAACAATATATTAGTCACCACATTTCACGACAGTTTAAACCGTTTGGTGGAGATATTGATAGCCAACTTCAAGGCTCAACCCATCCCGAGAGTAACAATTCAACTCATAGGGTTAATCCTTCCCAAATATCCTCAGTTAAACAGATTTACGATAAGAAATTGTCGCATCGACTTTTATACCGTATACGAACTTAGTAGAGCCCTTCCATATTCCACTATTACCGAAATCTGCCTGGACGACTCTCCACTGTATGACGGAAATTACGACACAGTTCTAAGTCAATCATCGAGTCTCAAGCATTTGTCACTATGCAGATGTCGCATTAACGATGTTATATGTGAAAGAATAAGTTCTAGGTTGTGTTATACGGAGCCGGCAGAAGAGAATTTGCTCACTTTAAACCTAACCACGAACCAAATAACAGACCTTGGAGCTAAACATCTAGCAGAGGCTCTACGAAGTAACAGACATTTACGTTATTTGAATTTATCTGATAATAACCTCACTGACGAAGGTGCAAAACATGTATTAGACGTAATCGTTGAATTTCCTTTGACTCCAGAAGAAACAATAGATAAACGACGCCGGTATATGCTATACCTGAAAAAAAAACGCGCATTATACCTTGAATGTTTAGTCAAACTTGGTCAATCGCCCGTAGAGCACGCTATGAGAAAACACTGCGCTATAATACCGAAGAAGGCTTCGGTTGTTAAAAGTAAGGGTAGTATAAAGAGAGAGAGAGCTAAAAGCCACAATTTTTCTACTTTTTCCAACGAAGATAATATATCGCTGAAGGCAGAAATGATGGCCGATGACTTGATGGGACCTTTCGTGGACCCTTTTTGTTCAGCTAATGTGAGGATAGAAGATGGTCTTACATTCTGTATCGGAAATTTAGCGCTATGTTACTTGAACTTAGCTTATAACAACTTGACGTTCGCAAGCCTTAAAAAGTTGATAGCAGTGCTGGAGTACCAGCATGATTTCCGAAGATACAGCATGAATGGTCTTACTAAAGTGGTGTTAGATGGTAATTACATTCCAGTTCATTGTAGAGAGTTGACTATATTGAACCATATGTTGAGCAAACAAATTGCATATAATTCTAAGCAAACTGATAGGGGCTTTATGTCAAGAAAATCGGTCGTAAGTAAAAACAACCCGCTGTTTAAAGCGGTGTAGCGAATAGAACTTTCTTACAGTGACCTCGTATTCTTGTTTAGATGTTAATTTTATATAGCTTTTAGTTTCATGCACATTTTTGTATAATAAATAATTAAATATTACACAGATACCAATTGTATTATTTTAAAACAGCTACGATGTTACCTATTATTTCAATAGAAAAAAGACTGCCTATTTCTTCAAGTGGTTGATAAGCGTGACTGCCGAGTATGAGCATCTGGGTTGGAATCCCAAGTCGGGCAGTGTTATTGGGTTTTTCCATTGGGTAATTCTCAGTAGCAGCACAGTCTGGATTTGTGCCCAATTGTGGCAATAGGCTCACCCCCTACTAGATTGATATTTAAAAACAACTGGTGAAATGTGGGTATACTAATGTGCACCACTGCCTATCCCTTCGGAAATACAGGTATGATGTCGTTTTACGTTTTTTTATATTCTCCTTTCATAGCAAGCCTAAAAGACCTCAAATCCGAACAAATTTTCTTAATATTCGATTAATAGACATAAATTACACAGTGCATTTACAGTCATCAAATCATTAGCATGTAATAGAAAAAAAAAACATTTTCAAATTGCATAATTATACTATCTATTAAAATATTTTACACTATACAATGGACTACTAAGCTAGGCCTTCCCTTTTCTTCCATTCACTCTTGAGTTGTGCCATTTTTTTCTTCTTATATTCTGACTTTTTAAATTTATTACTTTCTAGACGCTTCTTTTGGGCTGCTATACTCTCGTCACCATTCATTTCACTGTCTAACTTCGCGATCAACATCTCGCGCGCCTTTGATCTATTTTCATCTTGGCATCTACTTGTATGGCATTTTACCACTGTTCCTGGAATGTACAACAAAAAATTTGTTTTAAAAATACTCTTTGTTTTGCTTTTAAAATCAGGGCTGTCTCACATATTTATTTATAGGGGTCTCACATATTCATTTATTCTCACAGTGCAACTGCTGTGTAAGATCCTAGATTTCATTCCTGGGTAGCAAAATGGTATTGGGTTTTTTTCCGTTAGGTATGGTACAGCCCGAAGTCTGGATTTGTGACTGGTTAATGGCAACATGCTTGCCCTATTAGATTGGGACCTATAACATAACTAGGGAATTATAGGAATACTGGTAGTCCCCTTAGCCTAGCCTTTTGGACAACTAATGTGACATATTTATAATGTTTTCTCCATTACCTTCTTCCTCACAGATTTATGGGGTAAATAGGTGTATACACAGGTGTGAAAATACTTATTTACCCCTTAAATCTGTAGTTTAGTCATGATAATATACTATACAATAGCTGACTTTCACATTTATGAGTTAAATAAGGATTCTATAAGTAAAATATACCTGTGGGAATATGTGTTAGGACAACACAATTGGCATTTTTGTTCACAGCTGACCCTCCCGGCCCTCCACCTCTCACGAACTGTTCAGACAAGTCACCTTCATTTATCTTAGGTACTTTAGAGTAATCGATTGTGTGTTTGAGTGCTATACACATGCGGTTTATTACCACGGCATGTATACGACACACTGGGCCGAGCAACATCTTAGACAACAGATCCGCGGCGCAGCAATGCTTCCCCTTTCTGTAATTTTAAAATAAATTATGAGCACCAATGAGAAAATTTATTACTGTATTGAACTGGAAATTGGAGGCAAGTTTGGTAAATTCATGACAATTTTAAATTGTTTATACTCTGTAGAGTTATGCTCGATTTTAGTACAAGTATATGAATTAGTAATCGTCTCAACTGACTGCCTAATAATCTCATGTCAGTCAGTGGAATATTTTGAAAACAAAAATTATGGGACAGGGCCAAGTCACTTAAGGAAGTCCTCCTCAATGTTTTAGAACATGCGAATACTTAAATTCCTAAGGTTATAGAAGTTATATAAAACTAGAGTCAAGATATTACCTGATACGCAAAAGTTATATCTTCGATTTTAGTCAAAGATTTGTTGTTTCTAAATTCGGTTGCAACTCTCCGTCTAAAGTACGCCGGATCTGTCAATGTCAGCGACTTTGAATACAATATAAGATGTTTGTAAAGCTTGAGGATCTCTGTTCTCGTAACTTGCATGTTAATTATGTTTTACAGCTATAAAGCAGTGTACATTAATTAAAAATATTAACTTCTTAAACCCTAATTTATTTAACCTATAAAAGTTGACTGAAGACAGAATGTAAATAATTATTTATGTTGCCATTGCCAAAAAATTAAAGTCATCATCAGCCGGAAGACGTCTACTGTAAAATTAAAGTATTTACTAGTTTTACTACTAATAACTTGAAGTAAAATAAATATAAGCATTAACTTAAAACATGACTTAACTAACCAGCTGCTCTAAAATAATTCTGATTTAATTCGTCCAAAATATAGTTTAAATTTAAGTATTGGTCATACTAGAATTTGTAAAATGTAAAGAACCGAAGTGTCAATTTTACAAAGTTTTCCTCAGTGTTTTGATTAAATTGCTTATTGTGCTGCAAGTTATTTAAACAAACAAGATGCAGTCGGACTATCGAAGTCATGGAGTTGATGCCGATTCTATCATTGGTAATAGCGACACAATGAATATGGACATGATGGCAGAGATTGAGAAAGAACTACAGGATAATCCGTACGACATGACATCTCTCGTATTTCTCTTATACGATGTACCAGATACCGCCCTGCAACGATTAATTGTGTACCAGCGTGTCTCGAACGATGCTAGCACCGCTATAAATCTTAATATGTTACACGAGTGGTTTCGACATGCCAAACACAAGCCTGACTGGAAACATGAATTCGTGGAGGCTCTCCTCGTCTGCCAACTATTCGGTATAGTTAGGAAACTAGGGTTCCACATACCCTCGGCCCGTAGACATTATCAGTCTGACAACATTAATGTAAAAATGTATCTCAGTCCTATGAAAAAAGCACTGTACAAATTGTGTGAAAATATAAATTCTGACAACCTGTTAAAGTTGAAAAAAACTCTTTTAACATATGATATTGATACCACAGAATATGACTCATGTGAACTCATTTTCCTGAAGCTCATGTGTGATAAATTCATAACGATTGACCAAATCCAATATGATAAGAAGGTACTAGGGTATAAAGTCAGCATAGACAAGCTACTGAAAATTATTGAAAATTTCCCTGGATTAAGAAAATTTGTATTAGAAATGAATATATTGCAACAGTCAATTAATGATGAACATAGCCCAGTGCAACCTGTGACTACGAGCACTCCGTTGGCACCTGTAAAGGCAGATGAATCAAGCCATGACAAGGATGAACAGAATTATTACAACATGGATTTTGATGATGTTTTTAAAATGCTTGGTGAATTACACTTGGATGAAATGTCACCTGAAACATTAAAATCTGATCGCAATAAACTGGGAAGTGACAGCTATGCAATTAAGAGTAAAAAGAGAATTGGTGTCTGTGTCATTATAAATCAAGAAAATTTTTACCCTTCTAAAAATAGTATAGAACTGAGTGGTCAAAAAACTTCTTCACTAGACAAAAGAATAGGATCTGAAAAGGATAAGATAGTCTTAGAAAGAACAATGACTGCATTAAATTTTTCTGTGTTTAGTGCAACAGATTTAGATCACAAAACAATGATGAAATATATCAAAGATGTTATAAAATACAAAGTTTGCAAAGAGGACAGCATATTTATGTTGTGCATATTGTCTCATGGGGTGAAGGGCCACGTGTACGCAGCTGATTCAGTCAAAGTTAAAATGGATGACATTCAGGATATGTTAGACTCTGATGATGCTGTAAACATTCATGACAAGCCCAAACTGCTGATTGTTCAAGCTTGCCAGGTTGATGAAACTTCAGATCCTGTTTTAGTTGCCGATAACCCAAATTATACTTGTAATTTAAAGAGATCTAATTTCCTTATTTACTATGCAACAGCACCAGATTTAGAAGCTTACAGAAGTGAGAAAAAGGGCTCAATATTTATACAAATATTATGCAGAACAATACGTAAGTTCGCCAATGTGGAGCATGTCTTTGATATTTTCACCAAAGTTAATGACAATGTCATATTACTTTGTACAAAGGTAGGGTACACCCAAGTACCTATATTTCAGTCTACATTGAGGAAAAAGTTGTATTTACAAATCCCTCAATAAAGGAACATTAATTTGTAATGAATTATGATCTATGAAAAAAATGGTTACTAACAGTGTGTAGCAAAAAGTTATATTATCACTATTGTTCTAAAAAAAATGAAAATGTGTAATAATTAGATATATGTGACATGATGACAATTCTAAGTGAAGGAATAGTTTCAATCACTAAGTCAATGAATTTTATATATTGTGGGTCTAAATATTATATATTATTAGTTTATAGATATTCTATATTTAGGTGCCAATCTGTTTATCATTTTGTAGATAATAAAGTGCAATTACAGGGTTATTGCCCATTAATAATTTTAGGATTATTTGGACTATATTAAAATGGGATAAAAAAAATAATTAAAATGTTGATATGATAGTCCTATGGTATTTTAAGATATTTTCATATTGTTTATACATCATTAAATGCTGTATTAATTTATAGTTAGTCTTTTAATAATTACTTGCAAATAACCTTTACCTGTGGAGAAATAAAAGAACCAAAAACTAAGCAATATTTTCTATATTTATGGCTACATCAGTTTTTGATAAGTCTAAAACTGCAGCTTCTAACTTCTGCCGCTCTTCATCTGTTTGTAATTTTGACCACATTGAATCTAAATAAGCTCTCTGGTGTTTCTGTATAAACTTAAAACTATGTTTGAGTGTTGCCCCAACATGTAGAGTATTTAATTTTACATCTAATTTACCAATTTTTGTTACAAAAGGTAAACTGCTAGTAACAAATCTATGAGGTCCATGTCTTGATCTTATTATCGCTATTCTTGTATTTTCATTACAGTATTTTGTTAAAAATCCGTTCGTTACAGCGGCTACACCGAAGTCACCGTGTAGTTGTTGAATTTTGCTCAATAAAGTTTCGTGAAATATTTTTGGCTTTAGTTCTAAAGGTTTATCTTCCGCTACTATGGGACAGATTATTTCAACGGTAATGTATCTGGAAATAAAGTATGTCACTAATATTATACCAAAAACATAGGTTTAGGTTAGCCTGTGCTTGCTAAAACGCAAAAAAATCATGTGTTTAAAAAATACCTGTTTTTAAAGCGGACCATTTTAATTATTACTGTTAGTGAATTTGATCACCTAATTACTACTTTGTCAAGTGAATAATAAGTACCAATAATAAATATTTAGTAATTATTATGATTTATATTGAAAAAGTCATAACAAGCTTATGTCAATGGCATGTATGTTTTTTTATAAATGTAAAAGATTTTCAAATACCTGCCTTTTGTGCTTGCCTACTGATCTACCACTGACAGAATAATTTATTTGTCTATGATTTTACGTAGATTTTTGTTATATTTTTCTTGAAGCTTCATTAAAATACGTCCAATATTTTTTTCATGTTAGGGCGTCAGTTCTCTAGAAGCAACTAACATCAAACATCGATCCATTATCACAAAGTTTCACGTTCAGAATATTGCCATAAATGAACGTTAATAACTATTTAAATTTACTCATTAATAACTTTTAAAAGTTTAAAATTACCACAGAAAATGCAGGGAATAATACTTTCTTTCTCAATTTGACATTGACACTTAAGTGACTAGTGACGTTTCGGTAGCGGTAAAGTTAAATTAATGAAAAAAAATTCAACATTTAAGTATAAAAATAATTAATTAAAGTATAAATCTTCTGAATAGTTATAATATTCGTATTTAGCCAAATTCTTTAAATAAAATGAATTCGATATTTTGTTTGATTCCTTGTGCCATTGCTATGAGAAACAATATTATGATTGGTGTAATAAGAAAGTTCATAGGACGGCAAGGTTATCTCATGAGTCTTGGTTACATTACTTGATTATCTTATGTTAATAATATCAAGGCCGTTTGATCAATTTGTTTTTGTCATCCTATTACATTCATAAAACTAATATTCACGCAGTTATTGCATTGTCTTGGGTAAGTAATGCATTTCTCGTTAATTGTCGTTTTTTTACGATTAAAACTAGTTTTACACATCAATTGTATACTATACATTATATATAAAGAACTTTATCAGCTTACACTGTATCAAAACATTTTTTTGTTTATCTCTCAGACTTGCTAGAGAAATTGGATACTTTCAAATGGCTGCAGAGGTTTATTTTATTGGGGTCGATGTGGGCTCAGGAAGCGTTCGGGCGGCCCTCGTAGATGACAAGGGTCATGTGTTGAACTCATCTGTTAAGGAAATCCAGACTTGGAAGCCACAAGTTGATTACTATGAACAATCCTCAAGGGATATTTGGGAATGCTGTGTGTATGTAATTAAAGTAAGTTGTTGTTGTTATAAAGAAATGTATACTAGTAGATATAGATACCATACATATGTTAATACTTCATAATTTGTTTTCAGAATGTTGTAGCTAACATAAATCCAGCTAGTATAAAAGGTATTGGTTTTGATGCTACTTGCTCATTAGTGGCGTTAGACAAGAATGGTAACCCTACATCGGTCAGCACAAACAACAATGATCAAAACATCATCATGTGGATGGATCACCGTGCAGGAGACGAAGCAGACTTTATAAACAAAACCAACCATGACATACTAAAATATGTTGGTGGAAAAGTGAGCCTAGAAATGGAAATGCCTAAACTAATCTGGCTAAAAAAACATCTCCCACAAAAATGGAATGAGTATGGATATTTCTTCGACTTGCCGGATTTTCTTACTTGGAAAGCAACAGGCTCATCAAGCCGCTCACTGTGTTCATTAGTTTGTAAATGGAATTATGAGTGCTCTTTCGAAGGCAAACAGGGTTGGAATTTGATCTTCTTACGTGATATTGGATTAGATGACTTGGCAGAAGATGACTTTAAGAAGATCGGCAATAAGGTCTTAATGCCAGGGGAGGTCTGTGGCGGTTTGACCGTTGAAGTTGCAAACACTCTGGGTCTGAGACCTGGTACTCCCGTTGCTACGTCTATTATAGATGCCCATGCTGGAGGTCTAGGCATGATAGGTACATGTGGTGAAGGAATAGATCAACAAATGTCTTCACGTCTTGGTTTAATATGTGGAACATCAACATGTCATATGGCTGTAAATCAAAAGCCTGTGCTAGTGCAAGGTGTGTGGGGACCATATTACAGTGCAATGGTTCCAAGTATGTGGTTAAACGAGGCTGGGCAAAGCGCATCAGGGATGTTGTTAGATCACATAATATCTAGCCATCCTGCCGGAGCTGAATTTCTTAAGACAATGTCTTCTGGAGAGTAAGTTTTAAAAAAGCAGTTAAGTCCAAATTCAAGGTATATATATATATATATGCAATTCTATTTACATTTTTTCTTATTCAATTTCAGTGTCCGCAACCACTTAAGAGAACTACTCTCAAATATGGCTAAGTTAGAAGGCTATAACGACGTTAGCTTTTTAACGAAGGATGTGCATGTATGGCCCGACTTCCATGGCAACCGGTCGCCGCTAGCCGACCCTTCAATGAGAGGCATGATCAGTGGGCTATCAATAAATAACACTGCAGCTAATCTTGCGGTGCTATACCTCGCCACATTACAGGCTTTGTCGGTAAATATTTCACCTTGAATACCTTATCAGCAACATGTAATAAATGAACAGCGAAACAATCAACGTAATGCTTATAATACCCGTTATCTATATTGTTTTACCGTTGTTTCTAATTTATTATTTTCATTCTTATGCTGGGTGAATAAAGACAGTCCCTACTGAAATGCGCAATAGCGTAGAATTTGTACCCTACCATCTATTTGATTGAACCCCTCTATAATTTCATACGCACAGCATACTGAAATGGGCGGTAGCGTAGAAATTCAACTTTACCGCCGCGCCGATATGTTTTTGAAATGGTATGAATATAAAGAAAATATTTTATTAAATATAATAATAAGATTAATTATCTAGCTTATCTTGATTGGAAAAATTATATGTAAGTATAATGTGCCTTTTTTCACTTATGTAATAAAAATTTGGTTTTCTACTCCTACGGTAGAAGTAAAATTCAAATGGGCGCGCCCATTTGAATTTTGCCGGTAGCGTATAATTTCCACCCTCCCGCCCATATGCATTTTACTTATATACAAATTAAAAATACTTTTATAACATTTTTTAAAACCATTTCAAAAATACAGTACACCTTTTTTGTAAAGCATGGTGGATACTATGGTGACCGTGCGATTGCACTGCGCAAGAACTCAGATTTTATTTTGTCCTTTCATTTTCAGTATGGTACGCGACATATTATTGATGCATTAGTACTATCTGGATACGAGCCATTTAAATCGATGTTAATTTGCGGTGGGATAACGAAGGACCCGCTGTTCGTCCAAATACAAGCTGATGCTGTGGGTCTGCCAATACTAAAACCTCACGAGAAGGACTCCGTTTTAGTAGGGTCTGCAATACTGGGAGCCTGCGCTTCTCAATACTTTACCAATGTACAAGAAGCTATCGAGAAAATGGGTGGAAAAGCCGATGTCATACGACCTAATTTGAACACGAAAGCGTACCATGATAAAAAGTATAGAGTATTTCTAAGAATGTTTCAAGATCAGTTAAAATACAAAACCATAATGTCTTCAAATCTTTAAGCCGATATAATACTACCTACATTATTGCACATTCCTTTACAAATTGGATTTCAGGGTGATTTTTATGTAGAAATAGAACCTAATATACTAATGTTAGTTTTATTTACCTTCTACCTTTCGACTACTTTTAAATTGATATCGCTCACTATATTATGGCCAGACAAATGTATTCAGTCTCTAAGGCTATTTTTATGTATATGGTGAAGCCTGTCCAAGAAATTTACCAGTCAATTAATCCTTAACAGATCCTTATATTAAATAATTAGATTCGACTTAAAAATATAGAACGATTTTCAGTGGGCAAGATCTATTATTATTTAATTGCAGCCCTAGTCAATGGCTAGGAAAACAAATTATATATTATATTTTAATCCATGATTATATTTACATGCCCTAACATTTTAATAGCGTTAAGCTAGCAATATCTGTGCCAGCCTAGCGTACGGCTCTACGCTCTAACTATAACCGAAACTGATTACTTATCAGCTTTTAGTTTGATTTGGCCGAAACCGGAACTGATTTGAACATTTTTTGAAAATAGTATTTATTTCGCCAAATTGTATGTGACATGCGCCCACATTCCACATAAAAACGTGATACGGGAATACTTGTATGTAAAATATGGCAGAACAGGAGTATTGATAAAATAAATACGAAGGACAAAATAGTTTGAAATCGAATCCAAAACTCACTATAAATAGTGTGACTGCAGGAACAGTTGTATGTACGAAATACGAATGTGGCCTAATATTTTACTCCTTAAAATAGTTATATAGATATATCAGCAGTATTTTAAAGCATATTTTGTTGGTTTTGTTAGATGTATTTTAAAATATTTTTTATCAACTAATTCCAATCAACTAAATGCAGTCAAAATCTAACGGATCTGTCACATCACTAGTGCCTGCCTACTCGGACGAAGACGTGCGAGACGAGTAGGTTGGCAATATTTCGGGCGGAGCTTGGCGTTTCTAGTTTGTTTTCTTCTGCTTATATTAGCAAAATGATATCTATTATAGATTATTATAAACTCAAGATTTCTCAGTTAATTGAGTATTGCAATTAAACAACAATTCCTAAGAGTGTCAATATTGACAAGCAGGTATGCGTATAATCCAGTCAAAATAAAAAGAACACGGTTATCCTTGATTGAGCTATACCTTGAACTCCTTTCTAATTTGGCTGGGTTATATTGATCAATAGTTTTCGTAATAAGACTACATAGGTACTTAATTTTTTGAGATTTGTGGATTTCACTTTTCCCATATTTTTAGGTCAAAATGTCTAAACGTACAGCAGACGACGGCGGCAATGGCAGCAGCCAGCCGCCGATCAAGAAAGTTCACTTTGAACCTCATCTTATTGGCCCTGTGTCCACTTTAGAAGAAATGGACATAAAAGTACTTCAGTTTCAAAATAAAAAGTTAGCCCAGGTACTGTATGTGATGTTTATAGTTTAACTTGTTGCTTATTGTATATTGTTATTACTGTAAGTTATTTTGTAGCCTATGTGAATAAGAAACATGTCATGATCAGCTGTTGATCAACACTTACTACACAGCATTTATGTACAATGACAACAATGTTAGTTGAATGTTTTCAACCATTGAAGGGGTATATGCTTATGAGTGTGATGTTATCCTTGTTATGACAGCATTATGGGTTATTTTAGAACTCATTGTTTAGTTTCTTTTGTGTTCATAGTTCATGGGACAACCATGACTAGTATATAATTATGAATTATAAGATTCACTGGATACCATATGTCATATTATTCACTATTGACGAGGAAATATTGTAATAATACTTAAAAATATGCAGCGAGTCTAGTTTGGAAGTATAATTTTAATAAGCCCACATTATAGTAATACTCTTTAATCAACTTGCTATAACTGTTGAATAATATCCTATTCAAGTATATAAGATTATCTGAGGCTTGAACAAAAAGCAAAAACAGTAGTATTTTACAACATTTCTTGGCTTCATTCTGTCGGTAACATTTGTTACGATAAAACAAGTATATTATTGCTTAATAATGTTTTAATTATACGGTTTGTTCTTGTGAAAGGTGAACTAGATGTCTTCCAACTGGTTCTTCTATACAAACCAACACAATTGCTTATACTGTTAACATAATTTACGGTTACTTTCTCTTGCAGAGAATAGAACAACGTCATAGATGTGAGGCAGAGCTTCGTGCTAGAATTGAACAGCTGGAGAAGAGACAGACACAAGATGATGCTGTACTATGTGTCGTCAACCGGTATTGGAATCTACTCAATGAAGATATCAGGGTCCTCCTGCAACGGTTTGACGCTGAGACAGCTGATGAATCCGAAAACAAAAGTAAGTAAATCCTTAAGATACAATTATACATATTTTTGTGTACATTCTGTTCTATCTAATTACTAGCTGTGACTCTCGTGTTTCCAGCAAACATTTTTCAGGATAAAAAGTAGTATATGTGTTAGTCCAGGGTGTCAGCTACCTCCATATGTAGTTTCTTCAAAATCGATCTAGACGTTTGAGTGTGAAGAGGTAACAGACTTACAGACACACTCACAAACTTTCGCCATTATAATATTAGTGTCATTATATAGATAGGGCTGAAGAGAAACAATTACAAAGCCATAGAATGTTAATAGATATTCCTGTGTTTAATGAGATTAGATCTTAAGTTAATTTCTCTTAGTCTGGGGATTTGTTATTCATTCATGTTTATAAAATACCTGTGAGGCAAGAGAAGTACCTAGTATGGCAATGGTTTTATGTATCACACATATATAATTTATCATAATGATATTCTAGGCAGTCTCCTCCATTTATATACTAATACCTTGAGCAAATCTCGAGCTCCACAGATGCACAGACAGGATTAGTAAATAAATACCTAATGACCTATTGTTAGTGTTCAGACTGGGTTAAGGTCACTCTGTCATCTCTATTGTGAGTTACTGAGAATGAATGAACCTGGCATTCACTTTAATATAATACTGTCTGCCATCAGATGTATTATTTTTTTTGTTGTTATATTTATGAATGTATGATGGCCAGACTATTTGTTATCATAATCAATTGGGTGTACTTTTGTGTGATACTATAATTTATACCTAACAGGTTTTAATAATTAAAGTACTTAAGCAGATGGTTTGACATTGCTGTAGCATGTCACAGTTATCATACCCTAAACGACATTTCTAGTTTCTTAGCTTTGAGTTGTAAAGAATGAAATGGTTCATTATAGTCTAGGAAATACACATAAGTATCTAAAGTCACACCTGTTTCCCAGAGGTATAGGCAGAGACCATGGATTGCCATTTGCTTTCCTACCATAATGTGTACCCATCTAGAATCATTGAGATTTTAATTCTAAAGGATGATCTATGATAACCAATCTGCCCATGAAGGGAGGTAATGTTTATCATACTTCCTACAGGACCCAAGTTCTTAGAAGTCTTAGCAACCTGCCTGCGCGACGTCTGTTAGACATAACCTTTGGAAGACAATTCAAAAGTGACCCTTATTTATATTAAAACCTTCTTTTAGATGAAAATGAAGCAACAACCTCATTCCTGATGCAGCTGTCGACATGGGACAAGGAGGAGTTGGATGCACAACTCGCGAACCGCGTTCAAGTGAGCAAGCGAGCGGTCGCCAAGGTACTGCAGGCCTTCGACCGCCTGCAGCAGCGCAATGATAAGATCTGGCGCGCTATTAAAGGCGAGCCTGAAGGTGAGCTTTGGATTGAGGCAATTTACTAATCATAATAAATATAGTGTTCATTTCAGTGTTTGGTGAATTGTTGATTTGATGACTTATGTGTTAATAAGTTAATTATTGACATCTTTTATGCTTTTTAGATCTAAAAAGTTATTTTTCTTTTACTTATGATTTGGATTTATTCCTTTGGAGAAATACAAGCAAGATAATAACGTATTTCATGTTATATTGTGAGGTTCTAGTCTGATTTATTATGTTATTTTTCAAATATTATGTCTAAAAGCAAGATAATTGCTTAGGTATTTTAACAGATTAATTTCTTCCATTCCTTTATTTACTAAATCTATTACTAATTTTATAACCATTTGCTTATCATAAGACTGGTTTGGTATAATTGCTGTTGTGGTATTATAACCGCATTTGTTTATTGTACAAATGGCATTAAATTAATAATGGAAGTAGCAATACCCTTTTAAATGCTTTGCAAAACAAGGGGTGAGAGAAACGTCTTATGACTTATAACTAATTCCTGCCTAATACTTTCTAATCTATATAAATAATCTAAACTCGTTCAGAAGCCGCTCCCGCACCGTTACTGGACGAGGTGATCCGCGCGACCAACGAGGAGGTGACGGCGGAGAACCGCCGGCTGCAGGCGCTGTGCACCACCCTGCACGAGAGCCACCACGCCATGACCCTGAGGGTCGCGCAGCTGCAGGACGCCGTCAACAGCCGGGACACGGAGAACGCGGAGCTGAAGAACCAGATCGATGACCTGCAGTACGAGTTGTTGAAGGTTTGGATGTATTCCCCTTATGTATTTAAATGTAACTTCTTGCAGTTGACTAGTTGTGTATCAGATTAATAGATGCGATTGATACAGACTTGTGGTGGATGCCATAGTTTAAGGAGGCCTATACCCAGCTGTGGGATATTGAAGGCTGTGTATGAGAATGACAAATCGAGAATTATTTCTTGTTTTTGTTTTAAAAAAACGTCGCCCCACACTAGGAATTTCTCCTGTGTCGTGAGTGCGTTTCACAAACACGAAATATCACATACACAAACACCCAGACTCGGGACAAATATCTGTGGTTCGCACAAAGTTTTGCCCCGTGCGGGAATCGAGCCCGCAACCCTTAGCGCAGCAGTCCAATCGCTTAGCCACTGCGCCAATCAGGTCGAAATTTCCTGGCTATTATATGAGATATGATTTAATTTTTTTTTTAATATTCTCCAGTGTGGATTAATATGTTTTCTGTCTGAAACCTTATAAAACGAACAGCAATATCTATACATAACCCTCTCCTTAGGTGCGATCCCGCAACGACAAGCTCGAGAACCATCTAGCGGAGGCGATCGAGAAGTTGAAGAGCTACCACCAATCGGGGGCTCCAGGCGGAGGGGGCGGGGGCGGCGCGGGTGCGGGCGGCGGGGGTCCGGGGGGAGCCGGCCTGCCCGGCGCGGTGGGAGCGCACGGGGCCGCCGCCGCCAAGCTGGAGGACGTGGCCGCCGAGCTGGAGGAGCAGCGCGAGCTGGCCAACAACCGCCTGGCCGAGCTGGACCGTCTGCACCGCCAGCACCGGGACGCGCTCAAGGAGGTCGAGAAGCTCAAGATGGACGTCAGTGTTACCAGTTTATATTATTCTCATTTCGTGGATTTTGTGTAGTTTAAATTCACAGTGATGTTACAGTCTACGCATCACATTACCATTTATTCTATATTAATTTTGGTCTGTATAGTGAAATATTAAATTGATACAAATTACACACAAAAACCTTAGTGTTATGTAAAATATTCCTTATGGAATTTAGTGCCTCGTTAGTTAGTGGTTGCTCAAACCACTGCGCATCAGATCTTGGGTTCGAAACCTGGGTCAGACAAAGTGTTACTGGGATTTTCCATTAGGTTTATGACTTTTGATAGTTAAGAGCAATACTCGCCCAATGTTTCATTGGGATCTATAAAATAATGACGAAATATGGGTGTACTTCACCTTACCATTCAGAGAACACAATATATGCATAAATAACTCTATAACTTCATAACAACTTGGTCCACAGATCCGCCAGCTGCCCGAATCAGTGATAGTGGAGACGACGGAGTACAAGTGTCTGCAGAGCCAGTTCTCGGTGCTGTACAACGAGTCCATGCAGATGAAGACGGCGCTGGACGAGACGCGGCTGCAGCTGCAGAACGCCAAGAACCTGCACATGAGGCAGATTGAGATGATGGAGGTGGGATATTGAGTACCACTTTATATGTATTGGTATTGGAAATCCGTGATCTGTGCTTACCTGTCTGGGAAATAAGCGTGACTTTATGTATGTATGATTTTTAAATACGTCGCCCCACTAGGAATTTCTCCTGTAGTGTGATGTACTTTGATGACAAATGATAGTTAATGTCCTATTCGCAACCTAAAAATTCTTGTACCATCCTGCCCATTGGCATCAGGCCTAAGGCTGTACGTAATTAAAGTGAATCTTGCTTAATAATAATAAGTCTTTATTGCAGAACATGTCCATAATTAATACACAATAATAGTTACAAAATGGTTATAATCCAACACCTTCATATACCCTTTCAATAACTTTCAGAGCGAAGAACTATCAAGGCAGAAGACCCTGCGAGCCGAGATGATACAACTAGAAGACGTGCTCGGCCAGTTAAGGAAAGAGTATGAGATGCTGCGCATTGAGTTCGAGCAGAACTTAGCTGCCAACGAACAGACAGGACCCATTAACAGGGAGATGAGGCATCTCATCACCTCGCTACAGAATCATAACCAACAGCTGAAGGGTGAGGTGCACCGGTACAAGCGGAAGTATAAGGACTCTAGTCAGGAGCTCAATAAGGTTGGTGATTGGTTTTAGTAGTCTGCGGGGCGATTCACCTAATTTTCACCTTACAACCTTTATTTACTGATACCCTTATGTGAGTAAGGCTGGGTTCATATGACCGCGAGGTACAAGATAAAGCTAAATAGTGTTTACCATCTACATGTAGACGATTGTATGTATTTGGTTAGATTTTGTACCGTTCGGTCATATGAACTTAGCGTTAAACAGTAAATAAAGTGGAAAGCACTTACAAACTATAAACGGAGGATATTTTCTTTACAAAATATTCAAAAGACTCCTTACAAAATATTTTTGTATGCATTCTACCTGAGTCGCGTATCATCTGTTAGACAATTTCACCAAGAGTAAATAAATAAAAAATAAGACGAACGTGTTGTGTGACCACTCGCATATTGCACAAAGATTTTAAAGATTCCTATTTATTTCATGTAAAACCAGCCCCCTCACCATGAACTCTTAAAGCAGGACAGTTGACGATGTGGAAGCGAAACGTAGCATTACACTGCACGTAGCAGTGTCTCGCTTTTACAACCTAAACTGTTCTACTTTAAGAATTCATGGTAGGGGGGCTAGTTACAGCAAAACTACTGTTTCGGTTTAGTCACGTGCTAAGTGCAGTTATATCAGTGACATTATGCACGCGTGATTTGAGACCGATTTGAAACTTTAAAATTACGTGAATTGCCCTGCAAATCTGATTATTCCATATTGCGGATACTGTTGAAGTCTTTTTCTTTTCTTGCTTGCCTAAAGAAGGGGTGTAAGGTACATACAAAATGCAAATATAATTCCTTAGTTTCAGTTAGTTTGTGAATGTTTCTTTATTTTGTCTTATGTGTCCGCATGATCTGTATTTATATTATTGCATCCTATATTAAATATATTAGACTGCCTCTTTGGTCTGGTGGTGACTTGAGGTCCTGGGTTCGAACCCCTGGTTGGGCAGTGTTATTAGATTTTTTATTATGTAATTGTTAGTAGCAGCAAGGGGTCAGAATTTGGGCCCAGTTGGACCTGTAACATAACTGGCGATATGTGGGTGTACTCTCTACTATCTCTGCCTGGCTTGATGTTACTTTTATGTGTTATATCTATGTTTCTGTGTAACTTGTGGAGGTTCTATACTTCAGCGTATCTTTTAAGTATTGTTAATTTTCTTTTCTACTTTTAAATGTTACATAAATTACTATGCTCTAATTTCTCTTGTCGCTAACATAGATGAAAATGATTCGCGACAGAGAGTATTTGTAATGATTATTATAATTTGCTAAAGCTAAGGTCCCCCCCTCCTCCCAGGCCCGCAAGGAGCTTGAAGCTGGCGGGCGTGCGGCGCTGGCCCCGGAGCCCGACGACAAGCCCGCGCTCAAGAAGGAGGAGCCCGACCCCGAGGTATGTGTGGGACGTACCGAGATAACTGGTACTCTGTGTGACGCGTTGTAAAGACTAGAAAGAAGACATTCATAAGTTTCTGTGGTCTGGTAGATTTTTGGTCGATAGACGTTAGTTGTGTGTGAGTGACCGATAACCACCTTAACTATGAACATTGTACGGATTGGGTAGGAGTGAACTGTCAAGCTTTCGCACGTCGAAAGATTCGTTCGCTCGTCGGCTGCCGCACAATTGATTAAGAATTATGATAGAGAAGAATGCCTCGTTGGTGTAGTGGTTGCTAAGCGCGACTGCTGAGCACAAGGTCCTGGGTTCGAATCCCGGGTCGGGTAAGGAGTTGGATTTTCCATTAGGTAATTCTCAGTAGCAGCACGGAGTCTGGATTTGTGCCCGGTTGATAGCAATAGGCTCGCCCCCTATTACATTGGGCCCTAAAACATAACTGGCGAAATGTGAGTGTACTATATGTGCACCTCTGCCTACCCCTTTGCGGAATACAGGCGTGATGTTATGTTTTATGTTATGATAGAGAAGAATATGCAGAAGTCAAAAGACTTCTTACTTTACACGTTTCTGCAGTCACATGTGCTGGCTATAATCCCTTTTTTTATGATAATACGGCGTGTTGTCCGCCTAAAATATTGTCTGTCTTCTCTATTACATTTCCATTATTTATTTAAAAAAAACCCCGGTCAGTAGGCACAGTTCATAATATTTATTATAGGTACATAAAATAAATTACTTAATTATTCCAACTCTACGAGAGAGAATTTAAACCTCAGTATATATATTTTCGTTTTAAAGTTAGTGTGTGTGTCTACCAGGGTGAGGAGGGCGGCAGCGGCGGCCCGGACACCAAGCCCGCCGCCAGCAAGGAGCACAACCGGGTCAAGATGCAGGAGCAGGAGCAGCAGGTCAAGGACCTTAAGCAGCAGCTCAAGTGAGACCTCCTTATTTACCCCTTTTATGATGATATTGGCTGTTTCAATTTGTTATTCATATTTTGTTGGATTAGAATTTTTACAACGTTTAGTTGTATGATTACTTTCCTATGAAGACAACAATAACATCGAGTCATTTTTATCTTCATTATTTAATTTTTGAATCCCGCTAAGCTTTTTGAATCCCCCTTACTGCTTAAGCATATTGATCTCAGATCGTTTCCTCTCTTTGAACCACACAGATATTATTATATATGCTACTAGTCATAGCACGCTACCTAACATAACAATATATATTTACAGAAAAGCTGTGAATGAGCAAAAGGAGTTGAAACTCCTCCTCGACATGTACAAAGGCGTCAGTAAGGAACAACGCGACAAAGTGCAGCTCATGGCCGCCGAGCGGAAAGCGCGCCAGGAGCTGGAGGACCACCGGCAGAAGGCCAAGATGGCGCAGGTAAGGAGAAGGAGAAGGAAAACACGGAATACTCCTGTTAAAGTTAATTAAGCTCACTGCTTTCATGTCGACTTCATCAATCAGTTACCGGGGTTGGATACGATTGTTTTACATGCATTGACTTCCTATCTGACCTTTACAACCTAGTTGCTAAGTTATACGATACCCCTATCAGCCGGAAGTCGTCCACTGTTGAACAAAGGCCTCCTTTGATAAAGAGGGGGAGGGCGTTGCCATAATCCCCACGCTACGCAAGCGGCTTGGGGATCGCAGTATTAGTAGTGAGGTTACAGAAGACGCTGCTGCCTTTCTTCTTGATTTTCCCTTAGTCTACTTACGACACCCACATTAGGTAAGGGGGTGGTCAATTCTAGGCCGGATACCACTCAGCTTAACAACACCCCCAACTATATTGATTGAAGTGCGATATTCTGATAACCAGTCCTGGTTGTCAGAATATCGCACTTCAATCTTCAGTAACGAAGCCAAGTCTGGGTATTATTTTGTCCATCCATCCATGTACCATAGCTTGCAGAGCTTGTTAGCTACGCTTTCAAATTGCAATCTGTGGAGAATGTCCTCTGCAAGCGTAGCTAACCCGTTTGACGTTTGTTTGTCAGGAGAGCAAGCGCGAGCGCCGGCTAGCCGACGAGGACGCGCTGCGCAAGATCAAGCAGTTGGAGGAACAGAAGTACGAGCTGCAGAAGCAGCTGTCGTGTGCCCGACCTAACACTGACCCGCTGCATGGGTTCTCTAGACCCTTCGCTGGATCGCCGGTAAGTCTATATAGTATGCTTAATTATTATATACTAGCTGCGCCCCGCGATGTTACCCGCTACAATTATTCGCGATTAAAAGTAGCCTATGTGTTAATCCCGGGTCCATATGAAATTTCATTAAAATCCATTCAGTAGTTTTTACGTGAAAGAGTAACTAACATCCATACTCACAAACTTTCGCGTTTATAATATTAGTAGGGATATAGTTAATTGATTTATTTGATAAATGGAAGCTCTATAATAGTCTAGCATTGCTGAGGGGTATAATAGTTATGTTATAACACGAATCTGTAGTAGGCCTGATATATTATGGCAATAGGCTAGCCACCAATAGGAAGATGTCCTATTGGTGGCTAGCCTATAGAATAGATGATTCTACATATAGATTGACTGAACAGTGAAATATTATGGTCAGATTCCTTATAAAGGAAAACATCTCACCCAATATTTTTCGGGGATGATAAGTCAGATTGAAAGTATAAATGAAAAGTAACTTAATGAAAATTTACTTTTTTAAACCAGAAATCTGAATATTCACATTTTTAGTTTTGTTACTATAGTAGATTAGTAATGTTAAAAACAATATACTATCGTTAAACCCAACATGTATGCTATGATACCCCAGCACAAAACTGACGCGGTATTTTCTTCACTGCAGGAGGAAGAGGCCCTCCTCAATGAGATGGAAGTCACTGGCCAGGCCTTCGAAGACATGCAGGAGCAGAACTCACGCCTCATACAGCAACTGAGGGAGAAAGACGATGCTAACTTCAAACTCATGTCCGAACGGATAAAGGCCAACTCTCTACACAAGTTGCTTAGAGAGGAGAAACAGTTGTTGCAAGAACAGGTAACATTCATTATTTAGTTTTTTTTTTACGTTTTTATGTAATCGGCATAAATTATAAGGTCTTCCACGTCCATATGTCCAGTTGTGACCCACAACTGGCCCTCAATAGGTACCTGGTACTCTGGTACTAGGAGCTAGGAGATCGTTTATACCTTCTATAAATGTTCTGGTCTCCCCCCCCCCCCCCCCCAGGTGCTGACCCGTGACCAGCAGATCGAGTCCATGGGCGGCGTGGCGCGGCGCCTGGAGGAGAAGGAGCGCCTGCTGCAGGCCACGCTGTCGGCCGTGGAGAAGGAGCTCTTGCTGAGGCAGCAGGCCATGGAGATGCACAAGAGGAAGGCCATCGAGTCCGCGCAGTCCGCCGCGGACCTCAAGCTGCATCTAGGTAAACTACTTCTAGGTCTACAAGATATACATCTCCTAGTCGATACTAGCGCACCACAAAAACATCGTGAGGAAACCTGGATTTAATTATCTGAAATCGCCTGCAGTGATCTAGCGTGGTGATCAATGCTTAGTCCTTCTCTATAAGGAGAGGCCTTTGCCCTGCTGTGGGACTGTTATTATTATTAAGTAATGTGTTGCTACTATGCCTCTCAGCTAGACCATTCTTAATTTTATCGTATAGTTGATGAACAACCTGGTGTCAGAGTTCAAACCGCCTGTAGGCCTCTGATATGGCTTTACACACCGTTGAACAATGTCTCTGTGTGCATCACTTTAGAAGATATGAATAAAATATACATTTACTTACAGAAAAATATCACGCGCAAATGAAGGAGGCGCAGCAAGTGGTGGCCGAGAAGACGAGTGCTTTAGAAGCAGAAGCGTACAAGACAAAAAGACTCCATGTAAGTGTAGTTCAAGGGTTATGGCCATTTGTTGTAACATTTTATGTTACTCTGTAAGTTACAGAATAACACTTTTCCAAGAGTAGTATTTGTAGTCTTGATTGAAGTCTTATATGCCTTCATTAAAAAATCAAATAAAGTCATATTCCATTAAGTATCTATTAAAGCCGCGAGAAGAGGCGTTTGCCCTGCAGCGAAGCAGTTAAATGCCGCTATTATTATTATTATTAAAGCCGTATTTTCGATAGGTTCAAGATATTTAACGTATAGATTTCCATCAACAGGAGGAGTTGGCAATACTCCGTCGAAAGGCGGAGCGTATGAAGAAGATGGAGCAAGCCGGCAGCAGCATGGACGAGGTGCTGCTAGAGGAGATACGGGAGTACAAGGAGACGCTCACGTGCCCGTCCTGCAAGGTAATGTATACCACTATAGTATATATATTTATATCTCATACGTACCAGATAATGTGTGTGGTTGATGATGATGATTTTACGATGCTGTGGTGATTTAAATAGAAGTAGGTATAATGAGAGAAGTGTCAAGCGATAGGCTACAGGTAGGTAGGCACTGTAATACTCGAATTATCATAATTATTGTACATGTTTTCCGATTTTTAGTCTTATATGGAAAAAAATTAAAGTGCTTCGTATAAGTATGACGAAATTTATTATTATTATGGTGCGATTGTGTGATCTAACTAGTATTAATAATTGGTTGCAGGTGAAACGCAAGGACGCGGTGCTGACGAAGTGTTTCCACGTGTTCTGCTGGGACTGCCTGCGCACGCGCTACGAGACGCGCCAGCGCAAGTGTCCCAAGTGCAACGCGGCCTTCGGGGCCAACGACTACCACCGCCTCTACCTATCCACCTAGACTATATTATACACTACGTTATCACCTAGAGGTTAGCAACACTTAATGGTCATTATCTAGATCTTTATTGTTATAATTTCATCACACGGGCTCTCACTGTGTAACAGTAAGCCTTGTTTAGATAAACGTGCAATTGTACCTAGCCAAAGGAGATTGGTGTGGAATCGGATGTAAACTCATTGTTTGTGAGTGCTAGTAGTTCGTGATGAACCAGTATGTATTGCAGCATTTAGTTGCCAGTAAGTAAGCAGTGGATCACTCATGTTTTGACGTAGATAATGTTAATTGTCTTAATTTGAGATCTCTATAACTTATAATACTTTCAGTTTTTGATCCAACACTTGCTACACTTTGATGTAATCTGTGTTTCTGATAACAGTGGGGATTTTTATTCTTTCGTTACGTAGCAAAGTGGAGCGCGTGTAATGTTAGAAAATAATTATATTAGCAAAATAAAATTCGATACTATTTATGTTCAAGTGAATAAATAGTACGACGACAGTATATATAACTATAACTAATGATGTACAGTATATTTATATTACTACTAATAGGTGTGTTGATGTATGTTGTTTGGATAAATATCTATATTCTGTATACATTACGAAATGACGGAACTGTAACGAACTGTTTCTATAGCGTTGATCTAAACCGAAGTTCACAGGCCACTGCTGAGCACGGTCTCTTCTGAATGAGATGGGAACGTTCATGAATGATCTCAGAACTGCCTTTGACGATTACCTACAGTGTTTCTAAAAAATCTCAAATATAAGACGGGAGCAGTGTTGAACAAAATGGATGTTCTGGTTGAACATCGTCGGGTTGTGAGTACTGTTAGTAACCGCAAGTTGATTGAACGATGCCGTACACGCGACGGACCTGTTATACCCGGCCAGGTATGCGGGTTGTTGCTGGCTACCGGTTACTGCAGGACATATATGACATAGCAGGCTTACCGATCTGTGTATCCGGCTTCCATGTCCAGTTTAGGAAAATTTTTAAATGTTATCAGCATACGTTGATGCAAGTCTCTAGCAATTACTTTAATTGTGCATCGAAGGGTTGTAGGTACAGAAGTCGTAGACATACGGGTTACACATACTTTACGTCAGATATAATTCAAATGTTAATCGACTCTCATTGTCGTCTTTTAATTGATTAATTGACTTGACAAAGAGCTCACATTATTATCATTAGTAAATATTTTCTCAAATAAATTATAGAAGACAAAACAAATTTCGTCTATAAGACTTCTGTTAATGTTACTTATTATATTTACTAACTTGATAGCAATAAAATGGTTAACGTACGAAACTCAGTGATGAAGCTTTTGAAGATATTTATAATATGAAAATATTCAAATGCGCGTCAATTAATGTTAAATCTTCATTCCTTGTCTATACGTGTTATTTTTTATTAAAATAGCTTTCCACGTTAAATATGAATTACATTGCGTAAATGTATCTTAAGAATTTAAATTTTGCATTTCGTGACTCTATGTATGTTGGATACATAATTTTATTGATGTTGTATATTAAGGATAATATCATGAAATCGAACAAGTGGATATAGTTTATATATCTATATTTAGTAATAAATAAATATACTTATTGTTAACAAATTCTTGAGGTTAGTGTGAATGGAGTGTTTGTGCGAGATGACTTATTTGTACTGTAGTTAGGAAAATAGAATTTAGCTTACAGCCCACTGACTGATATATTTGTATATTTTAAGTTTAACATTTTGATTGGGCTTGCACTCCTGCTTTACTAAGCCGTTGACACAAAACCAATAGTCAGCTATTTCTCTGAAATTTTGAAAATGAAATAAGCATTCAAATTCTGTTAGGTTAATTAAGACTAAAGCTAAAAGGTTTTTGTTATAACATAACATTTTAAGTATGATAACTGGATATTAAATAATATTTTCAAAATAACTTTATACAAGCGTGAACTTAAATTATAATGTAATGGGTTAATTATAATAAATTTACAGTTATGAAGATTCATATGCGGGGGAACAATTTATTTGACAGTATTGAATTTAAAATAGATAATAATCACTTTGTCTATTTGTTAGTGTTCGTGTTAAGTTTCCATCACTTTGCAATATTTGCCAAGTCCAATATCACGCGGAAATCTAATCCGTTCATTTTTAATTAGATGTTTCTTCGTTCTGTTAGTGTTGGAATATTTATGATTGTAACATGTTGTACTAACTACAATTGTCCGCCATGACTACTTGGCTGTATTTGAGCATTGTAGCAATGATGTCATTATTCGATTTATATCTGAACTATCAATGTCGCAATTGAATCACGTCTAGTAATGTTACACATTTATTACTGAATCCATCATAAGTATTGCCAGTGTGTATATTTAGTTTTTTTTCGTAAATCACGTTTTTTCTATAATGTATTTCTATATATCAGAATATAAACGTGTAGTCTTTGGTGTAATTTTCAAAAATCAGGAACAAAATTTATTAGAGGACTTCATTGTAATGTTAGAAAGGCTGTAAAAATATTTAATTATTTAATGTTCAGCGGAAACTGTAACTATTTAAATGTAACATTAATGGACTACGTCGAATAAATGTCTCAACAAATATTTGATTTTTTGTTTTACGCCATCAATAATTGTTTAGTATAAGGTTACTGTTGCCTTCATGTATTAAATGTGTTGTCGTTTTCACACTCCGTTGGATCATCATCATAAATGTGGCGAGTTTTAACAAGGAGGGACTTAAAACGTTACTCAAAATATGGTTATCGTTGTCTTCGTTATTTAGCAACGTTCATTACTAAATAACGATATCCGAACAACTATAACGATATTCTGAGTAACGTTTCAAGTCCCTGGTCAGAAGCTAGATCGAGCCGTTGTTAATATATTTTTGTAAAAAAAATAAAACTACAATATGTCGCTTTGTATATTTTATTTACATACATTAATGTATTTACATCGCATAATTTGATTTATTTCAAAATAAATTCAAGTTCACCTATGATATATTACACTGACTTGGGTAGTTCGGTGTTGGAATAAGTTCGTATCGACAAGCTGTAAGTAAACCTAATGATTACGTACCATTAGCACCCGGAGCAAGCGACATGGATGGACGAAGCGTTTAACTGATTTGTACTATTTACAAAAAAGCGTTAGCAATATATTTATAACACTATTTGAAGCCGACTACTCATTAGGGAGCTGTTACTGTGACCGTTGCACTTAACTGTTACCAATAATAATAGTGTACGTGGTTTGTTAGTGGAACGCGCTGTGCTCACAGCGAGTTATAGCTCGCTAGTGAGTCCCCGGCTTAATGTGCTACATATGGAATTTACGTAATAAAGTCATTTGTCTAAAACAATATCTTAACACTCAATATACCAAACATCAACACGACCGGCCAACGATACGTTCAACGTAAATACAATATCAGTCTCATTTGTTACAATTTTGTCTAAGTTGCAACGCTTTTGATTCAACTGTGTACATATCGTAATAATAATAACACTAATTGTCATTGATAAGTGTGGTTACCTAATTTTAACTAAAAATAAAAAAAAATAGGCAACCCAATATAATGCATGTATATCATGTATTTATGTAGATATAATAGAAGTTTATTTCTATACTAATTTTTATGAGACAATAGATTTCTGATAATAATTTACATGTAAATCGAATTAACATATCGAATGTTATTGACTAGATCAGAAAAATAAATATTGTGATATACTTGTGGACCGTCCATTTTATTTACATTACACTTTTAATAATGAAAATATGGTATCAGTGATGTCTGCTGGCTACATATGTGGCTCATATGTTACGTCACGTATCAATAAGACAGCATTACTCGATTAATTAACCTTTTGAGCGCCAGTCTTGTATGGAAGACAAACGTTATTACGCTCTCCACGAGGATTCTATTAAAAGACAATATCTAATCGTAACATTTATAACATTACACAAATTTTATGATTTTACATTGTCTCCTGGTAGAGTTATGGCGTAGAGGGCGCGATAGCGTTGTCTTCTATAGAAGCCCGTAGCGATCAGAGGGTTAAATGCTGCCTTACTGACATTCAGTCATAATGAAAATGCGTGAATGAGTGTAACATAATTTAGACATTTGTGCCGCAACATAAGACAATCTGTATACAGGCAAAAAATATAAATTTAGACCCAAGATCAGCACTACATAATCTACAAGAGCTAACACTAATGGCACTTATATACTTTAGTCATATGGAAACGGATGACGTCAGTATTCCGGACGCGATTATTATGCAACAATAAATTCGCTTAAAGTGCAATATACCAGACATAATTCTAACAATACTTAGTAAATAATACGGACAAAAATCATTAGAAAAGTTATACTTATAAATATAATTCAAAATAATACAGTGCTATCGCAATGATTGAAGAATTCAGACAAAACGTTAAATGCAATTAGGAATGAAAATGTTAACACTGAAACGTATAGAAAATAAAGCAAGTGAATATTGTGACACTGCGTTGTTCTGTCGGCGAAATCTTGATCATTGTGATATACATTTAAACTCACTTTCTATACACGTGAGACTTTCGTGTTTAAATGTTAAGGGCTTCGAGTTAGCGCGACTAGTTTTCAACTCTATGTAAAACTCGAAGATGCGCACGCGCCGAACACTTAACTCATGTTGTATATCTATTTGTGAATTGAGATCCATCGAACACGATTACTACATTTCACGTAAATATTAGTAACATAGCCTACTGTTTTACGTTTGTCATGATCCGCATCACGACTAGACCGTTCGCTACGGCGAATATACAACTTTATTTTTTTCTTACTAGTTTTACAATTTCCTCTATGCGCGTCACTCCTTTTATTCTAGTCATTGACTATGTAGGACGGACGGCGTGTACATCCGCGGAGGGTAAACGTAAGCTCCACAATATGTTAAGTAATTCACGCACAACATTCTCTGCCTATCATTATCCTACACGGTAAAGTAAATGGAAGTCATTCGTCTTGGTTCGTCTGGAATCTCACACGATCCTTAGTTGTTCAATTAATGTTATTTAAGTATAATTTAATAAGAACTATCATCTACCCACAGTATTGCAGTTTTTGCAATCGATATTCGTGTCGAAAAGTTACCTAATATAAGGTAGGTTGCTAATTGGTAAACGATGAACTTCACTTAAATAATAAGACTACTTAAGTAGACATTAACAAGTTGCTGGAGACGTTGGGCGTTACGCCGTGCTCTGCAGGGGGGGTGCGGGGGTCCTCGGGGCGGGTGCGGGCGGCGGGGGCGGCGCGGCGAGGGCGAAGGCCAGGCGCTCCAGCTGCGCGCGCTGCGCGGCCAGGCGCGGCCAGCCGGCGCCCGCGCCGCCCAGCGCGCACAGCGCCGCGTCCAGGGACATGTACAGCGCGTACCGCTCGCTCTCGCTGCAGCCTGACAGCTCCTGCAAGAACAATCGACAACAATATATTAATTGCTAAAAGAAGTATTAACTCAACATGGAATCAAAACGTTTAGAAATCACATATTTTTTACTTAACACGTTGACTGGCAATAAAATTAAAAATCAACAAAACATACCTCCTCAACAGTTTCTAAGTCGTCCTCCTCACCGGCTTGTGCCAACTGCTTCTTGAGCGTCTAGAAAAAACAACAAAACTAATTAATAAAGCTACACAAAGCTACCAATTAACTATTGCAAAATGACAGTTCAGCAACATAATCAAACCTTTTTACGCTGCCTTTTGCAAATGTAACTAAAATTACAATATTATTATAATACAGTCCCTAATACCATAGGACTGTACCACCAATATTAGACCCCTCAATATATACATTATCTGCGACCTATAGCATATACAATATATTTCTATACACTGGTGTCTATATACAGGTAGTGCTCATGTACCGGGACTCTGTAGCAGTAAGCTATGTAGAATGGGGTCACTACGTTCTCTCCTATTTGGTGACGTTGTTTGCACGATAGCTTTGTCACGTGACCAGTACAAAAGATCCTGTCTATACAATACGTACTCAGGAATAAGGTAATAATAATAATTTAAAATTACATTAATTAAATTCAGGGAAACAGGCGTGACTTTATGTATGTATGTATGTAAAATTACAATTTCGGCCTAATCTTGCGTGTTTTTTAATTTAATTTTATCATCTTCATCTACTGCCTTATGTTGACATTATTTATTTATTTGTAATGATTTCTATCACTTACGCGAATATTAGACATTGAAATAAAACTAGGTTTACGGAATTTATCGCGGTTTTTTAATTGATCCCGATCCCTTTGGTCCCGACGTTTCGAATTTATTATTTCCTTGTATTTGACATGCCAATTTAATAAGAGATCAGCTGAAAACTGTGTTTTATGGGCACGAGATATTATCCTACAAGCGCCGGCTAAGGGCACGTGGTTGACACATTTGCAATGTGGTGAATTAAGTTTAGAAGTAAGTGAAATGTGAAAAAATTAATAATAGTCCTATAAAGTTTTCTTATCTCATCTTTTAGTGATTTTTTATACTGTTAAAGTCTAAAGCAAATTCTAAGTAAATATATTTGAATAGCTCTTTTACGAGTTTATGACGTATTGTATAGAGTAGACAATCTGGTGTACCTCCTTTGTGCATTGCGTGTTAGTGTTGCCATATGTATAAAATAAAAAACAAATAGTAAATACATGTAATACACCCATATACATTATTTATATTTTTTTCGGGGAGAGAACATAAGACGCAGTGCATTTATCTAGAAGCCGAGTGATGAGGCAGTCAGCGTATTATAAATGTTAATTAACCTTGGCGCCTTATTCTTGACTCGAGATCGCCAAGCAGGGCCTGAATGGTGTAAATACCTGTTTCATATTAAACCAGTTAACGGCACTAACAAAACTAGTTTATTGTGTAACTTTATGTACTTAGATGTTATAATCTGTAGTTATTATATAGAGGTATAATAGGTAAGATATGGATTACTATATCACTACAAATATACCTATAACCAACAAAAAACTAAGAATATATCTTAAAGAGCGTGTTTTTGTATTAGTATGAGCAAATCTTGACTTGCTCTTAGCTTGTATATTAATTAATCCAAAATATAATTTATGTTTCATTGCCAACTGTTGCCTACGCAAGAAAACAAAAAATATAACAAAATAATATCAAAATGATGCAATAAATTATTCAAAATTAAATAGAAAAAACAGTTTTTTTCTGTAAAACGAGATTATCAAGCAAAACAAAAACAAATTGATTTATAAAAAGAACTACAAATTATATTTGACATTCATTATTTGAATCCTTAACTTTTTTTTAACTCTTATGTGGCACTGACATCGTCCTAATAATCCTATTTGCCCTTATTTTTTTAAAGTAACATTGGTTTTGATACTCACTTCGACGGACTGTCTGTACTGCTCCATCATATTCTTACTGGCATCCAACTCGGCTAGCTTTTTCACTACCACGTCGGCTACGTTCTTTTCCGTAATGTCAATTTTGTCTCTGGAAATAGCGATACGGGAATATTTCAGGCAAATGTCAAATGAGCTTCTATAGCTGTAGGGTAACGTGAAGAATATTTATGGTGTACTTAGGGGAACAATATACAGGTGATATGAAAATTGAGCTTTTTACTTTTCATAAAAGTATTTACGTATGAATATTGTTTAGTAGGTAGTAATTCTTTTTTGTATTTTAAGGTAATGCATATCCAATTTCCACGGGTTCAGATGGTTCTTAAAATCAACTTGCAACGAATGGAACTTAATAAGCAAGACTATTTCCGCACTCTGGCAGCGTCCAGCGCCAGCGCGCGCTGCAGCACGCCGCCTCGCTCGCCCTCCAGCGCGGCCTCCGTGAGGTGACACAGTAAGGAGTTGTTGTACTGACTTGAGCGCGGCAGCCAGGCGCGTGGAGTCGGGGTCGCCCCTGGCGGCGGCGAGCGCGGCGGCGAGGCGCAGCGCGTGCAGCAGGCGCGACAGGCGCGCGTCCAGCGCCAGCGCGCGCTGCAGCACGCCGCCTCGCTCGCCCTCCAGCGCGGCCTCCGCTGCTTCCGCTTCCGCCTCCGAGCGCTGGCGTTGTGCGATGGCCGCTGATAAAGTGCGGAGGGACTCTCGCTCCGATACCGATGCAGATTCACCGTCTGTAAAATAGTAACAGTTTAGCTCATCGAATATTTGATGATAAAAGTTAGCACTTAAAAATCCTATCAGCCCTTACCCTTTTCATCCGCGTAGAAGTCTCTTTCAGGTGACAGTTCATCGCCGCTCCATGCGCCCGCGCCTTCTGCACCGGACCACCACTCCTCCGCGCATTCTGCCGCAAACAATGTAAATCTTCAAATAAAGGTACACCACTCTCCGTCAGTATCAGGTGCATGTTGTCCCGTGTCTTACCGGGGTCGGTGACGAGGCAGGGCTCAGTCTCAGAGTCCAACAAATCAGCAGAGTTGTCGTTGTCGTCGGATATGTGAGAGCGCTCGTCGTCGCGTTGCGCCTGCGCAGGGGGCGCGGCCTGGGGCGGGGCCGCATTGCGGAGTGCGCGCGCCACATTGGCCAGCAGCCCGCCGCCGGCATGTTCCTCCTCCGGCGAGAGAGCTTCGCCGCTGTCACTACGACTGATGAAACAACATATTTATTAAATAAAGATTGATGAATGATAATTGAGGATCATACCTATATATATTATAATCTCGTGATGTAAGAGAGCTAAGGTGTTAGTGAGTCACCTGTAGAGGTCGTTGTGGTAGACGGTGGGCTCGACGTCGCTGGGCAGGCGGTAGGCGTGGTGCACTGCCCTGGTGAGGCGCGCCAGGCGCAGCGCCAGCGCGTCCAGCGCCGCCAGCGCGCGCGCGCCGCCCGAGCCGCGCCCGCGGGCCGTCGCCGCCAGCGTCTCCTGGCGCCGCTGCTCGCACATGCGCACTAGCTGCCGACACTCCGCGCGTCTGTGCAACACAATTATGTTTTTAATACAACTGGCACTGTGATCCTGTCGAAGGCCTATTCGTACTAAATGAATCAGTTGAGTGACCGTACCTCCTGTCGAGGTCCGCGTTGACCCTGGCCAGCTCGAGCTCGGCGTCCCGCAGCGAGTCGCTGAGCGCGCCGGTCTCGGCGGCCAGGAAGTCCTGCATCTCGGCCGCCTCGCGCTCCGCCTCTCCCAGCCGCGCCTCGGCCACGCGCGCGCTCTCGCGGGCCCCGCACGCCTCCTGCACCGACAGGAGGGTTAACATTATGACTGTGCTCGGAGCTGATTATGTCGTTTCCAAAGCAAAGTGGTTTAGTAAGAAAAAATTGCTTTAACCGGTTGCGGCTTGACAATGTCACTTTTTATATATTTTTTTAGGAAGTTGTCAATTTTATTTAATGATTTTGAACTGTAATTATTTATTTATTTAGTGCATGGAGGACTACATTATATGCGACAATATAACGTTTTATATGAAGGCATTAACTTAGAACTGAATAAAGTAATTAGATTGAAAGCACCGCTTATAAGGTGCAAAGTAAGGTAACCTTTTAGTACAATGATAAATTATTAGTAGTACAATAAATACGAACCACATGCAGCTTGTTGCATTGTTCCCGCAACGCGTCTATTTCCGCGCGCTGCTTCGCGGCCAGCTCGCCGGCTGAGCGCAGTTGTTCCTCTAATGCGCGCAAGCAACCGTCCGCACCAGCGCCCGCGCCTACCAAACAAAAGATAAATAAACATGGCGGATTAGGGTTGTGTACTTAGATAAAAATATATAGCAGAATTTTGATGAAATATATATTTAGGTCTGTACTCCATGAAGGTATATTCATAGTTGTTTTATATGGAGTTTATTTCCTGTTAAAGCGAAAGCACTTCATTACCATTACACCAACATTCTTCAAGCCAGAGAGAAATTAAATAATAGTGCTAATGTAGTCAGTGCAACGTCTGGCTTTATGTATCACTCCTTCTAAATACATCTTTATAATATATCTATAATGTGTTTTTAATCCGATAACATTGTTCTTCTATCTTATCAATAAAATATTTGTATTGAATCAGAGCTAATAACGATTCCCCAGGTAGGTGTCTCAATGACCTCAACGAACAATATTACTAACAGAAAACAGCTTTTAAAAAGCTGTTTACAAAAAATAATTATAAACATTTCGGCAATCGGAATTCACCGTGACATATAAAGAGGTCGAATTAATAATAATTGCCACACGATTGTACCGGAATTGATCGAAAATTAACTTATATAGCCAGGTGTTGACCCAAACGACCTTATTACACAAAGGTCACAAAACAAAAGTTCGCATATCATGCATTCGTAAATTCAAACGTCCGATTGAATTTGTATGAATGAGGTCGGAGTTCGCTCACTAACACGCAACATAGATCTATTTCTGGCTAAAATAATGGTAGCGTCATTTTGCCATTTTGTGGTTGGCATGGGAACAGACGTAGATTGTTATTTTAATGCCTTCATTATTTTTTTAGATGGGCTTTAACGATGAAGTTTTTAGAAATGAAATGAATAGCATTGATCTCATATAAGATAAATATTTTTTTATCTATCGGCATAATAATGACAATTAAATTTATCATAATTATATGAAAGCTTTCTCTTTCTTGTACATACAGTAACATATAGTACTGAACAATATACTGATACAGACGTAATGGTAGTAGAATGAGCTGTGCAATCTCACCATATATTGCGTTGCAACTGTTCTATAATTTATGACTTAATATACTTAAATTTTTTTCTGTCCAGTAAAGAATAGAAATACATACTGTGCTCTCTTTTGATTTATATGTGACCTAGTTTGACTACAAAGACACAAAACAATACATTTTCTAGAGCAGGCTGATATTGTATACCGAGCCTACTAACGACTGTTCACTGCTCAGTCGAATACAAAGATGTCTAAGGAGGTTGACACATTAAGATTGAATGAATTTCTAACAACACAAAGTTGTGTACTAACTCACAAAAGATATGGACCGAATGAATACAACCACAAAATTGCGGTATCATATTCAGGAATGTAATATAACTTTTATGTTATAAATTATTATTCGATAATAAAATATAAAGCTACATATTATGTAGGTAGAATTGGCGATTTAAAAAAATCTATTACACACTTATCACACTATTTATTCTTTTTAAATAATTATTAAACGTCTCTCTACTCAAGCACCTCCTAAATATGACATGTTTAATTTACTTGCCAACGACATGACATCTATTGAATACCAGAGGTCCCTGTGCGGGCAAAATTATGACACAAATATTAGCTTTATGCATTTCAGCTCCATATAAACTTTAAACATACCAAATTTCATACTCTTTCGTCTGCGTAATTTTCGTAAAAAGGTACTAAAACTTTTCGCTTCACGTATTAATAGAGCTACGTATGGTATTCCGAAATACCGCTCACCGAAAGGACGGTTTTCCGATAACACTCTACTCCGACGGTTAGTTGAACGAAAAAATAATTGGCCGATGAAACGTTTCGCCGATAATATTATTCATCGACGGTTGGTAGTCCGAATGAATCCTTCGCCGACGTGACGGTTCACCGAAAACACTCTTCAACGACGATTGGTTAAACGAACGAATCTTTCGCCGATAGCATTCAGTTTACGCCAGCTATTATTTTTTATAATAATGTGCAATGCAGCTAAACAATACTCGAGTCCCATATTTAATTTTATCAGCATAGATGAATAAATAAATACCGGGAGCTTTCGTATTAAAGATAAGTCCCTAAAAAACGCATAATGCACTCATTAACAATGGTATTGAAATTAAACGAGTATTGAATAAACTTGTGTGGCGACTTAGTAACGCGATTTGAAAAGTTGCAATTTTGGTTGAACAAGGAGAGCGCGAGCGGACGGCTCGCCAGTCGTCTACACTTGCAATAGTTACATGTAACAAAACTGCAGGTGGTACAAATAAATTTCTACCTATGGTATACGCACTACTGTCACATAAGACTGAAAGCTATTATTTCATATTTTTGGAGATTTTGAAAAGATATGCGATCAATACATTATTGAATTTGCTAAAGAGCAGAAGCATACAGAATGTGTCATTGAACGAATCAACTCCTCGGAACCCATGCCAAAGCGTAGACGTAATGCACAGGTTGAATATGATGCTAGGATACAAACACTCTTATCACAAAAGAGTGAAATGAATATTGAATCTTTCTTAGGTGGATTGGCCCATATTCTATACCTGAAAAACAAGAAATAAATATGTTTTTTATATCATTAACGAATTATAATAATGATATTTATATATGTTTTTTTTCTATTGCCACTCTTCCATGTATTATTTATTTATTTTTTAAATTTATTATTTTATTATTACCTGTATTTTTAACATAACTTCTACAAGACCTGAGGGTGTTGTCAAGCTGAAAGAAAAACTATCCATTTGGCAAAAGAATTCCCCTACAACGTGTGCTATCGGCGAAAGATTCGTTCGTTTAACCAACCGTCGATGAATAATATTATCGGCGAAACGTTTTATCGGCCAATTATTTTTTCGTTCAACTAACCGTCGGAGTAGAGTGTTATCGGAAAACCGTCCTTTCGGTGAGCGGTATTTCGGAATACCATACGTAGCTCGTTTGTATTTACCAGCGCCAGCGAGTTCCAGCAGCCTCTGTGAGTTGCGGTCGAGCTCAGCGATGGCTGCGAGTCTTGCGGCCCGCTCCGCCGCCAGCTGAGCCTCGGCCCGCTGCCGCCGCTCGCGCTCCTCCGCCGCCGCAGCCAGTGCGGTAGCCAGCCGTGTAGCCTCTGCATCCCGAGCGCTAGCCTGCACTCCGCGGTGACACCGAGACACTTCCACTCTGCTGAAACAAGTGTACAGGGTTATAAATGTACGGAAAACCAATAATAAAAAGACTCAAAAAATTTTACAACCTAAATTATATTACGTTGGCATCTGCTTTCGTAATCATTAGTATATATAAAGTGTCTTAGGTAGGTTACATAAAATAACTGGTACTATGTTTTTTTTGGTATATACCCACCGGAATTACATCTAGAATTTCTTAAACTCGTAAAAGAGCTATTAAATGTCTGCTACAAGTTACGCTACGCAATCATAGTATTTTCGAAACAAACTCTTATGAATGACAGATGACAGATGACTTACTTCTCAATATTTGGCACAATCCCCGCTAGCGCCGACTCGATGTCGGTGCTGACCAGCACTGTCTGTGAGGTTTTTTCTGCGTAGATGCGAACTCGCGCCTTTATGGTGGAGCGGGAGGAGGCAGAGCGCGTGATAGTAGGACGTCGAGAGGACGGCGGGGTACTCTCATGTTTTGGCGATCCTTCTGGCTCGGCTTCACGCCTCCTTCGAGGCAATGTGGCGTATTTGTCAGCAGCCACTCTCGTAGCGTTTGCGTCTGCCACTGTAGCCAACCGCGGTCCATTTGATGGCCATCTTTTCTCCTCACTCGGCGAGTTAGGCGTCCGGCACCTAGCTGTCGAGGTTTTAGTAGGTTTGGCACGCAACGCAGGACTTTCACGAACGAGATTTGGCAGGTCAGCTGTAGGTCGGATGCGAGGCTTTGGTGTGAGCGGACGAGGCTTTTCAGGCGGAGTCGGTTTCTCTCGACTTCTAGCACGCTCTCGAGTGGCTAGGTTTGGGCCGCGCGGCGCCGTAACTGGTCGCGGAGTTGCCGCGCCGACAGGTGAGCTGCGTTTCGGCTCAGTAACGTTGACATTGACACGGCGTCGCGGCCGCGGCGGTGCCCCGGCCAGGGACGAACTCTCGGAGCCGCAGCCGGACCCGCACGACACTACACTGGAGGCGCACGACCTGGACCCGCCGCCACTGCTGAGGGCCCGGCCGCAGCCCTCCACTCCGCTGTCACTGCCAGCAGCACCAAGCGCAAGCTCGTCTCCCGCGGGCAAGCTGTCGAGGTCACCCAACGATCTGGCGTCGTCGTTCGGTTCACTTTGCTCGGGCTCCACGAAGGTCTCTTTGAGGAGTGGCGCTAGGCTTTTGCCACACTCATTCACAGTTTCAAGAATAACGCTATTTTCTTCTTTTTTATTTATATCTTCTTTCTTGTCATCACTATCATCCTTATTATTACTTTGGTCTTGATTATTTACATTAATAACACTAGAAGCGAGGTTGTCTCCTTCAGGCTTTGTGTCTGTGTTAGGAACTTCGTCGTTGGACTGTGTGTCTGTCGGCGGCGCGGCCTCGCCGCCGCAGGCGGTACTCTCCTCTTCCATGGCAAGTAAATATCACATGTTCTGCAACAAATAAATAGAGCTAGATGAGTAATTAATGTTAGTTACCGAACCGATCGGTGCGCAGTAATCAGTCCGCTGCAGCGGTATTGTGGACTGACGTTCATTGTGCGCCGGCCCTTGGGCACGGCTGCACTGGCGCAATCTCGAGGGAGCTTATAGCTATTGTCCCGGGTGTCGCCTATTCAAATTGTCTACGGCTCTGGTACAATAACAGTTAACTGAACAGTACCATAAATGCATCTGTATCAACAGATAAGTATACGGTGATTAAGTAATATTAATATTGTGCAAAAATTGACAACAACAGCTTACGTATATGACAAGGTTCACGGCTGCGACACAGGTTTATGGCTTCACTGTGAGTTTGCGTCCGTAAAAATACTTGTCCGACTGCGTTTACTAGTACAAGGCATTCAACAACATAAAAGCCGACGAGAAGTAGTTGCGGTAAAAAGTTAGGTATCAGAATATCAAATGGTGAAACGGGCAACAATGAGCAAAACCTATCGACGTATTGTATAGCGACTGAGCAGAATAAAGAATAGTTCTCATGAACGGGCCTCCAGTCGGCCTCGAGTCGTCTATTCATGCCTAGGTGCAATCAAACGTTTTGCGTCAGCTTTTTAGAAAGAAACATCTTCCCATGAATAGCATACACCAAAATGCTTGACTGGGTGCAATTAGATTTATTATTTTTTAATATTAGTATTTATTGGTTGATTGTGTTAGTGGAAATTGACAATAACAGCAAGTAAGAACATATTTTATAAGTATTTAAAACGTCGACTGATAACATTGACTCGATTGCTCATATACATTCAGTGGGACTAGTTGGACTTGATACGTTATCAGCTCTAGATTTTGCAAGACTGTAACATATACTTATATTAAAAACATTAGATACCTGTAGGTGCAACTTGAGTCACATACAATTATCGTCAAAGTGGCCACTTCCGTTATTAAACACTAATGTATATATGGTATTATGAGTATATTCACGTGTTTTGTTCATCAAAACCTTTCCAAAACGTATTGAAATATAATTAATCAAGTTACTCAATAGCACGGCATACAGAGCCGTTCCTTTCTATACTATGTATTGATACGTGCAGCAGTGGGGACACGGGAACAGGGTCATTGCACTGCGATTTGCTAGGGGGGCATCAAGGCGTGCTGCTCTAACACTGAGCTGGGCCTATCAGCAACTAAAACTACGTGCTTACTACTCAATTTGTCACGGTAGACGTGAAACCCGCGACGCGCCGTCTACTTACAACCGATAAACATATAGGTTATTTTTACCGGCGATACAACAGACTTGTTGCTGGCCATTAATTAATCTAGAAAGGCCACGGCGAAGGTCTAAAGTCGTTGCCTCGTTCCACGTTAGAAAAAAGTGCGTTGGCCGTAAACGGATGAGTAATAAAACTAACGCGCATGAATAAAACAGAGCTCATAGTTAAGTGCTAACATAACACTTATTTGTGAGCTTTGTTGAATTGAAGATACGATAACGATAAAATATAAGCAGTCGATGAGTCGACAGACTTTCTTAAACCTTCGTCAATTTCCACTAGAGTTACTTTCTTGTTGTAGATTACGTTTAAAATACAAATAAGCTACCTATTGCTTTAGTTGATATTCTAGAGAGGTTATTGCGCCATGCCAGAAACGGAGCACGTAGGCACCGTGTTTTTTCTCTCCAAGAAAACATTGGATTTCTTTTAGAGGTGAAGGTAAAAGTACTTTTTACAACCACTCCATCAACGTTTTACGATACGAAGATTATTTATTTGACGCATCCATATCGGCTATAACTTCCAAAGATAGAACGTCCGACATCATTCTGGTGTTATAAAATATTAATATTTTTTATGGTTCTGGTCTCCTTTAGGAATTGTTTTTTTCACTTGTGTATAATAATTATGTAAATAGGTACATAAATAATTTGTGTATAAAAATTATGTATATAAGTACATAAGCTTTCTTATAACACGCCTTTTTTAACTATGTATTGTTAACCTCGGTCTGCTACCATTTATTTCTAAACTTGTAAAGCGTAAGTTTGTAGACAACGAGTTTATCTTGTGTCAAAACTTATTCGCTCACAAAGTGTACTTTCATTCAAAACATGGAAACTAGTAACTGGTATAATTCTCAACACGAAAGTTTGTACATTGTTATCGTGGGAACATCAAGCCCACACATGGCCATAACCTTAAGAATCAAGTACCATGGTAAAATTTGACGATCCCTTCCGTGCTGAATCCGTTAGTCGTTACAGTTCCGAGACATCGAGATAGATGAATCGATACATCTCAATTTATGTACGAGACATTGGTATTTCAGATATACATGAAACTTGTATATGAGGTTTCAGCATCTATGTTGCCAGGTATTTGGCGAGTCTCCATCCGAAGACGTCAGTTCACCGACATAGATCAATGATTGTAACTTAAATCTGGGTTAATGCACGCAATTTGTAAACGGATAGCGAGTATGTTGCATACGCAATAGATTTGCTGTAAATTAGAACTGTGTAATAGAAAAAATGTCTCTTGTCTATGTGACTGCCTCAGGAAAGAATAGTTTCGGACACAATTCAATTACATGCGTCTTAGCTTTGTGTCCGTATCTTCAAACGAAACGGTAAAAATAAATCTTTTTCTCTTCCTTGTACTGTTTACTTTAACTGAAATAAACATAGAGATCAAAATAAATGTTTAAAAATACATCAAAGTACCAATTTGATTCGGATCTTAGTGCTATTGCGAGGAGAATCGAATATATTTTGTACTAACTTATATTATCTGAAATCGCCAACCCGCAGTGAGCTAGCCTGGTGATCAATGCTCAATCCTTCTCTATACGAGAAGAGGCTTTTGCCCTGCTGTGGGAAACTTATAGGCTGTTATTATTTTTATTATTACAGTGACATCGTGTAGGCTGTACTTTTTTTATTAAGGTCCATATAGTCACGATGAGTACCAAATTTAATCAAAAACTCGTTTTACAATACTACCTTAAAAGACAGAAGATCCAACCATTTAGGAAATGCCAATTAACATAAAAATCTCAGGCTTAATTCATTTGCATAACTTTACAAAATACGCATCATACAGTAAGTTCCTGTTCAGTCTCAGTTGTGTAAAAGCCGTTTCATACTCAAATAATAAATAATAAGTACTTAGTATAACAACTTATACACCGTAATTAAGATGCTTTCAGCTGATATTAAGATTAGTACGGAAAGGAGAAACGTAATGCTTTTGACGCTTCAAATGCAGAATATTCTCATCATAATACAGTCGACACCGGGACACATCGCACAAGGTCACAGCCTAAACAAACAGGGCATTGATATCTGTCGTCGACACATCGACAGGTTCGCTCGTATACCAGTAAACATTTTCCCATTGATTGGCACTACAGTAAACAGAATGACGCGTATCAATCATGTCACGTTATTCAACGGAGCTTCTCACAACTTAGCATAAAAAGCCATGCAGTGCCTTAACATCGGCAGAACATCTAGGTAACACGTACTGAATAACTATACTGGTCTGGGAATAAAGAATTATAGCAGGAATGTATCAGCTGTTTGTTATCCTGAGTGAGTCGTTATGTGAACTAAGGGAAGGGGACAGTTTTGATGTAGATATAAAGGGTTGGGTATATTTACATCCTGGAGGCGAAATACGTTGAAGGGAACAATTCTATTAATGAAACATTAAATAAAGTTCCAGCTACTAACAGTATTAAATTCTGTTGCTTAATACTGAAACTCAACATACCTACGATTTGTCGCTGAATGATGATGTAATATTACTAATTCCAAATGTATTTCAAGTAATAAATTAACTTGATAGGATAATTTCACTTTACATAGCAATCAAATGTGGGAAATGATGGTATATCCTCTAATCAACGTGTTAGAAATGTAACAAATTGCGTAACAAATCTAAATGCCGACACACTTTTTGCTGAAACGTATATTATAATTAGCTAGCATGGATAAATGATAGGTTGGCGTGTGTGGAAACAAAAAAGGAATGTTAACGATAAAATGAGATCAACAAATCATTCCAGCAACATAGCACAGACCTTGCAACGTCTGTTAGGTGAAAAAAGAACTCGTAGAACTTGATTGCGCACGGCTTACAACTCAGTCATATGTCGATTAGACTTACAGATGGATATCTGCCATAGACCTCAATAACAGGGCTTCAGTTAAGGAAAAAGTTTAGTATCAAGTTTGAAGTCATAAACTTTACTGTGGTAAACCGGTTACATTTGTCTTGTACCCACTTAGCCAGTCTTGCTGCATAGCTGCAGTTTTTGATAAATCAAGGTACTCTAGGTACATAATTGAGCTTATAAAATAATCTACAAATGGGGCTGACTCCATTCACCACCCTTTGATTTTTTCGAGAAACTTTTGTTGTTTAAAAATACTCCTAAATTTTAAGAATTATCATGGGGTCAAACTTGTGACAAAAGTTTTAAAATTATCAAACCCGTATACTTAAAACAAAATGCAACACGAACTGCAGACGGCGGCCATTTTGCAATCGTGCAATTCACACGTCCTTCCGTGTCATAGGTGGACGAGGCAAGGTCGTTACTCCGGCTTTGATGTGGCGGACGCGTGATTTGGCAAAGTTTTTATAAACCATAGACCGAGCCGCCAAATCGAGCAAAGCCACCTCATCGCAAAATATAGATTTATACGCTTTGTGCAATAGTATACAGTTTGTGGTATTGAAATAAAATAAAATGAGTTTAATCCGTCGGCGGATTATGTCTTAATAATAATTTAGCATATACATAATTACAATACAAATAAGATGCCTAGAACCCCAAAATAACAACAAAGGAGCGTGATGTTTGACCTCATTGTAAACCAAAATCGATGCTCAAAATTTCAAGCCACATATTTTAAAGGTTATCGTTTTCCAGAAGTAATCCTATCCGCCTAGTTACACAAATTACTGATAGCTATAGTTAAATTAACGGCGTCTGTTGCCACGCATAAAATTATTATGTCGGTCATAACAGGACTTTGGGCTGGGCCGTCCTCCCCTAGGGCTCGGCACATTTACAGCTAATGTCTTGTCGTTCATCGCCATCACATGAAACACCTACCACACAATTTAATGTCCGTTTTATGAGTCGATGTTAAACAGATAACGTCAAGTAAACCCCAACCCAAAATCTTACCGAGTCTACATGTTTTATATCCAGATGGGACTTGATTTTGATGATATGGGACTTGGTTTTAATGATACATTGGAATGTGAAGAAGGCAGTTCACACGTCATTTCTCTATTTCCTTTATAATGGGAAACCGAATGTTGATATTTCCAATAATAATAAAAATGTATACGTAAACACTGTCTATGGCAAAGGATTCAATGGCCAGTAATCAAAGAATTTGTTTTGATCTCTTTGTTCCACAAGAAAAACATGTGCATTTAAATAGCATATTTATCTTTAGTATTAAAATAACTCGGCTTTGTAAAACAAGTGTATAAGTGGTATGGGGCAACAATAGGTCGATTGTAGTAACCCCTTCGTTTTGCCATTAGCGGATCAGACAGGGCGGGACCGGAAACAACGGTCTCGGTGTAGCGCCAGCCAAGTCTCATTCCATGTCTAAATATCTATATTAATTGCAAGTTACGGCTTAATTTTAAGTGCACATTAACAAAAGTCCGCCTCGAATGCTTTTCATTTTATCCTGTGCTGTAAATAATATTATATAGTTTGCAATAACGTCCATAATTATATTCAAACTTAAACAGTTTCATATAAGTGTCTACTATCCATACTCTTCGATAACGATTTCTGATATTTACATAAGTACTTTGGCTAGTGCTATTTTATTTCCAATTCTTAACAGTTTTACGCGATCCAAAAAACAAAACACAATTATCTGTGCCTCGTGTTTTATATAAGTAACCTTTTCGTCATTGTCACGTATATTCGTCTCATCACTGCTTTCCTCGAGGGAACTGGAAGTGCTACCGCCGCTACCAGCTTGTTATAGGTACGGCGAGTTTCTGGTTTTAGACAGAACGACTGTTGTGTGACTTTCACAGTTGATAGGATATCCGGATTGAATCAGTCTGCAACAGGGTTCAGCTCCGCATTTAAAGATGATTATTTTTATTAATTAAGTTACGGTACGTTATGAAATTCAAGTCCGTTAATGCTTTTCTCTGTAGAGGGATTTTTTTTGTTAAGATTTTCGTATTAAGCTTTTGTTTACAAGGCTCTACTTAAACTCAGCGGTATATTTACATTATGATGATTTATTATTTGTATAATAACCATCATATTTTTCAGTACATTAAGTACAACGACAACAAAGTTCTTAAGTAAGAGCTTTTATTTCTAAGCAGACCTCTTTTTATGGCTGAATCGCATAATACTTAATTTAAAGAATTATATTAAGTATTATGCGATTTTGTTATTGAGGTTGCCCCTAGCTTGTGATAATCTATGAATAACGCTAATAGATTCTAAAATATTAATGGATACTATCTTATTATCTGAAAATTATCGAAATGATATTCATAATGACATACAGTTTTCATAACACTTCTTGATAGTGAATGAGATAAGGACACATTGTAATTTGATTGTCAACATTTGCCCACTTCGTTTGCAAGTATTGCCTTATAGCCAACCCCTAGGGTAGCCTTTAAATGACCCGTGCCATTATACTGCCCCTATGTCTACCCTTCTCATAGAATCTGATACCGCCCGTATAAATATTACTCAATGTGATTTTATCAAAATGATATTAACAATTAATAAAAATGATTTACTTACTTAATAATATTAAAAATGTATCTGTAGGTACGTTATTTACATACGCACGTATGTTGCAAGTGTGGCCTTTTGAATGTAGTAGAGGGACACGTCCTAATTAAGCATTAATAATGGGACTTAAATGAATCACTCTGTCTGTCGACTGCGATGCAACAGAAAAACAAACTCAAAGTTTGAATACAAACATCGCTAAAGATATGAATAAATATATGAATTCTGGATATTTCTTTGTTTGATAGAACCTTTTGGTATTCAGAAAACGTTGATAGCATAATTGCGATTCGGTCGAGGGCCAATTAGTGTTGCAAAATAAAAAGCAATGCTATATCAATATTGAAATTTTTCAATGTTATTTTTTTGCAATAATCATGCCATCGAGTTTTAATCAATCAGAAAACCATTGTCTCAAATCAGGTAGCGATAAACGAAGTATACTGCACAAAGTATTAGACAAGGTGAAGGTTGTATTGGCAAAATCATGGCGTGCAAAATGCAAACATTAGTTTAATCGTGGTACAAACGAATGTTGTCCCAGCCGACAGTTTTATGGTTCCCGTGAACACGAGTCCCCCACATTGGCAACCCTCGTTCTTTGACTACACATAGTGAATGCTAAATTGCCTACAAACATCGATTTTTGGGAAAATCCTGGTATTGAACAAATGTCGTACATGTTCTGGGCGTATATTTTGTCGTAGTTACAGTGTAAGTGCGGTTTTCTGGACTATTATTTAAGAAATTTTAATTTTAAATACAAGAGCCTACCACAGCGACACACTGATTCATATGTCACTTTTTAATGAAGCAGTATTCCAATTGGACAGTTTAATGAAGTAGACTAGAAATAGAGAATCTTTTTAAAGATTTTACGTTTACGAATTAAAGTTAGGCTGTTATCGATGTGGCAGGTTCTTTTGTGAATATGTACTGGATTATTGTTTTATTCTACATTGGTGTTTACGACAAAGATTATTTTGAAATAGTAAACACATGTTCGCTACAACCATTGTCAAATAAACATACATTTCATTGAATAAATTATGTTAAATCAATTGTATTATTGTACACATGGTGTTGATGAAGTATCAGATGTTTGTTGACTTAAATATCATGTTAAATAGTTTTAGGCATTACTTTATAAACAGTAAGTTAACCACAACACCACCGAACTCATATCAGATGACCTTGAAACTTATTATATATGAATATATTCAAATAAATGGTCCGACATTGATAAACACAATTTTATCTGATAACACTAAAATTGATAATATCCTTAATAAGTTTTATTGAATGCATTAAATTGTTGGCAACTTTTGTAAGCTAATAAATAATTAATTGCATGTTTGTGAATGACGGCAATAAAAATAATAATGGTGAAATAAAGTTTGGCAAAATTTACCTGAAAGTTTATAGAACAGAAGCGGTGTACTCTATAGTCTCTAGAATACCAGCTAAGCAAGATTCAAACAATTGTGAACAAACAAACAACTGCACAACAGTCCCACAGTGAAGTTTCAAGTAGTAAACTGAAAGCGAATTCCGAGGAAATCTTATCGTAAACACGTCGATATCCGAGACGGGCGCGGATGGTACTACCAAATAAACGGCGAGCGGTGCCGACGACCGGAGGGGCGCGGCGCGCGTCACCACATGTAGCCGATGTTAAAAACCCAACAATACACATATGCCTTTCTCTATTACCATTTTTAAACAAGCAAAAGGCAGACACAACACGGCTACATTATAATTGCAAGCAGTAGATTATCAGCCTTGCAGCTGTGGACATCGAATTCAAATAAAAAACAAGAATTCGCATCTAGATTGCGAGACGACGACGTTTGAATCCCATATTAATTTGATGTCGATTAGACTGTGCAGTGCAGCTTTTAAAGAAGAGTTTCCATGTGAATTTAATTGACCGGTTAACTTTTGTGAAGTTTTATTATCAAAACTCATCAAAAAGTCCCTATGAAAATAAACTACTGCGAAGAAGCTTTAGATAAGGATGGACGTAAAATCAGAAATCAACCTTCGGAGATCTTCTCATCTTTGTAAAAGTAGATGGACTTACCTTGTCTATTATATAAAGTGTAATTCTATAGAAGCCGTAATGATCTTAAATTGGCAATCCGTTGTGCTTGGACGAGTCAATTGCGTGCAGCACAATGAACAAGGATTGATCGGATACGCAGAACGATCTCTGCAGATGCAACAACAGATTTGCCGCTAGACGTATTTGCATGTAATATTTACATTTGCAAACATCTACATGATGCTCTTGAAACAAATAAAAATCATTATTATGTAAATGAGTTGCATAAAGCGGACCATAATTTGTGTACAACAACAGAACAACGTTAACGTTTTGTTATGAAATATTACAACATGATTCAAATCAGGTACAGACAGACATGTAGAGGGAATTAAACAAAACTCTATCTGTTTAACCGACACTGAAAAAGTGCCACGCTACAATGGCGAACGGACACCACGTGGCAATTATCGTAAAATAAAAAAAACAAACAATAACAGATTATAGCTGGCTTAAGAAAATTAGAAATCGAAAATTAGTCACCGATAGACATTATGTATTGTTACTTTATATGAGCGAAAGCAATATGTATACGTACCAACGAAACATGAATTACAATGAAAGTAAGACGTCGATTTGTATTTGTACACAGAAACAAAAGCATTATGCTAAATAAATACCCGAGCGTGGGAATAAGACACTATAAATGAGAATATACTTGTACTGTGAATCGTCTGAATGTCTAAATATGCTTAAGAGGCATTTAGAAAGTTTGGTAGTTTTCCCTAATGTGTGAATCTCACTTTGTTATTATAATTAAAATAAAAAATGAAGCATAGCGCTTTAATCAGACTTAACTTAACTCAAATGAAGTTAAACAAATTGATTAGTCTAATACAATTTGTATCTTATTTGAGTCGACTAACTAGAAATAGAGCTGTTAACTAAATTCAGTGTTAAAACTGGTCCATTAAGTTGTTCAGACGGCAATATCCTGTCCAGTCGAACCTACGCAAATAACGTTAGCCGGTAATTTCATTTTCCTTGCCCATCGCAGCCATCAAGGGCTCGGCATGACACGATTGAATTTGGATTCTGCCAACACTTTAAGCTTATTGATCTCGTTAATGGGCGGGAAATCAAATCACCGGTGTGAGAAGGCAGCTGTGTCGAGTTGAAATCAATCGCAAATTGCTTTCGAATCACCTGCGGACGTGATTGGAAAAATCATAGCTTTTCTTAAACATTTTGTACTGTGCACTGATGCAATATCATAATGCAGCTTCGGCGAAAAATTAAAAACCTCATTGGAATACGTAACTGTTTAACTATACAACAATGAGTGCTCAGTGCGCCACTTAACGCAGTTTCATTGGCATTTTTATTGGCAATCTGGGTCACAGTGTTTACACAAAACAACACTATTTATCAAAGCAGATAATATTTCTTTGAAGTCCTCAAGTGTTTGTTGGGAATGATCGATGCCCTTGACCGGTGTACCGGCCATATGGCGTATGCGCTTTGCTTCTCGACTGGTGAGTCGAGTGCCGTAGATGGCGGGCTACTCGTGATCATCCAGTACGACCTTGCTTGCACGTGAGGTGTCAAACCGGACCGAAAATCAGGTCAGGTGGCGATAAGTTATTTCAGACTGCAATAAAAAACGGTATTCTCGAATTTCTATTGAGTTTACTCACAGATTAAATATAAACACACTCACAGATACGGAGAAAATTTCATGAGATAATCACATTTTAAAATAGTAAACATGAAATAATATCAGCAAGTCTAAAAAATAAAATAAATAATTGCGTCGCTTCAAGAGTTTCAATACTAAAACTAATTGATGATGCGCTAGTGCGGCCGTAGAGCCGAGTAAAAACAATTTAATAAGCGGCAGGTGATTGGCAAGTGTTCCAGGCAGAATTCCTTTTATAGAATAGGCCTGTAGAATAGAAAACTGCAGTTGCACATAAGCATTCTCATTCGTGACGCAAGAGAAACGCATTTGATAACACTTATTACAAAAGCCAATTAACCCCTCCTTACATAACGTTGAACATCTGTGTTAATAGAACGTTTTGTATTTTAAATACTAAGAATTCTACACAAACTGTATCGGTCAAGAATGGTGTTATATTTTTCATTATTTCTATCAGCTATACTTTATAATTAACGTCTTCTAAGAAACCCTTATTAGGTCGCAAATAACGCATTGACCTCGATGGGGCAATTTATTGCCAATACGTTTAATGACTTTTAAGTAACTTTAGAAATGTTCACATCTATTTATAAACGTATATTCAATATCTAAGTAGAATTTACAATATCCAAGCTAGAGTTGTGAGATTACTGGAAATTTATTCATGAAACGTTACTATTTTTGATTTCATATTCTGTAAAGCAAAATCGCGGATGTAGGATGTGAATGCTATATTGTCTCGTTTGGTATTCCGATTATTTTTCGCAATCTAGTTAACAATATTATAATGGTATTCGTTACAGTATAAATCTGCAGTGAGTCACCGAACTACTCCATGCAAGCGTAACGAGTGCGTCGATTCGCCGGCGAACTCGATACAAGCAGTTCACGCGACATTCAGACGTTGGTCCAGTTGCAGTGAGCCTGCATCCGTGTCATTGTGTGAAGTGACCTGAGCAAAGCATCGCCTGCAATCAGATCCTCGGAGCACGGTGCGGAACCGCGTCACCACGGGTATCGAGTTCGATTGATGCCTATTCATTTATATGGCAAATGTTGGCCACTTCACACGGGAATGCTATGGTGAGAGGCGATAAAGGAATTGCTTGATGTACCTACTTCAAAAATTATATTGCCAGTAACGGTGTTCGTCTACGATTGCGTGCTGTATAAGTATGTTGGTAACTGTTACTTTTATGATTTATACATATCTTAAGGGAGACATTATATTGTTTTATTATCTCTAACTGGGTTGCAGAGCTCTGTGATTGCAACAGATTGTTGTAGTTTCAACTTGGAATACTGGGCGATAAATTAAAAAAGCATAAACTGCTATGAATAAAACAGTGACTGTTGGTAGTTTGCCAACAATACAAATGTAACCTTTAATATTCTTATCTGTTACCGCCTCCCATATTTATCCTTATCCAGCATTCAACTTAGTTTAAATTTAGATATTTTTTGTCGATATGTTTGTAATTAACTGCCGACCTTTTTGTATTAGTTATCGCGCATCAGGCTACACAGAATAATTGCGATATTTTATTTCTCCTCCTTAACAAGTGACCTTAAATGTCACCAGAACAAATTAAGTGAGACATTTGGTTCTATTCAATGTGTTTGTACAAGCGCTAATTAAGACCAGCCATAGTTACGTAACCACCCTTTTTTGAAGAGCTTAGCAACCTCGAGGGGTCTTGACGACGGAGACGCGAGCGAGAAGCCTCTAGTGTGCGACTTTGTACTTGATATAAACATCTAAATATAATGCTATAAATGCGAACCATTTAAGTAAAACATCTTTAGCGTGAAGTTCAATTGTTTGACAGAAAATGTCTTCAAATTTTGGCCTCTTACAATAACTTTAAAATAATGTTAAACGAAAGTGTATTAGGGAATCCTTGAAATGAAACAATAGCAATATTTACAATTGGTCGGCAAAGATTGTTTAGTAAAATGAACACAAAGAAGCCAAGTATTGTTTTATTCCTTTACAGTTTCTCAATGAGCTTTATACTTATTATACAGAAACTCCCGGTCTGAAGGGAGTAGCATCCACGAGAACGGGTGAAATCTAATTATAACTCCCATCCCGTCGCGTGCCTAGCGTTCCAATCCTGAAGATGGGACACTTGCAAGACATGTTAAAATATCTAAACCGTCTGCGAGATGTAAATGAGAAAACTATTTTACATAGCACTAATTGGTGATGTGAAAAGTCCGCAATGCCGTCTAAACTTTGCGGCCGATGTCTGCATTTTCTATAACTTTATTTCGGGGATTTCTCTCTCATTCAGATTATTTTGCTATTCATATATCTAGCTATGATATAACATAGAAATAATAAGACACTGCGTAATTTACAGTAGACCGGTTGCTGTAGCACCTACGGATCTCCAGAGCTAGCCTAACGATCAATTCCCAATTGAGCGCAAGCACAACTGCAATTTTACACTCAACACGTTTTATTACTATACTAAAGCCCCAAGCGATATTAACGGTCATCTGTAGGAATTTCAGCGTTGTAAAAGGAAAATAAGACTTTAAATATAAACATGTTCAAACTTGGACTAATTATAACAAATTACTTATAAGGAGTTAGCCAAAACAAATTGCGGCAATGACTCGGTCTTGGCGTCGACATGTTTTAGTAGGACAAGTAAGTCTGAGAACTAATAAAATGTGAATATTATAGTTCGGCACGTCGGATGCGACGAGGATTAGTTTTCCACCGATATTTCATTTCGGCATGTTTGGACTGGACTTTAAAAAGGCGATGCTCAAACATGTTGAATGCATCTACATTTCCGCATGCCGCTCTATATTGAAAAGCGTCGTGTTATAAAATGATTTACAGCTGACTTTTATATTTCAACTAGCCATTTGCCGTAACGTTAAATGGGTGTTATATTATGTGGTGCAGCCGTGAAAAGTCAATGTTTGGGTTCACTGAACAGGGATAAGTTAAATCTTTGACGTGTTAATAACACGCTCAATTAATTGAAGCGTTATATTTGTAAGCTTCATTGAATAAAGATTTTGTCAATTTCTGGGCAATTCAAGTTCGAATAACTAATGAAATGTCAACTACCAGTCTTTCTTTGTTGGCACTGACATGACTGACATTTTCATCACAAAGTTTACATGCTTTTAAACGACCATTTTCATTGACTTACCCATCGCTAAGTTCAGTCCTTCAACTTATGATTTGAAGGAAATAACAGCTAGGAGTCTGGTTGCTAACTTGACATATTTTAGGTATAATTCATAGGGAACTTACTACATAATATGTTATTTCTGTTGATAGCGGTCCGATGAGTCCAACAGATAGGCAGTTACTTTCAAATAAAGTATACCATATTTACAACAGTATTTGTCTATACCAATGTCGACGTACATTACAATAGCCAAAACTTCTATAAATAAATTATCCTCCTCAGAAAACCGCCAGACCATGGATAAGCAGAAGTTCTTCATCAAGTAGTTATTGAGTGTATTAGAAACGATGACAGGATTAGATAGTAAACTTGCTGTATAATGGGATAATCGGTGTTGACCACAGCGACGGTCGGGTGAAGGCCGGTCTCCCATGCCGCGGTACGTAAATACACTCGGTGCGATACAATAAGGGTCACTACAGACTTGTGTGTAACGTGCTATGAGTAAACAGCGAGCATACTCAATTCATAACACTTTGCTTTGGGAATATTGTTATAGAAGAGCCATGTTTTAGAATAATGTAGCTTTGGTAATTTAGGCGCTAATAGGCGACAATGTGTACAAACCCATCATGATTTATGATTTATAAATTGCGAGTTGGCACCTCTAAACAAAACCTAATAGAAATCCAATAAACATGCATAAACGCTGTTGCCCTAGCTGCCTAATATGTATGTTTTGATCACACAAGTCATTTTGTCTAAAACTATAATGCTGAAGTCTCAGTCTGGTGTCACTGAAGGCTCAGTTAGTCATAAAATCACTGAGACATTGCGATAAAAAAAACTGACATACACAATTTCATATCATCGCGAACAAAAAGTTCGTCAACGCCACACTAGTGTGTAAGCTCCCTAACGTGTATGATTCGCTGAATAACCGACTTCCGTTAGCGCGCCAGACCAACCAGCAGCCGGCACCGACCACACGCAAATATCTATTCATTACGAACACTTAGCAGACATTACACGTTGAGAGAGCGTAAATCACCACGTGCAACCAATTGTTTACTATCAGCCTTATATACGACTGTACAGTTATAGATGCATACAATATTTAAGCCTAAATTGTGTGCACTTTCAGTATTAATAGTATATACTGAAAATGCATGCTTACGATTATTTATACACTTTTCAGCACGCTACAAAGATGGAAACCGGGATATTTGCGTCAAGCTTTGTCTAGAAGAAAATTTTAGATGGGTCACGATCAGTACTGAGGGACCGATTATAAAGAAAGATAGCTATAATATCTCAAAATTTTACGAAATTGCGAAACTCGAAGCGTTGCCATTGGGACTTTTTTGCTCGAGTCCGTTCCTAAAACTGGCATTATATCGTTTCTTTTTGCCTCTGACTTGATATTAATTTAAAACTATAACCACAAATATTCTCATTTATAATGGTTCTACATAGACTTGATTACTTTATGGAGCGATATAGAAATGCACCCCCGCAAACTTGTTACCAGAAGCGATAGTAACACTCATTAACATAACACAATGCATTGCGCCCTCCTGAATGGGTGCTATGGGTTGTACAAATTGCACTGTCGTAATTAATGAGCTATATATACGTATGACGTAACTTGTTTCAATAACAGGAAAGTTAAATTGCCTTAGTAAACATTAATTTCAATAATATATAATTTTGTAATCTATAAGCGCACGAATGGTTAATTAGAAATATTTAACGACTAGCTGCGCCCCGCGGTGGTACCCGATGCATTTTTCCAGGATAGAAAGTAGCCTATGTGTTAATCCAGGGTCTCAGCTACCTCCATGAAAAATTTCAACAAAATCGGTCTAGCCGTTTGAGCGTGAAGAGGTAACAAATATACAAACACACTCACAAACTTTCGCCTTTATAATATTATAGTGAGATTATGTTTCTCGTTTTAGATCAGGTGGCCTGTGTTCTGCATGCTAGCTGCTTAATTGCTGTCAAGGACAGGTTTTGTGCAGTTGATGCTGCATCTCTGCCCACCGTGTATAATTGAAACAGCAGGCGAACTGCATATTACCTGCTAGAGCTGACATGCTATTCAAATGCAACCTGTCTTTTTGGACTCTTATTTTACAAGTCATTACATTGACAGCCAGCTGACCTTCGTAAACAATTAACGTACCAATATCCTGCATCCGTATGTTCTGTACCTACCTTTCATAAAGAAAACTTCAATATCACATTTATTATGTCACAACATATAAACACATTTGAAATATTAATAATAACTACATGAGGATCGCTACAAATATTTTGAAACAAATTACGTGAAGCGATAATAAATTGACACACTTAATTATAAAATCGAACTTTGTAACATTTACTGTTGGTTGTTCTGACATAACTCTAACAAACAAGTGAACCTCGACCCGCCTTGATCCGGTTCTACAAGTCCTGGCTTACTGGCCACAGCTTCGAAAACGTCCTTCATCAGACGAAGCGAAACTAACGTAATTTGAAACCTAGTCACAAAAAGGTTCCATGCAAATTCTATCAAAACTCTAGGGAATACAATTTCTATTCTCGGAAATAATGAGGAAAGTTTGAAGGAAAAAATGACTTATTTAGTAACTTACCATTTCGTTACTGACAACGGTTACGGTATTAAACCAGTCAACATTAATAACAATCTATCGAAAAACCACACGACTGTTAAGTTACTCTATCCTACATAATTTATTAAACGCGTGGAAGGAAAAAACTCATTTGAACCCCCAAAATAGCCGGCCGGCAGCAGCAGCTGTGTCAAGAGCACGTGTTTTTTGTACACAAGCAGGGCAGCACACGTGTGACCCCAGATAATATATAAACGAGTAAACCAGAAGCCCTGCTCAACCTGATCGTTATACAAACTGATCGTAAATAACACCATTTTAATCAAAGTTATCAATATCAATTCGTATGTCAATGAAATACTTTCAATTGGTAGAGATAAATGGTTTGTGTTTACTAAAAACTTCTTACTATAAAAAGCGCTCATAAATCTCTTTTAATGGCCCTTAGAACTTACGAAGCTTTCTTTATTGCAGGTTGAGGATCCTAATAACTATGTGCAAAGTGCACGAAACGAAAGACAATGAGAAAAATAATCCTACGCTGTATACAAAAGTTTTATTGAACAACCTTTATAAAAACTGCAGTCACATTACTTACAATAGTAAGCTCGCAATAATACCCAACCATGGTATTTATAAGATATAGCTTTAGCTATAGGACACGGCAACAAAGGCAGGCTAATGCTCAACATGAACTACGAGAAATAGTTCCATTTATCACGCTAAGCAGAGCAAATTCTCCGAGATAACGTTAGTCTTGAATTTATAAGATGTTTGGCTAATTTCTACCCATTTATTTAATTGAATCATAAGAGATTAAATCTTACATTTTCGCTACCAATATAGATTGGTTCTGGAAAACCAAAACTATGTAGGTATTTATAATAAGAATTGGCAAATCGATGAATGAAACTACTCATGGCTGTCTACAACTAGTACCACTTTAATTGTTTAAATAGTAATGATGTAACAGTTTCTTTGGCAATCAAAACCACAAATAGAATATCTGTCATGTGAATCACTTTCCGCCTGTTCCAAAATGGTCCTAGAGTTATTGTTTATGGCAAGGACTCTTCCTTTAAGTTCGTTGCTCTTTTGTTTTGCATTGTACCACGACCGCGTCTGCATATTGATCACCTATTCTTTTTTCTGTAGGGTTCATGCAATTGCAACGTGAAGTATTAAGTTACGTAATCGTTTTTTGACAGGTTTCTCTACTTTGAGTGTTTAAGTAATCATTTTCTACTATTTTCTATTTAAGTGCATTTTTTGCGATACAAAAATATGGTTTAGGCACGAAGTTGTTTTACTCTAAACTGCCATCGGTCACCTCAGCTCATTAACGTTACATCACAGACGATCACAGCGCCTGGCGGTTACGAGGACTTGTATACAATGGTAGCGCCGGAGGCACAAAATAGTGTTCTACATCCGGGAAAGTGCACACGACGTGAAAACGATTCAATTGCACTATAAAAGTCTCCATCGCTAACATATAATTTTACAAGTAAAAATCAATTGATAATAGACAAGTTGAACTGTCGTCGTCATGGTTTATTACACTTTGAAATATCTAAGTAGCATCGTCGACCGACCGTTGTACCTAATACAATCTAATAGGCTCATAAATAACATCCATAAATACACCGACCTGTGTTTTTGTTATGGAATAAAGGTTACCTAAAATGGATACTCCCATGAGGTTCGACGTAAAAGGTCGTGTAACAATAACCTATTGAGGTAAGGCAACTTTTCGCAAAGCTGCTTGTCGCGTCGATTCGGCGCCACTGAGAGCTGTCGCGCAATTCACTAATGATGCGTTATGATGCCACAAATAAAAAAGTTAAAAAAATATATAGAAATACTGTTTATCCATCAACCACACGGATGGCACATTAAGTAAACACGCCCAAAGTTCGACTGTAAACTGCTAATGTTTTACGAGCTGGCTGCTATTGCTAGACGATAAACATGTCCGTACGGCTGGAAAACAAGATGCGGCACAGAAATACGCACCTACAAACAAACAAAAGTTTCCTTTGACCAGACTTCGAATCTATTTGGCTTTTACTCGATAAAAATATTGAGTTTTAAAATATAAACCCTTTATCGACATCATCGGACTTGGCACCGTTCCAGTATAAGTAGGGAACCAAGCACTTAGTTGATCGTGCAAATATTCTATATGAAATAGGTATAGTAGAAAAATAATAACGTAGACAGCTTTAATTATAATGAATATTGCAACTCTCGCAGACGAAGTTCAGACAATGAGCCAGACGGACAAAAGAATAATGGTATAACTTATGTATTATGCACGTCCCAATAAATTATCATCAAGCTCAGCTAACAGTAGGCAAGACAAATGGAGTTTTTTGATTCAGTTAAAGAGAGAGAAGTAATTAATACTTTTAATGAAAAGCTTATATAACATATACAATTTCACTTTTGAGATGTTTACCGAGCAAAATACAAAACAAATGGGTGAAAACATGGCATTGAGAGAAGTGTGGATGTTGACGGGCCTCAAAAGTGTGAAACAAGCCACAGACTCACCGGCGTCTGTTACCCTAGACTGCGACACCACTTCAATGGAAAATAGGCCACAGAACCGCGAGAACACTTCGCTACAGGAAATTGTGAGGAAAATGCTTGCGGAAACCTACTATAGTAACAACGAGGAATTTTTGCGTTAGATTCTTCCGCATCAGCTACAAAAAATAATCATAAATTTCAACAGCTCTCATATTCAACTCATTGTACTGGCTGGATGTTGCTGATTTATACCCAATTAAGAGTTTAACAATACGCCATGTAGTTCGCAAAAAATATCAGTTCTAAATCTAGACTCGCTAGTGGTAAAGAGAATGGCGTCATCACTCAACATGGCTCCTTTTGGAACGTGCACAGCGTATGTCTGATATTCACGAACAAACTTTATTTTCTCTTTGGCTCCGTTTATAGAACATAGATTTTAATAGAGTATATTGACAATGTTTAAAGGATCAAAGGTTTAACTTTAAGGGAAACGCGACTTAGATCTAAACTCCTAATCTCTGACTTGCAAGGTCGTCGCTCTAAAAACGATCTAACGGGTTCGACGCCCGATCGCCAATGTTGAGTTTATTCATTTACAAACCTTACGTGTAGTAAAAATAAACAATACTGAGCTCTGCACTATAATTTGTTCCTGAAGTGAAGTAAAGTTATTTATAGCGAAGAGGTTAACAAAAAATTACTAATAACTGTACAAAATGTCTGAATTTAATTTGCTGAACAGTAAGAATGGAAAATAAAAGAAAATCCACTTAAAATTGGAAACGGTTAATTCAATTGTACATACAACAATGTTCATTTAAGTTTCCTGTAACTATAACGCTATGGTCGGACCGACAATCTCATAAACGTGCTTCATTGTTATTATATTCGATAAAATTCTTAAACGACAAAGTTTCACATGTTTATTGAAGTGCAGGAAAACATTGTGCAGCAGATGCATGCTTACATTATGTTTGTAAATGTAATTATTTACCGATCCGGTTTCGTCAACAAAACACTCACTTTCGAACCGGTCTCAAAACGGGCGCCGCAAGTCGTCGGCTTGCGCCGGCTATGCGAGGCAATAGATATTGCAAACTCTATAATTAAAAATACAAACAATAGTACTAATCAGCATACAATCAACGCTTTACGTTAACTAAAAAAACTCTACTTGCAATAAAAAGTAAAGAAAATATAAACATTAAATACATAGATAGAGACGAGAAATAGCTACTTACATGATATAAAAAATGAAAACGACGAATGTTTTGTCCGAAATCCGGTTAGCACTTCATAAACAAAGTCACAGCGCAGCACAAACGAGCTGATCAAGTCCTTTAGAACATGAAGTGAACAGCGGAAAAACTATAAACATTAGGTGAAGTAAGAACCACAACGCACGCGTCCAGCACTGACGCGAGGGTGAACGTGACTGTATGACTACTGCTGAACTAGCGATGCAACCGACGAGAATTAGACTGCAACTATGACATGTAGACTCCGACGAATCACTTTAGCATTATATTTTATGATTCGTCGACTGAATAATACGATGAATCCAAAATTTAAAAAATAAATAGGCTACTGCAATCGATACCAATGAAAAAAGGCTTGGTGAATGACCCGCTGTAACTTGAGTAGGACCTGAATATTTATTAGTTCAGGCGTAATAGCTACATAAGATTTATAGGACCAAACTAATAGCGAAATAGCTAAAAGGAGTAAGCTCCAAGCTAATTTTACCCGAACGCTTGACGAGCCATATCGAGATTAAACGTCGGTCCATATGTCGGCTGATAAACTTGGTCGTTAATTTTGATTCGTTTTCATATTATATTTACAAAACGTAACAAGATAAAAAGGACTAACACGGATATGTTGACGATTTACTATAAATGCAACTTTCAAAAACATAATTCTATATTATATGGTGTTTTTCAAAGAATTGACCAATATTGCAGAGAATTATATCCACCACAGGAAACTGTCGATTGCTTTCTGCAAAGCTTGCTCTGGTTTCCATTTATTACAGACACTGTATTGGAAAGTGCCAAACCTGATATTATCAAGCTTTCAAGCGAGCTTTAATATCATTGTTACATAAAAAAATATTAAAAACTACACACGGACGCAAAAAGTTCAATAAACGATCGACGCGTCTGATAGCCACTTAAAAAATTTAATTGCCTTGCAACTACGAGTTTTTTCAATGACGTCAGATTTCAGAACAGGCAAATAGCGATTGCATGCTATTAGAAAAAAGTACAACATGTACCTATTTCAACAGTGAATAATCATTGGAACTTTATTTATTTGGTTTGGAACCGGGAAACATAAACAGGCAGAAACAAAAATATAAAATGAATAAGGATAGTGAGTAACTGACGTCGAAGAACACGTGGCGCCTGGCAGGAAATTGTTAAGGCGTTAGCACAAATAAATGCATGCATTGTGGGTCTGTGACGAATTCACGCCACATTGGATGCAATCCGATATTATTATAATGCTAACATATAAATCTCAAGTGATCTTACTTGTGGCGTAGTAAACGCACTCAACGTGACTGAACGCAAAGCCCTATATTCGCTCCCATTACAAGTAGATGTTTGTAAGCTTTGCGCAATTCCTGGGAAAACTAATAATATCTCGGAACCAGAAACTAGGGAACAGGAAGAGTAGAAATTTTCAGAAGGTATAACATTTTGACAGATTCACGCCTACATAGAAAACCGTTCGGGACTATAGAGACATAGGGAATTAATATTATTTGAGAGACATTTTTGGGTGGCGCCGGTGGTCGAGTGACCCAGATCCGAGGTCTGCGGCGCAGCCTGCGTACACCGCATCGAGAGGTCGGCGCGTTGCACGCAACACGGGCCGTGACACCGAAATAACGCGTAAATAGTATTTATATCGAAACACTGCATGTAATGAACTGCTGCTAAACGTACCGCATGTTGGAAATGCCAATAGAGCAAGCAAATTATTAGTTTTACTGCCATCAAGATACGTACCGAAGTTTTTACGTCGGCTTATAAGTAACTTGGATACATGATACATAAACTCCCATAGATATTACCGTCTCTGAAGTTACGTGAACATGTGCCAATGGTAGATATGCAGTTGATAATTCTCACGTCGGATGAAAAATCGATATTTAGCTTTTATACGCTTTGTTACACAGTTCCCATTGTGTAGGTGAAAGTTCATAATAAAAACTATATTGTTCCGCGTATGAGCGTGTAACACCTAATTGCATAGTACACAACATTTTTTTAAAGATATAATCTCTTCACATTGGTTTTTATAAAGAGATTTGATATTGCATCCGCATGAGTAAAAAACAAAACGCACTAAAACTTTTCATTACTTTTCAATATTACTTAGGCGTGTTTTTTTAACGAGAGCACGGTATTTGCGCAAGGTAATTAAAAAACCATGCACTACATTCATAAATAACACGTTCGAATGATAGTGATATATTCCCAGTGGTTTATAACGCGAGTCATCACTAAGTGTATTATCTGGCTTTCACTGCAATTTGATGCGCAATCAGCGCGGGTGCAGATTGTGGAGCAATTAACTGGTGCGGATATACACGTATAAGTTTATGGTGTACGCATCTTCCTGTCATCGAGGAAATGTGACTCGGTTGATCAAACTACGACTAGCAGCGATGCAATGCGGATATTATTTTCAATACCAAATATACATTTAGTTCGTATACATAATTCCGTGGGGTGCGGGTTAAGATTTTCTCCGAATATGCGAATTACAAGTGTATCTATATACATGTATACATAATGTTAACCCTCTACTCTTCAAAGGTAGGTAGTACAGGCGTGGTTTTATGTAAGATATTTTACATAAAATGTCAGGCTCTCCTGGTATTAACTCATACGCGTCCCTCAGTCATAAGACAGAGTATTTTCTGCCGCAATGTACTAAAATCTTGGAATCATTTCAACGTCTTTTTGCCGTAGCACCTACAGAAGTTATTACTTTTAAAAATTGTGTCAAAGGAATGAACTCCTCAAGCGCGAGCATAAAATACTCAGGATAAACAAAAATATGCCTGTGAATTTTAATTAAATATTTGTTTAAAATATTTGCTGATGTTTCATTAAGGTATACCGAAGGTTACAGGTACTGTGACAATGACGCTCAGAATATGTTGTTATTAATTTGTAAATAAGTTGTTGTTGCTTCTAATTACTTACTGGTTTTGTTTACATTGTACTTTTTTTGCTAAATTAGATACGGTTTTATTGAAACAAATTACGTTTGCGTAACTTTGTTGTAGATAATTGTGTCATCTGCAGTTCCGTGAAAGGTTTACATTTTCACGCACAATTAATCAATTTAGTTCCATGGAAAGTGATCTTATTAAACAAGCATTTTATTTTCTGCGCCCATCTTTCTCCCGTGGAAACCGATTGAAGCGAAAGTGATTAGCAACACCTGGGGTTCCCACATAAAAAACAACAATGGATGACTTTCTTCTCTGAACATATAAAATGCGCCAAAAATATAATAAAACACACTCCGACACGTACAGAAAAATCCGTGTTATTGTATAAAAGGCAGATATTAGCATGGTTATATAAATATTCTATCTAGTACTCTCTATCAAATTCAATTTGCTTTTTACCATCCTACTAAAAGCTCTATCGATTAAGTTTCAATTTCAGCATTGACTGTCCAACGGGATAGTACAGAGTTCATTATGCGATGATTGCAGGCGTCTAGCGGGGTATTACATCACATTAGATTGCGTATTAATGATTCATTACGTGTAGGTGCTAGTTAGTTTGAGATCTGCTAAACAAAACGAATCATTACAAAATCTAAAGATATACTAGTCAATCGTGTTTAAAGTTCTATGAACCGGTGGCTACACCCAATTTGCGTCAATGTCAGTCTACTGAGACACCACCGACTAACGCTGAAGTAAACTCAGTAACAAGGAGCAAATCTGATGATCTAGGCTCGTTCTGTCTCGGTATGAATTCTCAGACATACAAAGAACGAGCCTTTGCCCCGCAGTGCGACAAAATAAGGCTTGTATTATTATTATTTTCAACCATTTAAGTTCTATAGCATTTTAGACATGGTCTGATAAGTGACAAAATTGTTTACACTATAATCGTTAAGTGGAAATTCAATATTTGTATTGTAAAGCACCAAGTTTAATCACAATAACCTTGATACATTAGCACTGCTTGAAGATCTTCGAGCATAACCCAAACAAACTGAAGCGTAATGGACTATGTCAACAAACTTTTCACACTCACTTCTTTATTTACGATCAGCAGTTTAGATTAGCACGCACCGTTGAGAACAGAGCTAGTTTGTGTATGAGATTGTCATTCTTGAAATAACAATTTAACATGTATAAGGAAAATCCCTATTTGGTCGAACGAAACATTTAGTGGGATCGCAGATCGCTTAGTTAATGTTTATCGCAAAAGTGAATGAAGTGAATATACGCGTGTAATGCCCCGGGGTAGCGATTTATAAAAGCTTAAATTGCACAGGAAATACGCCATCTAAAACCTGATTTAAGTTATTCTGCATGTTTTGTAATATAAACAGGACACCTACTGTTTTAGGTGGGAGTTTAAGGTTTTTTATTAAGAGGCGACAAGATCGTTTGGAACCTGTAAACCACACAACCCGAGAATACTTGTTTTAGCTATGTAATGCTTAACTAGCGTTTTTTGAAAATGCGCCGAACCGTAACCATTTTAGCTGTCATCGTTGGATTGATATTTGAGTAACTGTGCTAAAGAAAGTGCTAGAGTGACAAAACACAGCTCTGCTAATTATAACCGAGCGACCGAACGTTCCGCACATACCTGCTTCTCCAGCCGACAGACAGACAACAAAACAACACGAATCTATTCACGTCAGATAAACTTTCAAATCAAGTGACTGAGCTGCAAATGAACCATCAATCTTACGGCCTCTTTAGTCGACAGATAGGAAGAGTGTTTTAAATCATAGTCGAGAGCTCTATAAATACTTAATATAAATTAACCAATTGAAGATAGATACTTACGCGTACCTATAACTTCTATTTGGTATAGGTAGTGAGTTTGTGTGTAAGTAATTGATTAATCATACTATAGCCATTATTCTTTTTCGTTAATGGCTTAGCCTATGTATATGATATTTGACCAATGGAGTGGCCAGTTCAATGCCCTTATTTTGTAGTACATAGCAGGCGTTCTAGGAAACAAGTGGTGGAGAAAAATGAACACACCAGTATATTATGGTATTACGAAACAATAGGCTTTAACTTTACGCCTATCGTGTAGTTTCCTATGTTAAGTACAAAAGCCCATGAGACATCGTACGACAACTAAGTGAATTAAAAGCCATAATTAGAACTTAAAGTAAGTAATTACTTAATTATTACTTAAATGCACCATCAAAGGCAAACATATGTTCGTAGGTACCCTTGTATGTTTGACTTATAAATGTTTGATGTGTTCGATAACCTAATGGATTAAATATGACGTACATCCGATGAGATTAATCGGATTTATGCCTAAAGATATTTACGTGTTTGATTAACGATTTAATGTTTCTATATTCAGAAAAATCGGATTGTTTCAAGGCTTCAATTATCAACACGTTAGTTTCGTTAGGCTGGTATTTATTTTAACATTACTAAAGCAACAATGTACGTGATTGGGATGTTGGTATGTGGTACAACGGTTTTTCTGTATATCAGCAGTTGTACGTGATTATAGATTACAGTAAACATATACTTAATAGACCATGTTTTACTAATTTAGAGAACTGATTTCATGTATTAATAAATGAAATAAATTGCAACTGTTCCTAGTTGAAGAAAATAGCTACACTTCTTCCCTCGCTCCACAAATTATGGAGTTTAAGTTTTTTAAATAGCTCTAGCTAATCATTAAAGGTCTGGAGGCGAAGTCTATTTATATTCCTTCCTTGCGCATGTATTTATACAACAAATAAGAAATCGTGAGCAGTTGCTATACAAAATGTGAGCGCAACGTGCATTAATTAGGCCATAGGGCAATGGCCATATAAATTTAATGGTTTCTAACAACAAGCCAATAATCTAAGTCTGCAAAACAGATTACGGATAAATTAGGAATGTCCTGAAGGTATTATGATATCCAAATATGCTGTTAAAAGCGTAAAAAAACGATTATGATCCGAACATTAATCTGCGTGAGCTCTATTTGCGAAATATAAACGTTTTTGTGACTATAGTATTAAATCAAATATGACATGAAACTAACTGATGACTGGAAGACACGAAATGCTAGTCAGACTATCTTCATTTTATTTTAGTCAAGGTCACACGATTTTACCATTTCAATCTTTCTCAACCTTTTACTTTGTCCAATATAGTTGATAAAAGAAAAAGGTAGAGCCTACATAATGCTGCGTACCTTATTCGTTTTGTGGAAAGGAACCAAGATAATATCAATATCGTGATTTAAGCTCGCGCTTGTAGAAAGTGCGTCCGTCGTTAAGGCGCCTTTAGGAGTCAGGGCACTCCGTAAACAATCACAGCTCGCCCACGTCCGAAAACGGTTTAGTGGTAATCAAGCCTAATTTGGGAACAATAGAATAATGTCTACAGTCGTTTAGAGAGGTTCTTTTTCAAAATTAAGAGAACAGCTGCCGTTATTTCAAAGTAGGTAATACCTAGTAATTGTTTTGTTGGCTCAGCGTTTCAATCTCGAGGCCTTAAAGTGTCATCCACAAATCCCCTGGGATACAAAGGTCGGTGTCCATGAGTCGCGACCTCGAAATTCGCTGCGCTTCGTAAATGTAAGCAAACATAGCGAATGGCGAAAGGTCAAATGAAAATGTGTGAAAAGCGAACGTCAGCGGTACCTTTTTGATGGAAGGCTTCTAGAAGCGTGTCTTAAACTCGTCCTACAGTATGCAGACTATATCAAGTTACACACAAATTGGTACTTGCGATATTATAATGTATATTATGAACTGGTTTAGGATCATAAAGATACGAGAGTAGTCGTAATACCTTACTGTAATAGCAGTATCGTTTTGAGCTTTAGCAACGTATTGCATAAGTAAAGATAATCGCATTTTGAGTGCACAAGTTTTAACAAAAATAATTTCTAAGCCAATTGCGTTACGCTGATGGCTGCAACGTCCCGTCACGAGACTTGTAACGTTGCAAGGCTAATGTTGCGTGTAATTGCTTGCAGGTGACATACACATTTCAATCTCGAGAGGCTAGATTACAGTAATCCGATTGTCTTCAATCGCTTTTAAAATATGAATGTCTAAATATACCTCAAGCCTGCAAGTTATGGGCATAGACGTACTTTTATTGTGTTAATAGCGACGATAAATCCGAGCCAAGTATTTTCTCATATGAATTTCATACCAGTGAGTGTAAACGACTTCTTTCGCAAACCAAGGATGGTGACAAAGTATGTTAATACGGAAAGTGACCTATATAGCTTGACTACGATTGTGACAGCATGAAGATCGATTTCAAGATTTGAATAAGTCACTTTAAATATTAATTAAGTGGTTTTAATTCTGGTATTGCATACCAAAACTTTCTCAAAACTATACAATTTATTTACTCAGAAAGCAGATATTAGCATCGATTAATCGATAGAGATATCATTGCCTATACAAGTAGACCTTGAAAGTAATTGGCAACTTGTTGATGACTGATGAGAAAACAAAAGAAACGCAACCATAAGTCATGGATGGCGAGCTCAGTGATTAGAACGATGTTGGGAAAATAACACTTACTAAACACGACCTCGGTATTGGTCGAGTATTGAGTAATAGGTATAACTTCTTCGCCTTAAGGCTAGGTAGTACCTCAAATGCCGCAATTTTGAGTTTTTTAAATGCATCTGAGACAGTGAAAGTAGTGTTTTAAGTTCTGAAAAAAATATATGTACTAGTTAAGAATATGGTCTAGTGAAAGTCGCTGGCAGTTACACGATCCGATGAACTTTACTCGATAGAAAAAAATCCCAAAGTTACCTCTTTTTGTAATGATTTTTCAATCTGACGACTAAATTACTGCGATTTTACATTAAATTTTTGCACTCAACTAAAGACACTAAATATTTCTAGGCAAATTCGCTGAGTTTGACTTGATAAAATGATTTCCTCATTACTAAAACCTCGAAAAATCGAAATCTTCACTACCATCCCGCGTGAAGCACCCCCGCTGGGCCTGTGCGCATACTCGGGGCGCATACGTCAATGTCAGTCAGTGTCCAGAGGACACTTCGGACGGGTGGGTATACATGCGTTATTTTTAAAAATAATTTTGAAAAATTATTAATAATGAATAATTTTTCAATTAAACCACATTTTAAATATACTAAATATACATATTCCTCAAAATAATAAAATAAATATGGTATGCATAAGTATAAAAACTACTTCGTAATTTCGTTTTGATTTTTGTATGTGTCATAGAGTAAGCTGCAGATGTGACGTAAAGTAAATACCTATTTACTTAAATCGAAATTATTGAGACAGTTTATCTTATATTTTGAGATAGAAAAAAAAATTAAACATCGACATTTTAGCTGTCTCGAAAATTTCGAAAAAGCATTTAAAATAGTCAAGGTTTAAAAGCCGATTCACACATATCAGTAATGTCACAGTTCCGCGTCCGCACAGCACTACTGAATCAATTTTCACTGTTATGTCAGTACTCAGATCTATTTAAGCATCTTCAGGCCAATAGTGAGCTGACGTCAATAATACGAGACTATATAAATAGACGAGCAGCATTAAGATAGCTAAAAAATACTTAATTGTTATTCAGTACTTCTCTCATTATTTTTTACACACAACTGGCGGGTGGACTATTTGTTTTATTAATTTTCGATTTTAACATTAGGTATATTTTATTTGTTTATATATTTATACATATTATTATTACATTTCCTTTTTTTGTGAATGGTTGATTGTGATGCGACTAGTGACAGCGATAGTTTTGTATCAGCATGTAGCATCAACGAAGGCTTTTCCAGTATTCCATCTCTTGTTGAATTACACGAGTCTGGATTCTCTGATGTTCTGAAAAATCTTATTGTAGTCCATATTAATGCCCAAAGTATGTCGGCTCATTATCATGATATCCTAGCAAATCTGTACTACAAGATATCGACGCAATACTCGTTGCTGAGTCATGGCTAAAACCGTATCTCCCGTCTACTTCTTATTCTTTACCTGGATATCAATTCATCAGAAATGATCGCACTGGCAGCGGTGGTGGTGGTGTTGCCATATATTTTCGTGCTAATATTCCTTTTTCAATTGTTAGTTTGTCACCACAGCCACCACCGTCGAATGCAGGCGAACATCTGTTTAAAGAAATAGGTATGTCATCTTTCAAAGGTTCTGCTTGGTGCCTATTATAGTCTACATATCTTCTTTGCGTATCGATTATATTTCCTCCTTCCTTTTTGGTCGGTCACTATATTATTATGGGGGTCTTCAACACCTGTCTCCTCAAACAGGACTCACGAAATTCGTCATTGCAATCCTGTAATTTATCTTTTCTTCCTTTAAATGCTACTCTTCACTTTCCTAACTGTATTTCTTCTCTACTCGACCTCATATTCGGGTCTTCTCAACAACACGTCGCTAAGTATGGTCAATGTATAGCGGACGTTTTCTCTTATTATGACCTTATTTTCTTATCGTACAAAATCCACCCTCGAAAGACACAGCCTAAAATCCTCTTGCAGCACAGCTTCGGTGGTATGTACCTCGAGAATCTTCGAGAGGATGCCGCCAAGGATGCTTACACCGTAACTTGTAGCGTCTTTCCATCTTCATGGAGAGAGAGCTCAAGTTACTCCGCTACCGAAAAGAGCACCCCGAGCACATTGCTGTTGCGCGTATTCAAGGCGAAGGCTTCAGTGACAATCAGCGTTTTGCCGACACTTCTGACGGGTGCGGTATACGGAAATCCAAATAGTTCGTAATTTAGTTTTATTGTTTAAAGTAGTCAAAAAGCCTAACTATGCGTAAGTATAAAAATAGGGTAAGAATGGTCATGATCTCCAAAATCATAGGTGGGTCACTAGGTTTTCTTCTTATCGTACGGTTGATGAACAACCTGGAGACAGTCGCCTGTAGGCCTCTGACATGGCTTTACACACCGGCTCTTAGGTGTGCCAATTTCCTCACGATGGTATCCTTTAACGTTTTTAGCAACTGAAAACTAATTTATAGTACGCACATGAATTTGAAAAGACATTGCTGCGTGCCGGGGTTTGAACTTGCGACATTTGACATGGCAGTCTAATGATCATACCACTCGGCTATCATTGCTGCAAAGTTACTTGGTGCTTATATTATTTCAATGTTGTTTATTGTTGGCTTATAGTTTTTTTGAAGTAAATGAGGATTTTGATTGACGTCGGATGAAAACCAAGACTCTTAATGGTAAATTTTAACATTTTGGTAACGGACATTATGTAAAACCATAATGACGAATGAACGATTTGATTGAGAATCGAAACAAGGCAAGATATTCTGTCAAGAATACACGAATGTGTATTTTAGAAATGAATATTTCGCTATGTTTTACTTGTTTATTTGGGTAGACTTCTACCCAACTCGTACAAAATGCTTCAAAAAATCGAAATAATTTAGTTTCACTGAGAGGAAGTAAAATAGGCAAAATGTAGTCATTATTTTGTCACATCTGTGTTCTTAAGTGATAATTTAAAATTCTTCAATTCAAAATACTGTAAATTGTGTTTGACAAATTCGCCGGTCCCCCCGCAGTGGGCGGGGCTATGTACCCCTGCTTCACCCCCTCAAAAACGTGAACATTTGCATCTCACCTGGCCTTAATATCCCTTGCAGCTCTGACGAAGTACAAGCTATAAAGACTAGACATGATGCGTTTGGACATCGTTACATTCAGAAGGGTAAAGGTCTTTGGCATCTTAATGCGAAATAACGGAGAATTTTATCCAACTACATTTCATTGCAGAATAAGGGAACAGAGACGTAGGGGGAATTTGATAACGTTTTGTGGATTTAAGTGTCATAGAAATATGGATAACATGTTGTCGAAAATCATTGAAACATTTTGTACATGTATGGTCTGGCTTGATTATAAGATTAGATAGCCACGAACAAAATATTATGGAGTAATATCAGGACGCACTAAAGTATCTTTTCGTGCGCTAATAAATAACATCCTAGAACGATTACCAATTTATCCCCCGAGCATAGTAGTTAGAGCAATCGTTGTTTATGGCGGTGTGTTGTTGTACTCTTATCAGCCTGTAACCGTGGTCTGTGTTACTGAACGTGTGCCTCCAAACGACCGCTGTAATATAATACATGGTCATAAGGAAAACTGCCATTACCATCATATTACAAACTGATTGGTAGCTCTACACAAATAAAAGCTATAGTTACTTAATAATCTCTCATTATACACTTAGAATAAGGTTCTTAGTTCTTTCTAAACCGATGTCGCTTACACTCTATTATGACTAAAGCTGCACTGCAACTTACTTTTTAGTTCATAAACCTGGCTTAAGACCTTTTTATAAGCTCTGTTCCAAAGTCTATATAGCCAATCTTTCCTATGCATGAGACGAAGTCGTAAAAATTACAGACTATAACGATAAATATGTTTAATATTGCAATAAGGTAAACCTTTTAGAGCAAAGCTGCTTGTTTATTGATAAGTATCATTTGACATTTTCCAAGAAATATGTTCTAATAAATTCTGGAACATACCAGACGCGAAGGAGCCAGACGTGTCTTGTTTATACAGAATTATTCTTGTGACGGCTATACTAGCGGCTCGGCTCGGCATCACCTGTTTTTTTTATGTTGACATAATAGCTACGTCCATTAACGTTAGTTTAGCTTTCCAACCAAGTTCTTTATTGCTATTATATGTGGTGGGTGAGATGACAAGAGTTGGACATTTGAAACTTAATTAAGACTATAAAATTAAAATTGAATGTGAACAAAAATGGTGAGTTTGAAACTAAGTTAATATGTTTAGGGTAGGATCGGCACAGGATTATGGAATCAACAGAAAATATCAAATTAATTTGGTATTTAACGAGATAAGTTACCATCCACTTCACGTAAACATTTTGGTGTTTAAGAACATATTGCCCAAGGCTTCGCTCTCGTATATAATCTCACGGGAGCCGTCCATATTTAGGGTAGGTAGTAAGTACGTAAGTTGGGCCAAAACGTAAAAATGGCCAAACTCTTTACGACTACATAAATTGACCAATGTATACGCTTATTAAATGTGTCTCGTCGTTACTACGCGTAACACTCCATTCGCGCGAACGAAAGACAGATGCGCGTAATTAACTGGAGTTTGCGACCATTGAGTGGGAGACAAAAGAACGTCTTCTGAGAACACTCGATAAATCACGATGGTAGGTATGTGCGGGTGCGTGGTGCGTGCTTCTCTAGTAACGGTATAAGCCCATATGCTGGTTTACGATGACGTCCTGGTTCGTTATACCATTTTCCCAGAGATTTAAACTTAAATACACCGGGAAGCGCAATAAATGTCGCTTATATGTAACTCGTAAATGGCCTATTTCTAAATAGCTGTGAACGGAACACAAGTGTGTATGTAATAAAACTTTTAGCAGCTAATAGCTCAATTAGTAGCGTAACTCGTAAGTTTGGGCGGTTGTCAGCGCAGCGTCGGCGTCAGCTCACATTTCAGCACTACCGTTATGTACAAAATGCGTTATTATTGCCACCGAAAATAAACGCGTTGCGACACAACACTATTGCCCTTAATCGCGCACGCCACGCGGAAACCCATATGAAATACGTATTCAAACTTATCATTTCAGAAACTTGCTCGGTATGTTTTTATTACTTCCCAGTTAGTTCAGATGGTAATGTGTGTACAATTGCGGCGATCAGATAAACTTGCTTCATTCTACTCGAGTTATACTCAGATGTGTAACATAAGTTGGTGAGAATTGAGCATATGGTGTATGAATACGAGTAAAGCTTCGTGCATACATCTTTCATCGTTTCATAATGTGTAAAGCTAATTCACAATTAAAACATGATCGAAACGGTTACTGGCCGATTTTTTTTAAATTGTATTTAGTGTAAAGTAAACATGGCCTCGGATGTTAAGCCGCCGTTATTTTTTTAGCTATCAGTATCATCTGCATTAGGATTCATTTAGCCGCGTGAATAGAAGGTAAATCAATTGTAAATCGAATATCTTTTTGTTATACCATCATACTTTGGTTACTAAATTGTTAAATGCATAGAAATTTTAATAAAATATTATAAAGCACATCAGAGATGCATAAGAATAACATGGCTTCTATAGATTGTATTGTATATTTAAATTGTCAATTGTTTTTTAAATATTGCTATTTTGGTTTAGGTAAGTAGGTAGTACTTACATAATAATATTATGTTATTAAATCCATTTCATGAATTTTCTTAATATTGTCCCCAGGAACATAAATTAATGGCCACAAAATTAGTAAGATTATACTTCAAACTTTATTAAACAATGAGTGCAGCAATTGGTGTAGTAGTTTGCAGGAGCAATTATATTGTTATCATCAAATTGAAGGAAATAACAATCAAACAGAGCAACCCACACAGTTAATTGTTTAAACATAGGTAGGTATAAATTATAATATAGCTATCATAGTGATCACTGTTTGTACTGTATGGTAATAAATAATTAATTAGTAATGAATGCATGTATGAGACTTTTTTTGCAATATTTATAACTGCAAATAATATAATTCTCATATAAGGATGCATTTTTTTGTGCAATATTTATAATTTTAAAAATCTATGGAGTACATACTTTATAGAGATTATTTATATTTAAAGTCAATGCATTTTGAGGCAGTGGTGGTTTAAGGTATTTTGCCTTTCAGCATGTGTTTTTATAAAACTAAGTGTGCACAAAGTTAATTTCTGAAAGCAGTTTTTCAGATCAGATTATTCATAAAAATTACCTAAGGGTGAAAATTAGATTAAGTTTTTATAGTACATCTTGTATACCTTGTATAAAACATGATTTAATTTTAAAATATAATTTTAAATGCTTATTCCATGTATTATTAAATGCTTAATGATAAATCGAAACCACTAAACAAAAAATAGGGCGTAAGTTCAAGCAAGGACTAACTGTTTATTGTATGTTTAGGAATATACAGAATCTTAATTAGTAAATAAAACGAAATATAATAATGTATAAACTCAGCTTTTACCTAAATATTAAATAATAATTTGTTCGTTAAATTACAATTTTAATAACTTTGCAAAAGTATACATTACGCGATTTTTTTTGCAAAAACGATGTATTGATTTTTTTCAAACAAATTGATAAAAGTATCAATGTATAACCAAAGAAATATAAATAGGCATCTAAAGATATTAAAGATTACTTATTAATTTTCAGACTATTATCCACTTTTATGAATACAATTTTCTTTACAAAAATGTTTCACAGCTTCGCTACTGAGTATCGGAATTAAAGTTACGAAGATGCTGACAGAAAAACGTAATGAAATTCAACAAAACTTACCTTGCACATGAGGACTTCCAAATGCATCACGTTAATACAATTGTTGATAATAATTTAACACTAATTCATGAAGAAATAATCCCACAACGTGTAAATAAACTTTAAACTCTCAACATAACACTACCTCCTTTACAACACTTTGACAGGCACCCAGAGGGGAGAAGAGGGCAGTGGCACGCACGAAAACCACGCAGTCAGGGTTGCCTGCTGAAATTACTCCATTCTACTATCTACTAAACCCATTCTTATCCTAGCTATTCAATAGGTAATAGATTCCATTTTTCTTACAAATATATTCAGGATGGTAAATCTAGATAAATTTTACAAGTAAATTAAGAGATTTTGAATATTTAACTCAGTACAACATGTCATGAACGTATTAAAGTAATTTAGGATAATATAATTTAAAGAAAGATTTTCACCGTAAATAATCACACAGAAAAACAATTTTACTGAGGTTTATTAAAATAAATGAACCCAGAATGTTGCACACAGTAAAAAGTATTTTCTACCAACCAGACAATAATCTACTAAATTAAATTGACTTTGACTTGTTATTCCTCTCTGATCAAAATAATCAAGTATTAATTATAATTCACAATTCACATTATTGTTGTGTGTAAATAATAATGTAAGTTCTAGTCATGTGCATGTTTAAGATATAACTCAATTGCTGGCTAGCATAAGGCTGTTATTCCTTGTACTTGGCGTTCAAAATGTTTGTTTTTTATACGCGTTAACTTTCAGTTTTGACTAAACTTTGTTGTGAAATTGCAGATGCGATAAACAAGTGACTTAACAATAACAATGGAAGCAGATTCTACGACATACGACAGCAGCGCTAAGACCGAAGTTACTGAGCCTGCTCTACCTTTTAACACATGCCCAGGGTAAGATATTATTATAGTCCTGATAATGTTCTAAAACTCCTAATACAAAACTATCATTTAGTTAATTCATTTTGGAGGATGTCAGGCAAACTACTGCTGGACAAATTAATATGTCATTCTAAAAAGTGCTATTATATAGCTGATTGCAGATAAGGACTTGAACTGTCACTTATGATTACAATCATTGTCCATTTGGAAGTATTTAAATAAAAATAACGTTAGACTGCCTCGTTGGTGTAGTGGTCACTATGCGCGACTGCTGAGCACGAGGTCCTAGGTTTGATTCCTGGGTTGGGCAGTGTTACTGGGTTTTTCCATTTGGTAATTCTCAGTGGCAGCACGGAGTCTGGATATGTGCCTGGTTGATGGCAATAAGCTCGCCCCCTATTACATTGGTACCTATAAACATAACTGGCGAAATGTGGGTGTACTGTATGTGCACTTCTGCCTAACCCTTCAGGGAATACAGGCATGATATTATGTTTGTTTTAAATAAAAATAACAAAATAGCTATTATAAACCAATGTCTTTAATAAGTACCTAAGTGACAACATGTGTCTGAAAATCTTCTAAAAACACACTTTTATTATTTTCAGTAATTTACAACTTTATAAGGTGTTCATAAATAACAATGGGGAGCAAAGACTGGAATGGCAACTAGTAGAGAGGCTGCAAGGTTTTGGACTGTTGCCTACCATCATAAAGTGTCCTACTGCTAAACCAGACTGCAAAGTTATTTGTAGAACTGCTAGAGTTATTGACAGGTAAGCTTGATTGGAATCTTATTAATAGTTGTGTTCTTTTAAACCTCTCTCCATACTACTACATTTCTGTATGGTGTGTTTTACAGATAATATGTAAATCATAATATTATAAACCCTGGAATTCTTGCCGGTTCTTCTCCATAGGATTGACGTTCTTGACCCGAGCAACTAGTAAATTTATGTTTTTAAAGTGCCTGTAAAATAAGAACATTTTGAATTTAACTCACTCTGAGAAAACATTAGTAAATCATCCAAATATTTCAAATGAATTTGAAGTACTTTTAATTTAGCTGTATCTTTGGGTTTGTTGTGTGTATGTTTAAGTATGACAGTATTGTTAACGCACAATTAATTTTGTAAACTTGATTTTGTTCCAATAAATGATTATTATTATTATTATTGTAGCAAATGGAAATCTTTGGTCTCAGCCTACCTCTCTGAGAAATAGGTATACTTTGTGCATTTAAGCAAGTTTTTATTTTGGTAAAGATTTAGTAAAATTTTTACCAAAATAAAAACTTGCCTAAATTGATTTTAACAGTATAATGGTTGCATAACAAGCATAGCAACAGTATAATGCAATTTCAAATCATAAACAATTTATTTTAGTTTACTCCTAAAAAATCCTGTTATGTATTTCCAGAGTGCAGTGGATATGTGAGGGCTGTGGCAAGAGGCAGCCCATAAGGGCTGGCTCCTTCTTCTACCGTATGCAGTGCTCCATACTCCAAGCACTGCAGTTAATCCTAGCCTGGTGTGAGGACGCTGACCTAGAAGTTGCAGCAGGACATTTTGGTATTAATAATTCAAATCAATCAATCTTGTCTAATGATCAATAAAAGTATACATTAGTTTTAAAATTGGAATAAATATTAGATTGAGAATTATCTTTTATATAAGTAATAATAATAACAGCCTATAACTGTCCCAGTGCAGGGCAAAGGCCTCTTCTCTTATAGAGAAGACTATTGCAGTGGTTTGCATAAAGATTTTTGACAAGGTAAATGCTTAAATGCTCTTATCTTTAATTTCTTGAGTGTTACTGTTATGACAGTATTACAAATGTCACAATACATGAAAACAGAGAGACCTGTTAGTTTAGGAAATTCTAGAAACATGTTGCCCGCACAACTCTCGCAGTATACATATAATTAATTACTTTTATTATAGTTATGTATTTGATTACTGGACTAGTTTAAGTTAAGTCAATGATTTATGTATGTGTTATTCTATCTTAGGTCTAAAATAACATAACATCACGCCTAGCACGGTAGGCAGAGGTGCACATTTAGTACACCCAAATTTCGCCAGTTATGTTTGGGTCCCAATGTAATAGGGGGCGAGCCTATTGCCATCAACCGGGCACAAATCCAGACTCCGTGCTGCCACTGAGAATAACCTAATGGAAAAACTCAGTAACACTTTGCCTGACCCGGGATTCTAACCCAGGACCTCGTGCTCAGCAGTCGCACTTAGCTTAGCTTATCTTAGGTCTAAAATAATACATCAATATTTATCAAATAATCTTGTAACATTTTCATGCTGTCAGTTCAGTGGTAAGGTGAGTTGTAACCGATAATTGATGTTGTGTAATTGTTTTTCATTGTTTTATTTCTTTCATTAGTTGATTATAAGCCTTTTTAAATTGCTTATCATCAAAAAAGCTTAAAATCATTCAAGGATGCCTTGGTTGTACTGAAGTCACAGTAAAAGCAACTGCGATCACAAAATAGATGCTCCACTGATTGGTCAAGCGGTGATTTATAATTCACACGTACCTTAAAGAAAAAGTGTATTCATAATATTGGATGACTGTCTTTGTTTTTATAATTCATTTATTTGTGGTACATAGTACGTGCTTAATGAAATGCATTTAAATTCGGTAAATAATCGTCGCAGTCAACCCTATGTAAATAGTTATTTGTCAAATAGAATAATTATTCAGCATTTGTGACTCAATTCTACTCAATATTGTAACTTTTCACGTGTGAAAAATGCTTTACGCATACCCCGCCGTTGGAAGACGACGGAGTTATTTGGGACTCAATATTGTAACTTATGTCAAGACTAACAAGCACTATTTTAGTGCGAGATTTATCCAAGAATGCAAAAGTCCATGTCCAACATTTTTCAAATTTTGTTCTTATCAGTGTGGACTATTTTAGTATTTTGCATTGAGATTGTATTTGAATGATAGTTGTACTACTACAGAGGGCTATTCGGGCAATTAATAACCGAAGTATCAAGTGATACACTTAACAAAATCAATTAGAAAAAGCGACCAGCTGATATTATTATTTTGTTTTGATCATTATTATAATTATTGTTGTACATATCTTACTTTAATTTTATTAATACTGATCATTTTATTCTATTTACTAAGAATGTGTATCCATAACTATTAGCTTTATATCTAAACTAGCTGCGCCCCGCGGTGTTACGCGCTACATTTTTTCTGGCTACAAAGTAGCCTTTAGGTCGATGTGAGGTATCAGCTACGTCCAGCCGTTTGACACACAAATTTTTGCCTTTGTAATATTAATGTGATATTGTCTGGACTTTTCAGTATTTGCGTGTGCCTATCACTGTTACGAGCGCCTATTCTAAGCATAAAATATATTATGTAGATAAAAAAAGCACTTTTTGAACGTCAATTACTTAAATACATCCAAAATTAACAAACATTACCGCTTTCCAGTGCAATACCTGCTATTTTAATATTAACATATTATTACTGACATTACAGGCGTTAAACCCAAGGTGGCAACCCTAATCTTCGACCGACTCGACGAGCTCGCTATAAAGGAGCAGAGCTCGCGGAGGCTCGGCGGCGAGAACAGCGTGGTACTGGCCGAGATGTACCCGGACTGCGTGAACCGACTGTCGCCCGACACCACCGACCAGCCGCACGTGCATAGGGTACTGATGCTGGCTGATACTAATGTACGTAGCTTTTAAAATTTTGTAGTCTAAAGTTCAAGCGGGGACTAGTTAATCCCTATAGACTAACTAGTCCTCGATTGTAAATTCGTCCGTGTGCAAAATATATATTTTTTGTTTTATAACGTCGCCCCACACTAGGAATTTCTCGCGTATCGTGGGTGCGTGTTTGTCCCGTGCGGGAATCGAACCCGAGCGATTGGTGTTGGAGTGGCTAAGCAATTGGTCTGCTGCGCTAACAGCAATCGCTTAGCCCCTGCGTCAATCAGGTCAAAACGACGTCGTTAACGCATCTTTTCCAGTACAATTAATCTTTGCTAATCCAGGTTCTTAACTATCTGTGTGCAAAATTTTATTTAGATCTGTCTAGCCGTTTTTGGGTATTTGACTAACCTAAACATCTGAGGAACACAATATAAACTTCCACATTTAAAACTTTTTTCTTTTACAGCACATACCCACATCTTATTGGCTGCATGTTATAAGAGACGATAACAAAAAGACATCGAGTGGCGACACTGATACTCAGGTAATCGATTCATATTTAGAACAGAAATACCGTATTAAGACATGTGCGCCCAAGTATCAAGATTTTATTTAAACAAAGAGATCTTATTAAAGCATCTTCGTACAGGCTCTGACGTCAGAGGTGGAGGAAGTGGTAAGCAGAACGGTGAAACCCGGCTCACTAGTGGTGACGGGCAACAACGTGCCGTCGATAGAAGGCGCCTCCTCGATACAGCAGCTGTTGCAGCACTGCGATGTGGAGATGCAACACTTTTGTAAGTATTGCCAGTACTATAAAACATATAGTTGATTGTCAGTATTTGGTAAAGAGAAAATCTTACGGGTTAAGCTAAACAGTAATTCAATTTGGTGTTATAAGTTCGTTCAGCCTCCAAAGACTCGTAATCAGTATCACTAGTGCTTTGATGCTTCAAATAATTTATATCATAATGTATTCATTCTTCTGTACGTGTGTTTGTCACCTAACTGTTAAACGGCTGGACCGATTTGAATGAAATTTTGAATGTATATTTCAATGGGTTTCTGGATGGTTTGCAAACACAATTGGACCTGATAGATGGCAGTGTTTTTTGGGCACGACGACGTCTGCTGGGTCTACTAGTATATTATATACATCATGCACATGTGCTACTCCTAGTGGGCTCGCGCATGTGGCGGCAGGCCGTGTCGCTGTGCGCCGCGGGCCGCGGGGAGTGCGCGGGGGGAGCGGGCGGCGCGGGGGGAGCGGGCTGCGCGGCCGCCGTGCAGCGCTACCTCACCACTGCGCTGCACCGCCGACACTATGACGACAGTTTCTTCAGGCACACGCTCACTGTCATCGCCGCTGAGTATGCTGATAAGAGCGAAAGCTAGTGTACTGATATTACATCAATATATAGGAGAATAAGTTAACTAGTTTGCTGCATGACGCCATTGATAGATAAAGACATGCATCATTAATTTTTTAATATATTTTGTGCCTGTTGAGAGACAATAGACAAGAAAAACTTTTTATTGATTGTTGGATTTATTAGTGTTTAATCCACTTTTTAATGTTGGCAATTAAGTGTCAAGTGTTTTATATGCAAGTTGCAGTAGTACTGACTATGTGTTGTATGTTTCGACATATTTGTGTGTGTATATTACTCTGTTATAAATCTACTGTTGTGTTATAATTATACTTGAATTTTATACCATTCTAGGTATTGTTAGCAACCAATGACAAAATTGTGTAAATCTTACCCTTGTTATTGGGTGTTTGACACCACCAATCAATTGACATATTTATGAGCTGTCAAAACGCTATTCTTCTATTGGTTTTTATTGAAATAGGAACCTGTGACGTCACTTCGTCTTATCGTATGGTTGATGAACAACCTAATGTCAGTTTAAACCGCCTGTAAATAGGCCTCTGACATGGCTTTATATACCGTTGAAAAATCTCTCAGGTGTGCCGGTTTCCTCACGATGTTTTCCTTCACCGTTTTTAGCGATAGATAACTAATTTATAGTACGCACGTAATTTGCCAACACAATTAACTTGACTATTGAATTCAAAGCAAAATTCAAGAATTATACAGTTATTACAATTGTATAGTCTATTAGGGCTAAAATGAAGCACTTTTGAAAGAAATTTAGTTAATGGTGTCAAATACCCTATTATTTTACAAGAGATTGTTTCCCGAGCAAAGTTTTAAGAATTGATATTAAACCTTTTTGAATGTTATTAGTGTTTAAAAAAACTCGGCGGCTATTGTAAAAGTTAAAATAAAAATGCAAAAAATAATGCATATGTAGGAACAATGCAAGATACTTATTTAGGTTTTGAAGATGCATTTAATACAAATCTTTCATGAAAAGTCTGCAATTTTTGCTAAACTTTAATGAATATGGGTGTTCCCCATTATTTTTGATTAATACTAATAAATTGTACTCATGTTAGATATTACTTTAGATTTAAGTAATTATAGAAACGTATGTGCCTTTTTAGTGTAGTCTTTCTGAGTGCCTTTGAGAAAGTTATTATTATTGGCCTGAAGTGTTCCACAGCTGGGCAAAGGCCTCCCACTCTCTTTCCAGTTATGAGATAGTTTTACTTATTTTTTTTTGTTAACGTTTTCTTCCTTGGTTGATATTTAGCAGTATGCAAACTTATTAAAAGAGTATTGTAAGGAGGTACGGGTGTATATAAGTTCGTAACAAGATGTTAAACAATAAGATCAATATAAAACACAACAATAAGATAATAACACGTGAAAAATAATAACAATCGGTAAATAGCGCGTTCTTCGCGCGGCCGTGAGCATGTCCGTCGTCCTCGGGACGCGGTTGGCGGGAAGAGGGAGAGGGGGTGAGCGTTGGCGGGAAGAGGGAGAGGGGGTGAACGTTGGCGCGAAATCCCGCGCGCGCCTTTCGAGTGCGTTCAAGCACAAACAGGGTGTTTTAAAATCTAGGCGTTACAGTTGTGAATTAAAGTTGATATTTGTTTTGTGATAATTACTTATAAATATGTTAAGCAACGTGTTTTGTTTACGGAATAATATTTTCGTTGTTTAATTAACGTCGTCTGTAATAACTCATGGATATTATTTATATGTAACTTTTTAGTTAATAATAAACATAACATAACATAACATCACGCCTGTATTCCCCGAAGGGGTAGGCAGAGGTGCACATATAGTACACCCACATTTCGCCAGTTATGTTTTTTTAGGTCCCAATGTAATAGGGGGCGAGCCTATTGCCATCAACCGGGCACAAATCCAGACTCCGTGCTGTTACTGAGAATTACCTAATGGAAAAACCCAGTAACACTTTGCCCGACCCGGGATTCGAACCCAGGACCTCGTGCTCAGCAGTCGCGCTTAGCAGCCACTAGACCAACGAGGCAGTCAGTTAGTTAATAATACTTTTTGATAAGTTACATTGGTAACTGGCAACACTCATGCATTTAAAGAAAAAATAGGCACAAAACAGTCTTCCTATGATATTATAAAATAGTACATTAAAAAGTATTAGTAGTACCTATGTATGACTTTATTAAATATTGACCTATGTGTGAACGTTAATAAGAAATAAAGTTTCTATTTTGTGATTATTTACTTGTTTTTTTTCCTACAACTTTTTCTCAATATATCTAACTATTATCTGTATATATTATATTACTGAGACTTCCGGCTGATGATGATGATGACTATATTACTAATATCTTCTTCATTGGTCTCTGCCTTCCCTTCAGGGAAACAAGCGTGACTTTATGTATGTATCTTCTTCATTTTAGAAATATAGGATATCTATTTTCTATGCTAATTTCCACCCTTTTTTAATGATTTCTTGCATAATTCAAGGGTCTTTTATTGGTGCTGGGATTTTTAATATGTGGTAATAATAAAATTGGCTGTGATGTGTATATGCTTTGATTATCATCTAAAAATTTCCTTCCATCGTTGGTTACCTGCATAGGGTTTATTATCAATCATTATCATCGACCTATCTCAGTCCACTGCTAGTCATAGCCCTCACCAATGGCACCCTACTGAGCCTTCCGCCTTCTGTTTCTCACCGCTGCCAGTCATCCTACGTGAACCGTCGCCCTAGCTGGAGGTCTTCCTACACTACGTTTACCGAGCCGTGGTCTCCACTCCACAAAACGTTTCCCTCAACTCAATTATAAAGCTCACTCAGACTTAACTCAGTCTCAACCTTTGCATGCAGTACCACGTACGTGATACAGGTAACTTTTATGTGGATAACCTTTCAATTAATGTTTTTGGTAAGTCATCGAGTTTGTGCACTAAGGATCTCATTTGCTAACCACAATTACAGACGAATAAAAAGATTTCCTTTTTTTTAAACGCCACCGCACACCAGGATTTTTTCCTGTGTCGTGGGTGCGTTATACAAACATGAAAGGTCACACAAACATCTAGACTGAACACAGATCTGCGGATGACACAAAGTTTTGTCACGTGTGGGAATCGAAACCGCGTACCCTAGCGCAGCAGTCCAATTGCTGCTCCAACCTCCAAGGGGCTTTATAATTGGATTAAAAATATCAAATTTGATTTGACTAGTTAGGTTTGGGATATCTTTAGTGCGCTAAATATAATTGAGCCTCAATAATTTATACCATGGGACTGCTATCCGACCGTGCTTAGACGCATGATAGAAAGCTTAACGTGCTCTACGTCTACTTAAAACGCGGAGGCTTCGTGATGAGTCGGGAACCTTCATCCACCCAAAGACAGTATCAAGTGCTAGTATTTATTTAGATACAAGCCTTACAACTACGAGACCGTCGCAGCTGGAAAACAAGTTATAATTAACCGTTAAAAAGTTTTATAAAAACAGTATCCACGAAAATAACCATGGTAGATAGGCAATACGTAGTTTATGAATGTTGTGTTGTATCATTATACATAGTACCTAGCTAAAGCTATGTATGATGAAAAGCACATCTACATAATTGAATGTTAGCCTTAGCTCAAGTGCCGTACAACCAATAAAAAACTCAAGTGCTAAGCCGCTGTGTCGATCGGGGTCAACGGTAAATGTCTTGTCATATCTTTGATTAAATTCCCGTGCCCCGGTCAAGTCAATCTGATGGGAGAGTTTGTAGCGGTTTAGCGGGCGGCCGCAGTACCGTTGCCAGGCCTCCTATTATCTTAGGAACCTACGATTAGCATAAGAATGCAACGGTAATAAAAAATAGATGAAGTTTGCTAGGTACCTACTTTTGGTAGCACTTACCTAGTATTTAATACCAGTTTCGCTATATCTGGGCTAAGTTTTATTTTAAACACGAACGTTATCCAATAGATTTGAAGCTCAATTGTATATTTTGCCATTTATGGAGATCAATGGATGGTTGCGACTAACCTTATAGATTTATAGACGTGAAGACGACTACGGCGTAGCCCAAAAGAGGCGAGCTTCGTAAAAGCTCAATTCTAAGGCAAAATAACAACGCATAGCACAGAAAACAATGCGCGTGAATGCGTTTTATGTGTGTTGTACCTAATAGGCGTGTTTTCAATACAAAGAGAGACACAATAAACATAAGAACACCCACTCCCGTGCTTCGCTACGTGATACGGGGCAGTGTGCCTCCCGCCTATTGTGTAGAAGTGTGTAGAATAGAGCTTGAGTATACGTATAACTTGATAGGAACGCCTAGTACTTAAGTGGGTCCTTCTAGATAAGAAGATGGTAGGTACCTACCTTAAATAGCAGCTAATATTCTACATCCTATTGCCTAAATAAAAAGCTTTAGAAAGACATGCGGATCGTCGTAAATCGAGGTGTAGTAGAAAGTACGCTAGGCTAGACCTGTTTGTAAGCTCTTGTCTAGAAATCTGTTTTATCGTTAAGTGTGCGAAGTCGATAGATTAGTTACTTACTCACGAATGACAATCGATAGACTGGCATGATTTGTGGCGAAGTCGTGAATAGAAAAAGATATATAGACAAGTAAAAACTTTAGCCCGAATCACAGTTTGTTTTATTATTTTAGTAGTAAATTGATTAGTCTGACTTTTTTAGTAGTAAAGTTATTCGTCTGTTTTCGTTTACCTTTTAAAAATGGATCTAAATTAAACGGAGGTTTGGCTGTGGTATCTTAGAATCTTAATGTTAGACCTAGCTTGGTGTCCGTGGTTCAAGATGTAATTATTACTCAACTGGTTTGTTTACAGTTAGCCTTCGAGTTTATTCTACACATACTTACAAAACATCCGATATGATACTAATAAAACGAATAGATAAGTAGGTAGCTACTAACTACTCAGCATTTACAGCATTTCTTCAATTTTCTCGAATCACGTAATTACCCCAGAAAAGGGCAAATAAAGTAAAACAATTTTACCGTTTATCGGCAACGATGGTGGCTGGTGCAAGTAGGCGGTAGATACAGTTAGCCAAAAGCTGTCAGTTCACATCGGCGACAGGTTGCCCCGGCCGCTCCCGATCTGTGCCACGGACCACGGACCACGGACCACGGACCGCGGATTACTATGAAGCATTAATTGATATTAAAGGCATAATTATCTTGTTGTTTCGAATGCAAATGTTGTTTATTTCCACGTCTTAGTTTGTTGAGTTATTGATTTGTTTTCGTGTTAATGCTAAAGTAGTCGTAAATGTCGCCGTAAATATCGTCACGTTTGTTATTTCTTCGAAAGGGTTAGCAGATGTGTTTGTTTGTATATACATTAACATTTATTTATTTATTGAACTAAGTATGCAGTTTACCAGAAAATAAACACATATTGTCACAACAAACATAGACCCTGTAAGGGTGTAGCAACACTTATTTTAAATAAAATAAGAAAACCTGCTAGCACTTACTAGCTTGCCTGATAGCACAATATGTTACATGTAGAAGGGGGTGTACCTGAGCCATTAATTCTGTAATTAATAAATAAACTATACGATTTATTGATTGGAAAAGTATTTTTTTTTATTTAAATATAAATTATTCAAAGTACCTATATAATAATATCAGCCTATAACATCCCCACTGCAGGGCCAAGGCCTCTTCTCGTATAGAGAAGGATTGAGCATTGATCACCACGCTAGCTCACTGCGGGCGATTTCAGATAATTAAATCCAGGTTTCCTCGCAATGTTTTCCGTCACCGTTAGTCAGCGGTGTCTTAGGATAACTAAGAAAGTATTTATAACATTCAAAAAGTCATATTGATACTTGCCCAGATTTGAACCTGCAACCTGCAACAAATTACCGCTATGTTAGCCACTAGGCCACCACGGCATTAAAAGTACCTATGCTATTTTAAATATGTGGTACTTACTTAATGTCATAAATAAGACTTATCTCCTAATCCTCAAAAACGCTAAGCCTTCACCACTATCTAGTGCTAACTAGAAGAATCAAGAAGATGCTAAGGGAAGAAAAGACGGCGTAACTTCGGGCGCAACAAACTCTTCAGCACCTCAATCTGTCCGTCAGAAGTGTTCACCTACTTCTTGATCTGCCAAAGTACCCACAACCGTGGGCACTTGCATGCAAAGACTCGAAGCTTCTTCAACAAACTAATCAATAACAAAAAGTAGTCGGCAAACTAAAATAACTCAACATGACATTTCTATTAATTGTCGAGTTCGACAGATAAGGTTAACAGGTTATTGGGTTGTGTCGATGACCCCAAACATGTAAATAATAATATTACTTACATTTACATATTGTTCTTAAAATAGAATGTGAACAGGCCGTGTGTACCATATCATCAGGATTACATTATCTTTTAGGAGCACCCATATCGTAGGAATTATTTGTAAACAACGTATATTCGTGTTAACATAACGGATTATACCTGTGTATGTCTGTATTTATTACACAATTCTGTTGTGTTAATACCAGTTAGACAAGTACGCGGGGACGTGCGGTTAGTCGGAGCAGCGTCTGGCTGTACCGCTATCTGGGCAAATAAATAAAAGATGCAGCGGAGAATGGATACATAGCGGGTCTCACAGCCGCAACCGAAGTTCAGTGCGCCCACAGACAGCTTCCGCAATGGTCAACTACAGACGAGTGGTGTGCGAAGTGGGCCTGCTGGCCATGCTTGTGGCGGTGGCCATGGCGGCGCCTGCGCACGACTGCACGCAGAAACATTACGACCAGCGCCAAAATGGCTCCGAAAACTACAGACTAAACATCGACGGAGTGGTGATCGCCGTGGCTCCAGCCGACTCCATTATATCCGCCCTTGGGGACATGGAAGACCTGCTGGACCTCGCACAGGAAGATTACAAGCCCAAACCTCCTCAAGGGTCAGCGTCACCTGCGCCAGCGATTGAAGTGGTGTCCCTGTCGGTGGCGGACGAGAAGCCCCAGTCAGAGAAGCCGCATGAGGAGAAGCCAGCTGAGGGCAAGCCTGAGGCACCCATCAAGTCCGTTGAGTCTGTGCCTTCCCTCAGTGATGTCACCATTGACGATATTAAGCTGCAGAAGAAAGATGCATCTGTAAGGAAACATGAGAAAGCACAAAGGTAAGATAAAAACCTTCATTTCTGCAATCTTAGTGTTTGTAGTACATACATACATAAAGTCACGCCTGTTTCCCTGAGGGGTTGGCAGAGACGTTAGAGTGTTTGTAGTAATTGTTATTAAATCATAAGACAATAGCACTACTTAGGCAATAGGTCTAACTTTGAAAGCCTAAGAATAAACCTTAAGGCTGACCCGTTAATCACATCAAAGTAGAGCACGTTTCGGCTATTTATATGGAAAAGAGATATCTGATACATTCCATTTTTTTTTTTATTCCCAGATAATCGTGAAAGCTTATAAGGTAATTAAATTATATAGTATATCACATAATACACTTATACTTAGGTAGGTAACATTTATATTAATGTTAGCTCAGTCTCAATCAAATAAAACGGCTATTTAAAATGTTTACAAAACAGTACAATAATTCCGTAAAGCCCGAAACTTAAGCGGGCGGTCATAAATAGTCTTATAATAATACAATTGTATCGTATTAGATTTACTACATACAATTATATTGTAATACCCATCGTACGTGCTTATGCACCGGGAAAATGTCTCTCATGATAATATATAGAGACCGAAACAGAGCTATAGGTACCTACCTACATACATCCATGGAAGGAACACTGGAACTTTGATAGCCACAATTACTGCGTGTGATTTTGGAATATAGTTGACGCTTTCCTTCACCGTTAGTCAGTGTTAAAATTACGCAGATATCTCTACAAGTTACTAGTACTTGTCAGCTTTTCATAGAACTCCGAACCTTATTACAACTAGCATGAAGAATAAATTTGCATAAAAGAATTACAAGAACTCCATGCGTATCGTGATGTACTTTATTCAGAAAGGATTTATGCAGAACACATCGTTCTTCACATTTGTGAAGAATGTGAATTAGGCTAAGTTATACCAGGATCGTAGTAAATAAAAATCCGTGGCCTAGTCCATGTCCATGTCCAAAATGATGTGAATATTTTTTTCATTTGTTTTTCTTTTGTTACAGACTGAAACACCGCCTGGCGAGCCTATTGATGCCGCTACTGAGGAAAGCTCGTCAGCAGTAAAACCACCCACTGGACTCGGCTTCAAGTAACGATAAACAATTATCTTCAGTGTTTACTGGACTGTAGTTAATTTATTGTACTGATGGCTTGCGTTGAACGTAGCCACTGAACGGATGCATTTATTGTAGTTGTAAGTTAATTATATGCGTATAACGTAAGTGTGTACATTGTTTCGTTGAAAATAAATAATAATTCTTATTGAAAAATCCATAAACACTTGTTTCTTTGAAACCCCTTAACGTTTAACATGTCTTTGCAAAACACTTTTGCTAAGAAGTACATACCCACATTACATAAGGCACCTACATACCTATGCCTATTCATATAACCATGGGTTCTTCATCATCAGCCGGAAGACGTCCACTGCTGATCAAAGGCCTCCACCTTAAAAGGGGTGGGTTGCCATAATCCCCACGCTTGGCAGGCGGCTTGGGGATCGCAGTACTGGTGGTAAAGTTACAGAAGACGGCCCATCTTCTGGATTTTCCCTTAGTCGACTCTTACGACACCCACGGAAAGAAAGGGGGTGGTCAATTCTAGGCCGGATACCACTTGGCATTAGTATCAATGTGGGATTAACCACGGGTTAAACCCATATAGATATGCAGAAATCAAGAATTTCACGGATCTGCCCATTACTATGAACTCAAAGCAGGATAGTTAACGCTGTGGAAGCGAGACGCCACATTACACTGGACATAATATCTATGCATATTGAAAACTATCCTATTCATGGTAGAGGGCTGTGTAAAATGGTCCTTTGTGCTGTAGGTTTACTCTTGAACTGCATTGGAATTATTATGTTTTCTACTCTTAAACTTAACACTGAAACCAAATTGTTTTATTCTGAGTCTTGTCCATTAAGAGGAACTAACCAAAGTCAAAAGATTGACAGCATTTGTTTTCAATAAAACTGAAACATGTTTCCAATAAACCAATATTAATAAGAGAAATTAAATTAAATTTGAAAAAATATATTATAATTACTTATTATAACTGCACCAAATAATTTTGTCATTTATAACAGTTAAAAAATGAACTGGCGAAATGAGGGTGTACTATATGTGCACCTCTGCCTACCCCTTCGGGGAATACAGGCGTGATGTTATGTTTTATATGTTTAAAAAATAAAGTTCAAACACTTTTCAACACACTTTATTGAGAAAATCTATATCATTGACTAATTATCATATTAGTAGCAAAATTTTATAAATGGATAACATTTTTACCTGTCTGGATATCAATTACATAGGCAGACAGTCTCATACATTGCACAAATAAATATTTCCCGTATATTACAAGACTAGCCAGTAAATAGTTGTCCCAACTTCCCAGTACCTACATATATTGCTTGGAACGTGTGAGATTAATCAATGCAAAAAGATTGATAGTAAATTAGAAAAGAGGTCGTTGACCGTAATCTGTGGACATACGCTGTATTGAACAAGTACTCGTTTGCTAAGCTTGACAGCTATAAAAACTACACGCTTCCTATCTCATACAGCCGTTCCAATTTCACATCCAATCTTTAAACTAGTTTTAATCAGTGTGTTACTTTGTTCACGAAATCATTCGGCCATCATGGGATGCTGGGTTTTTTAATACACCCGTCAATAGACTCAAATCTTGGAATTTAATTTTAACCTTATTTTAATCGTTGTTGTATCGAAATGAAACTTTTATTACAACACTACCTCTGCCTTGTTGGTCTAGTGGTGATAAGCGTGACTGAGCACGAGGTCCTAGGTTCGAATCCCGGGTCGGGCAAAGTATTACCGTGTAATGTAATGGGTTTTTGGGTTTTTCCATTAGGTAATTCTCAGTAGCAGCACGGAGTCTAGAATTGCGTCCGGTTGATGGCAATAGACCCGCCCCCTATTGCATTGGGATCGAAAACCATAACTGGCGAAATGTGAGTGTACTATATGTGCACCTCTCATTTCGCCAATCATGTTTAAGGGGGATTCCTGATGTAATGGAAGGCACAACTGGGCACAAATCCAGACTGTGCTGCTTCGGGGACTTACATAATGAAAAAATGCAATAATGCCCGGCCAGAGAATCGAACTCTGGACCCCACACTGCGGGCGCGCTTTCGACCACTAGATAAACAAGGCACAGTATATAATACATATATCATTTTATTTATTTATTATTACCACAACATAACACCATTACAGTTAAAACCAAAGCGGTGCTATATTAATCTTACGAACTAACAGTAAAAACCAATTATAAAATATAAACAACATAAAAAACAAACCCTTATCGTATCCTAAATTATTAATATATTTTACGAAACCTATAAATATGAGAAAAATAACCTACATAAAATACTGTATATGAAAATTCAACATTAACGTTTAGGTATTTACTATTTACATAATAATTTCTAAGCACTTTTGTGTCGATATGAGAAATCTTGCCAGGCTGCTAGAAAATATATCTAAATCCTCTGTATGGAGAATATTTATTAAATTTATTATATATGTATTAAAATGTCTTGTTAACGCATCTGCAGTACAAAAGAAACTCCTTCCTTTTTTAGCTTATAAAGAGAAATGCATAACAGGTTAACTTGCAGCCTGCTTGGAAGTAGGTGCTGGATATAATAACGGAGGTGTAAGAATATATGCGACTTTACCCAGTTTGTATCTGTATTCTTTTAGTGGAACGACACGTTTTGAGAGGTGAACGACGCCATTGCAAGGTAAATAACGGGATAATGCTGTAGAATAAGTATTCAGTATTTGACACAGACTCTTTATTATATTCGTTTACCTTATTTTGGATTGCCTTTCCGAGAATGCATCGGTAAACACAACATGGTAGGTAGGTTAAGAAAATTATCCTATCACAATAATATTATAAATAGTTCGTGTTTGCATGTTTGTTACTTTTTCACGCTCAAACGGCTGGGCCAATTTTGATAAAATTTGGCGTAAAGGTAGCTGACACCTTGGATTTTGATTTTTCATTATCTACTTTTTATCCAGAAAAAGCGTAGCGAGTAACACCGCGGGACGCAACTAATAATTTAATAACCTAAAAAAAAATGCGATTTTCGAAATTTAAATTCAAATGCAAGCAACTAGTAAATTGACGTTTCATAAGTGCCTGTAATTGGTTTACACGAAATTAAAGCATTCTGACAACATCCACTGATATGCGTTTTAATTTTTTTTTCTTCTGACATTCGAATTTTAAATAAGTTGTGAGTCTGATTGCCGCCTGTGTTATGCTCAGTCGCAGCATTAGTCATACTGAGCTATCTCTATCCTATCTATACATACGTAGAGTCCGGCGAAACTCGGTTATCGTATCGATGACCCGCGGTCACTGTCACACGCGCATTAACGGCTCCATAATACGCAACGGCACGTCACACGACATTATTTTTTAACCTCCAACAAAACACTATATATTATGTTATATATTATATGTATATATTACGTATATATTATAAGGTAACATGTGTATGTATCTGTGGCATCATAGCTCCTAAACGGATGTACCGATTTTGATGTGTTTATTGTTGTTTGAAAACTGACATTAATTAGATGGTTCTTATTGGTAAACTATATAAAGTTTACTGACTGGATAGTTTTGAGAAAAGGGTGAGAGAAGTGTCGATTTGCTGCAGTCCAAACACAATTTTGATTGACGAAATAAAAACTAAGTAACTAGCTACTTAGGTACATTATGCCACGTGTTTATATGATATTCGGTTCATGAATACGGGTGCATCTGCTTCTGCTAAATTCGCTGAACTGCCCCTTACCATGAGCTCTTAAAGCAGGACAGTTTACGTTGTGGAAGCGAGACGCCACACTACACTGAACGTAGCAGCGTCTTGCTTCCACATCGTAAACTGTAAGGGGGCTGGACAATATCGCGAATCTACCGCGATCAGTATCTCCTTAATATTGCTTTTTTGGTCACTTAACATTTTGCATGCTACATGACATCATTAATGGAGTTTAACTTATTTATGTTAACTTTAACTAAACTTTTAAACTACTCTAGCAGAATATCGACGTGAGTATAACCGGTATTTATATAGTAGATAATATGGATAACACTCACGAAAGTTATTATACCCTAGCAGTGCTTAGACCGCCAATGCTTACGTTACGTGCGAACTAACCCACTATGCATTCAGATCAGTGAGTATTTACCTCTACTTTATGACTAGACAACAACACAGGTAACTACTCTAGTAACAACCTAGATGCATAAATTAAATCACTGGACACATCGTTAACAGTATATCGGTTGTTTTGGTCAACACATTCTAATATAAATTAATAAGTGATATTAGGCATTATCCGTCAAATTAGGTCCGCACAGTATTCATGTCGTGTTAACCGTTAGAGTGTGCTCGTTTCGCCGCCGGACTGGTTCGCGGGAGGCTGGTAAAAGCGGCGCGGGAGCAGGCAGCGTGCAGTCAGCGCATGTGAGATCTGCCGCGCGCACGCACCATGCTCCTAGCTATCGCCTGTTTGTTCGCGACCGCGGCCGCCGCGCCCGCCTCCACCCAATACGACCAGCGCCAGGATGGCGACTTTAACGTGCGAGCTGACGTGCAGAATGTAATGTTTCTCGTCGCCGTCCCCAACAAGGTACCGCTCGACCTTCTCTTCAGCATGTTGTCAAAGAGCAACGCAGACGGAGACCAAACGATGCAAGACAGGTCTGACGTGAACGCCATGGAGGCGTTCGTTGAGCCGAGCACTCCGTACCGCGTCGAAATCGGAGCAGCGGAGAGGTCCGCGACCGACGGACGAGCTGCTGAAGTTGTGATCGCCGGCCGACGCCACCTGGAGGCCGACTCCCAAGAACAAGACGAGTTTAAGCTTCTAGGTGCAATGGAGAACTGTGGCCCAGACCGTGTGAGAGACCCTGAGACTCTAACGTGCAAGGCTATGCCCGTCAAGACAAGCGAAATCGAGGCCCCATCCAACAAGAAACCGGAGAAAGTAGAGACACAACCAACCCCTGAAGTGGTTTCCTCATAGTTCTCGATCTCTGATTATTGTATTTATAAGTTAATTTATTTAGAATTACGTTTGCCATGTAATTATTTATTTGTTTTAAATGTTAAGTAAAGTCTTATATTTTATTTGTTGTTTTTTATTCCTACAAGAAAAACTTTTATGAAAAAAAATTTCACTTGTTAACTTTAAAGTAGAGAAAATAAGAACAACACATAACATAACGCCTGTATTCCCCGAAGGGGTAGGCAGAGGTGCACATATAGTACACCCACATTTCGCCAGTTGTTTTTTAGGTCCCAATGTAATAGGGGGCGAGCCTATTGCCATCAACCGGGCACAGATCCAGACTCCGTGTGCTGTTACTGAGAATTACCTAATAGAAAAACCCAGTAACACTTTGCCCGACCCGGGATTCAAACCCAGGACCTCGTGCTCAGCTGTCGCGCTTGGCAACCACTAGACCAACGAGGCAGTCGACAGTAACAGCTACTTAATAATTAATTATTCCCGAGAAATGGCTATAAGTCTAGTGTCGGTTAGTATTATATGGAGGTCGCACGGCACGACTAATGAACAAGCTCCTGGATTCGATACCAGTGTCGGGCAACGTGTTATTCGATTTTTACACGCTTTATATTAGCTTCACTTGTATGTATGTATGTTTGTATGTTTGTAATCGACTTCTTTGGGCGCGATTTTGACCTACTTTAAACGGCTAGATTTCGTTCAAACTTTCTTATTAGGTAATTCTCAGTAGCAGCAAGGAGTCTAAATTTAATACGCTGTTAATGGCAAAGGTTCGCCCCCTATTACATATCCGGCGAATATAGGGGTATATACATATACTATAGTATGCACTTTTGCCTATCCCTTGGCTTAGAGGAGTACAGGCGTGATGTTATGTTTACGTCCCGTGTCAAAGGACTATTGTTGAGCGCGATGCGGGAATGTCATCAACATCTCTGCTTACTTCATCTGGGAATGATGCCGTGATCACACTAATATTATAAAGGCGAAAGTTTGTGAGTGTGTTTGTATTTTTAATACCCCTTACGCTCAAACGGCTAGACCGATTATGATGAAATTTCATATTGAGGTAGCTGACACCTTTTATCCCGAATAAATGTAGCGGGTAATTCCGCGGGGCGCAGCTATTAGATATATATATAATTGGGAAAAACCATCGTATTTTTGTGTCTTAAAAATGGCAAAGGTTATCACTGTAGATAATGGGTTTTTTCGCTATTTAAATTACGCACCATCTGTGCAATCAAATCTAACTGTATTGTTTATAAATATATAGACTGCCTCGTTGGTCTAGTGGTTGTTAAGCGCGACTGCTGAGCACGAGGTCCAAGGGTCGAATCCCGGTTGGAGCAAAGTGTAACTGGGTTTTTCCATTAGGTAATTCTTAGCAGCAGCACGGAGTCTGGATTTGTGCCCGGTTGATGGCAATAGGCTTGCCCCCTATTACATTGGGACCTAAAACATAACTGGCGAAATGTGGGTGTACTGTATGTGCACCTCTGCCTACCTATTCGGGGAATACAGGCGTGATGTTATGTTATCCAGGACCTCGTGCTCAGCAGTCGCGCTTAGCAACCACTAGACCAACGAGGCAGTCAATGTCATATGTTACAATACTAGTAATACGCAGGAGGGTGTTAAGGGGGAGGCCTTTGTTCAACAGTGGACATCTTCCGGTTGATGATGATGTAATGGCCTAATGATAAATCAATCACGTAAAGTCACATCGGCATTGCCTGGGCTCGGACTGAACAAAGGTACTTCAGAACTATCACGATATTTAGTGGAGCTAATAACACCCCTCAATTTTATTCTAACGTATCAACATCCAATATAATGTTAACCTGAGCGAATTTCCAACAACGCACGAGACATTATAGTGACAGCCGAGTGGTATGACCATTAGACTGACAAGTCAAAGGTCGCAAGTTCAAACTTCGGCACGCACATGATTTGTCGAATTTATGTGCGTACTATAAGTTATTTATCAGTTGCTAATAATGGCGAAGGAAAACGAAGTGATTTTTCAATGGTGGGTAAAGGCATGGCAGGCGTGCCAGGCATGCCTACAGACGGTTTAAATTCTAACACCAGCTTGTTCATCAACCATACGATAAGAAGAAGTGCACAAGTATGCTCACACACACAGGTGCACTCCCTATTCCCTCCCTCTCATAGTCTGATGGGAAGGTAGAATAATACTAGTTACATATATAAAAATATCCAGCTACATATATTCTTATGCACTTTATAATAATAATAATAACAGCCTATTATTGTCCCACTGCAGGGCAAAGGCCTCTTCTCGTATAGAGAAGAATTGGGCATTGATCACCACGCTAGCTCACTGCGATTTCAGATAATTAAATCCAGGTTTCCTCACGATGTTTTCCGTCACCGTTAGTCAGTGGTGTCTTGGAATGCCTAAGAAAGTATTTATGACATTGAAAAAGTCACATGGATGCTTGCCTGGGTTTGAACCTGCAACCTTGTGCATAAAAATCTGGTACGCCAACCACTAAGCTACCACGACAGTATGTTATATGTATGTTCTTATGCACTTTATACGTTATCTAAGTGCGAGATAAGGATGTGTATCAAAAGGTTCATTCACTCAAGCTTAACCCTGCTGCTGAACCTGTTACATACAAGTTACGTAATGCTATCCATACTAGCTAGCTAGGTAGCCAGCTACGGTATATGTAGAGGGTATTTGTTCCATCACTATCCACATTCCACAGCCTTTGATATCAGACTGTCGTGTCTGAAAGCCTCCCTTAAAATAAACTATCCACAGCATACCTGTGGTAGTCTTATTTTATACACCCTGCCATCCTTGCGAAATTGGGTTTGTTTCATAATAAAAAAGTAATTAAAACGGTTACATTTTTGTGTTAAGACTGCACCGTTGGTCTAGTGGTTGCTAAGCGCGACTGCTGAGCACGAGGTCCTGGGTTAGAATCCCGGGTCGAGTAAAGTATTACTGGATTTTTCCATTAGGTAATTCTCAGTAGCAGCACGGAGTCTGGATTTGTGCCCGGTTGGTGGCAAAAGGCTCGCGCCCTATTACATTGGGACCTAAAAACATAACTGGCGAAATGTGAGTGTGCTATATGTGCACCTCTGCCTACCCCTTCGGGGGGTACAGGCGTGATGTTATGTTGTTTTGCGTTAAATCCTTAACTCATAAGCTAGATTTGTAACCAATTAGCTACAATACAACAGCTTTGTCAGAAAATCCTAAGATTAATTTGCCGAATATCCTTCTTCTTCCTCAGTTTTATGGACTTCCGAACCACAAGCCGACGAGAAGGTTATTATTGATTCTGGCATCACATAACTCATATCAGTGGTTCTAGGCTACACTAAATACTCCCGCAGCTGGCCTGTTGTATCGGTGCATTCTCTTTCATAATGGATACAAGCATAAATAATTTTCCCTGGGAGATACGAGATGTAGAACCAAAGGTCGCTTTCGAGCTTGCGAAATATTTCAAAAGTGAGTACCTACCTCATTTATCTCTCTAGATAATTTGAACGACGTCACATAATTATAAGTTTAACTAAAATATTTATCATGCACATGGATGTATTTAAGTTAAACAGTCTTTTGGGCACGTTACCGGTTGACATCAATCATTGTATTTTAATAGTAGTTCGCAAACATGATAGTTAGGTATTATTCCTTCCACCAACCTTAGTTCTGTCCTAAGGGCAAAAATTAGGATTCCCCCCCCCCCCCTATAAAAAAATTATAATGATAACAATTGATTAAATTATACTCGTCACTGTCTTGCATGTCAAAGAACAGAGATGTCAACATACTTAAGAAGTGGTTAACTTAACACATTTTATCATGTTTACAAGTAAAGTGGCGAATGTCCTTGACGATATCTAGTGCGATAATATCATCTTTACCGACTTCTAAGGGCCATCATTCTCATACCCCCTACCATGAATTCTTGAAACAACAGTTTACAATGTGGAAGCGAGACGCCACACCGCTACGTGCAGTGTAATGATATGTTCAATTGTTCATATTAGAAGGGACCAGGAAGGGAAGAAGGGAGGGGGAGGGGGAAAGCAGGAGAACTCCTGCTTTAAGAGTTCATGATCAGGGCCCCGAGTCTGCTAATTTTTATAAATTCGTCATTCCAACACGATGCCATTGTCATTTTGTTAAAAGTTCATAGTCTACTAAATTCATAATGCCGATCATTGGTCAGTCAATGGTCTCGTAATAGAATGGTGGTAATTCTACCAGATTACCATTCTATGTCATTTATTTCAATGGAGGGTCAGTGGTCGACCATTGGAAAGTCATAATGACGCTTTTAGGTTAGCAAATTACCAAACTTGTCAAAATCGACAATTATGAGATCAATGATTGATCATTCTGACACTATTGTAATAGCAGACTTGAGGCCCAGGGGGCAGGTTGGATTATAGTGTGTAGAACATACTAATATACCTCATTATGAATATAGATGAGCACACAAGCTACATCCGTGTGGGACCTAAGGGCTACTTTTTCCCGCACACGTACAAGCTGGAAGCCGCCAATATCTACAACATGCAGATAAGGGCCAGTGACGTGTATGTCGCCAGCTACCCACGATCAGGTATGTTACATCAGACGAGCAGGACCCGCCGTCTAGGGTCTGGACTCAGGACCTGTCTAGGGATGCGGGGCAGTGTACTTACGCAGATTTTTAAGGTTTGCGCACTATATCCGGTTTCCGGCATCCTATTTCTCCTTGCATCATTACAAATAGTGCTATGACTACTGCCGAATGGATTCGGATCGGACGCAGTGCGTAACCGCTTCTAGAATAATTTATTGCAAATATCAACGTTAATATTAGTAAATGGTAACTATACCTTTCAAAATCAAACACAATGTTGGTGTTTTGACTTTTAACTGAATAAAACTCTTTGTTGGTATTGTTAGGTGTTTATCTTAAAATGTTACCTTGAGCTATTTAACTATGCTCCTGTGTCGCATAACTTTGACTAATATAAGATATGACAAGCGCTAATGCCTAGACTCAAACAAATATTTGAGAACACAACACCAACAAATGAAGGTCATAGAATCTTTACTTATTCACCTCTGCAGGATCCACTTGGACTCGTGAACTAGTTTGGATTGTGGCCAACGACTGGGACTTTGCCAAATCGGCCACTGTGCCCTTGGTCGGAAGGTTCATGTTTTTGGAGTAAGTAAGAATTATGGTTAGATATTTTTTACAACTATACCTACTATTAGATAATATTACTTGTACTTAAACACAAAGATTGTGTGGTGAATGAATGTATAATGGTGGTGAACTTTTGCCCTCAGATTTGAAGTCAATTTTACAGTGTCAAAGCTTATGATCGAAATAACTCCTGGCGATATAATATTATAGAGAGATACTTGAAATAGTTAGTGTCGTATGCCAGTTGAAACCGTGGGAAACAGTTAATAATAAATGGTTTATGATGGTACCCATATATCATGTTTCAGATTCCCCACTCTTATACATTCCCAACTGATTGATAAAATAATGTCCGAAACTACGGATGAAACTAAACTCAATGTTCTGGAGATGATCACACAACCAGGAACTGCGAGGATAGCGATGGCAGAGTCTCCGCGCTTCGTGTACACCCATCTTCCACTATCCCTGCTGCCGCCATCATTGCTCGACACAGCTAAAGTGGTATACGTGGCTCGTGACCCAAGGGATGTGGTAGTGTCCTTCTACCACATGAACAGACTCCACCGGCTACTCGGGTATCACGGGGACATGAAAACTTTTTGGAATTTCTTCATTAACGATTCAAGTGAGCTGGTTTTGTTGGATATATACTAATAAAGCATGATTCGTAACTTCTGCAATAAATAACACGTCGTTTAATCATAGAATACAGACCATTTGATAAATAATAGCAGCAGCTGAGTCGTATCCAGCCTAGAATAGACCACCCCCTTTCCTCCCGTGTGTTGCAAGAGGCGACTAAGGGAAAATCTGGAAGATGGGCAACAACGTCTTCTGTAACTTCACTACCTGTACTGCGATCCCTAAGACGCTTGCCATGTGTGGGGATTATGGAAACCCCTCCCCTTTTAGGGGGATCCCTTTGATCCTTTGTCTTCTGGCTGATGATAATGAAGAACATATTTATTCTATCATCTTATATTTACACAATTACCTACCAGGTAAAATTATAAGTAATCTACTTATATTCGGTTATCTATTTCAGTTTATTGGACGCCATACTTCGAAAATATGAAGGAAGCTTGGGCGAAGCGACATCACCCTAACATGCTGTTTTTATTCTACGAAGACATGTCTAAGGTAATTTAATGTTGCTACTTATTTGAAAATTTGAATACTTGGCGTAATAAAGAACTTGGAACTATATCATTCCAACAAAAGCAGAAATTAAAACATGTACCTAAATAAAAATAAGTCGGTATTTGTTATTTTGAAGATACCGAGTATTAAATATGTAATACCGTGGGAATACTGAAGGTTTTTTTTGACCTCATAGGTACTGGTAAAATGGGGTGTATCAAGGGTAAATAGAAACAAGACTTTGGATCTGATTTTACAGTAAAAAATGTATTGGTTACCATTAAGGACCCTATACTTTAAAATGTATTATAGTAATTTCTCTAGTAATTTATTGTTAAAAATATCAGATCAGAAGTCTTATTTCTATTCACCCCGTTTAACCGGTACTTAATCTATTTAGAAAAGGGGATATGATATCATTAAAAAGTTCAATTCATACTGTACCTATATTAAAATAATCAAAGTAATTGAAACAAATTGTACATGATCTGTATACGTATAATCTACACAATTATGTTATACTGGCTTCCTATGAGTTCCCACGACGTGTTATCGAAAACATTGTGAGATCATCGGCACACATCAGAAATTTTTCAATGATGTGTAAAGCCATGTCAGAGGCCTACAGTCAGTTTCTACTCTGACGCCAGTCCCCCTTACCACGAACTCTTGAAGCAGGACAGAGAGGGGCCGCATAACGCTGAACGTAGCGGCGTCTCACTCCCACAACGTAAGCTGCCCTGCCGCAGGTTGCTCATCAACCGAAGAAGAAACCAGAAGAAGATGACATGTTATAACTTAGGCTCATTCATCGTTTATATTAGCCCATAACACGGGGGCCACCAGTATGTGTTTGTATTGTACCCAGGACTTACCGTCAGTCATCCGTCGCGTGGCGAGGTTCCTCAACAAGCCTTGCAGCGAGGAGCTTGTGCTGCGCCTCAGCCGGCACCTCAGCATCGACAGCTTCAGGACCAACAAGTCTGTCAACTACAACATCATGGACGAACTCGGTCTCCTCAACCATGGAGAACAGCCGTACATCAGAAAAGGTTTTTAATTATTAGTATTTATCATAAATAAATAAATGAAAAAAATAAATTTGCCGAGTGGTATCCGGCCTAGAATTGACCACCCTCTTTCCTCCCGTGGGTGTCGTAAGAGGCGTCTAAGGGAAAATCCAGAAGATGGGAGCAGCGTCTTCTGTAACTTCACCACCAATACTGCGATCCCCAAGCCGCTTGCCAAGCGTGAGGATTGTGGCAACCCCTGCTTTTACTTAAGGGGCAGGCCTTAGTTCAACAGTGGACGTCTTCCTGCTGATGATGATGATCGTTAATAATATATTATTATTCTGCCTCGTTGGTCTAGTGGTCATTAAGCGTGACTGCTAACCATGAGGCCTAAGTTTCGAAACCCCGTTCGGGCAGTGTTAATAGGTATTCATATTACATAATTCTTTGTTGCAACTCGGAGCAAGAATTTGTGCCCGGTTGGGGGCTCAAAACGGTAAAGGAAAACATCGTGCGGAAACTGGCACACCTGAGACAATCACCGGTGTGTAAAGCCATGTCGGTTTAAACTCTGACACCAGGTTGCTCATCAACCATACGATAAGCAGAAGATGATTTCTATTAAAGTGAAAACGCTGATATTATTATTTACCTATCTTTCTCCAGGTAAGGCAGGCGGTTGGCGCGGGTACTTCGACGAGGAGATGACACAGCAAGCTGAGCGGTGGATGGCTGACAACCTGCGGGACACCGACCTGCGTTTCCCTCACATGGAGCTTTAGAAAGCCTTTAAATTACTGTTTAATCTTATCTATAGGGTAAAAAAAGCTCTCGAGGGAAAACACGGTAACAGAGACTAAATACTTAAAACTATGTACCAGCTAAGTGACTAGCTATAGAATTTTCACTCAATAAATAAAGAAAACAAGTTAAACTTCTTTAAAATCTTAGTTAATCGCCTTAACCTCGAATTATTTACTATTTTAAGCAAAAAATTGCAGAATTTGCGCATTTGTGTTTACTGAAAAACAATCTCAAATTCTCAAATCATAATAATATTTTTTGCATACACATACCATAATATTTAAGTAGATAGTAAAGTGCAAGCATTGCGTATTACCTAATCGAATGATAACCTTAAAAAATAAAGATACAAGGACACGTAAAAGATAAATTTTGTGTGCAGCAAAATAACAATTATTATGTCAATATTATCAGGACTTATCTACTCTTATTACGTCCTGGAGTGTGATAAACAACTCGGTGACAAATGATTACTTGTCTTTGAACTGTGAAACTGCAGTCATGGCGGAAGGTAGCGGTTTGCCCAATTTCCCGTTTGAAGTTAAGGAGTTGAAACCGGAAGAAAAAGATACGATAGCAAAATTGTACAATTGTAAGTCAAGTTTTGAACACGTCTCCTTAAAATGCTTGTTGTTTTTATAAACATTAGTTATGTGGCTTTAATAAAATTGTCAGTATTTCTACAAACAATATGAACGATTTCACAGTCTTAGGATTAGTATACTTATATAATATTGGGTCAGTGATTTTTTCGTTTTGGTGAAGCGTGCTACTGAATGCCTGTGTAATAAAAATATTGCTGTTGACATGAAGGCGTGGTTTTAAAGATTTCATATTAGAACTGTTTGTTTTGGCAGCTCCGAATATGGACTATGTCAGCGTGGGGCCAAAGAAGTACAAAGTGATGAGGCGGTTTCTGGAAGATGCTGCAAATATCTACAATATGCCGCTGAGGGACAGTGATATCTTCGTGGTCACCTACCAGCGATCGGGTAATACATTTCATACGATTGGCTCTCCTATAAAACTCATACAGGGTGCATGGTCTTCCGCGTATAGGAAACTATTCAACGACTGTGACCACGCAAGATCAGACTTTTTATCAGTTCCTATCTTTAGTTTTCGCTTAAATATGAGATTTCTTGTCAAAACCTTGTGAAGATCAAGTAGTTACATATTTACAAGAAATAAAACTTGTATTATTGTTCAAGCTACTATACCGCGTGATGTTGCAGGTACAACATGGACTCAGGAATTAGTTTGGCTGCTGGCAAACAACTTGGATTACGCCGCTGCAACAAAATTGCGTCTCACCGAGAGATACTCTTTTCTAGAGTAAGTCAGTTGTGTACACAGCCGCATGCAGGCAGATATCTATTTATATGATTATGATAGCGGTTACATAGATAAGGATATTCTTGATTATGTACTGTCGGATATACTACTATAAACTTATAATTAAGGCGTACTTAAAATGGTATATTACCGTGGTACCTCCAGCGAATTTTATGATCATTCCTGAACGCGGGATTTATCAGATAAGCACAAATTATATCTCATATTTATTTAAAAGTTCGAGTGTCATCTTCTTCTAATATATAAAATTGGATTGCTGTTCGTTAGTGTCGCTGAAACTCTATAACGGCTGGACCAATTTGGCTAATTTTACACTTAAAATTTTCGTTATAATCCAGGAAAGGTTTAAATGGCAAGAAGGCGGTACAAAGTTTGCTGGGTTAGTCAAAAATAGTAGTTTGGTAACATTGAGATCGTAGTTGTTTTTTTATGTAGCCTGTAGTAGTGTAGTTCGGTATCCCACTGCTGGGCAAAGGCCTCCCCATTATTCCTCCACAAAACCCTGGCCAATGCCATTTCAGGCCATGTCTTTCCTGCAAAGATGTCCAAATTATCTCGCCATCGCCTTCTCGGTCATCGTTTGACGACCTGATTAGCGCAGTAGCTAAGCGATTGGACTGCTGCGCTAAGGGTTGCGGGTTCGATTCCCGCACGGGGCAAAACTTTGTGCGAACCACAGATGTTTGATAAATGATAAATGATTTTATTTCTGTAAATAGGTTTAAAAAAAACACTTTTACACGTCATTTTTTAAAAACTAGATGGCATCGGCATTTCCTAACTGACTACCTCTGAGAAGAAATACCGAAACAAACTCAGGGGTCAAGGTCTCTTTTAAAGTCCAGACAAGCTCAATATTTTATGCGAGAACAGTGTAGGTGGTCTGAGAAGTGGTCTTTTTAGGAAAGAACCACGGCGAGTTTGAGTCGACCTGTCCTTACAGACGCCCCGTCTCGTACCATCTGAAGGACATTTGGGTAGGCCGCATAAAATACTCAAACCGTCAGACACGCATAGGAATAAAAAAAAAAAAGAAGGAAAAAAAAACCTACGCAATGCTCACATTTACAAATACACGACATGTACAATGTAGGACGTCGTTTGTCCCGAGTCTGGGTGTTAGTGTATGTGAATATTTCATGTTTGTGAAACACACCTACGATACAGGAGAAATTCCTAGTGTGGGGCGACGTTCTTTAAAAAGAAATCGTAGTTGTTATTTACTGGAAACCTTAACTTATATGACAGATGACTGTGCTGTTACTGTTTAAGATTACAGCAATGAATATTCGACCTACTACGAGTAGGAATTATGAGAACTGTATTTCGTAAAAAATAATAACAATCATCTTTATTGTGTTAACAGTGGTAGTATACAAATGGTGTTACATAAAAATTATCAACACTGTTTACCTATTTAGGCATACAATAAGTCAGTAACATGACAGTCTGAAGGTTAACATTTGTTTCCAAATTTATTCAATATAATGCAATGCAATTATTACAAGATGGACACAGGACCGCGGCGGATGGCATTGTTTAAGGGAGGCTTATACCCAGCAGTGGGATATTGAAGGCTGTAGATAATGATGAGGATAATGCAATGCAATTAATTGTTCGTTATCAGAATAATTATCTTTATTGTAGTCTAAACTCGTGAATCATGTTAGCTTAGTTGCATTCGTTTATGAGTAAAGTTTATTTGTCGGTAATTTTCCCACCAAGGTTACTATCATGAACATGCATATCTAATTTTGTTCACAGAATGTTCATGTTCTACAATGAAAATTGGGAAGAGAACTTTCTCGAAGGCATATCGCAGCCGCACGTGATAAAAAGTTTAGCAACACCCGTGACAGAAGCGCTGCTGTCAATTCCATCTCCGCGCTTCATCAAGTCCCACTTGCCTATGTCCCTGCTGCCCCCCAATCTACTGGATACTACGAAGGTGGTGTACGTAGCAAGGGACCCCAGGGACGTGGCCGTTTCATCCTACCACCACTCCAGATTGTTCAAAATGTATGATTACCTTGGCACCTTTCCAGAGTTCTGGGATCTTTTCGTAAAGGATGTATGTGAGTGGAGTTTCAGAACCTGTTTAGTATCTATACTTGTTAATGTTTTGTATATAATAGATGTTGTTGTTATACGTACTTTTGATATATATGTAATGTTTTATGAAATGTTTCAGTCACATTAACACCATTTTTCGAACACATCAAAGAGGCTTGGGAACTGAGAAACCATCCAAACATGCTGTTTTTATTCTACGAAGACCTTGTGAAGGTAACGCAAATCTTTATCCATAATTCATATTTATATCTTATATAATTAATTATTAGCCACCACTCCCATCTGCTTTTTTATTCTTTCCTTTCGGTTCAAAATTCAAGCGGTTTCGGCAATAAGTTCAAGCAAATTTATGTAAAAAATCCCCAACCCACGCGGCAATGTTTCAGCATGGTGAATATGGTGATCAAATACTCTTGCAGTCTCTGAATGAGAAGAGGTCTTTGCCTGGTGGTGGGACAGTAAAAATCTGATAGCAGTCATCATTCAACTACATCTCTGTCTACCAGTTAAAATGTCTCCCATGCACCTTGACTTACACGTTGTTCTCAAATCCAGGATTTGCCATCAGCTGTGCGGCGCGTCGCAGATTTTCTAGGCAAGGAACTAACAGCAGAACAGGTGTCTCGCTTGTGTGACCACTTGAGCTTCGAAAACTTCAAGAAAAACGAATCTGTCAATTTCGAAGAAGTGAGAGATGTTGGCCTTTTGTCTTCTGAAGAAAAATTCATCAGAAAAGGTAAGATTGGCTTAATAAAGAAGCATTGCGTAAAGATATGCCGTAGGCTCAGTACTTGCGGCATTTTTACCAAAGCTGACTAAAGCGCTTATAAAAGAAAATAAAAAAGCTTATAAAAAATACATAAACTGTGGAGTCTGTGACTGATGTGACAATTAAGACAATCGAAATTTAACTAAGACTCAAATGACTCTTAGGGACATAATTATATCATCATCATCAGCCGGATCACGTCTACTGTTAAATAACGGCCCCCTTAGAGTAGGGGGGGGGGGGGGGGGCATAATCCCCACGCTTGGCATGTGGCTTGGGGATTCCAGTATTGGTGGTTACAGAAGACGCTGCTGCCCATCTTCTGGATTGTCTCTTAGTCGCTTCTTTCGACACCCTCGGGAGGAAAGGGGGTGATCAATTCTAGGCCAGATACCACTATAAATATAACTTTCCTCAATTATTTGTCTTCATTTTAGGAAAGGCAGGCGGTTGGCGCGGGTACTTCGACGAGGAGATGACACAGCAAGCTGAGCAGTGGATCGCTGACAACCTGCGGGACACCGACCTGCGCTTCCCTGATGTTTAGTGTTTAAGATACATATACTGTAATAAAGATATAACAATACAATAATATTTATTTATTACTTAAAGCCCCTTTGTTCAAATATAACGTAGTAGAATATTGTTTGTTTTGATATCAGTCATCAATGTTATCAGCAATGTTGACGGCTTGAGTATAATATTCTTAAATTCATTCAGGCGCTATGTTGCGGTAACGAGTAACACAAAAAGAACATATTTCATTTTAAGGTATAGTACACATATCAACCCGTAAAGGGATCAACACAGTATCAACTCGAGCCGTGTTCTTTGTATGAAACTCTCTACTTCAAAGCAGTCTAATCGGAATCGTAACGTAATCGCCACGCGTCGGGACCGGTGAGCCAAAGCGCGGCGTCGCCTTGCCGTAGCTGAGTCGACGTATCGGAGCAGCTGATCCGCTTTGGTTACTCGCTTAGGTAACGTAGCTTACTTGGTTGACGAAAGGCGATACGGTTATTTATTTATTTATCCCTACAAAGAAAACACCTTACTAGCTAAATTATTATTACAATTAAAGATAAAGATAAAGATAAAGATAAATTTATTTGTATAAACATGTGTAACAGTGGATGGAAAAAAAAATATATTTGGCCCAACATATTTTGCCACAATTGGCGTACAAAGTAAATTGTCCCTAGGACATTCAGAACATAAAATAGTAATCGAATCATATAAATAAAATTAAACTCTTGAAACATAAGCATTTTTAACAACATATCTTATACATAATAATAATAATATTTTTAGATTATATCAATAAAATTAAAATCTTGGTACATTTTTAACAACAATTAGACAGGTTTGTTTAAAAATTCTTTTATACAATAATAACATTTTTCAGACAACAATTTCTTAAGTTCTCTTTTAAAGACATTTGTATTGGTTATTTGTTTGATATTGTCTGGAATTTTATTATATATTAATGGTGCCATACATATCACACTTTTATGTAGAAGTGCTGTTTTGGAAGAATGTACTTTTAAGTTATTTTCATATTTATTACGTCTATTCCTAATTACATTATCTGACAAAAGGGGAAACCAATTAGGGTTATTTCTAACAAATAGGGCTACTTCTAAGACGTAGAGTGACGGAAGTGTTAGGATTTGGTGTTTTTTAAAGAATGGTTGGCAGCTATCGGTTGATTTAATTTTAAACCAGATACCTAAATCAGATACCTTGTGTTTCTTTAATTACAGGAGATCACATCATGCGAAATATTTGACAAAACAAATTGTTCTTATTATCTACTATATATCCCGGTTATACTCACGTCGATATTTGGGAATGCCCGACTAGTTTCGGACTCTAACGGAGCCCTTATTCATGAGCAGGTGACGCGGCGGGGTCAAATATCGATACTAGTCGGGCATTCCCGAATATCGACGTGAGTATAACCGGGACATATAGTAGATAATATGGATAACACTCACGAAAGTTATTATAGCAAATTGTTCTTAACAAACTAAAATTTTGAGTTTACAAACTAGAATTTTCTTAATATGTGTTACGATCAGATTGACGTGTGCTGTGAATTAATCAATAACAATGATAATGCCCGTCTTATCTTAAACCAGTATAAAGTCTATTGACATCTCTATTCTTTGACATGCGAAAAACAATGACAGGTGTAATTTAATCCATAACAACATAATATCACGCCTGTAACCCCCCGAAGGGGTAGGCAGAGGTGCGCATATAGTACACCCACATTTCGCCAGGTATGTTTAGGTCCCAATGTAGTAGGGGGCGAGCCTATTGCCATCAACCGGGCACAAATCCAGACTCCGTGCTGCCACTGAGAATTACCTAATGGAAAAACCCAGTAACACTGCCCGACCCGGGATTCGAACCCAGGACCTCGTGCTCAGCAGTCACGTTTACCAACTACTAAACCAACGAGGCAGTCATTCAAACTCCTAATTTCCAATATTCCGTTCCGTTTATCTGCATTTTTCGTCCAATCACGATGACATTTACAAATAACTTGGTCTACCTATAATATTTAAACATAAACATAACATAACATCACGCCTGTGTTCCCCGAAGGGGTAGGCAGAGGTGCACATACAGTACACCCACATTTCGCCAGTTATGTTTTAGGTCCCAATGTAATAGGGGGCGAGCCTATTGCCATCAACCGGGCACAAATCCAGACTCCGTGCTGCTACTAAGAATTACCTAATGGAAAAACCTAGTAACTCTTTGCCCGACCCAGGATTCGAACCCAGGACCTCGTGCTCGGCAGTCACGCTTAGCAACTACTAAACCAACGAGGCAGTCATTCAAACTCCTGATTTCCAATATTCTGTTTATCTGCATTTTTCGTCCAATCACGATGACATTCACAAATAACTTGGTCTACCTATAATATTTAAAATTGCATAATATTATAAAATCAGATTATCGTCGTACCTTGAAGAGTATAAAACCACTAGGATATAGTCTCATTACTTGGAAATTTTATGGAAGGATTATTATTGTCTCCTTTGATTATACTATCTTCGACGACAGATAGACTTGTCTGATACCAGTACGTGAGGTGCTCTCGAGTGTCGGTCGATAACTGTGTTCAAGTCATTGCCAATCGTAATCGAATACTTTTCAGTTGTGTATTAGTTAATACAATGGACCAAAAGGTTCTCCCGTTCCCATACGAATTTAGGGAGTTAGAGCCTGAAGAAAAATCTCTGGTTGAGGATAAAAGCCGTAAGTGTATCTACTATTTATTACTCTTTTACATCATGGTGTAGATCTTTAAAGCCTCTACGAGTAACGTATTCGAATGGTCGTGTGAAGCATTCTGCCTCCTTACCATGAACTGTTAAATCGGGACATTTTCCGATGTGGAAGCGTGACGCCCGCGCCGCCACGTGCAGTGTATACCGGCATCCAGCTCGAGCTCATGGTAGGGGCTGGTGCTCACACGATCCGTTGCACATACCATCGCATTGACATTTGACTGCCTCATTAGTCTAATGGAGCCCTTATTCATACATATTCATATTCAGACGACCTGTTTAGCGCAGTGGCTAAGCGATTGGACTGCTGCGCTAAGGGTTGCGGGTTCGATTCCCGCACGGGGCAAAACTTTGTGCGAAACACAGATGTTTGTCCTGAGTCTGGGTGTTTGTGTATGTGATATTTCATGTCTGTGAAACGCACCCACGACACAGGAGAAATTCCTGGTGTGGGGCGAAGTTACAAAAAAAAAAAAAAAAGAAAAAAAAAAAAAAATGGTCGATTAGCGCGACTCCTGTGCATGAAGTCCTGGGTTTGTATCCAGGGTCAGACAAAGTGTTTTTGAGTATTTCCAGTATGTAATTCTCACGGAATACCCGGTTGATGACAATAGTCTCGCCCCCCATTTCATTGGATCTAAAACATATCTGTGGCCGTACTATACACCTCGCCCTTCACAGGCGTGATGTGTTTATTATCGCATCGCTGTAATGTAACTGATATTCAGTTGATAGGTACGATACTTTTGATACCATTATCCGAACAACATGGAAATGTTCAATGTTTATTTGCGATAACGACAAGGTAAATAAAGGTTATTTAGAATTAGAGCTCATAAATGTTATAGAGAGTTTACTGTCATTGGCGCAGTAGATGGATGGATTGGGTTTGATTTCCGCACGGGACAAAGATTTGTGTGATCTGTATATGTTTATATAGACTCTGGATGTTGGTATCGTAAAATATTTAATGTTTGTAAGGCGATATTTATAAATATATCTTTATTATCAGTTAAAAAGCTCCATAATACAACCAACGCGTCATATTAGTACTTCTTTCTTCTGTCCTGTCGATATTTTTTTTTTTAAAAACGCCGCCCCACACTAGGAATTTCTCCTGTATCGTAGGTGCGTTTCACAAACATGAAATATTCACATACACAAACACCCAGACTCGGGACAAACATCTGTGGTTCGCACAAAGTTTGTGCGCACACAATCTGTTAGTGAGGCTGACTCTGACCCAGCTGGGCTCTTACTATAGGCTCACAAATCAGTACGTTTTCCGTCATTGTGCAAGTGAGATGCCGATTGCCGCTACGTGGAATGTAATGTGGCGTCTCGCTTCCACAACGGAAAACGACCGGCTTTAAAAGTCCATAGTAAGGCTGTAGGGTGAGAATCATCTCTTGAAGGCTTTCTAGTATTTGAAATTGCAACCAATCCTTTTTACATTTCGCAGCCAATCCGTTTTATCGTGTGGGACCAAAAGGCTACATAGTATTCAAACCCTATAAGAAAGATGCTGCCAACATCTACAATATGCCTCTCAGGTCTAGTGATGTGTTCGTCGCTAGTTATCAGCGTTCAGGTAAGCCATAGAGAACCTCCTAAGTATAGGATAAGTATATTTTATTTACCATCATCAACCGAAAGGCCTCCCCCTTAGATAAGGGGGGGGGGACGGTAATCCCCATGCTTGGGGATTGTAGTATTGGCGGTTAAGTTACAGAAGACGCTGCTGCCCATCTTCTGGATTTTCCCTCTGTCGCCTCTTGCAACACTCCCACGGGAGGAAGAGGGGTGGTCAATTCTAGGCCAAATACCACTCGTTAAGGCCATATTTAATTCTGGTTTAATTCAATAATAATAATGGTTATATACTCATCATTAATCTATATCTTTGTTTCCCAGATAAGAAATCTAAAATAACAGTTTTACAAGTATTTAGAGTTTATCTTGTGGAGAATAGGTACCTACATCCACATTCTCTTTCAACTAGTCTTGAATTACTTTGCTACGGGTATCGGTAATCTACGCGTCGTATTCGTGGTCAAATCAATCACAATATAATTTCGACCATGATTCTTCCGGTCACGGCTTTTACAATTTGTTTTATCTCTACTTATATTTTGTGCAGGAACGACAATGACTCAAGAGCTTGTTTGGCTGGTGGCAAACGACTTGGATTATGCTAGAGCGGAAGCAGAACCTCTTGTAGTCAGATATCCTTTCCTAGAGTAAGTACGATAAGATATAAAAGACATAGAAAGCAACAAGTCCAACATATTTCAGCTTAGATAGCCATTTTCAGTTATCTAATGATTTCCCGAAAGATTCGACCATTTGGGTAAAATTGAGATGTTATCCCGGACACCTCTAAAAACACAATTTTTTGCTTATCTTTTAATTAATTCCTCACTGGACACTTTATGAAAACCCCCCGGACGGTACCCGGACGCCCTCTACACTAGGATATATAGCAACCCGGACAGATTGCAAACCCATCCAAGACTAATGTAGTCGAATCTTCAATAGGTGTTCCTAAAATGTTATTATTATAGCAATTTAAATTTTAGTGCAGTACTTTAGATATTCCAAGAACAAATATGAAGTAAGTCTGACGAGAAGGAAAGATATTCCACTTCTTGACGTGTCGATCACATCTGAGACAGTATTCTGTGGCAATGGTGCTGTTGCCTTTTTCGAATGCAGACTCAAAACTGCGACAATACAGATCACAGAGCAGACTTGGATGGCGATACACGTATATTATAACGTTGTTTATAACGGTTGCAGTGGCTTCATGTTCTTCGACGAAAGCACAGCAGACCGACATGTTGATATTACAACAAAAGATAACCCGGATGCCGACAAACAAAAGATAAAGGACCTTTTATTAACGTTAGCAAAGCCACCGAGCATTATGTTGGCGACGGCACCGTCCCCTCGCTTCATTAAGACTCACTTACCTATGTCCCTACTGCCCCCGAAGTGCCTGGATACCGCCAAAGTGGTGTACATCGCTAGGGACCCCAGAGACGTGGCCGTGTCCAGCTATCACCACAGTCTACTCTTCAAACTAGTTGACTACCCAGGAGGTTTCAAGGAATTTTGGGACCTTTTCTACCGAAGTTTGTGTAAGTAGAAAAACTGTAGGTTTACAAAAAAATACTTGATATATGTATTTTATGTAGGTACCATTTTCTAAACAATAAAAACTGATAAGTTTTAAATCGATTCATTGTAATCGGCGATATCTCTGAAGCCTAACATACAACTTTGAACGTAGTGAACGTATTAAAAAATATTTAAACCTTTTTATCGTCAATAACACGAACAAAACTTACATAAGTATGCTTGTTACTTGAGTAATTTTAATGGCTTTCCAGTCACTCTGACGCCGTACTTCGAGCATGTCAAAGAGGCCTGGGACTTGAGGAATAATCCAAACATGCTGTTTTTGTTTTACGAAGACGTCACTAAGGTAATGAAAAGATGCAAACGTAAAAATCTTATAACGAAAACTATTTATATGAAATAATATCACGCCTGTGTTTCCCGAAGAGGTAAGCTGAGGTGTATAGTACCTACAAATATTTCGCCACTAATGTAATGGGTCCCAGTGTAATAGGGGGCCAACTTATTGCCTTCCGCTAGACCAACGAGGCAGTCAGTAAGAAGACTATTCGAACGATTTAAAAAAACAAAATGGATGGAATGGAATTTAGCAGAACTTATAGAAGTGGGTTCATGGAACCATGGAGTCGGACCAGCGATTACAATCAGTGGAGGTAACACAGAGTACAACCCACTCGTAATTGGTTGAGTTTGAGTTTAACGTCGATAATTTTATTAGCAACGAGTAGCACAATGGTGCGTTTGCGTGCATTAAATAAAGATAGATAGAATTAAACTTTATTGTTCAGCAAGAAATAACATTACGGCGTAAGTTTGAAACTAAAAACAGTGCCAGGACTGCAGTAGCGGTCCTATTGTTAAGCGCAATATCTTCCAGACAACTAAAATGAAAGAAGTATTGGGCAGATGATAGCGGTAGACACTTAAACAATTAATGACAAAATACAAACATACTTAGTAAAAAATGCTCTGAATTCTGTGATTAATATCTTTTGTCTTCCTTCGATTTAAATAATTTATTTTCTTATAAAATCAGTACATCATCATCATCATCAGCCGGAAGACGTCCACTGCTGAACAAAGGCCTCCCCCTTAAAATCAGTACAGTTCTTTTAAAATAAGATTTGCATAGCTATTAACAATTTTCAATTATTCGACGCTTTTTGACATGAAACAAAAAATAACAATGAACAATGCTGTACAAATCAATGAATGGAGTTCTATATTCATTTTAATTAGAAACAATAATGCGATATAATATAAGTATATTATTTCTGCATTTTAATGGCATGTCAACAAACATTCTCAGGCTTTCGTTTTGTTCTCAGGACATGCCAGCTACTATTAAGCGTGTTGCAGACTTCTTAGGCAAGCAGTTGAACGAAGAGCAAGTGGCTGGACTCTGTGATCATCTGAGCATCAACAAGTTCAAAAACAACAAATCTGTAAACATGGAGGAATGGAGGGAGTTGGGCATGATCGCATCAAATGAAACGTTTATCAGGAAAGGTGAGCGTGTAGTGATGGTTCGTGGAGTCTGGGAAAGAAGGGTTCGGTCTTCTGTCATTCTACTTTCAATCGTACATGTTAGTTAATTGACATACTTTTTATGAGCTGTGAAAACCCTATTTTATTATACATTTTCTATGGTAGATAAAATTATTACGAAATTGATTTCAAAGCAACTGAATATCTAACTTTTTAGTAAATGGAAAATTAATAAGCGTTTCTCTAAAGAAGTGACATAGTGCCTTGTAATTAAATTATTGTTTAATGGTGCCATATATGGCACATAATTGGGTATACCCAAGTATGTAAATTACCACTGTGTAATGTGTATAATAAACTGTGTATGATGTAGCATCATAATAAAAGCCTGGTAGCAATATCCATCCAAGCGCGTATAACAACTACTTGTGCGATCACTTGTGTTCTTCTTTAGTATTTATTGGGGGCGTATCTCTTGAAGTACAGAAATCTTTGATGAGATATAATTATATTGCCGTCAGAGGTATCTACTGAATACTCTAGATCTCGAGGATAGTATAGTGTAGGTGTCGGCAACCTTTTGAGTCGGAGAAGTCAAGAATTTACATAGTCTAAGTTTTAAAAAAGCCATATTTTTTTTCTGGCCAACAATAAATAGTACTTGCATTAATAGATGTTTGATAAAAAAAAAACTAATCTACCTATCCTCGTTAATCGATCGAATTTTAAAATGATTTTTTTGGAAATAAATATTATTTGCGTATGAAACACATCCAAAGAGCCGCATCTGGTTCGCGAACCGCAGGTTGTCGACCCCTGGTATTATAGTCCATTCATTTGGCTTGTTTACTTTGCATCGATAGCTACGGTTATAATGTTATTTACTACGTTATGATTTTTATTAAGCTCTCTTTCTTCCACCAGGTAAGACTGGCGGTTGGCGCGCCTACTTCGACGAGGAGATGACACAACAAGCTGAGCAATGGATCGCTGACAACCTGCGGGACACCGACCTGCGCTTCCCACACATGCAGAATTAATTCAAATCCTCGTTTCTTTTGTTTAGTTGATTTATTAATACGAATAAATAATAAAAAATATTACAAATACGTAATTATAACACTGGAGTGAATGTCTTTTTATTATAAACGTCACGCATGGTAAGAACTGGTTCACTTGCACAGTTCCTCATCTACAATTGTTTTGTTTGTTAAAAGTTACATTTTGAAAGGAGTTCCAATAATATTATGAATGCTCGATTGCAAAGGCAAATTACAGTAGACAATCACTTCACACTTGTCGTGTGCAACGTTGCATTGCACATTGATGGGTAGGTCCTTAAAGCTGGCCACTAGGTACACTAAGAAGAAAGAGATCAGATAATATGCGCTTTTTGAATTTTTATTTATTTGTTTCTTAAAAAGGTACATGGTAAACTTATGAAATAAACAGTGTCTCACAAAACAGTACAATACTGTTTGACTGTGTGATCAATATTATGACTAAAATTAAACATATTTTAATATTTTATCAGAGTGAGAGAATGGTTAGGGGAACCTAAATAAGTTCTCACAAGAACTCACAAGAAATGATTAGTCAGAAATTAACGTTTTAAATCCTCCGTAGTAAATTTATACCGAATTTGTATAGCCTATGTCACTCGGACCATTATTACGAATCTATTGATATCTCATACATCGAAATCGGTGCAGTAGTTCAGGCGCTACGGTGGAACACACGTCAATACAAAGACACTTACATAGACTGCCAAAATCATAACCCTTCTTTTAGCCTTCGCCGTAGTCGAATGTGAAAAGACGCACGATGACTTTCACCGTGTATTATTTTTAATTAATTAGCTTATTTTTTAATAATGTTGTAATGCCTGTGGCTCTAGCATGTTGTGGGAACTTTTCCAAGAGCTAATAAACATAACATCACGCCTGTATTCCCCGAAGGGGAAGGCAGAGATGAACATATAGTTCACCCACATTTCGCCAGTTATGTTTTATTTAGGTATCAATGTATTAGGGGCGAGCCTATTGCCATCAACTGGACACAAATACAGATTCCGTGCTGCTACTGAGCTAATAAGTTAAATACCCAAAATTCTCCTTGTACTACTTCGTTCACTATTGATACCACTCCGGTCCTGTATGTTCCCGCTAAATATCTGGGGTTATCTGAGGTGATAAGTGTACCCAAATTCTACGCAGTTGTTAACGAATATATTTAGTTGTGTATTTTAATGCAATTGACCAAATGGCTCTTCCGTTCCCATACGAATTTAAGGAGTTAGAGCCTGAAGAAATGTCCCTAGTTGAGGGTAAAAACCGTAAGTGTTTCATCTACTATTTATTTTTCATCATGGTGTGAATTTTAAAAGCCTGTACGAGTACGTCGAAAGTGTTCGAGAGATCTTGCGAAGGATCCTGGTTCCTATATGATTCGCACATAATTATCATCGCATCGACACGACTGCCTCATTGGTCTAGTGGTACCTGAGCGCCACTGTCGACCATTAAGTATATTGGTTTATGGTCGGTCGGGCAAAATGTTATTGGGTAATAGGAAATATGCATTTTTTTTTAATGTTTCTATTCGTTATTACATTACTGAAAATAAATACCATCATCATCGGCTTTTAAGTGACCCTCTGCTGGGCATAAACCTACTCCCCTAAACGCTACTGCTTCCTGTTTTGGGCCTTTTGCGACCAGGTCTTTCCTTGTTAAATAAAATAAAATAAATATAACACATCCAAAAATAAATGCCCACTAAGCTAATTAAAATCACTATCTTTTTGGGGCGACTTAAGCTCGGCCATTTTGGTGCGTTTATTCAGTGACGTCATATTGCGCAATTTCGATGTCAACAACGTAGTGTTTGTATCACAAAGTTACAAAAGTGAGTAATAAAATCAACTTATTACCATACAAAAGCACGGAAAAGCGGATAGGCTGACTGCCCAGCATGTATATCTTTTGCTACATATAACTGTTTACAACTATGTACACTTGTGATGCCAATAAATGTATTATTATAGCAGGGCTTTTCCATTGTGGAAGTAGGACGCCACTCTACACTACACGTAGCGGCATCTCGTTTCCTTTAATAAGGCAGAATGCACGATCAATTGCGAATCGAATCTTGAAGGCTCCTTGGTAGCCGCCTAGGTTTGGAATTGCAAACGATTTTTTCAAGTTTCCTTTATCAATTTAGATTTAAGCTTAGCATGGGCAACATGCAAAAATGACACAAAAAGTCATTACAAACGATTGTCTTTTGTTTATAATTTTGCAGCCAATCAGTTTTGCCGTGTGGGACCCAAAGGCTACCTAGTATTGAAACCCTTTATGAAAGATGCTGCCAACATCTACAATATGCCTCTCAGGCCTAGTGATGTGATTGTCGCTAGTTATCAGCGTTCGGGTAAGTTTTTCGTCATTCAGTAGTCAGTTCTCATGTTTAAAGTTTATCTTGTAGAGAACACTTATACTTACTTACATAACACACTTAATATATTAGATAAATATATTATTATATATAGTTTCTCCAAAAATATTCATGAGTTATACACGATAAAAGTAATCTTCGGATCTTATTCGTGTACAATTAAACAATCAAATACAATTGGCCAAAGAATTAGCATTGCCATTCAACGTGGCAATGCTGCCAGTCTTTTGGGCACGTTACCGGTTGACATCGATGGGGATGAATTCTTTGATGCTTTTTAACTTTTTATTTTTGTATATATTGTTTTTATTTTGTATTAGAATTAAGTTGTATATATTTGTAAAATAGTATGTTAATCTATAATTAAATATAGCTCAAAATGTTGTTAATCACAGTAAATATATCCATCTTAAAAAGTGCAATACAATTTCGATCATGATTATCCTTACCATGATTCTCATGATCCTTCCGTTCACAGTTTTGTTCGGTTTCGTAGCTATTTGTGTGATTTTGTACAGGAACAACAATGACTCAAGAGCTTGTTTGGCTGGTGGCAAACGACTTGGATTATGCTAGAGCGGAAGCTGAAGTACTAGTCAAAAGATATCCTTTCCTAGAGTAAGTAATAATGTTGTCCTGGCCGAATTTTAGACTAGCCAACTACGCAGGAGATATTATAGTACACGAGTATGCGCGCAAACACAGGTGATTTCCCTATCCCCTCACTCTCCTAGTCCAATGGGACGGCAGACCGACAGAGATCAGGTGTAGGACCAATTTCTTTACGTGCCTTCCGAAGCAAGGCACCTATATGAGTAAGTACGATATATAGCAACAAGTCCAACAAATATAACAATCATTTTCAGTTTGATAACCAAAGAGTAATGTAACTAGTCAAATCTAATAAACTAGGCATACCTAAAAGTCTTATTGCCACAACCTGGTGTCAGAGCTTAAACTGCCTGTAGGCCTCTGACATGGCTCAACAGACTGTTGAAAAATTTCTCAGGTGTGTCGACGATGTTTTCCTTCGCAACTGCTAAGTAATACGCACATTAATTCGAAAAGATATTGGTGCGTGTTGGGGTTAAAATTTTTGACCTTTGACTTGGCAGTCCAAGTAACACTGACAAGAAAGGAAGATCTTTCAACGACGTGTCAATCACATATGAGACAGCAGTCTGTAGCTTTGTTACTTTGCCTCTTGGCGAATGCAGACTCAAAACCGCAACAATACAGATAATGGAAGTGCTGACCTACATACATACATGCTAATTTAATCAAATATTAAAACGGTTGCAGTGGCTTCATGTTCTTCGACGAAAGCACAGTAGACCAACATGTTGAAATTATATCAAAGGATAACCCGTATACCGACAAACAAAAGATGAAGGACCTTTTACTAACGTTATCAAAGCCACGGAGCTTGAATTTGGCGATGCTACCGTCCCCTCGCTTCATAAAGACCCACTTTCCTATGTCCCTACTGCCCCCGAAGTGCCTGGATACCGCCAAAGTAGTGTACATCGCTAGGGACCCCAGGGACGTGGCCGTGTCCAGCTATCACCACAGTCTACTCTTCAAACTCCTGCAATACCCAGGAGGCTTCAAAGAATTTTGGAACCTTTTCTTGCGTAATTTGTGTAAGTAGAACACTGATATATTAAATTCTAACTAAAAAATCGTTTATAATCGATTCACTATAAGCGACAATTCTGCTGAACTACTACGTCTACTAAATAAAAATGCTGTAAAGAAACCTTAACTTATAAGAGAAGGTATTAGAAAATACATATGTATATAAGTAAAGGTTCTGTATACCTAAGTACATATAAAAAATAACTAAAAATTAGAAGTTACATAACATACTTGATACCTAAGTGATTTTAATTGTTTTCCAGTCACTCTGACGCCGTATTTCGAACACCTCAAAGAGGCCTGGGACTTGAGGAATAATCCAAACATGCTGTTTTTGTTCTACGAAGACCTCACTAAGGTAATGAAAATGATGCAGAAGTGAATAACTTATAATGAAGACTATTCATTAACATAACGTCACGACTGTATTCCCGAAAGCGTCAGCAGAAATGTATACCTGTATAGTATACCTACATTTCGCCAGTAGTCTTGTGGGTCCCAATGTAATAGGGGCCTATTGCCACCAACTGCGCACAATTCTTGACTACGCTGTTACTGTGATTTACCTAATGGAAAAACCCAATAACACTTGGCAGAAGATTAATCGAACGATTTCAAAAAATGAAATGGATGAAATGGTACTTAACAGGGTTTGTAGAAGTGGATTCATGGTACTATGGAGTCGGGTCAGCAATTACAATCAGTTGAGGTAACAAAGAGTACCACCCATTCGTAAGTGAGTGTTTGAGCTGAACGTCGATATTTTTTTTAGCAACGAGTAGCAATGGTGTATTTGCTTGCGTTGAACAAAAATAAATTAGATATTTAATATTCTTTTAACTTTCTTAGACTTTCGTTTTGTTCTGTTCTCAGGACATGCCAGCCACTATTAAGCGTGTTGCAGACTTCTTAGGCAAGCAGTTGAATGAAGAGCAAGTGGCTGGTCTCTGTGAACATCTGAGCATCAATAAGTTTAAAAACAACAAATCTGTAAACATGGAGGACTGGAGGGAAATGGGAATGATGGCGTCGAACGAAACGTTTATCAGGAAAGGTAATTGCAGTGAAATAGGTACTTATTTGACTCTTGTTTCGATCGCAAATAATTGATAACTAACACACTTTATATGAGCTGTCAAAAACCTATCCTAAAAAAATTTGCATGGTACTTATGTAATATAAAATTATTACGAAGTTGATGTCCAAACAAGGGTTAAATTTAATCATTTTTTTGGAGAAGTAGTGTCTTGTAATTGTTGGTGTCAAATACACAATTCCGACATAAAAGAAGCCTAGTAGCAATATCTATCCGAGCGCGTATCATAAATACTAGTCCGATCACTTATCTGGTCGCCTTCAGTAGGTTGGGGGCGTTGATCTGTCTTGCTCTCTTGAATTGCAGAATACTTGGATAAAACCTATATAATATCGTCAAACGTATCTTCTGATTCTAGATAATAGTAGATATGTATAGTGCATTCAATTCGTTTGCTTAATTTGCAGCAATATCAATATCTACGGTGATTTTATTTTCTTTGTTATTAATTTTATTGAGCACTGTTTTTTCTTCCTACATCACGATTTTTTAAACTGAAGTGTTTGTGGGCTGGCCACGTTGCGCTAATGCACGTCTAAGATCGTCACTCACTGGAAGCCCGAGGGAGGAAGTGTGATGATGAACGGAGTGATGATTTGGCCACAAATACGGGACGCGCGTGGTCAGATACTACGAAAGATAGAGTGGTTTGTAAGAAAGGGGAAGTCTTTGCTTAGTAGTAGGAAAAAAAATCTATATTTTGGTCTTGAAATATTCGTGGAAGTCTAGGGAAGCTTTAAACGGTAAGAAGGCGGTACAAAGTTTACTGGGTCAACTAGTAGGTTATAAAAAAAACTATTTCATCCACCAGGTAAGACTGGCGGTTGGCGCGCCTACTTCGACGAGGAGATGACACAACAAGCTGAGCAGTGGATCGCTGACAACCTGCGGGACACCGACCTGCGCTTCCCTCACATGGAGCTATAATTCAAACCATTGTTTCTTTTGTTAAGTTGATTTGTTTGTTCTGTATTTTGTGGTTGATTTTACATACCTTTTTTGAGTGTAATTATAACACTGGAGTGAATGGCTCTTTATTATAAAGGTTACACATAGTAGGTAAGACCTGGTACATTCACACAGTAATTTCTGCAGCCACATTTGTTATGTTTTAGAAAATTATATGTGAAATTGTTGTAATATGAATAGCTCATGAATTATGTCAAACACTTGTTTGACGACCTGATTGGGGCAGTGGCTAAGCGATTGGACTGCGCGCTAAGGGTTGCGGGTTCGATTCCCGCACGGGGCAAAACTTTGTGCAAACCACAGATGTTTGTCCCGAGTCTGGGTGTTTGTGTATGTGCATATTTGATGTTTGTGAAACGCACCTACGATACAGGAGAAATTCATAGTGTGGTGCAACTTGTCGTATGCAACGTTGTATATGAGAAGGGTGTCTCAATTTAAAATCAAGCGTCCAGGTATCATAATTCATAAAACCTACATTTATTGAATAAGATAATATCTAAGAAAAGTTTATTTTAAATGTTTATAATAAATAATGTTAGGTAAATAATGTTATTTTTGTTAATTGTGTTTTTATGTAGCTATACGCTTTAAAAAAATCCATTTATTAGGTATAAGGTTTGCTATGTTTACAGTTGTAGAAATTTCCCTAACATTATGTAATTTAGTACTAATACAACATACATAGGTAGGTAATAATGCTAGCTGCTACTCGTATACACTAATAAGAGAAAAAAAACAAAAAGCAAAATGTATTCGTTTTTTGAATGTTTAAAGGCAGCTAAATAAGTTCTCACAATAATAAAGTGCGGGGAACCATTACAATATAATGTAACAAAACACTATAAAAATGTGGAAAGTCGCAAGCCAACTTTCGCCATGCATTGCTTTTAAAATTAATTAGATTTTAATGTTAACATTTTGAATAGAAACATACTGGCGACGCTGAATTGTGATATTAGTGTTTGTGCAGACTTCAAAGAGATCTGAGGGCCGCCTCTCTAGGAAGTACCCATTCAATGACAACAATCACAAACGACGCCAGCCTTGACAGTGCCTCGAGCAGGCACAATATAATGTAACAGCCTGCTCTGAGCTGCCAGTTGTGGGGTAACAACCTAACACATTCTTTAGGAAAATTCACGGCGAGTAGCCTCCCAATACCACAGACCCAGATGGAGGTGGATTGATGTCAGTGCGGCGCCCACAGCCGAGATCGCAGCTTGTGCGTACGTTAGCACCAATCCCACATTCGCGATTCAAGAACAAAAAGTATTCTACACATCAATTAAAATAAACAAATAATTGTGTCCCAAGTATTTTTCAAGCTGTATATTGTAGATTCAAAGTGAAATGGATGCCGAAAACCAGTTTCCGTTTGAGATAGAAGATGTGGAACCAGAACTAAATAAAGAGTTGTTGGAATATTTTACTGGTAAGTTCATTTACATGTAGGTAAGTAGGGTCTTATACTTTCTATTTGAGACGATTATAATGTAGCGTTGAAGTGTCAATAATTAATTTCTGATTTATTTCTCTGTTAAGTATAGATAGTGCGAGTACAGTACCTATGCATGATTTCATACTACAGGTATTGCGATGCAATTACTCGGTTATTTATTCTCTACATATTAAACACTTAGATGCAATTATGTGCATATAGATTAATAGTTTGATATACCTACCTACATAAAACGTAATGCCACCATATCGCACTTAGTTTTATTATCATTATCTATCTATATATTATTAGTTTATGTGATGTTTTATTACACAAACATCATCCCATATTTTTGGCAAAATGTAGGTGTATTATAGATATATAATACACAATGTTCCGGTCCCAATATTTTAGGGGGCGAGTCTATTCAACCGGGTACAAATGCAGACTCCGTGCTGCTACTAACAAATAATCTTTGTGTCCTTAATTATGTAGAACATTAATGTAATGAAATGACTAATTCAGTCACTGGCTGGATTTCCAAAGAGATATTGTTTTAAAAATGGAATAAAACATAATACAGATAATATAAATATAAATGATACTATGCATAACAATTGCTTCAGCAAACCTCACATTCTTAAGTCAACGTTAGGTGTCACTCACTTTTTAAATAAGAGGAGACATAAATCTCGCCGAGTGAAGACAAGAGAAATGATGGATCGTTGTCCGCTACATTTAATCAGCTGTTGTTTAGTTTAGTATCTTCTTAGGTAGTAGGTAATCATTAGTCATGAACTCAAAACAAGCAACTATCAATTCATCCAGTTCATTGTCCTATAATGTAGGACAGTGTAGCGCCGGTAGTTAATACGTTGTTTCTGATTTAATAACAATCATCCGGCGAACGTACCTCTTGCACATAATAGCAACAAACATTATAATTTTGATAAGGCTGCATGTAAAATGCAATTATATAAAAAGGTTAGATAACCTTGTAAATGTTAATTGATATCTAGTCTGTTGATAAGTAAACAACATGATAGGATGATTTCAATATGAGGTGACGCTTAAGCCCGCGACTTTTCCTGTCTTTACCGGGGTTATAGCAGTCCATTCCAACTGATCATAAAATAATTTTGGAAATAAGTTTTGTTGTACCTCTTTGTAATATTAGTATCTATAGATTTGAGCTCGTAGCTACGAGGCTACAGTGCAGATCAGTCGATATACGAGGTCAAGCCGTGCACGCCGCGGTCAGTCTTGTTATGGGTGACCGTCTTCACATATTATCAAGACCCCTCCGTACTTCGGAAGCCACGTTTAGCCGTTGGTCCAGCGCCTGATCTCTCTCCGGTCGTGTCGGTCTACCGTTCCATCGGTCTATGAGAGTGAGGGAATAGGGAGTGCACCTGTGTTTGCGCGCATACTTGTGCACTATACTATCCTGCATTGTTGGCTAGTCTATATGAGATAAGTTGCCGTGACCGAAATTCGGTAATTTATTAATATTATTATCTATACATTCTATACAGTTCCCTAAATTGTTTTCTACATTCAGTTTACGGAAAACAACTACAAGGCCCCTCAATCGTTTCGCCTGCACGTTCTATAGTTAAGTGATTGTAGCTGTTATTATTTTATCAAGGTTCAATATAACTATTAATGGGTAGACCGATCAATGTATTTTTAGAATGAATCATTTATTTTTATAAACATTTAAAAGGCAATTATTCAGTGCAATTAATACTTATCGTATGTACACCTTTTGACATGTGAGTAGGACCTGCTATGCTATTCTGAAACACTAACATCATCTCGAAATTCATCTCACACGTCATTATAGTGTCTGACGAGTGAGTTCGTAAGTGATATCTTTAGAATAGCACTGCTGTTAATGCAGTTACGTAGAACCGCGCTTGTCCCGGTCAATCCTTAGATGGGTAACCGTTATTTACCTACACATTGAGACTGCCTCGAAAAGGATCTCGCTCTGTTTAACGCACTCTTAAAAGTGAAAGTGTGGCAGCTTATGTAGCCTTCAACTAGTATCGGGATAGTAACCCGATATAGTAATAGAACTAATTGGGGCAGTGGCTAAGCGATTGGACTGTTGCGCTAAGGGTTGCGGGTGCGAACCCCGCACGGAGCAAAAACTTGTGTCCCGCGAACTGCAGATGTTTGGCCCGAATCTGTGTGTTTGTGTCTGAATATTTTATGTTTTGAAATGCATCCACGACATAGGAGAATTACTAAGTATAGAGAACAAGAGAAATTCATAACAGCGGGCGAGGCTTACATTTTTTTTTATATCCATCTTAAACCCATTGGGATCTAAACGTAACTGATAAAATTCAGGTGTAGAGACAATACACCTCTTTTTCGGGGAATACGGGCATGATCTTGTTTTTTTTTTTTACTTTATTTTTTCTCTCGCAAATGTATCTAGACTGGAAGTAGGTTGAACCAGTGGGTAACATATAAGAAATAGAAAGTCATCCGACCAGTGCTTTTGGCAGTGTGGCCTGTGCCCGATGAAAGGCTCGCCCTTGTTTACGGAAATAACTGATTAACATTATTCTTTTTTTTCTAAAATGTATACTCAAGTGGTTGTTTTATTTACACATTTATTTTCCATAAAGTACCGACACGATTAAGATAAAAGTATAAAAGTAAGAATCATTTTTGATAAAAATATGTAGGAGTATAGAAATATGTACTTGCAAATGAAATGGACACACTAACACCTATTCTATTTAATTTTGTTGCACAGTTATTACTATAGCACATAAAAAAAACATACAGACGAATTGAGAACCTGCTCCTTTTAGAAGTCGGTTAAAAACTAATAGTATTTTCCCACATATTGTCGCGATGAATAATACAGTAGAAAGTCTTTTTAATCGTCCATTTAACGGGATTCATAACTACTTAGGTACCAGTAACATTAACGGACGCAAAATCCACCGCATATTTAGAATAAATGATTGAACTCGTTCGCTTCTCATAAGCTGGTTAACCAATTAACATAATGCAGTTCTTTAGAAACACTACTTACTTTGATAACTCGAGTTTATTTCCTAGATAAAGCAAGGTGTGATTGGAGTCTCATTTTCTTTACTAAGGCTAACAACATGCGGAAGATACCCGGACTTTTAAAAGGCTTACGTGGGGACACAGGTGACAGGTCCAACACGCAGAGGCCCGTTGAGAACTTAAACCTAAAAGGGAATGGGACACCACACAACTATTCTATAAAATAACAGCCATGAAAAGTCCCTAGAAGGTGCGGGACCATTAAGACTATTGGAGTCATTGTTACGAGGTTCGAGACCCGCAAGGAGCAACCTATGTCACATTGACTTAACGTTTTTGTAATTAAGCCTTGGTTAGAGGCTCTTGGGTCTCGCCAAAGTTTGGTAAAGCAGATAAAGCCTCCTTGGGGTTGTGTGCGGCACCATACATAAAACAAAAAGGAGTTATTGTTCGATCTTTAGTTTGTAGTTTTTAGTTTATAAGCCTGGCTGGACGCCTTTTATTAGGTCTGACGACCGGTTAAGCAGTAAGAGGTCCTTCAGAGCTAAATGCGAGAGACAAGTTCGAAAAATAAAATTGTTCGATCCATTTCAGTAGCCTTCTGTAGTGTATTAGTCTGGAAAATGGGAATAGACTTAGACGGAATCTTAGACTCGTGTTGTTCTTATGAGGATGAGTAACTTGTTGCTCAGCTTTCACAGCACATAACGTTGGTAACTTGTTTGTGTTTCAGGTGAGTTCACAAACTTCGTACGCGTTGGCCCAAAAAAATACTTCTTCCCTCAGAAATATAAGTTGGAGGCTGCGAATATCTACAACATGCCGCTGAGGCCGACTGATGTTTTTGTCACCAGTTATCCACGATCAGGTAATAACACTATTTAAATAGTGTATAAATTGTATTAATGTTAACCATATTAGTGGACGTATGAAATGGTAGTTAACAGTTTCGTTTTGTTCTAGGGACAACATGGACACAAGAGTTGGTTTGGATGGTGGCAAACGACTTAGATTATGAAAAGTCTGACGAAATTCCACTTACTGAACGTTTCCCCTTTTTAGAGTAAGTTAAACACATCGAATATTATCACAGAAAATGCTGTCTTCCATGTGTAATTTAAAGGCACTGATAGAAGCGTGAACACGCATTATTTTTGTCCATAACATATCGCATAATCGACTCTCTATAACAAGACCGAGATGTACTTTTACTTCTTCTTTCTTTCGTCAATCCTTATTACCAACTACTGTTTCACTTTCCAGATTCTCTATATGCGTGCATCCCGAAAATATGGCAAAGTTCCGAGAAGAGAACGGATATAGCGAAGAAAAACTTGAGCTTCTAGAGCTAGTTACACAGCGAGGGACCGACCTACTAGCCGCAACTCCATCTCCTCGGTTCATCAAGTCTCACATGCCGTTGTCCCTCCTGCCTCCCACTTTGCTGGATACTGCCAAAATGGTGTACGTCGCGCGAGACCCCAGGGATGTAGCAGTGTCCTTCTACCACTTGAACAGACTAATGAGGACACAGGGGTATATTGGAGACTTCAAAACGTATTGGAACTTCTTTATAAAAGGCTTGCGTGAGTTTGTGTTTTGTTACTTTATTGCCATTAATATAAATCTACAATCCTACATATTTACACTCCAACAAAGAACGAGGGTATTACACTCTTTATTATTAGGTATTATTTCTTTAATGTTAAATTCAGTAAAAGTGTAGTTATTACAAACAAATACTTTATGTAAACAAATATTAAAATGGTGCCAAAAAATAAAATTTCTGGGAATCCAAAAAAATATGTACGCCTAGGTAATAATTAAATTAATAAACGTTTTCTAGCCTCTTTTTAATAATCTGTTTGTGACACCGAAGGTAATAAATGTCTTTTGAGGATTCAAGCTTCATATTATTAGGCAATATGCATTAAAAAAAGTCATTTTTCCTTCTTCCAATTTTGTACGGTTGAATACTGTTCTTCCAAGCCAATTCCCCGAGTGCTGAATGAGATTAAGATCAGGGTGCTGACCAGGCCATTCTTACAATGGAATGTTTTGCTCGCGAAACACATTCAATTATCTCCTATATTAACGCAAGAGAAATTCCCAGTATTAGGCGACTTTTTTTTAAAACAAAATGGTTATGACAGGTCAACGTCTGTCGAGACAGCTAATATTAACGTATGTATAAATGTTCGTGCATAGTGAAAGTTATTGTATTTGTAAATTATATATGTTTGATTTTGTAAACTAAAGTCTTTTGATAGACCATCTTGACTAATATAGGTACGCACGAGATAATATATAAATAAATATGCAATGGTGTCTACATAGCAGTGATAGCCGAGTGGTATTACCGTGAGACTGCCAAGTCAAAGGCCGCAAGTTCAAAACGCGGCACGTGCCAATGACTTTTCGAATTCATTTGCTTGCTATAAATTAATTATCAGTTGCTAAAAACAGTGAAAGAAAACAACGTGAGGAAACCGGCAAACCTGACAAATTCATTAAATAGGTGGTTTTAACTCTGACACAAGGTGGTTCGTCAACCATATGATAAGAAAATTGAAAGAGGTAACATTATAATGTACTTTTAATTATTTCAGACCACTGGGCACCATTCTTCGATCATCTTAAAGAAGCTTGGGACAAAAGACATAATTCTAACATGCTGTTCTTTTTCTATGAAGAGCTCTCTAAGGTTGGTACATGCATTAATTTCATGGTGCTTTCAGTGCATAACTAGAAGTGAGACTGGACACAGATATGCTTGGGTATGCCTTGCCTAATCTGGTAACACAGTCATAATAGTGTTCCCAACGCATCGTCATTTTTTTGTCAAGTATGTGAAAATGCAGGCTTTATTATTTTTTTTAATTTTAAGTATCCAAGTTAGTACAAATCCTTTTAATATTGTCTTCATTCATTCATGTCCTTAGTCACCTATAAGTGTTTTTATAGTTATTGATTGTGCCTCAGGATTTGCCGACAGCTGTGCGTCGTGTTGCGAAGTTCTTCGACAAACAGTTCACAGACGAGCAGATAGACCGCCTGTGTGACCACCTCAACATCGACAACTTCAAGAACAACAAATCAGTGAACTATGACGTCATGAAGGAGCTCGGTATTCAGATGCCCGGCGAACAGGCTTTTATCAGAAAAGGTACGATAATCTTACTTATATGTACAATTGTGTTAGTGTAAGTTGGTTAAATAAATAAATCTGATGTCATCAAAGTTGTTGGGAGTTTGGGACAGCCGTCCTATAAATTATTACAATAAGAATTCGTACAAATTGTACAATCGATTCGTTCATCGATAAGATACATATTATTTGGGATTAGTTAACGTCAAATCGTTCATTAATCGGTAAATTTATCAGTATTAAATCAGTCCTTGAGCACAACCCGGTCAGTGACCGAATAATGACCATGAAATTAAACACAAAACCTTGCCGCGTAAATCTAGTCGTATTTGCACCAACGTCGCAATCCTCGGAAGCTGAAAGTCAGAGCTCATACAGATTGGTTACTTTCATATACATACAACATACTTTCCTATTCATCATCATCATCGGCCGGAAGACGTCCACTGTTGAACAAAGGCCTGCCCTTTAGAACGCCACAATAAACGACAGCTTGCCAATTGCATCCATCGGTTGCCCACAATTCTGACGATATCGTCGGTCCATCTTTCCTATTATTATGTACTATTATAAAACAAGGCCATAAGAACATTAGCGCCGTGCATGATCGAATTTGTTAATTATTATATCGCCAGAGTGCTCAGTAATTGTCAGTATTTAACTGAACTATGTGATTCCAACCCGCAGTGAGCTAGCGTGGTGAACAATGCTCAATCCTTCTCTGTACGATATATACCACTTCAGGGCAAATGCCTCTCTCTACCTTTGCCCTGCAGTGGCACAGTTATAGACTGTTATTATTATATTTGAATCTGGATATTTCTTCTCGGGCTATCAACCATGTAGGTTATTATTATTATGCGTTTTCAGCTACTGCGCCATGTTGATTTTCAACACTACCATTTTACCTCCTCTGTGCATGTACGTACAATTTCTTAACTTATTTCTTTTATTATACTTTGCAGGTAAGGCAGGCGGTTGGCGCGCCTACTTCGACGAGGAGATGACACAACAAGCTGAGCAGTGGATCGCTGACAACCTGCGGGACACCGACCTGCGCTTCCCACACATGGAGCTATAATATTAATTTTTAAATTGTATAAAACATTTGTATCATAAAAAAAAAGAATACAAAAGCGTGATGAACATTTATTTCAGAAATATCTGTGTCAGTTTTCTTTGTAATATTTAAAAAAATATATATATATGTGTATACTACTTATGTAGTGAAATAATTGTTTCAATGTTCTGTGTATTCAAATGACTAGTTTAGTAATCCCTTGTGAGCTTTATGTTTCCCCTCTGGAGCTGAGTTCTTCATGATTTTTGCTTCATCATTATTTAAACAATAGATAGGGTAGATAAGAGGGTTCATGTAGGAGGTCCACAGAAACGCTTAGCAAATGTTGTTTTGGTTTGGGTTTATAAACACGTTTTCTAATCATGTCTCTGTAGTTATTATAATTAAGTTTCTTTGTGAATCATGAGAGTCAATTATTATACATATATTAGATATAATTTAATACATTATGCCGAGTGGTATCCGGCCTAGAATTGACCACCCCCTTTCCTTCCGTGGGTGTCGTAAGAGGCGACTAAAAGAAAATCCAGAAGATGGGCAGCAGCGTCTTCTGTAACTTTACCACCAATACTGCGATCCCCAAGCCGCCTACCAAGCGTGGGGATTATGGCAACCCACCCCTTTTTTCAACACCTTTTTTGGCACCGACTACCACTTTAAGTAATTACACTCGATAAAGCCTTACAAAACGATACCTCACACGATATATTTAACCAAGTAAAGTGGTGGGAGGGGGATCAACGCAGCCCCCTCTTTCTTTTTAGTGGTCAGTCATCAACTGCTACATTAGCAAAATATTTTTTTTACGAATGATACAATCTTATGAGAAGTTCGAATACAATTTCTATGGGACTAATCGGAAAGTATACCCTTCCAAATGAGAAAAAAAAACGCTTCATAAATGGCAGAGTTGCCTACTATATACAATATACATACATATATACCGGTTGTAATCACGTCGATATTCGGGAATGCCCGACTAGTTTCGGACTCTAACGGAGCCCTTATTCATGAGCAGGTGACGCGGCGGGGTCGCGAGCCAGTTCGGCTCGCCGCGTAAGTATGTATGATAGTAGATAATATGGATAACACTCACGAAAGTTATTATATTAAATGACAGAGTTCTTAGGTAACAAACATAAAAAAATATAGTCGAATTGAGATCATCCTCCTTTTTGAAGGCCCCGCCCGAGCATGATATGTAGTATGAGACAATTGTCGGACAGAGTAGTGCAAAATAGAGATTGCGTGTGATAAATAGGTTCGCAAGTTGTCGAAGGGTTTTAAATACATAGGTAAGTATACGCACTCTGTCCGACAGTCTCGATATGGATTTTTTTTATTATATTTTAATAAAACGTCGCCCCACACTAGGAATTTCTCCTGTATCGTGGGTGTGTTTCACAAACATGATATATCACAGACACAAACACCCACACACGGGACAATCATCTGCGGATCGCATACATTTTTGCCCCGTGCGGGAATCGAGCCCCGCACTACAGTCCAATCGCTTAGCCACTGCGCCAATCAATTCGTCAAAGGTTAATGTGTTATCCTATACCAACTATACACTAATGCCATTCTTATAGATATCAATTGGATGTAGTTATGCAAAATGGATCCAGCCACCAAACTTTCCTATTGAAATAATAGGAGTTTTAGTTATCAAAGTAACAACATCGTATCTGAATTGATAAAGGAAATTTGAAAAATGGTAGACACGAGCCGTAGAATAAATATACTTTTCTTTCAATCAAAATATGTTAGGATCTCTTTTACAAAATTTAAAATGTGGAATTAATCTTGTGCTTGTATCTTTTATCCAGGTTACCATGACACAAGGTACTATTTTAACTCAGCAAAATGCTTAATATTCTGTTGATATCTTTAACTGTGTGTTTTTCAATAGAAGAAAAGTACTTTGCGGCTTAGATATTTTTACAATATACTAAAGTTGACGTGTAGATGCATAGACAGTAACTCAAAATACTTGTGGGCTGGATCCATTTTGCATAACTACTTTCTAAACACAATAGAAAACAATAGATAAAGATAAATAGCTAAAATTGTTTTAGTACCAGTGCTGTGCCTACGGCCAAGATCGTAGCTTCAGTGCGTACCTATCGCCCACTATATCGTTTTAAAACTAAACATATTCTATACATCAATTAAAATAAACTAAATTACCTTTATAGCTATAGAATAATTATTCAAAGTAAAATGGATCACGAAAACCAGTTTCCGTTTGAGATAGAAGATGTGGAACCAGAACTAAATAAAGAGTTGTTGAAATATTTTACTGGTAAGTTTATTTATATGCAGGTAAGTAGGGTTTTATACTTTTTCTTGTTATTATAATGTAGCGTTGAAGTGTCAATTATAAATATCAGTAGTCTTAGCACGAATATTTATGACTATCAAATAGTTTACGTGGTAGAATAGTTATCGAAAAATGTTGTATAGCAATTTTATCAGCGCTCGAGTGGGCGTTTTTGGAACTAAAAATCAGCAGCAAGTATCTTTAATGTCAACTTTCGAATATATAATAGAATAGTAAATCGCATAGTTATCGAATAGAGTCTGGCAAAGAAAGTAGAGGCTGAAAACCGCGGCAGATTTATAATATATCAGCATAACCACCCCGAAACTAGTATGAAATACTTGGTATATCAAAATTTGATACTTTTAATTATTTTTTTATTAGACGAAGTAGTTATGAGATGTCAATTTTGCATAACATCTTTTATATATTATCGAAATGTTAGTGCCAAATCAGTTTACTTCGTCTGAATAAAAATACGACAATAGGTATTATGTAATAATCTGCGTAAAAAAAAAACAACATTATTATATTACACGCCTGTATTCCCCGAAAGGGTAGGCAGAGGGGCACATATAGTACACCCACATTTCGCTAGTTATGTTTTAGGTCCCAATATAATAGGGGGCGAGCCTATTGGCACAAATCCAGACTCCGTGCTGCTACTAAGAATTACCTAATGGAAAAACCCACTAACACTTTACCTGACCCGGGATTCGAACCCAGGACCTCGTGCTCAGCAGTCGCGCTTAGCAACCACTAGACCAACGAGTCTGTATTAATATCTAGATATCTAATACATATTATCTACATAGTAATATTAGATATCTAGATATTACCATAGCTTTATCTTAATCTATTGAAGCCAAATATGGTATGTGTTACATACGTGTTAAGAGTTATTAAGATATCACTGATACTCAAATATTTATTATTTACAAGTTTTCATATGTAGTACTTTTATGCATAAAATAATCCATTGATGATACTATTAAAACCTTCGGTTTCGGTACCGACTTCATTTTCGCCTAAGTAACTAAACTAGGTAGTATTTTTTACTACTTTACAATATACTGCATGTCGAGAATGTGAGAGAGAAGAGATTCGAGAATGCCCGACTAGTTTCGGACTCTAACGGAACTCTGAGTTCGACTCGCGACCCCGCCGCGACACCTGCTCATGAATAAGGGCTCCATTAGAGTCCGAAACTAGTCGGGAATGCCCGAATATCGACGAGAGTATAGCCGGTATATATAGTAGAATCATATGGATAACGCTCACGAAAGTCATTATAGTAAAGTATTTTTTGCAATTGAGATTTCGCGATTTCAGTTAGAAAAATATTTTGGTAAACATTTTATATTGTTAGATAATATAAAATGTTAATGTGAATACTGATAACACTAGTTTAAAGTTCACCTGTAGCTGATAAAAATTATGGCTGTTGCCAATGTATAAAATATATAAGTAGACGAAAAATACAAGTATTTACCAGGGAAATTTAGTCATTCATTGAGTTCCAAAAAACATCGCTTTAAAGTTTTTCTCTTGAGGTCTTTGGAAATGGCGCATAAGGCACTAGCAACAGTTGGAAACCCTGATAACTATGACGCGTAAATCTTCTCATCTTCGCTCGTTTCCTACATTTTTCTGGAAATCTCTGAAATACTGTGGAACGGTGGATTATATCTCATTTTTAATGGGCAAACGGTACTTAAAGCCAACGTGAATATTTTTGTTTTTAACGTCTAATATACCTAGTAATCATAATGACCCTTCATACTTAAATATTACGACTGCACAGCTAAGCGGCAGTTAGTGATGGTGCAGCGCAGACTCTTAAAACATTGCTAGAGCACCCACTAACTAGTACACATATGGCATAACAAGATGGCACTGGCGGCAGTGCTAATTAAACTTGAAACTTAACCCCCACATTTTAGGGTACGGAATCTCTTCTTTGTAGATTTTTTGCCATACCTGATCCTCGACGCTTTGGATTAGGTGCGGACTCACATCGAAATATACCTAATCAACATACCTAATCCAGTATTAATGCCTCACGTCTATTATTGTTCGATAATTTTTAGTATCGTTCTGTAGTCTAGAAAATGGGAATAGGCTGAATCTGTTGTGGATGAGTAACTTGTTGCTCAGCTTTTCGAAGCACATAATGTTGGTAACTTGACTGTTTCAGGTGAGTCCACAAGCTTCGTACGCGTTGGTCCAAAAAAATACTTCTTCCCTCAGAAATATAAGTTGGAGGCCGCGAATATCTACAACATGCCGCTGAGGCCGACTGATGTTTTTGTCACCAGTTATCCACGATCAGGTATTATAACTGTTTTAGTCATGTATTAATGTTAACCATATTAGTGGACGTAAGAAATGATACCAGTTCCGTTATGTTCTAGGGACAACATGGACACAAGAGTTGGTTTGGATGGTGGCAAACGACTTAGATTATGAAAAATCCAACAAAATTCCACTTCGTGCACGTTACCCGTTTTTAGAGTAAGTTTCACACATTAACGCAAACACTGCTATCTTTTAAAATAATGTATGGACTTTATACCTTTTAATGTTTATTGATTAAATTCATGGAATGATATGAGTGCACTCGGTACCATTTGACCATTAAACATAATGGAGCCTTATAACAAGACCAAGAACCTTATTATCAACTCCTGTTTCACCTACCAGATTCACTATAACCTTGCATCCTGAAAATATGGCAAAGTTCAGAGAAGAGAACAAATACAGTGAAGAGAAACTTGAGCTTCTAGAGCTCGTTGCCCGGAGAAAGACCGACCTACTAGCCGCAACTCCATCTCCTCGGTTCATCAAGTCTCACATGCCGTTGTCCCTCCTGCCTCCCACTTTGCTGGATACTGCCAAAATGGTGTACATCGCGCGAGACCCCAGGGATGTAGCAGTGTCCTTCTACCACTTGAACAGACTGATAAGGACACAGGGGTATATAGGAGACTTCAAAACATATTGGAACTTCTTTATAAGGGGCTTGCGTGAGTTTGTGTTTTGTTTCTTTATTGCAATAAATATAATATTATGTAGATGTTCCATTATAGTTAAAGTACTAGTAACTCCTTTATGTCATACTCTGTTAACTTAAGTCCTTTGATCATCTTGACTAATTGTTTGTTATGTACGTACGATATATTACAAAGAAATCATCAAATGGCGTCTGCCTGGCACCCGTACATTGAAAGAGGTATCAATTTTAAGTACTAAAATGATTTCAGACCACTGGACACCATATTTCGAGCATCTTAAAGAAGCTTGGGACAAAAGACATAATTCTAACATGCTGTTCATTTTCTACGAAGATCTCTCTAAGGTTGGTAAAGTTATTTACAATTATGTTTTATAGTATGTAGAGTTGTTGTCTCGATTCTTTCGTGTCCCCAGTCACCTCGTAAGATTGTTTAAGCAATTGATTGTCCCTTAGGATTTGCCGAAAGCTGTGCGTCGTGTAGCGAAATTCTTCGGCAAACAGTTCACAGACGAGCAGATAGACCGCCTGTGTGACCACCTCAACATCTATAACTTTAAGAACAACAAGTCTGTGAACTACAACCTCATGAAAGACCTCGGTATTTACAAAGCCGGCGAACAGCCTTTCATCAGAGAAGGTACGACAATCTGAACTCATCGAAGTAGTTGGGACAGCCGAGATAGGTCTTATTACTAGCTGTTGCCCGCGACTTCTTTCGCGTGAATTTCGTAATAAAAACATCAGTAGAATATAATCAGATTTCTAAGAGAGTTTACATATATACATATAATAAAACAGTAACATTGAACGTAATTGAATAAGAAATAGTGTTATGCTATGAGGTGTCCGAACGATTCTGATTTTTTTATTTTATACTTTGCAGGTAAGACGGGGGGTTGGCGCGCCTACTTCGACGAGGAGATGACACAGCAAGCTGAGCAGTGGATCGCTGACAACCTGCGGGACACCGACCTGCGCTTTCCTCACATGGAACTTTAACCTTAATTGTTAATATATTTATTAAATTGTATAAAACATTTGTATCGTAAAGAAAATAATATAAAAGCGTGATGAACATTTATTTCAGTAATACACAAGGTGGCGAAAATAGTGACGTCAAGAAAAAAAATTGGTCCCTCGTGTCGTGGGGTTTCCGAAATACCCCCATGTATGTTACGCAGTATTTCATAGTTTCTGAGTTATGCATTGTTATCTGACTTTTGGAAAATTTTCGATTGATTTAAAATTATTATTATAATTATAAAGTAGAAGATTTTTGTTTAATCACTAAATCTTCATAAGTTGTATTTTCATCCATAAAATAATCAGTTCCGTAACTTTGATACAAGATAGTAAAATATTGGTCTAAAGTGTGAAAATTGCGTTCAGTGAATAATGACTCAGATTTTCATCTTTAACACTTTGGCTGTGCGTGAAGCAGACACAATAGTAAAACATAGCTATGCCCCATCTGTGAGTCATTACACTGGGAAAGGGTCAGTGGCGGATTTACCAGCAGGCTGAGTAGGCTGGAGCCTAGGGCGGCAAATTTAGTTCATAAATTTTTTATTTCGATTTACAAATTTAAAAAAAAATATATTATACACACACATAATACAAATTTTGAAAATTCGAGAGAAATTAAAATATTTAACAAAAATCGAAATATTCTCATATACAGTGCTAATTAATGAATATTTCAACATCTCTGCATGAACAATTCTACTAATTATACAATAATGATTATGAACTTTTAGAAAATCGCAATAGCAATTCGATATTATAATCGAAATTTAGTAATTTTTACATATATTCTTCACTGATAACTGCTATAATTTTTTCTCCGTGTACCTAATAATTATGAGATCTGCTTACCCAATTCAATCGATATAATATCGATGGTCTAATAAAAATACTGACTAAAATTGACTAATTTTCATTAAATAAAAAACTAGTTCAATATCGTATAGAGATCATATTAATCGAATAACTGATAGTTGAACGACTGTGACTTGACAATAAAAAAATTCCCTCCACAAAATATGAAGTGAGACAATTTGCTCATTAGAAAATTGATACATTTTATCAGTTAATTATTTTATTTGTAGTAAGAAAAAGCTTGGAAAATCCAAATGAGCAGGCCTTAAGCGCTCATGTCGTACACGAATTATATAAATTAAATGTTTACATCAGTAGATTTAATAACTTTTTTGCAAAGCCAACTTTTTCAGAAAATGCCAATCGGAATGAATTAATTATAATAAGATAAAACAATACTCAGCTGCAATTTTTTATTCAACGGCTCCTCTCCAGTTAAACAAGTATATTAAAAAAATATTGAAGTAAAAAAATGATTTTTTCGAAAGTTATCGTGTTTACTGTGAACACGATCATTCAAAATCTATACGATATGGCATTAAAATTCATCATCATCATCAGCCGGAAGACGTCCACAGCTGGACAAAGGCCTCCCCCTTAGAACGCCACAAAGAACGACAGCTTGCCAAATCCATTCTATTAAAATTACTTCCTTTTAAATAAAAAATAATTAATCATAACCGAAAAAATATTTTTTTAAGCTCAGCGATCATTTTTCTTTCCAATAAGTTGCTTTTTAAATAATATTCATGTACATCATATTGTATAGTTTTAAGACATACCTTACCTTACTTTAAAAGTGGTATACGATTGAGATATTTTTTCCTTAAAATAATGTTTTTTGATAATTCTTTGCTGTAAAAATAATCAAGGATCTAACACGGTACCATAGTTCTCAATAATAATAACTATATGGGAAAAGTTGATGTAACGAGGATGATGAAGCACAAATTATAAAGTTGGAATTTTATTGATAGAAAATTGATATGATTGTGGACTAAGATATCAAAATTAAGAGGCGGCAAAAATTGAATAGCCTACGGGCGGCAAATCTATAAATCCGCCACTGGAAAGGGTTTAATTAACAATCTAATCAGGTAGTTTCATGGTGCCTAAGTAGGTCTACAAAATGCGCTAGATTCTCAACTTTCATAAATCATTAAAAACTTAGTACTTCATGGGCACTTTGGCTAACATTGGCTTTAAAGACAGCAAGATGAAAAAATATTAAAATTTGTCGAGTAATTTAATTTCCTTTTTATGACCTTTTGTCATGTATACGGATAATAAGTTATTTCGTCTATTATGTTGGTACTTAGTTTAAAGCAATGTAAGCTGAAAGAATGGCGCATTCTCGATATGGAAAATGGAAAATTCTCAAAACGTCAAAGTTTCAGTCACCCTTTACATGTAGGCTTACTAAAAACAGGGTGCGGGGTAACAAACAGTCCAATCGCTTATCCACTGCGCCTATCTGTTCGTCAAAGGTTAATGTGTTATCCTATACCAAATAAACACTAATGCCATTTTTATAGATATCAATTGGACGTAGTTATGCAAAATGGATCCAGTCACAAAATCTTCCTATTGAGATAAAATGGGAGTTTTAGTAAAATTTATATATCAAAATAACAACACCGTACTTAATTTGTTTTGAAATTCCTCTTAAATATTATCTGTTTGGATCTTTTTTATAAAATTCAAAATGTGAAATGAATATTTTGGTTTTCAGTTGAGGCATTCAAACGCTTGTAAGAATACTAAGGGCATTTAATTAAAAATAATAAAAACATACGTATGTACATTTTTTTTACGACCGTATCTGTTTCAATGTAATCAACTAATTTGTTTTAATGTAAGGTTCCTTTTCATTTAAAAAACCGGCCAAGTGCGAGCCGGATTCGCACATGAAAGGTTCCGCACCATTGACTAGGTACACAACAGTAAGTACACAATTTTCATATGGTAACCTTTTTTTAGTTTCTCTTGTCCTGGTGTCTCTCTGTTACCATTTATTGATATCGAGAAAATAAAAATAGACAGAAAATGGCGTTTCTTGTATGGGAACCCTCCTTAAATATTTATTTTATTTTTAGTTGTTATAACGGCAACAGAAATACATGATTTGTGAAAATTTCAACTGTCTAGCTATTGCGGTTCTTGAGATACAGCCTGGTGACAGACAGACGGACGGACAGACAGTGGAGTCTTAGTAACGGGGTGAGGGGTCCCGTTTTACCCTTTGGGTACGGAACCCTAAAAATCGAGTAACAGAAATATCTAAATTAATTTGTATTGTTTATCCAGGTTACCATGACACAAGGTACTATTTTAAATCAGCAAAAATGCTTAATATTCTGTTGATATCTTTAACTGTGTGTTTTTCAATAGAAGAAAGTACTTTGCGGCTTGGATATTTTTACAATATACTAAAGTTGACGTGTATGCATATTATGACTGTAACTTAAAAAACGATACTTGTGGGCTGGATCCATATTGCATAACTATATTCTAAATACAATAGGAAATAATAGGTTGGTAAATATATTTGGCTGAAATGGTTTTAATATCAGTGCTGTGCTTAAGGCCGAGATAGCAGCTTCAGTGCGTACCTATCGCCTACTATCTCGTCTTAGATCTAAACATATTCTACACATCGATTAAAATAAACAAAATTATTTTTATAGCTGTAGAATCATTATAAAAATAAAATGGATCACGAAAACCAGTTTCCGTTTGAGATAGAAGATGTGGAACCAGAACTTAATAAAGAGTTGTTGAAATATTTTACTGGTAAGTTCATAAATTATATGCAGGTAAGTAGGGTTTTATACTTTTTATGTGAGACGATTATAATGTAGCGTTGAAGTTTCAATTATAAATATCTGATTATGTTGCTACTTTTTAGAGTACAAATAAAAAATTAGTACATCAGGGGGGGAATAATTAGTAGTTAAGCTAAAATCAGCGTCCAAAGACAGCGAGATAGAAAACTCCGAAAACTTGTCGAGTATATTAATTTATTTTTTGAGTATATTATCATGCATACGGATAATTAGCTATATTGTCTATTATGTTGATTATCACCGCACCCGGTTGTAGGTATAAGGGTTTGTTCTATATTCTAAGGTATAAGGTTGCTGAAACATTGGTATCAAGAAAAAAAAATAGTTCCCTCGTATCGTGGAGTATCCGAATAATCTCCATGTATATTCCGCGATATACCATGGTTTCAGAGTTATAATTTTTTTTTTTTTTAAGAATATCCGATCTGACAGCCTTCAAATTTTTTTAAGTAAAATTCTTTTTGCGAGATTTTTGTTTTGCCACAAAATGTTCATAAGCTATACTTTTATTGCTTTTATGCATAAAATATTATTATTTTATCATTGATACAAAAAAAAAACTTCGCTTAAGTAAAGTGAAGTAAATAAATTAAGTATAATTTTTCACATTTAAGTTCGTGTTTTGGAGGCAGGTTTTTGTTGAAAAAAAATTTGTTTGACCCTTACGATAATATAACATTTTAATGTGAATACTGATAACACTAGTTTAAAGCTTAGGTTTAAAGTTCACTTGTAGCTGATAAAAAATATTATGAGTTCAAGGAATTTACAGTACAACGGAAAAATACAAATACCTATTTTCTAGGCAATAACTGCTATGTAGCTCGATTTTACCTCATGTTGGCACTACAAGAGTAATAGTCATTCAGATGATTTTATAGTTCTCACCAAAAAGCTGGTGTTTCCAATTTAAAACTACTACTTTTGCCACATTTTTAACCGACAAAAAAGTTGGTCCCATATAAGAAAAGAGATAAATATAACAAAATTAATTAATTAGCGTCGACTAAAAATTATTTAGGTATACTCCCATTAGTTTAAGAACTTACTTATTAAAATAAAATGAAAAAGGTTTATTATTTTTTACTTTTAAGTTTTTTCACTGACTGTGATACAGTTTTCTATACTTATTTAACACATATTCTCCACATTAGTAGCAAAAATGATTTGTATTGTTTAAAGAACTTCACCTTAAACTTTAGTCAGTAATTTTCGCACACTAAAATACCCACGTTGTTAACGAATACATACGCAAAAATGATGAAAGTCAAAAAAGAAAATTTGTAACCTTTTTTTAGTTTATCTTGTCCCTGGTATCTCTCTGTTACCTACCATTTATTGATGTCGACCAAAGAAAGTATTGGAGCCCGCTTTAATATTTATTTTATTTTGTTATTTGCACGCATAACATAACTAGCAAAATGTGATTGTTCTTCACATTTTTGCCTACCCTGTAGACGTATTTACAAATAACTATCTTTCTTCCAAAACACTACACTACACTTTGATAACTGGGATTTGATTCTTGTATCAAGCAATGTGTTATTGAAGTAGTAGTCTAGAACATGGAAATAGACTTAGACTGAATCTTACAATTATCATCTTGTACTTATGTGGATGAATAACTTGTTGCTCAGATTTTCGAAGCACATAACGTTGGTGACTTGATTGTTTCAGGTGAGTCCACAGGCTTCGTACGCGTTGGTCCAAAAAAATACTTCTTCCCACAAAAATATAAGTTGGAGGCTGCGAATATCTACAACATGCCGCTGAGGCCGACTGATGTTTTTGTCAACAGTTATCCACGATCAGGTATAAAAACGACCTTAGTCGTTTATAAAATTTATTAATGTTAACCATATTAGTGGACGTATAAAAACGTAACACATACGTTTTGTTCTAGGGACAACATGGACCCAACAGTTGGTTTGGATGGTGGCAAACGACTTAGATTATGAAAAATCCAACGAAATTCCACTCGGTACACGCTTCCCGTTTTTAGAGTAAGTTTCACACAATGAATATTAAGTAACGCCAAAACTGCTATCTTTTTAAATAATGTGATACACAAGAATACGTAACGTAATAATAAAGTTTATTGATTACATTGACTGAATGGTTATGAGTGCACGCGGTTTGACTGATATTTGTGTATTGAAGTATAGACCACGCGTAGAAATAGCGTAAGTAAAGTGAAATAGAAATTGAATTTTATTCGCAGGAACAGTCATCTTTACATTATTTGGTCTTAGTATAATTATATATAGTTCACGTATCCCGCCTTTTGTAAAAGGCACGCAAATGTTGTCATACGGATACGACATTTGTTTAGTATCAGTTACAAACTTAGTAGTAACAATTTCAAATAAAAATATATTAATAAAGCTAAAGACTTTAACAATTAAAAACTACCTACCACATAAAAAATACAATCTAACTATACTTTTAAAATTAACACAACATTACACTGAGAACATTACAATATGCTGACTGTATGTCAATTTGGTTCAAGCTTACACTGCACAATGTAATTTAAAGCTATTTTTTAATTACCTAGTTTACTAGCGTTTCATAGATCTTATCATAGTTTATCATCATAGGATGCTAGGTCATTTGGCCACTAAACATCGTAATAGACCCTAATAGCAAGACCAAGAACCGTATTACCGGAGGTTTCACTTTCCAGATACCATATAACCTTGCATCCTGAAAACATGGCAAAGTTCAGAGAAGAGAACAGACACAGTGAAGAGAACCTTAAGCTCCTAGATTTCGTTGCACGGCGAAGGACCGACCAACTGGTCACAGCTCCATCTCCTCGGTTCATCATGTCTCACTTGCCGTTGTCCCTCCTGCCTCCCACTTTGCTGGATACTGCCAAAGTGGTGTACGTCGCGCGAGACCCCAGGGATGTAGCAGTGTCCTTCTACCACTTGAATAGATTGATAAGGTCGCAGGGGTATATAGGAGACTTCAAAACGTATTGGAACTTCTTTATAAGGGGCTTGCGTGAGTTTGTTTTATTACTTTATTGCAATTAATATAATATTATAATGTAGATGCTTCATTATAGTTAAAGTACTAGTAACTCCTTTATGTTATACTCTGTAAACTTAAGTCCTTTGATAGACCATCTTGACTAATATGGTTGTTATGTACGTACGACATATTACAAAAAATCATCAAATTTAAGTACTAAAATTATTTCAGACCACTGGACACCATATTTCGAACATCTAAAAGAAGCTTGGGACAAAAGACATAATTCTAACATGCTGTTCATTTTCTACGAAGAGCTCTCTAAGGTTGGTACATGCATTAATTTCATGGTGCTTTCAGTGCATAACTAGAGGTGAGACTGGACACAGATATGTATAGGTATGCCTTGCCAGATCTCGTAACACAGTAATAATAACATTTCATCGTAATTTTTTGAAAGTAGGTACTAAGAAGTAAGAAGTTTTTATTCATTTTTGTGAGGGTAACCAAGTTACTAATGGTTGGAAATTCGGAATTAAAAGTTAACATTTTTGTTTTATAGTAGGTATGTAGAGATGTTGTCACCTCATATTAACATAAGATTGTTTAAACAATTGATTGTCCCTTAGGATTTGCCGAAAGCTGTGCGTCGTGTAGCGAAGTTCTTCGACAAACAGTTCACAGACGAGCAGATAGACCGCCTGTGTGACCACCTCAACATCGACAACTTCAAGAACAACAAGTCTGTGAACTACAACCTCATGAAAAGGCTCGGTATTCACAAGACCGGCGAACAGCCTTTTATCAGAAAAGGTACGACAATCTGAACTCATCGAAGTTGCTGGAAGACAACCGAGTAAAAATACGTACTATCGATTCATTTATTATTAGTATTATCATGGATATTTTAGACACTACTAGGGTTACTAATTAAATGCGTTCAGTGTAGTCTGAACAACATAAATCATAACATGACGCTTGTATACCCCGAAAGGGTAGGCACTAGGCAGAGGTGCACATATAGTACACATTTCGCCAGTTATGTTTTAGGTCCAATGTAATAGAGGCGAGCCTTTTGCCATCAACCGGGCACAAATCCAGACTCCGTGCTGCTGAGAATTACCTAATGGAAAAACCCAGTGACACTGCCCGATCCGGGATTCGAACCCAGGACCTCGGGCTCAGCAGTCGCGCTTCGCAACTATTAGACATATAATATTATAACGCCAGACAGATCAGTATAGAACGGTACTGTGGTTTTGAGCTATAGCACCATGTGTAGGCTTTCAACATAACTGCCATTTTGACATCTCTGTGTAATATTGTTCCATGTACCTACAACTTTTTAATTTGTTTTTTTATTTTTGCAGGTAAGGTGGGCGGTTGGCGCGACTACTTCGACGAGGAGATGACACAGCAAGCTGAGCAGTGGATGGCTGACAACCTGCGGGACACCGACTTGCGCTTCCCACAAATGGAACTTTAACATTAATAATTGAATTATATGAAACACTTGTATTAAAAAGAAAAGATAATAAAAGGGTGATAAACATTTATTTCGGTAATATATACTATGTTTCAGTTTTCTTTGTAACACCATATTTGAAATATACATGGATATTGAAAATTAATTAGAAAGCACTAGCAATAAGTAAACAAAGTTATTTATTCCAATCGTGTTTCAATATCTATATCCGGTGTATTAAAAATTTCCTCAAAAATAAAACAATGTCTCAGTCCTTCCTCACATTTTATTTAAATAATACGGTTATACAAAGAAAATAAATTAAAAGCCAGATTTAATCAATCATTCGTTGGTAATATAAAATTCTAAAACAGACTTATAATCATTATAATGGATAATAACCGTCTAAAGCCGGAGCGGGGCCAGCGGGCCGCGCGAGTCACTCGGGCCGCTCGCTCCGCTCCGCGGACAACGAATCGGCAACGTACACGTCTATAAAAAGCGACTCTATAATATAAAAGTGGGAGCTGAGTCCCGCACCTAACGACTCGCCGCCACGAGCGACGTTAAAACTATCATACACTTATAGAAAATCACAAAATTCAAGCGGAAATAATAGGAATCGTCTGCGGCGCCTACGCGATGACGTCAGGCAGCAGCGCGCCCTCCGCCGCCGGGCTGGGGGGCGCCTTGCCCAGCGCTGAGCCGTTGGACAGGCCGTTGGACACCAGCTCCTTCTTCACCTCCACGCTCTTCTTGGGTACGGCCTTCTTCAGGCCGGTGGCCGTCTGGAATGACAACACATTGCACATTATTATACAGCATCATAAAATATTCTACAACCTATAAATTTCGTTTTGTTGTAGTATAGTAATACAATAGTATTATGCGAAACAAGATGCATATTTCCCGTTTGAACTTCCGAGATATAGTTATATATGTTTTATTGTTATATACTCGTTTCGCTCCAACTATTTTAACTTATATGCTGTGGATAACGGTGTGAGTTGCGCATTGATATGATTTGTTTTGTATATTAGTTTATAAGAGGTAATGTGTAACTGTTTGTTAATCCCAAATAAATAAATATACTTATCAATTCATCGGTTACCTTAGGGGGAACGGTCCGAGGCGGCGCAGCTTTGGCGGTGATGCGTTTGTTGGCGAGGTCCTTGCTCTGTTTATCCAGTGGGGCACGTGGCGCGGGCTTCGGTGCGCTCGGCCTACGATTACACGTTAACAAGGTTAATTTTATACGTAAACAAGACCAAGTAGAAAAATAAATTAATTTTGAAATCTGAAAGATTCATACGAGTCCTGCTGCAAGTTTATCGCAACAGAACTCAGATGAAGCATCAGCCTCGCTCACCTGCTGGCGGGCGCGGCCGGGGCGGCGGGCGCGCGGGGGGTGGGGCGCGGGGCGGGCCGGGCCGGCGCGGCGGGCCGGGCCGCGGGCCGCGCGCTCGGGGCCTTGGCCTCCTTGACGTCGCCATTGGGGAGCGGCTTCCTGTCGGCGGGCTTGGGCTGCGGCCGGGGGGCAGGCGCGGCGGGCCGCGCGGCCGGACGTGCCGCGGGCTTGCTGGCGGCGTCCGCACGCAGCGCGGTGGGGCGCGCCGCCGCCGGCCGGGGAGCGGGCGCGACGCGGCCGATGGGCGCGGGGCGAGGGGCCGGGGCCGCGGCCTTGGGCGGTGCGGGCTTGGCGAGCGGGGAGCGCGCGGAGGCGGGCGCCTTGCCGGGCGTGGCGGGCTTGGCGGGCGGCGCGCTGCTGCGGGCGGCGGGCGCGACGCGGGCGGCGGCGGGCGCGGGCTTAGCGGCCGCGGGCACCTTGGAGGCGGGCGCGGGCGGCTTGCCAGTGGGCGTGCGCGCGGCGGTCGCGGCCGCGCTGGGCCTCTTAATGGGCGCGGGAGTCGCGCTCGTCGGCGTGACCGTGACGCCCGCAGCTTTCGGTGTGCGCGCCGCGCTCGCAGATTTTGTTGCGGACTTAGGCGTTCGAGAGTCTAGTTTTGCGGTCGGTGTTGTTGGAGATTTCTTTGTAGCGGACGGTTTCGCCTTGACCGCGGCGACGCCGGCGGCGGCGGCGGCTCCCACCGCGACGACGGCCGCGGCCGCGACCGCTGCATCGGCGGCTATGGGCGTGTCACTGAGCGGAGCGGCGTCCAGTGCGGCCGCCGGGGGCTCCACCGCGGGGGTGGGCGGCGGTGTCGCCGCAGCCGGTGGCTGGACGGCCTCTTCGAGCTGAATTTCACTTGTGACAGGAACACAAATTTCTTGCGCTCTAGATTCTGGAATACCGATGTCGACGTCGGTGACGAGCTCGACGCGCGAGGGCGGCGCCGGCTGGTCGGGCAGCAGGTCGGGCGCGGGCGCGGCGGGCGCGGGCGGGGAGGGGGCGCGCGCGGCGGGCTGGGGGGACGCCAGGCGCTCCGCGAGCTCGGCGGGCTGCGGGGCGGGGGCGGGGGCGGGCTCGGGCGGCGCGGGGGACTCGAGGGGCGGCGGGGACTCGCGCGGCAGCGGCACGTCAGCGGGCAGCGGAGACTCGGCGGGCGCGAAGCACTCGGTCGCGAGTTCGATGTGTTCGCTGGGCGCCAGCACTGTGTCTGCGGTGACTTCCAGGTGTTCGGCTTCAATCGGTTGTGGCTGCTCCGCGGCGGATGGCAACGGCGATTCGCTCGGTAACGGAGACTGCCTCGGAAGGGGCGATTCTTTCGGCACAGGTGATTCACTCAACAACATAGACTCGGTCGGCAAGGGAGATTTGCTCGGTAGTGGGGATTCTTGCAACACCTCAGATTCTGTAGGTAGTGGGGATTGTGTAGGAAGTGGAGACTGTAACGGTAACGGTGATTCAGCAGGCTGCTGAGTCTCGACTGGCATAAGAGACTCTTTGAGCATTTCGGATTCGATCGGGAGAGGCGATTCCTTTGGTGGAAGAGTTTCGCTCAGTAAAGGTGATTCACTTATTTGTATTGTCTCAGCCTGCATGAGAGTATCTTCGGGCAAAGATTCTGTAGGTGCACACAACTCTGCTGGTAGAGGTGAATCGCGAGTAAGTTCTTCTTCTGCTGGCAAATGTAAATCATTTGGTATTGGAGACTCGCTGGGAAGTGGGGACTCAGCCGGCATTGGTGACTCACTTGGAAGAAGAGTCTCAGAAGGAAGTGGCGACTTGGGCGGAACAGGAGACTCTGCAGCCAGTTCATCTTCGATAATATTAGAAATGTCAGTTGTTAACTGTTCAGTGTCCAGTTTAATTTCAGGTGCTTCAAGAACTGATTCAATTTCGGAAACAACTGCTGCAATGTTCTCCGTGACTTCACTGACGTTAGTTACAGTTTCAATACCAATTTCCACATGTTCATGTTGTGATTCTTCAACATGTTCATGTGTTTCTATTGTTTGCTGAATTTCTACACTTTCCATTGTTACACTTTCATCAACATCTGCTTCTGGTTCTGGTGTTGCAGTCTCTTCTTTTGTTGCCTCGAAAGGTGAAGGTGATTCAGACAGCTGTTCAGTAGAGTGAGCTTGTTGAATGTCAGATGGTACAGGGGAGACTACTTCATCTAATTCAACCTTTTCATGAGATTCTATATGTTCTTCCTCTTCCATTTGATCGATTATCAACTGAGGTGCTGTTTCATTGCAGGGTGAATCATCAAGTTTGCTTTCCATTTCAATGTCTTGTGAAGTTTCATCTTGAGGTGTGAAAGGTCGGATATCTTTCTCACTTTCTGATGGATCTTGTATTTCATCATTTGTAAAACCTAATTCTGAACTCTTTCCGTCAGGTATTTCAGGTATTTGTTCAAAGAGTAACTTATGAGATTCAGGCGTGTCTGTTTGCAACACAGTGTCTTGAGTTATGTTGCTTGATTCAAATTCAATATTTGTATAACTTTCAATGTTGTTAGTGGTTGTAACATTATAATCTACGAAATTGTCCCCTTGATCGAAATGATCCATGTTTTGTGAGAGGACTCCAGGTCTGTCATCAAACCTGATAATGTCATTGTTTGGTTCTTGAATGTCTCTCTCAGATCCAAACAAATCTGTGTGTTGCTCTGGGGAAATGTTTTCTTTTTCATTTTCATGAATATTATCAGAGACACCATTTAGTTGTATGTCCTCGTCATCACTGTCAGGTAATGGCTGCACGGCATTGAGATCAACATGTGATTCATTTTTGGCGAGTCTCTCACAGGTGTCATCATCTTTCTCTTGGTAAAAACTCATACTCATTGGATCTCTTTCTTTGTTTTTCAGCCTTTCAAATAGTTCCTCATTGCCTTCAACAGCAAAAGGATTTGTTTCTGTGTGAGTCTGGAATACCTGCAAGTGCATAATGATTAATTTACCATAACTGAATGTTTTGAAAAAATATATTAAGGTTAAATCAAATAATTAATGAATACTGCATTATTATTGTATAGACTAGAACTGATTAAAATAATTATCATTATCTACATTTTTTAATGAAATTATGATATTAATTTAATACACGAAGTATGGATTCAGGCCAAGTTAATGCCAATAGGCTTGGCCTGGCCATATACTCGACAATGGGACCGAAAACATGACTTGCAAAATGTGGCTGTACTAAAGTCTGTTTTTTAATCCTAGAAACGAAACTGACATTACGTGGGTTGTAATTTTTTTGCAATTCTTAAATAGTGATGTGCACCGAAATAACGCCAAAAACAGTTTCAATCATCCGTTTTTACCAAAGCCCGAAATACGCATGTGTGATCACTACACAACACTGGCAAAAATGGCACCATTATTGCTGATTGCCAAAAATTTTACAAAAATAGTGAAGTGCCACTGTGAAAATTGATGTTAATAAAATCAAGTATCGTTTTTTTAATAAAAAGATATCCTGAAATAAACCTTGTTTATACCATATTCTATTAATTGGAGCATAGATATATAAACAGGTAGATTTTAGGAACAATGTTATAATATAAAGTTCTCAGTTGCTGCCATGATGAATAAGAACATAGGACCTCCTTATTTTTGAAGTTGGTTAAAGAGATGGCTATGAGAACAACACATGAATTTACATAATGTATTAAGACATAAATAAAATAATAAAAAAAGATGATTTCATTTTATCTCCTAAATTGAGGCAGCCCTAGTAAGTTACAAAAGACATGTTTAGAATATAAAAGAGCTCTTCAATTATTCAAACTTAGCATGGGGAACATACTAAAATGACACTAAAAGTTGTACCTATACAAAATAGCATTTAGAAACCATCATATATAGCTCAGTAGCGTGCCATAGGAGAGGCCTATGTTCAGCAGTGGACAGAGATAGGCTGGATGGATGATGATATACATAAATATGATATTTTTAGACAAGAACTGGCAACCTCCATAGCACAGCAACGATTTTTTATATATTATTTTAAATTTAAAAATAAATTTTTACAAATAGAGATATATTATGAGAAACACTAACCTGAATATTACAAAAGTCTGTAGTGTCTTTCTGTATTCTCTCAAAGTCTTGTATGAGGCCACTATCCTTGACTTTATCAGGTTCAATGCCAACATTGAATCCAAAGCCCAAACTGTCCATGTTACACTTATCATTACCATTCAAGTGCTCTTTAACAGCTTCGTCTAATGATACATTCTGAAAAGATAAACACAAATAAATAATATTATAAACAGGAAAACCTGCAGCTACATCTTATACATAATAATGAAAACTCATATTATTGCAATACATTAAATGGTGATAGTAGAACTATTCTTTAAATAGTGGACAGGATAAATATAATATTTAATAATGCAATTGATATATTTTTAATTCCTAGGTTAAAGTAATGATTTAAGATTTGCACAACATACTAGAAAAACTAACTCAACTTGAGAGTAATGTAAAAGCACACAGAGAGACATTATTATTGAAAACTTTGCCTGCGTAAAACACAGACATACTATCCACACTCCTCATTATTGTAATACCATTTTAAGCAGTACACATTAATTACTCATGTGAAAACAAAAGAATAATTTAAAAAAATATTACCCACATTTCAAATTAGGAAATAGCTACAGTAATATATATAACTATGTATGTACTTGTTATGTATGATTAATGCTATTTCTGTTTCAAAGGAGGTTAATAAACTTCTATGAAATCTATTAATACTAATATTTTACATCTAAACTAAATATGATAGTACCAGCAGCTGATAAGGATACACAAACTAAGACAAGTCACTTCAAAACAGAAAATACTAGTTGATGATGTGTTTAGTAAAAAAAATATAACCTTGATAGCAAGATTGTTACAGAACCAAGTGGTATTTTTTATTAAATACTCCAACTTCCTTAAATCTCAATGTAAAATCTAATCATAAGACTTCTTTGTATTCTGTTTGAAGAACAAGAAGTTAAATTGAAAAATATGCTGTTTCATTATGGTAAAAGTAATATAAAATAGTAGTTAAACATATACTAACATGATGGCCATTAAGCTGATCACAGTTATCCAAGTCTAGTAATTCGGCTGGCCTCACTACGGCTCCTGTGTCAAACTGTGCCTCATCCGGGAGCTCTATGTCATCCATAGGCAACGGTTTGCGTGGAGATTCTGCTAGCAGAACATCAGCACCGGCCACTCCCCCGGGAATGAACACGGGGGCATCAGGGTTCAGCGGTGAGCTGTTCATGTCTACTGAGCTGCTTTCCCAAGCCGACTGCAATGTTTCACAATAATATTATTAGTTACCCCTCTCTCTTAGGTGACCTAGCTTGTGCTTGCTTAGTCAGAACTTGCAATACTGAATCATTTACAGGTCAAATACAATGTGTCAGTTTACTAAATTAATCAAAGTGAATGAAATAATAATGTGCTGTAATCCACTGTCTGTTTGAAAGGTATATTATACAATGACCAGGTGATGTTATACTTTACTTTCAAACACACGAGTGTCAATGTTTCATCTGTTTCGGAATGCGAGTGTTTGTCTTTCACTGTAAATACATTGAGATCTAAAGTAACAACATCAGTGGTCGACTCAGCACTACGGCAAGCTAAACAATGGACTCACATTATCCTGGCAGGGTGTTTCCGAGCGCGGCAGCTCGTCGGGCTCCTCGCTAGGATTTTGTTCCTCGCGTTCACCCTCTCCTTTGTAATAGTTCCACTCGTCTTCGGAGTCCTCGCCGCTCTCAGCTACATTATCCGCCACAGAACCGTCGACGTGGCCCACCTCCACTGCACACAACACCAGAAACACACACTGTACTTATGATATTTACAACACGATAATATTGTGTGAACACCTGGCGAACACGCAACATTCACCCCTCCTCTCACAACACCATGATATCAACAGGTGACACACCCTTGACGGAAAAAATCTCATTCGTCTGATATGACAATAAAACATTAACCTTAGACCTAACCACCATAAATTAAATACGCGCCGCTTTTGTTTACGAGCGGCGTGCTAGCAACGATATTTTACCGGTCGCGATTTCAAACTCGCGAGACATTCGCGGACGCCATTTCGAGAACGGCCAGCGGAGACACGCCCGAGTTCGAACTTGGACAGTGTTGAGAAGTCGAGAGCATGTGAGTGAACCTCCGGGAATCCTGCGCTCACCGACGACTGAGGGATGCGCCTTCGGGCGAACCGTTCTATTTCCAGAACACCGCTCCGCATGAATCAACACAGAAATAACCTTTCACAAACTGTTCGGTATGTGAAAATAATCAACAACATTCGCTAAAAGCCACATACCGTGAACGGTAATTTCACTGCACTGATATTATCTTCACTGGCGGTGTAATATTCGAGCCGTAAAAATATAGACAAAGCCCCGATTACAATAGCAGCGACTTTCGGAGAGTAGTACAGATCTGTCGGACGTTCAATGAGCGACTGCGAAAGGAACGTGGCGAGCGAGCGGGACGGCAGCGGGCCGAGGGCGAAGGGGCTGCGGGACGCGGGGCGCGTGCCTGCACCCGATAGGGATGGCGTGTCATTTTATAATAATTATTACTGTATTTATAATATTATCCTTAACTTACCTTCGCGTAATAAATTAATTAACATGTAAATGGTGAACAAGTTTCATGTATGAAAACGATAAATTTGTTTGTTATGCCTATTATTGTTTAGTAGACCTATTAAGTAGGTAGCTAATAGAAAATCCATCTTTGGTTCAACTCCAGGCCCTTAGTGCCCAACCCAACCCAATAATTACGCCATGCGCATTAGTTAGTACCTTTATTATACGTAGGTAGGTGCGTAAGTAACTTATACATTTTACGCTCGCCAGTTTCCCAGTCGGGTTGACAGATAATTAATAAAAAAGCAACAAACATTTCGTAGGTACTTTATGACTTTGAACTTTGAATAGGTGTCTACTTTCTTTATAAAATAAAAAGGTTATTATAATGTATATTTAATACTGATAAAATACTCCTAATATCCTTAAAAAATGCAGTAACAGTACCGCACACCTAGAATGAATACGCATAAAACTAGTACCTACGGTGCATTGTTAAGGGTCGTGTGATCGTGTCACTAACAATGCGCCCTTCTGATAGTATCGTATTCAAGGAAGTTGCATTACATTTAAAATAAAATATCACACAATGTAGGTTAGTATCTGCATGATGTAAGGAAACAGTAATTTCCGACACTACATTATTAAGAACAACTATTTTGAATTTACATCTTCAAAATGTTATCAGTGAACGATTCATCTGCGATCTGCATACAATCGCATCGATCTAGAAAACGTACGCTAGCTACATGCGGACGCAGCGCGTGGATGTGGGTGAATGCCTGCCAGCGGAGTGCCGACTGGTAACAATCAATAAAGCGTAACACACACAATTCTTACTTTTTCTTTTGCTCTTATTGAAATGTGGCGCATGAAGTCATCACGCTTGAGATTAGCTTCAGATATTGGGTAAAGTTTGGGATAAATATATTTTCATATTGTTATTCGATATTTAAGTTATGTGTACAATAAAGAATTAAGAATAAATAAGTGTGAATAATTATAAATTGTCATCGTTTTGGAAAATCAAATAAATTTTGCATTTTACCTAACAAATTTTGGCCCTAACCCGACTTGGTCATGTCAGTCCATGTTATTAGTAATTTGGGTGGAGGTACTAAAACTACATTTTCCGCTTTCAATAACCTTTAGTATTTCGGGCATTGTGGACATATTATTCTTAATTGGTGCCTTAATTTTCCGGAGCAAATGCTTTGAGGGGTTTGGCTAGTTTTTTTTTTTAGGAATTCGTCACGTAAAATACTAATCTAACTTTGTACAAATTTAATTGTAAATTTAAGAAGTTTAGTATTCTTTTTTGTAATTCTTAAACAAGTTGATAAAAAAAAATTAAATTATAGCGATCGGTTTTTGAATTGATAGAGTCCTCGTAAAAACCACCGTGTGACATAGATACTTTTTCTGAGACTGAATAGGTATCTGTGAACATGAAAGATTTATGTCGTCTGGGAATCATATTATTTATAAAAACAACCTCATTCAAGAATACTGGTTTGCTTGTAGCTCCTGTTTGCGAAGGGGTATTTTTTCACATTCAACTGTTGGTAACTTTAAAAATGTGTATGTATGAACGTTGGGTTAGTGTAAACACCATATTATGTCCCTGTGTACTTATTTAGAATACATTCAAACCATGTTCACCATGTATTATTTGTGATACACGATGAAGTATTCGTATGAAACACTTGACACACATTCTACAAAGATAGTTAGGTGGTGAGCAGGCGACGGCTACCTGCGGTTTTATTCGTGGCTGTGATCTCAATCCGACACGTAAGGGGTGACTGGAGATACCGGTAAAGTTGAATATACATACATTTTAATAAAGATCCACAGAAATAAGTAACACTTTAGATTATGGCAGTAGTCCCTTATGATGTACTTATATTAAATTTTTTGAAAGTCGTCTATGGTTAAATCTCATGAAGGTAGTTTTCTTTTTAATATAATATGAGATAATATGTATAAAATAAAACATGAAAACTATTGACACAATGAAAGTTATGGATATAACAATAAGCTGTAGTATAACTACACTAAACTGAACAAGTATAACTCACCAGCATGTGCAGGTGGCGTGGGCGGTGCTGGTTCTGGGTTCCTAGGTTCGGCATCAACGTCATCCGCGTCCACGTCAACGGCGGTCTCGGGGCCGAGATCCTCGCTGTCGCTGTCAGAGTTGTCTACGCCGTTGTCGCCGACCTCGGCCTCGGCTTCGGCTTCCGCGCACTCCTCGGCCTCGGCGTCGGCGGCGGCGGCAGCGTCCACCTGCCGCCGGCACGCCTCCGTCTCGATGGTGAACGGCGGAGCGTTCATCATCGCGTTGTCCAGCCTAAGGTATATAGCACATATCAATTAAGAATCAAAAGACGAAAAATAAATACGAGTTATATATTTACTGCGTAAGATACGTTTGTTGTGCATACTGCCTATCTTGAAATACACTCCTATGAGAGTTATTCCATATCCCTAATTCTATTCTATTAAGAAACACATTTCCAATTTTTACCGCTTGTAATTGTAACATGAACCGCCCTCAAAATATTTAACGGTTTCTATGTGCGTGAGATACTTTCACAAAATAAACGGCAGACCATTTTATCGTAATAGATCTTTAGTGCATACCTAGTAAGTTAGTAGGTACTTACTTAAATATAAAAAAAATTAGAAGATAAATATCTGTCATATTATAATCGAAACGAAATCTTTGAAAATTCTCAAAGCTGAAGGCAGTACCTTTTTACAATAGGCAAAGAAAACTACAAAGAAAGCGACATTTTTATTAACTTTCCGTTTTCAAAACTCGTGCTAAAATGGCGGACCGCATTCAAGGTCGCTTGGTACAAGATAATGTCATTCGTTGATCTACTCTATATGTATGAATTCTTAGTAACCGGTTAACCACCAATTTTAACTGGTTTTTTTACTAATACATGTTCTGCCAAGAGCCTTTAGCTGGCAAAAAGACGTTATACGCTCATTTGTTTACAATGTGGATTCCTGCACCCAACGTATGACATCATAAAATGATAGCGTGTACTAAAAATAGGGATTATTAATATCGGGCCGTTAAACATACGTTTTACAATGCCTTTGACGACACCTTACTATACCTACATAATTAATAATGACATTAAAAGAAATATATTATGTAACAAATACAACACCAAATCCAATCGCCATAAGTAAGCAATGGACAACGTCTTTTACCGCAGACAATTTAAATCCCATACATTCTGGACGTCAAACGTACACGCGGTTCGATTGATATTTCGTCTAGACTCACAGGTAGTATCCGCTGTCGTTTATGTCTTTCGAACTAAAATAGTCATGACCTATGGATATGAGTACGCATCCGACGCAAATGCGTTCTATTATTACAGCAAAACATGACCCTGAGGAATTCTTTCAGAATCAATGCGAGAAATATTCCTACAAGATACTTATAATTATTCGAAAAGTCTAGCATTTACATTATAATAACACCTTGCGAACATAAATGTAATATCATATCATCCTGTAACTCGTAAATGTCCAATAAGAGGTCATAAACAACCACGACGAAACGCCCCGGGAGTAATTCCATAAACAAGAAGATTTGCGGGCGAATTGCTGGCTGCAGTAGCAGTATGTTGTAATTTTATCTGTATTCAGGTAGCGGCAGTGTCTTGATGTACGCAATACCTTTGATGCAAACTTATGGTTGGCTCATATACCCGAGTATAAAATTACACCCCAAAGCTAAAGGACAAAATATTTTCTGATAATTACTTGTGAAGGAAATATAACTATGAATATTAAGTATACATATTTTGCCATATTTAAAGTTGGTGTCTTGGGCATAATCCCAGATGCTCTAAATAGGCAGATGTCCTCAGAGCTATATTACTTTGGAACCGAAGCATTTGAGTTGAAGCAGCGTATGGCCGGCAAAATATGGACACAAAAATATTTGGGAAAAATTTCTGCAGTTTCCAGATGTCGTAGAGATGATAATTTCAGACTCACCCAAGATCCATGGGCGGGCGATTGTCAGCGGCAATGTCGCGCGGGTCCTTCAGGAACACCACGATTATGGAGATGTTGTCCGCGGAACCCTGCCGCTTGGCCTGCACGATCAGACGTTTCGTCACCGCCTTCAAGTCATCTGTACAAAAAACATACATTATCTACCAGACGCTCTAAGAACAACCAATTAAATTCTTATTAGGCACAGTTTCCACCAGAAAGAACACAATAACATCCGTTAGAATTTCTTAATATTGTTATTATCCTTAAAATATCTATGTGTCATCTAGCACAACGCTAAGTGTTGCGAAGTCTATTATGTCTGCAATTTGTTGCGGCACAATGGTGAATAGCACTGACGGATATGGAGTAACCATGTTTATGTTTCGATTTGCCACAGCGCTGGCTGTATGTGAGGATGTCCTTGTTCTGTCTCAAGCTAGTTGGGCGTGAGTCACTGGCCAGTGCACCGCTATTGTGGCCCATAATACGTGTACGTGATAGGCCTTCGGCAAAATGAAAGCCACCGCCGCGCCATTCTTGTTATTTTGCATTTAACATTCAGATTCAAGTACGGCCGTAAAACAATTAGGTCGGTCATGGTTCGATTGCGCTACGTACCAACCCTTCTGGATAAATTATACAAGTTATAAATTGAATTCATTATGTTTATCCTCCAGAGAATATTGTCGAGTGCGTCGCGTGAAGCTAAAGTTAACATTGTTTGCAGGTCATATGAAAACTCTAACAGTGAATATAAAAATTATTACGGACCCACCCTGCTTTTTGTACATTTAGGTCGTTGTTTCACAATGGTTATTAAAGCGCATGTTATCATGATATGTACACATAATTAAATTAGTGTTTACAAGGCTGTTTCGACGTATTGTGGTAGGTAACTCGAGCAGGAGTCACGCCCTGTCGCAGGGTGTGTCTAGCCAGTTAAAACATTTATTTGCCGGCGGTTCGTGCAGTGATGTGCTTCAAGCGGCCCGTTAGCTCGTCGTCTAAGCGCACGCCTTGACTTTGCTCGCTATTTCGGGGCGCGGTCGTCGCCGCCGCCCTTGCTTTTTACCCTGTTTGGTCTGGCTCGAAGCCAACTGCGCCCCGTCTACTCTTATTACGATCTTAGTCCGTAGAAAGTTGTTAATTTGATTTATAGATTCGGAATAAATTTAGATGGTTTAAAGCTTTTTTAAACTATAAAGAAAGCTACATGGATTATAATTTAGTTTCGTGACGGAAGTTATACGAAAGTAAATAATTGTTTTGAACAATATGTGGGTTTCCTCGTCCTAAGTAGCATAATGTAAAAAGCTCATAATGTTTAAGAAATGAGTATATTTCGAACGGTGCGCGGAAGCGGTAAATGTTTATTAGTTAGGTGTATCATGTCGATCGCGGCGCAAGTAGCTCGCAGTGGTCGAGGTGATCATTGCGGCGATTACTGCCGGCTAACGGTGGTGTTGATGGAATGCACGGTGCCGGCCATTGTTCCCTACACTACAAGCCGAGGCAAAAACCGATCACAGCCCATCGGCGCATACTAAGCCCGCGACCGCGAACCACCTGCCGCTCGACGTTATCGGGGAATGTCGGTAATGTGTAATTATTAAAGTCGTTATTGATAACCTCTAGCTCAAAGCTAACTATTATGAACTGTAAATTGAAGCTGCTCTAAGGACTTAAATAATATTCAAATCTGCAATGTCCATTGTACAGTTTTCACTTTACAGCATGTTTGTATTCTCATACATATTAATGGTCTCTTGGAGTAGGAAAATAATTGTAGTAGGTCGGAAATCGAATGCAGAGAGCAGAAAGAGCAGAGGGAGGGGGCGCAGGGGGAGGGTGGATCAAGTGCAATTTTGCAGCAAGCTTCGGTGCACCGTGCAAAGCCGGCAGACGGTAAAAGATTATTTCCATGTCCGCCAGCTCTATACTACACTCTGCCCTATATTATGATTACGATCCAGTTGAACACTTTGATTCTGATTGCGAACTAAATTACCACTGCGTAGCTTCAAATCTAAGAGTTCCAAAAGACCGGCTTACTAAAGCAATTTAAGTCAATAAACAAAATAATTTTATAGTAAATACCAAACTAAAATATTTATCTACTGATTTAAAATCAAATATAGGTTGTTACGTGAAATTATGACCAGGCCTATATTTTACCATTATTAGATCAACGAAGTATTTCCATAATTCACATACTTTTTACTTCATGACACGAAGGATAAAAATACGTGTTGCTATTTTCGACAAGTTAAATAGAAAAACCTCTACAAAACAGGCCGGTATCCCCCTTCCAGTGGGGAGGTTGTCAGCAAAAAATAAAATCCATTTCGACTTTGAATTTCACCGCAGCATTTTACGACGAGGCTTTTATGAAATAATCCGCGTTTAACTATTGATAGGAGCATAATAACTTTTTTATGTATATTCTTTATCTGAAAGCAATATAACATGTTTCGATACAACAAGGATACGTTTGATAAAAATCGATTAGTAATGCAAAAGAATATCAGACAATTATTCATTATACTAGGAAACCCATATCGGCTACAAGAATGATTGATACATTGCGAATGGACACAGGACACGGCAGATTACTTATAAGAATGTTGTTTCTAAGAAAATACAGAAACTATTAGATCGTTCTGTGGTATGAAGAACACAAGAGACGCGTGCGGAATGTGACTGCATTGTGCAATGTAGAAGCGGGAATCGAACTCCGACCACGGCGTCTGTCTGCGGTCTAACTGTACACTGCACAACGATACGCGTTACATCACGTCTATTTATAATGGTATACATTGCAAACCACTTTAGATAATGTCTGCGAAGATAATCACAATTGCGCTACTTATGACAAGCTTGTACTTCGAATCAGCGTTCGTATGCACTCTGACGCTGAAGTGTTAATTAAACGTATACGTAAATAAGCTTCGAGTGTTGGAGCGAGGGGAGGATGCTGGATGTTATTTACACAAGCATTAAGCGAGGAAAACAAACCTGTCAGGACTACTTCGAGCGACGATACTACGCCTAATCGGCTCCGATGCCAGAGACGACGCGACACATGGCAAACATCAGACATGTATCGCCGCTAAAAGCTTTTGATTGAATACGTACGTACAGAAAATATAATAAGAGCTAATTCAACGATCATCTGTGAGTAAACCCTAGATAAGTGAAAATAACTCATCGTTTTGCATAGTCATACTAGAATTCCAAGTAATAATTCATGCAAAGATTGTGCATAATATAAAGCAACCTCTTTTGCTAATCAATGAATTAATCGCGATTATAGAAACCTCTCTAATTGTTAGTGCGCACAGCGAAGCGTAATGAAATTGAGTGGGAACTTTCGTGCACGCTCAACGTTCATCAGTTGGCCGGTAATTGGTCTGCGAGCATGCTTCTAAAGAGTTATACCAAGTTATACGCGGTCGTGCCGGCGAGGATCCTTCTAATTAACACTCGCACCACCCAATACAAGTGCTCCTGTCGCCACCTCCCTTCAACGTTTCCTGACCACAAATTCTCACACTAAGCTTTTTGCAATCTAAACTGAATAAAAATCAATTTGTATAGATATCGCACAAAAACAATGTTATCGTAGTCGTCATATTTCACAACTTTATCAGACAATCCATTCCTAGAATTCTCTAAAAAAAATACGATGACATCAAACTGGCTCATCAAAATGACATTAACACGAATTACATTGCTTTTCTGAGATTATACGATTAGACAGATTGATAAGCAGCCAAATATTCATCTGTTTATACTGAAGTCACGTAAACAAATACTCTGTTGTTTATTTACATATTTTTTATTAGGATCTGGTATTGTTACAATTCCACCCAAAAATGTATTTCAGAAACGTTGTGTGTTAAAGAAACCATTGATGTAAGTTATGTAACGTAAGAATAATTTGTTGCTTCGGCACTATGACTCACGTATCCATTTAACCAAGTACGATGCAACATTATAAGGATTTCCAAGTCTTCCAAGCATGCAGTTCACATGCATCGTAATTTTGTTCCCTAATGGGCACAGGAAGTGTAATGACGTGTGGATCTCTGGATCAACGGGTTGCATTCAAACACAAACCGACCTAAATTTTAAAACAAGTGCGTTGTGCATGTACCCCTTGTACCTTATGTGAAAGATGAGAACCGTGTCAATTGCTGAATATTATGTTCCGGGAAGTCGCGTACATTGTTAGAACCCGCGCAGCGCCCGCAAAACTGACGCTCATTTGAAGTACAGTAAGTAAAATAAATCCTACACAATACACTCTCTTGTCGTCATGTAACAGTACTATCGATCGTGTCTAATACCTGGAGAAGTTATGTTATGGGTTGTTCTCCGAGCTATTACACAGTTTAGCATTTAGCGCAGCCGAGTGGTCCAGGCTTTAGGGCGACAAATCACGCCTGCGTGCCGCATTTATATGCAAAATTTTCGATCCCACGCAACAAGTACCACTTGTCGCCCTCGATAACTCAACCCCGAGCTGCTTTATTACAACGCCTGCTCAAATTATTCAGTCATTAACTATTTATATAGATATATGCATGCTATTTCAGGTAATGAGGTCAATAAAAAGATGCAATAACAAATATTATTATGTGATAAACAGGTAATATTGTAAGGATAACGTTAAGGTAAATGCTATTATTATCTATCACTATGAATAATACTGATAGGGAGAATATTTCACCTGTTAGCATTACGTCGATGAAAACATTGTGCCGCGGCATCGCTGTTAGAGGCAAAATTAATTGCATATAATTATCAGAATATCCTAGTTATCTGGTAACGCTGCCTCTGCATCTTGAATATTATATCTATTACAGGTTAATAACCAGATAAAATAATAGCAGCTTCAGTACATCGTCCACATTCTGCCATTCGCTCAGTGTCAATGCACTCGCGACGGACATACTCGGGCATTTTGTATACCGTGTAGTTTGAAACAATTTCACATCATAAGCCTGCATTGTTTTAAAAAGTTAGTTTTAAAACGTTTCAGTGGATTAGAAGAGAGGAGGGGAACTGTAAATAAGATTCGCAAAAAAACCCACGAATGACGAGAGTCTAATCACGACCGAAGACAGCGGACGCTGACCTCTCGCAACACAATTAGACATAATTATAATAAAACCATTTGTAAATACGATACGTATTCAGTTAAACGTAACGAAAAAAATTGGATAATAATAACTTTCGTTGATATTAAGTGCTGGTAAGCAGCCAGATCCGATGTTCGCATATCTTTCAATTTAAAGGTGCGAAACTTTGAACTTTACTGTAATAATGTACAATATGAAATTCTGTAAACAATGCCTCGATATTAGTAAGCATAATATTCAGAATTCTGGGCTGGTAAGCAGGTTCTGCACTAAAACATTATTAGATAAAAAATGTATTGCTATTTGACTAAGTGTTTGAATCATCTTCTCAATTAATGGTAACATAAAAAAAAAGTGTCGGAATGCTAGTAGGTATTATATGTAGTTATAACTCAGTTTCACTTTTGCGACTTAAAAACAGTCTCAGATGAATGCTTAGTTGTGTGAAAAGATAATTTGTCTGGACGTTTAGCCACCGAGGTCAACCGTGTTTGTCATGTATGATTCATCCATGTGAACAAGATAACTCATGTACAGCTGCGAGTTTAGGCACGATAAGTATTAAGAATTTGATTACAGTAACTCTGAACTCTCGTTTTTTAAGTTTCACGTTTCATTTCTGTGGCAACCTAGGATAAGTGAATACTGATAAAGTACGTACAGTTCAATAAACGCTACAAGCGGTCAGTCCGGTAGGTGCTAATGCAAAATTCTTGTAGCGCAACAAATATTTGTGAGGGCGTAGCCTGCCGGGAGGGATGAGGCGCGGCCGCGGCGGGGCAGGGACCGACCAGGATTGACAATTTAATCATGACTTGTACTATTTTCGTCGCGACACGATATTCCACTTTCCGCATCAATCCGCAAATATTTACTGACGTTACTAATTCTTTGAAGATAAGTCCACTAAACAAGTAAGTTTGAAAGGTTGAATTACTAATAATTTTGATAGTGTTGTCCACAGTTAGCATTCATTTGAAATATTTCTTTTATTCATGCAAATCTAGGTGAGCATTAGGCGTCAAAACGACAGCCCTGACTGTAATTACATTGCCAATATCAGCTACATGAGCCAGGCGGGCACGCGGGCGGCGCAATACGCGTCACCTCATCTGCTCGGACGGGCAAGCGAGGCAATCATTGCAATTTCCGAATCCTTCATACGCTACGGTGATCAAATTATCTGGAATAAATTGCGAGCTGCTCCCCATCCCCAATTACAGTCACAGATTCTATAAAGATAAACACTAACGTTAAATTGACAAGAGAAAACTGCGCCCATATGTGCACCACGGGTGGTTACTCAAAATCGATGTATTGTCTCTCCCTTTGATCGTATCGTAATAAGTTACCACTCAAATCGATGTAACAGAACAAATTGTCGGACAATAAGTACACAACATGAAAGAGCTAACCGTTTACCAGGAAAAATTAAATAAGTATATTATTGTTTAATAGAGTTCGGTTTGATGATGTACAAAGAACACTCGCAAGATATAAACAAACAGTCTTGAAATAAACGGATACGCACCGTTGAAGTCACGACCGATGACTGCAAATCCATGTACCTGTTACCTGTTCATTGTACTACGATATTTTGTTACTTACGGCACGGGTTGATTATGTATTAGCAACGAGATTAGCCAATCCCACATCGCCTACGGACGCATTAGCACACAAACTGTAACGCCGTCGACAGCTGCGTAAATAACACGCTTTGCATTGTATACTAGAAACATTAAAGCTGGGGAATGTTTACATCGAAACAGATGTATTAAGGGATTGTAAATAAGTAGAATGTAGATGAAGCTTTTATGTCCTTGTTATAAGTGATGATAGACGCCTAAAAATTGCAATTCTTGATACCTTGCAATAACACCGGGCTGTTCGTCGGTTAATGACCTGTGTTTAAAAATACGCTCGCGTCTCCCTCCCACGCCGGGTCAAGGGTATTATGCTATTTGCTGCATGCTTCTTAACTTCTTACCCGGTTCGCGTCGGCCATTACAGCCACCTTGACTTGTTGTACGTAGCCATCGGTTGCCGTTTGTCGTATTAGGATGATGGACCGCCAAATCGAACATCACGAATTATTGACTATAGACATTGCGTTGTAAAGATTATGTAAATTGTAAAGGTTAACGGCATTTTTAATTGATTTTAGTGAATGGTGAACATTTATAATTATTAATAAATATACAATAGGTAATATTGATTTTTTCAGCACAGTCATACTAATAGCAATTACTTTTTCGCTTAGAATTTAGAGTGAATTAAAAAATCTTATAAGATATTCCTGACGTTGGTAGTTTAAGAAAGCATACCTATACCTACTCCAATACCTATGTCGAAAGTAAGAGACACAGTAGCCGTTTATCATAAATCTTTCAAAGGCCGCGTGATCTTTAAATACTACATACCAGCTATCATTAAGTGCAACTCTCATGACTTCTGATGGACCTAATGATAGTGCTTAGGTCTGTTCGCCCCATAAGGTAAAAAGAGCGTAAAGATGAGCGGTCGGTAAAATAAAATTAATTACTGTTAAACATTAATTCTTGTACGGGAGTTTAAATGTTAAAGATCTACTCACGAATGGAGGAAAGTTATCATTTCGTGGATCTGCGGGACTCTTCATCACGACGGAAATCGTGAGAGAAAGACGCGAGCTGCTAGATAAACAAACAACAGCAGCGTGTGTTTACTGAATGAAAGTGAATCTATCGATTGGAGAATTAATAGTTAAGAAACAATGCGATTATTTTTGGGAAGAGAATGTGTTGGCACGAATTGAAAATCTGTCAATGAGTTTCACTACACGCGATGGGTGTAGGTTTCAAATGGTTGACAATGACAGGTAAGCGGCGCTTTCTCGAAGACAGAGTGCGTCGGTGGGCGCTCGCCTGCGCCTCCTTTACATACAATGCAAGCGCCCCACAGCCTAGCGCGCACAATGCCCCGCGGCGGCCCACATCGCAATTGTCTGACTCACCGCGCGGCGCCGCGACGCATACGGGCTTGTTTACACTCGATGAGATTAATAACGCACTCAAAAGTCGCTCCGAGAACGATTTGATACATTAATCGGCGAAAGCCGCTGCGAAACCAGTAAGAGAGTTTACGATCAGCCGAATGACAGACATGATTGAAACTGTACGCATCAATATTTCAGTAACTCCTTCAATATCTGAAATGTAACGTGCACAATTTACGTAAAACATTAATTCCTGAAGAACATGCCACTTGAAAGATATAGGTACCTACAATTACATTTAAGTTTGTGAACATTGAGTATACCTAATATTAAAAAGAATACAGGATTAATGATTTGAAATGAAAACGTCATGTTTGAGAGGTTTTAAAGGGTAGAACAACCGATGAAAAGGACACGAAGCAGAATAAATGTGTTCATCTAAATCAATGTCTCAATCCTAAACCACACACAACTACTTCACGGCCCAGTGAAGCACGCTTGCTAGTAAATGAGCCGCATCGGAGTTAGGTAGCCATATATTCACACATAAAGGTAATGTAAGTTGTCGAGTAAGTTGCTCAACAAAACGCTTTTGCCAAAAGAACCATTACGCAGGCAGGTGGTGATTCATCGCCATTCTATAATCGCTGTACACAAAAACAGAGTTCAATAACAATAAGTTATCGTTCTGGCCAATTAACGCTACTATTCAATTTAGTAATATCCGTCCTAATTGATTGGGTACATAGGTGTTTCAGCACTTCAGCAAGAAATCTAAGCGTTTGTGAAGTCGATGTCTTTTTTTTATGTAGCCTGTTGGGTGTCCCACTGCTGAGCAAAGGCCTCCCATTATTTCTCCACAAAACCCTGTCCAATGCCATTTCAGGCCATGTCCCTCCAGAAAAGATGTCCAAATTTATCTCGCCTTCGCCTACAGTGGATCCATTTTGTTGTAATATTGGTCAATGTATACAGAGATCTATTAATAAAACAATTACCCTGTAATAGTTCAAAAATAAATTTGGAAATACTTAGCCTAATGTTTATATTGGGCTTAGTATTTAGAACTCTAGTTAATTAAGTAAAAAGCATGTAAAACCCACAAAAGCGCAGTTTGTTGTCGCAATTTATAATCATCAAGTGTGAAGTGAGCAGCGGAAACTGCAAGCCGGCCAAGGTGTTGTCGCTATATCCTGTGTGACTGGGCACGTACATTCGCAAATTTTATTACACCCGTACCGAATTATACATGCAATACCACTATCTGGCGCGAAGATCGCGTTAAGCACTGACAATGAAGAAATGTTGGACGTCAAAGCTTTTGCCACATCACTTCATAATTGTCTTGTACGTACGGTATTATTACACCAAGCGTTAACATTTATAAGTGTTCTCAGTTAAAGAAGTGTCTTCAGACTTTTTTTGATGAATGAATGAATGTCAAAGCGCATCTAACATGGCTCAAAAGATAAATCAAGAACAGTTATTTTCTTTGATTGATGAATTGTTTATTGTTTACAGGTAAAACTGTGAATTTTAAAGAAGAGATTTCGACAGGTCCTCTCATTGACTTTTGAAAAGAAATCCGCGCCCTGTCTTAAAATTCAGACCTGCCTGAAAGGCACAAGAATGATTTAAGTTTGTATTCTAGTGCAATGATGTGGGTAGAATCTTCAAATGTATATTAAAAGTCCGAACTTGCCCAATTTCGATTAACCTAAAATAAATAGCTTTAAAATGAGGAACCACGTAATGTTTAAAAGTAATAATAATACAAGTCTGGCCTTTAAATTACATTGGTAAAGCATCTCCGTATTGTAATTAAGTCGTTAACCCATACTTGTAACCAATAACGTAATTATGGAGCGTGATGTAATAATGGACATAGCACAATGATCAAAACGAATCGTGAGAATTCGTGGAATGTTTTGATAACACCGACGCACGGAGCGATCCCGGCGCGGAAAGAACTTGACACTTAGAACATAACAAAATATATTATTTTTATTAGAAATATACCTATAATTAGTTGCCCATAAGGGCCCACCCCTGTGGGCAACTAATTTTTCTTTTGACATATTATTGACATACATAACATTACATCACCAGTTGTGTTTCTTGGTCCCAATGTAATAGGGGGCGAGCCTATTGCCATCAACCGGGCACAAATCTAGACTCCGTGCTGCTACTAAGAATTACCTAATGGAAAAACCCAGTAACACTGCCCGACCCGGGATCGAACCCAGGACCTCGTGCTCAGCAATCGCGCTTAGCAACCACTAGAACAACGGGGTGGGATTGAGTCATGTAAAATAAAAATATCCCCATCTCCTTTGTACATTTATTGATGCTTAGATAAGCTACTTCTGTGCAATACAGATGTGATTCAAACACACTAGTTCTATACTTGATACTACAAAACAAAGTGTTCATCACTCCGCCTGTATGATTTTTTGCGTGATACACGAACGCATAATGCAAACTGCGTGCTAGAGGCCGAGGCTGAGAGAAATCGATTCTAACTTAGCACTGTTCATTCGGGTCAAATAAAATAATAAAACTACATATTATTCCTTTACTTCTAAGATAATGAATATTTAGTTTTTCTAATAATACATATTTAATTTAAATTATCTAAGGACTTTTGTAAATATTATTTTAGTACACTTATTTCCCTATAGTTTCTTAAACTTCTTTCTAGTACTTTACTAGGAAAATCTAACCGTGTAAATAGCGCAAATAAAAAGTTGAACACAATCGTTTCATTAGTGAACGTTGTCGCAATCACCTTTTTCATAGTCCTTCCAAAACAAGGTCGTAGGCAGTAAACACTCACAATGACTCTCTTGCAAACTTATAATGACTAGGTGAAGGCAACACATTCTACTACAGAATGGCTGTAAAGAGGATTTATATTAGTTCTGCCTAAATGCCTACTACAAACGAATTACTAAACAATTACTAAGAAGTGTTTATAAAAACCAGTAGGTACTAGATTACTTGAGGAAAAATATGTCTGTGTATAAAAACAATTGGAACATATATAATATAAAAATACTGGCATAGAGAAAGCAGTCTGTATGACTACTTCTACAAGAAATAAAAGAAAGTTGAAAACAAAAGATCAAGCAGAATAATTATCCCAAAACATACGCGTCACTTGATATATCAACGTAAGACAATAATAGAACCCCGAAGTGAGAACATATTATGTGCATTCACACACAACTGCTCTTCAAACCACTATAACAATTTCAAACGCGCCACACAGAAAAGGCTTTAATTAATGGTTTAGTTGCCAGACACGTCCATTTTGATTTGGAGTTACTAAGTTGTCAGTGTCGCTATTATCTAGGGAGTGGGCACTTTAGCCAGCCGTGCAGCCAGTTCCAAGTTAAAAATATACCTACATCGAGATTTACTTAGCTTCGTAATGCTGGTTCTTGCTAAAAGCTGTGCAAATGTATTGACTATTGACGCCTATCGAAGGCACACACGTAATTTAAACCTACTTCTACACAGGAAAACGCAAAATTAACATTAATTAAATAGGAGTGAATTTATTTATGGCTTGTTTATGTATAATTGTATTAATAAGGCTCTAAAATCACACAAGACCACAATGTCATAAATATGTATCATTTTACAAAGTAAGTAATGACTTACAATAATAAAAAATTTCACTGCAAATTTTCTCTTTGTTAAATAGTTTTATAACAGGGATTTATAATGAATTGCATGTTATGGCTTAATAAAATGTTATTGAAAGTTAAATAGAAATGGAAGCAAAAGTGTAAGCGGACACGGGTCGTAACTATTAAATTACAAAAGAAAGTCTCTCGTCACACCTCATACAGACAGAAATAATCTAGTTGCAAGATTCGATGCGTTCAATATTGAAAGCCGGTTTTAAATAAAATAGCGGCTTCGTCTCCAGCAGCGAAGTGCATTGGTAATGCACTGACAGAATTATCGAAGCGTTCCCTGTGTGGGGAGGCGGTTATTTCTGTACATTTCGCGAGAACTGTCGTTAACATCCAAGATATTATGGCCGGCATAACTTGTGGAACATCGTCCAAGGAACGGGCAACGCTCCAGATGGTTGCTAAGCGACTACCTTCTAGATGTTCCACCTGAAAACGAATATATGTAAACGAACCAAATATTATATTGGTATATGTAGCGAATACCAAGGTTTACCAATGAAATTAAATTAAAAGACCAATCATACTAGTAAGCGCTTTTTTCTAGCGCCACACCTCGCCTGTATTTACCTTCAGTCAACCCATATTTGCCATATACAGTGTTAGGTCTCAATCAATAGAGACCGCACCTATTGCAAATCAAATAATAACGAACAAAAACACTTCCACTTTAAGATAGAAAATGACATACACCAGTTTCGAGCACTTCAAAGCAAAGCTTTACTGCTTACTTTGAACAGTTCTGAATAGAAGTCGTAAACTTTTGATGACCAACAGTCATAAATGGTCTTTTTATCAAAAAAATACCAGCATCCTGTAACTTACAAGAAATTTAAAATATTTAAGGAAAGTTAAGCTCAAAATATTTTGAGGGACGTATTTGTATCCCACGCAAACCGGTCTTGTAAAGTCTTTGCCAAAAGTGAATATTTGCATAACATATAATTTTGTCTTTATCGTCACATAAATCAAGGATAAAATATTGCAATTACGACAGTCTGGCAGACCGAGCTGCACTGGTGGTAGGTATGTTACGAAACCTGCAAGCAACATGGTTCACACAAAAACTTTCTGCCGAAAGCCGACCAACTGGTACTGTTCAATCTGAGAAATCATGTCCTTCTAAGGAACTGAGATATATACAACTACTTCTTGGGAACATACGGCCGAGAAAGTATTCGGCACAACTGAAATATACGAGTTGATACAAGTACTTATGTAGTAGGTAATATTTATATAGTCGTGTAACGTAAGGAGGAGGGCGACGCAAATGGAGCGTGCCTCGATGCTCGCTTCCACTCGCATATAAACACGTGGAATGCAAAAAGACTACAAGAATCACGGAAGAATGCGTCGCCGCTCTGATGACGACGCCTGCTCTATGCAGATGGCAAAACAAATAAAATTGTATGCACACCTCCATGAACATGCGTTTATGGTTAATGGTTTTAAAGAGTTCGAAATTAATTATGTTTAGCACCTTAAAACAATTTATTTGTTGAATGACGACAAATAACAGCTAAATTATAACAGAACTAGAACTATAAAACCAGTCAGTAAAGTTCGTTGTATCCCATTTTTCTGACATGAAAAAGGAACATCTGGGCCTTTTTCATTTATATGGCATAGTTAAAAGGCACGGTGATGTCATGGTTTAATTAAAGGAATTCAACAATGTGACAGCGACACCCGGGAGGCTCCACACGTAAAAATGTACGCGCACGTTAATTACGAGCCACCGGTTTGTCGCCATCATGGGACAGCACTCGGCCAGCATCGTGAGAATGTTAGGTAATGCCGTTTATTTATATCCTTATGTCCGTGTACCAAGCAGAGAATATGCTTCACCTTTCTCTTTTGTGTGGCTTTAATCCAACCTTCTTAAGACTCATTAATTTGACCAGTACTTCACGCTTATACAAATAATGTTTAAAGGCGAAACTTACACGCTTATGTGGACTTATTAACTTGGCTTATCCTAACCTTATTATTTTTTTTCTGCTAACTTGGAGTTAGTTAGAATTGAATAGGGATAGAGATATTTTAATACAACTCCGAAACAATAATTCCATCAGAACCTATCCAAAATGATAATTATTAGAATGTATGCAGAGCCAACATCACAAATATTAATCATCAATTTCAATTGTGTTGTTTCATTCGAAGTGGTACACGAGGCGGAGAGTGCTTTCAATTTAAGCGATGGATGCAAAGCATGAAAGCTATGATTCACGTAATTTCATACAATTTCCACCAGCTGTGCATCTGTAGAACTAGCGCTGTTGAAACGACATACACAATGTTTAGAACATTTTATATAACAAGGATTACCTATATGAGGCAATAACAAAATGAATGGTCGTTATTCTAAAGGCATAAACAAATTCAGATGATAAAGTCAGTTAGGTACCACTTTATATTGGAATTGGCAGACTTCAGTAAACACAATTGAAAGTCGTCTGGCGTATTTATTTCCTTATGCAAATGTTCCTCCTACTTTATTTGTTGACCTAAAGTTGCAAGTGAATCATTCAAGCACGCGACTCTATTTGTTAAATCAACCAACTCAATGATGCATTGTTCTCGCTAAATTATTGAGGATAACACATGCGTTATTTTTAGCACCCCAAGAATTGGTCAGAGTCGAATTTGATTCACTGGTTCCAAAGAAATACTATGAACAAAAGTTATATCTATATGTGTGGGTACTACGAATGTGTTTACTGAATTTACATGGTATCCGTATGGAAAGTATAGTGAATACTGAAAATGACTCAGCGAGGGTTACGTGTCGGGTCAGGAGGATGGCGAATATGTGGGCGTGGAGCAACTTGTAGCAGAACCTGTTTGGGTCATGCAACTCATGCGCTTCTATATAAATCCACAAGCTTTTCTGCAATCGACATAATATAGGCATAAATGCATAAGCCAAGACCGGGAGGTGGCCTTCGGCTATTTTTATCTTCTATATATTTTTTTTCAGTATAATTATAACAGCCGGCAAACGTCATAATCTAATAGAACCGACAGGGCAACAATACGCAAGCTAAGTATCCGTTATATTAAATTAGATAAGAGATTCAGATAAGGCAATTAAACGATAAAATGGTGATTGGAAAATTATATATAGGTTCAGTCATTACAGCTATAAAACTTAATAAAGAAAGTATTTAGCTATAACATTTTTATGTTTTCTTTTTTCATCGTGAGGATAAATATAACTGACCATTGGTTAGACAAAGTATTTTGTTACTGTATTGCTACTACCTATATTGTTACTGTTTTTTCTTGTATTTGTTTTTAGTTATTTTAGGATCAATATAAATTATTTTCTTTCTTTATATCCTAAATACATAAATTTTATAATTATGCAAAATTTCTTCATAAAAATTCCTATAACACACCTACGATAAAATAATCTAAATATAATTAGCTACATGATTTTCCTTCTCTACACATATCACCGGCGAGTTATCACCCATTCGCCGCAACGAGCTTACCAAAGATCGGATAATAATTAACGACGAGCTTTCAAACTAGAGTGCAGTAAGATATTCTGCGGCAGCCTACACGCCGGTTTATCCCGACGGTGTCGCGTGGGAGGACAGCGTGAGTTATCCTGCCGGGCCGCAGTAACTAGACACGATAACACCGCAGATACCACTCCTTAAATGTATATGACGTTACAATTAAACTACTATTTAAAACGCCTTTATTACCGTTCATAATTTAAGTCATTTTGTTAACTGTCAAATATGTTCGACTTGAATAATTTCGCCTGATCGTGGGCCGCGTGTAGGAGTACCGAATTGATACTGAAATCAGGTTCCGTTTTGTTGAACAGATAACGTTATTTAGTAGTCTATTGTTTTTCGTAAAAGCTTCATTGTTCTGTGTCGAAATAGCAATCAACTGTAATTTAAGTTTTTTGAATGGCATTGCAACAAAGTGGCCTAATGTTTTTAATTATGTTACAGTCTGCACTGACGACGCGACGCCACGGTTAGACGTCTACAATTACACAGTACTTTAGACTGTTGGACAGACAAGTTAAGGCAGTCAAAGAAATGCTCATATAAATTGTAAGATTCCACTGAATCAAGAGTTAATCTTGCTTCAAGCTTGTCGACTAGCAATTCGATACTACTATGTCTCTGCAAACAGTTAAGCTAATATCGTTAACAAAATAGAGTGCAAAAGCGTGTAAGACGAGGACAAACTAAAACACGTATAACAAGTACCCATGGAATAAAATCAACAGATTCATAATGTTGGAGATAAAGACTAACATTTCTAGGATCGGTATTTAGGACGCGTCTTACGACATGTAAATACCAGCGTGTAGTGAAACTAAGTTCCAAAAGCGCTTTGCATTCCTGCGTAAATCGCATCGGTCAACGACTTCGATAATTCCTGTTTAGCGCAGTGGCTAAGTGATTGGACTGCTGCGCTAAGGGTTGCGGGTTCGATTCCCGCACGGGGCAAAACTTTGTGCGACCCACAGATGTTTGTCCCGAGTCTGGATGTTTGTGTATGTGATATTTCATGTTTGTGAAACGCACCCACGACACAGGAGAAATTCCTAGTGTGGGGCGACGTTTTTAAAAAAAAAAAAAAAAAAAAAAAAAAATTCGGGTGCAATAACAACATGGTAGATAGGAATACTGAAGTACAAGAATACATAGGTCAATCGATGGTCTTATAGTACACTCACCAAAATACAATGAGTAACGAGAAATAAAGTTATTTATGTTATGAACGCTGTGTTTGGGCTTTTGCAATGTTTCTTTTCAATGATCGAATCCGTCTTAGCTTAGCTGGCGTAAAAGTACGTTTTACAAATGTATATAATTTTACTTGGATATCATTGCAATAGAAGTTGCGGTGGTCAGCGGTGATGTGGCCACGTAGTAGAAAGTAGAAAATGGGGCGAGAGGGCACAGCCTGAGCCTACATGACGTCATACTGCTGATTCACCCTATACATTTCGAATTCAATGAATGAATGGAGAAATCCTCCACTACTTACCTATAGGTATGTTAGGGCTTATAAATTTTGAAGGTATCCATACAAAGTTGAATTGTAAGAGCATAAGGATACCAGTTTTTACAATAAGACAAAACGAGATCGTGACGGCATTTACTGCATCGAATGTAGGTCCTTTCACAGAGAGGCGCGTGACATTTTAAAGTGCCCGTGTCATGATTCACGATTTCGTCTCTTACTAAATAGAGCTTAAAGTATCTACGTCGCCATTTTGCATTTGTTAAGATTACAAGGTTGGCAATAGGCTCGCCCCCTATTACATTGAGACCCATAAAATAACTTGCGAAATGGGGGTGTACTTTACAGTCACCTCTGCCTTTTCCTTCGGGGAATATAGGCGTAAAATACAGATGTAATGTTTTTTATAAAGATTAAGAGCAAACTTCTCCAAAATGTAAACTTAAAGTAAAGACAGGACCGACACAGTCTAAGTAGCCACCCTCTCAAATAAAGATCCCATTATACAAATAGTAATAACAAAATGCAATGCTTTTATTTATTTCAATTTAACCTTGAATAGCAAGAAACCATTATCCCTCAATAAGAAAAACAGAAAATTTAGCTTTACGGAACGGTTAGTCAGTCGTACCGATAATAAAGTTTTTACATCACTTCTTACGATATTGCCGACCTCATTAGTTAATAGAAAAAACGTATTTTCTTTATTCGGTCACTAGACGTGCAACACTGCATCGAAACGACAATTGGGGATTAACCTTCAATTGTTGCCAATAGAGTTTTGATAATCATCCGTAGTGTCAGTCTGACGGCAGTCGCTGCCGTCCGCCGCGCCGCTTCCGGATGAAGTTCCGGCGAGAATGTTCCAGATTGAAACAATACACCTTACAGTCACTTGTGAAATATACATCAAGCAACCAGAACCAAAGTTTTCGGACGCATTGATAATTTTCTTTTTCAGTGTTAGCGACGATTGGCACGTGACGATTCTTCGTAGACGGCGCGATGCTGGTCGCTCCGCATGCTGTCGTAATTGCTGCCATTAAGATGAGTCACGCTTAGCGACGCGCTTGAGCTCCGCCTATTTTATCAAACACGATCGACGCCTCCCTGCACACTTCTTACACTGCTCTTTGTAATAGCTATTCATTACATTTCCAAGAGGATTTGTAGGCTTAATGATTTCTAACATCAAACGTGTCTCAGTTTTGACCTTGACAGGTGGTTGATAGCGGGGCAGCGTGCAGAGTTGCTGCAGCCGCAGAGAAAGCGTCGGTCGTTGTCGTTTCCGCGCGAAGGCCTCCGGTAATGGCGAGCCGAAGCCACGCTCCCCACGGATGACGTCAGCGCGACTAATTAGCAGGCAAGCGCACGCCACACGCTCATCCAGCAGTGCTTTGCGCAGCTCGCAGGAAATCGCCGCTTACATCATCTTGCTACGTGACCCGTCGGATATTCTATTGTCTATTAGGTATACCTGTCCAAATAAGTACTACTAAACTACATTGTTCCGTTTAAAAACATTTATATTTCCTACCCTATTATTGATACCATAAATCTGGTTTGGTTGCTTAGCTTATGTAAATAGTAATGTTTATTTTAAACATTTATCATTGCATATTCTCATATCATTTGAGCATGTCGTATATATTATCATTAAGTGTTTAGCAAAAAGAACGGCTGAAAACAAATGGTGACAAGACGTCGCGCCGGCGCCGAGACGCTCTCCAAGTAGATGCATTTGACAGGCTGATCAAGTGAGCATACGTTTTATAGTAATAATATTTATTCATTAAAACATTCAGCATAAGGATTAACTGCATGAAAAGCATATTAATAAGGCAGTTTCATAGATAAATTTAAGAATAGTTTTCAGCACATCTAACAAAGACGGTACTACAGATAACCAAGATAGTAATATATTTCAATATCAATTTGTCAACGAATGCCAATCTCGGTCCTATACCACAAATTGGCTTTAGTGGGCACACGGAGACTTTGTGGGCATTCTGTGTTTCGTCAAGGGGCTACTGGGCATCAATCACCCTCGAGTCTTTTGAAGTGCGCCCCACGCCCGAATCGTTATTGACCAACGTAGCTACTATCAATCTTGTCACTTCTCCTGTTTCTAATAACATCTCGAGTGACAGACGAAATGAAATCAGGCAATTGGCCTGTTTCGGCAAACAGTTTATTAGAAAGCGTTGTTTACCTCTAAACTGACAGGACCTTTAATTTACGTTTTAAAAAGGGATCGTGTAACCAACTGTTTCTAAGAGGCGAAAAGCGGCGATAAAACCGGGCGTGAAGAACTCGTCTAAATATGGCGCGTTTATAAATAGCTCGTGACGAACTGAAGAATGGTGATTTTGAGCGAAATAAGCCGGCAGGCGTACAGTGCGCGAGAAACAAAATAAAATATCGCGTGACATATGACAGCGCACTAATTCAAGTTCCCGGCCGGCGGAGGGCCAGTAAATCAAGCCGCTCCCGTGCACGAAATGTAAATATGGGTATGAGCGAGCACGCCCCACATGCTACAACACCTCGGATCGCGTTAATAAACACGACACATGAATATTAATATTCAAAATCTTACAGTCACGTATCCTGAATTTTAGTCAAATTTTACGCAGGAAATCGCAACGCGAATCGGAAATAAATATTTGCTTTCATCGTATTATTGTATTTGCGATCAAAGTTAGTTCCTTACTCCATCTAGTTTTAAAAAATGACGTGTAAACGTATTTTAAAAAACTAAATTGCTCATAAGAAACAATTATTCTATATATTTAAATTTAATTAAGTATCTTGTTATGCGTGTCGTTTTCTTGTTTATTTTTATTTCTTGTTTCTTTATTGACAGGTTATTAAAAAAAAGGTTGTCTTTTATTCGTTCAAATAAAACTATGATAATGTTTGTCAATACATTGAAGAACTTAAGTAATGCGTTTTAACACGTAAGGATTACATAATTATTACGATACGGATAATGACCGCGTGGTTATAGAAGGGTGAGTAGCATGCCACGAGCCACGTGTGGAATGTGCGTCTATTTCAACGGAATGCAACACTGTATAACTATAGATTAATACAAATCGGAAACAATTTTACTTTCCCGAATCACGCTTTTGTGTCGACCCTACTGAAAGCATCGTGAAAAAAATAAACCAAGACGTTAATGGTGTTCTTAAAATATGGTGTTGTGATAGCAGTAGACGGTAGTTTTGTATTTTTACACGCTTTATATTAGCTTCACTTGTATGTATGTATGTTTGTTTGTATGTTTGTAACCGACTTCTTTGGGCGCGATTTTGACCCACTTTAAACGGCTAGATTTCGTTCAAACTTTGTAGATTTATCGAGGACCGATGACAATACACTAATTTGATAAAATTATTTAATAATATAATTAATAAAAAGTATTAATTAATAAAAATAGCATAATTACAGCCCGCAACACAAACGCCCTCTGCTAAGCCGCTAGTCGCTACGGTAAAGTTCCGTGGTAGCTAAGCGTCGCGCGCGTGTCCCGACTCCAACGCCCTCTGCTAAGCCGCTAGTCGCTACGGTAAAGTTCCGTGGTAGCTAAGCGTCGCGCGCGTGTCCCGACTCCAACGCCCTCTGCTAAGCCGCTAGTCGCTACGGTAAAGTTCCGTGGTAGCTAAGCGTCGCGCGCGTGTCCCGACTCCAACGCCCTCTGCTAAGCCGCTAGTCGCTACGGTAAAGTTCCGTGGTAGCTAACCGTCGCGGGCGCCGAGACCGGCTCGCGTTAAGGTAAAGCTCCGTGGTAGCTAACCATCTTAATAAAAAATAGAAAATAAATAATAGTTTAAAAAAACTAAAAAACACGCTTTTTATCGAAAACCGAACTAAAAAATAGAAAATAAGTTTTAATCAATTTAAATTAAGAATAGTGTTAAAAATTTCAATAAATATAAATTAATAATAGTGTGAATAAAAACAAAAAATATTTTATTTAAAAAAAGCGTGGGGTGCTTTTTAAGATATTATCAAAGTGATAATCACTCTACTCGTATCTGTCAATAAAATATTTATAACTATTGACACCATGCACCCCACGCTTTTTTAAATAAAATATTTTTTGTTTTTATTCACACTATTATTAATTTATATTTATTGAAATTTTTAACACTATTCTTAATTTAAATTGATTAAAACTTATTTTCTATTTTTTAGTTCGGTTTTCGATAAAAAGCGTGTTTTTTAGTTTTTTTAAACTATTATTTATTTATTGTTACGTCTTTCAAGTTCGTTGATTTAAGTCTAAAAACGATTGTCATGCGAACGAGAATACATTTACAACTAGCTCTACACAACCATACCTTTCTCGTTGATGTCTATTTAAGTGGGTATTTAAAATGCAAGCGGTTTATGATTTAACTACTCCGGCCTGTCTGGTATGATATAAAGTTTTGTGTAATTTGCATTAAATTATTCTTAATTGCCAGATCACGCCTTAGCATGCTTATGTGTAGTAAAACCGCAAAAAAAAATGTTTAGACAGAGTTATTTTATAGCGCATATATGTAGTATGTAGTCCGAAGTCGCAGTCACGACTCGCTTTACCAGACACCATTACTCACACGCGTGTACGGTCCGATCGCGACCGGGGTAAAGAAAACTACTGCATAGGATATAAATTTAACCGCAGACAGTTATAAGACTAAACTAATTAAAGACATAAGCGTAAACCATCCGCAGTGGAAACGCAAAGATTCAAATTGCCAAGTGGTCAACAATTCACATAATTATTCCGATAAACCTGTTATTTCATCTAAACAATTTTCTAGTGCAAATGCTGCAATTACTCTCTTTGAGTTTGTATAAGTACGTAATAGTACTCGTTATGCAGGTAGTTGTTGGCAATTAAAACTGTGATCCACTTCAGTACACTAATGAGCCGCCCAGCCTCCCCTCGCGACTGTCGAAGCTGACTCGGGTCCGTTTGTTAAGTACAAAGCCAATTAATGTAAAACGTTCGCACCGTCAGTTGCTTTCCACTTACTTTTACGAATAGACGCTAGAAAGTTTGTCATTTTGTTTATTGTTTATTGATGACAGTAGAGAGAAGCCGATCTGCGCACGCGTGCCAGTACACTACCACGAGTGTTTCAACCGCACCGACACTCATCGAAATTAGTCTCTTGAAGTCTTTACTCAAAAATATATTTTCTCAGTGTTCACAATCTATTTGCATAGTAAGCAAAGTAGATTCGTTATTATACGATACTTTTTTCGACTTAGAGTCCTATTAAGTGCAGCTCTACGTCGAGCCCGTAATCGATAGAAATAGGAGTACGCGCCGGGGGGACATTTCCTCACGTAGCAAGCCTATAGCCAGCCCTCAATGAGGGAACGGTGGGTACGTGCATGCAATCTAAAATACGCACCCATGGACTGCATATTACAGTCTAATGACAGACTCAATTCAATGCGTAATATCAAAGCCAAATAAACTAAATATGGTAACTATATTTACAGACTGATAATAAAACCTATTTGGTCCATGCTTTGAATGTCTATAACAATATTTTTTTATGAAACGTTTCAACGCAGCAGCAAAAAATCAAGGGCATATAGGCACCATTCATTTTTTATAAATTGTTTGCACAATACAGCTCAACTTAAAAGAACTAAAATGCCGACTATCTAATAAAACTAAGCTATCTCTATGTATATTATTCTTATTTATTGACGTGTTTACAAATAGAATTCGTGTATGAATATTTTTTTAGCTGTTTCGGCAATCGCTCTATCGTTGAGTAATAACTGATAGCTCATAAGTTGTGGGAAAAATATAAAGGCAATCTAAGTTTAAAAATATAAACTCTGTTGGTAATACAAAATCATTTCATCTCCGAACACACGTTGTTCACCACAACTTCTAATTTAACGTGCTTGCTATAAATACTTATGTAGAGCAAAGTAAACTACAAGTTGAAATCGGCGGCGCGGCGCCTTGGTAATTCTTCAACATAGAGCGATCTTATAATTCTCAAAGCCGCTGCTATACAACACACACGAGAAAGTTTGTTATGAAGAATTATGTACGGTGAAATGACAAAAACGAAAGCATTAAATTATACTATATACTCTCTTTTATGTATTAACTTGAAGTGTATGCATAAGGTGGTAGAAATTAGAATGATGGGCGGAGATCACTTTGCGTGACGCTTAATACTGAATAGTATTAAAGTGGAAGAAGTATGCAAAATTGCACTTAATTTATTTTTTAATAGAAGCCAAATTCCTGTATTACCAATTTGTTATACCTACTGACTTGGAAAATATTAAGATCAACGTGATAATAACGAAGCTACTAAACAATACATCAAAAATCTCGATCAATTAAATTATAATGGTCGTTTTTAATTAAGAAGTCTTGGAAAACTGTTATTAAATGAGTAGACTAGACTTTCTAGTTAATTTTATCGACAAAATGTATTCTTCCAAGGAGTCTCGGGTGGAAGTATTCATTGCAATCTCATTCGCAACGCAGGGCCCGTTGGAGGGATACCGTTTTCGCACTTATTAACGACAATACAACTCCCACGAGAAATACCCGGATTCAGGTGGGGTGGTAAAGTGCAGGGGTCGCGATATTACACCACCATTATAAAAACGTTGATTCTACGTAATTCCATAATGTGCAGTAAAATCGATAACAATGATAACTGTTTTCCTTATTTTGGATATCAATTGCAACGCGATATGTCTTATCAAAAGCAATTTATTGATAACAATACCCGCTAATATATTGCCACGAAACTGTATGCATGTTTTATCTAACGCCAAGGTATGACTCTTAAAACACAGACATAGACAGTAGTCATAGTCTAACAAATAATTTCTTAGTGGAAATAATAGCACTGGCTTAATTTACTTAAAATTGCAACATTTTGCTGTCATTTCGTAAAATATAAATGTCTGCAAAAATAAACATGAACCGGTACTTTTAAAAGGCCGGTGATGCGAAATACGGATACTGTCTACATGAGAAGTGCCTCGGCAAATAACGAGGCACGCTTGCAAAGGGAAAAGAAATAAAAACACACTCTTTTTAAAAAGCCAGACCTGAAATAAAATTCAGTAAATTTCAGGTTGCCCCAGGTCGGCGCTGCGTTCAGGTCGTATATAATACAATAACTTATTCATAGTTGTAGGTAGTGTAGGTACTATGTAGGCGCGGTGAGCTGCGCGCAGGAGGGTTGAAGGGGGTCAACGGCCGCGGCGAGACGTGACGTCACCCGCCCTACAGCTGTCTATGACGTCACCACGCAGCCCTGCGCGCAGTCACAACAAACCAAAGCGTGCTCTAGTCCCTAAACTTATGATTCAATCTCGCATCGTCGATATCAATGTGGTTAGCACATGTCCTCGTGTGTGATATTAAAATTCGATATCGTGTGGTTACTTAGTCACATGACGTAAACGAACACTTGTATCTCGATGAGAACTTTATTAGACTCAATTTGGACAGCTGATGAAATAAATCATTTATCACTTTTGGCACTTATTTGACCTAAATTAGATGGTGGAATATAAAGGTTTCATAGTACGTCGAAGTTACACATTGAAATCCTAATTTAAGCGAAGTTATCTTTTAACAATACCTCTTTTTATTTATTGAGTTTCATATTTATCCAGTTAAAATATAGTACAATACTTATATACTGAGTAAGTGATTAATTGACCGCATTGGCAAGACGAAACGCATTAAATGGAGATCAACAGCCATAGAAAGTACCGTAGCAGTGGCTAGCGGGATTGCCGTGATTTCTCATCATAACGCGCCGTCCGCCGTCTCTACAGCGCCCGGTTACACCGAATTGTTGATCTCGAATAGCATAAGAATATTTCACGTGCAACTGTATCTAATGACGGTACGAATACGAACGGTAATAGTCTGGGAAACCGGCCCACAAACAAAGTATTTAACGTGCAGATGCTAGATTATAACGAACAGATAGCCTAAACAATGACGGTACAGGCCAACAGCGCTAGTATGCAAATGGCACAGAACAATGTTTAGATATTACAAAAACCCTCTCACTCGGCGAATCGTTCACATGATCGCATTGAAGTTTCCCAGAGGTCCCTATTAAAGATCTGAATCAGTTTGGTTCTCGCACATCGGTATGATTCATAGCTGCTGTTTTTGTAATAGCGCCGAATACCTACTGTGAACGATGAGCCATCTTGGTTACCATATTGCGCGGCTGAGTACCACAAAAAACTATATACAAAAGATTTACAAACTCATCTGACGGATTAAGGTTGCATTATTTTATTTTGTACGAATTATTTGCACATTGATTTATTTATCTGTTAATGACTTGTATTTACTATGTAGACGCTATGTTGCGCTTGTATTATTAAGATAAAGTCTGTAAAAAGCCTACATTTAGATGATAATGGACAGTCAGTGAAAAAGAGTGGTGTAGACACATTTGGGGGTGTAGCGGGCGGCATTAGCGCCGATCGATCAGGTGGTCTGCATTACGACAGCTCAATAGGACATAACATCTGTCTTGTGCAGCCGTCCGGCCGCAATGAGGTCGATTGCACCAACTTCGATATATCGGTAGAAAGTCACCAGAAATGGTTCAACTGATACCAATATAACAATACAAGCTGATGATGTGAGGTTTCTAAAGCATTATCGGCTTTTGCTCTATGAGAGCAATTATAAATACTATATGTTTCATGAGAAATAATTATAATATTATGGTATCTGTTCAATGGTACTTGTGCCCGACGTGTTAGGATAAAATTCTTTGACGAATGATTGCCTATCTGCGCATATTATTAGCACGGTATTACGGTTATCAACAATAAACGTAGTTATGTTTTTTCTTCAATTAGTAAGACTGTTTTAAGTAAATTTACAAGCAGCAACAATTAAGTGAGTATGCCTCATTTAAATTTATTCACACGATAATCTAATTTAATTAATTTCCGTTTACATTATGATATTTAAATTACACGTGCAATACATAATGTGCATCAGAATCGGGTTGCATGTGCAAAGTTGTTACGTGTTGGTGAATTGTTGATTATCGCAACGACCCAATCCTTCCGCCAGTCAAGCTATGCATGTTTACGACACAACTTTATAATTAGAAACTTTTACTATGCAAAAACTGTAGCTGAATTCCAGATGATGCGATTTTTGTCGCGCGACACATTATTACTTTAGTAAGTACAAAAACATTAGTACGCACGCGATTTGCGAAACATACAAATTCATGATTCTACAAAATCGCGCGATAACTTTCAGAGAAAATAATACTGATGAGTTTTCAAGTATCACCCCTAACAATAAGGTTGGCAGTTTTTGAAGTACATAAAATTGTACTTGAATTAGAATCTGTTATTCATTGCGAAGCAGAACGAGCGCGAAATAGCATTAAGTCCGTCGTGCAATAATCCCATTTCCACGGTAGGTTCGTAGACCTCCGACGTGCGGCGGCGGAGGCGGCGCGGTCCGGCGGTGCGGCGCCTGCTGCGGCCGGCGTCCGGCACTCGCCGGGGAACGGTCATCATGCTTCAAGCCACACACTAGGCGCTCGCGTGATCGCGCCTCCGCCCAACGGGAATAGCATTAATTAATCTAATCGAAAACTAACCATTCACTGCGACCGTTTGTTATGGCACCGCGGTCTACCATCTTGCTCTTTAAGGGATTAGCTTAATTAATTAGTCATGCCACTCGTGCCGGTGTGAGTACACGCTGTCACGCAAAGCTTCCAACACCCACTAGATACTTGGCCATTAGTGATTTTAATTGTATTTTCATACAAAGTAGCGTGCACGCATATTAGTCAACATGAGATTGCCACCATTATCTTCCAACACATAGGTACATGTACTTTCTAAGTACTTTCACAATATGGTTTTAAATGTAGATAAGAGTGACCACGACTTAATAGAAACTAGATTAACTAAAATAGGCATTAATTTACTTTAAAATATCTTCCTGTAAAATATATAATTAGGGAACAAATATTAAAAAGCCAACTTTTTTAATTAAATTCTAAACTTGTTTTAACCATAATTGTCTGTCATAAAGCAATAAGCCCTGTCACTATAAACGTAGAAAGCATCCTTATAATCGTCAACACCCATCACTGAAAATGTTAGTTTAATAATAAATAAGCACCACAAAGAGGTTATGTGAAAAGCCGGCCGGCCGGCGGCTAGACACCGGCGGGCGACGGCGGCGGTGCGTGCGGCGCGGGGCGCGCGAGCCGGCGCGCCCTGCTAACGCTGTCTGGTGGCTAGACTCACATGTGTCAGCACAGGGGTGCGAGCGCCGCTGGTCCTGGGCGGGCGGAGACACTCAACTGAACGTAACGCGGGAGGGTCGCGAAGCGTGCGGTCTCACGGTGGCCGTTCGCGCGGCCGGTGTCTCGGGGACTGGCGACTGGTGCCGCGCGAGCCCGGTGCAGCGCCCGAGCGCACCCCGCCGCCCCCCCTGACGCCCGCGCTATGCGCCCTCCAGATGCTACCGACTGTCGCCGTGGGCAGAAACCTCCAGATACTACAGCTTGCCACTTAATAACTTAAGTGTTATTTACTAACAACGATTCACGACATATATTATTTACCCTTAATTATGTACAGTGACAATTGGAGCAATTTAAGTTTTCAATAACTACTAACTGCGGCGTCGCTTCTCTTCTGATTATAGTTTCATGAGCATATTATAGTTATGAGTTTTGTTTGAAGCCAATGTGTCCATAAGGTGCTAGACGTGGACAGAACTGCTAAAACATCGGCGGTAGAAGATGGCGACCATCCGTCAGCCGACGACCCCGCCGGCCACGCTCCGCCGCACCGAGCGCCGCCGCCGCGCCGCCTCGCCGAAACTTCGCACTTCACTTTTCCACGAGGAACAGTTCAAAGGCGCAAGCCGTGAAATTGCCGCAAAACTGACGTAACTACTATCGTCTGCCACTGTACTAGAGTGACAATTTAAAAAACGCAAAACCATAAAAATATTGCATTATGCTAAAAATATTAAACCCATAGACCGTACTCATTTAAAAGTTTACATTAACATCTAACTTCTAGTAACATTATATTCTGGAAACATCGACTGGTTTAATAATCATTTTCCTCTCTCATAACAATCACACCTATAAATTACTTATGTCATCATAGACAAGTTATAAAAATAATAATACAATGGGAACTTTTCCAGGTAAAGTTAGTAAAAACAACTAAATATAGATTATGATTATCAACACCCATCCATATAACGTGTAATCTAAATACCGTGTGATAAATGAACCATTATACTAAAATTTACTCGACTCTACAATTCAGTGACATAAACATCTGAAAATCAACAAACTTCCACGTTAATTGGATTCGCATTTTAGGTAAAACCAGTGCGAAAACTCACATTCATACACTTACTGCCGTGCTACAAACACTACCCATGTGGAATTCAATGTTCAATATGGAACTACAAAATGTTGCGAATGAACAGTGCCGTGTATAACTTGCATTAAATTGCATCGTAGACTCTCATGAAACAATTAGCCTTTCTAAAGCCTTGCTTTCGCCAAGCCAAAAAATGAAAATGTAAAGTTACTTGCACAATTTCATTTTGAAACAGGTGATTAGGTGCAACTAAAGCTTTGATTTCTTGTAAGTTATAATCATAGACCATACATAGTATGATATTATATAATTGATTTGACAGTCGGTTATTGACAACAAAGTATTCTTGGATTAGACCAATCTGGTAAACAATGGAGACATTACGAGCTAGCCGGATAAGGAGAAGTTTGGTCTACATGAAGTCGTGCTGAATCCGAATGAGGCGACGATGCTCGCGGCGGAGTCGGCCCCATGCCTCATAATTGTCTAGTCCGAGCTATTATAAAGTCAATATGACTCATGCGTGGTTTAAACGAACGATATTTTGCACGATCCAACGATAAAGCAATTTAGCAACCTTATATCATCGACAGGACTCTTGAATTTCCGCAGATGCTTTGAGAATCATGAATAGAAATCCTTGACATATTGCCGATTAATATCAAATAAAATATGAAATTGGTCTGAATGCTATTAATTTTATAGTAAGTTCTGTATTATCATTTCTGTACAGTTAGTTGAGCGGATGTCACGGCGTCTTTATTTAGTGGCGATAGCCTCTGTCGCCAATTACGGGGCATTACTCATGCGTGTGATATTTATTAATAAGTGTACTTATTAGCCAACATCAGAGGTAAGTACAATAAAAAAACAATTATATAGGCATATTGGGCATTATATAAGACCATGCAACTTAGAGTATACTACAGGTTTGGTTAGCTTCTAAATGACTTATAAATCTTTCATAATTCGGAGGCCGATTGTACAAAAATTGTGCGGTCATTGAACTGGCGTTTGCAAAACAACAGTCTATTGTAGAAGTGTGTTGCACGAACCGAGCCGGAGCGTATCGCGGTGATAGTGGACCGACACTAGCTTCTGGTAGAGTTAGGCAAATGAAAGAAAGTCAATTATAATATACATGAGAAATTTGCCAAATCGTGGCTGTGATGCGAATTTGAAATGTCATTACGAAGTCTCATAAGCGTTTCACATGTAAGTACCTAAAATTACTCCATTCCATTCTGAGCAACACTATAGAGCTAACTGTCCTTTCTAACAAACATTTTCTGTCAGAACTCTATCGTTTCTTGAATTTCAGTAGAATCCTGATCCAAATATACCGCAAGCAAGTCTCACAGGAGGATCAGCTGTCAGATTACACTGTCTGGGCCCAGGCAGCACAATGGCGAAAGCGCAAACATGGATCCACCCGAGTTCGACAAACACAGACTGTTTAGCAAACTAGTACCATTCCATGCAAATTTATTCGATAAAAAACCTCCGGGCGTGTATAAAAATGAAAAAGACTACCTTGTACGCTGACAGATTTTAATTTATAGCGGATTACTGCGAGCGTAACTTCAAGTTAAACCTAATAACAAGCTATGTATAATGATTAGTTTACTTATTACATTAAGCCATACATGGTAGTGTATATGATTTATGGAGGTTAATAGATTACGCGTAACAATTGAGTTGGCTGGGTATTTAATTTAAATTTAAAACATATTTATCAACAACCTTAAGTAAACTTTTTTTACTTTTAACGTTTAACCCGCGCCATAATTTACTTTTGGACAGGTTTTACCTATTCGAATGTACATATTTTCGCTTCCCATTTCGCTTTAAACGAAGCACATAAATTAATTGAAATAATTAGGCACAATAAAATGACGTAACTATGCAACTAATGCATGCGAGCTATGCTGGGAGTGGGCGCGATGCTTTCTGCGGCATTGTTCATGTGTGAACTCAATTAGATAGTTTCGCTCTATCGTGACAAATGGCTACATGCCGACGGCTTAGCGAAGATAGCAGGACTAATTGGCAAAGAAGAAACGTGGCGATACCCCGCTAAAGACTGGCAAGCCAGACGACTCGCATCCTTGGCCACTTTCACCCGATACTTGCAACATGTAAACTGAGCTTACATTACGTTTCAACACATTACATGTCGTTAACCTCTATACAAATCAGTGTTTACATTAGTTACGTACCACGACTTAAAACATCAACCAAGTGCTAATCAACACTTCACAGACCTGCATGTAAGCTGCAGATAATAAATAGGTAGTCGTTGTTAGATACCATAAAATATAATGTGAGCACATACTTTACGGATACAAGACAATGTCTAATGTTTTAGTACATGGAGCTATATTGAATGGCAGTTACCAGCTTCAATAACTTAAATCACCCACCCGTGCACTGGGACAATAACAAATGATGGTTTACAAGGCATATCATAATGGCTCTACAAGGCAGTGAAGTCATGAAATTTTAACAGTTAATAAATAATATGATATAAAGGCGAATACAGCCATTAGGGTCAAACCACCGGACAGCGGTGCTGCAAAGCCTGAAGGGCCCGGTCGGATAAAACGATCGTATAACCGGAGTAGACAGGTCGCGGCTCGTGTCCTATCTGATTCGCAATTCCATTACATAATTTATGGAGGGACTCGCTGTCCACAATTGTATACGATACCACAAAGTATTGTATTTTCATACGAAAATGTGCTCTTGACAACGCAGTTATACCTCGGAATTATTCATGAGCTAATTCCCTGCAAAACCAACTGTGTTTTAAAAAGTTCGCCAATAAACCGGAACATTGTTGACTGATCATAGCTAAAACTTTATTCGCTTATGTTACTTATTACTCTGAAAATATTAATCGAAACTGAAATAGCCGCTTACAAAAAGATGAATGTTCTCACAACATTGGACAGGTCAACGGCTGTCTCATAGCTCTAAGTGGCTATAACATATGATCACAAACGTGTATCATAATGTGCAATCTTGTTGTCACTGATATTGTTAGCGTTATGAAAGAGCGGGACTATGCCACCCACGTGGTACCGGAACTACCGCATGAGACGTATATTTGGACGTCTTCCAACAGACAATTTTACGACGAAGTAAAATTAAAATGTGCAATGTTTCCAGACGTCATCGACTATGTAGCTACTATGTGACTACCATCATGATGACTTTACATTTTTATTTAAATTTTGAATCGTATTCACGCTCATGCGGATTCCCATAGCCCGCATAAATTGCGCCTCTGTAATCCCCCGTTATTCGATTGAAAGGATTACGGTGTTCTTTATCAGCCCTCGGAAGGGGACTGGTTGTTACGACAAAAAGAGACAAATTGAGGAAGTCAGTCCTTGCCCTCTTTCATAAGAAATGAATGCTTCAACTTTAACAGACGGTAGTATTTTTAATTGCTGAGGTATTCATAGATTCAGATTTTATGGAGGATTACGAAATTATTTGCTATGATAATTAAAACATTTTTCCTTTTGCGTTGTTGTTGTATGGTATTGCCATACAAAAACAACACAAAAGGCAAAATATTTACGTCCATGCATTGTGATAAACTTTTTCATTGTCATTACACGAACATTCTATCAAAGTAGAACAACTTTGTCCATTCTGACTCGCTAAACTTTCTATGCATTGTAACAAAACTCTGTGTTATCCAAACCAAGAGTCTCTTAATGTATTCTAAATACATTTGTAATTCTAAGATCGCGAGTGTGTGGCGGGGCTAGGGGTGGTACAATAAAAATGCGGCCGTCAAAGCGGGCGGGTGTAACAAGCACAGCCCTCGTGAACAAACTCTGCACTTTTATTGCGACGCACCCCTCGCTATGCAGCGACGAGACCACTCGACTGCGAAATACATAATCATTACAGACAAAGAAGACCCTCCAACAATATTGTGGCAAGTGCGATGAATTAATAAAAAATATATATTATGGCATCGGCCTTGAACAGGTTTAGATCGATAAGCCTATAAGTTTTCCTTAATCCCTGACATCGATACGATTATAAAATTGCATGGTACCTATTATCCTTTTCAGCGATTGTTCTGTATCATGTTTCACATAGGTACCTATAAATAAACTTAAACGCCATCCTCGATATTAACGAGCACCAGCGCGAAACTCGAACAGATAAGCCTATCTTAAACTGATCTTTTTAATCCTGTTGGGAAACTGGTTCTTCTTACCAGGTTAGGGCTTCTTTTAGATCGATAAAAATATAACAAAAAAAGACAGAAAATACAAATTAAAACAAATTCTTTTAGATATATAATAGGTAAACTTAATCTTAAAGTTTACGTTCTTGATACAGCTTTCCTAAATAATATTAATTCTGTGTATATACCATCTGCATTAAGGCATTGTTAATTACTAATAAGCAATCAAAGAGCAGCTGCATCGACTCGTAATCACGAGACTGTGCTCAGTACTCACCAATCCGGTTGCCAATCATGGTGATTATGGCGGTCCATTAGGACGGAATTTAGCAGCGGACATTAACACTAAAGGCTGATATGCTTGTAAAGAACTTACTAACAAGTAACAGTACTGCCTATTATGCAAATACACTTCCTATTTAACAAAACTAAGGAGCAACATAAGTTTTAAAACCGCGGTAAGTAGTGTTTGGTTTATCTATTTTTAGTGCAGAATACTAAAAATAATCGAGTGGTAGGTGCGATGATGAGGCATAGCATTAGTCAAGCGAGGCATGCGCCGGTCACCGTCGTGTTTACAATGCAAATTCATCGAGCGTCGCCTGCGCACCGCACTTGCTAGTCTCGCATCCAATCGGCCGATATGACATGTGGACCGAAACTGCTATACTTTCGTAGGGAACAAATCATATACACTTTCCACAGTTACTGCTGCTAAGAAAGTATAATGAAGAAATTTAATTAAGAAATTAACTAACTTAAAGGGCTTGGTACTGAATTAATAGTTTAGATAAGAGTTTTTTTTTCATGAATACTATACATAAATATTACCGTTATATTTTGAAGGCGTTGCTAACTACAAACTTATACCTAAGAGTCTCTATGATAATGAATTCGTTCCATTTTCTTTACATTTAAAAGTTTCATCCAGTTAGATAGTCTATGTCACCTTTCATTCTACCGTGGATGTAGGAAAGGGCTGTAGCCTACAATCTCTCCGCCGTTTGCTAACGAGCCAGCGATAGTCCACGGCTTGTTTAGCAACTAGGGCTTACTCTCATTAATCAATACACATTCTCTTTTAAACGGTACGTTTATATATCATTTTCTTTTGGTAATTCCATCCAATTTTATGCGCCAGTGTGTCAGCGCTACAGTACCTAATTGTCTAAGAGCACAATTATCTATATTAACTGTATTTAGACCGGCAGTTCCTGTAATAACCTTAACGACATCACACTGTTTTAAACGTGTGTGTATGTGTGAATGACACACCAACGACCTGAACATAAAACGGTAGATAATAGCATTGGAACGGGAAAGCTGAATGTGTACTTTGGTGATAATTTGACGATGAGAAAGGTAAAATCAATGAATCTATAGTTACCCAACTAAAGTTAGTGTAGCTATAGATTAGAGCTGTTAGTTTTTTTTTTACGTGTCACTACTTTGGTAGAGACATTAAAGAAGACCTTGCTCTATGGATTTGATTTCTTTACAGACATACTTACATTTAGGACACGTCGCCGCGCCGCCAGCTAGCTATAGAAACGGATAAGAGTCGTAAGGGTGGCTTTAGGTTGTTACAACGGATAGCAACTTTAAACCTTACTGTGTAACATATACAATATATAATTGAAATTTAATAGAATAATATAATATCGCCTTTATTTTCACTAATGTTGGCCTTCCATTACATGCAAGTCTTTTATAATTAATAGTTGGAATTATAAACAGCTGATTCACTGCAGATAGCACATCGTCAGAGAATTTAAATGTTAATGATTACTTTCTTACATTATGTAAGTATTTAATTAATTTACTATTCACTTGAATTATGTACGTATAATATAATCAAAGATGCACATAATATACCACTTCGTTGATTCATCACTAGTCAATGACAAATGTCCAAGTATAGAACCGACAATAAAGAAATAGAAACGAGAATTACTACGGTATGAACTGTACCTAAGAACAACTAAACATAATGAAAGTACACACGCATAGCCAATTCAAATTGATTTACATCCGTATCATATTCCTAACAAGATAATGAATGAAAGTTGGCAGATAACACGGAGGTCTCCAACAGTGTCAAGGTCGCGGGCTGCGTGTAGACCGCGGTGCCAACTAACACACGCTGCGTCCACGCATTCGTGATTTACAAGAACTATTTTATTTTAAAAGACAAGAAATAGTTTCAACATTCTTCGAGGTGCGCACATAGTTGGCCAAATAAAAGAAACACTAGGCGATTGTTTAGCGAGAATAAAGTAACATACACTTACACACGATACAGATCTAGCTATACATTTTTCTATACACAATTCCAGGGCGAAATTAAACTGTTAGGGTGTTGATCACTAGAGCTGGTTTTTATTCATAGTGATATTAATGGAAGTTGTATGAGTATTTCCTAGTTTTCCCTCCTGACTTCGAGTGGGTCCTTAAAGTCAAGCATACTTTATTTCTGAGCTCTTTGCACGGAGAAGTCATGAGCCAGTAGTGATACTCGGTTCTAGATTGTTGGATTTAGGTGTGTAATTTTTTGCTTCATTGTATCAATGTATAAAAACACCGCTACTGCCGACTTGATTGAAAATTGTCTTAATTCATTACGAATAATAAGCTCACAAACAATAAATTATGGTACAGAAAAAAGTAAATTTCTAAGCGGTTTAATTAATTTTATACTACAAGCAGCAGCGCGATGGCGCGGGCGCGCTGGTGCGTGCTTGTCCACCCAGCGTATCAGTCGTTTATCGCTCTATCAACACAATGTTATCGAGCTAGGATCGCGGTGACACCGCACCGGCCAGCGGACTCCCACCACCACATACAATTTGTACCCAATTTAAGATACATTGTCACCCATTGTAAATTATATTTGAACAACAAATGTACAATACAATGTAAACATTATAAGTGTTACATGATTTGTTCATACGACAACGCTAATAGCTACTGTCAACATAAATTTTCTTACATGACAACCGACTATTAGGTTTCCATGCGAGTAGTATTGCAAGAGAAAGTGTTACGACAGGACTTACACCTGACCAACGCACAAAAAGCTTACTTCGATAGGTATAAGGGTCAAAAGTAGACTTTAATAATTCGCACTAAGGGCTAAATTTAAGTGGTCATAACATCAAGGGTCCTAATCTAAAGCCCCGGGGTGTATTAGTGACGACTGGCGTCCCCTATCTGAATACGCCGCTTGCGACTGTTTAAACATTTAAATCGCATAATCCAATAAAACGGGTCTAGTGTCCACCGAAGCATACAACTGGAAGGACACGAAAGGATTCGAGAAATTACAAGCTTAAACATTGACGTACAAAACGAACTAGAATTCGCAAGGAATGAGATCACCGAGTTCTTAACTGGAAAGTTAATTACTAGGAGAATAGATTGCATATTATCGTGAATTATTTCCTGTTCTGTTTACTGTTCTCTTATAATTTTAGAGCAATAGGAAACTGCTGTATTTACTTGCAGTTTAGAAAAGTAATAATTAGAAAGGCTTCGCATCGGTGTCAGGGGAAGGCCGCACGGCGCGGCGCGGCAGGGCTGCAGCAGGGGCAAAACAAAGTATCCAATTTCTCCACTTCCCCACTTCCGACGCAATTACGTAACAATATTGTGGGACTGTGGCGGCGCGGCCTGACCGCAGTCCGACTGAAATCTAGGCACCGCGGCAATCTCGTTACGGAACATAAAGTATACTCTTATTGTTCGACCGGTTTTTTCGCAAGACCTATTCAAACAAAGAAACCTGCGCAGCCTAAGTACTGTCGGCGACGTCCCACTACAGGTGTTTACTTTCCGTTTGAATAGCTCCAAGCTGTAATGACACCGAACATTTATCTTCATGATTAACAAAAATAAAGAAAACAAAATATATTTGTTTTAAAACAATAAACTGTAAGCTTGCAAGCGTAAAAAAGATTTACCAAACGCGTTTCTCGTTATGGTACTTACACAAGTTTCATTTTTTGACAGTAAAATATTGTTGTTCGCTTTATTTTTAACAAAACACCGCTAAGTAGGATTTATTGTCCCAAATGCCATTATTGCCGAATATCTTAACTGGAATATAGGATTAATTAAGATATTTGGTAAGTACAAAGCCAATAAAGGCCCCCGACAGTTAATAGGGTCAGAGGGAACCCCTCTACATTAAATGCGATGACAATATAGTGTTGACAGGTTGGATTGTAACACTTTTAGAGTAGAAAAGAGCCCGTTATTGTGACTGTGAATGATAATACATAACAGTATCTGCTCAGATAATATTATAATTCAAGGTTTAGAGTTTAGAGCCCATGTAGCACGACACGATAAGATTGCTCCCCTATGTAGTTGACTTTTACTAATAACCTTGAACAAGACAAGCACTGTGTTGCAAAACTCTACTGTCAATTCACAAAAAAGTATACAAATACAGTACTTTTTCTGGTAAAAATATGAGAACAAAGTCTGAAAACACAACAAATTTCCCCCTCCACTACAATTGATTAAAAAATCTCACACAAACCCTATTTTACTCAACAGTGGCACAATACAAACTTTCATATTTACAAAACAAAGAGAATTCTTTTGAACAACGAGAAAGCTCTTATCGCCGTAAGCGTCGCGTTAAAGACACTTCACAGAGATTTGAGGGCGCCAAAGTTATTGTTCTAACCATAATACCTAACCCTCCCCGACTGAGAGCAGTGCGAGCTTCATCGAGCGGGAGAAACGCGGGGGGACAATATGTGTCAAAGATCTCCTCTGAATGTTTGAACGAGGGCACGCGGTTCACGACAAATGTACGCGTCATAATCATGTGACCCTTTCTGACAACATAATCACACTTGATTCGTGCCAACCGATGCCGACAGCCAAATTGCTTTGTTACCTGATCTGTTTTCATTACGCGGCGAAAAATCATGCATCAATACAACATATTATGAAGCGTTTTGAACAATAGAATTGTAATGCTAATGCAGCAATTCTGTAAATAGCCGAAGCGAATCGTACGTGTGCCTACCAATATTCATAATCAGCTCATTAGACCTCGCAGGTCGTCTTGTTTTGACGGCTAATTGTCACTTTAACCTGTCTGGAGAGTCGCAGTGAGTCATGTTATTGTGTAAGTATTACGAGACTCAAGGTCGACGCGGCGCGATTGATAGATAGCAAACATTGCACAAACGTAATCGGACCGGTTTCAACGTAAATATGTTGAGTACGTAGTGCATTACACGTGGCATACTTACTAAATTATACCAGCGTTAGCAAATATTAAGCCATTAACATTACTGAAATAAAACGACTGTCCAAGCAAGTAAACGTCGTAGTTAATTGAGACACGGTGTTAGGTTAGATTGGTCCAATTGTAATTTATTTGATCAGTAAGATAGATATATTTCGTGGAACAGACCAATGTAAAAACATAATCAAATTGGCGTACATAACAGAACGTGTCGTCGTAGATACATCGTGTATTCAATGATTGCTATAATCATTAATTTGATCGATCGCATTTGATTTCAGCGCACACGACAATGATGCTGCCAAATTTCTTCCAATAACTCTTTTTGGCAAGGGATTCTGCTTTTTGCCGGGATGGAAACAGAAAACACGAACCAAAACATTTCGTCAAATGTTTTGTTATAAGATGTCTGAAAAGCCCTTTAATTTATACAGCAGGATGGGTACCTGTCATATCATTCACTCTTTACGTTCAACTATATCTAACTATACTATTGTACAGTGCGCAAAACGTTATGATCCCTCTGAAGTTAGGCCCGAATCCAAAATCGAGCAGGTACGTCGGACAAATCGTCTTTGTCTCTTTTCCACCGTCCTCTTGCGGATAACATCCGAGAGCTCATAAAGTATGGTTACCAGCTGCTTCATCCATCACCTTTCCTTATAACCTACACTCACCAGGATCGGCAGCCACTTGTCGGTATACTGCCAGAGCGACGTCATCCTCACTGACGAAGTCCCACAGGCCGTCACAGGCCACCACCACGAAGTCCTCGTCGCCATCCATCTCGACGGTCACTATCTCAGGCCGCGCGGTCACGTAAGGCTTGTATTGTGCGTCACCTGAACAATGAAAAAGACTATTAGGCCTAATCAAGTATACTTTTCCTGATTTTTGCCAGCTAAAGCGCGATTTCTAAAAGGTAGGTCAAAATATAAATCAATATAGGTCTGTTAGACCCGTCAAGTTTTTGGAAGGTCGGAGTAAAATTGCCATTTAAATCAAGAGTTGTTATATTGTTTAAATAATATTCTTAGTATGGAAACGACACATTATATAGTACCAAATGGAACATACAGATGTAATTTTGATAGCTTTCGTGACAAAGAGAACTTCGCAACAAAGCCAACCTAATCACTACAGTTTACTGCCAAATGTATAATTACGAAATGGTAAATAGACAAAATACAACTGTTAAAGAGATTACATGTTTCACGCAATAAAACCGCATTTATAGTTTCCCTAACAATTTAAATATACGCTATTTAAACCCCTTTAATGAAGTGAATGTGTAACTTATTCCTTATAAGGACGTACACTAACGCGACAAAAAAACTAAAGCAAACAAAACAATAGCAACAAATACTTATTTGGTCGTAAAATAATGATACTAAAAAAAGGAGGTGCCCTAGTTATGCATAAAAGGATCAAGTATAAAATGAAATTATGATCTTAATCAGATATAACAATACGCAGTTAATGACGCATATTCACGAAACTAAACGCTAAATATGATTCTACAATAAGTACCAATATTTACGACATGTAAACAACGTGTCTTATTTAGTTTAACGACAAGTAACTATATTTCTGATTTCGGTAGTCCAGAAACAAGACAAATCATTGTCCTAGCCTCCGTGTCTGTAACTGGATGACTGAATAAAGACCCAGACTAGGATTCCTATTAAATACCTAACGAATAAACGATATGTTTCGTATAATTCCATCAAAACTCAAACCCTTGCTTATTGGTTATAATTCAAATCTAAAAAGAAAATATCAATACAGCTTACGTATCTTTCATTTGTTACATGTCAATCCCTGCCAGACTAATCTTGCGTGAAAATCTGAGGATAGTTCTGAAGACTTCCGTGGGGAGGGGGTTAAAGTAAACGTTTCCAGACTTTATCTACCATGGAACGCGAAATCGATGGCTTTAATCCCGATACGTTGGGATGTGGGGTTCGAGCGAAACTGTAAAGAAAATGTCAACATTATTGTGTTACAATACTGTCCTCGATAGAGGCGTAACCGTCAATATCTATAAATTCTATAGTGCTGACTGTACCTACTTCTGAACATTTAAAAAATATTTTTTTAAATGCTGTACGAGACAGAGGTATAAGGTATTATTATTCGAGCATGTAATGTATCGAGGTGTTTTAGATTTTTTTGTCGAAAAAATAATTTACCTAAAAGAATCGCTATTATACATGAGGCTTTTTATCGAAATTACTAACAAGTTACAATCGTATGGAGTGTTTTTTAATAAATAAATAATACGCTATGATAATTATGCACAGCCAAATAAGTCGATGATTTTCATCGACACTGCAAATCTGCATTCGGGTGCATCACTATAGCACTGCGTGTCCGAGGTGATCGATACACAGCGGTATATAGTGTTGTGCAGGGGCTGGGGTTGTTGCAAAGGGAGTGCTACACGCGAGGGTGGAATACCGACTGCGCGGCACCGTGGCGCCACCCGCGGTTACCGGCGCGTTATAAACACAGACATTACGCGGAAACCTAACCCTGATAAGTACTGAGGAGTTACGGAATGAAGTAGACTTGGTGGATGATAGGAAGGGTTTTTTGTCGGAAAGACGAAGACTTTAAACTCATTACAATTTAAATACTTATTATTTATCGTTATTACATACGTATTTTTAAAACATTTGTTTAAGTTCCTATAGGAAAGCCACCAAGTTAGCAACTGCAGGGGTTCGATATAAGACTAATCATATGGCACCGCATCAATCTGTCAATTCATTATAAATAAAGTGAGTAATTAGTGAACACCCAAATTACATTAAGTACCAATCTTTCAAACTTTTTGACAGAAGGGGGAAGCTTTTGATAAAGATGAATTTGCACATGGCGCTAGGTGGTAGTTATTTTTAGTCCAAAAGACTATTTTCCTCCACGCCAAAGCAGCTTGCTTCGTTAGTCCAGTTTTAGAGTGTACTCGGCCCATTGTCTTGCTATATCTGACAACGGCCGCAGTCGAGGCGTTATTCAGTATTCCAACCGCACTCAACACTGAGGCACCCTTGACAATTATATTCAAATATGACATGCGCGTGACATTGATATTATTTTGATGTCGTCATAATTTATTAGGTATTGTCACTCCTGTTATGATTAAAATTAATATTCTCATTATTTTTTTCGGTAACCTCGCAGAGGCCAGTCTTTTGGTAGGCGGTAAGGTCGGGGGAATTTTGCACGTTGTAATCTGGTTCCTTTCTAATTGAGTTATTACTTTACTTGACTAAGTAGGTCAATTCAATTGTTATACTTAATTGAGATAGCCGAATACACATTGTTGTAAAGTAGTGTTTATTGTATTTATTTACAACAAAATAGTAGAAAGCAATATATTAGTTCTCAGCGTGCGACACATTCAGCATTCTTCATAACCACATAGTAATCACCCTGAATCACACTTTAAAATGCAGGTATGAAGGTTACTATATGTATATGACCAGATATTTAATTATATAGGCCAGTATAAATATTAGTTATGTACCAACGCCTAATATAGGTAGTAAGAGGATGCTATGCCGAATGGGTAAATCTGTAATAAAGACAATACATGCGCAAGTGACACATCCTTACAATTCATCAAACATGACTTTCATCGCAGCCAAAAATGATCAACACGTATTTTCATCCCAATTGGTGGCATCATTAGCGTTGTTCGCCATGTTAAGGTTCATCCCCACCCGTACAGGGGCGCGGGACTAACAGCTTAATGATCGGCACACGCCGCACATCCCGGCCGTGAGAAATGGGCTCGCACCGCCGATAACAATAAAACGACCTATTAACTTTCCACGTTTACGCCTACGGGGGATAGTACTCTTCAATATTATTGTCGTTGTTTTATTTTAAAACTGCGTATAATTAAAAATTCAAAACACATTACGATTGCTTATAAGAATTTTACTAATACTAATAACTACGCCTGTAAACGCCGAAGGGATACAGAATACATGCTCTTCTTCAGTAGACTGTATACAGTGTACCTAACCCACATTTCACTCCGCATATAAATTATAAGCCAAGTGAAAAGTGTGAGCTTGGAGTCTGACCGGGTTCATCACCTTCACCGAGTTGTAAAGCGACTCCCTTTCCCGACGACGGAAAGGCATTTGCGAAGGGAGAACATCAAGATAGTATCAAGAAGAAATCCGTGGTCTCTGCCTACCCCTTCTAGTAAAAGGAACAAGATCTAGGCACATTTAGTTAAAAACCAACTTTATGAAATTGTTTATTTAAACATTAAATAACCAATTTCGTAATAAAACCTCAAACGACAAAAGTAAGAATGACATCTTGCACTATATTCACTTCCTTTGAGAGTCGGGACTGAGAAAAGTCACATCATTAAAATAATTATCACGGTGACAATTAAACATTTGCCGAGAGAGTTTGTGAGGCAATCAGCAGCAACGGTAGCAGTACGAGCTTTACCGTTACAGAGGATGTTGAAAACGTGAACAGCACTGTAAAACTTTATGTTCACGATAAAAGTTAAACATGGCGGATGGCGGCCCGGTCTCGTGAAATTGTCGCTCGTAACGTAACACGAGTATAACGTAAAAAATGCATTTGTTAAACGTTAAAACGTATGTGTATGTTCAACCTTAAAATGTATGTGTAAAAGTGATTTTAATGGTAGAGCCTTTTGAATATATATATCCTGCCGAAAGCAAAATACATGGCGGATATGTTTAACTGTTCGAAAACAACAATTCCGTTTGCAAATCGTATCGTAAAAAACAAAAGTCTTTACTTGTAAATAAAATAGGTACTTACATATGATTGAATCATTCTTATTGAGTTTATTAGTTCAAATAAAACAGAGTGTCTGTGTATCCGGACAAAAAACAAAACCTTTTTCAATCCTACAAATACGCATTAATAAAAAAATATACATAACAGCCTTCAATATCTTTACTAACAATTTAATCTGCGTTTTCAGACACTATTTTTAATGCATCAGGATTTAGAATTTTGTGATAACATTATACGGATCATTGGCGACCACAGACACGGATCTCAACCTTCTTGCTCAGTCAGTGGCGTACGTGTGACCTTGAAACGACAGTTGAGACTTTCCGTTAGTTATGGATTTTGACTTGCACTAAACGGCTTGTTAGTTTTATTTTTAGTTTAGATTTAGGTAGCGAAGATTGTGTGTTTAGTTAGAATTTTGAGTAATTGTTATCGTTCGGACCTCGAGCGGACCTTCCGTGCGAGATCCGTTTAAGATCCGCTCGTTTTATTTTTCACGTCAGTCTGCTTAGTTTTCCAAACTACGTAACGGATTTTAATGAGTTTTACCTATTATACGAGATTTCTTCCCAGTTTTCTAGAACAGTAAAATTAAAAAAAAGCAGATAAATAGTACATAATATACGCTTACCGATAGCTCGTGAGACAGCTAGTTGTCCGTTGACCCGCCAAGTTCCCCAGTACATCACTGTGCCTCCGGAAGACTCTATTCTGTCTCTTTCATCCTGAAAAACATTAAACAATGTAATATTTTATTTAATTATAGATTAACATACTATTTTACAAATATATACAACTTAATTCTAATACAAAATAAAAACAATATATACAAAAATAAAAAGTTAAAAAGCATCAAAGAATTCATCCCCATCGATGTCAACCGGTAACGTGCCCAAAAGACTGGCAGCATTGCCACGTTGAATGGCAATGCTAATTCTTTGGCCAAAAAATGAACCAGCCCTTTGGTCACGTGTGGAGTCGACTAGGCGCTTTGCTAACTCTTTAAACAAAGCACGAGCGCTCGGACCCCATGGCCCAAATGTTTCAACCCCAAACGGCTCAAAAATACAATTACCTATCAGGTTATTGTATTTCCGCCGTTTGAGGGTCTCCGCAGCAGCAGCAGCAGTGCCAGCGCAAATTGCCGAGCCAGAAACATGAGAAGGTGCAAGAGTATCGACGCACGTTGCGTCCCACACCAAAGGCCTTCCCAATTTCCAGGGTAACAACGACATACCATCTGGTCTCTTTCCATCGTCACGTACCAAGCCATTTGGTTCTAGTACGGCTGGTACGCCGGCGGTGACAAGAGCACGACGGATGATGTCATTTAAGTTAGCGTGTCTCGGTATGCGACCAGCACTCCTACTGCAGGATAGACCATGCCGTCCGAGGCTGTCGACTGCTTCACCACAGTGACATCGATGAGGTGCAACACTTGGAGCCCCTAAGCGTAAACTAGTAGCCACGCGGAATGTGTTGTCGTCCAACATTGTTCCAATGTTGGGCAACGGAAGTGCCTGTAACCAAAGGCCCGACTCCCATTCGCCCACAGCCAGCAGACGAGCGCGCTCAGCAGTATTGATTGACGTATTAATCAATTCCTTCCGTATCAATCTGCAGAGCGGCTCGTCCCACTGCCTCTGGGAGAAAAGCTGGTTCGGGAGATCAGTATTTGGGCAAGCTATTTTCCAAGCTGTTACTGCCTCAGTCAAGCACGATACCTGAAAATCAACCAGACAAGAAGCTAGAATTCTTCTGGTTAATTTTTCGGTACTGTGGACTGAGGAGAGAAATGCCGGTAAACCTAAACTTGAAACTGTACGAACTCCTAAACCACCCAAACGGACTAGAAGCGTAGCTTGGGACCACGCTCGGTCGTCCAAGGACATGTTTAGAATCGACGTTAGAGTGGTCCGGATAATTTGATCAATTTTGTCCAAAAGATGGGTATGCTTCCACAATGCGGTTGATCGGAGATTGTAAGTAAATTTGGGTCCAAAACAGCAATATCGAATCAAAGTTATGGCCGAATGCATGGTAATTTTATAAAGTCTGTCCGAAATCATATTGAAATTTTGAATTTTTTCTTCTATAAATTCGGGGTAGGATTCTTCCAAAATAGGAGACCCTAGGAGACGTAGAGAACTTCTATTTATAATTTTAATATTGGGAGCTATTGCATTAAATTTTGTTAACGTGTCTTGTCTGTCGGTAGTGTCCGAGATAAAAATTTCACATTTTGAAAGATTAAGATCCAAACCAATAGAATTTAATTTGTCCTTTAGAAACTCTAGATCTTTTAAAACTGTCTCTACGTCACCTCCTAGAGTTCCATCATCCAGGTACCATACATTGAATTTTGAATTTAACTGTTTAATTATTGGATGAATAGCTAGGCTGAAAATAACTGGCCCAAGAGGATCCCCTTGTTGGCAGCCAACAGCAGATTCCAAGAGATTGTCTTTATAGACTAATTTTGATGGGTTTCTATAACATTGCCATTGTAAACACAATGTAATTGTGTTTACATCACTATCCAGTTATCAATTAGGTGTTTTGCGTTTAGTATCCAGAAGAAACATTGCAGAATGAAGTATCAGGTGTATAAAATATAATTATCATTTGCTGAATATAAATGAGAGGTCATTCTCACTCTCTGTGTTAAGGTACATAATACAAGATGAATTTTCCAACGTGTACAAGAAAAATACTCCGTGGAGTATCGAGGAGTCTTTCGATTAATGTAGCCCAGCGAGTCCCCCGCCCACGCCGCCAGCAGCCGCCGCCCGCGCAGCGCCACCACCACCGCCGTGCTGTGACGTCGTGCTCACCTGGCGGTCGGGCTTGTGCGGGCGCACGAGCTGCATGAGGCGCATGCGCTTGGCCAGCAGCGCCAGCGAGTCCCCCGCCCACGCCGCCAGCAGCCGCCGCCCGCGCAGCGCCACCACCACCGCCGTGCTGTGACGTCGTGCTCACCTGGCGGTCGGGCTTGTGCGGGCGCACGAGCTGCATGAGGCGCATGCGCTTGGCCAGCAGCGCCAGCGAGTCCCCCGCCCACGCCGCCAGCAGCCGCCGCCCGCGCAGCGCCACCACCACCGCCGTGCTGTGACGTCGTGCTCACCTGGCGGTCGGGCTTGTGCGGGCGCACGAGCTGCATGAGGCGCATGCGCTTGGCCAGCAGCGCCAGCGAGTCCCCCGCCCACGCCGCCAGCAGCCGCCGCCCGCGCAGCGCCACCACCACCGCCGTGCTGTGACGTCGTGCTCACCTGGCGGTCGGGCTTGTGCGGGCGCACGAGCTGCATGAGGCGCATGCGCTTGGCCAGCAGCGCCAGCGAGTCCCCCGCCCACGCCGCCAGCAGCCGCCGCCCGCGCAGCGCCACCACCACCGCCGTGCTGTGACGTCGTGCTCACCTGGCGGTCGGGCTTGTGCGGGCGCACGAGCTGCATGAGGCGCATGCGCTTGGCCAGCAGCGCCAGCGAGTCCCCCGCCCACGCCGCCAGCAGCCGCCGCCCGCGCAGCGCCACCACCACCGCCGTGCTGTGACGTCGTGCTCACCTGGCGGTCGGGCTTGTGCGGGCGCACGAGCTGCATGAGGCGCATGCGCTTGGCCAGCAGCGCCAGCGAGTCCCCCGCCCACGCCGCCAGCAGCCGCCGCCCGCGCAGCGCCACCACCACCGCCGTGCTGTGACGTCGTGCTCACCTGGCGGTCGGGCTTGTGCGGGCGCACGAGCTGCATGAGGCGCATGCGCTTGGCCAGCAGCGCCAGCGAGTCCCCCGCCCACGCCGCCAGCAGCCGCCGCCCGCGCATCGCCACCACCACCGCCGTGCTGCCGCCGCATGCGCGCTGCGGGCAAAGATACACACTGATGAGTTTTCTTTATACAAGCTATATTCAACTAAATATATTGCAAACTTCCAATGTTAAAAAAACCTATTTTTAAAACATAATTTTTGTTCGCTTGCCGGTATTTTACGTCTACCCTGCAACCTACTCAAATAGATATTAATTTGTTCAATATTTATTTATTTACACCCTGTATACATATTATGTAGGTATATAGCAAAATGAGTTTCTCAGTGAGAGGGTACTTTGCATAGGTAAGTACTTTCTTTTTCTTTCTTTTTCTTTTTTTTTTCTTTTTTTTAATTAAACGTCGCCCCACACTAGGAATTTCTCCTGTGTCGTGGGTGCGTTTCACAAACATGAAATATCACATACACAAACACCCAGACTCGGGACAAACATCTGTGGTTCGCACAAAGTTTTGCCCCGTGCGGGAATCGAACCCGCAACCCTTAGCGCAGCAGTCCAATCACTTAGCCACTGCGCTAATCAAGTCGTCAAAATCGTACTAAAAGGACCTTAAGAATTTATAGTAGTGCTTGTCAACATCTCGCCATCAGTCAGTAAAAGTAATTTACGACTTCATTCCGCGTCGCTACGTGACTGTGATAATCCTATTAAAACTGCCACAATAATATGAATACTAAACTAAAGTAACCGTCATGAGAAGCTATAAATTTTGTAAACAAGTGTTCAGGAGTTCACAACATTTAGACCAACAAAAAAAATGAATTTGTTTCAGATTTAATAAATTATTAAGTAACAAATATTAATTAACATATATTATTTAAGAATAATTATTCGTCAGATTCAGATGTTTCCATTTCTGTGTCAGAATCAGTGACATGTATCACGAAGCTGTCTACAGTTTTATCAATCATCTCATCGATTTTGGAATAAAAATTATCTTCTTCCTTGATACACAATAACAAAATTAACAATAACAACCAGATCCGCGATATATGCAAAGCAATGAAACAAACTCGTACGCATTCGAAACTCGAATGACGCGTTTATTTCGAAATGGCGATGGCGTCCCGACAGTTTACAATCCCTGCGACGGACGCGTTCCGGTACCAAGAAACACAAACGATAGCGCTTTGCGTCGTTAAAATATGATCCGACTAAATTAAATAGGTTGTTACTTATTATTATTATTATCTCGCAGTATAAAATGTTTACTTAGTAAAAGATGTTTGTTTACATAATTTATAGCTTCTCGTGACGGGTACTTTATATTATTTTTTCATCTGATGCTTCAATGTAATATTGTAGTGAGAAATAAACTATTATTATTATTTAGCTATAAAACCGGAATACAATAAAAAGGTATGAACGTTTATGTAAGGAACTAAACTATTTGCAGTGTGATGTGACAGACGTCTTAATCAATTTTATGCAACTTTTTGCCAGTACTGCGTTACTTTTTAGAGAATGTATTGTTAATAGACATCCGCTTAGTACAGATTTTGCTACAGGGCTAAATTAAGGTCTACGTTTCACTTAGAATACGATCTTTATGAATACACATTAAAGTTCAAATTCGTTTGCGCAGCGTCATCTCGCTTCCACAACGGAAAATGTTCCGATTTAAAACTTTATTAAGGCAGCTGATATTATAACTAAACGTTTTGCTTTGAATGTAATCTTTATGCCAGCACAATAGAGTTCGAAATCGTTAACACGTAAATCCAAACACGCACCTCCTGGTTGGACTTCCGTATGAAGTCGGCGTCGGTCCGGAGGAAGGCGTCCCGCAGCGCGCGGCGCAGGTCGCTGTGGTAGTGCGCGCTCTCGGCCAGGTACTGGTGCAGGTGCGCCGCGCAGTACGTGGCCGCCGCCGAGCCCGCGTGCCCGTCGTACACCGCATAGAAACTCGTCGGCTCCGTCGTCTGCAATCATACAAGCATTTATGTTACTGGTTTATTTAAATCTTGGACAAGAACTACTAAGATTGCCATGCCAATTCTTACATTATACATACATAAAGTCACGCCTATTTCCCTGAGATTTCCATTTGTTTCGATCCTGACATCATCATCATCATCATCAGCAGTCCGAAGACGTTCACTGTTGAACAAAGGTCTACGCCATTGAACGCCACATACCCTTACTTAATTCCTCGAAAAAAAATATGAACGCTACGGGCATCACTGGCCGATTTTCAATAGTCAGATTATTTTTATCAGTAGAATAAATTAAATGTTTTGACATATTTTCCATACATTAACTTTCAAAATTACAATTATATGGTTCCTAAATTACTTTCAAGCTTTGTATCTGTCTATCTCTAATTTTCAAACATTATATTAAAATTCGAACATTTTTAGCGTCACTATGGATGGTATTAAACTATCAATGCAACTCGACATTATTGCGGATGTACCCTTTTCATACTAGACTATAAGACCAAGGGTAGGTATTTCACAATGCTTTGCAACGTACTAATCATTATAGTATTTTCTCGTTACTTCCAGCAAGAAACAGGCCACCCTTTGTTCTTACGAAAGCGTCCTAGATAGCTTAAAGATTACGTCAGAATAGGCAACAGGAATGCCCATTTCTATTTCACAATAAAGCAATATAAACACACAGAGGAAAGTCCTAGCGTACGTAGTACCTATGTTATACAAATAACCATATTGCCTATACTTGTAAAAAACTGCTGATATGATATGCAAATACAATAGACTAGGCGCTAGACAGAGCGTGGCTAGATCAAAGAAGATCAGATTAATATAACATACAAGTTCAATAAAACATTTTATTTGTGTAACCCAGGTATTTGACCTAAGTGTTTGTGCGTCGGAGATTTGAATCACGTTACAGTTTACAGTGAAGAGCAATGCAAACTATGCGTCATACTAATAAAGGAAGGAGAACAAACTCGTTGAAATCAAGCCTGATAGTATTCCTATCAGTCACACGACACGTCATCCAAACCTACCTCGGTAGACAATTCAATACATGTGTCATACATAGGTACAACGAATTCATAAACTTAATAGAATTACTGAATCTAGAAGGTATATTATTTGATTAGGCTAGCCAGCGTCCACAATACAGTGATTGGCTTTATGGAAATTTTATCAAACCCACATCTAACTTTGTCCTATGCAGTGATGCCATGATTGATGGGATTGGAATAGTAAAAGTAATAAAGAGACTCTTGACTCTAAAATGAGCCGTTAACACAAAGAGGGACCAGAATTAAGCGGCACGTAAACCTACGTCATTTACGACCTTATTATTTCTAAACAATAGGGCCCAATAAGACATCAATTAGAAAAAAAACCAGACTAATCATAAATCGCATGCTTGATACGAATACATAACATAACATCTCGTCCGTATTCTATAGGTGTAGTATGCCCACATTTCGCCAATTATATTTTAGGTTCTTAAACCTTTGTAGGTAACATGAATGAGCCTACTGCGATTAACGGGGCACAAATCCAGCCACAAGAAATATAAATACAATTTCACCAATTACCTCCATGCCGAAGAGCGCTTCTAAATTCCCAATTTCAACGTGTCGGTCTTCCATAACCCGTCGTGAGTTCTTGGTGGCACATGAGACAGTCTTGAATTCGCGCTGGTCAAGCGGCGGCGGCGGCGGCAGCGTGTCCAGCCGGGAGTTGTCCAGGTAACGGAGGCATACGCCATTGACATGGGCTGTTACCGCCTGCATCAGCCGGAGAGCTATGTATACTGGAAATGATGAGATCGTTCATTAGATAATGTTAACAGCTACTGGGCCCAAAACGGGGGTTCGAGACACCGTGCTACTACTGAGAAGTAACTCGTAAAGCCCAATAACATTTTGCTCAGCCACGTTTGCGACGAGGAAGTACGTCTGATACCAATAATAAACGTGTCTTAACCTAATTTTAATCCGAAAGTAAAATTATATTAGTCTATAACTGTCCTATGCAGGGCAAAGACTTGTTTTCATAAAGAATAAAGAGGACAATGACTTATACAATAAGTTTTAACTACTTTTTCCTTGCGTTTTGAAAGCAAAAGGTATTGTTAGTTAAAATGTTGCAATTTCATTTCGTTTAAGGTATTCAATTAACTATGGCTGATCGTCGCGATGCATAATATAAGCTTCCCGTAATGCAACGATCGTATGGCTTTTATGTGCATAAACAAAAAAAACGAATTCGAAACCTCAACAGCAGCTGTGCACTATAAAACTAATAGACGATTAAGGAAAAGGATATGAGTATGTGTGTGATGAGCTGAGTTTTCAACATTATATTAGAACAATCAAATAGTTGTTAGTGGGTGTAATCCGGTCACGCATTAAGCTTTCAGCATTACTTTTAACATGTTGATCAGCGATTTAACGAAAGATAACAGAATCCTATAACGTAGAAAATACTAATGTGATAAAGTGCTTTCAGCCTATTGCACCATATAGCACATAATCAAAATGATAACACTGGGAAAATATTGTAAAATCCTGCTGCACCAATAACTCTGCCATTTTAAAACTGATCCAACAAGGAAAATGTACCGTGCAGGATAATAGTCGAAATAGAATATGCAGGAATATATTCCTGTGAATTTCGACCAACAAGAGTGGTCAAACGGGTTGGAGATTCTTGTAGTCGTCGGCCAAGCGATACCTTACAGCAATAATACGTATTATGGCAATATACGCAGCTTTAGTCAGAGAGCTTTATCCGAGTTAACTCTCGCCTAACGCTTCAGAGATTACATATGCTGAATAATAAATACTTTAATCCTCCATTATCTCCTACATTTTTTCCGACCTCCAGTAATAGAAGAAAAGAGGAACAGAAAGAAGAATAATCTCCTACAGTTATATAAAGGAATCTCTTCCTATTATTTTAATTCTACGGCAGTTTTTAATATTTCACAAAAGTCGCCTTTAATAAGCCTTGACAAGTAAACATATACTCCAAAATATGGGATCAAATGCTTCTCCTACAATACAATACACTAACAGGTCAAAAATGTCCTTTACCCCAAGCGTCTTAAACAGATTAGTAATCCCATAATGTTGTTTTACGAGCTCAAAATCCTGCTAGCTTTCCACGTTGGCTTCTTAAACGATCTCAAACAACTTCTATGACCGACGAAATTCAACCGAAGTATTACCCGTTACTGCAGCTTATTATATTACTAACTAATACTGTCATTGAAGAAGGCGTTGCGCGTCGATCAACGCTGTATATTAATGCAACGATAAAGCGTTCATTCAAACAGCGGTATTGAAATTCCGTTAAGGTCCCTTTGAACTGTGGGCATATCGAACCTTTACAAACGAGGCGTATTATAATAACACAACAATTCTGAAGAACATAAAGGGTCAGCATATACAATGCGTTGAGATATTTCTAGCGCTCGCTATTTCATTTGCCTCCTTATTCGAGTGGCCCCGTTTCATAAAGAACGATTGAAATACATACGAGCTTTGTACTGTTTAGTGCTGAAGTGCATTTAAAATTAATCGAGCCAATATCGATTATATTTAGACCGAGTTGAGTGGACCGAGTGACTACTACCGTCAGCGCAGGTGATGTAACAACATAAACACGAGATTGTATGATATCATTATCTGTAGAATCCTCGTCTAGGCGTGCTAAACAATAGCAACACAACATAGGTTGATACGCGCTATACGGTGAGATGGCCACTCGTAAAATGTTACATAAGTACAAATAAGAATCTTGCCAACCATGATCGTTCCACAATAGATACAATTACGTATATTGCGTCGGGACGTCTAACAATTTGATAGACTATAACAACACGTTAATACCCACTGCAGAAAATGGAACATTCTACTATCTGGCACAATGTTTGACCTGATAGCATGTGATAGTAAATAATTATTAATCCGCTGCAGAGGATTACAAAACACGCCTCAAGACTTTTCTAATAGGAGTTGTAAAAGAGTCCAGATACATATTGTATAAAGTAATGCAACTCCGTGGTCACCAACTCCACTGTCAAGTGAAGTATTAAATTAAATGTCGGGCAAAGAGTTATTGGGTTTTTTCCTGTGGGGAATTTCTTAATAGACGTAGTTCTGCAATTGGAATAGATTGTAAGTATTCGATAAATGAGTCTGTCAGTGTTTACATGCTGACTTAAAACCATTTGAAATTAAACAATTTCAATTGGATATATTAGAAACGATATGTAACACGGTGTCTATTTATCTGTTACTGGATCAATCGAACGAAAGTAAAGTTTCCATAAATAAAGAAGAGAGCGCATATCCCACAGAATAATATATGGGGCACGTTTATATCTGTCTCAGACGGCTGTTTCAGAAGAACTATTAAACCGACCGTAAGCAACTATTGTTCTCTGGGTAATGTTTAACAAGAAAAGGGCGTTAAACTACAGATTGATTTGTGGCCAAAACATTCAGCGAACACCTTTAGAGTTTGTTTTTAACATTAATCGACTTGCCTGAATCGTCAGATTTGTATCCAAATTCATTGGGCTGTTTCTTCGATGCTACTTGCACCTCGTCAAGTATAATCCGCCGCAGCGGAGTCATCAGTGTCGCCGGACATTGTCTGAAAACAAATAACAACAATATTGAATACTACAACAAATAAGAATGGCATCCGCAAGTAAATAACTAGATCTGATGCACGGAGATTCAGAATAACAATAACGAATTATCGCAAATACTATTTATTGGTAAATGACAAGCTATAAGAACTAAGAGGTTGGGTCATTAAGGTATAAGAGAGTATACAGGCATACAATTCCTTAATTATTAAACTATTATAAATTATTTATATTTAGATTATAAATTAGTTATCAGTTTCTAAAAACGAAGGAAAACATCGTTAGGAAACCGGCACACCAGAGAGATTTTTCAACGGCGTGTAAAACCATGTCAGAGGACTACAGGCGGTTTTAACTCTGACACCAGGTTGTTGATCAACCATGATAACAAGAAGAATTTAAAAGGATTTTATTGTGTCTAAATATATAAAATGCTATCCTATTGTATAGTTCATACTCCCACACTCAAGGTAAATACTTGGAGTGTGTGAGATTGAAGGCTAAGGGCACAGTACCAACTACGTAGACAAAACAATGGTAAACCCTAGACAGACTTGAGTACTATCAGGATTAGAAATATGACACATATATACGCAATATCAGCTTTAAAAACCAGTTAATCTCAAGATATCAACGGCTAACAAAATAATAACAGTGAATGCAAACAAAACGATATCGCTATCGTATTCGATTCAGATAAAAACTAAAAATACATTGGTATATTAGCCCTACAACATACTAAAATACTTTAAATGTATCGTACACAATATGTTTTGTGTTTGGGTGCACAAATTTCCGGTAAGTGTACAACAGGCACAGGTGCTAAATTGTGAAAAGAAAAAACACCAACAACAGTTGCTTGATGGGAACAAATTGAGTTACAATTTTATTCATATGTCCCGAAGTATAATATCATGTTACATCTCATTTGATATCTTTTATGACATTATAATAGTACTATATTTTTTTTCTTTCAGAGATTAGGTGATGAAGTAATTTGATTATAATTATGCTTGACAGAGACAATATAAGCTTCAGTCAGACATCATTGATAAATGTTATCGCATTCGTTACTTTCTTAACAAATGTTCTGATTTAAGATACGGAATTCATTTTTATCTGTATTCAAAGTTTCGTTCTTCAGCAGAACAAATTATTTTAAACTTCCTCATTCATCTGAATTCTGATAGCCACTTCAGATTTTAAATTTTAACAATATTGCTGTACCTAGTTTAAAACAAGTAAAGTAATTAATTATCCACCCAGTTAATATACATGACAAGATCCTCCAAGATATACAACTAATCCGATTTCTGCTACCTTTGAGTAGTAATAAAAGCGTATTCAGGAACATAGAGGCACTGGGAGTAATTGGGTTTTGCCTCACTCTAATGGAAAGGTATTAATACAATTGTATATATATTATATATAGCATATAGCATAGCATATATAGCATAGCACCGTGACGTAAATCGTTATCTGATCGGTTCGTATAGTTACTAAAATTCAAGTTGTATAATTATGTAAATAGATAGCTTATTTCATGACCAGAATTAGCCGTAAAGCAAAATCGCTGAAATAAAGTGTTGTTCTATTTTGAAAAATGTTTTTATTATTCTAACAGCACGTTGTGCTGCGGCAGATGTTAATACTGTAGTATATTGTGTATAAGCACCACTACTTACAATTTCTTTGCTAGACAAGACTCATAATTATATTATGTATGCAACACTCATGTCTTCAACACGCTTCAGCTATTTTATGTCTGACAACTAAATCAATACAGTAAGATCTACGCTATAGTTGCTACCATAGGTACATAATACAAAAGTAAGTAACAAACGCAAGATGTTGATAAGATTTTTTTACGGTCAATTCTCTTTGGTAATCGGTAGACAACCTTCGAGTGCTTTTTATGCATTATTTGATATTTCAATGTGCTACTACGTTTTAGGTTTGAAATGATGTAACATATAGCGAAATAAGGCGATTTGTGTATGTATTGAACCCCCTTTTATACCAGTCTTACTTTACCAATGCCCCTTTACCTCTACTGTAAACTCTTAAAGCAGAAGATTGTCAATTCTGGAAGCACGACGCCGCACTAGCGGCACGTAGCGGCATCCCGCTTCCACAACGGAAAATGTCCTGCTTTAAGAATTGATAGTAGACGGCTGAGCTACCCTTACCTACACCTATAAAAGCCTTATAATAAAACCTGATGTGAAATCTGGTTCGCCGGTTATTTGCGTTTGCTTTTGACGTTACATTTTTTGCAGCGGGCGAATTAATAATATGAACGTATAAATGATTCAAATCAAATGGAAAATAGTGTAAATTCTCATTGCATGTAGTGCCGTGTGATTCCTAGCTAAGAATAGGACAGCCTACATTTTCGTGGGTGGCGCTTGCTCTACAAGAGATCGGCGACCAAAGAATTCAGGTAGAAAGGCAGCAACGTTCATCTCTTAGCTCTAAATGTATACTGATAACCTTGCGAAAACCTGTTTTCCTTAAATATCGAGAATAGACGTTGGTCGTTTCGGTTTCAAACAATAGCTCGTTTTATCTTAGCAGTTGAAATCCGACGTAGATAAAGATATCGGTCATTTGCCTGTAAATTATTAATAATTTCAGGGATTTTTAGTATGGTATAAGCAGGTTTTAAATAAGATAACGTTAGAAGATTAATGTAATTTATTAATGCCACTTAGCAACATTTATGAAGATAACAAGCTAGGCGAGTAAAGGCAGTGCGCAACATAGTTTAATATCGGATCAATGAAATCAGTTAGTAAACAAACCGCGCGGGCATTCACATCTCAGCAACATATGTTAGTTTCCCTCGGATTTCGATGCTGTTGTAGTTGTAAAATAAAATACGGACGTGTACGTCTGTCTGTACAATACATAAAGAGGTCGGTGACCTTGTTCTCAAAACGAATGCATGTACGTACATTCTCTCAGTTGACACAATATTTCGGACAACTGTCATATGTCGTAGATCCAATTTATTCAACAGGACATTACTGAGGGAGTGAAGCTCGTGTCGAAGATTTTGTAATAAAATAATAACGTAGATAGTAGTGCTGAATACAGATGCACTATCGGCCTTAATATAATATTAGCAACCAGTTTTCATATTATTAGACATCTTAAATATTATTTCGTTAAAAAATACACGTAGGTATCTGTCGACATTTACGTATAGTATAATAAAGAACCGGTTACTTATTTGGCTAGTTCAATGCTATAACGCTATAACAAAGAGTTAGTTATAAAGCGCTGTAGCACTGTATTCATTGGGTTAACACTTTAGACCTCCTTTCGGCAATTTACGATGAGTATTCAAAGAGTAAACAGTACGCAGAGCGTTGACACGGGTTCGCGTTACTATCAAGAGCATCCGCATCTGCCCACGCGGTCTCGCTCGCCAATTTATGCATCGAGGGTACCAATCCTACGACCTCAACCCACAGGCCCTAGAGAAATTATATTCGCTCCATAACAAACAGATTCGTCGAGAGAAAGGAGCAAAAGTCATTAACATAGATATGATGCAGAACAACGATGCACTCACAGATTTCTTGGAAGATTATGACCTCAGCCATTACAAATTGCCAAGTTTCGCGTATCTGTTTTTAGTTTGCTACGTAGTACCTACGTACTAGACATTTCGGGATAATAAGTATACAACTCGCTTTACGCTTTAATATAGGTATGTAGATATGTATACGCTAAGACTAGTCAAGTGTCAGTGGAAGATTGTAAACTGGATCGTCTCACGAGTTTAGTGTTTCATACAAAGCCTAACGAATATAATGCTAACGTTTCATTGATATGGCATTCAAGTGTTATTCTCACGAGTTTACCGTCTCCGTTGGTGTTAAATTCTTTTGTTTGCATCTTCAGATAAGCTTTCATGCGCTTTGCAATAAAATGAACTATATACTGAAATCACGGCTTTGAGAAATTCTAATGAAATCATTTTGCAATGGTAACATTATTGCCTCAGAATTAAAACAACTTGAAAAACCTTTTCATACACACTTTGTGCCGATACAGCGAGATATTATGCAAGACTAAATGGCCAGTGGCACCGTAACACACAATTTACGCTGCGTTACAGCATAAGTTGGGTTAAGTGGAGCGTCTAGCAAATTACATGTTAACTATAAGACAAGGCGTCAGTTGGTACATTAGTAAAGGGCTTAAAGGGTAAATTATGTACTTGGATAATACTAAGAACGTGGATTATCTAAGGCGTAATCTGGCAGATTCGCGACACCAATCTAATTGATGATAAAAGCTTCTAGAGAACCCGTTTGCCGAGCGAGTCTAGGATGTGATTATCAGGTTTTTGATATTGTTATTGGATTACCTGTTACGTAATACACGTCTTCTTATAGTTGTTCGTGATGGAATTTCTCCCTGGTACATGTATGAAGGTAGTTGGAGATACTATTATCAGTGAGCACTCTACTGCCTAGCGCTTTGTAGAATAGAGAAAAATCTGTTAGCTCACGTAAAGATTTTAATTAAAAAAGAATGTGCGTGTATATTATATTCATGGTGTACGCAAACGTATTACTAAATACTGTTTTATAACATCTTTCTAGTCTAGTTCACTTGCAAACGAGGGAAAAATTTACGCATAATCTTCACGTAATAAGTACGTACATTTTGCACCGCTAAAACGAAATCTTATTTACCTTCCAACCAATTAAAATAAATGTCGTATAATTACGAAAAAAAGAAAGTGTATTTAAATTTCCCTTAATACAGACAAACTCAGTTTGCAGCAGGTGTACAATGTTCATTGTACGAAGGGTTGGCTAAATACATGATTACGTACATGTTATATGCAAAGTCCCTAACTATGTACGTGTGGTGAGGCTCAGTTGTTTTCTATATTATTAGCTACTTCCGAATCGTGGAGTATGACACATCGGAGTAGTTTTCCGCATAGTAAAGTAAGGTGCGTAAGCAGGTACACACGCCCAACTGGCTTGTGACTTGTGTGACTATGTGACCACACTGGCCGGCGGCCGGGATGAGTAACTCGCTCCATATGACCAGACAACCATAAAATCGTTACGCAAGCAGGAATTACTTTTAAGCCCCCTCTATAATTTCATGCAATTATGAGTTTATGGTTACAACAGGCCTATTAATATTCATCTGATATCGAAGTATTTGGTGTTGAGTTATGTCATGTAAACAAAAGGCACAGCCAACAAAAATCAACACCTGCTCAAATGTTTAGTGTGTGTCAAGAACAAAAGGTGCACAAGCCCTTGGAAACCTTGTAAGGTTATTGACCTATAACTGCCAGTCATTGTTATATGATTGTAAAAAAAATATGCTAGCTACTTTAAAACACGTTAATTGTTATGTATAGAACACATCCTTGGTATATTATCGTATTATAGTATGTTTATGTAAAAGGAAATGTTTGTATTAAAATTATACCTAACATAATAATTATATTATTCAGTCATTTTTCATGTTTGTACGTGCATCCACAACAAATAATAATATGAGTTGTTGTAAACAATACATTAATTCTATGCTAATATTACTGAGTGTAAATAATGATACATATCAAAAACGAAAAAAATCCAAATAGATATGGTTTACTTATTTTTATTGAAATTATGTAAAACAAAACAATTTTAAGTTTATAAAAAAATATTTGAAGAGAAAGGAGATTCATCGACTTCATTAGAAAGTGAAACAATCTATTATCAAAGAGCCTTACATTTTAACCTTATCAATAAGTAATTTAACAGAGGAGGGTTATGCCCAGTAGTGGGTCACATAAAAGCTAGTGATGATGATGATAAGTAATATTGTCATTACACAGACTCAAGTAGTCAGTGACATGTAGAACAGCGAGAATATCATTCTTCTTAACCCTTAGGAGAGTGCACAAAGATGGTGATATAGAATCTATAGCTGTGTGTATGTAGTTACTCATTTCCTAATTATGATATTACCACAGTCTTTTTAATTGTTTGTATTGTAAATTTTAATTCAAATTCCATTTTTAATTGTGCATTATATGATTTGTAGATTTAAGTAATATGGAATAAATAAATACTTAATTCCCTATAGAATTAAATAGGATTGTTTCCTGAGATACAGGCTTCCTAGTTCAAAAGACAGAGCTCCTTTTGTATTGTGACATATTTGGTTGATAATTATCACTTATTATAATTAGTGATTATTATTTAAATAAAACTGGTAAATTGAATGCACATATAGTGTGTCATTACTATATATAGAGAATACAAGCCAGTTTGTAACTAATTAATTAGTTTAAGTCAGAATTCACTATTTGTTCTCAAAGTTGTAAAGGGTTTTTTTTTAATATACATAATAAATAAAGTAAAAAGAGTTTAAATGATAAAAGACTAACATAAATTCCAAATTTAAACAAGCTTGTAGTTTAGAGACTAAAACTTGATCCAGTTATTATACTTGTTTTTAACATTTAAGCTTAACTGTTAAGTATTAGTGAAACAAAACATTGTAATGCAAAACACTAAACTGTTTACCTTAGCAAAGTGTTGTTTGTTGCATAACAAACACTTTAATAATAGGATTATTTTATTTCCTTATCGTAATAAAATAACGCGGCTGTTATTAGTCATTGTCTTATCGAGTTTTATCATATATTTTGTAGTTCTAGCCTAGTGTAAATAAGGGTATAACCATATAAGTAGGTGAGTACTTACTTTTCACTCAAATATTGAGTCGTCCAGTACAGAACCTCCCCGGCTAGCTCTGACTCGGTGATGGTGTACCCAGCTATGTTAACGGGCAACTGGTCCTCCGGATTAACAGTAGCGGCAAAATTTTCAAAAAATACACGGTACGACGTCAAATAGTCCTCTTTTTCACCCATTTTCGATTGTTCGTTCGAAATACAACGGTAACTAGATAATATCCTTTAAATAAGCTATCAATAAACACTTGTAAAGGCTTACAAGCTAAACTGGAGCAAAAATCGAAGTCCTCTTATGAAATATATTATTTAGTAAATATTAAGCACTGTTTCACTAAAACATTATATGTAAGCACATAACAGATTACACTTATATTACTATTTGCACTAATCTCAAGTTTATTTATGAATCAAAACATAAAAATCACATCTCGCTTTACTTCTCCGCTCTTGTTGTCTTGTCACATCCCATTTACCCATTCATTATCTGTCTCACGAAAAAACCCACACCCGAAGAATATTCGAAACATGTAAAAATTACGCAACATAGCGTTAAATATAATGAAAGACAGACAGAGCTTAACAATTCTTTTTACTATATTTTCTGAATATAATGTGTACAAAACATTTCAAACACTTTGAAATAAAAATATATGTAAAGATTTATTACAAAAGACAATAATATAATCTTATTTGTTAATACTGGTTTAGGTTTCAGAGCACATTTTTATCGACATTTGGTTTGACTTAACTAGTGTTGTAAAGTCTTAAAATCGATAAACTAACTTTAATAATAGGTTTGTAGAACCAACCTTTTGGTATTTACCGGATAAAAATGTCATTTCAATTTTAAATATCCATTAGTTATCATTTCAGAAATTGAAAGATGAGACTTAAAACTGTAAATGCAAAGATTTATATTTCAATTTATTCACTTATCACTCAGTATAGTAATAATTTATTCAATTTGTTAAGCTTTATCGATAGCCGATCGAGTACTGTTCGCATCACTTTCCAAATATTAAACGTCAACCGCCACTCGTCAAATAAAAAATAAACAAACAGACTGACATAAATGACGTAAGGTTTGATAAATTTGCGAATTTTTCGATCACGAATGCAGTAAGTTTCAAAAATGGGGCCGGCGCAAAATCCTCCTTATCTGACTATTCTAGAATAAACATTGTTTCATATTCTTTTTTGTTCCATATTTTCTGACTTGCAAAGATTATCGAGAATTCTAACTAAAAGTGTTGATAGGTAACTTAGTTTTTCGTATTTAAATATTTTTCATTATCTTAATGTGTGTGCATTATCAACCATTTTCAGTGTACGTGATTGATAATAATAATTAAATGTGATAAGATAATTTTATCTTATGTTTAACTTATTAGAATATAGCTGAGACCTGATCTTTGGTAGCAATAACTGTAAGAAGGAAGACAAAAAGAAACAAAATGCAGTCGATCGCCGGGAAATATCAACACTACAAGAATGAGGATATGGACGACTACTTCGCAGCCGTAGGTAAGTATCTAGCTTGATATCTGTATGTTACTGAGTATTTCAGACAGTCTGAATCATTGCCTTTATTCTCTTTGTCCATTAAGACTACTAGAAAGATCATTATTATCCTCACACATATTCATATATTCTTTGCAATCATGTTGTAAAAATATGGTAAAATGATGAAATGTATGGTATCAAAGTACATGGTCTCTGTTTGAGTATGCAAATTAATACTTAAATGTATAATGTTATTACAGGTGTGCCGTATATGGGACGTAAAATGATGGCTATGTCATCACCAACAATGGAAATATCTGTAGATGGTGACTCAATGACAATCAAGAATTCATCATTAATGCGCACCGTTGAGAACAAGTTTAAATTGGGAGAAGAATATGAAGAACATATGCCAAACACAATAATCAAAGTGAGTATGACATATTAATCATGGGTATTAAAGTGACAATATCTTAACTAAAGTCATGACTAAAGTTTATTTTAGACTAGCTTCCACCTGTTACATTGCCCATATGGATTTCAAATGTTGTGTAGCCTATAGCACTCAGGTATAATATACCTATGTGACCATGAAAGAATTTTTAAATTCGGATCAGTAGTACCGGATATTACTCCGAACATCCAAACTCACAAACCTTACCTTTTTAGAATATTAGTGTAGAGTATTGATTAAGTGAAATAAGCACTATTGATGATGATGTATTCTATAGTATTAATTGATAGTTATTTTATTTGGGTGCAATTAATTCTTCAGCACCCTGGTATGTCAGTCTCAACCAACAATACTATCTTAATCCTCAAACAAAACAAAAAGAAAAAAGATAGATATATTGAATATAAGGTTTTAAAAGTTTTTACTTTTATTTCAGAGTATAACCACTATGCTCAATGATCACCAATTGGAAACCAAGTCAGTGATACCAGAAACTGGTACCACATGTGGCAGACATTATAGGTTTACGAATGATGAGTGTGTTGTTGTAAGTATTCTGTATTATCACTTGAAAGTTAGGATTAGGGGCTCTGATCAAAACTGAAATTTGTAAAAAGCTCCTCAAATGTTCATTCTAGTGAACAGAAAGTAATTTTGAATGAATGGCTCTTAGGGCTCCTCAGTGCCATTAACCGTGGAAATTACCACTTGAGTCAATAAGTTGATGCTTTACTAGATGCAGAAAGATGTGTTCTGAATTTAAATAAGGAAATTCTGTAGAAAGCCATAATTTTCGGTTTTGTGTATTAATAGAAAATAATAATATGATTCAAGATTAAATTATCTTACATTTAAATTTTGTTGGTATTTGAAACTATAGTAAATTCTATGTTTTGCTATTTTTAATTATATGTATTTTATTGCAGACCTTAACGCACGAGAAAGCTAAGACCCCTTGCAAACGTTTTTTCCGCCGAGTCCAGTAAACATTACGCAAAAGTGACAACTCTATTCCATTCCAATATGAAATATGATACAAATTGTACCAATGTAATTGGTAGGTTCAACTAATGGGGACTGAATATATTTTTTTATAATATTTTTATTAAAATGTGAAACATTGAAACTTATATACCTAACATCGAATAAAGACCATTTCTTAAAAGGAATGTTGTTGATTAGACCCACCCTATCCTACCGTGCTTATTTAACCTATGGCCTAAAGTATACCTACTTTTAGTAATTTTAAAAAGTATATCTCTTAGTAATTTACTTAAAGAAAAAAATTGTTGTGCCCCATTCTTTGCGGTTTTTGTCCCGTGCAGTATCTAACCCGTAACCCCTAGCGCAGCAATCCAATCGCTTAGCTACTGGCTCAGTCAGGGTTATCATACTTTACATACGTAACATCATGGATTAGACACAGACATGATTCAAGTCAAATCAAATCAAAATCATTTATTGGAACAAAAACAAGTTTACAATATTAATTGTGCGTTAACAGTTACATTAGTTAGGAAAACTGTGTCGCAAATGTTAACCTCCAAGATGGGGACAGTATTCCAACATAAAATTTAAATCTAGAAAGTAAAATAATTACTACCAATAATTAAGGAAATTACTAAATAATGAAAACAATTTTTTATGTGTGATGTGTGTGTGCGTGCGTGTCTGTGTATGCGTGTGTATTGATAATTTTTAAGACTAAACTTTTACAAGATTTTCTAGTTCTTCATAATTAAGGGTACTGAGCCAGTTATAAACAGTTATAAATTGCCTTCTTACATTCTACTTTTAGTTGGTAACTCTATTTATTAAATAGATATTATATAGGTACCTAAAATGTAAATCAGAACTCTTCATCTTATGGAGTTTTTGATAAAGTGGGGTATAGCGGCCTATCATGTCCGGGGCTATGCGTGGTCTAAGAATAAAACGAAAGTTAAATGAAAACTGCGGTTAAAAAGATTTTTGTTGTAAGTCCCTGAAGACAGCCTGAAGATGTTATAAGACGCGGACAATTAAACTGACTATCGGGACGAAATTTTTTCTTCTTGCTTCTCGATTATGCGTATGCCTCCCTGCAAAAATAAACTCATTATTTATTTTAAAAGTTGAATTTTAGTCACATACACTTAAGACTTCGCTTAGTATGTCTGTCGTTAGGATATTAATTTACCTTTATTTTGCTTTTATTCGACTAAAAATAACTATATTTGTAATAGGTACTTTTTAGCGCTATAGCACTGCCATCTATCGTTTATTGAAGTAGGAAAGTTGTGCTGGTTTGACATTACTATAACCCGAATAAGTTTAAACGTCATGGTCATTCGTATTCCATCCTTTTCTTTCTTGTAGCCTAGAGTGGGTATTATGCGCCTTTAGCAAATAGAACTCAATTTTTATTGATTCGTAGGGTTTCGATTGAAATAATTTTATTGTTTTGAAAGTGCATTGAACGGATTTAGTTTTGCGAATCACTTACATTCCTACCAGTGATATATCTTGTACTTACTAATATTAATATCAAAATGGGTGAATACACAGTTCCTCAGAATCAGGTAGGTGCTCATCTTGCAAAATAAATTATTATTTGTACGTTTGGTACGTATTTTTTATCGACTTGATAAATAAATGAAAATATGTCACTAAATCGTTTTTGTCTACATTTATTAAGCAATTTAAATCGAAACTTCAAACGCAGCTTATTTACTAAATCTTGATACTATACTGTGTAATGAAGGTACCTACATTCTTTTAACCAGCACGACTTATGGAGATATATTTTCTTATTCAGGAGCAGCAGGTGAAGACTTTGAAGAGGTTCCTGGAGGGCTGGCGCATGGCTGTTCTTCCGTTAAAATCGGTCATCTTGTGGGAACAGCAGTGGCATCCATGTGCTATAGTAGGCACTGTCTCCTTCCTATATTTTCTCGTTTGGTTAATGGATCTCAATTCTCTAGCAACATTTGCTGTTATTGGCCTATTCCTTAATTTTGTCGACTTCATAGTGCCTGTTGTATGCAATTCACTTTATGGACCCACTGCCTGGACTGGACAACATGAAAAAACATATGAAGATGTTTGCAAAAGTATTGTTTCTACTTACAATAAAGCTTTGCACAATATACATGTATTCTATTCCTTGAGGGAAACCAGCCCCTGTATGGTAAGTGTTACATCAATATAATCTTATTGTTAGAGATATAATAACAATCTTAAAAAAGTGCTAAGATTGTTAATGTTTATATTTTGATTTTAAATTTATGTTCATCAGAAAAATGTTCTGCAGCAATGAATAAGGTGAAAGTACCAGTAACACATCATAATAAATAATAATCAGTATTCTGATATCAACTGATAATAATTTTAAAGAGTTTGTAACAGTTAAAATCTTATAGACAGATTGATATCTATTTTGTTTTAGTTCACTGTTACAACAATTCCCTAAATATTCGTGTATTTTGTTTCAGTACTACATACTTTCCATCAGCCTGTTGGTGACATTGGCTTGGGTGGCATCTTCTATCAACAATACATTTCTGCTGTATGTTCTATCCATAGCAATGCTGCTGTGGCCTGGTGTTCGACACCGGGGAATTTTCAATACCTTATTGTCTATGGTCAATATGGCTCCTAAAGCTTACCTTAAAACCGAGTGAAACAAGTAACTTGTTATGTAGCTTTTATAAATAATATGTGATTGGTCTGGTCATAAGTTTTAAGTTTAAGCTTAGCTTATTATGAGCTTTAAATTACTGTATGTGTGATATACTTTACGAAATTAAAGAGCCAAAGCCTGACATTGGTTTTCATTACCTATCTATGATATCATCACAGCCTTTTGCCACAATTTTCTTTTAGGATTGGTCTGCCGCAGTCAGTCCCATGTGGGGCTTTTACTGCTTTAATGGACTTTAAACGTTTTGCCACAAGGCTTGCTCTCCCGTTTTCACCATCTAGTCACTACCAGAATTTTAAGAAATAAGCAGATATATAAATTCGCAAACTTAGACATTAAATTGAGAAGTAAAATCATAAGATCTCTTTTTAAAATATTTATATACCTAATTACATTCGAATTCAACCCCTGGGGAACTAACAGTTATAAATAATTTGATTGAAACGTGTATTCGTCTTCTGTGGGGATATGGAATACTTTATTTAAAACCGTAAGGAAAATCAAATTTAATCTTTGTTGCTGACTAGTCTTTGAACAACCAGCAGGTATAAATGCACAAACTCTTTAATAACTTAATCACTAGATTATATTTTAAACATTTCATGATAATTTTACAATAGGTACGTCCTAGTAAAATTATCATGTAATGTTTTATTCAAAATGTTGACGTGCCTACGACAATTTTTATTACTTGTACAGTCATTCAGTCGCGGCCATGAGCAATTTTGTGACGTCATCAACATTAATGAAGAAATTAACGGAGGTAGGGTACTCTGCGTGTTCATACTTTTCCAAGTTGTTTTTTACGTTATTTTACAACAACATAACATCACGCCTGTATTCCCCGAAGGGGTGGAAGGGGGGAAGGCAGAGGTGCACCTACAGTACACCCACATTTCCCCAGTTATGTTTTTTAGGTCCTAATGTAGTAGGGGGCGAACCTATTGCCATCAACCGGGCACAAATCCAGGCTCCGTGCTGCTACTAAGAATTACCTAATGGAAAAACCCAGTAACAATGCCCGACCCAGGATTTGAACCCAAGACCTCGTGCTCAACAGTCGCCCTTAGCAACCACTAGACCAACGAGGCAGTACTTTACGTTATTTTAGCCCTACAATAAGTGAGATTTCGCCTTCAAGTACTGTAAAAGTAGAGTCTAGTAAGCATAATAATTTTATAGGTCAGCAGGGAATAAATAAAAATATAATTTCATCTAATATTATATTTGATGTAAATTCTTAACTAATACATTCAATATGTCGAAAAAATGATTTTTCAGAAAATTCTATGTAGGTAGTTTTGCGCTCTCAAGCAAACTAGTATGGTAAAGCTCATAGCACTACTCTGAACAGTTATTGTTGATTAAAATAAACTGTTATTGATATTTATCTAACACAGATATTATAAAAAGGCTTCGATGACATACGTCGCCGTTTACATCCAACCGTAGTCTGCTCATGCGACCTACGGTTGCACTCATACTTATCACTCTTATCAGGTAGATCTAATTATGCCGTTCTATTTATAAGAGTTTATCGTATACGACGACTGGACTAATGTAATTGAAACCTTACGCCTACTTCACATTGTAAAAACAAATCAGCATATACAAATAACCTTATAATACGACACCGAGTACTATTTAAGTATTTAACTTTATTACACCAAAAATATGAAGCAAAAATATATCAGAATAAGATTTACAATATAATAATAAATCACAGCAATTCGTGTAAAAATAAAAGAATCATAGAACAAAACGACAAAAGCACTGGTTTAATATCTAAAGGGCAATTAAAACTGCGATTGTTATCCTGCGCAAAGCTTATGAGATTCTTATGATAAAATTACACTGAATGCATTAAATATAGGTAGGTACTAATACTATGTTTCTGCTATAGTGAAGCCTGGTTTTACCGTGGTGTTCTTGGCCTTCGTAACCGACGGCACGCTGGGGTCGGTTGCATTACTTTTAGCTGTACTTTCAGTCGAGGTGCTCGGCTTCAGTAGATCGTCGGTCACCAACGTGGTTTTGAACCTACTGCCGGACACAGTCGCTTGCGAGCTTACATTACTTTTTTGTGCACTACTGTCACTATACCGTCTACTTCCATTGTTAAGAATTTCATTCTTCTTGTTCCTACTTTTGCCGTCTTTGCTTTGCAAATTCAAGGAGTCTATGTTAGACATATACTGCGTATTTTCCTTGGAGCATTTTTGGTTGAGTTCATTGTCTAAGTTGAAATTTTTGCTACTCGATGGCATGTCCTTGTAGAAGCATTCTTTAGTTTGTTGTAAGCTAAGGCCAAAGAATTCTGTGGAGCATTTACTAGTGGACGGCTGACTGTTGTCCAGTCTTAGGGAGCCGAGTCCAGTGTAAGTCTGGGGACTCAGATCGTTCTTGATCATCTTCACCGGTGAGCCGCAGGGGTCCACTGAAAGGGTTTCTTCGTCGTCTTCGCCTTCTGCACTCTGGGAAAGGAAAATATAATTTAAGAATATGAATAATAAGTGACGGATATTCAAATAACACAATATTTTACAGAAGGGGCTCGTAGCTACGTGGCTAACGCGCAGACCAGTAGATCTACGAGGTAAAGCCGTGCTCGCCGCGGTCAGTCTTGTGATGAGTGATCGTTTTCACGTGGTCCAAAAGGCATGTTAAGCCGTTAGTCCTGCGCCTCATCTCTCCGGTCGTATCGATCAACCGTCCCATCGGACTATGAGAGAGAGAGGATTGGGAGTGCACCTGTGTCTGTGCCCATACTTGCGCACTATAATATCGCTTGCGTTGTTGGCTAGTCTCAGATGTGATGGGCCGCCATGACCGAAATTCGATCAGGAGAAAATTATTAATCTACAGGAATTGAACTTGCAATTCTGACGTTTCAAAACCTAATATAGCCGCAGCAGCTACATTAGGTCCATTCGGTCGCAAATAACAGTTTATAAATCCTATACTTATACATAACTGTCTCAGTAACAGCGTAACATATGAAATGAGATTAGCACAAAGATATGAGATGAGAACAGATATCAACTGATCTAATCTAAAATTGCTTACGACTTTAACAGTAGCAGTCCATACAACATTCATTTGCTAACAAAATCATGGTTATTTAAAACAATCACGTGTGTAGTATTGTGCGTAGTATGCCAAGTAGAACGCGAATGCATCATTAAAATGTCTAGTAAATTCATGATTATAAAAACAATCAGATCTATAATGCTGGCGTGCGTACGTGTTGTGCGTGAATGGTATGAAACACACAAACGCACGATAGCTGAAGGTCACGGTGATATCCTGGTCTAGTAAAGTTCACGAGGGACTAGGTCGTCCTTCTTATCGTATAGTTGATAAACAACCTGGTGTCAGAGTTCAAACCGCCTGTAGGACACTAATTCTTTTCAATATTTGTACGCTGGAAACAGCAGAATATTATGGACATTATATAAATTGTAACACCTTGTAAAACAATATTCTGACAAATCAATTTATTATTATTATTTATTATATTACTGACATGGCTTTACACACTGTTGAAAAATCGCTCAGGTGTGCGGTTTTCTTACAATGTTTTCACCGTTTTTAGGAACACATAACTAATTTGAGGACAATCACATTTTATTGTAGGCTCTGAGAAATTGTCGCTCCCGGTTTAAGTGGTGGTGATATGTTATTGACTGCCTCGTTGGTCTGGTGGTTGATAAACGCGACTGCTGAGCACGAGTTCGAATCCCGGGTTGGGCAAAGTGTTACTGGGTTTTCCATTAGGTAATTCTTAGTAGCAGCACGGAGTCTGGATTCGTGCCCGGTTGATGTCAATTAATAGGCTCGCCCCCCTATTACATTGGGACCTAAAACATAACTAGCGAAATGCAGTAGTACTATATGTGCACCTCTGCCTACCCCTTCGGGGAATACAGGCGTGATTTTATGTTGTGATATTTTATTGACGTGAACCTTATTAATTATGCGGTCTAAAATAGGCACATGAATTCGAAAAAAATTGGTGCGTACTGGGATATGAACTTGTGACCTTTGACTTGAAAGTCCAACGGTTATACTACTCGGCTATCAGTGCTGCTGTCGGAGACAGTAGGTTATATAGGTAGTGTGCTCTTTTAAAGCAACAACCTCATTGGCGCAGTGGCTAAGCTAGACTGCTGCGCTAAGGGTTGCGTGTTCAATTCCTGCACGGTACAGAAATTTGTGTGATCCGCAGATGTTCGTCCCGAGTCTGGGTGTTTTATGTGATATTCCATGTTAGTGCAACGCACCCACTATAAATAATAATATGATTCTTTATTTATCTCACAATGGGGTACATGATTAAAAACTAATTCTAGATCTCACACGATACAGGACAAATCCCTAGGTGAGGTTAAGTTTTTTTTTTAATTAAAAAAGAATTGGGCCCGACGTCGCCTTACCAATAGGTCATGGTCCGTGATGGATCCGGCGGTAGCCTCGTTGCTGTTAAACTCCAGCTCCGAGGCTATCGACACCGGGGTCACATCGCCGCTAATAGACGAACCTGAAACACCACGGGGACGTATTATTTAACTTTGGTATACAGTTGGTTCAGACAGCCCTACCTATTCCTACAATTATATAGCTGAGTTTTGGTAGTAGCAACCCCAATCTGATATAATCAAATATATAATTATTATACTGTATTGTAGTAGGTACGTATATAAAATGTTTATCGACAATATAACAACTAGCAATCAGTACATAAACCATACACTCTGTATTATGTTTCCTTTAGAGTTGCCAACTTCTAGTATGTACTCAATATAAAATATTCGTCATGATAACTATTTTTATTAAACCAAGCATACATTTTCTTGTCATTCAAAATGTTACTCAGTACCAAAATATTGTCTAGTGGAAGGCGGTAGGTACTTGACGCCGGCATACTCATAGCACTACTTAGCAATGACCGCTATCAAGCGTTATATGTATAGGTCAGTCATTACATCCCACTTCTACTCATGGATATCATTAGGCTTATAATTGCAATATTCATTGTTTTTAATTATTAGACTATTTCAATCTTATAAGTCTATTTCATGTAAATACATAGATATAAATTCATGAAGGGTTTAAAGTCCTGTCATACAATAAGTTCAGTAACGCAATGTATCGAATGTTAAACTTATGTTTTGCACGTAATACGTAAATAATTATAACAGCCCTTTAAATATATATTAATAAACAATAAATTAATTATGAAAAATAAAGTTTTCATGCGAATCCTGTTTGATTGTTAGACATAGTTCCTCCTGTTTCTAATCTATTCCATCATTCTCAAGAACTATCGTTTTGAAGTAATTAGCAAAGAGTGCAGCACATGCGTTTGTAATCATGCAACAATGAACTGTAACAGTGTCCTTATTTTAGTGGAGTTTGTAACAAGCGACGATATTGTGCAACGTTCATAACATGTAACAATATTATTTCCATCGATCAGCTCCGCATATTTCAATACAATAAACTGCAACGACAATCTTGTGCGCACGACTGTTACACGTTATTTTAATAGCAACGAGTTACTGTCAATTTATTGGATATGTGATAGGTGTTATATTTGTTGTAAATAACGTGTATCAGTGGGCGCCCGCGGTCGGCAGGTGTCGCTGGTAACATTGATGAGGCGTGGGGTACCTGCTACGTTGGAGTGCGGCATGAATGGGTGCAGGCTCGAGTCCAACGCGCACAACGTCGCCGCCTCGCCCTCCCACTGAGGGAGCTTGCTCGGCACATTTTTACTCCAATTGCTACTGGAATCCATAATGTTTAGTTACCAGCCTCCGTTCGGCTGCGCCTCGGTTTCAGTTAAGAGAACCCGACAGTGAGTGATACAAGCACCAACAATATGATTATGAATTACCGTGGATCGTCGCCGCCAAACGTGAAAACAAGATGGTTCCGAATAGACTCCGCGAGTGGACAAAACGTAAAGTAACATTTTGTCCACTCGCGGATTGAACGATGAAAGGTCAGAAAAAGGCTCTGGTAAAAGAGGCCGTCTCGAAGGAGACCCAACAAGAGCCCTCACATAAAACAAGTAACATGAAACAGAATAGTAAAACTAACATCAAGCAACATTAGCAGATAGGTGTTTATAATACAAATCTAGTCAGGTGATAGCACTGCAATAGAGAGAATATGAAGGCACCTTCCAGAACACCAAACACGTCCTTCATAAATCAAAATAATTATAATGAAAAAAAAAAAATACAAATACTCATGTTAGTAGTCTGTAATGTTCAGAAAACGCATTCAAGCCAGTTAGGAACCTCTCTAAGTTGTTACGATCATAATTAGTCTCTGTATACCTTTCTGTGGAGTTAGTCTTATGTTCTGAATTGGAGGCGTAGTTGGAGTTGGGTGAGGACGGCCCCGCGGACGACAGACCGCTCGGCAGCTCGCCCGACGACGACATCAGCGACGACGGCCCGCTCCACCCCACACCTGCACACACGGCCGTTAGCGGGGAGGGTGTCGGCGGGGAGGGCCAGGGGGGAGAGCTGTACTGACTGTTGGTGGGCGACGGCTGCTTGTTGTGCGGCGGCGCGGGCGGCGTGCCCAGCAGGACGGGCGCGGCCGTCACGCGCTCCAGGAAGGCGTCCAGCTGCCGTAGCGACAGCGCGTTGTGCAGCGTCTCCAGCGGCCGGATGGCCGGCACGCCCCCGAAGCCCTCCACCGCAGCTGCCGACAGAGGTAGCGTCAAGCGGCGCCCGCCCAGTGTATGATCCGGTGCGGCCGGCGGGCCGGGGACACTCACCGTTACTGGAGGCGGCGGTAGGGATCATGACGCGCAGGTTGGGCGCTGAGCTGGAGCCGGAGATGACGGCGGTGCTGAACAGGCCGGCGGCGGACAGCTTGCCGCGCGCGCCCAGACCCAGCATCTTGAGGTAGCTCATCTGGCCGGCGATGCTGTGCCGCTGGCGACGCCCTGCGGCCCGCGCATCGCTACAGCCGCCCGCCAGCCGCGGCCACGACGCAGTGCGCGTGTCGAACGTGATGGCGGACAGCGGGAGCTCGTTAGTGGAGGACTCGACGCCGTCCACGTTAATGAGGGGGGTGAGGGGCTCCGGGCTCGGGCTCGGGCCGGACGGCGTCGGTGGGGTTAGTGGGGGGGGCGGGGCGGCCCGCGCTGCCCGGGGACACAGTGGGAGGTGACGTTACGTGAAAGCGAGCGACGTTAGTAGACAGGGTGGTGATAGAGAGAAAAATAAATTAGTGATTAATATAGATAGAATAAATAAATATATAGATACTCGCCAAAGCGTGCTCGTAGTGGCGATGGAGTTGCTGTACGAAGATCGCGTTTGACATAACACTACGTAAATGGGAACCCAACCAGCGCTGCAGTTTGACGATTGTCTGTCGGCCCTAGGAACGTAACTCTCGACGTCACATATCTTCCCACCCGCTCACACGGATGTGACCGGGAGACAAAATAGGGACCACAAATTTACGTTTGCACATCTTTATTGAGCATTTAAATATATTTTAATTTATAACCATTAAAATAATAGTATTAGTGATGTTACATAAACCAACACTCATCGTTTCAATCATGCAGGTGCCAAACAATAGTCGAACGTGCGCGCGCACACGCGGGGAGCGAGAATGCAACGCAAACACACACAAGATCGCCGGCCAGAGTGAGCTCACACAGCGGTTAACGGCGCCCGTCGCTCTACAACTCAGTAATCAATAAACCAACACAGGACACGACAAACGAGCGTGCCACACGTTATTAACTTAATTGCTAACGATACACGGCAATACAGATGGGTAAACAACTATGTGACACTATTGTACATGTGTTCTGGTCAAATGTTACCTAGCTTCTCATGCGAGCATGCATACTTACCTTTGCCCGAACAATTTTCATTTACGTAGAATAAATTTGACGGACAAAACAAGTAATGTGAATATTTGTATACCAATAGGTACCCTACACCGGGTTATAGCAGGACGCGCACACGTAACATAGGAGTCGGGGGCCTACCACCAACATTATAATTCCATTCACCAATACCACCAGTGTGTTAGCAGGTCAACTCACTTTATACTATCTTGGACAATTATTGTCGTATTTGGAAACATAGTAGCGGCCTAGTTTCAAATCAAGAAGTAAGGACACAAAACTAAACCGAGACTATGTCCAAGAATTATTAGAATTCTCCTACAGTGTTGTCCAACAGATTCCATAAAATAATTCATAACTTTAAAAGGAAATGTTAATTTCTGAAAAAACTTATGGAGTTGAGAGTTAAATTCCTTGGCATTTTAGTATTTAAATGTGCATAAAATAGTTTTGTAATTTGTAAATAAAAATACCATAACCTTGGTAGCCAACAACAGCCAACTCAAATGAACATGCCAACAGATATATTTTCCCATGATAGATAATACTTATAATTTCCCAAAGCATAGTGAGGCCAACTTTCATTGACCAGACTATAGTTTTTTTAATCTGATAAAACGATAATTATGGATTAAATGAAATCGCGGACATACATACAAACAAATCAAATACAGTACCTCCTCTTTTCCAAATGGATTAAAAATGAGTCTCTGTTGTTACGAAAGCTATATGAATTTGTCGGCCAACTAAACCTGTCTGACGGTGGAATGGAGATGTGCTTCACAATGGTGGTGCGGTGTACCCTAGTGCCCTGTGCCGCAGGGTCGACAGTGATTGACTGACCTGTGTTGTGCACGGCCTGCAGGCTCTGGCAGCGCGCGCCGCGGCCCGCCATCTCTGCGCGGCACAACACACGTCACACGGAGCAGGAGCATCAGGACCACAGATCAATAATACCGTGGAGTACTCTTTTTACTCTATTTATTATCGTAAACCTTTTTGTTGACAATTTTTGATATTATCCAAATAATAACATACTGAGCGATCAGCTTTATCACGTGGTTGAAGAGCGCAGTGATTAGAGATTATACATATTGCATATTTTTTTTTAATTAGTTACGACTTACGAGTAACTCTTGAAGAATAGGGTCGGATTTTTAAATTTGAATTTAGATTATTTACATTGTAATTTGTCCTCTGTTTGTTTGTTTTTTAATTATGTCTTTCGTCACTGCAATACTGCAATGCGTTACTGCAATTCTTCTACGAAACTTAATTAAAAGATTACCTACTGTTTTGCAAAGATATCTAAATACCTTAGTCAATAATGATAATAAGTAAATAAATTACAGTATTTAATAAATACTACGTAAGCAAAGATACAAAATTGAGTAGGAACACCCTGCTACACTAATATTTTGTTGTATTACTAATACAAATTAAGTTACGTACCCAACTATTCTGTTCGACATATTTAATCCAACTTGAGCCTATTTGCGACTATAGGTCGACTTATCCTATCCGTTATTCTATCGATATAAATTTTAGGATTTACACAGATTAATCAACTAATGGAGTAATCCATATCACATTTTATAACGAGGCTTACAATAAGCACGAAAATTTCACTTTACCGTTTAATTTACTTATTAGTTTCCTAGGTAATAAATTAGCTTGCTCCTTACTCCATTTGCTTATTACTCTGTGGTAAGAGAAGTCAGTTTAAAAGCTTTTACGTAGAGCATATTTGATTGAGATTTTGTAGTAAATCAGTGTGGAAATTACCTGTCCTTGTTTTTTGTCAATATCTTTATAATTTAAGATAATTCAGACCTTTTCTGGGACACGTACAATGTACATTGATGCTCGATTTGTCTAATCGAGTAAAAATGATCACCACACAGTTACAGTGAAAGTGGTGTAAATGTGTTGTGGGCTCTGTCCTTATGTCCCATACAATGTTTCTATTTCAATTGAATTTGCAAAAAAGGTATACACATTTTCAAGTATTTTTACGTAAAACTGTTATAAATCAACATGATTAGCCGGAAGACGACCACAATTAAACAAAGGCTTAAAAGGCTCCCCCTTAGAACACCACAATGAACGATTACTTGAACTTTTATAAATAGAAGTTTGTAAATCTGTGGTCTAACACTTAGCTTCCCATAAGGGGAATTCAAGACTAAAATTTTTCAAAATGCTTTCGTTAACAAAACATTCAAAAATCGTTTACTTTATTTGCAAATGCAATCGAAACAATATATACAAGTCGTCTGGTGACGATGTGACGTCACGGGCGTGGAGCTGTTAGAGTGAGCGTATTAGTGCAGGCACGGTGTAGGCGCGCAGGCGCACACACTTACCATTGTCGTGGCTCTGCTTGTGCTGGTCGTAGGAGCGGGCGCGGGGGGGCGCCTCTTCTACGTCTTTAGGCTCCTTCTCGTCACCCTGGAAATATTAATCATTTGCATGTGATGACAATGATAATGCTATTGTCACCTTATTTCCGATGTAGTCATAAATATAAATAGAACGTTAGGTTATATTTAAAATAATTTAAAAACTTCTTCTAAACTTCTTGAGAACATTTAAAAATAATCTCGATATACTTTGAAACGCACTCTGAAAATTATCATCGAGGACATAAGAGCGTGAGATAAACCAACTATTTTTTTTTTTGGAACTTGTCTCTCGCAGTTTGCTCTGAAGGAACTCTGACTGCTTAACCGGACGGAACCAACTAATAATAACTTAGCTCCCTTTACACCAATTTTTAAAATAACGGTGAATATATGTAACCTGTGCATGGTCGTGCGCGTCCCCGTCCACATGTCCCCGGGCCCGCAGCTCGGCGGTGAGCCGCGCGGCCAGGGTGGACGCCTCGTGGCCGCTCACCGTGTAGTGCAGGTTACTGTAATTGTCGCTTGACATACAAACAGACTGTTTTGTATTTTGAAACAAAAACTAAGTTAGCAAACAAAACATAAGAAGCGTGAGGCAATTGAAGGTAATGGTGGAGAGTGGCAAGACTTGATAGTGACGGCTAAAACCATTTGTACGGTGGAAGTGACAGTAATAATATATGGCCAACGCTTAGATGGGAAGATGGAAAATGATGTCCGGGTATCCAAGGGTATTTCGAAAGAGTCTAAAATATTAAATAATAATAAATAAAAATCTCTTATTTTCAAACATCATAAACTCATAGTGTAAATAATAATCATTTTAAATTTTGCCATCAATAGGCTTATTGTTCAAGAACCTCTACAGGTTCTAAAAATTAAGAGCATTCCTTTTGGTTTCGCCGTAGTCGGCTAAAAATAGTTATAACGATTTGAATGTTCTAAGTGAAATGCAGCATGATTCCATAGCTAATAAATTACATTATAAAAACTTACCAAATAGGTATAGGGTCTGAAGGACGAATCTTCGATTTCGACAATTTCTTCGGCGAGAACGTGTTATCCATTTCTTCGATGTCCTGAAATGATATGTAATATATAAAAAAAAAACAATTATGTAATTGTAATTGTTAAATTTGTACGCCTATTAAAATAGGACGATACTGGCTTTTAAATGTACAGCATGTCAATACCTACATAACACCCATCATCCACAAATATATATATTTTTTTTTAAGGACAACCAACAAAGCTTACACCATAATACATGCCTAAGATAATAGATTTTTTACATTGTATAGTGTAGCCTTAATTAAAGGCTGCCACGGCATGCACTAGTCAGAAGGAGGAATACAATTTCTAAATAATTTTGCATAGTTTAGATTAGAAGTGAAGCGGCGGGGTCGCGAGCCGAACTGATCCGCCGCGTCACCTGCTCATGAATAAGGGCTCCGTTAGAGTCTGAAACTAGTCGGACATTCCCGAATATCGACGTGAGTATAACCGGGATATATAGTAGATAACACTGTATTTGTTTAAAATTTATATCGTTATTGACTCACTGGTTGCAGAGTTTCTTGACTAGCCATGTTATCATCTTCCCCTTCCTCCTCGATACATTTCACTTCGTCTGACGAACTTTGCTGTAAAACACAAAAAAATATATGACTCATTGCAACTATTTATAATATGCTAGAACTAAAACAAATTTCTAATAATTGCTGCTACCAATTTCTCCTGTATCGTGGGTGCGTTTTACAAACCTGAAATATCACAGACACAAACACTCAGACAGGTCTGCAGATCACAAAATTTGATGTCTCGTTGGGAAATAGGAAATCGAACCTACAACCCCTAGCAAAGCAGTCTAATCGCTTAGCCACTGCGCCAATCAGGTCGTCGAATATCTACCACCTACTACGAAAAAGCGACGTTGCCAACCCGCTAACGTGCTAAGGAGTCACGGCGGCCTGACTCAGCTCAGATTAGCCAACTACGCAGGAAATATTATAGTGCACAAGCATGCGCGCAGATATAGGTGCACTCCCTATTCCCTTACTCTCATAGTGCGATGGTACGGTAGACCGACACGGCCGGAGAGAGATCAGGCTTAGGACCACCGGCTTAACGTGTCTTCCGATGCACGAAGGACTCTACAAACGGCCACCCAACACTAGACTGACCGCGGTAAGCATGGCTTAACCTCGTTCATCGATAGATCTGCTTGAAAACCACGTAGCTACGGGTGCACTGTAATAATTGTACGTACCGAGTTGTTGGTGGTGGAGTGGTTCCGGCTGTGCGGCCTGAAGCCCGGGCCGGGCGGCAGGTTCTTCTGCACGCAGCAGTTCACACCCGGGCTGAAGTGCAGCTCCACGTGGAATCTGACATAATCACAAGTGATGATACATCAGTTCTACGTGACATGACAGTGGATTTTTAGTTTCCCTAAAGTTTCCTTAATATATTAGCAACAACTGTACCTCTTCTTAGAAAGAAGCTCAATTTGCTATATTTTTCATAGTTTAATCTAATAATATCCGTTGTATTTCGAATCGGCAGGTAATATATTTTTCAATATATAGTATCTAGCATTAAGTACCATTAACCTAGATCAAACTTTCACACGTTTACGTTAATTAGGATTATTGTGATCATTCCTGATATTGTAAAATAATTTGGCTACTACCTATAGAATGACGAGGATATGTAATGTCGAATTGTTAATTTTATAAGCGTTTTGGATGTATCATCCGTGAGCTTGTAAGATGAAATGAAATAAATAAATAAATTATCACTACAAGTGAGGACTTTTCAATAGCTTTTAATATTATTTATTCAACTTCCTATTTATGTACCTATATAGCTGATACTCTTCCTAAGAGTTTAAAATAAAATAAAGAGTCCCGTTTCTATGGCGACAACTCACTATTGTATGGCAACTACTATGGTTACGATGATGGAGGGGGATGGAATACGAAATCTTTGTAATGATGGGCTACAACAGTTATTGTAATTGAATTAAATGTTGTATTCAGCGGAGCTATTGACGTATTATCTTCCCTAAAATAAGGAGTGGTGACCCTTGAGGGTTGTCTATGTCTAGTAGGAGATGGCTATGGGCAGATTATGTAAATTCTTTTTATTTTACTTTCCCATTATATATATGTGTTTCACTAATCTTTATACAAGTTAATCAAGGGCACTGAAGTGGCCAATAAACAAATAATTTGGATGCCATAAAAAAGAAATTATAAGCCACACTTGAGTAACTTATACCAATATTCGATTATAAACAAAAATACTCAAGATTTAAACTAAAAATCTTAGACTAAGAAAATAATACTTTTCTATAAACAAAACACAGTTTGTCATTGACTAAGAAAATACTGGTGTTCTATTAACAAAAACACAAGAGTTTCAAACTACAATATCTTACCTCTCCTCTGAATAGGGGTCTTTGGTGGGGTCCTCGTACAGCATGACAACTATTTGCGACATGTAGTTCAGTTCCGACACAGTTGACACGTACTCCATAGCGCGCCGCCATTGCTCGTCTTTTAACACCTGGAAAGTGGTGTAAGAAATCTTTGACTATGTATTTATATTAGTCACTAGATTTTTCCCGCAGCTCCGCCCGCGTTAAGTAGCCTACGTCCTTTCTTGGGCCTTAAACTTTCTACATGCTAAATTTCATGAAAATCCGTCCAGCGGTTTGGTCGTGAAGGTGAAGGCGAACGTAATAAACAGACAGTATTAGTAGTATTATGGAATAACAATTTATACAAATGGTACCAAGGTAGTAATAAGAAACAACAAGAGTATAATAGAGAACACATGCACTGTTTATTTCATTATGAAACTTCTTGTAGAACGTGTTAAAAACAGGAAAAAAAATGATTTCTCACCATAAAAAGCGAGACTATTTTACGTATTTTTGTCCATATAGTAAATTAATTGATAGCTAATAGTTGTAAAGTAGTCTTACATCTAAAAGTCCGCCAAATCTGAGCACGGTGAGTAAGGAGTGCACGTGACTCTCGCTCGTGAAGTACAGGCGCGTGCGCACGTGACGCCCCGGGGAGGACACGCCGTGACTGTACCTGGTGTAGAATTAAAGTATAAATACACACTGTTATGCAGATGTATTTTTTTTAAATACGTGTAGAAAACAAAATAAAGCCTTGGGATATTTATAACAATTTTAATGGTGGATTGGATTGAATCTTAAACAAGGCAGTGAAGCAACCTATTTTAGAATTATTTAAATCGATCTATTAGATTATCTGAAATCGCCAGCCCGCAGTGAGCTAGCGTGGTGATCAATGCTCAATCCTTTTCCATACGAGAAGAGGCCTTTGCCCTGCAGTGGGACAGTTATAGGCTGTTATTATTATTATTATATTATATACATTAGATCATCATAAGTAAAAATATTACCTAGGGTTCAACCTATTGACAGTTTCTTCTCCAGATTCTTCAATATTTCTCTGCAGGTCAGCCCTTATCTTCTTCAGGAGCGGGGTGCAAATACCTTGGCCTATCGTCAATTTTTCTTGCATCGTCAACCCGTATTCCTGTTTACGAAAAGAGAATACAGGGTTATTGAACATTTAGTATAATTAATTATTTGAAATACTTAAAAAATATAAAGCAAAACTGTGATTTGAAACGAATTGAGTAAAATCCATCTAAATATTGCGCGTAAGACAGAACAGTGCTACCAACTTATAGATTAAAAATAACATGGTAAGTCAGTACAGTGTTACCAACTTACGAGTCGTTCGCTCGTTTTTAGGGTTCCAAACCCAAACGCTAAAACGGGACCTTATTACTAGGCAGTTGAAATTTTCACAGATGATGTATTTCTGTTGCCGCTATAACAACAAATACTAAAAAACAGATTAAAATAAATATTTAAGCGGGCTCCCATACAAAAACATGTTTTTTTGCCTTTATATGGATAATGGTACGGAATCCTTCATGCGCGAGTCCGATTCGCACTTGGCCGGTTTTCATTACTTTATATACTGAATGAGGCGAAAAAAGTATGCCAGGACCGTAGCAAATGAAAATCCGTGGTCTCTGCCTACCCTTCTGGGAAACAGGCGTGACTTTGTCTTTGACTTTATGTATATATGTATATACAGAGTTTAACACTAACCTGAGGTATTACAATATCCGCTAAGTACTTGGCGTATATATACAGTTCCTCAGCCAAGTCAAACTGTAGCGTGTGCTGGTTGTGTTGCAAGTCGTACTTGATGCAGTCGTAGATGTCCGGGATCTTCGATATGTCGTAGGTTTTGTTCTTCGTGCAGAAGTCCTTCTCGATCTTACCCCATCGGCGCCCCATTAGCTCCCATGTCTCGCCGTGGTAGAGGATGGTGTCTGTAGAATATTTGTGTTTAAGTAGAACAAATGTTGATAACTTGAAGAAGTATTTTTTACAGAAGGTTTATATCAATAAAAAAACTCATGTGTACAGTATATTAATTATAAGACAAAAAAAATCTTGCTTGTCATCATATGATTTGTTGAAAATGCACGACAGAGAAATTTGGCCGCTCATTTAATTATTCTCAAATTATTTTTGTAACTTATAGGAAGTGCAGGCGCTAGGCCTAAGTTTAACTTAACTTTTATTTAAACACAAACGACTCAATATATCAGCTGAGTATCAACACTAACCTTTCGTCTTCGGATCGTCCTTCTTGATAAGCACGATGTGCACTAGATGCTGTATGAGCGTGTGCACATGCGCACAGCAGCGCACGGGGTTCTTCACGAAGTCCATGGCGGTGTTGATGCTGACGGACTCGCACGGGTTGATGCGGGCGCGGTCCTCGTCGGTGAAGTCGCGGTCGACTTGCATCGCCTCGTGGAGGCGAGCTTTTGCCCTAAAAACCATTAGATAAAAGATAAAAATTATTTATTCAAAATAGACTTAAAAGGTACTTTTTAAACGTCAAATTACATTAAGCAGCCCCCAAAGCCCGTTACCGGTTTTAATTTATTTCAAGTGATTATAATATAGTTCTATTTATATTTGCATGTCATTTAATAATGATAAAATATGTGGAACTAACTGTAACACCCTTGAACACCATTGTAAACCATATTTTTGCGAATACATTTTTGAATTTTAATTAAATTTGAATTTTCTGTTATGATGAAATTTTTTCGGTAGGGTTTTTGATCACTTAAATTACTTTTTTACTTCAAATGGAAGAGTCAAAGTCATACACTTTGGATCAAAATAAATGATACTCACATATTCTGCACTTTAGACGAGTCACAGTCATTATCCAGCAGTCCGTTAGTGTTGGCAGACTTGACCATCTGCACCAGTATGGGCGTGAGTTCTCCCTCCAGCGCTAGCAGACCCTTGGCGAAGGCGGCCGCCGTCATCTGCACGCGACCCTCGTCTGACGCGTAGATCTTCAGGTCGTGGCGGAACGTGGAGTGCAGACGCAGTAGACCGAGACCTTGGGTGCCACCTTCACCTACAAATGTTATGTTTAACGACATTTCAAATATTCTTTGAGGATTCATGACAAACAGAATTGTTGTATGTGCCTTATATCAGACGTAGATACATTTTAATGTGTATTGTGGTGAGAAAATAAACTATTATTATTTATTATTATTATAGATCCAACGTTTCGATATTCCATGGTACACAACGAAAACGAAACAAAAATTTGCTGTTAGTAACTAAACTACCTAAAATCGAATCAATACTAACAATTAACTGCTTGTGATATGTTTCAAACTAGCAATAGCAGTTAAAAATAAACAAAACCGGTTCTCAATAAATATTTAACAAACTCGTGTTTTCTTGAAAACAAAACTAGAACTGACGTCACCCTTAAGACGTAAATACTAAAAGGGAACTTGAAATTCGATGGGTGCGAGCAGCGACACGATAGTTCAGTTTGTTAGAGCTCCACGGTACGGCCAAGGTCGCGAGTACAAGTCCCGCTCGTGTCCATCATTTGTCAAATTTCCTTTATCAGTGTAAATACGAGAACTTCTCAGTGAATATTGAAGAGTAACAGTAAATACAAACCGGGTATATGGCGGCCCTGTCCCCCGGGGTACATGCATCGGAACATGCGGCCGAGCTCCTCAGCCTGTATGCGGCCGGCCGGCGTGAGCTCACCGCCCCACTTGAGGATCAGCACCAGCGACGGCTCGCCACCACCTCCTACTGCACAACTACACCATGTTAGAGTACTTGGAGCCGGTGGCAATAGAGTCGGAGAGATGGGGAACCGTCTATATCATTATAAACAGTTATTTGCCGGTGTGTGTCGTGTCGTGGTAGCCTGGTAGGAATATGCCGGATTTGTATCCAGATCAATTTTTTTTAGATCTAAGACACCATTGACTAACGGTGACGGAAAACATGGAAAGGAGGAAACCTGGATTTAATTAGCTAAATTGGCTTAATCCTGCTTTATACGAGAAGAGGCCTTTGGGTCAGTGGGACCTTCATAGGCTGTTTTGTTGTCTGTCAGTCGGGTATTTTTTAATGAAATGTGGCAAAATACTTTGCAAGTGAAAATGGTGGTCAAGTGAAACCAACAAAAAATATTGTAAATTCTTTGGATTTCTGAAGATATTTCCATATGGTCTGTGTGTTTGTGTAATTTTAGTATTATTACCCTAACAAAAGAGTGCCTATTGGCCCCTTATGTATACTGCCTAGTACTACATCATTGGCTAAGCATTACGCCCTCAAAATGTTATATTTACAATGAGTACACTGCCTTTATCAAAGCCATGCATACGTACTCTATCAATATGGTTGGTACTACAAGTATGTACATATATGTTACTCAATGAACAAACAAAATGCAGCCTATTGTTATCAGCAAATCGTGTTATCAACAAGGTTTGGTCGGAGTTATCGCGAAGATTATAGTTAAGATTATACACGGTAAATATAAATCATAATATGGTTGCGAAAACCCCCTTATTCATAAAAAAATACAATTTTAAACCAGGGACTAAATTATAACTCACACTGTCGTTTGCAGATGAAAGATGTCAAAAGACTTAATACGGGGTTTAGTTAATGCCGGTATAATCCTCATTTATAAATAAGAGGGTGAGTTTTAAAACGACAGGTTAAAAGAAGGCGGTTCTCTCTGTATTACAAAAGTTCATATTTAGAAAAATATTCAGATTTATCATACTTTGCTTGTGAATCTAACTGAGGTCCTACTGGCAAAAATCGGAGTTTAACTACGTCATTCTTTATCCAAATAAATCGGTATAACTTTGCTTAGCCCTAGAGTTATCACAACTTTCTTTATTTTTCTAATTTTGACAGCCAGATTGTGTTGCTGGACAGTATTTTTTCGCCGATTCTTCTACCTAGTTACAGCACTAGGAAGCAGTGACGGGTGAGCGTTTCGGAGGTCTTAATCTAACCTGACGTTCAAAACGTAGTTTAGTGTATTTTGAATTATAGACTGTGAGAGAGAAAAAAATGGGATGCTTAGAATTCCGTCGTTTGCCAAAATGATCATCATAGGTGCATTCATAGCAAATAATGTTCACATTCAACTTAGTAGGTGACTATAATGTGTTGAATAGTAAGTGTCATAATATGTGAGGATAATAAAATATTAATTGCCATATATGTTTTCTCGCGAAATCACGAATTAGATTACAATTTATTATCCGTCGAGCACAAGGCTAGTCAATTCATGTCAAATCAGCTTTTAAGCGACGAAGCTATTAAGCCATGATTGTATGGGATTATATCTTTTACATAATTATGTAGCTACGAAAATAACTCTTGTGATCGATAGTCGTAAAGCTCAAAATTAAATGCACAACTCATACCTTGTCAGTAATGGGTTCTTAAGCTGATAACTTAAAAATATACTGTACTATGCATTGTGATTAGTATTTATATATAAATCGGTAATAATAAATAGAACTGAGTTAGTTTAGTCTTAGAAAAGTTTTTCGCGATTGTCTCAAATTCTGTGGGATATAAGACGGTCGATACCTACTGAAACTGTTTATCTTTGATATTTAGAGTCGTTAATTGACAATGATTAATACTATCACGAATATATCGCCAACAGAGAATTATCGGCACTGATTTCGAATCAGAGAGAAGATAACATCTAAAAGTATTACTGAATACTTTTACAACATCTGCAGAAGAGACTTTGTTGGAGTGGCCATTATCGGACCAGTTCTGAAGGCTTAGATCTCACATCAAACTCGAATACTTTATAGTAGGGGTGACAATCCCAATGCATAGTCCAGCAAGCATATAAAGTGCGTGAAGCGGACCGTGGTGCTGCGGCGCGTTACCGTCGTCCGAGCTGGAGCCGCGCGGCCGGCCCCGGGGCTGGTACTTCATCTGCACCTTGCGGTTGATGCCCGAGAAGTGCCCGTACCTGGAGGGAAGAAAATTATAGATAGTATGTACCTTATGGTGTACCATATATATCTAATAACGGGCTATCTACAACTATCCAGTACGAGATGAAAAATAAGCCGTATACTGGTAATATTTTGGACACTAATTAGTTAAAATTAGTGGCCAATTAGGTATTACAAATGTCATTGAGGGGCTCGCAGCTACTTGCTACCGCGCAGATCAGTCTATCTGCGAGGTTAAGCCGTGCTCGCCGCGGTCAGTCTTGTGATGGGTGACCGTTTTTACATATTAGGACCTTTATATTTCTGCTTCGAAAGGCACGTTAAACCGTTGGTCCTGCGCCTAATCTTTCTCTGGTTGTGTCGGTCTACCGTCCCATCGGGCTATGTTTGCGCGCCAACTTGTGCAATACAATATTTCCTGCGTAGTTGGCTAGCCTCAGCTGAGACAGGCCGTCTTGTAATTCGGGAGAAAATTCTTTTTGCTATTATATAGAATAACAATAGTAGTAGAAGTACTTAAATTAAAATATTAAAAACTTAAACTTACATTTCTAGAACACTCTTAAGTTGCTCAAGCTTTCCTTGCTTCTCCTCAATCTCAGGGTCGGCATGCCGCGTCTGTATGTCTGAGAGCAATGCGCGCGCAATGTCCAGTATCTCCTGGAGTTGCTTGGGCTTCTTTAACTTGACGTGACCGCGTTTGAACCCGTCGTATTTCTCGAATATCTCGAAGAATCTGGAAGTTAAGTGTATCTAAATAGAAAGGTGAATATAAAAACATTTACATACATCTAACTCATTCAACTGCCGCGTTGGTTTTGTGATCGCTAAGCGATGACTACTGAACATGAGATCCTGGGATTCCAGGTCGGGCAGTGTTACTGGGGTTTTCCACTGGATAATTCTTAGTAGCAGCACAAAGTCTGGGTCCGTGCGTGATTCACGACAATAGGCTCGCCGTCTATTATTTTGGGACTTTTAATATAACTGGCGAAATGTGGGTGTTTAATAGATAAACCCCCTACCCCTTCGAGGAATACAAGCGTGTAGTTATGTATGTTAACTCAATCAAGATTAGTGTAATCAGAAGGGAATATATTTCAAGATTTAAGTTTGAATCCTATTGAATAACAATGATTAAATAACATTAAAAAAACAATCCTGACTTATCAGTGGTAGTCAACACTTTAATTATTCCATTGAGTTCAGACCATAAATTGCTAATGCATTTTCATTAAGTATTAAAAAGTCTTTAAGGTAAATATAGTTAAAAATCTTAAAAAAAAACAAGAAATAAGTACCTCTGATGTCGCACTTCAACCTTCATCTTCTGCTTAGGCGTCCTGTCTCCGTGCCGTATGACGGCCACGACGCAGCGCAGCTCCATCATCTTTCCAAAAGTGGTGGGCACGATAGGCGGGTCGTCGAGCTGGAAGGGCACCGACCACGGGATGTGCAGTGTCGGCGCCAGTTCCCGCAAGATCATATTCCCCAAGATCTTCGCGCAGTCATCGTAGTACTTATTGGAGTTTTTCACAAACGAAAACCCGTTTACGTCGCAAACAAACGACTTGCCGTTCGCTCTGAAAGTTATGTCATACGCTAGACTTTTCGGTACTATACAGGCAGGCTAAATCCAGTTTTCATTTAGTAGTTACCGACCGAATTACGGTATGACGTAACGCTATACTGAGTCATTGTATTGATCCCGCGTATTTGAATACATATTTTCGTACCTGCGTGTTTTTATGGTATGTGAAATAATATGACACTTTGTTTTATGGTGTTATGGTTTATTGTAGTACCTAATTATAATACCTAGTTGTTTATAACTCAAAACTAGAACAAAACCTTGGGCCATCGCTTGAATCGATCTATACGACATAAAACACAATGAACAAAAAATATTAATCTCACCTGAGTAAATCAAAGCCACAAACGGTCTGTTTGAACGCTAGACAAACTTTCCGTGATATAAGTTTCTCCTGGTTGGACAATATGACCGGGTATCTAATCTCCTTGCCCTCAGAATCCCGCTCAACCTTCCCGTCTAATGCCGGGGACTTCCGGGCTTCCGCGTGCGCGTAATCAGGGCCCACGGTGTATACTTTCACATCGGTACCTAGGAACATCCGGCGTTGTTAATATTCAGATAGCAGATACAAACTCCTCAGGGCATCATATTCACGCACGTTTCGCACGCCGCCCGCGCGCATGCTCAGTGTGAAAAGCTTTAGTACAAGCGAAGCGGACAAACATACGCACGCACAACGACGTAATGTCAGGGTAACGCGCGTGCGGCGCGCGGAACTCGTGAAACACGCGAAAGCTCACTCTTCATAATCTTAACTTTTTCCAGGATTGGCTTTGCTTTTATGATGGGGTGCTACCGGTTCTAGGTCTGTCAGTGAGCTCATAATCAGCGTATCTTCGTTCATACGACGATGTTCTGGTTTTATGCGTAAAGGCTGGCATGTGACCTCCGCAACCCCTGGGAAAACCAGATTGTTGCAGTAGATGTCATCATACTCATAGCTGTGCGGGTTTGTGCTGTTTCCCACCCACCTTATACTAGGAACTATATCTAGCTGACTATTTTAGGCTCCTTATGTTCTAAAACCTTACACAAACTGACGATGTAAATAGGTACTCACTACTCCATATTTATGCAACACACATTCTTTAGATAAGTGTAGGCCGCACAATTTCCAATGATCATAACCTATATAACTTACAAAATGTCAAAAGGCGCCAAGAAACAAATGAAAACATATACATATATATGTGTGCACTTAGGTACGATGTGCGTGCGCAAGAAAAAACACAAAAAAGTGATGTTAACATAACAGTTATTTATACGGAAGTTACTGCCACCGCACAGATTTTTTTTAAAAGAAGTATCAGACTAGAATATAATTATATTTGTATGTGCTTTATATCAGACGTCCATATAGTGCGCATGCGCCTTAAAACCCGGGTTGCGGAGGTCAAATGGCAGACGCTCCATGTTAAACTGTGATTGTAGACTGAAAACTGATCTAAAATAATGAAATATGAGTTTGGAATGTCCGGCCAGTCAAGATTCTACTTACTTTTTCCCTTTTCTTAATCGAATCGTATTATTGAAGTCAACTTTCAAAATGATTATGAGAATGTGTGTACTATACATGCAACATAAAACATTTATCTTCAAGTGTAGTGCTGTTTTTTTATATTGCTTGCGTTTATCTTAGGCTTATCGAAATAAAGAAATTCAGCGCTATAGAACAAAATACTAAGCAACTTACCATCAGTGGGCATAAAATCTTCATAAATAAACGACCCTGTTTTCCGCACTCTTGATTCTGGCGAATATATACTACTACGACTTCCTATCTGTAAGAGAATATCAATTTTACTTGTTAAGTAAATGTCAACTAAAGCACATTCCTAATGTTCTGCGAAGCGTAACTTATGTTGTTGCTACGCCTATTATTAACCACAAAAAACTAAGCAGGGTTGTATTCTTATAATTCCAATTTGCTATATCGACGAAAACGTCTCGATTGTTCGATGATATACGAGAAATTGTTTTGCAGAACAATGTAGCAGGCCTGACTGAAGCCAAATGGCTTCTGCAGGCTATTTTGAACTTTATTACAATATACTTAAGGCTTGAACTTTGTCATTAGTATATATTATATCTTCATTGTAAATCTTATTTATGAAAGTTAAGTCACGTTTACGTCTTTAGCGACTTGGGCTATCCACGTCAGTCTATCCCTATAAGAAAAACAGGAATGCCACAATCCATAGATTATAATTTCATAGGTAATAATAATAATAAACTAACCTTCCTAAACAACCTTTGACTGCCCCCGCCCGCGGAGGTGGGGTAATAAATATAAATATTATGATCTTCGGCAGACACCGGCTTCTCAACGAACGGCTTGTTGAATACCACACCATTCACTTCCACGTGGTCCTCTGACTCCACAAGCTCGTGATCTGCGATTAAAGAACTCTTCAATCATCATCATACCAGCCAGAGCCCCGGTACAAACCACTACTTGATAGGCCTCCCTTATTTTCGCTATAAGAATGTTCTATCTGTTTTAAAAAATATTACCCAATAGCAGGATTTCTTTTTATGATACGTGAGTTTACTGGGCACACGAAAAGCCGATACTTAGCCTAATAATCCAATATTTTAGCAACTGCATTCAAAAGACATTACAAATTTAAAAGTATTCTATCGATGACTGCCTCGTTGGTCTAGTGGTTGCTAAGCGTGACTGTTGAGCACGAGGGTCTCTGATCTGATCCTGGGTTCGAATCCCGGGCAAAGTGTTACTGGGTTTTTCCATTAGGTAATTCTCAGTAGCAGCACGGAGTCTGGAATTGTGCCCGGTTGATGGCAATAGGCTCGCCCCCTATTACATTGGGATCTAAAAACATAACTGGCGAAATGTGGGTGTACTATATGTGCACCTCTGCCTACCCCTTCGGGGAATACAGGTTGTGTGTATCTGTCGATAATTCAATGTAACTTTTGCTATTTACGCGGCCGGTAACGTCCATTTAAGAATAGGCTTCTCGTAACCGACGAACGCGATGGATGCTTATAGTTCAGACATTGTCATAACAATCGCGCTTTTCAGCGAAGCGTTGGAAGGTTCTAGACTCAAGGTACGTAAGTACGTCGTAGTACGTTCAGCTTTAAAACGTCGTAAGCTTTGTTTTAGCCAATTATTGCTACTGTTCACAATCCTAAATTCCTGATGTATCGCTCATTTTTAATACGTAACTGAGGCAAAGACTGGATTTCTGTGGCCCAGGCCAATAATACAATGCTTTCGATACATGATATCAACACCATAGGGAATGAGCCCTAAAATAAAATCGCTTAAACTTGTATACAAAGTTAAGTAGTGAATGTACGAGTAGGTACTGGGAAAGCACACCATCGCTATACAAGAAGTCCACCCATTCACCACGGAAGTTTCTAGCACAAAAAAGTCTTACATAATCAACTACTTACGTTTTGGATCCGGCGAATCTCTATCTAACACTGCATATCTAGGTATTTCAATACCCTCACCCTCTAATATCGCGTATACTTTTCTACGATCCTGCAAATAATACGTGCGAGTATCAGCTAACAGCTATTGACGTCAAATGGATATATTCACACGAGTAACGTACATACCTGAATATCATACTGCATATGAAGATTGTTAATAACGTAAGGCTTCCGTAACTTCTCGTACTGAATGGCCTTGTCTAAAGGGAAGCCTTTTGAATGGAAAGATATTAGACAATCACAAATAGGCCACTCCTCAACCGGTTTCTGCAAACAGAAAATATATATAAGGATTATTATTTGGACAAAAAATTGCGAATTAGTACAATAAAGGCGAATTCCAACAATACGTCCTGTCCTTGCCGCGACCAGATGCGTGAATGTATAACCGCTGAAAGACTGAATACTCCATTACTGACTAATTCGCCATACGACACCGACCACACAAACAAAGCTAGTGTATGTGAAGCCATTCAATGGAAACTGAACATAACAACGTGTAAACGTTAGTATCGTGCACAATGTATACATGTGGGTTATAAACGATTAATTAGACGAATAAAGAAGGAATCTAACAGGTGTTAGTAATTATGAATACAAATTGCGTGACAAATAGTAAAACAAAATATAAGCTGCACACAAGTAGTACAGCTGTTTTTAATGCAGTTCTTGATCCTATAGAAAAGCTTTCTCTATAGGACTTGTCAAAATAGGCAATGGCTATTATGAATTTGAAATGTAAGAATATTGCCAGATTATTAAAGCTTTACTGACAGCAAAAATCAAACTTTTTGTACTCAGCCAATTCATGTAGACACTCTACCACACTCCATCATCTCAGAATATTTTGTTCCACTAGTTGTGTTAGATAATTTGGAGAACCTTAAGGATAACCTCCTCTGGGAAGACCAGCATCTTGATGTACTCGAACTCGTCGAGCCGCGTGAGGATCTCCTTCATCGGCTTCGACTGCGACTTCTTGGCCATGGCGCAGACGCCGACCACCACTTTCTTGCCCCCGCCATCGCAATGAGGGTCCAGGGACTCACATAGATCCAACTCTCCCTAAGTGTACATAAGTAATAAGTGTGTCTAAGGATTATTTATAGTCCTTTGATAAGGTACTTAAATATAAATACACCACTCCCTTTAGATAACTATTGTTTATCAATTATGACAACAAAAGTTATTAATGGGAATTAATCTGTTTACATGAAGTGGCACTTAAAAATAGAACTATAGATAAGTTAATATTATACTATGTACAAACCTTCTTACTTATAAATGATTTTAATATGTGTTTTTAGTTAACCACATCTTAATTCACTATTATGTTGTATGATATGCAAACAACAGTGACAGGTAAAATTTAATCAATTGACCACATTTTTATAAGTAAGGGGTAATAACATGCGAATATCAAGCCCAGTGGTGTGCTATGGGAGAGGCCTATGTCCAGCAGTGGACAAAGATAGGCTGATGATGATGATGTGAACATTACACTGCTCTTTCTGAAAACCCTATAAGCCTTGAACCTAATTCTCTTGTTTTGTTTAAGCAAATGAAGATTACTTGTAGTACAGTGACTTAATGTGTAAAATATAAAATACCCTAACGTGGACATGAATACCTACAGCATGTAGTTTAATAATATACTACTTTTTGGTACATACACTGAGACAAAATTATTATCTATATACAAGGATAAAAAAGAAAGAAACTATATTAGGGGGCAAGCCTAGCACTGATTCAAAGTTTTGAAATGTTCTCTATACCTAGCATTCAGTTTTTGAATCAACAATTTTTTTGTGAAAAGATTTTGAGAATGTTTACAGGGTGTGAAATACATAATATTTATATTCTATATGTAAATCATACTAGGTCATAAAACTTGCACCCATTCACACATTTATAAAATGTACAGTGGTTTGGTTTCTTTAGAACAGCAGCCATGACATGCTCAAAACAGAATTTATCGTAATGTTTTTGTCTGACCTTTAAAGTAATCACATGAAATTAATTCAATAGTAAATCAGAAAATTACATAAACATAATTATGAATCTTAAATAACATATGAATATGGTACTTTTTCATACAATCATTTAATCCTTGCGAGTATTCAATGCAAAATATACTGGCTGATGGATACATAAATAAATCTGAAGTTAGCCTCGTATGAAGTGACCTCCATACAGTGGGGGGAATAGACAAACATAATTAAATTTAATAAGTCAGAGGGGAATTGGAACATGTAATATATTATGCAAAATAAGTCTATTTGTATTCAATGCACAAATTATAATACTTAGTTGAACAGCCAGTAGCAGCCCACACACAAATATTCAAATACAACCGCAAAGAAATTTGAAAACACGAATAAATTATTTAAATGACATGGTAATTAATCATGAGTGACAAACAAGCCACCATGGTCTTACATCAGGCAGGCAATCATCACAATAGCAAATGTCATCATCATTCTGGCCCTTCTTGTCCTTCCTCCATCTTTTGAGACGCCACCAATCCTTAAGCCACTGCCACTCCATCACCACACACAATCAATGTATCACTTCTATGATATCAAAGCATATGATAAGCCACACAGGCAACCTTGCCACCGATTGGTTGACAGTACTTTACACTTGATAACTAAGATAAACTTGACATAAATTAACATACAACATTACCTCACTTGTCATTGTCAGCAGAATGTACAGCTATAAATATATAGTGTCAATATAATAGAAGATAATTAGGTGTATCCATTTGAACTCAACACTGGGCAGGAATAAGTGGTTAATATTATCAGTTTAAAGAAAGGGACAAAGAATCTGTTAGGTGACTCAATATTGACTTTGGATTTGTTCAATATAAGTGGCTAACTACAAGCTGTGTTTAGATTGTTATTTTATATCAGTTTTAGTTTACATAACACTACCAGTGTATTATTGTACAAAGCAATAGGTCATTGCTCTGTAAGTGTCTACGTAGTCATTGTGTTTGACGTGACAACAGCAATATCTAATTAAAGATATAAACTTACTGATGATCTTATTGGCACAAGATTTCCGTCATCTCCGACATAAAATTGAGGCTGAGTAGCTTGCCGCAACCCTTGATAGCCATGTTCGAGCTCAGTGTATGACATTACATACATACACGTGTTTGATTATATTCTAAATTTTCAGTAACATTAAGCAGCTCGCTATACACCAATACCAAATATTGAAAACAAAAATATAAAGTAAAACAAAAATATAAAAATATTTTCAAAAATATGCCTAGCACAGATCATACAGAATAAAAGATTATTGACACTGACAGCTGACACTCAAAATAACAGCAGACTAAATTTTTTACTTTCTGGCATCTTTCAGGGAACAAGGCCCAGGATAGGGCGGAGGGCCTAAGTGTTTGAAAGCTATCTTGAAACTGTCTAAGTGTCTATCATTGCTAGTTGACCAAATTGCCTGACGAAATTAATGACTCTCATTTAAATGAACATTCTGTATCTAGTAAGATATCGATTTGCTTTAACAGATATTTAACAAATCGCTTCTGAATTTAAATAAAACCAAAAAGATACAGAAACTTTAAAAAAGTTCATAGTTGAAATATCGGCAGTAGTTCCTAAAAAAAGTTTTTCTGTAGTTTCTGAACAAAAGGTGAAATCCGTAACACGTCACAGATTATTGATTATTGAACGAATGACATGCTTTGACAGATTACAGCTGATGTCCAACGTAAATAATAATTTGACATTACATGTTATTTGAGAATTGGAATCTGATTCTTGAAATATAGATTGTTTGGTTGATTAACTAGCAATGGAAAAATCTCTTAATAGTTCTATTCACTCATCAATGACTCCAGAAACATTCTGGCAGTCTGTCAATATTTTATTGACAAAACCTCATGTTATAAATAAGAGGTTATGGGGTAGCAAATTATGGCAAAATATTAGTTGTAAACCCAATGATCCTACGTGGGAATTACCATCATCTTGTAATAATCTTAACGATGCAATAACTAGTGACAATATTGAACAACATTCGTCATGCATTCTTCAGGAATTGCATCTAGACAAAGATTCCTCAGACACATCTAGCTGTAAGGATCAAATTGAAATAATTCTTACAGAACTGCTTCCAAAGAACTTCACTGATAAGCAAGCGTACCAACTTGTCTGTTTACAGAAGGCAAAGTCTATTGTTACATTCTATAATGTCACACCTATAAGCCATGAACAAAGATTATGTCCTAATTTTTCATACACTATAGAACTAGATAATAGTGAACTTAGATTAAAGGTTACCAATGGTTTGTATACATTAAAATATATATATACCAAAATCTATGTGGTATGAGCTATGAGCTCCAATTAAATTGTCATGTTTATATTTTAGAAGAAAAGTCTTCAAAATCTTACTTTTGGCTTGTCAACATATTACTACCACAGCTCATAAAATGGGGAACAGAACTGAACATCAATAAACCTAAGAATACTATATGTAATGAAACCTTGTCATTAGTATCCCAAACTAAATATTATGAAAAGTATAATGATTTGAAAGTCAAATATGGAAAAGAGATGGTTAAGGTAAAGTTTAAAAAGAGATTACCTACTTCTATTTGCTTATTGTATGAGTTGTTTGTTATAGCTCTTTGTGGTCACTAACTTACCATAATACACATAAAATAAAAAAGTAATATGAAGAAGTAGGCAGATATGCACATAATTATAGTACACCTATATTTTGCCAGTTATATTATTGGTCCCAATGTAATAGAGGGAAAGTCTGTTGCCATCCACCAGGCACAAATCCAAACTTTGTGCTGCTATTGAGACTTACCTAATAGAAAACCCCAGTAACACTGCCTGACCCAGGACCTCATGCTCTAACCACTAGACCAACGAGGCAGAAATGAAATAGTGTGCTCTATAAAATTAAATTACATCTTCAAGTAAATGCATTTTTTATACCATCACTTACCTATGATTTAGTATTCAATCTATAATAATTTTCTGTGTTACAGATTTGGCCTGAGTGTACAGATCCATCAAAATTTGTGTATGAAGATGTAGCCATAGCAGCATATTTGTTGCTCCTCTGGGAAGGTGATGAGATGAAATCATTTGTCGATCTAGGATGTGGGAATGGATTACTTGTGTATATACTCACTAAAGAAGGCCACAGAGGCCTAGGCTTAGATGTGCGAAAAAGAAATATTTGGGATATGTATCCTCCTGAAGTGATTTTAAAAGTAAGACTATTGTTTATATTCAGTTTATCACACTATAAGGCCAAGACCTTCTCTGTTAAAGTTACAAACATCTCTCATCTTGAGATATTATTAACATTTTAACTCAATTATTATATATTTTTAGGAGAAAACAATAACACCATCTGACAGTTCAATATTCCCTGAAATGGACTGGATTATTGGAAATCATTCTGATGAATTAACACCATGGATCCCAGTTATTGCAGCCAAAAGTTCATACAAGTGCAACTTCTTTCTACTTCCCTGTTGTGCATACAATTTTGATGGCACCAAATACCAACGAAAAAACTCACACAAAAGCCAATATAATGATTACTTACATTACATAAAACAGTTGTGCATAGACTGTGGTTTTAAGGTGGACACTGATAGACTTAAAATTCCAAGTACTAAGAGAATATGCCTAGTTAGTAGGGGCAGATCGTACCAAGAAGAAGAACAAAAGAACTATTGCAATAAAATAGATGAGATTATAAAAACATCTTCCAACAATACATCTCAAGACAAAAGTGTAGAAGAAGATTTCAAAGCTAGAGAACCAGTTGAAAGAGTAAGGAATTGCACACAAGTAGATAAAGGTGTTATAGATTCTATTGTTGATTGTATAAGCAAATATTTACTTGAGGGATGCAGTAGGGAAGAGTCAAATTGGTGTATTGGAAAGACAGCTGAAATCAGTGAACTAGTCCAACTCATACCCAAACATCAACTGACTACCCTCAAATCTGAATGTGGAGGAGTCCAAACACTTTTGAAGAATAATCATAACATTTTCGAAGTTCAAAGTGGAAAAGTTAAATTGAGGTACCCAAAAACGATAAATGAGGTTACAGGTAATTCCAGGAAAAGGAAACATAATCAAACAACTTTTAAAGTGCAGCATAAACCTTGTTGGTTTTTTAATAATCATCCACAGGGTTGTCCTTTAAAAGATACAGATTGCAGTTTTTTACATGTTAGACACTGATTAAAAATAAAACATAAAAGACATAAAAAAAATATTTTATTCTTACTTAGTCCCAAATAAAAATAATTACATTCCCCAAATTTTAACTGTATTATAGTATAATAATTATAATTCCATACAATTTCTCATAAACATATTTAATCTAATTAGCTACAACTTAAATATAATAGTCAAATATAATTAAAATATACATATTTACAAACAGAACCTTACCCCAAAAATAAAGAGGGAATGTACCCAGTAAAAGTAAAGTATTGCTTTGTTACTCTATTTCGAAAAACTTATTGAGTTCTCTCAAGTTCCTGTCATCCACTAATTTCGCAATATCATGTTCTCCCATAAATGAGCACACCATTCTCAAAGTTATCCAAATTGTGGATGAACTGGTATCTGCAGAAGATGATTCTGGAAATAAGCTTTTAGCTTTGTGCTGTTGATTCAGTGCTTCAAGGAAATGTTCAGCAGCTTGTCTGTGAGCTCCCAAATTCATGCATGTGATGCCCACATTGTATCTAGCTCTAATAAACCCTGGCTCCAAATTCAGGGCTCTGTGATATGCATCTACAGCTTCTTCAGATCTGTCACTGTTTGCCAAAGTAGCACCAAGTCTATTCCATGACTTTGCATTGTTACTTGCTACCATCAGAGCTGTCTTAAAGCAATCTACAGCTTTATCATATTCTTGGCTGATGTTAAAAACAACTCCCAAAGCATTCTGAACATCTGGGTCAATTTGATTCATATTCAACTGCACTGCCCTTAGGTACAAAGCCTTAACATGGGTTTCCAGTTCCTTTACATCTAATTTGCTAGGGTCCACATCATGAGGAAACATGTCAGAATATTTAGGACTGGCTCTTAACCAATCTAATAAGGTCACATATGCATACTTGGACATATTTTCATTTGTATATGCTGCTGCCAATGTAATATATCCTTCTAACTGAGTTGGATTAAGCTCTAAGGATTTCTTTAAAGCTGTTATTGCCAAAGGATCTTGTTCATTTTCAGCTTGTGTAGTTCCCAGAAGGAACCAAGCCTCTGCTGACTCAGGTTGTTGCTGCACAGCTGCTTCAAAACACAGGACAGCTCCAGGTATATCACCCATCTTTAACTTCTCCTTGCCTATATCAAGAGCACTTCTATTTTCCAACATTACATTGCCATCAGTAAAGGTATAGTCTTTAGCAATTCCATTAGCTGCTTCTGTTTCCCAATAATTAGTTACATCACTAAGTTTATCCCATTCTTCTTTATACTTCTCAGCCATTTCATCTAAGATTTCATCTTTACTTAATTTTCTTTGATCTTCTTTTACATCGGACGCACCAAAATTCATTTCTCCAGCACTTATTTTCTGCATAAATGACATGAATTGATTATAAGCCATTTCGTCATCATCTTTCATTACATTTACATATTCCTGAGCTTTGGCTTGGACATCACCATCAGTCATGGTATCAATATCAGACTCATTGACGTATTGTATTTGAACATTAGACATTGGATGAGAATGTAACATGGGTTGCGGCATCATGTGAAAGTTTGGCATCATGGAATTTGGCATGAATGAAGAGGATGGTCCTGCTGGCCATGCTCTATTCATTTGAGTATTAATTTCTGGAATATGCGACGAAGAGGTGCTACTGCTCTGTGCATGTATATTATCTGTTGGTAGGTTGTTGAGTAATGCATTCATGTTAAAAGTTTGTGGTATCTGAGAGTTTTGTGCCATGAACTCGTGAACAAACCTGTCGGACTGGGCAAGAGGTTGCTGGAGAGCCGCATCGCGACGTACAATGTTAGAAAACTGAACTAAGGAGTTGTTACCACCACAGTCGCCACCGACAAGTTTATTAAGTGACATTGTGGAATGTGTTATAACACCACAGCTTAATAGGTTCCTCACTTGTTACATACAGAATATTATGACAATTATATGCTAATAGCTATAATTATCAAAATGTGCAAAGTTCACAACACTGAATGAATTATTGAACCAAATTATTGATAAGATTGAATTTTTCTTGACACTTGACACTGACAAATAGTTAAATAGCCTAATCACAGACTAAATAGAAACATATTTTTAAATGGTTAAATGCTTTAAAAAGGCCAATAGATTAATTGAGTGAATTTATAATATTAAGATGTTGATGATCTAACTACCAGCATTATTTTTTTCAGCATTAGTAAGTTAATCTCATTGCATCTTAAATCGACTAGTCTGCTATCCATTGAGCGAGAGCTTCCCCAGCTCTATGCTTATTTCAGCTCAGCTGATCTGTAGAGCTTTGTCAATTGTCAGAAATAAACGTCAACACTAGAATATTTATTTCAAATAAATAATATATTATTATAAACAAATCCAATTGAATTTCCTAAGCATATTATACCTGCATTAAATATACTTGATACTGAGCCTTCTTTTACATACAATTATTGCAAAAGATTTGAGGTTATATAAGCGGGAGGGAGAGGTTATAATGCATGTTGTTGTTTTAGAATATTATATATAATCATGACGGATACTAGTACTACTGAGCAGCAAGAAGCTCAGGACATAAAGTCCGAAGAGGATCCAGAACCAGAAGATAAGTGGGTGGTCAGTATAATGTCTTCTATCATTGATCTATCTTCAGTAAAATTGTATAAAGGGTAAAATATGCGGTTAGTCCTTGGCTCACAGACCGGTACAAGGTTTATTAAATAAATTTTAACAACGATCAATTTTCAGTTGAGTTAACTTACTATTTAAATAATTTATTACATTTCTTATTAACAAGATTAAACAATTAATCTGAAAAATTGTTACATTTCTAGATAAGAGAATGTGAGCTGTACAAGGATGAATATAAGGATTGCACTAGCTTCAGAGCCCGGTTTCAACAATATTTTGTTTATGGCGAGACACTAGACTGCAATCAGTGGAAGAAAGATTATGATAGCTGCTGCAAGTGGGAAAGTAGTCGAGATATAAAGGCTGCTGTAAGTACTGGTCCATATTTATGGTTTAAAACACTAAAATGTAGCTTTGTTAAAATAAAATAAGATAAATATGATTCATAAAGTAATTAGAACAGCACATATTCATTGTTAGACCCTATGCCTCTTATTCATAAACATGGCTGATACCTATAATAATATACTAAACTTAAGGCATAAGTCAGTGTGTTGTGACTTCAGTTTGACTTTAAGTAAGAGATCTTTCATGACCATCATTATCATAATAATGGCTTAAATTTTTTTATTCAATTGCCATTAAAAAAAATTACGAGGGAATAAAAGTAGACAATTTTCGATTCACTGTTGACTAATGTGGAGTATTAAATGTTAGATATCATTTTAATTCACAGGAAGCTCTAATAGCCAGCGAAAAAGCACGAAGAATGGAAAGACTAAGAGCTCATTACAGAAACGACACCTGGAAAAGACGAGATTCGCCGCCCGCCGACTGGGACAAACCTTTACCAGAGTGGATGGAAAAAAGAAATGAAAACACATTACTGGCACAGAAAGCTAAAGAAATGAGAGAAGGAAAACTCGACGAGGAAAAAAAGTATTGTGCAATAATGTGACTTTCGTTTACTGTAGAGTTTTAAAGTAGCTAATTTATGAAATAGCTTTAAATAGCGGTAATAAAAATAAGTTGTTAAATCCTTAACTTTTTCACTATCTTAAACCTCCCAAAATATTTTGCAGCTTCAAAACAACACCTTGTATTTTCCATGAGATAAAATATCTTTATAAGAGTTGCGAATGAGTATATCTTCTGCAGTAGTCTATAGCAGTACTTTAACATAGGTATATCAGAACCTTAATCAGAACATACACACGTCACACTCACACATAACAAAAACCTAGACTCTTACCTTGGTTTTTTTAAACATGGAAAATCCTAATGGTTTCCCGCCGGCTACAGGCGGTCTAGGGTATAATAATTATGTGTTCTGTGTCTACGGGGGAAGCGACTGAGACAGCTCAGGCTTTAACCCAGTAAACCCCCCGTTGTTTCGCCTCTCGTTATGCGACGTGTCACGGGAATAGCAACGCATGCAAATGCACCACGCCACGCCATCATATTATAACCATCCAGACTACAATGCGCATTACGTTTTTTAGTGACTTTTTCTTTTAGAGATTCATAAGTAAGGAATTGAACATGACATACCAAGCAGGACAGCTAAACGACTTTCTTATTAAGTCTAGGTAATGAAATGGAAAGTGTATATCTACAATTCTACATATCGCAATTGCGTAGAGCTTGTACCTATAACATATTCTATAATTAACATACCTACGTCCTACATGCTTGATATCTACTAGTTAATAACCTACGTAGAGGTAAATCACTTTCATTCAAGATAGACTGAATGATAAAGATAAAGCCCAGCCCGTTAAGTTTTATCAAAACTTCCGAAACTAGGTGAAAATAAAACCAAGAATCAGGTGCTGATATTTTTAAAATATCTATTGAGAATTGCATTGACACATACACATGCTTTCACAAATTCCAAGGTACTGCAGTTCACACATATTTATCGCCTACGGGAATCAAACCCGCGATTTAGTGCTAAGGGCTATTCAAATAGCTATTACCTACTGTGCTTTGTCTATGTCGAAACTCGACTCAACATTTTACGGATAGGAACTTATTATGATTAAATATTCCTAACTTGAATTTTCTTAATATGAAGTTAATAGGTGGAGACTGGAACTAAGATTAATCTGAAATCGTATACATATCGATCATTAATATCGAAAGTCTCAACAATAATTGCTCCTTACGAACCTTTGGAGAGTTATCAATTACGTTGACCTAGCAACTGACTTTTTATCACTGAGATAAGACGCAATGCCTTTAATTGTTCACAAACATGATAAAATTTGTTTACTGCATATCTCGCCAGAAATATACGTATAGTAATCATTATAAACGTATTGTAACGCAGACTGTAGTGACAGGCGCACAAATGAGTCGCGTAATCTGTCGAAGTGTGTTGTCTTTGCGGTTAATTAGAGTGCCAATGGCTCGCAACGCATCATCCTTCCTCATTGAGGATCCTAAATATTCCTTCTTGAAGGAGTTGGGACTAAAAGAGAAGAACGTTGGAGTGTTCAATGGTAAATGGGAGGCGAACGGCCAGGTAAGTTCGTAACTGAATAAGAACAATTTATAAGGTAGTTCCAGCCCCCGTATCTTCTCAACTAGCTTATGTAATTAGGTAGCCACCTACTTTATTTGTTTGATTTATGTTCCTAAAACAAACATTAATTGAAAACCCTAAACTAAAGTGCTTGTGGTAGGTACCTAGAACTGTCAGGATCGTAGCAAATTAATTAAAGTATCCGTAATGTCTGCCCACCCCTCTACGAACGTGACTTTATCCGTATTTTTAATAGTCAATAGGTTCCCGGGACTTTATTTAGATTTATGGCCTTTAGCAGTTTAGTGATATCCGCATAGTTAGTACAGTACACCTACATGGTAAATTATTGTGCACACATTTAACATTGCCACATTATTTGCACTAACACTAACATACATAAGCGCAAATGCAGCAGCAAAACAAGAATAAGATATCGGTGCGGGACGGACGTATTAAATCACACACACACTTGCTTTAAGAGTGACAACTAACTACTTACTAGGGATTTTCACTAAACAATGCTGTGGAATGTAAATATCTACTTATGACGAACCTTGATATAGGTACCCCCAACTTTGACTCTTAAAGTATTAATTCTCATATAACATTATTTCCTAACAATGCAATTAAAAGTCGGGGGCTTATAATTATAAAAACGGTAGGTAAATAATAAGGTTTTAAATTATGTTTATGTATTGTACAGTAAGTATATTTTATGGACATTTTGGGAAATAGTAGTGGGTAAGTACGTAGGTATCATCATTATCATCATCAGTCTATCTCCGTCCACAGCTAGACAAAGACCTCTCCTATAAATATACCTAGGTATATCTTTTCTTTAATATAAAATGTAATTACGATATCATATTCTTATGAAGATAACTATCTATTTACTGTGTAAACGATGTGGACGTGTAACTACAGAACTGGTCCCTAGTGTCTGTTATGATAACTAATTCTTATAAATAGACGAATCAAGAATACAAATATTATGTCAGTCATGATAAAGTCGAATCAGCTTTGTTACATTTGCGTAAACAACATACCACATAAATATTCTAGTAATATTACCATATCATTATGTGTTCTCCTAAAACATAATGCGTATTTCGATTGACAAGCTGTTTTCTGGAAGCAGAATTAGTCATCGTAGTTAATTCTGATCTAAGTAAAGAGCTTATTTACAAGCTAACTGCCCTAGGCCTGCGCCCTTACATAATCTTTTAAAGCTATGTGCAGTGTTATGCAGAGTCTCGCTTCCACAATGTAAACTGTCCTGCTTTTGAGTTCATAGTAAGGGGGTTGTAAACGTCCCACTGCAGGGCAAAAGCATCTTCTTATACAGAGCAGTTAATTTCTTACATAGATAGGTAACTAACATACAGACGAGTACCTAAGCCACATTATGAGGTATATTTTCGTACAGAATAGGTTTTAACTAATAGTAATCGTCTTGAGCTATTCTGTTTCAAATAAACATTTTCCTAACTTAATAAATTCTTGTCGTCCAGGTAATCCAGTCCTACAGTCCTGCGAATGGTAAAATCATAGCAGAGGTGCAGGCTGCCAGCCCTGCTGACTACGAGGCTTGCGCCGTTGCTGCCCAAGAGGCATGGCACACCTGGGCGGAGCTCCCTGCGCCCACCAGGGGAGAGGTCGTCAGGCAAATAGGGGACGCCTTGAGGGAGAAACTGCAGCCTCTTGGACAGCTCGTGTCTTTGGAAATGGGTATGTACTACATAATAGAATACATGTAGATAGTACCTATGTAGCTCAGTGGACACGGTTTAACTGCTCCTCCATTAGATTAGAAACTGTCTATAGTTAATAACGACCTGATTGGCGCAGCGGCTCGGCTAAGCGATTGGACTGCTGCGGTACGGGTAGCGGGTTTGTTTCCCACACGGGACATACGTTTGTGATCCGCAGATGTTTGTTCTAATTCTGGTTGTTTGTGTTAATTCATGTTTGTGAAACGCACCATACAGGAGAAATCGTAGTTTCGGGCGACATTTTTTTTTTAAACTATTCCACATTTGTAGAGTAAGCTGGGAGTAAGTGTAGTCGCTTTAAAAAGCAACTTGCTATTTCAAGTCGTAATAAATCGTAGGCACTTTCTAGCTTATCGCTAAGTTCATTTCTCACTGCACTTTAATAATGTACCTAAGTATTTTGCAGCTATGATAGCATGTTGTAATATTTTGAGTTTGTTGACATTAATGTTATGTTAGACTTATCGTTACATAGTAGGTTGGTTATAAGTAACTAAACAGAATATATTGTGGTGATATCATAATTATATCTGATAAGAAAGATTAGTACCTATTTACCTACATATTACTTTGTTTTAAAGATATAAGATACTGAAGGAGGCACCCGTAATTTTGAATCGTAAGTATTTGAATTGTTAGAGTAGGTATCTCTCTGAATAATGCAATGTTTTTCCGGCTTCTAGCTTTACTCATTTGTAGCCAACAAACTTTATAGACGAAGAAGGACGGTAGGTTACCTAAATACCTACCACAGTAGTCTGTCGCTTCGAAAAGGAATGCAATACGAGTCTTATGCTCTTTTTCTCAGGTAAAATCCTTCCGGAAGCCATCGGAGAGGTGGTGGAATACATCCACGTGTGCGACCTAGCCCTAGGTCTGTCCCGGACCTTGCCCGGCACTATTATCCCGTCCGAACGGCCTGGACACGTGCTCATCGAGAAATGGAACCCTCTCGGAGCTATTGGCATCATCACAGCCTTTAACTTCCCCGTCGCTGTGTTTGGCTGGAACAGCGCTATTGCTATGGTAAGTTGGTAAAAATTAAGCACGCTGGTGCAGTTGTAGTAGCATTCTTTGCATACAGGCTTAGTGAAGATAAAAGAACAGTCTTTGACATAACTTTTGGTCTGTATTCTGAGGAAACAGCTTCAAAAAATTTTGTTTGTACTTTGTTGTAATCAATTATATTTTATAGCATTGCTGTAATAATAAAAAGTAGTCAAATTGCGAAAACTATCTAGTGATACCATATCCTAAAATTACCTAGTATTAAGATTACAAGTATTTTTCCATTATATTAATGGCATTTATCAGACACCCAATGAACTAAGATAAGTTGATATAAATATTCCTTTAGTGAATATTGCGGAACTTTATATTTATCTTCGCAACCCAGTTTTTAGGATCTGAAGAATATTCTTAGTGAAGTGAATGAAGTCAAGAAAAGAAGCGAAAAACCTACATTGAACTAAAATATAGGCCTCAGCTTTCAAATCGACTAAATTTTCAAAACTTTTAGTATAGTTGTAAGACCCCTAACCCGCAATCCCATATAAGATCACAAACATATTAAATACCTATCTATAGGTGTGCGGTGACGTCAGCGTATGGAAACCATCAGACACCACTCCGCTCATCGCTGTCGCCGTCACCAAGATAGTTGAGAGCGTGCTACAGAAGAACAACATCCCCGGCGCAGTGGCCGCGCTGTGCGTCGGCGGCAAGGACATCGGAGAGAAGATTGTCAAGGATGATAGGATGAAGCTCGTCTCGTTCACTGGAAGCACAGCTGTCGGGCAACAGGTACCTATGTACTTCAACCTGACGCTTTACTAAATGTAAATATAGAGGTATGTCTACCTAGCGGTTACATACCCCTGATTTTGCCGTATAGTAAACATGATGTCATTCCGTCACAAGACTGTACAAACATGATACTTCTGAACTGACTAATCCCGTCCGAGATTGAGAACGTTGAAATTATGAACAATCTTTGAATAAATAACTATAGGCCCAGAGGGCTAAAATTTAATTGTTTGTCCAAATAATCACTAGTTTCTTTTTTCTTTAAAAAAAAAAACGTCGCCCCACACTAGGAATTTCTCTCTGTGTCGTGGGTGCGTTTAACAAACATGAAATATTACATACACTAACACCCAGACTCGGCACAAACATCTGTGGTTCGCACAAAGTTTTGCCCTGTGCGGGAATCGAACCTGCAATCCGTTAGTTTAAAATTCATTTAACTACTCTCTTTAATACTTCAACTTTTTTTGTCAGGTGGGCGTAGAGGTTCAGAGGCGCTTCGGCCGCCACCTGCTGGAGTTGGGCGGAAACAATGCTATCATAGTGAACGCTGATGCCAACCTGGACTTGCTGCTGAACGCCGCTCTATTCGCGTGCGCCGGTACCGCGGGACAGCGATGCACCACTACCAGGAGACTGTTTATCCACAAGAAGGTGCGATTTTTATATAAATGTGAACATTGTAGAACATGAAATTGCCTTGTTGGTCTGATGGTTGCTAAGCGCGACTGTTGAGGTCCTGGGTTCGAATCCCGGGTCGGGTTAAGTGTTACTGGGTTTTTCCATTAGATAATTCTCAGTAGGAGCACGGAGTCTGGATTTGTGCCCGGTTTATGGCAATAGGCTCACCCCCTATTACATTGGGACCTAAAACATAACTGGCGAAATGTGGGTGTACTTAGTACTATATGTGCACCTCTGCCTACCCCTGCGGGGAATACAGGCGAGATGTTATGTTATGTTTTATCTTTTTCAGGTGTACAGTGAGGTAGTGTCCCGTCTTTCAAAGGCGTTCGCCGGTGTTGTCAGCAAGATTGGCGACCCACTCCTGTCCGAGACATTGATAGGACCTCTCCATACGCCCGCCGCCGTCGAAAATTTCAAAAAGACTGTCGCAGAGATCGTCAAACAAGGAGGCAAAATTGAATTTGGTGGAAAGGTATTTTGATGATAATCTTATTTTTTTGCTCTACATTCTACTTTTCGATCGTCGATGCAATTTCAGCAGTTTGTACCAAGTATATCCATTCGCCTATCAAACGATGGCGGCCGTAAATTTCTTATCTACTAAAGTTATTGTCCTGTGGTTTGACACGGCTCTAGTTTCAGAGATGCCATTATACAAAACTACTATTTCCATACCTTTTCTATCGTTTCACAATCACATCATCAGCCGGAAGACGTCAACTATTGAAGAAAAGCCTCTCCCTTAGAACGCCGCAATGAACGACAACTTGCTATTTACTTCCACTAGTTCGCACCTCTGACGATGTCATCTACATACTAATATTCTGAACTCCTCAATAGGTAATAGAACGTGAAGGCTACTTCGTGGAGCCTACCATCATCACAGGACTGCCCCACGACTCTCCGTTGGTGAAGACCGAGTGCTTCGCTCCCATCGTCTACTGTATCGAGATCCCCGACTTGGACACTGGTATCCAGTACAACAACGAAGTAGAACAGGGCCTGTCATCCAGTCTCTTCACTGAGAACCTGGGAGATGTCTTCAAGGTATAGTGATGTGAATGTACCGTATTTAATTATTTTACCGCTCCTGCATAAATCTATCTATATTTGTGTCGGTATTTCCGGAGAAGGAAAAATATGTTAAAATAGAAAACAAAACTCAACTATTTTACTCTTGTAACTTTCGTGAGTGTTGCGCATATTATTTAGACTAATCTCAACTGTTACTTATAAAAGACTGAAACTTTGGGTTGATAATTTTGAGTTGTTTTGAGCATTGGTAGCAATCGTCGTACCTACCTAACTTTTAAGGTTGCATCATGCACAAAAAAATTGAAGAGAAAAATATTCAGCCCCATATTATACAAAAAATATTTTATTCACAGTGGATCGGTCCCCACGGCTCAGACTGCGGCATTGTCAACGTGAACATTCCCACCAACGGCGCGGAGGTGGGAGGAGCATTCGGTGGCGAGAAGGCCACGGGGGGCGGCCGCGAGTGTGGCTCCGACTCCTGGAAGAACTATATGAGACGCTCCACTGTCACCATCAACTACTCCGGCACCATCAAACTGGCGCAGAACATCAAGTTTGGAGATGAATAAGACGGATGCTGACAAATAAAAAAAAAAGTAGGAATTTCATTCTCACGGCAAACGCTGAATGCATTGGGCATTGGTGAATGAATGGAAAATGCTTAATGGAACTTTTTCATATTTTATTTTGTCGTTCTTTAATTCTTATGTATTTTTTTAAATTGTCAACATTAAGATAATCCAGCACGAAAATTCGACATGGTCGTGAGGAGTTACAATTTCAAGATATAATATTAAGTTATCTCATTTATTATGTATTATAAGATGTCAATGTTCACAGTATTTTATATCAGAGAATTGTTAAATATATACTTCATATCATGATACTGTAAGACTGACGGATTTATAAAAAAATAAAACAAATATATATAAGATCATTTCATGAGTTTTCTTTAATATACTTTTCAGTCCATATTTGTTACTTCATAAATTTCAAACTAATATTAATTCAACTTAAAAGTATTATTTACACTTACTACATTGTATAGTTGATAAAAATGCATTAAGATAAAGGTTCAAAAAGAATCTTAAAAACATAAGGTAGGGATCACCATTTTCAGAATTACAGAATGATTAGATGATAAACAAATAAAAAATATTTAACTAATTTCTTTTAAAATACCTAAGTATACAACAGCGAATACTTCCCTTAAAGATTTAAAGGCGGCTGAGATATTAAAGCGCACCTACATTTATCTCAGACTTTATAATTATTATCTTGTAAGTTAAGTCTTGTTATTAGTTAAACAATCTTTGTTTTCATCTGAGATTAGATTACACTCAGCAAATGTTTCAGTCAACAAAATCGACGACTTAGGTATGATGATCTTAGATGATATGCTAACAGCAGGGTATTTCGACACCCTACCATCGATCGCGTCATCGCCGGCCAATACGGCATGCAGAAAAATCGAACTCGTCTATACACATACATCATAATCACTATTGTTAATGTGGATGATACACTCGCCATATATCTACAGCTATGTCCGTAGAATTTTGCTTGTGGAATCTGTATGTCGCTGGAAGATCATATTTCATTTCGGCGACGACACTGCCTTTCATACCCCACTCCTTCACTTTCTTTTGTATATGTGTCCTAAAATAATTATTTATGAAGTTATTTATAATGGTTCATAGATTCATGATATAGAATTATTAATAAATAAAAGAAATGACACGTCATATAGAATTAACTGAACTGATTGAAATTAATTTTTATATGGATTCGATTGTAGCTTTATGAACAGAAAGGCTAATTTTAAAACTGATAAAGAAAAACTAAGCATGCCTCTGACGTCAAGTGTGGAAAGTAATACATAAACCAAATTAAAGAAATCTCATTGATTTGGAAAGAGAGTGGGGAGGCCTTTGCCCAGCAGTGGGACATTCCAGGCTAGCAAATAATAAGGTATCTCAAATAAAAAAAACAATTACCTAGTAGAAGACTTGTGCAAAGAGTATACACTATTACAGCTGAGGTATGTACCCATTCGGAGAAATTTCATGTCAATACCAACATTGTTCTTAGTTCCAAACGGTGGGTTCATCAACACTGTATCAAAGTAATTCTCCCACCTAAAAAAATAATTATAATTAGAAATACTTGAAGTTATTTTTTATTGTATTCAATACCTTGGTAACTTGGTTATAACATGAAAGAGACAGTTAAGTTATATTATGACATGAGGTAATTACGCCAGAAAAGCCTTAATAAAATAACCTTACCGGCACACTTTGGAGTCCAAAAAGTCACACTGGATCGCATCAATGTTTGTTATTTCCATTTCGTCAACATTTTCCTTGAACACGTCCAGCACATCTTCGTCAATGTCAACGGCTGTTACCATGCTTGCACCAAGCAAGGCCGCGCCTATACCCCACACGCCAGGCCCACAACCAGCATCAAGAACTGTGCAGTTTTCTATGGATTCAAATTGAGTCTGTAAAAAATCCATAATTCAAAACCATTAGTTGGTGGATATTTGATTGGTAATAACTAATAACATATAATTATCCGGCATACCACATAATAAAAAAAATATAGTATGCATTTTCGACTAGTTTGGGTTAGTGTTATCTATATATATAAAATTTTCGTGTCACAGTTTTCGTTCCCATACTCCTCCGAAACGGCTAGACCGATTCTCATGAAATTTTGTGAGCGTATTAAGTAGGTCTGAGAATCGGCCAACATCTATTTTTCATACCCCGGGTCAGCTAGTATACATATAATAATGCACACAATAAACTTTATTGTTACTCACTTGTATAGTGTATAGGGCAGTAGCAGCAAGATGAGCAGGCGTCACATATTGTTCATACTTAATTTTTGGGTTTGTGAACCCACTTATGTCTTCTAAATGACCCTGTAAGGTCTTGAGTTTCATTACAGCAGACATAACTGTAGTCACTTATTATCAAACCTAGGTAGTACTGGCAGGATCTGGTTTCCAAATGATGAGTCTTGAGAGACAAAGTAGCCACAGGACGTGGCGTTGGCGTGCTGTAGGGCAGCCCTGTGACTTGTGTTTACTATATTCGCTTCAGGTAATTGAGGGAATCCCTGAAATACACCAAAAAGTGTTTTGATTAACATGCACAATTCTATGGAGAGATATGTGGATTTATGAAGTTATTCTGTGGCACCACCAATGGTAATAGGCTCTCACTAAAATCTTATATGGGAGTCAATTAATAAAATATTGGTGTGCGCCCCAAACATGCAACACTGCAAAGAACACAGGTTATAATGTTTTGTTTTTTTTTAAATTATGTATGGCTTTCTAAGGGGGAGGCCTTCATTCAACAGTGTATGTCTTCTGGCTGATGATGATGAGCTATGTAAAACCTGAATTCAATAATTATAGAACTAGCCATTTACTCACAGCAGTAGCAGATACAGGTGGTATAGAACACATAGGCAGCTGGCTAACTGGGTTAGGCTGCGTCAGGGATATGGAGGTAGCAGTCAACGGAGCTACAGCACCCTGCTTCAGGAGCATCTGCTTCTTCAACTGAAGTTCTTCTAATATCTTCCTATTAGTTAGTTCTAAAAGATTGTAAGTTCATTTAATAACTTTATCAATGTTTTAATAGAAAAACGAATTAGAAAAGTACAAGTGTGTATTTAATAAGTTATGTGAACACTGAAAAGTCATCCATAGAGGTAATAATTATGTGATTGTGGTAAACTTGGGTGTTAAAAGTTTAAATTAAAATAGCAGTTTCTAATATTAATATTTTTCATTTACAAGGTTACACTTATTTACACATGTTACAAAATAAATATAAACAAAAAAAAATTAAAACTAAAAATTATGCATCAAAGTATTCCTCTTCATCACTGTCGACCGGTAGGGTGCCCAAAAGCCTGGGCATTGCCATATTAATATAATAATTTTAATATTATTATCCAAAGATAGTCTCATGTGTATACAACTAACAGAAATAATTATCCTAGTTGTACAGATAAAGTTTTAACTGGCCCGTTTATATGTATTTGTTGTAAACCACGAATTTCACCACGAAATAAGTTTAAATGGTAATATTGTTCATGCGAATCCTACATACTGAGCTCATAAACTCAGAACATGAGATAAAAAGCAGCTATTAACCTAGCATCCAAATACATAAACTTGTAAAATAATGTGTAAAACCTAACCTCTTTGCGCGTTAGGCTGAGGAAACGCCATCTAATATCTTGCTGATCAATATACCTTATAGACATAAAATATTTTAACAATAGTGTTGATTGCGTTTGTTTGATTATTGAGTGTTAAAATGTACTTTAAATCAATTTAAATACACACGAACAAACACAATCATAGTTCTTCTGAACCTGACATGAAGCTGCCAAATTGACAATGAGTGACATTACCGAAATGACATCAAGTCTATGACAACAAAGCAAACAAATTACAGCGAAATCATGAATAAACCAAACGCTATGAATTTTCATATTTAATTTATTGTTTAAAAATTTATAAATACTTAGTATTTAAAAATATTTGAAAATTATTATATTTTTTTATTTACTGTACATCAGATATGATAATAACATGTTTAATTAAAAAGGGTTTACACATTTTGCCCCTTATGATTTATCCATCACCCATGATAAGACTATATTTATGGAGTGATCGTGGAAATTAGTAGAACTAAAAACACTTAAAACAAATAATTAAGTCGCATTCAATACTCGAACGTCGCACGACGCTCGGTCAGTGAACGGCGCACAGTCCACAGCGGAGTCAAGGTCATTGGTCGATGGGATGACCATTCGGAAACTAGCTGACCGGAAATAGAAAGTGACAAGGTTGCCAACCACCCGGTTTATAACCGTATTTTATGGTCCTTTTTAGCTACCGCACTACTTAAATCCGATAAATAATGTGTTTACGATATTTAAGTACCTATTGCCTCTATTTAAGGAAAAATGATTTAGAATGTCTCTCCTTTTATATAAAGGGGAAATGTTGGCATTATTTTCAATGATCGTGGTATACAAATTATAGTAAGTACTTTTTTAAAAGGTTGCAAATTGATCACACGTGTATTCAGGCGTGATGATGTTTACAATGGACTTCCTACGTGTATTGTATATAAATAACAAAATCTCTCTGACGTTAGTTATCACAACAGTCACGCCTATCCCCGTAGGGGTTAACAGACACTCACTAAACTTGCAACAATCTATGCAACTTTCTAGTATTATTGTGAGTTGCACATTAACGAAACTAAGTTACAATGGATTTTCGATGTGATTTGTAACCATACTGTAGACTTCGAAGGTAACCATAGAATTAGGCATTTATCGCTAAAGGAATCGAAAAGTTGATGGGGTTGCCACTGCCAGTTGCCATTAACTAGCAAGCTAGGTATGAAAACAAGAATAGGTTTTATATAAAAGCATTTATTTTAAAACAATGTAGGTAATAATATACTTTCTGATTCTTGGCAAAACAGTCTCACATAAGCAAGTCAACATTTGGCCTCTCTTAAGAATAAACATAAGACTAACATGCGCTGCCATAACTCACAAATGAATAAAACTGAAATATCAGATAAATAATATAAAAGGACAAATATAAAATTATTTTCGTACATCTACATTGCAGTTAGCATTGCATCTTGGTTGAGCAATCTTAGATTAATTTGTTTATTAACGTAAATTATTCTAAATAAAAGGGAACATTAACATTACTAGAATTGACTCACAATATTAGCATATATAAAAAAACCATCTACTGTACCTAATTAACAGTTTTCACAGACGCAGACATTACAGTCCACAATGAGTTTGTGGTTCAGTATTGATAAAATTTGATAATAAATGCACAACAAAATATAATTTAAGTTGCCTTTGTCTTTTATGTTTATAAAAATATATAACAATTTAGAAATAATTATAACAGTTTTCTTCTATAAACAATTTGGAATAATATTGCACAAGCTCAAAGCTAAATTATTATGTGCATTTTTCATAAATACTATAAATATAACAACAAACCAACACAACACGTCGTAACTCTAAGAAATAAGATTTTATGACTCGTCTTTTAATGACACAATTTTGTTTTAGCGTCGACAACTACAACCCCTTATACGTAACACATTAGCGTGGCTTTGGACGATCCATACTATATACTTAATTTAGGAGGAAAATTCGATATTGACAAAATTCAGCCGCTACTACACATATTGATGAATGTGTTCCTACAACTAATCTAACTAATAGAAAAAATAATATCACAGGCAAACGTCAATGTTATAAAAGTGAGAATTTTACACCTAGGCACAAGAGGCTTGGTATACCCATTGGTTTTGTAACTATTAGTAAGCTAGTTCGGCGACTGATATTTTTATCTTGGAGTATTGGCAGATTGGATTATAGTTGTCGATCTAAATCCGTAATTTTAGTTTACAATGTGGTCAGTTTTACAACAAAGGACCGATTTTTATAGCGCCGTGGACTCGGCATTTGAATTTTCAACACTGGCCTAGATTTATAATTTTAAATGATACATCTAGGGATATCCAGTGAGAAGATTCGTTCTAATTATCATATTCTACAAGACTAAAAACTAAGAACCGTTAACCGCGAGAATAAAGCGACCACATTGTCCCTCACCACCACCATCACCGAGTGTTGGTTTGTTAGAAAATATTTTCACAGCACAGGAACAAACACATTCTGGACTAAATAAAATCTGAAAAAATGATAACAACATTTGTTTTTAAAGACTAGCACGTAATTTTGGCACAACGCTGTGTCCTCTCAGAGCACAGTGGCATCGATGTTGTTCTCTTTATATACAAAAGTTCAAAGATTTTTTGCTCAGTGAAAACTAAAGGCGAGCCAAGCGGCCGCGGCCGGTGGCGGATGGCGTCGCCACGCCACTATCGCGCCACAGTCGGCCGAGCGCCGCCTGCCTCCGCGTCATTACATTACACCTTCAACGCTTATTAGGGTTTCACAAAGCTTACTACGATCGAGTAACAGGAACAATGTTTTAGATTTCGATTATCATATTATAATAGCAAGCAAAGAAAAAAGTATATAGGTACTTTTAACAATATTTGTGCCCAATGTGTCATGTTCGATGTATCGTTTTAAATTTATTTATGAAACCCTAAATAATAGTGACCGATTGTATCGTTCACATGATATGGACAGCTGCCATTACAATAATAAAATGCAAAATAATGTATATTAAAATTTAGTACAAAATTATCGTAAATAATTAAAAAAAACTTATTTGAGTAAATAAATTCTCTTGTTCCATTGCTCATTCAGTGCTTTAAAGACCAAAGTGTAAAAATAACTCGCTTTTGAATATTGTTCATCCAAAAAGACATACCCTGTCTCAGGTGGCGGTTAATATGCACGACTTTAAATTATATTCTTATTATTTTAAAATAATGACTTTAAACAATATAATTATGTATCAAAACTATCCTAGGGTGGAGTTTAAATATCCAGAGGTCAGCGGCACAATTCGTTACGTTTATTTTTACACCTTGTCTTAATGAGTATTTTACCCCAACAACACTCTTAAATCCAAACAACAGTACATACCTAACACTTTCCCTGTATAAATATATTATAGTCTTGTAAAAGAAACCTTCGAAACCTCATAGGTCATTAACACTACGTGAGAAATTACACAAGAGCATTAGGATACAATATATTGCTACGAGTTAACTTATCATTTGGCACTAAATTAACATATTGCATCTCGAGCATTCGTCACAAATATATATACTTGCAAATCCTTTTAACTCTCAATTTATCATTTCTAAATTACAATTAAATTTCATTTACTTCTCTAATGATATAACTTTTATTGGGCCAAAACTTTCATGTTCTATGTGAATGTGTTATGTTATGAACTATAAACGAAATACAAATATTTCATATATTGAGCAATCTGTCCATTCCCTTCTCACTTTTAAATACCTAAAGGTGTTTTAGTAACGGGAATGTGTGCTATACCAAACATTTAAAACACGAAATTATTAGACAAGACGCGTTCTGGGCAAGTAAAATTTGGCAAAATTGAGCATTAAGACTTTCAATTGGCATCGTAAAATATTACATAATTGTAAGATTTTACTACGTAGCACTGCGTGACTACTTATATATCCTAACTCTGGTAACTGTAACTTATTCATAGGTACACCAATCTCACAGTTGACTGCTAAAGGCGTGCGTAGTGTACTGTGTACACGGCTCAGACCACGGACCCGGCAACATGTTTGACATAGAACATTCTTCACTGTTACACCGTAGCGAGCCACGTGAGTGCAACGTGTTACATTACAGGCTCCACGTTCATCGAGTGTGAATCGCGAGGCAATCTACAAAATAACAAATAACAATCCCAATTTCTGTTCGTTGTCTTATAAACCGTTTACATCTACTAGATTGCCGCATCGACATCACCCTCCACGGTCCCGACGTGTGGCCTGCCGGGACCTGTGATCTGACGTTATTTATGATTATGTCTTTTGTACACGGTGTACAAAATAGTGAAAAAACTAAGTATTACAAATTGATATGACGTAAACGTGAGACATTATCATTATGAGAATTTAGTTGTTGTTCAAAAGAACTATAAATGACCGTGGACTTCTCAAGAGATCTTTCCAATTTACTAACTACATTTATAACAACTTGGTTAAAATAGTATTTAAAAATGAAATAAATCGTTCTTTATCAAATAATAGTTATTGCTTTTTTGATATGATTATACATCTGTGCGCAGATGCGTAAATAGGAGCTGGCCCCCGAGCCGCCGCCGCCGGCCGAGTGCGCGCGCGTGTGACGCGGCGCTGGGCGCATGCGCACTCCGCGGCGGCGCGGCCGCACTCGGCGGCCGGCCGGCTAATGATTACCTCTTCCGTCCACCTTATACAGACGTACTGTACAATAGTATAATTACGTTATAACTCTTATATGTATATTTTAAAAATATGACTGCTTTATATCCCTCATGATCACAGCTCTCCAAAGACTTTACAATATCCAAACCTTGACGCTCCAAAATAAATTCTTTATTATCATTTACACCTATAAAACGAAATGACTATAATATCTATAAGATAGCTCTAAAAATTATGCCATTTTGATATATTTACTTTGCAATTGCAACGGTCCCTCGTACAGCACTTAAATGCCTCATATACAAATTTTAACGTAACGTTGAAAATGACTCGATTTTTATTTAAACATAAAATATAGAAAGCGATAAAACAACTGACTGATGTCTATAAAAAAATTTAGAAATAAAGCGGCAGTGTTTGCGAATATTCGTGCAATAGAATCTAACTACAAAACATGTCTTAGGAACCTGATAAATTATTGCTAGAGCTTCGGGCACGACTCCACTCCCCTTCCTTACAAACGACAATGCATCCCCGGCGCGGCCGGCAGATACATAACGAGATAAAATCTTATCAGTAGCCAATAGAAAAATATCACCTAAATAAATATGAATATTTTACACGGGCAACTCACCGCCGTCGTTCGTCGTCGCAACGCCGCGCAAATAAATATAAATCTTTCCAAACGACCGACGGGTGCCCGTCGCCTCCGACCGGCGCGGGCGACGATCGACGAACGCGTCTCGAGAGCGACGGCGAGCGACGAGTATCTTTATTTTCTCTTCTTTTTTTGGTAAAAAATAACAAGATTATGAAATTGATATGCAACACCGTGGCGCCGGCCATCACTGCGCTTCGCCCTCCGCCTCCTCCGCGCCCGCCGCGCCGCCCCGCGGGTACTCGCCCGGCCCCGCCGCCCCGCCCGCGCCCGCGCCCCCGCCCGGGCCCTTGCTAGCCTCGCTACAAGCAAAAATCATGGTTTTATTAAAATGTTGGAATATGACATTATACCATAAATCAGGTAGCTAGAATCTGTCTGTTCTCAAAATATTGACGAGAAGCAAGAACTGGTGTATGGGGAAAAAAAAATAAGTACATAAAGGGCAAAACCAGTGTTCCATTCAGTTTTACCTAGTTGGAAAAACAACACAATTATGCTGCAAGAAACATCAACAATAAATCCTGCAAAACACCATGTTATGTATACAGGCAACTGGTTATACGTACTAGTTAGAATATGAGGAGCGCGCGCTGCCGCCGGGAGTGTCGACGTCACAGGGAGGCGGCCGCGCAGCCGCACTCAGCAAGTAGTTGGTCGAATCGCTGAAACAGTTCGACAGCCTGCTACAAATTGTATTACTGCCTCGAGTGGCGCGGTTTGTGAGCACAATAACATTCTCCAACATCAGTAATTCTATACAGTAGACCATATAAACACCGTATTTACCCACTAGCCTTTCAAGGTCTAGGTCCTTAAGAGCCCAATATGCCCAATTCAAGCTGACGATACCGTCTAACATTGTTAATATTTGACAGTCACAATCGTAACATGTAGGTAGTATGAAGTTCTGACAACCAGGCTTACCAAGAGGTATCATATTACCCGGTAAGGTTGTGAAGGCAAGATAGGCCATTACTACCTTCATGTAGAATCATAGTATTTGCTGCATCCGGATCGCCCATCTATATCATAAACCACGAGACTGGCTGATGAACGGCCTCTGCCGATTCGGGCTTCGGGTTTTCTTCACTCACTGTTAAAATTCTGCCAGTGTTGTTACTTCAATACTGGATATCCGATCCTGCCATTAACCTCGTCACACCAGCCTTTTTGATGAGCTGTAATCAACTAGCATCGGCTAGTCACTATCTCTTCTATAATCTATGCCAGGAACTCTACATCGACTTATATTTCCAGTGATATCAGATTATAAATATGTTCATGCCATAATTCGTTTTGATTTTATATTATTTATGCATAATCTTAGTTTTATGGTGCCTATATTTATCTCGCCACCCGTCATTTATTTTTTGATATGAAGATTAAGAATATGTGGGCTTATCGTTATGAGCTAGTGAGCATTTGTGCAGCATGTATGTTGTTATTTCAGTGTTACTTATTATAACAATTCTTCTAGATAATGTTTAGAATCAAAATACAGGTTTCAACAAATTTAGGTTGACCTTTAGACTATTTTTTATAAACATAACGATTTCAAATGTTTTCTTACTCTGTTTTTCCTGTATGTCTCATGTTGCCATGACTTCTAACACTACATCAGGTTTTATTAAAGTAGGTATATTTAGTTATTCAGTACATAATAGATTCTGTAATCGTATCTTGATAACATACTTAAATAACACTGTCTGAACTAAGAACAGTCAGTAAAAAATAACGTTTATATAACTAAAAAACAACCTAAGCTTGATGACAGCGTCAGAACCCCATGAGATATAGTGAGTCTGCGTCATTATCGTATATATAGCGCGACAAAGGTCACCGCATCACAGTCTAGTAAATTTTACACCGAAAAGCCCAACACTACCCACTAATTTGAATGATGAAACACTGACGTATATAATACGACTGTATTGATTTTCCCCCTAAATACTCATCAATTCATCACACATCCTTATTGCATTGGCCTATAGAATAACTTGCGAAATGTGTTTGTTTTCTACAGCTTTGCCTACCCCTTCGGAGAATACAGGCGTAAAGTTATGTTAGGTTTAAAACCTAACAAAAGTAGTCGAAATAGAAGGCATTTTTTGGCAATATAAAAAATCTTGGCATCCAAATGGCTAAGGCAAGAATCTAGGCTAGATATGTAGCATACATATAACTAAAGTATAAATAGTTTACGCATGACAACAGTTTAAGCCAGTCCTAAAATTACATTATAAATAGTTTTCATAAGTACAACGTCAATTACAACGTAAGCATCACTAGGGGCGTCGATAAAGACGCCACCGGTATGACTATCCGAATGTTATGTTTCTTACATCCAAACACCAACATGGCGAAAACATGTTAACATTGTCTCGGTAATGACATTAATACCGATATCTACTATTTATTTATTCGTGGTGGACTCTGATGACATTTCGTAACAGAACGCTCCTACTTATGGCGATAAGCATGGCACACATGGCGCTCTACGATAACCTCTGATAAATTTCTCAAGATTAAAAAAAATAAAGTGATTTCACATACCCCAGTACCTACAGTCCGCTAAAGGTCAAATACCTATCTTAGTAGTTGTGCTAATATTTTAGAAGATAGGAGTGTTAAACAGCGGTATCCTACATATTTATTTATACTACAGCCCAGCCAATCTGAATGAGACTTTATGTTTATATTCCGTTGAGTATTTACGTTTGTCTCAAAATAATTACATGCTATGAGCATCATTTCGATTTTAAAACACCGAGGAGTCATAATCGCTTTAGTTATATTAAAATCATGATAGGAAATTTCTTTTGGTCTCAAGACTACAACATAAGTTGATATGCTGCCCTAAATTACCTATACACCAAACGCTTTCAGCATACGTGGCTAGATTGTCATGCTTAATTTTTTTTTATTGATATTGTTAATGTACTTTTCTAGATAAAGACAACCTAGACAAGCCGATTGACCAACAGGTAGCATAGTATCACTTGTGTGTCCCCTCTCAGTTCTTACTTACATAGCGTGTCAGCTATCACCTACCAACAATACACAACGACAAAAGTGTAAGTTCACCTGGCGGTCCTCATCCTGAGCGCGGCGCAGTTCTCCTTGCACTTGTAAGCTAGCACCTGCTTGATCCTGCTGACCTCCACGTCGGGGAAGTGCCTGCTGACGTAGGAGATGAGCGCGTGCACGCGGCGGCGGTCGAGCGGCGGCTTGGTGGGGCGCGACTCCTGCCCCGCGCGCGACCAGCGCTGCCCCGTCACGGAGCACGTGGCCAGCTCGATGGGCGAGAACAGCGCGGCCGCCAAGCCCCGCGTCACTTTGCGGTAGTCGCCCCACTTCACGCCCCGCAACAGCTCCTCGCGGATCTCCACGCCTTCACCCAGTTTTATCTATAGGATAATATGCATTAAGAGTCTGTCAAATCCTTAATATATGCTACATTATACAGCAACACTGCTGTCTGGTTGTATGTTGCCTCATCAGGAAATGACCACTATGAACCTAATAAAATTGTTTAAAGAAAAATAGTCTATTGCAGCTCACAACCGAGAGGAATGGAGGAAGGAAATATGTATATAATAATAGGCAATGTTTGAACCCTAGGGGGCTATATAGGCTACTTTTTCTCTGGTAATTTTCTATGTGTGTATGTCCTCATGTGAAATAGTTTCAAAATACTCCGATGAAGCGAGGTAAATCGATCCCATTTACAATATTTAATTCCCAGTCTTACAACTGCTGATCCTTATATCCTAGACATAAGAAACCGTATAAAACAAAGTTGGGAATCGAACTCATCATTCCGTGCACGGTAGCAGTGCGTACATCCACTAGACGTACTTCGCAATCTTCATGATAACGATTTGTAATAACGCGTTTAACGCACGCATTTTTTTTGGTTCCTGTGTTCGCTACACTTATTGTACTCAGATAACCTATACTAGCGATAATGATGGGCTGATAACGACAAAACCTGACTTGACTAAATTAACTTAATAACGGCGTTACGCTTCAATAAAAAGCGTCAGTAGACAACAATAATAAAAAAATATGGATTTCATTTTGGATTTCAAACGAGTCAGTCCATAACGCGTTGTCTGGCGAAGGCCTTAGTGATGTCACTCTGTACAGTCAACAGCAAAAGTAGATGATCAAAATCAGATATTCAATATTAATGAACGGAGTTCGCGTCAGAACTCTGTGGCGTCGTAGTGATTCAAAAGTATGTGATGGTAAATTATACCAAACATTTACTACTAGTACAGCTGCCATATATTCGTGATCACCGTTCATTAGTATTGAATTTCAGATTTTGATCTACTTTTGCTGTTGACTGTACAAGATATAAGAGTGTATACTCACGAGTCTTGGTGCGGCGGCGCTCCCTCGTTCGTTCTCCCGCTTGATGACGAAGGGCAAGGCGCGCCGGTGCTGCTCCAGCCATACGGCGTCAGGAACCGGACGATTGCGTCTACCGTCCCATCTCCCTACAGCTACACCACACACCACAAATATGTTATACGAAGAAAAACAATAGAAGTACAGCAAGATATATGAATTCGACTTAGGTGTCCTCATCTGAAACATTGACTTATAGTCAATTAACAGCAGGATTAGTGATCGGCTTTGATACTATCGAAGACACCGATAAAAGCATTTATAATAAAACTGTAAATATTGAAGTAAAATATCAAGGTAATAACAAAATCTTAATACCAATCAGATAACTGAAAATCACAATTACTTCGCAATACTTTATTTTTTGATATTTAGTAAAAAATACATTGATGTATGTACACAAGTTTAATAATCTGCACAAAGCGAATGTGCAGATGAACATTTTATTAGTTCTCACATCGAAAATAGCCGTCAGTAAGTAATTGCTTGAAATACTAAGTTTGTAACAATAACGTAACGTATCTCTGAAAACAGGTTTATTACAGATAAATAACGTTTGATTGACCATGGGGTATAGCGGGACTATGTTATAAAATGAACCTAGGTAAAACGGATTTAATAAATTGACATTATTCGCAGTATGAGTACATTACTGTATTATTAATTGCATTAAATAATAAAAAGTATAAGCATTCTGAATAAATGACATCAATAAACATTACTATCATAATGATAAAGTTTCTAGTTTTATATAATTTCTATTTAAGTTCAGCAGTGTGAAGAGATTCATTTTTTCTTAGATACATTTATAGTTTTCATTTAAATATGTCAATAATAAAAGCTGCGCCTTAACTTAGTAATTGGGATTAAAATTATTATTTAAGAAAAGTGCTTTTTAAAATTACTATTACTAATACGTATAAGCGATTATTTTAGAGTAATTATTATTGCAATCAACTTCCGTTCATAATATTTTAATATTAAACACTGATAAAAATAAATGCAAAGTAGAAATTTAGAGATCATGGAAATAAAGTCACTTGAGATCACACATTATTCCAATAAGTTTACAATTAAAATTTCAAATGATAAACTAATATTGTTACTCACAACCCTAATCATACCTTCAATAAGTGTCTCCTCTAAATGCTTTTATTACAAAATGACTAGATGTGCTTTTTTCATGGCAATCATTTCATATATCTACAAAAAATATTAAAGAAATAACCGATCAAAATTTAAAGTTATATAAAAATATAAGTATTAAAAAAATCCCTCCTCTTAAGTTCTAGTTTGTAGTAATGTTTATACAGTGCTTGCTATGACACTGGGCTAGTGGGATGTACGGCAAGTGATTCGTTTCAACATTATCTAGTACATGATATATAACCAACGTTTTATATTATGCTAACATATTACGAAGCCAAATGATTGAGCGTCGTTACTGTACGCATTTTTTATATTTATCCTTGCTCGCTCGCATGTTAGACAAATTAAGGTAGGTGCTGTCGTTGTTAGAATAATCTTAAGTTTACGGGTCCATTCAATACATAAAAGTAATCGTTTTTAATAGACTTTTTTTCAAGTTGTTTTTCCATTTGGAATGTATAGGGAAATACCAATGAATAATGATATTATAAAATGCTATTGTATATTCCAGTGTAAATAATACTCTAACCAAGTTAGTATTTATGAAAATATTGCGAGGTGTATCACTAACTACTAAGGGATATTCACTTTTGAACCAGAACTCTATAGGATCCCCTCAACATGCGAGCTCAACGCACATTTGGCTTTATTATCATTATGTAACAATCAACGTGAAAGCCATTGATTTAATTAAAGTCAATCAACAATCCTTTAAAATGAAGAGCATATAAACAATGCGTAATATTTCGTATGGCAACATAAACGTGGTGTTCCACTCTAAACAACTAATATATTGTAGTTATGTATTACTTTATATACGATTTTTGAAGACTTATTATTCATTATATCTGAGATTTTGTACAAACTATTTACCGGGAGCCGTCCAATCACTCAACAATAACATTGTGTAAAGATAAAACTATTGTGTATAAAAATATCACTATTGTTGTTCAGCGCGGACTTATGTGCACTCTAAGTTACGTACATGAGCCCGCGTATTCGACAAATAAAACGGATATGTTCGACACTTTCCATCGTCTGCGGTACAAAAAAATTATACTCTATTATGAAAATACTATTTATTTCTATGTGACAGAAAGTGTCGATCAAATGTGGATAACGTGTATAATGTATGTATGTATAATAATTATGTAACCAGTAAATAACCTATTTTATGTTATGTAAAATCAGCACCGGTTGCAACAAATGCTTTAACAACAATCAGTCTATTGTCAGAAAGGAAGGTACGGTATGTGTCCCCTTAACGAGCTTCAATTAGTCACTTAACTAGAACCCTTAACCACCGTGAGTCAAATGGTCGCACGATCACTTTTATGACTAAAGATGTGGGTTTTCTATTTCCATTATATTATTAACTAAATTCCCCTTACCTCTTGGATGACGCAAGGATAAAACTCTACAAAAACTTGGTTACAAATATGCTGGACTTTATATTATTATATTTAACAGATCAACATTATTATAGTACTCTATATGTGAAAACTATTTATGTATATAGAAAACAATCTTCCTATCTTGCAGTAGGAAGTACTAAAAGAAACTCGTTAATGCGACAGATATCTGGCACTCGGTATATTATAGAAAGGCACACAATAAGCGGAGAGGTGTGACGGCAAATAGGCCCCCGGCGACACTCCGATCACAGACTAGATATATCTATTGACAGTCTTCGTTACGACTTTATAAGCCACATCTTCACGACTTCGCCGCACGAGGAGACCCAACGCCGCTCTGTGCATTCTAGTCTGCATTCATTATAGCAGTGTCAAGCGGTATAACGACTACGCTCGTTGTAGAAAAATAACTAATGGGCAGCTTGCGAGAAAACATCGCAGCGAGAAACAGGTGAGCAACGGTTACTGCTGTTATACACATGTAATAAGCAGCAAAGGAAGACAGCGGTGCGTCTCCTCGGCGGTAACGTTCCTCGAGCGTCAGTAGGAGAGAGCGCGTGGGAGACACGGCGGCTACTGTTGGAAGCGCTGGGCGGGCCGCAGCGCGGGGAGCGGCGGCGGCGGCGGCTTGATACGCAGGCGAGCGGGCGGGTGCTGCGCCAGCGTGTGGCGGCGGAGATACAGCGGCGTCTTGAAGGAGCGGCCGCACGTGCCGCACGCCACCGGCTGCGCCTCGTGGATGAGCCGCACGTGCTGGCGCAGGTTGGACGCGTTGCTGTACCGGCGCCCGCACACCGCGCACGTCACCCCGCCGCCCGCGCCCGCGCCCGCGCCCGCTCCGGCGCCGGCGGCTGCCAACAACACCAGTTCGCACTCCGCTCGCGCGAGCCGCCCGCGCGCCCCCCCGCCCGGCCACGCCGCGCGCACCGCCCGCGCCGCCCGCACGAGTTACCGTATTCAAATGCTACCCACCGTCGGACATTCCTTATTACACTAACTTAATTACAAATGAGATTATTGAGTGAACCGAACGTTAAGCGTGTGCCCGAAATGTTGTGCATGGATCAAAATTAAATAATGTATCTTGTTTATAATAGTCCAGATTTTTTACGGGACTACAATCTTGAGCCTTAATTTTTGGCAACTCCTTACATTAAAGTAGAAAACGGTACGGTCATGTTAAAGTGTATCAGGTGTGTTAGCATTTGAATAGGATAACGCTAGTACCTCGGAGCTCGAGGCCCAGCAGGGTCGTGCCGGCCGGTCGGACAGTGCGAGCGGGCGTGGTCGGGGCGAGCGGCCTGCGGTCGCGGAGCGGGGCGGCAGCGCGTCGCCCGACACCCGCGCGCCTAGCCACCTGACTCGACAACAACTTACGAGACCGCGCGCGCTCTCTACTACGGCCGATTCAAACATTTATCAAATTATGATACAAAGAGGTTCGCCGGGGGCGCGGCTGTCCGAGTCGACGTGTGCGTGTGATAATGACGTGATAGTGAACAGATAAATAGAGAGCATATTTACCTTCCGCATTCTCGTCCCGCAGCTCCGTGTTCATCCCGGCCATGAGATCCATATTACCTGCGAAGACAATGTACAACATTAGCAACTCGTTAGTCGACATCAGAAATTATTTCAAACAGAAAAGATTTCTAACAAACCTTGCAATGTAGCAAATGGATTTGCAAGCGCGTTATTCTCATTGTAATAGATCTGCGGAAAACTGGAACGCTCTTCGTCACTGGCTTCTTGTTCCATTACTTCCATTTTTGGTTCTAAAAGATCGGATGCATTGAATTCTTGGCATTTGTCTGTTCTTTCAGGGTCTCCGGGGTCCATGAGTATATCACTCTCTTCATTTTTCACCTCAGGTGCTTCGAGATCAGTTTTCACCCTTAAGGAAGGGTAGTTGGGAATTTCTCTATAGTCATCATTATTAGGCCTCATTTGACTAGAAGTTTGAAATGGAGCTTCTTCATTGAGATTGTTTCTGGCAACATCGGGAGAATTTCTCGTGGAGCGACGACTTGAGTTTTGTTCTTGGTCTTCGACAGAGGTCGTCTCAACATTTTGGTTTGCGGCTTTGGAGGAGGAGGTAGAGTGTGACGGCTTGGCGCTGAGCAAATTACGTAGTTGAGAGGGAGGTGATTTTCGATTCACTTTCTGTAAAGAAAAAAGAAGATAACGGAAATTAATATTTTATATGAAATCATCAAAGTTGGGTTAGTTTATAGGATGTGATGAATTACTTTATCGTTGTGTTGTGAACAGTCTGTGAGGCCTCGTATTTGCAGTGCGTCGGCAGTGCGTAGAAAGGCGCTGAGTTGCGCCTGCGCTATGTTCACTTGTCCCACGTACATAAACTGTAGTAGTGCGCGCACGTGCGACACCTCGCAATCGCGCATGAATATTATAGGGTGAGGACATGGATTGTTCTGAAAACAACAATGTGGTTTTAATCAACAATAACAATCAACAATAACGGCCGTCATCACGATAAATAATCAATTATGTAACTGCTTTTAATTAATTAACTTTATAACTACACATTTGTACATTTGTTGAAACAACTATAGCTATCAAGGAATAAATTAAGTTAGAATAACTATAATCAAGATGAAATTGTTATACATTCACCAAATATTTTATAAGTGATACATGATATGAGTAAATAAATACACTCTATTGCTGTCTCATTTAATTGTAAATAGATTGACAATGACAGGTAATTGTTTATCAAATGTTTATGGATGTCCAGTTTCATGAGCAAGGGGCCTTACTGAACTTTGGACCACTCACTCTATACCAATGTTATGTTGTATTGATAGAAACAACTATAAATAAATTCATTGGGCTCATATTATGAAAGATAGTTGCTTACTATCTTTGTTTAATAATGGTGCTTGATTAAATTAGCTCGTGCATTGTTAGTAACAAGATAAGATGGAAATAGATAAATAAAATGTGACAGAAAAAGTATGTATTGAGAACATCAATACATTGCCTTAATCTTAACCTAGAAATTAGAAATTTATCACATAAAAGATGTTTTATAGACAGATGAATGAAGAGTGTTGATAATGCAAAAACTTATTTCACATGAACTCTTTTCATGCTGTTTTGTTTAAAAATAGAATATATATCAAGGCTGAGCAACAATTTGTTTTATTAAAAACTTAATATATCACTGATATAAGTTACTAAAAGCACATGTAATTTACTGTTCAGTGTTATGACCACCTTATATGGTAGTTGTGAAGGTAAAACCAATTGTTTTATATGCAACATAGTAGTTACAAATGATCAAAATTTTCTGTTTAGCATATTAGTATAAAATTGTATTAATATCTAGCATAGTTTAGTTAACCACACTGAACATTACTAGCAAAATAGGCAAATTATTTTCCACTTGGATATATTTATGAGAATACTTGTTATAAAATGAATGAGTAAAACAATGGAACACTTAATTCTTTTTACAAATATATTAATAAATCTTTTTTGTATTAGGCTTTTGAAATTGTAGCTATATTAATTTTATATTAACAGTACAATCATATAGACTAGTGGAAATAACTAATCAAATTGTGTAGTGTTATAAAAATGTACAGTTGAGAACTTTCATCATTCACATGGTAGGTAATCTGTATTCTCATAAAGATTTCAGAAGCAATGACCCCAGATAAAACTTGTGTTACAAAACCTTTTTGTAATATATTAAAAATTATAAATTAGGCAAACATATTCATTAGCATGAACTGTATTGGTTACAGTTTATGTATAAAGAATTCATTATATGCTTCTAAGACATAAATGTAATCTATAGCCACAATGGTAATGAGTTAATTAGAAATTGTGAAACAGAATTTTAAAGTAGGTACAAATAAATGAAATCACGAGTACTTAACCGGAACGCGAGACATGGCATTTGTAAGTAGATCAAGTGTTTTATACATAACAACTTTCACTAGAGTCATTGTAATGGTGACACATCAAAGTGTGGGGAGTGAAAGATGGACTTACTTTAAATAACTCCTTGAAATATGGACTACATGCCGAAAGAACCACTTTATGTGCCTCCAGCCGGTGCCCCTCGCATGCCAGGGTGACATCCACGAAGTCCTCATCATCGCGCAATGCCTCGAATTGAGAAGTTATATTCGCTTGAAAATTGTTCCATCTCAAACAAAATTGCTGGTCGCCACCCAGTTCTGTACCTTCCATTACTTATAGACATAACTCGATATCCCTGCTCATTTAATTGGTTGATAAGAATAGTTAATTATTGAAAATAAATATATCACAGTAACTTGCAATTTCAGTCGCCGTCTGGCCGAAAATCTTATGAAAGAAAACAATCAATAAAATCTCGTACCAATATAAGAAAAATAAAAACTTTTTAATTTGTCATTTGGATGGTACATTCACTTCATCGTTCCGTTACACGCTTCGGTCCAATATCGGTTTTCGTTCTTTTACTAATAATAGATTTGTATTTGCTATTTAGAGAGTTTTTGCATCTTTTTTCTAATAAAAAAGGTATGACCATCATGTTTTTGGTTCTTAAAAGTTGATTTTAAGCTGTTACACTTAAAACGACTATTCTATGATTATGCAGATACAAATTACATTCTAAGAGGTCATTAGTATTTTCGGCGGCAATTATGAATGCCAGTTTTGTCTACGTTATAAAGGTTTACATTAGCCAAAAACGAAACAAAACAATAAGAATGCATTTATCATATTACAGAAATAACAACTTGGATACAAACTTTGATACGAGTTCTTTGTGATAGTTCAATGGGATTATTTTACAAAAAAAAGATACATAGGAGCAAGTTATTAAATTGCCAATTAAAAAAATATGGATAATTTAAATACAATTTATTTAACATCCTGTGGGAAACATTTCTATATCCGGCTCGGGATCTAATTTCCTATAAAAATCCTTTTTTTTATGAATACCGATTTAAGACTCAGATTTAGGGTGCACGTCCACTATTGCACTTTTATAGATGAAAATTAATATGTAGATAACGCATAAAAATATAATTGCATGCAAATCGTACTAATTTATACTCGAGTGCCTCGGCGGTATTTCGATCATCTGAAATCTGAATTCCAATCCGTGGTACGAAAAAAAAGTTTATGTACTTACTAATTGAGGTTTTCAAGGAATTCTCTATGCGACATCCCGGAGATGTACTATGTATGTGGCAAAAACCCTTTGCCTCGAAAAGAACCTTCAGACACAGGCTTAACGGCCGATTTTCTGTGTTTAAGGTTTTAGCATACAGCGTCCGTTATAATTATGTTTCACGTGTAATTATGCTAGTTTACGAATTTAGAGTCCAGGATAATAAAAAATTACATCCTGCCGCAAGCAATTTCCATTTTGGGAGTGGGTAGAAACCGATCTAATAGAAAAAAATAGGGATTTCGCGAGAACGTATCGACACGAAAATATGCTACCTCCATGACAAATTCTATCAAAAACGGTTTAGCCATACAAATTTACAGTAGCAAAAAATATTCATGATGACTGAACAAATACGTCTGTGTTACATGTATTCTTGAATTTCCGGAAGCAGTAGGTCATGTTATGGAACATATACTATTTAAGCAGGTTGAGTTTCATGTAATAGGGTACAAGCTTATTGCAATTTTTGTAACAATGTTGTGACATTACCAATCAATATGAAAGATAAAGTACCTATTCAAGTTTATACTAGTTGTATTTTACTGTTTTCATCTGTATCATACTATAAGAAGGATAACAAAAACAAATACAACTATCCCTCTACAGGTCAAATGATGATAGGTGGGTGCTATCAGTGGTATGACATTGAACTAAAAATACAACATTCTTATAAACTTATGTATTTAAATAATGTGAAAAAGTAACAACTATATTTGAATATAATAATAATATGATTACAAGGCTTGCTCGCCTTCCACCATTTCCTTCAAATTTAACAGTTCAAATTGTCCTGTGCCTTTTGTTTCAGTCCTTATCATCTCATCCAAGATTCTAAAATTGCCAGGGTCAATTAAACAAATGATATTGGCTGTGCCAGAGTCCCAATTTTCTTCTTCAACACTCATGGCCAGTTTCACAACTTTGTCTTTGGTCTTTCGTGCATCTTTTCCAGTAAGTAACATCCTTACCCTCATCTGGGCTCTCTCCAGTGGGATTTCCTTTTTCAAAAGCTGTATAACATCCAGTGACTGCTGTTTAGCACTTTTATTCACATTCACAGAGAAATGAATGTCTTTCATGGCCTTTTCTATAATAGACACCGGATATGGCCTCTTTGTTTCAGGATTAACACATTTGTCTGCAACTGTAGTCGCAATATCTTTGAACAAAGAATCTATCTGAGAGTGTCTTTCTTTGTCAGATACCTGGAGTTCGCCTTTCTCTAATATCTCTTTACATATTTCTGTTTGGTCTTCTTTACCAAATATTTTGACCAAATCCTCTTTTTTGGCCACTTGTCCTTTAGATACATTTGTAAACACAGTGTGTGTTTGTAGAACTTCATCAATGTCTTTTTCTCTGAAACAAAGATTTATTACATTTGTAAAATATGCCTCACTAGCAAGATTTATACTAGATTAATGCTATGACTTACACTTTGTTTCGCCATGACAAAACTTTATTTCTGTAACAAGCTATTTCGAACCTTTTGCCACCTTTCTTTAACCTTACGATTGCGACGTTAGTTAAACGTATTTGATTTGTGGGTGTGAATATTTTAGACATGGTGGTAGCAAATGAGTTGACAATACTCAAATGTAATTCTAGAAGATAGTTACACCGCTGTTCAGAATATTTTTCACAATCCAAATGAAACAAAACAACACAATAATCAAGTCAAGAACCACAATAATCAAAGACAATAATAGCAGTCAGAATTGTCAGCTGTCAGCAAGCTGACAGCAGTTAAAATTAAAATTGGTCGGGATGGGGCTGGCTGGGAGCGAGAATTTACATCTTACAGTAAATAACAATATTAATATATGTTACATTGTGAATGTAATGATTTAGCCGCTGTTATATTGGGATTTTTTACGAAGCTGGCCAAATTTGACAGCCTTCTGCCTGATTCTTTAGGAAATAAAGGCGTGAATTAAAAGCAACAATAAGCAAAAGAAAAACACACACAAAGTTTTAAGGTTTTCTCTGTATATTTTTATTTCATTTTGGTATGCAATAAAGAGATAGATTATTATTATAAAATTCAATTATGTGTAGCAGAAAATAAACAACTTATTTTTGTTGTTCCTCTAATACTGTGTAGACTTGATAATTAAATTATGTAATTATGTCGTATACCAGAAATATAATTGCCGAATAATTATATTACATACTCTTTTATTCATAATTTATGGAAGACCGTAGTCATAAACCAGAAAAAAATTGTCTACGGCCCTAAACATGTTATGAATCTGTACCTAAAGCATACGCTGTGTATTAAGAAAACTATTAATTTGTCTATGTTTGTGCTGTGTCAGACGCAACGCACGACGTGTATTTCTAGAGAAGTTGGCCGTCATTTTGTTATATTTGTGTATTTTATCTGCGATTTTATGTGATTAATCATTAAAATGGCGAAATTAGTTGATATATACAACAGCGAAAAAGAACCTGTGATAAAAAGACGGCAATTGCCGTTAACTATCTACGAAAATCTTACTGTAAGTGGTTTCATGCACTTTGACATTACCACAAGCGTAGATTATTCAGGAAAAATAATTATTGTAAAATTTGTATTTACCGTCGTCGCGTTGAGCAAACACTGATTCGCAAAGTCATGTGCTGATAATAAGTTATAGTAAAGTTGTCAATTTCGCCTATGAAAATTATTAGAGTTCATTGATTTCATTCAATGTAATGACGTCTTGCAGATGACCTTATTTTGCGAATATATTTCTTTGTTGAAAACTAATGATTTTTGTTTTTGTTTTCAGATGATCATGGATTTAAACACAATGGGTCTAATTTGCGATAATCCGCAAGTAAAAGGTCGCGAGTATGAAGAATTCATGCGCAAATATAGAATCCTAACGACGGACGAACTAAAAGCAGCGCTCAGAGTCGATGCTTCTGATATCTTTAATGTATTAAATCAAAGCATTCCTTGTGTAGGCTGTCGAAGAAGGTATAGTACTACCCATACCCCCATGTTTGTTTAATAGTTCAATACTTACAATTATGATTGGTTGTGGAGTGTCATTGGAAATTAGTTAAGGTCTACCCATTTATCTTTAAATTGTTAAAATACATACATTCATACAATATGGTGATTGAGTGAAGTTATGGTGATAAGTTACTGAACATTTTTAAATTGTCACACAAGTAGTCATTTGACTGAGTACCAACAATTTAGTAGGTACCATTTTTATCAATAAAATACTTAAACTACTCAGATGTCTGCATTCACAGACACAATAGTACAACAATGGTCTTTAGGAGGTAGGCTGACAGATGAATCATAGATAATTAATTGTAAGGCAATTAGGCTGTATGAAACTTTCCTTGCAAGTTACTCCTTTCTTAAATATATTGATGCGGCATTCATACAATATGGTGATTGAGTGAAGTTATGGTGATAAGTTACTGAACATTTTTAAATTGTCACACAAGTAGTCATTTGACTGAGTACCAACAATTTAGTAGGTACCATTTTTATCAATAAAATACTTAAACTACTCAGATGTCTGCATTCACAGACACAATAGTACAACAATGGTCTTTAGGAGGTAGGCTGACAGATGAATCATAGATAATTAATTGTAAGGCAATTAGGCTGTATGAAACTTTCCTTGCAAGTTACTCCTTTCTTAAATATATTGATGCGGAACTGCAACATTACTAATTTCAAAATTTTGGATTTATGAGTCCTGTAGCATAGACACCTAATCTAATACTTTAGGGTGCTAGGAGTCTTTCGTTCTAAACAAGCAAACTATCTTACCACCTTCACTAGCCTATTGTGACAAAACACCTTTTAATTTCTATGCATAATTACTTGTGCAAATATTTTCTAACAAAGTGAACTCCTTCTAAGCGCTGTTGCATACCTACTTTTTACACGACTGCCCCAAAAAAGGGAGTGTAATGTTTGAGGGTTCATGTATGTATGTATGTGCACTTCATAATTCCACCATTACTTCTGAATGCCTGAACTGATTTTGATGTATGGAGTGTCGTTAGAATTCTTACACAATAATGAGTAACATAGACTATAAAAAAAGTAAATCAATCAAAAATTGTATTTAAAAATGAAAAAAAGCATGACTGTCATGTGAAAAAACAAGTTTGTGCAATAGGACACCATTCTGTGGAACACTATCTTATCTAAGAGTTATCCTGACTGCGATGAAAATGTTTTTTTTTGTTTTGGCAGTATGTGTTTTAATTTTCTAAATATATTTTTTATTAACAGACACAATAATAAGCTATTTGACTGCCTCGTTGGTCTAGTGGCTGCTAAGCGCGACTGCTGAGCACGAGGTCCTGGGTTCGAATCCCGGGTCGGGCAAAGTGTTACTGGGTTTTTCCATTAGGTAATTCTCAGTAACAGCACGAAGTCTGGATTTGTGCCCGGTTGATGGCAATAGGCTCGCCCCCTATTACATTGGGACCTAAAACATAACTGGCGAAATGTGGGTGTACTATATGTGCACCTCTGCCTACCCCTTCGGGGAATACAGGCGTGATGTTATGTTATGTTTTTAATAAGCTATTAAAAAAAATATAATTTGCACAATAGGGAATTTAGCCAATTTCTTAACCTGGTAAGATGCTTTGCCTATGTTACATTGTCTGTCGCAGATATTGAAACACACATTTCTAGCTTGAATAACCTGTGTTCTTCATTAGTTCTACAACAGGTAGCATGACAATTAATAGAACTTTAAAGCATGACAAACTACTTCCCCCTTATTCATAAAAAAAACCATTTTAAACCAAGAATACCTGTCACTTTTATTTGCATACCAAAGAATAGAGATGTTTAGAGACTTAATATGGGTTTTAGTTAATACAGATATGATCCTCATTTATGAATAAAAGGGGCTATGTTTAAACAACAAAGGACCTTAAATAATTACTATGTTCAAAATTTTCTAAATTCATTGTTTCAATTGTTATTAATTAGCTGACGGGACGAACTTCGTACCAATGTCTTACCATTTAAACCTTCCCTACACGTGTACTACAAGTGTAAAGAACAAAATTAGTAAAATCAGTCCAGCCTTTCTCAAGTTGTAGCAAGACGAACGAACAGCAATGGATTTTTATACATATAGATCATCATTTGAAATAATGACATACCTAGTTTTAACAACGATGTTCAGATCACCTTCCAGTCTTACTATATGCAGCTGTATATCAGATCCTACACGGAGTGTCTGCCTATCACACCTTCATAACCTAGTAAATGTTTGATACAATGTTAATGTAAGGCTCATTGTCAGATGGATGGACAACCAACTACCGGTAATGGTAGTTTAAGATTTATGAATTACCATGATGCCCACATTTATACCATGCTATTCACATATATATTACCATGCTGCCCACATATATCTTACTGTGCTGTTCAAGGCAGGGAGGGGTTCCGACTTCAATAAAATGAATGGTGACCAATAGTGGCAAGCATGGTTAAACATTGATTGAGATATAGGCAACTCAACAATAAAATAAACAAATTAAAAGTTTGCCTTGTTGGTTTAGAGGTAGCTAACTGTGACTGCTGAGCAAGAGACCCTGGGTTCGAATCCCGAATTGTGCAGTGTTACTGGGTTTTTCCATTAGGTAATTTTCAGTAGCAGCATGGAGTCTGGATTTGTGACCGGTTAATGACAATAGGCTCACCCCCTATTCCACTGGGACCTATAAAATAACTGACTACTATAATTTTGTGAACTTAGGGGCATACAGGCGTGATGTTATGTTTTTTTTCTGTTTCTGTTTTGCAGTGTGGAACGCCTTTTTTATCAGCTATGTAAATCAGGACATCCCACATTGGATCCATTGGTACTGACACCAGATGAAATAATGACAATTAGAGAAGACAAAATTATACATCCACAATCACTAGCCACTCTATTAAATGGTCACAGGTACTTATTGACTTTATCCTTAATGTTATTAATAATATATCTTTTCCTCAATCTATTATTAAAAATAGTGAATCGATTGCCAATTGATAATATGTATGAATCCTTCCAAGTGTTCATACATAATTATAATATTTAATCCCTACTAATATTATAAACGCGAAGAAAGTTTGCATGTATGGATGGTGTTTGTTACTCTTTCACGTAAAAACTACTGAATGGATTTTAATGAAATTTCATATGGAGGTAACTAACACCCTGGATTAACACATAGAGTACTTTTTATCCCGAAAAAATATAGCGGGTAACACCGCTGCGCACAGTTATTTTTAATATTTGTCTTGCTATTTTTTATATAGCTAGCAAATTACTGATCTGTACGTATTCAATTATTCTTATTAATTACATACTCCTTTAATTTCTTCTACTACAATTTGTAAGTGTGGAGTTGGTTACAATAACTTGCCATAAGTCCTTGTTATGTAGCATATTTACCCTATATCTGCACCTCCTTCATTTGATAACAACAATCAGCTGTGTATACATTATTATTATGCTGATTTATGTTTAAAGCAATAAGGTTCATTCTTTGTAGTTTACATACAATTAATAATTATGCCTGTAATTTCTGAAGGGGAAGACAGATGTGTTTTTCTCAGTCGTCCATAACTCCTAACTTTCGTATTAGATGTCGAGCCTATTCCCAGTAATGTAGCCTTCACCAGGGTCCTCGCCTCGAACGACAAGCTTACCAGAACAAATTAAGTATTGTAAATTATCTTTCCACAGACAGGATTGCATGCTTATAATGGATTCTTTTAAAATTGCAGCTCGGGTATCGAGTGCCTAATTCTCAGTCAGCCGCGGTGGAAGAAATCCCAGCGGTGCACGTTGCACTCGCTGGAGGCGGGCACGGCGCGCGGCTGGGGCGCGGGCGGCGCGGGGGGCGCGGGCGCGGGCGGGGCGGCGGGCGGGGGGGCCGCGGCGGGCGGCGGGGGCGCGCCGTGCGGCTGGGGCTGGGCGGCGTGGGGCTGGGGGGGCCGCGCGGCCTGGCGGGCCGCCTGGGACGCCATGCGCGCCTCCGCCCGCGACCACGTCACGCTCGTACACTTCAACACGCTACACGACACGCTCCACAACTATTTGAGGAAACATCGTTTCTGTGCCGACTGTAAAACTAAGGTAGATCCCTTATACTGTCATTATTTATCAAATTCCTGTTTTTTATTAGCAACCAGTTCAAACCGCAATATTGCTGACTAGATAAGATTTTGCTATTTGACATAGACATGTTATTAAAAAATATTAATACCTGGTATACTTTTTAATATCCGTACAGTATGTATACAGTCTTGCCTGTTTTTTATATAGCTAAACAGGTATGTAGTAGTAGGGTAGGCCTACTACTACTTGCCTATAGACCTAACTGCCTAGTTGGGTCTAAGATAACAATTGCAATATATCAATATCATATAGGATCATGCTTGAGTTACATAATTCATAAATTATTATCACTTGAACTGATAAAATTTGTGCACGCATCATTGTTATCAAAATATTCATCAATCATTCTGTGGCCACAATATCGATATTCAATTAGAAATCCCGCTTGACGCAGGCGCATTACCATAAATTTGATAAACAATGTTAAGTTTTAATAGTTGCCTAGCAACGGGTGATACGCGGATTACAATAAACAGTAGATAAGACAATATTATTTTTTTATAAACGTTACGCCTAAATATTGTTTTCAAAGGCGCTATCTACAATTTTTTTACATCATTAGTGACAAACTCCAGACTCCCAACAAACATGTACATCAAATTATTGAATTACATATTGTATACATTTAATTTAGTGCTTGGTATTTATGAGCGTTATTGTTATAGATCTTTACAATGATTTCATGATTCCATTTTTCATTTCCATTTTTAAAGGGAGTGTAGACAAGAAACTCCATTTTTACTCTTCCTATGAGCTAATATTACTACTGACTGACCGAATTATTTATTTTCTGATCATTGCGCATCTTTATCCATCATCATCAGTTGGAAGACGTCCACTGTTGAACAAAGGCCTCTTTATTATTAACTTAATATTGCTTTAATAAAATAATTAATAAATACCGATTAGAAGGATTGTTATTAACATAAAAGCGAAGATTAATTTTTAATTAATTGTTAATTAAATGCTAGTTACATACATACATAAAGTCACGCCTGTTTCCCTGAGGGGTAGGCAGAGACCACGGATTTCCATTTTCTACGATCCTGGCATACTTCTTTTGCTTCATTCACACGCATCACATTCCTCATACACGCTCTTCGAATTATTCTTGAATGTTAGTTATGAAATTAAAAACCAAATACATAATTGTAAATTTATTGTGTATTATTTTGATGTCTGAATGTAGTCTATTATTATTATTATTGCTCACAGGTATTGAGAGCTTATCAGCTGTTAGTTGAAGAAAAAGAACCTCAGAAAGAAAAGGGATACGTCGGCGCACTGTACGGTGGTATAAAGCGATGCCTTTTAGATAAACACCTGCACCTCCAAGCCAAGACTGACTATATCGCGCACCTTATAGCTAGAGCTGAACCAGAACTACTCGGTAACCATAGAGAAAGACACGCTAAGACACTCGAAATCGCACAAGAAGAGGTAAGATAAAACAATTTTATGTTATACTAGCTTATGCCCGGGACTTCGTCCCTGCAGATTTTGATTAAAAATACTGAACATAGGAGCAGTACGCAAATTTATTGAATGAAATCTGATTTTGTTAACAATTTTATGGGATTTCATCTTTTTCTATATCAGACTTAATAATATCGAAAAGTGGAAATCCGTCTAGCCGTCGCGGAGTAGTCGTAACCCGCGAATTTCGGACCAAAAGCTACCTGCCAGTGAAAGTCCCTTCAAAATTGGTCCAGCCGTTTCGGAGATTAGCCGAAACAATCAAACAGACAGTTTTTTTACGTGTATCGTGTATACTATCATATGCATTGAGTAAAAAGCTGTTATTTTGATGTTACAAAGAGACACTCCAAATTTTTTGCAATATTATTTATTTATACAATTGTATATTAATATATTCAACTAGGTCTACAATAATATTTATTTATAGTGTCAGTTAGTATAAGATGTATACATATATTAATAAATGTAACAACAAAATTAAATCAACATTTCACTTTCAGGTGCTAATTTGTCTCGGTATATGTATTTATGAGAGACTTCAACGTATTTCCTTGAGGCTACGCGAAGAGGAAGGCACGTGTCAGACTCTCGCCGCAGTCGCAGTGGAAGCACTGTACCGCAAGTTCGAAACAGCTGTTGAGCACAAAACTGGGGTTTCTAAACTTCAACTTCTGTACGACGAAATCACACAAGAGGAACTCACGAGGCAACAGAGAAAGGAACAGAAGAAACTCAAACGACGCAAGAAGAAGGAGCGGCAGGCTGTTGAGAGCAAATGCAAAGTATAACCGCTTTCTATATACTTAGTTCCCCTTACTTGTAAAAATTTACAGTGTAACAACAATAGATATATATAATCTGTAGTCTGTATATTAAAAAAAAAATGTGCATACCTACCGTGATCCCTCCCTGCACTACCCAAAGGTTTGACTGGTAAAAATGCCTAAGGCATTAAGTCCGCCTTGTACATATTTTTTTGTATGAAGAATACATAATAATAATAATAGATTAAATTATACCTGTTGTTTGCATGCCAAAGACTTGAGATGTCAGTAGACTTAAGAACTGGTTTGTCATTATGTTTTGTATGTGACGTCATTTTGCAAATTTATTAATGATACATGTCTTTGTAGGAGGCTGATTCAGAGGAACCCGATGAGAAGTGCCAATGTGAGGAATGCCTGCTTGAGGAACGAGACACGCCGACTGATTTGCTTTCACCACGCGACTATATCAACAACCAGTGTTTTGAGGCCAGTGGCGACGGGTGCCAGTCTTGTCAGGACGACACGACAAACAAACGCCGCTCACCCAAAAAAACAGGCAAGAAACGGACCAAAAACGGCAACCTCTCGCCCAATGAGCATTCCCAAGACTGTGGTTATTCATCCGGGAACAACGGGGGTTGCTGTGACACCATGTCCGGTTCTTCGTCTCTCATGAGCTCGCCCGAAGGTTCCGAAGTGGCGTGTTCTGAGGGATTCTGTAATCACGAGAGAGGCGACTGTTTAGATTTGGCTAAGAATGACAAGACTTTGTGCTCAGGTTTTACACTTTCTCTACAGGAAATGTTAATGGTGAGTTTAATTTCGGCTATAATCAATGTTATAACATTTACTAATTTGACGACTTGATTGGCGCAGTGGCTAAGCGATTGGTCAGATGCGCTAAGGATTGCAGGTTCGATTCCCGTACAGGGCAAACATTTGTGCGAGCCACAGATGTTTGTCCAGAGTCTGGATGTTTAAGTTGTGATATTTCATGTTTGTGAAACGCACCCAGGGCAAATTCCTAGTGCGGGGAGCTTTTTTTTTTAAACAAAAAAAAATTGTATATAGTAGTGATTCATGTATCCTCGTTCCTTTTCAGGACACATGTTCATCAGACGAAGAACAGGACACCAGTTATATTCCTATAGAGGAAGTAATGGAATTTAAATCACGTAGAAATATAACTGAAAAAAGACAGGAGTTGCGACAGAACCTCCGCCAAAAATTCGCCCAGCTTTGTGTGAACACGCCGCAGATACAGCCGCTTCTGCAGAAACCGGATAAGCAGGCAGCTTAACCAGCGTCGTTGACCTGTCTCATCATTCAACTGCACTTTGTAAACTGGTCATTTTACTCCTAATGACAGTATAACTATAACCAGCTTTCATGATCTGTAGATGATTTACACTTCACATACCTACATAACTATTATTCAGAATTCCAGTATGTCATAAGTTTTTAAATCTGATCAGTGATTACTTGATTGTTGTAATATTAAGCATCTACATCCAATATAAATTAAAGTGTTATTGAGCAGGATAAGTGTTTCAACATCTACAGTTTAGTAACTGTCTTAATACTCAGAATTATTTCACTAGTAGTTGAATATTAGTAAGAAATCAGTGCAAATAATGAATAGACTGATGTTGTGAAACGACGCAAAATTATTTTGAAATTTATATTAGTTCTCTTTTTATTGAAAAATCTATATATATCATGGCATCTTTAGCAGATATAGATATCATAAAGATGGATCAATATATCATTATCTTATTTTCCTAAATTAATTTATAATGTATGCTATTTTATTACATCCGTAAAACATATTATAGTAACCATATTGCAATAGATTAGTGTAAAGTTGGCGGTTGATAAAAATACACGTAATTTAGCTAAAATAATATTCAATTGGAATGTGTAATGCATGTCGAAAATATCACTGATAACATTTTGCCTAGCGCCCAAAGTAAATTTAAAGTGCATGTTTGAATGATTCCAATTATACAATGGATTGACTGGATAAAAACCAGCATTTAATATATTTACTATTTAAATTGTTAGAAAAAAGCTTAGTAATGAAATATTTAAAGTAGCATTTTTTGATCAAATTATTTTATTTCAATGCTTTATGTGACTCAATATTATGTGGTACATGATGAATTATTGCCTGTTATCAAAAGCTTGGAAAAGCATAAGGTCAGGAGTTACCTTGGCTGTTTCGCCATTGTTATTAAAAGTCGGAAAACATTTGTAAACTCAGTTTTAAATATACTATATAATACAGTGATAACAAGTTTTATTTACAAATTACATCTAACATCCTAAATTACTTGCAAATAGTTCTTAACTATAGCCATTTCATCATGCCTCTTGCTGGACTTGTCCTATGCATAGAGTTGCATTGGTACCACCGAACCCAAAAGAATTCTTCAATGCTATTCTGCATTCCACATCCCAAGATTTTGGTTTATTGACAACATAATTCAAATCATCTACAGGTTCTTCTAAGTTTATTGTAGGTGGTAATATGCCATGGTGGCATGCTAATATTGTAAAAATTGCTTCTAAGTTCCCTGCAGCACCTAACAAATGTCCATGTGCACCTTTTGTGGATGAAACTGATATATTAGCACTATGATCTCCAAATAAATTCTTAATGGCTGTTGCTTCTATCCCGTCTCCTACAGGGGTGGATGTAGCATGAGCATTAACATAAGTTATTTTATTTTTGTCTGTACAAGCATCTTTGAGTGCGCGAACCATTGACAACACTGCTCCACTCCCATCATCTCTAGGAGTAGTTATATGTGAAGCATCACCAGATAAACCATATCCGAGTATTTCAGCATACATCTTTGCATTTCTTGATAATGCATGCTCATATTCTTCTAAAACCAAAATAGCTGCACCTTCACCCATGACAAATCCTTCTCTCTTTTTATCAAATGGCCTAGAAGCCTTTTCTGGTTGATCATTAAATGATGTGCTAAGTGCTCTTAATCTACTGAATCCTGCTATGGCAAGGGGACTGATGCAAGCCTCGGCACCACCACACACCATTACGTTTGTGTCACCATTCCTGATAAATCTGAAGGCATCACCTATTGAGTGTGCCCCTGTAGCACATGCTGTGGATACAGCATGATTTGGTCCCCTGAGGCCATACTTAATACTAATATGACCAGCTGCCATGTTTGGGAGGATTCTTGGTACAAAAAAGGGGCTAACTTTGTTGTAACCCAATTTTAATGCATCATTAGTATCACAAACATCTTTTAAGTCTATCATTCCCATTCCAATAGCTACTCCAGTATCTTCTTTATCGGTATTCGATTCTGGAAACCACTTTGCATCAGTTAGTGCTTCTTCTGTTGCAACTAGAGCAAGGCAGGTCGCAGGAGCCATTGATTTAAGGTTAGACTTAGACAGAGCTTTAACTATTTTGTCATCTGAAGGAATTATACCGGCTATTCTGCATGGTAATTTAGCATATTCATCACCTTTCAAAGCTACAATACCACATTGACCTTTCAAAATGTTTTTCCACACTAAATCAGTGCCTGTTCCGAGGGGTGAAACAACTCCTAGTCCAGTAACCACAACTCGTCTTCGTGTTGGAGCTTGAGTTATTGTTCTTATATGGCGAATTAGATTTCCAGACATGGTTTTCACCGAAATATGCAATAAATTCAAACGATAATTATACTTTTATTTTCATACTATTATTGCACAGTTAATTGTTAGAACTAAATCAAGTTAAATTGACATATTATCATGTGCAATCAAAATATAATGCTGTGTCGATATAACACAGAAAATATCTGAAATAAATAAGGGTAAGGGTTGAGGTTAAAATATTATAAACAAATCCGCTCATAATTCATATTGCTCATCTGTCAAGTTGGGGTTGCCAACTTGGTACCAGAAGTAGCTATGCAACAGGCATTGCTGCCTGTTTTTACAGGACTGCCCAAAAAAGAAGTGTAATGTTTTATATTCCTGACGTGATAAACATTTTATTTTACAAAATTTCACATAAAAATAAACGCTAATAATTTCGGTTTAATGATGCCAACGTAGCCTTCGTGGGTAGAAGCTAGTCTAGCCAGCACTAAAGCGTGTATATACACAAAACAGGGAGACATAATCTTCTGTATTCTCAGGATTATGCCTAGTAATGTGTGAAGTCTGGATTGCAGATTTTAGAGATAATGATTATGATGTTATGTGAATACAGGTGTGATGTTGTTATGATGAAAAATTTCTGAACGTCAAAATTTCTGAAAAATTTGACAGATGTCATCATCAGTCGATAAAATGTCATGATGACGTTGATTTATTGTTCAGATTGTTGTTGTTGTCTACGTGTTCTACTTTTACCTGCTTCTAATTTTTAAGAATTTACAGTTAAAAGGTGAGGTGTGAGTTGTCAAGTCTTATTCTTCGATTCTTCCTAGAAGTTAGTTCAAACATACTTTATTAAAATTGTACAGTCATACAAGCACAGGTTTGTGGAGTTAAGTTACAGAGTAATATTATATATTTATATGAAAGTTCTTGGAATAAATACTAAAATGTTATTTTGATTTTATAAATCTTAAATTACCACTAGTTTTAATATATAAATTATTATCATGACTGTAATATTCAGGACTATTAAAGTTATAATAGCTTCAGCTGTTGTGATAATTTCGATTGTATATCGAAATGAATTAAGGATATACTATGAGGATTTGGTTAATAAATTACACAATAATGAGAAACCTGGCATTTACACAGAGACTAAATTAGCTCAATATGATGGAGTTACACAAAGTAACTTTTACTTAGCGGTATTAGGTACAGTCTTTGATGTCACAGAAGGTAAAATACATTATAAAAAGGGTGCTGCATATCATTATTTTATAGGTAAATCTTTTTCTAACTATATTTGTATATATTTAACTTTTCTTTGTATAGTATACATTCTGTGTGCACATATTTTAAAATATCTAAAATAATTTAGGTAAAGATGGATCAAGAGCACTTGTTACTGGTAATTTTAAAGATGAGAGCGATGAAAAGGACCATGTCATGGATTTGTCATGTAATGACTTATTCACCTTGGTGCATTGGAGAAATACATTCAGGAAAAAGTATATACCAGTTGGTATGTAAACTCATTTACTGTTTATAGAAACCATTTCACTAAGCAACACCTATTTAATTTTTTTATATATTATCTATAGGCATACTCATTGGAAGATTCTATGACTCCAATGGCCAAGAGACAGTATATGCAAAAGAGTTCAACAATAAAATAAGACAATGTGAAATGGAAAAAGAAAATTCTAAAAGAGAGAAGGAAAAATATCCTCCATGCAACATTTCTTGGAGTGCAGACGAAGGCACCAAGGTTTGGTGCACTACAACAAGGTACATATTTCTTTATTTCCAGTCTGTTCTTATACTTTACATGCTATAATATGAATAGCTTATTAGAAAAGATAGGATAAACACAGCTTATAGAGTGAAATTTAAAATGATCCAAATATAAATAGGTATGATTGTTATGACAAATGTGTGTAGGTACTATACACTTTTACCTACCCCCCAAATATAGTGTATGCAAACAATAATCAATAAATTGATAAGTGTAGGTAGCCTGCTTACACGATTGGTTGTATACAGTACTATTTTCTCATTAAGTCCTATTTCAAGCTGCAGTTAGCTTTTTCATTATGTTTATTCTATCAAGGGTAGTTGTACTCTTGATATGCAGAGGGTCAGCCTGTACAGTGGTTGCACCTACTAGAAGGAACCATTGTTTGACTTGACTTGACTTCACTGACCGACTTCATGTTTGATATTTGTGCATTTCCTGATGTTGCAGTAAATTTGTCATAGCAATTAAGTATCCTGAATGAAATAAAGTGCACTAAGTATTAATATTTTCTGTGCTTTATATAATTTCTAAACATTTTATTCAGTGGTGGAATTAAAAGAAGCTGGTCTGGAGTTCCACGGCAGCTCTACACTCCTGGAGTGGAGAACCCTCGCTGTGCCTGCATCAATGTTATAGATCAAGATTCTCAAGGCCTGTTCAAAGAGTATGATAATTGTCCTAAATCATCTACAGAGTGCATAGTTAATACATAAATCTAAAACAGTGTGTTAATTACATTTTGTAATAATATCTAATACATTGTTGTTACTTTAATACTAACAAAGTCATAAGTATTACAATTTTTGTTTAAATTAATTTATTTTTGAATCTCACTTACAAGAACTGAGTATTATTTGTACAAAATTATAAAGTTATCTAAGATGGTATACCAAAATAAAAACCTTATATGATTTAGTGTGAAATTTATTTTGTACGAACATTGATACATGGAAATAATACCATAGGTAATAAGTCTTATAGAATTAATCATTTAACCTTATCTCTAGTTGACATAGCTTCTGTTTGTACTGCTTCATCCAATTCCAAACATTCTATATTCTTCAGAAACACTTGCATTGGTATCTTCTTTCTATTCAGAAATGTTTTGTTTCCAAGCAGTTTCTTTATTTTGGCTCTACGTCTTTTTATCTTTTCTTTTGTATATTGATTACCTAATTGGAATGTTAGCAGTCTTTTTACTTTTTTCCCACCTATAAGTACCTCAGTCTCACTATTTTGGGTCTTAGGTTCTTCATATATTGTTTCTAAAGTCTGTGACAAAGATTTGACTTTTTTGTTAAGATAGAGTGCTTCTATTTGTTTAGGATTTGCATTTTCAGTCATCATTATACGTTTACTGGGTTTCATACTAACTCTACGATTGGATGATTTACTTGTTTCTGGCATTATAGATTTTCTTTTTCTAAGTACTCGTGATGGTAATTCAGGCACATGAGATTTATCTTCCTCAGCTTCAATGTTGGGGTCATCGATTTCCATTATATCTAAATGTGCCATTCTAGTTGGCAACTCGACGTCGAGTCTGTAAAATATTTAAATATAGGTAAGTCAAACAAACAAGAGTTACGTATCGAATGTAAAAACGATAATCAAACGCTTACCTAGACGACTCCATAATAGCTCTAATCATCAACTTATTTTTCGCATTATTTCTGTATTATTTAAGTACAAACTATAACTAAGTATTCAAGTTTATAAAAACCGTTATTATAACACTTAAACCTATGAATATAAACAGATCTGTACAGCGCGCCACGAAATAAATGTGGCACTTGGTTGGATACAACAATTTGATAAAATTAAATTGATATAAATCAGTGCTGCCAAATTAAAAAATAATTTTAAATATGATAACTTTTTATATAATTACTGTCTTTTGATTAATAGCTTATTATGTGAATTCATTTATCAATTTGATGTCATTAACTCGTTTTTTAGATGCATTAATGAAACTATTTTGGCTTTCTGAAAAGGCTTGGTCTTATCTTCTCATACTAATTCAGTTCACAGGGTAATTTTTATAAATTGTTTCTCATGTGGTTAAATCATTAATAAGTAATACAATCATGACAATGTCGTAGATAGGTTCCTACCGTTCCTACTTACGTTTTAATGTATTATTTTTATTGCATGGATGAAAAAGTACTTTCATCCATGCAATTATATAAAATTGAAATGCATTTATTGCCGACTGTACGTGTCCAGAGCTGGTGGTCTTATTTTAGTTAAATACTTACACGCTTTGTCATTAGGGAACAAAACAAAGCAGTGTATAATGTTGCCTAATTAGTGTCATATTTTGTTTGCACAATGATAATTTATGTCAAAAAGGATATGTATTTACTAAAAAATAGTGTACTTATAATATTGATTAGCATTGTTTAAAGCTACAATCAAATAGTAGAACTACTATGTACTCGTACTTATTTATCTTTGGTATAAGTGGAAGGTCTGAAGTAAAGATTTCCTAGAGGGGTACATACAGACCCGATTCATTTATATAATAATATGCACGAGGTTGCGGTTTCAATCAAACCTAGGCACATTAATACTTGGAAAATTCCAGTAATATATAAATTGAGCTTGATAGTACTTAGGTATGTATGTACCACATAACGCAGGTAACTTTAAAGGGATAATACCTAGACGTGAAAAATGTGGGAATGGACCTTTTGAGGGAATACTGGTGTGATCATAAATTATTACAATTAATATCAAAAATAGATGTGTTTTCTATTATAGTAGTTTATGGTACATAAGTACCATCCTGCTACTACTTGAAAGTGGCCATCGATTTATAGTTCCAAGCCAATTGTAAGTATAGGGCGGGCAAAAATTTCCCTTAATTGTAATATTGTTTATCAACAAAAATTGCTGGTCTGCCGCTACATTATGGGTCACACATGAAAATGTTTTTTCAGTAGATGCTGAACCGCTTTTTAACGTAGGGTCAATCTTATGATGATGAATCGTAAATGATGTCTGGTGGCGAAGATAAGTTGTGGTCACCTAGGTCAAGAAAAATGAAACACTCATCGTTTATAACGATTTATTGTACAAAACAATAATACATTAAAATGTACAGGTATGTTTAAACTTTTGGACTCAGGTCCCAAACACTGGACAATCATGTAATTATCCTTCCCTTACAGACACCATATTGCTCGTCGAGGCGTCAGCACTAATAGAAATGACTCGACTCTAGATAAGCAAACTAGATTATAAGATAATAAAAATATAACAATAAATTAATGAGTGCTCTCAACTTAAGTACACATCGTCTATCGCACTGCTCCTGTCGACGGGCACCATGTAGTCTTTAATTAGAACAACGTAATATAACAAATTGATTAAACCTCCTAAGCATACTGAAGTATATACACATTATGAACAACATTATGTCCCCTCTGGTGAACTAGCGCAGGTGAGCAGGTGGACGGGGGCGGCGCCCCGGCCCGCCTCGTCGCCGCATCGACCACTCGCGCCTCTCCTCCACCGCCGGCCCTGGCCTATCTAGCCTAGCCTAATCGTAGTCTTACATGACGCGTCTTTTATAATTCGTACACATCTAAAAGCCAATTAACATTACACCTGGAGACGAGAGCGGTAGAAGTAGCAGAGAGAAGCGGGTGAGGAACTATGTATCGGTGGCGTTTACCACTTGTCAATGACCACCTCGTTCGCTGCAAAACAACGAAAGTGTTAGTGTTGTGTGCGCTCGAGCGGGGGCTGCCGTCCGAACTTACTAAGATCTTATGAAGATATCACAACCGTGTCGTAGTTACATTAAATGTGTAGTTTCACTGCGGGATCACAACAAACAATGAGTGTTCATGGAATATGTGCGTGCAGTGGCGCTGCGACGGCGTTCCGGCGCTTACAGCTTCCACGTCGGCTGGGCTGGGGACACAAGGACAACACCACGTTAGTGCATGCGGGGAGCGTGCGAGGTGCGCGCCACGGGCTGTGCCTGCCGTGGCGCGGCCGAGGATCTAAGTTTTGCAATTCATTAACAATTGTGTTGCTTTTATTGCTGGTTAATATTTTTGTAACCATTCTTTTTTCAAGTTATGTAAGCGAAACATCGCCTTGGTTACAAAGATGTTCAAATTGTAACTTTTGTGTTACAGGATGAAACATCCAGTTTGGAAGTGATAGTTTGAAGGTTGCAAAACTTTGTTATACAAAACATGTTAGCTGGGATCATAATAAGTAGATAACAATTATTTTATGCTAAGGACATGGACTTTCAATACATAGGGAGTTCTGGTAATGGTATAGAATTCCGTAAGAGGTGCTGTTGTGTCGCTACTGGATTATGAAGGAAAATAATTGAAACATTAATATTGTTGACTATTTTAATATGTAAAATGTATAAACGACTGTACATTTCAATAAGTTATTTTGATAAACGCAACAAGTTCCAGGAGGTTGGGGGACATTCACAACAAAGGTTTTTGAGCATGCCCTTAATTGTGCAGTGTAGGTAAATGTGGGATCTTTTAGATATACTAAGTCTTGTAATATTATGAAGGCAATAGGTAGTTTCAAAATATCTAAAATATTATTTGGAGGTTTATAATGGTAATATAGTATATTTGTATACTTCTTTAAAATATTATTTGAATGGGTGTTGCATGTAGAAAAAACACATTAAATAAATACATACTTCTAACGGTTGTAGTCCTTTCAATCGAGTCTTGTTCATAGATCGGGTATACACATAAATAATTTATAATACAATAATATTTGTTAATGCATCATATAAAAAACTGCACTCTTAAAAGTCATAAACCATGCAATGTTGACATGCAATTTTTTATTCTTTATTATAATATATATAGTAATAAAAAAAAAAACCATAATTATGTACGTACTAACCTTGTACCACGTATAACTGAACAAATTTGGAATCAGGTTTTATAAACTTACAAGTAATATTATGTCTCGATGATCAAATACTTGATAGACAAAACTAAAATTACATCCATTAGTATGTATAGATAAATAAAAGTACTATACCGTACACGGGATCTATAATAGATATAAGTTCGTACATACATAGACTAATGCTTTATTTCAATAAATTATTTTGTAGTAAATAATGTAATAAATAGACATTTTACACAGTACACAAAATTGTTAATAACAATAATTATATTGAAACAAGGCTTGACATGGTGTTGTTTCGATGTAACATGGAGGTCACTCATAGCTCGAGTAATAGTTAGTCGCATTACTTGAGCTACGGAGGGAGACAAATTACATGTAGACTGTAAGCGACCCGCTTTGCACCTCGTGACTGGGTGCAGCCGTGGAGTAATTGTTTTTTAGCCAGTAAGCTTGCAGTCTCTATGTATTCCGTCACTGTGCACTTTGAGGCATGAGGTTAGTTCAGCCTAAGGACACATTCACTTGTTAATATTAGCTTAGATTAATAAGAGCGCTTCTTCATACCAAACAGGGTTTGATTAAAGAAAAAAGAAATGCATAAAGGAATGTTAAGAAGCGACCACAGTGAAAGGACAGAGAAAGACATTCTTTTGATAATAGTACTACCTATGCTGAGAAAATTGTAACCACGTCCCTAATAATACACTTACGATAAATTACACTAAGCTAACAATGCACATTACTATTAATTTATAGTATGTTTTATAACATGTCTGAAGTCCATATGGACAAGGTACTGAGCTATGTGCGAGTTCACTATTAAAATTTTAATGCGGAGCTTCCCATTCTACTGTATACAAAAAGTATCAAATGCAATTAATCTAACTTATAAATACCTTTCAATAAAACCAATTTTTGGTGTTTCATTAGTTAGCATTCATAATGAAGGTCTTCACAGCCACTTCACATCAAATAAGTGTATAATATTATGTATATGTACTCAGTAAAAGGAAGAAAATATTAGTCGAACTCACGAATTTGTAAAAAAATGAGCTCCAAATAATTTATTGTCTCGCACATATAAAATGCATAATCACTAGAGCGGGCCGCATTGCGCCGCCACAGCTCTGATAGATCTACTCCTAAGCAGTACAGACAACTACAACACTTATTCGTAGCTAGGTTCCGGTACGTCCGGCACGCGTTTGAGCTGATAGCACCGCCGCAGTCAGTGAGCATCCGGTACAAAGTTCACTTGTTCGTTCGGTCAATGTCACTACACGCAGTCCTCGCTCGTCCATCACCGCAGCGCGGGACACGTGCACTAGGGGCATCACTTCACACACCAGGTGCGCCAGAATTAGCATTCAAACTGTTAGATGACTGTTACTGTGGTGAGCGCAGCTCATAGTCTATCGGTTTCCACAGTAAAATTCCGTGCGCTACCCACTCTCGAAATAACTAATCGATTCACACACAAGAATAGAAAATTTAAACTGCAACATGAATAGAATAGGTGGGTGGCGCAGAAATCTATAGGAGGGTATTAGATGTGAATCAAACGGGTGGTGGCACGGCACACGGGGCGGCCGGCTTATAGGGGGCCGTAGATGATGAGGCCAAAGAACACGGCCCACATGAGCACAATCCATTGCATGCCGTCGAGCCAGTGCATCAGCTGCGAATGCTTCTCACCGTCGGAGATCTTGCGCGCGACGAACTTCAGCACCTCGTCGAGGAGCACTACGGGCACCGAGAACTTCATCACCGTCATCCATTCGTCCACCGACAGCGGGGTCACTTGGAATACGGCCTGCGGACATGACGCAACAACACACCGAACCGTTAATATACATACGACAGGTAGAAAGACATGTCTCACCAGCACTGGATCCAGCGACTGCAGCCAGACTTCGGCTTTGGAGCGTTACTTACCGACAGGACCTCAACGTAGAGGATGACAAAGTGGAGGGTGAAGGAGAGGGCCATGGAGCCGACGAGCCACATGTTGGACCATGGGGGCATGGTCACCAGCGACTGGTTCTCAGATAAACTGTTCATGGCGTTCAACATCTCAATTGTTACTAATACGGACAGGGCCATCGTCATAGGGTGAGGGTCAGTGAAGATCTTGCAGTCGATGCCCTAAAATCACACAACAGTTAAGTGTAATGTAAATTCTTTTACAAAAAATTCAGATCTTACTACTCAGATTGGTGGAAGACATACCTTGAATTCATCACCTCCGCTGAGGCACTGCAAGTGGTGGGTGAGCTGCCAGTAAGTCATCTGGGGTCCGTAAGGAGAGTACATGAACCACCACGACGCAGCGCCGACGGTGGCGGCACCGACGTAACCACCGATAGCCATGTACCTGATGACGTATTAAACCATTAACAACAGTACAAAATCTATGATTACCCAGCTTCAAAAATGTTTCGACTTGACATTTTGAAGAGACTAATGTCATTTGTATATACCTGAAGAACAGCCATCCAGAGATGAGACCTTCGTCAGCCTTGCGGGGAGGCTTGTCCATGATGTCAAGATCGGGCGGGTTGAAACCGAGAGCGGTAGCGGGCAGACCGTCAGTGACCAAGTTGACCCACAACAGCTGGACGGGGATCAGAGCCTCGGGGAGACCCAGGGCGGCGGTCAAGAAGATGGACACGACCTCACCGATGTTGGAGGAGATAAGGTAACGGATGAACTGCTTCATGTTGTTGTAGATGGCACGACCTGAAGAGTACAGTTCAAGAACATAAGTTATAGTTGGTTAGTCTTGCTGATAGCATATCTCAGCATTTTAGTAAGTGTAGTATGATACGTGCCTTCCTCAACAGCGGCGACAATGGATGAGAAGTTGTCGTCAGCCAACACCATCTCGGCGGCGGACTTAGCGACGGCGGTACCAGATCCCATAGCAATACCGATCTCAGCCTTCTTCAGAGCGGGGGCGTCATTCACACCGTCACCAGTCTGAAAGGATGCATTAGACATGTCATTGCTTTCCTTGTATACGTATACATTCTACGGATTCTCCCATAATAAGTTTTGAGTGTTCCAGTTTATAAACACTGCTGCCTTAACGTAAACAAAGAACACTTCCAAATGTATTACAATGTGTAAACATTCAATAATATTGGCAAATGGTGTTCCAGTAAATTATGAAGATATCGTTTACAATGTAACAGTTATTTCGCTCCCGTTGTGTTCATTCACTAGCACTAGCTAGCTACTTTATTTTTTTAGCGCTATGCTGTTTTATTATCATAGACGCTAAGTTGACGTTAAATATGTTTTGAGTGTTGGTTTGTAAGTGAACGGATCTTACCATGGCGGAGATTTCGTTCATGCTCTGCAGGTACTCAACGATCTTGGACTTGTGGGCGGGCTCCACACGGGAGAACAGGCGGGCTTTAGCGCAGGCGGCGCGCTGTTCGGATACGGGCAGGTCGTCGAATTCACGACCAGAGTAAGACTTGCCAGTGGTGTCCTCATCCTCAGTGAACACGCCAATACGCCTGAAATACATTGTTATGGTCAACTCGGGAAGATAGTGCACTATACGTTAAGAATTTAGATATATAATATTGTATTTAGCTATAAGTTGAATGCCTAAATCTCACTAAAATTATATGAAGTTACAATAGTCAATAAATCGGAATAGAATATTTGATTAATTGTTTACGAGATACGGAAGAAGGTTTTAATATTTACCTGCAGATAGCCTCAGCGGTAGCCTTGTTGTCACCAGTGATGACGATTACACGAATACCAGCAGCGCGGCAACGAACGATGGAGTCGAATACTTCTTTACGGGGAGGGTCCAACATGCCCACGACACCGACGAAGGTAAGGTTGACTTCATAGGTGAAGAATTTGGTAGAGTCACCGAGGTCCATTTCTTCGGGTTTGAGTGGAGAGTCAGCGGTGGCCAAAGCCAAACAACGGAGGGTGTCGCGACCGGTACCGTACTGGCGGGTGAGGTCCAGGATGCGGTTCTTGAGGGTGGTGTTCAAAGGTACCTTGCTAGTTCCAACACGGGCGTGCGTGCAACGCTCAAGCACACCTTCGGGTGCACCTTTGACGAAAAGTTTGGGTCCGTTTCCGAGGCGGGAAGGCTTAAGGGGTGTGCAGTAGGTGGACATAGATTTCCTGTCACGAGAGAACTCAAGGGTGAACTCTTTCTTCCATTTGGTTTCAATCTCTTGGCGGACAACAATAGCGCATGAGCGGCGGTCGAGTCCAGTCTTGGGAACGTTGAAGGGGTTCATTTTCTCAGCGAGGACGATAAGAGCGGTTTCAGTAGCTTCACCGACCTTTTCGAAAGCCTGTTTGAATTCGTTGAAGTCAATAGCGGAGTCATTGCACATAACGCAAATGGTGCCAAGTTCATGGAGAGCATCGAATTCAGCGGCCTTGATCTTCTGTCCCTTCAGGTAAACGTCACCAATAGGCTCGTAGGTGGATCCAGTGATTTCGAACTCAAGGAAGCTGCTGTCGCCACCTTCGATTTTCTCGAAGATGAACATACGGGAAACAGACATCTGGTTGGTGGTCAGAGTACCGGTCTTGTCTGAGCAGATGACAGATGTGCAACCGAGGGTCTCCACAGAGGGCAGCGACCTCACGATAGCGTTCTTCTTAGCCATACGCCTGGTTCCGAGAGCGAGACAAGTGGTGATGACAGCGGGCAGACCTTCGGGGATAGCGGCGACAGCCAGAGCGACGGCGATTTTGAAGTAGTATACGGCACCCTTGATCCAGCTTCCACCGTGGGCGGGGTCGTTGAAGTGTCCGATGTTGATGGCCCATACGGCAACACAGATAACTGAGATGACCTTAGACAACTGCTCACCGAATTCGTCCAGTTTTTGCTGCAGAGGTGTCTTGATCTCCTCAGTTTCGGACATTTCAGTACGGATTTTACCAATGGCAGTGTTGAGACCAGTTCCGATGACAATACCGCGGGCCTTGCCGGCGGCGACATTGGTACCGGAGAAGAGAATGTTCTTTTTGTCCTGGTTGACGGCGCGGGGGTCGGGAATGGCATCGGTGTGCTTGATGACGGAGACGGACTCTCCGGTCAAGATGGACTGATCAATACGAATGGTGGTCGAGTATATCCTAATGAGACGGATGTCAGCGGGGATTTTGTCACCGACTGACACCTCAACGACATCACCGGGTACGATTTCTTTGGCTCGGATTTTCTGTACACCGGATTTGTCTCCTCTGATTACTTTACCCATTTCGGGTTCGTATTCTTTTAAAGCTTCGATGGCGGATTCGGCATTTCTTTCTTGCCATACTCCTACTACAGCGTTAGCGATAAGAATAAGTAAAATAACGAAAGGCTCGACGAAGGCGGAGAAAGCGTCTTCGTGTTCTTCAAATAAAGCTAAAACCTGGAATACGAGAATAATATTGTCAATACTTCTTCCCACATTAGTTATTACGTATTCAATTTTTTTTGGTGACCTAATTACTACGGATACTTACGAACGAAATAATAGCGGCTAACAGCAAAATCTTGACTAAGAGGTCATCGAATTGTTCCAGGACTAACTGCCATATACTTTTGCCTAAAATAAAACAGTTAAATATTATCTTTCGTTGCATATATTAACGTAATTTAAACGAACAACGGGAAATGCTACGGAGGTAATAAATAAGGAATTAATTAGTTAAGGAACCAAAAACCTAGTGTAATTGATGTCTCTAAAATTAACATAACAAAAAAAAATTGGCTATCAAGTCTAATTACACCTTATTTTGTATTTTATATTCTAGTCATATGTTGCTTACTTGACGACGAAATAGAAAATCGTGCGTTTGGCTTTGACGTAAACAAAAAGTGTCTCTTGGGACCTTGACACGGTTCTTATTCGAGTCTCACTAAAGTTAATACGAATATTGCAGCTTACAAACCTTTAGTTTATACAACTACAATTGTTCATTATTTATTCTAGATAACAGAAAGCCGTGGCAATGAAAAGCTGATATTTATCCCATCAAAACAATATCAAGGTAAAATAAACATTGATTAATTTCCATATTGTGTAAAACTATATCCATGATATAGTTTTATATTAAGATAGTGCTTTAAAATTGTATTGATTCCCGCATTATCTGTAACTATCGATCCCTTGAGAGGATATTATTTATATCAGATGTCGTTTAACCGGTTTTAGGAAGTGTTTGTAATCTACATTAAAATTTGCCTTTGCTTAAGTAACGAGATTTAGCTGTAAGTGCCCTAGAACCAATTATCTACGAGTCTAGATAAACAATGCGGTAGTCTAGCTACGTGCTCTTATCTTGGTGATATATCTACTTGAACTAGAATTAAGGAAGGGAAGTAAGTAGTGTGAAAGGAGATTGCACACATTTTAGTCGGACGAATTAGGAATACGAATTTGTAAGTTCATTTAGGTCAGCAGTTAGCTTTGAATTATTTATCAAATCGATGCGCTTACCCTCCTCCGCTGGCAGTTCTGAAAAGAGAAAAGAACCATAATTAGAATTTTGAATAAAAGATCAAAGGAGTTAATGTAACAGGCGATAAACTAGTCAGAACAGGCATGCGATCTATGTCGGCAGTTACGATCGTACATAAATACACTACATCGGGCGGAGTGTGCGGCAGCGCCCGCACCGCTCGCTCCGATACAACATTTTCGATCAGCATTTCGGCCAATATTAGTGACGTCAAATGCAAATGTCGGCGCCGCATTTCAACATGCTCTGCTCACCGTTTGTCTAGTCCCACTCTACGCAGCTTATTTTGATTACTACGTTATCAGTTCGCTCTTAAACCGGCTTCTATTCGGATACTGCGCAAAAATCAACATTTTCAAAACAAAGTAAACCACGTGTGATAATATTTACCAGGCCGCTAGCTAATCAAGGTACACAGTTTTTGCGATACAGAATTATCGCACTCCTTAGCTATTAGCTGTTGATATGCTAATAAATATGGAAAGATATATTTGTACCAATGGCATTTGTGGATCTTAGCAGTATCTTTAAAACTGGTATTTGCCTATTATTGTTTTTACTGTTTAACGGATCTCAGTAAACAGGTTAGACAAAAATTATAATATCTATAAAAACTTATTTATTAGTAAAGAACTTGCGCTAATACTCCTGTCTCGAGCTGTTTCTGTTGTTATGCGTCAACATTTTGTTATGTTACCCTTTAAAATACCTTTGTGACGACTAGTATTTGAAGACGCATTTATTTGTTTATTAAGGAAAGGTCGCAGAACTTTGTTATCTAAATACTCGTACGACATTTTCTTTATCGCGTTCATTATTTTAAATCTGTGATACAAACATTATGATAAGGTGTAGTTTGACCAATTCTTTGTTACGATTAAGTGACGCGGGGCAGCTAGCGGGCCACGTCTCCGGGCCGTGCGCGACCTGCACAGTGACCTCAAACCGCGCACTTCGTGTCTACGTAACAACCTCGTCGCTACGCTCACACTACAATCGTCTTACCATCTGCCTCATCACATCTAACCATTAAGCAGACGAATTATGAAGTACATACATATTAAACGCTGAATTGAACTAACACAATATCCTCCCATTACGTCACTTCCGGGATAATTGAGTTAGATTAAGCATTGGATGCGCGCTCTTTCACAATCAGGTTTTGAACGCAGCAACGATAACTCCCATACCAAATGTATGTATGGAAAATGAATTTCATGTTTTCTATGTCTTAATCGTGTAGTGTAATCGGGCAACGTGCTCTAAGTCAATCGTTCTATCGACTCTATTTGCGTACGCAGTCCGGCTGCCAGCCACGCCGTGACTAATGTAAGCAATTAGTCAACGCATCGATATCACCGTGTCAGCATCTGTGCTCACTAGCGATCATCAATAAAACTAACAACAGCACATAAAACCGCGAGGACGACCATACACTTGAGTGTCACGTCCTGAGAACAAACGTCAAAATAGCGCAGGTATAGCGTACAGTCGTATACGTGCCGAGACTGTCAATATTTTAAAACAATACATAATATTTCGTCACGCTACATCTACTTTATGGAGTAATCTACGTTTTAGCTGTGAGTGCAAACTTTAACAGTTTACAGACACAATGCACGAGGAAAATAGCCTATTTCAGAGCTGAAATATTATAAACAGTGATCCAACATTAATAGTTACTATTTTAACAGTTCGATAAACTTAGCATTTTGTTAGGTGGCGGTTCAGTGACACCTTGGCTTTGAAATTGAATTGAGAGGATAGAATTATCAGTTTAACTTTTCATGAATTATTTTGTGTTATAAATCTGTAATGTAGAATGATAATGAAAAGCACTTTTAAGTGACACCGAAAGAAAGGTGAAAGTAAGATAAAGAATGTACGAATTGGCGTTGGTTTTATGTATTGAAGTTTTTTGGCGCTGCCAAGAGAAAGGTAAGAGAAAACCATCACGAATTGGTGGCTAACGGAAAAATGTTATAGATCTTTTGATACAAGCAAAGATCTTAATATAACATACAAAAAAAAGAGAGCAAAGAACCAGTAACGTGACAAAATTAATGAATACCCTAGATATCGATGTTTTTAATCAAAAAATCCTTAAATCCCAACAATAATCTACATACGTCTTATGTTTTAACAGTAAGACAAATCTATAGCAAAATCGTACTGTCAACTCTAGGTTTTAGGTGCCAAAGAGATGAAAAAGAAAATTAACAGATAAAATATTGGAACGTGCAATGGTCGTGTGGATAGCGCGTCAGCAGTGTTCGTAGACGCAACCCGCCAACGTAGATCGTCCAAAATAAACCGGGGTACCTATATAATATTTCAGCCGCTAGGCACTCGAATCTCGCCGCGGGAGCCATCGGCATTCCCGAGCCACTGTTGCCGCACTATTGACTCCTTAATGCACTCAAACACTTATAATCTCAACTGACGCAGTGCAACACTTAAACATTCCACCAGTAAATAGACATTTCCTCTAGATCTAAGATTCCGTTTCATAATGCAATTATGTAAGTTTAGAATACGCTAATGTACATAGCGCATTAACGGTATAATAGTTTATCGGTGTCGGTTTATCGGAAGAGCTACTCGTACATGCAGTTATTACGTACGTAATGTTGGTTTTTATGTTTCGAGGACAAATGATTACTAACCGAGTATCGGATAACCATCGAGTTTTATTAGAAACAATCAATCATTCTTAGTTTAACTTTGATAAACATTTAAATACATTTTAGCGTTACTAATAATTATGGTTTGAATTGTAATGCTCATATGAGTTTAATCGTTACGAATTTGGTTAATATTACGCACTTGATATTGTGTTTTTGCGGTAAGCTAACACATGTAAATAATATTCTTATGGATTCCAGTTTCTAAGAGATCTTTATCTATTAACTGTAGCGGTGGAAGACGCTTAGTTAATGAGTGTAGGTGGGCATAAGTTTTTATGATATGACTATTTTGTTATGCATGTGGTTCTACAGTCACCTGTTTGTTTATAGCATCTTAATCAACTATTAAAGTGTGTTATCAATCGATGGATAGAGAAAGATGTAAGAGATCTTCAAACTATTCATTGTGGGCATATTACGTCATTAACATCGACGAAACTGGCGAAATTTTAATCTGAATGCAAAAATAACTATTCCGATTAGACTTTGCTTTTAAAATCTATTCTCGCGTGAAGTATCCCGTATTGTGACCGCGCTTCAACGAGTATAGTGACGTGTAGTTTATGTTTTCCGTAGCAAAATAATCTTCAGTTGTACGAACTTACGAAGCCAAGAAAATAAACAAGTCTCGCGGGATCTTGAGTTAGCTGCGTGTTTTTCAAACGTTATCATCATCCACATCATACAAGTGTAAAATACAGGTGAATGACACTTTTGATAATGATAAACTATTCGCATTACGTTTCTTGTTTAATTTTGCGATAAAACATAGGAAGGATTTAATCAATAAATAATTAAATGATGACAATATAACGATATTGTCCTTCTCTAAGCATCTTGTCAGATTTTCGACTTGAATAATGACTAACTAGATGTTGGCCTGTGTTTTTCGTCAAGTGAGTATCTACATACATATTAGTATTCGTGTCCGGGTTGATAACTGGCTGCTTCATGGCAAACAGCTTATTATCTACGAGGTGTATGTCGTTTTTGCAAGAGTACGAGGTGTTGTAGGTAGGTAACATGGATGTCACGCGTGAGGGCGCGTCCCCCGCGGCCTGTGCTGTGCACACGCACCGCTGGCAGCCTCCGCCGCCTCAGCGGTGATCGACAACCTCTGGTCCACTATAAATAAACATCACGGTAAACGCACACACCCCTGGCTATGGTACGTCACCTCTATACCTCGATCTATTCGACCTTTGTTTTACTTAAGGATAAACTGCAGTACATTGTTCTGTAAATTACAAGCCAGCTTAAATAACCATTTCAGATGTATGAACTTGTTCTAAATACATATTTTTAGCACGAATAGTGAGTGCGAAGATTAAACATCATAGTAATACAATGCTGTAAATGTTTTCAGAGACAGAAAGTAAACAAGAAAATAATATAAATATGACATTAAGTTTTTCAACAATAAGTTAATGTTAGCATGTACTTAAACACATTTAATCGACAGACTTAACAAATATACACTTCATGTATAGTAATGTGTATATTAGTGATTGTGAAAGATCTTGTTTTTATACTATCTCGCAATTGCCCGCAAATATTTGGTTAATGACTTACTAAGATAAAAATGATAATAACCTTATGTTAATTTTAACGACCTGCCCTGGTTTTGTCAGGTAAATGTAGTAGGATCATTAAAATATTTTATTAGTGATAGTGTTATATGAATGAATCGCAGCCACAAGTGCCGCTCTCATTACAAAAATACTACTTCATTAATCTAGGTTGAATTGAATAATCTTCGATACAGGGTATTTATAAATGCAACTCTGCTTATACTTCATTCTGTTCCTGCCCTTAATAAAAATACTATTGGTTTGTAACCAATGTAACAGATGAATGTCATAGTAGAGTTAATTTAACGGCACGATTAAAAAGATTACACTTATTGAATAAGCCAACAATCGTGCATGATCATTGAATATCCACGATTGTGACAGACATTCACTAATACGATAGCGATGGTTCACGTGCTAAGTGTCAGTTCAGACAAGACGGAAATCGAGCGATTTCCGTAGTTATTGTAACAATTGTCGCCGCGGATTTTAGCTTTGACTTCGGACTAAAGATCCGCGCGTCATCAACCGGTTTATTATTACGTGATGAAGGGCTTACAACTACGTGTTAGTCTCATGACGTGTGTCAATCGGAACTCGTTTCTTGGTTAATCAATAAATTATCTTGTGAAACGATTTTATCGACACTCCTTAACATGGCATTCGAACAACGTCGCAAAATAGACAATGTAAACCTGATATCAATTTTGAATAGCGCACAATACTTGTTTTTTCGTATTTTTTTACTGACACGACACATTTTTATTACAGGTACTAATCGGCACAATGCACGTGTCGTGTCTGTACCATTAAATATATAATAATGCGACTCGTAAATAATTAACACATTCGTTTGTAGTATATCTCTTTGCAACTAGGCCGGTGCATTAAATGGAGGAATTACTACAGGTGGATTCATTCACACAACACTCGCAGTCCCGGATATTTGTATAATAAGCATAATAAAGTGATATCTATCCATCGGGATTGCTTTCGTTAAAACGTTTTATCACGTGCGATGTGGGCCAGCCTCCATTTTTTAGCTTGTCTAGTTTCACAAATATTTCTAACTCTATCTTGCCTTGCTGGAAAATTTATTACCTTTACATCGTTCTCAAAATAATTTAATCAGATGGTTTTTAAGATATTTTTGCCTACACGAACTGAAAAGACACTGCACTGTGTACTATGAGCATTGAATGTTTGGTTGGTTCCAGTGACCTTTAGTAAGTGGGTAATTGTGTCATAGTAGCATAGTAATAAGATTATATACTTAACAAAATTAACTTGTCAATTGGTACATTCATAAAATATAATTTTAGAACAGAAACAATCAATGGCAGAATGCAATTAGTATAGTAGATGTAGGTATATGAATAACGTAACTGTGTTACAATAGAAGCAATATTTCTCATTATAATGTAGACGAGATTGCCAAGGTGTATGTTCAGATCCTAACATACCTACTAGAAATCAATAGACAATGCACTGTAGATGTGTACAGCAGCAATTTGTTTAGATGCACATTATGTGCTGACAATTTTAAAGTCTTGTGCTAGTTAAGTTATGATGACTCAAAAAAAATTACCATTTTGTAGTCAGACGGAGTGTATGTAATACAATTTTCAAGCTTGGGAACTAGGATTTTTGACCTCACATTTTGTTAATATATTATTTTAGTATACCATGTTCCAAGTAAGAAATTGTATGCTACTTGCTATGTTATGAAAAAAGTTCTTGATTCCATATTCAACCTCCGCAGGCTAAGAACCAAGCAATAAGTTACTTGTTAATGTCCTATTGTGAATGTACAATATTGCACTTAAGTTATAAGTATAACATTATCATTGACTTTTCCATTATATGGCAGTAAAATTAATACCATTTAATATGTCTATTCCTGAGCAGCAAGAGCATAAACCTTTACAATCTCAGCATTCCTAAATAATACTATAATAATTTTTTTCACAGTATTGAAGGTAAATGACACATTTGTTCTCCTACCAATCTGTTTGTTACCTAATCATTATTTTATTTATAACTAAAAGAACTTATTTCTTGAGGACACTAATGATTCATGGCCAAGTCTAAGAAGCTGGCAAAAATTCAAATGACCCTGACTATAAAAAATAACTAATTAATTAAATATTACTGCCAAACCCAATGTGAATGATAATTAGGAGGGATAAAGGCTTTGTATTAGTTATCATGATTATTTGCTATTTTTGCAGACACTATTAATCTAAGATAAAATAAAATATTAAGATTACAGCATTGTGTCGTCAACTGTCAATATCTTAAAATAAGAAGTGAATCATAAGTATACCAAAGACAATGAATTAATATTTCTAAAAAAGAAAGAAACACACAGGTTATCACTAACTATTAATCAAGGAGCAGCTAATTATAATGCAAGAGAAATTAACCCTAAAATTGATAAAATGTGACCATAACAATTCTTATTTAGACTTATTTTAGTTGAACTATAATAAGATATTGTTTTTCAAACCACTTTACACAACTGTTTTATTTCTAAGTTATGAAGCTATAATAAAATAAATTTCCACTTAAACTGTCAGATCAATTAGTAACTTAATTTTCAAATTAACCAGGCAATCGTTGTCCATTTGCAATTCAAATTAAACAATTGCATAAAATGTAGTAATGGTTCTTTAATAATTTATTTTATAATCTATCTGTCATGACTTCATCATATCTTTGGAAAACCAGGCTTATAATTACTGTTCTGATTAGTTTATCACACAATAGCTGTAAAAGGATATATGAAATTGTTTACATGTTTTTATGAAAGTAAACAGAGTACTTACCATTTGGCCCATATTTATCTTGGTTCCTTTTAACTTGGTCTGGACTAAGGCCTTTGTCTGGGTCTGTACCGAAGTACCCTAAGACTTCATCCACGGATTTCGAGTGAGCGTCCTCCATGGTGGTATTACTACGTTGCCGTCAGTTCTAAAAGACAAGAACAAAATATAGGTTAGAAATGACGAGTCATCATTATCAACTTCAAAGCTTTGAGGTTATGTTGCTTTAGTGTGAGAATTTTAAATGCGACGTATATTTATTGAAATATTTTATTGAGAACAGTATTATATCCACAGGGAGATTGGACATACTTTTTTCGAAAAAGAATGATTAATATTGTAGATCGTATACATACTCTTTTATAAGTAAAAAAGAAATTGTTAATTTATGAATAATAAAATTCCGAGGTTAACAGAATTTTAATAGCATTTCATATTAACAAAGATATTAGTAAAATACGTAGACGAGTAATGTTATTAAATTTAACGAGTTATTTCCTAGATCGCAAGCACCGTTTGACCACTACACCACTCACCAAGAAGTTTTTTTTAATACATGAGAAGTGTCTGTCTTATTTTAGTATTTCACTTATTTTTAGCGTTTAACTCTTATTTTATATAGTTACTACTAAATTTTGTACTACTCTAATACTTTTTCTCGTAAATATCATAAACGACACGAACACGTATCTAATCCAGCCGTCATTTTTTACGAAACTGACGTAGAAGAAGGGGTCGATGGCAGCGCCACCTTTTACGCGAGGAACGAACTATTTTTGTCAAACGAGATTCCTTTTATATAAAGTATTTTGTTATCCTGCAAATAAATTACAATATTCAAGGAAAGATGATGTTTTTATTAAATAATCCCGAAATAACTTATATTTTCTTAAATTAAAAGTTTATTACAATTTACGATAATACATAAATGTGGAGCCATTCTATAGGTTGAATTTATACCACGTGACTCAAAGCTATTTTTGTGCCATAGGCGCCTACAAAATGCGGTATTTTTAAAATTCTGAATTTTGTTTCGCGTTATGTAACACTTTTATCACTTATTTATAATCACTAATTTCCTTTTGAAACTGGTATGACACTTAATTTGCACTTGGGGTTACTACACTCACGATTGTTTCGCTTTATAGTGCTATTATGAAACTTACTGAAATATTTTTTTCGACAGCGTCGGGAAGGAAAGAAGAAATAAGAGTGGCGCGGGAGATGTTTTCCCGCCGCGCCCCGAGTATCGACTCCCGGGCGAAGAGCGACGATTTTAGAGCGGCGCGGGCGCGGTGGAGGGACACCGTCGGAGATTTCTTTAATTATTTTGGCAACTGTACTCGATGGCACAGGCGAGTCGCTTTCCAGGGTTGCATGTCGCACGGCGGCCGTCACCGACCGTCCTATGATGATCTTTTTATAGCGGTCGCTGCCCGGCTCGAGCTCCCGGAGCTTGTTGTGTGATGGTTACTTCTGTTTACGACTATTAAAAAGGTTTCCCTTTTTTATTTTATGTAATGTTATTCTTGTGGCTTATTATGGCTTAACCGACATAGTTATTAGAAAGAGCTTTCAATAAGCATCAATCGACCGTGTCGGGAAAGATAAAAAGGACAAATAGCGCATACTATGTGTGTTTTATCGTGATAAGGCAACATTGATCAAACATTAGCTTATCGCTTATTAAGTGGATTTCAGTTATCATTGTGAAATTAAGTTTTCGTTGCGCTTTCTGCATCAGGAGCTTCTAAGTCGTTTCTGTAAAGTTCAAAAGCGGTTTTAATGTAGCAAAATTACAGTATTATTTGTGGATGTTGATTATCGAGTGGATAATTATTGCTCTACAATTGGATCGTGGCCGACAGGTCGACATTGGTGTTTAGGTTCCAACAGTTGGCAAAGATTAACTGTCCGATGACGCTGATCTATGATACCGAATATTTTCCATCATGTTTTCAACTAACGGATTGGACGGATCCGTCATAATCAAAATGAACTCGTAAATATAATCATGGGCAGTAGGCGTATCTTAGCAATTTATCTTTTGACAACTAGCTTTGCAGTTAACAATTCTATCGCGAGCTTACTGAAATTGAACTTGATTTTATTTCTACATAAACGGGCTTCTGACTATGCCTTTGTTGTTATTAGGTTAATAACAAGGAAGAAAGATAATTATCATTTTTGTACGATATATAATGGACTTGTCAAAGTCAACTTTACTACACGAATAAAGATTTGATTTTACAGTTTCAGAAGGCTTAGATATAGTAAAGCTTACCATGTGTTATATAGGCACGTTAGAGTCCGGAAAATTCGTTATTGTAGTTGACACATGTAACTATACGCATGAAATGAAACACAAGACATGTGCAATGTCTTTTGAGAATTTAAAAGAGCGAGTTTAACATATCGATTTCACGGCAGCCACGGAAAAATGTCAACCTTGTGTTTGAAGTACTTGGAATATATTTAGAGAGTGAAAATAGAAAATCGCAGGGAAAAGGCTGAATGCCAATGTTACCGTTTATTTTTGCGGCTAGAAATGAAAGTGTTTTAAAGAATATTACGTTCGGCATTAGCTTTAGATCATTAAACTGTTTTTATATTGTGTAGTAGGGTGGAACACCCCGTGTTCGGCCTTCATTTTGTTAATGGTATTTTACACTTGTACAAATTAACTTTTATAGTTACTTAGTTATTTCTAAGGTGTAATATACAGTTTTTGATGTTAGGTAGATTCTTTATGCCTAGTTCTGAATTACAATAGGCTGTTGAAAAAGGCGTATCGGTATTATTTCTACAAGCTGTATGTTCTTTAACAATTGTCACTTAACTTCGTATGTTTTTTTTTATAAAGATGAACGTCTCCCCCTCTAGGAATTTCTCCTGTATCGTGGATGCGTTTTAAAAACATATGAAACATCACATCACCTACTTTAACTTGTTCTTACTTGAATTTAGTGAACTCAGTAAGTTCTTTAAAGTTGGGTATTTAATTAACTATGTAGGTACTGACTGTTAGAGCTTTGTCTGTGATAGGTAAATTGATCGTCCATCATGTAAATTGTAGAAATATCAGACTATGATACGAATCACATGTGTATTTTATGAAGTTATATAAGTAGTTGATTGCTCTCTATCTGTCATCGAAAATGTACTTAACTGGTTATACACAGGGTCAGCTGTAATATAATTATTAAATTTTTGGCTTAATGAGTAACATTTTCCATTTTATTTTGTGGTTGTATTTATGACAAACGATTACTTAGCCCAAGCTATAATTTTTACAAAAATGCTTCGCTCTTTTTGATTTGTAACGTTTCCATCTTCAACCTTACTTTTCATCAAGCAATATGTAGAAGCGATAGATACTAATATAAAATAAAGTTTCATGCAATTATATAAAAATAATTTACTGAATACCTATTAAAAGTTTATCCATGCCAGATAATAATTCGTAAAAACGAGATTTTATGGTCCATAAATAATGTACATCAAAGGCCCATTTTGTATAACGATGGTGTTGGAATGTATTCTGTGTTGCCATACGACAATTTGTCAAGAATTTCAGGGAGCAATTACGTTTAACCGACATGTTATGCTTCCACGCACTCATGTTTTATTCTTACGATTATAACGTAACATAGGTACTCGCATAAACCTAGCATGGCCTTATAGTTTTGTTAGATATGTAAAACAAATATATAGGTAATTGAAACTATTTGGAATTGGGCCTAGGGACCTAGATATTGGTGACATGAACGCTACAACCGCTAGACGAATATAATGTTGAAAGTATTGGATTGACATAATGTTAATCAGTTTATCCGATCGGATCGCAAGCAAAGTAAAGATTTTAAACAGGAAGAACATATTTCAGAAGCAGGAAGAACCATAAAATAGTTGAGAAACATAAATATCTTATTAAGTTTCTCAGACTTGCTCGCTTCTTGTTATGTTAACGTAGCCTTTGCTCAATAGATTTCAAATAACAAATAATCAGATAAATAATGATCATATTACGAATACAAACCGAACTACAACTCGACAGATCTTTTATTTGGCTTTTTGACAGAGATGATAGCAAAATACACGTAGTTCTGATTGATAGTAATGGATGGCGCAAACTTGTTTCAGAGCGGATGAATGCTTCGCAATAAATGATCGTAGCAAGTTTAACGAGCGATTAAAAATCACTCTAGCCCGACTAGCGTACTATTTTATAGCCCATCAATTAATATCCACGTTGTCTGTTATTTTAGGATCGCTTCGTCATGCCTTATGAAAGTTTAACTAATGTTTTTCAGCACTTTGCAATGTGCATGTAATGGAGTTGTTTAGACATTTTTGCGTGGTATGTTTAGATTTTAACTATGTTAACCCTTTCCCTGTATAAAGTATCGCATAAACTATGTATGGCGGTTGTTAAACTATCGTGTCTGTCAACTTGCTATTTCAATGTCGTGCTTGATATGTCGTGTAATTTTCCAAAACTCTCCTTTGACATAACATCACACCTGTGTTCCCCGAAGGGGTAGGCAGAGGCGCACATATAGTACACCCACATTTTACCAGTTATGTTTTTAGGTCCCAATGTAATAGGCGGCGAGCCTATTGCCATCAATCGGGCACAAATCCAGGCTCCGTGCTGCTACTGAGAATTACCTCATGGAAAAACCAAGTAACACTTTGCCCGACCCGGGATTCGAACCCAGGACCTCGTGTTCAGCAGTCGCGCTTAGCAACCACTAGACCAACGAGGCAGTCCTTTGACAACTGAGAACAATTACTTATCGGCAGTTTCAGATGTAATTTTTGAATGTATCTAATAGAGCAGGACATCTTTATGTCCTGTTTCTCTAATTGGGTATTAAGTTTGATTCACTTTACATCAAAACTGATTTACTCTGTCTATAGCCTTTATTCTCTGTTTAAGGTTTTCATTCATTTTGCAGATAGGTATGTATTAGATACCTGTTCGGCTAAATACGCGGCGTGTACGCATCCGACCTACTTCCTACGTGAGATCATTGACTTGCAGTGTTAAATGAATAAGTAGGTTTTGTTGACGTTGGCACTCGGTATAAATAGAATGCAGTTTTATGCAAACAAGTCATCCATTAGTTTTGGTTGTAAGGGCTACCCGAGCCTAAAGGATTGGCTGAATCGGAAGATGTTAATTACTTTTTTAATTGGTTTTAGATTAATGAATACCCGAAGACCCGAATCAGAAACAAAAGAACAAGGATTTTGAAGAAGTTGTATATAGCATAGTTGATTTGCGGGCGTTTTGCGCTGACCTTTGTTAGATGAGATAGTTAATAAATTCGTATACTTATTACAATTAACGTAGGTATTATTAGGAACTCGCTTTGCTAGTATTTAGGCATACACACGGCTATACACACGGCAATGAAGGCATTGGGTGACTAAATGTTTTGTTTGCTGACAGTTTGAGTGATATTGTATTTTCTTCTCCACTTTCGTAGAAGCAGATGTGAATTTATTTTAGCTTAGTCGTTTGGGGATTGTTATTCCGTTGTTAGATTTTTGCTAAGCTACTCGATTTTCATTGGGAGTGATGGACAGGTTGTTTGATTATATGTAAAATTGTATCGTTTATACCTGGATTCGTTTAATCATTTGTAGGGACGTCGCGTTTGCTAATCTCTGTTCGTATTACGGTAACCAACGTCAATCAAATTTAGGTCGCGACTCTGACTCATAATTGACGTTAAGTGGGCCCTAAACGTCAATTTAAACCGTATCCGACTGGTAACGAGTAAGGGGAACTTACTCAACAACACGCGGATCAGAGGAACGAGCTTTTAAAATTCCTAGATAATTTAACGAGTACCGCGATGCGCATGAATATATATTATTCTGATATCAAATAAACTTCGCGTACCGAGGGAGCATATCGTAAGGCTATTCGTCATCTACAAATAAACGGCCGAAGGTAATAATCAAAATAGAATTATCGTGCTGGGGAGTGTCGTAATCGTCTGCTTTGGCAGGACCGAGTTGCGGTTTTTGGCGGACTACCGGGGATTTGGATCAAGTTCGTATGCGTGTAAGGGGAAACTGCCCATTATAGACAATGCCGGGCTGGCCTCGATCTATTTGGCGTTAGGTTTTAAGTGTCAATGTAATTAGTTGATTGTTTCTTACATTGAGCTACTATATATAGATGCAGAATATACGCAGTAAATTGCAAAGGCTAGGTCATCGGAATAGCGATGTTTTAGTCGAGTTTGAAGTTTGAACCCCCACAAGGTGGGATTCGTACCATTGACGTACACCCAATAGACGTGCAAGCATGTTTAGATTAGGGAGGTAAGTAATGTGCATCGCACATTTGCAAGAAAGTATTCTTAAAAAAAGAAGAGAAATGTTTAAATAACAGAAATCCAATTGTCATTGTTAAACCGCGAGCGATTGGGTGTTGATAGCTTGTAACTGTTTGAGATGCCAATGTTTTGAGTATGCAAAGTTGTTTTAAGAATCTGTCGATTCAGCCATATCTTATCTACCTCGTCAATATGTAATTTATTACATCGTACATGCAAAAGCAGTTGGTTATTGTTTATTTTGAATTTGATTTTACGGTTTAGTAAACTTTTTCTTGTAACATATGAAATAGTTTTTTAGATTTCTATTGAATTACTGTGCTTATAGATAGACTGCGATGTGCGCCATACGTCTGCGGCCGCGGGCGCTGACAGGTACACCTGACATCGTTTGAGGGTCACAGCGTGACGTAGAGTCGTTTAAAAGACATTTTAAAATACCGCTATGTTTATATATAACGTACATGTATATATACGCTTATGACGGTTCGAATTGACGTCAGAGTATATTAGGTGCTTTGTTCCAATATTCGTGGTTTTACAATCTGAAATGAAGAGTATTTTTACAGCTGGCTGTAACTGTATAGAGTAAACATCACTATCTGGTTTCAACGTATATAAGCATCGATTCGATATAGTTTTATTGATATGCGAATGCTTTTCTGTATATTATTCTGTTCTTTTATATCTATTGTGTTGTTTCTTTTGGGACCAAAGTTCGTCGTTACTCTGTGAAACATTTATAAGAAAGTTTTTAGAATGGGGTAATAATATCAATAGTTTCTATTTATTTAAAAAATTATCAACTCATGTAATTAGTTTATTTAAAGCTGTGTAGTACCTATATCTTTTTCTGTTTTTTTGAAGATGGTATTTCTGGGATATCAATGATATTTGTAAAATTAGTAGGTAACTAGTAAATTCTCGAATATTTTCAACGACAAAAATTGGTGACAGTGGTGTAATGGTCAAGAGCAATTTGAATGCCTCACAAAAATATCTTTAATTCGTATTATCTAGCACATAATCCCGATTCACGTCATTATAAAAGATGGCGCTCGCGGCCTCCATGCGCGTGCCCATCGAGATGTTATGACATTTTTTTAAATTTATTATTTCAATAATGTTATGAGTTGTCACAAGCCTGTGTTACTAGGAATGCCTTATGTTGTTTTTATGTTAAGCTAGGTAGTTTAGTATACATATTATTTCAGTTTTACAAAAATAAAATTAATTTGTAAATTAGAATCATTTAACATTTTTCACCATTTGATTATCCTTCTAGGAACTTATACAGTGCATTCTTGTTAACACTATACCACCTCTAAACATTATTTTCGCTCCTGGTAACACTGGCTTATGTAATCAAATCTCTGCGGTTGCTATTTTTTAAACAGTAAATTTTTCACATCTCGTTTATATCGCATGCGCACTGAGAACGTCCGTTTACTCTTCAAATATGAAAGCACATTCCGCAAGTGGGGCAACACTGAACAGTCACTGCACAGATCACAGTCCTCCATTGGTAGCACCGTCACGGATGAAAAACAAACTTACCGTATCACTATATCACTTGGTCCCTATCACTGATTTGTGATATACATAAAAATGTATTATTTGTTTTGTAGGTACTATCGAGTGGAGGTAGCGCGCCCCATGAGGAAAGCGTCGGGAGTGCGCGCGGCGGGCGCGGGAGCAGATTGCCGCCCTCTTTTATAAGCTCCGTTGTGGGCAGCGGGCCCGCTGCCAGCTACCACGCTCTCACAAACATACGCACTCCCGCGCTGCGTGTCGCGCCGCCACGCGTGACTCTTAACCCCTCGCGTTACGGCTCATTATCCAACACAATCATTATCGTCTACAGAAAATAAAAGTTGTAAGTTCCGTAGTCACTGATAACATTTGACGTTACCTTTAATTTACAAATTACTACAAGTAAATTGTACATCATTAATTTATTAAGCTTAGACCTAAATTGATCTCAGTGTGACGAGAGGTAATTAATTTTCATTACGTGAGTATTTCAATTTGTGCATACTATCTAACAGAATAGTTAACATAATTATGATAATTGAATTGTACGTTTTCTCAGTGTAATGGTTGTTTGACGTGTTTCTATAAGCTATGCTTCATTGAGAACTGAATCTTGGGCATGCTACGGCGTGCTACGGCGTAGCAAAGACTTGAGGTCCACTTAGTATGCTGTATACTGCACAATGTTTTAAAACAATTAATGTGTTACTCATTTGAACTAATTTAATTTGATCTGATTTTATATAAAAGGCAAGTTGTTACTATTATCGTAAACAAAATTAGTATCAGCTTTACTTATTACATTTAAGAGATTTTTGAACAGTGTGAAAAGGTATGTCAGAGGCTCACATGTGGTTTATACTCTGACGATAAGAAGAAGACTTATAACTTGGTTTTATATCAGTCAATCGATATAGTTTGATACGTTTTAGTTTGCAGATTAGTATGAAAATATTATTAAAATGTTATTAAAATATATACCTGTTAGTCTGTAAAGGAATAAACTTAGTTACACAAACATTTGGGCTTTTGTGAACCCAATTCGTGATCATGACCTTCCGTAAACTAAAGGCCAAGCACGTGCCAATCCAATCGAATTAAGAATCGTTAGCTAATCAATCAACAATAAGTTAATTACGATAGAATATGATAAAAATTAAATATAACAGAGGAGGACGAAAAAACGACATTAAAGACAAACTTGTATTATTGAATCTTCTTCTTATCGTATGGTTGATGAACAACCTGGTGTCAGAGTTTAAACTGCTTCTAAGATGGCTTTACATACCGTTAAAAAATCTCTCATGTGCGCCGGTTTCTTCACGATACACAGCTAAACAGCTATACCGATTGTGATGAAATTTCGTATGGAGGTAGCTGACACCCTGGATAAACAAAGGCTACTTTTTATCCCGAAAAAATCGTAGCGGGTAACACCGCGGGACGCAGCTAGTAAAGAATAAAATAAAGAAAAGATTACTGAATTGCTTGGTTACCGTGGTTGTTATTTTCTATAACTAAGTTACTGTACCGGGTATAATAGTTATCACCGTATCTTATCAACCGCGTGTCAAGGTATCTGTGTTATAATCACGGATCATGTGGAAATGATATCATAATCGCCTCTTGAACTTGTGCAATCCGTGCATTTTTAGATTACTTCATTTGAGAATTACCTAATGGAAAAACCCAGTAACACTTTGCCCGGCCCGGGATTCGAACCCAGGACCTCGTGCTCAGCAGTCGCGCTTGGCAACCACTAGACCAACGAGGCAGTAATTTAGAGTATAATATAGGGAAAGTGAATTTTGGTATCGTATGTTAGATATTTATAATTATCAAGTTGAAAAATTATTTAGTTTACATTGTGCCTATCTTTAAAATGTATCGAGATAGCTATTTTAACAGAATTGTATTGTCAAACTGTATGTTGTGACTGCCTCGTTGGTCTAGTGGCTGCTAAGCGCGACTGCTGAGCACGAGGTCCTGGGTTCGAATCCCGGGTCGGGCAAAGTGTTACTGGGTTTTTCCATTAGGTAATTCTCAGTAACAGCACGGAGTCTGGATTTGTGCCCGGTTGATGGCAATAGGCTCGCCCCCTATTACATTGGGACCTAAAACATAACTGGCGAAATGTGGGTGTACTATATGTGCACCTCTGCCTACCCCTTCGGGGAATACAGGCGTGATGTTATGTAAACTGTATGTTTTTATTTAAATAAATGGGACCTAAAAACATAACTGGCGAATTGAATGTGGGTGTACTGTATGTGCACCTCTGCCTACTCCTTCGGAGAATACAGGCGTGATGTTATGTTAAGTTATTATGTAAATTTAAATCATTATTATTGTTAGGTCTCAATGTAATAGGGAGCGAGCCTATTGCCATCAACTGTGCACAAAGTCAAACACCATGAGAATTACCTAATGGAAAATCTATTAGCCAACCCGGGATTCAAACCCAGGAGCTCATGTTCAGCAGTCGCGCTTAGCAACCACTAGACCAACGAGGAAGTCTCTAGAATCAATGGTTTCAAAATTAAACAGAGCAATACATATGTACAGCCTCCTTACCATGAACTCTTAAAGCAGGACAGTTTAAGTTGTGGAAGCGAGACGCCGCTATGTCCTGTATAATGCGGCGTCTAGCTTCTACAACGTAAACTGCTTTATGAGTTCATGGGTAGGCTGTTTCATAATTACGTGGTAGGTACGTGCAAGGTGTAAGGGAACACAGAAAGAGACAATAGGCCACAATTTTGTTTCATAATTCATAACACACATAAACATAACATCACGCCTGTATTCCCCTAAGGGGTAGGCAGAGGTGCACATATAGTACACCCACATTTCGCCAGATATGTTTTTAGGTCCTAATGTAATAAGGGGCGACCCTATTGCCATCAACCGGGCACAAATCCAGACTCCGTGCTGCTACTGAGAATTACCGAATGGGAAAACACAGTAACACTTTGCCCGACCCGGGATTCGAACCCAGGACCTCGTGCTCAGCAGTCGCGCTTAGCAACCACTAGATCAACGAGGCAGTCTTCATAATTCCTTTACTTTATTTCATTTGAACCAAACACTCTTACATAACTCCAGCTTTTATTATAAAACAAACAAGGTTACCCCTATACAGTTATATAAAGTTAAATGGCATAATTGTATAATCTATATGTATAAAACAAAGTCGGGTTACAACACTTATAACTCGAGAACTGCTGGACCGATTTTCATGGTTTTTGATTCGTTGGATTTCTCCGCACCGAATTGCAGAATAATTTATAAAATGTCGAAAATGTTCACGGAAAAAAAAATTTTTTTTTTGCGATCTTTCGCAATTGACAGCTCACGTCACGCTGCCTTTTTCTCAGGTCAAAGTCTGCAAGGTCTGTTATTAATGTATATCATACAAACATTCAGCTACGTCAGCCTACGTCGTAGCAGGACTACGGAGACATTCGTGATCATTACACGTGTAATGATCATAATCGATCAGGAATATCTCCGTACTTGTACTGGCTTTAGATATAACTGATTAGGGATTGACAAGTTACGGTATTATGTTTTACATTAAATAACCTATGGCTTTTTATTTATAAGGGAATTTAAAAGGTTTATGATTATAAGGGAATTCTTTTGTCTGACTAAAATAAGTTAATATTAAAAATATATTTTTAACAAAGCTTTTAAATCAAAAGTACCATAATATTGTATTGTCACTAAACTTATTTAAGTATCCAAAATTTCATTACAATCGGAGGTCAAAAAGTGGTTTTAATTTGGATTGCAAGATTGGCCTAATAAAACTCACATACATACAAAAATTGCAAGTTAAATAAAAGCTTGTAATAAAAGGTCGAAGTTTTGAAGTTTGAAAGCTTGTTCTTATGATATTTTGTACACATACTTTTACTCCGATCTATACACAATAACCTATGACACACACATCGTTAAATAGTTGCTACTTAAAATAAAGTCGGTATGACGTAAATATACGTAAGCAGGCTACGTGTTTGGGCGGCTACGTAGCGGCCTTGATTTTTATTTATTCACAATACAACTCTACAGGTATCTTCTTCTGGTCGGATGGTTGATGAACAACCTGGTGTCAGAGTTTAAATGCCTGTTATGGGCCTCTAACATGGTTTTGTACACTGTTGAAGAATCTCTCAGTTGCGTTCGTCTTTTGACTTGACTCCTGTTTTTGTCGTTGTAATATTATTAAAAAAAATACGTTTTTGTATATTATGACATACGAGCTGCGCCCGGTGGTGTTACCCGCTACATCTTTTCGGGATTAAAAGTAGCCTATGTGTTAATCCAGGGTGTCAGCTATCTGCATATGAAATTTCATTAAAATCCATTCAGTAGTTTTCACATGAAAGAGTAACAAACATCCATCGATACTTACAAACTTTCGCGTTTATAATATTAGTAGGGATTCAATTGTTATTAGTCCGGAACTTCGCTTTTTAATTGGTCCCACTGAGTGTGGTCTCAAAGGAACTCATTCGTGACGTGTCGTCTCCACCTAGATACAATTTAAGTTATTCTGTATTTGTGTCAAAACATTATCTATTTTCTCCTGGGCATTTCCTGTATTTCTCAAGATCAAAGGTTTCATTAATATTTTGATGTTATGATATGTGTCATACGGTGCGTTCGAAATACCATGTTTTTATCCGCCTATTTATTTGACTTAACGTATCCCATTTCAACGAATTATTTAAATTGTAATGTCTGCAATAAAATGAGGTGTATTTATTTATTTAATAACGTGAGAATTTCTGTGGCGATCGATTAAGAACCTACGTTTATTACATAATGGTGTAAACACAAGTGAACAACGATGTGAGATATATAGTTTAGTTTTCTAGTAAATACCATTCCAACCCTTTACATACTATGGTTGTCTTATGGAACACAGTAACATGGGACCATTAACAATATATTTATTACAAAATGCGATTAGTTTGTTTGTTCCTCATTTGAAAGGCTCACGGTTCTGGTTATAATTTTCGCTACAAAAGTGTGATACATTACTAGTATGTCACTTAAACTATTAATCACGGAATTTCTAAAAACATTACCAATGATCTTATGATTTTGTCGTAAAACCTGCTGCATACGTCAACACGGTCTGCCAATTAAAATGTTCCGTATTTAAAAAATGTCGTCGACGTAACGTATTATAAATATATTATAATATAATACTCGTGTCGTCGATATACCTACGTAGAGTTTCGTAAGCTCTCACGCGCACAACTCGATGTGAGCTGGGAGATGAGGGATGCACGTGTCCGTCTTGCTATACCACAACAGATGCACTTAAAACGATCTCAATGCCAATTCACTTGTTGCTAAGGTAGGCTGACGACAGGTATTATTCCACTGTCCGTGCGTGAACTGGGATTTAGTGCGTTTTTATGATCACCTTCAAACAACGCCCAACGTGTTGTTGATCTCGTGGTTGATGTATAAAAACCAATATAGAAACACTAACCACATAAAAATACTATAATTATAGGAGCCGTGAGCCTAGCTCTGGTATGCTGGTAATAGAAGCGCACTACCAATCAGTCATTTCTCACGTATCGTGGTCTTGTTTATCGTTTGAGAACAGACTTTACACGTGTATCAGGTCATGTGAGGAGAAATTATACAATGATTGCAACGAAATAGGGTACCTAGCCTTACCCTACATATGTACCTATGTAAAAATTACTTTATATGACAGTATGACGAGTTTAATCGCGTGAATAACGTGCAGATCCCACTAGCACGTGAAGTTCTTCGATAATTACACTTACATATTAGCTTTTAACGAAATGTTTCCTGATTAAAACAACATACATCAATGTTTAGTCCAAATGATAAGACAGATATTAGAAATTAGTTTAATAACTGATGGCTCCAATAGACCTCCTGGCTGGAGGCCTTTTATTAGGTCTCGCCAAACGACCGGTTAAGCAGTAAGAGCTCCCTCAGAGCTAACTGCGAGAGACAAGTTCGAAAACAAAAAAAAAAAAAAATCCAATAGACCGGTACAAGTAATGTTACTGTAAGCATCACTTTTGGCAGGAAGGTAAAGTCTGGCCTTGGTATAGCGGCCGCTATCTATATATTGGACTTAACCCCTCGATTGTTGCTAACGACTACATGCATTCAATACAAGTCAAAACAATTTTTAGGCTCGCCCCTATTATACTAGGATCTATAATAAAACTGGTGAAATATGGGTGCCCCTGCCTACCCCTTTGAGGGATACAGGCTTAATATAAACATATATAAGTACTTGGTACATAGTAAAAAGCCTTCAAAAGGACTCTTTATCGATTTAAAGATTTTGCAACGAGTCTCCCGTAAATTGGTAGTATGAGATTCCTCGTCCCAATATAGAGGTAAATCTCAGCAACAGAATTATAGATAACAATTGAAATTAAACACGTGGTGTTCTATTGTACTGTTTCCGTGTCGTGTACTCGCCAATTTTTCTCTTCGTGTATATTTGGCAGTGTTATCATACCATAGATCTGCGCTTGGCACGGCCGGCCCAGTCTGCATCTTTGCCAGCTACATTGTTCCTGACCAGACACTTACGTCTATGCGCACATGTCTGTCAAGACTACTATTAATCTTCTTAAATACACGGACTTTTTCATGACTATTTTCTAGATTATAACTGAAAGGCTGAAGCAAAGCTGGATAAGGTTTTCGAATACATATAACATCACGCCTGTATTCCCCGAAGGGGTAGACAGAGGCACATATAGTACACCCACATTTCGCCAGTTATGTTTTTAGGTCCCAATGTAAATGGCGAGCCTATTGCCATCGACCGGGCACAAATCCAGACTCCGTGCTGCCACTGAGAATTAAAATGGAAAAACCCAGTAACACTTTGCCCGACCCGGGATTCGAACCCAGGACCTAGTGCTCAGCAGTCGTGCTCAGTTTTCGTATACAATCTATTAGTATTTATGTTAATACTGTTTTGGCATGAAGACGAATGGAAATATTTCGAATTGATACAGCACCTTTAGGTTAGCTATTTAATCATTCCCATCTTTTGTACAGTAAATCATCCGCTACTGAATATTAAGTGGTCTGGCGATGCATTCAGTTATAAGTAGTACCTAACAACAAGCCCATCATAAGGAACTCTGCGAGTAATTTATGTTTGTTTAGAACGCCACTAACTTGTTACGATGGCTTACTCTTATGATCTGTTATCTAACAACACATTGTAGTATTTTACATTGTTTTTCTGTAAAATGAATTTATGACGCGGTCGTAAATTCGTAATATATAGGTAAATAAATCTATTTAAGTATTATAGGGCTTGAGAAAAGCGTATGTTTCCATTAAAATGTTAATTTTGAACATTACGTGCGAGTTTATTTACGTGTGCAGCACTAGATTCGGATTTTATGGTTCTATGATAATGGCATCTACATACGACAATAAGTGCGTTAGATACAGCTGTAAATAATGTTTAGCTTTTATCGGCATACAAGGGTCGGCAGGTAATTCCTGGCTGCAAGCCAAACAAGCCCACGCACTCCGCTCGTCTACAAAACAGGTCGTAATATACAAAAATGAACTTTAAAGTTGCAATTTTTAGGTTGTATTTCCAATGTTTGGATTGCAAATCTTGAAATTGATGTCCAAATCTCTACTGCCATCTGCCTTGAGCTATGTATTTTTATTTAATCGCGTTTATCGCTGGGCCATCGTCAGTTGTGTTCGTCGATAAATCACGACTCGCTGTAGTGTTGATGCTAGATGAAGGGAATGTTATAAAAGAGTATTAATACCTTAACACGCTACACAAAATCGAGGCGAATGATGGATTAACAAGAACCTCTATCCATCATTTGATCACTCACTACTTGAATGTTATAAAGACTAGGATTTTTATAAGCAAATCATATTTGTGTATGCGTCAATGGATATGTAATAACTGTTACAGAGCCCGTGCATAGATAGCATCTCTAGATTACGTAGTACAAATCTAACTAATATCTTCTTCAACCAGCAAGCGAAAGACTCCAGATTTTGGATTAGACTATATTAACCCATATTGATACTGCGATCCTCAAGCCGCTTGCTAAGCATGGGGATTATAGCAGCCCGTCCTTACCTAAGGGGGAGACCTTTGTTCAAGAGTGGATATCTTCCGGCTGATGATGATGATGAACTCATCTTGCTTGTCACGACATAATGGTAACATCAATAAAGTATAAGTTATAAGGTGAAATAATGACTTTTTCTTCAGTTATGTAACTAGTTACCTAACAAAAAGCTAGAATACCTAGGTATCTTATAGTGTATAGAAATATGACGATGTTAAGGCAACTTGAAAGATCACGTAACAATGAAAAACGAATGTCATAATAGGTTTTTATTTTAATCCATAAAGTCTGCTGTAGATTCAGCCCGTTAACCTCGTGCGTAGGGTTGTTCTTAATCATAAAAAAATATATACAGGTATGCTATAACAATGCTGTGGTAGGGTACTAACGCATTAAACAAGCCTATCTCATGTTTTTGATACACAACGGTGGGATTCACGAGTGTCCTACTCATAGTTTTAAAATACGAAGCAGTTCTTTTATTTGGTCTGAGGTCGTACATCAGAAACACAGTGTCAATCAGTGTGTCAAATTCTATGCTTCAAATAGACTATGGATTCTCTTCCTGTCGGTATTATATATACTATACATCTCGATCTAGTATAGAGAGCATGTATATAGCTTATGATATAATACACTCATCGTTAATACGATTTTTATAATAGGGATAATAACTATATTACAAAAATGTAAGAAAGCATGGGAAAATAAATAAAATCCATGAGAAAATGGAAGAGGTTTTGAAGTTTCTAGAGGGAGCATTCTCTATCCCTCTCCCACAAAACGTTAAATGTACAGGGCGATGTAAAATGTACTATGCAATAACTTAGTCGTGACGTCATTTCTAACCAGATGCCATCTCTGTCTTATAATAAATTTAAGCTGCACTTTGTGATTTTTTGCCGTATTTCATTCTTTATATTATTTCTACGCCATATTACAAAATATCAATATAAAAAAAAATCGAAATCATCATCCCTATTGGCTGAAAACAAAACCGCTATCAATTAATCGTTGTTGTGTTGAAATTGGGATCTTAAGAACGGCCGGAACGGTTTTCAGGTCGGTAGTTTCTTCATACCTGAAACATGAACATATCGTAGAGTATGTATTTGTGTATTATAAACAGTGTCCCATTACCGGGCCGGCCGCGCTCCGGCAAGCGTGCGACACACGGTTTCAACTTGACACGTTTATTTGTTCTACACTGAATAAGATGAGCTAATCAGAAATAGCAATCGACGTATCGTAACGTACCAGTTATATTTGGGGCTAATTAATGCTGTCTATAATTAGTACCGGTGGTCCCTGGTAATAGGACATATTGGGTTACTAGTAGAATATAAAACATAACATAACATCACGCCTGTATTCCCCCAAGGGGTAGCAGAGGTGCACATTTAGTAAACCCACATTTCGCCAGTTATGTTTTAGGTCCCAATGTAATAAGAGGCGAGCCCATTGCAATTAACCAGGTGCTGCTACTGAGAATTGCCTAATGGAAATACCCAGTAACACTTTGCACGTCCCGGGATTCGAACCCAGGACCTCGTGCTCAGCAGTCGCGCTTAGCGATCACTAGACCAACGAGGCAGTCGTAGACTATATTACTTTAATATTCTATGTGCCGCTTACCGGAGATATAAGAGAGTGGCTATATTGAATAGCATGCGGAAATGGGCTATATTTATATTAGATTCTCGAGGTTGTCGAAGAAAGAAAAACAGAATTATGTTTTTCTGGCTTGAAAACTGAAAGTTATGTGTCATCATTTATTTGATCGAATCGTCAAATAGATGAGGTGATATATTTTGAAATGGGCGACGCTCTACTTTTTTCATCCACAGTAATTTATTAGTAATTAAAAACCATCAGAATCTCTGATCTTAATTAATAAAAGATTTACTGAAATAGACGGAGACATAGGTGTAGGTATATAATAACAACACATGAAACAGCTTTGTTAAATCATTTAAATACTTAAGTATATTAAGCTAGGTTGGTAGCTATACATAGCTATACAGGGCTTATTTAGCATCGCTATATATATGATATTCTTAAATATGCTGGCCGCGGTCGGTCTGGTGATGGGTGACCGTTTTCACAAGTCGAACCGCCTCCGTGCTTTGGAAGGCACGTTAAGCCGTTGGTACTGCACCTGATCTCTACACGGTTGTGTCGGTCTACCGTCCCATCGGACTATGAGAGTATGGGAATAGGGAGTGCACCTGTGTTTGCGTGCATGCTTGTGCACTATAATATCTTCATTGAAGTTGGCTAGTCTCAGAAGAGATTGGTCGCCGAGACCGAAATTCGGTAAGGCGAACGTTATTATTTCCTAATTTACAATAATGATTACCTTCCTTTGATGTAAGTACAAATAACGTTATCATCATTTATTAAACAATAAAACCGTAGACATAAACCTTTAATGGCGAATGTCCCATTAAAATAAATTAGTCGTCCGGCTCGACTCTGAAACCCAATTTTAATTAAGCTAAAGATAAATTTTCATGAGTTACGAGACACTAATTGATGTCGATACAATTGTAGTTATATTGTAGTGTTCTCGATATTTTCAAAATGAGGTTTGTCAAAAGGAACTAGAAAGCAGGAATTTAAAAAGTACCTGGAATATTACTAAATAACGTTATTCGAAAAAAAAATTCAAATTGTGAGTAATGTTTCAAGTCGCTTCTAGAAATACAGCATCTATTATTTATTGATATATCTGTGGAAGCTTTATTCTTTTTTCAAGCACTGAGTACACAAACAAAAATATGTATCGATTTAATTTTTTACGTTCTCGATACTCGAAAACGTTAAAAACGTAGGTGTTTAGTGAGATGCAAACATTCGTCAAAATTTATGATGGCATCAACCTATACATCTGATTTATCATTTTCAGTGTGTTTTTTTATTTATGTGCATGTTTTACGACTTGTCCAAATTACTTTTCATTACGTTTTGAGTGAGTTTGACTTTGAGGAGCTTAACCTGTTTAACTATTGATGAAAATTGGGTTTTGTCGTCAAATATCAGTAATGTTTGCTAACAAAGTTGAATTTATGTACTGCACCTTTACCATGCACTCTTAAAGCAGGACAGCTTAAGATGTGGAAGCGAGACGCTTTACATGCAGTGTAGTGCGGCGTCTCGCTTCCACATCGTAAACAAACCTGCTTTAAAAGTTCATGGTATGTGGGCTGATTGTTTTATCGATTGTTGTAACATTTTATGATTCAAGATTTTATCTTTATTACCTACTATCCGTAGCCCGACTTTTTCCACTGCTGAGCATATATGTATAGGCATATACCTCTATTTTTTGTGCCAGTCTCCACACCTCTGTAAGCCTCATCAAGGTTCTACCTACGATAATGGCGACGATGTCATCTACTCATCTCAATGCCAGGCGGCTAACACTTCTTTTTCAAGTTCTTTAGTTCGAAGCTACTTGTTATGATTATACTAGTACTCTTAATGTTGCTAAATCTGATCAATATATCCAAAGCTTTTTTGTTTAAATTGACAGCCAAACTTTTTACATCTTGTATGAAGATCCAAGATGTAAAAAGTTTGTTAATGATCTATTAAACTCTCTCCAAGTTAAGCGGTAATGGTACATAATGACGTCTATTACAAACTTTTGAAGTCAGCCCCCTTAATATGAACTCTGAAAGCAGGACAGATTAAGATTTGGAAGCGAGACGCGGCTACGTGCAGTGTAATGCAACATCTTGTTTCCACAACGTTAACTGTACTACTTTAAGAGTTCTTGGTAAGGAGGCTGTACGATGGAAATCTGCAATTACTTTGTCATGCTCAGAAGCGCGGCTGGGAGAAAAGGTCAGGGCAGAAAAAAGGTTTTAGCTCATTACAAACTAATCCAACAGTATCCACGCCTGCGAAAGGTTATCTCAAAATGCTCTTGGTAAGATCTGTTTGTAATTTTGATATTTCGGTTGACCAGTTGTACGCGACGTATAGAAATACGACGGTAATTAAAAGAAAAATGTGAGTATATAATTTATAGATGTAGAACAGAAACCACTTGTGCAATAAAAAGGATCGATGAAGACAATATAATCCAAATTCAAGATTAATCAATTGAGGCTACAATATTATTATTATTACACTATAAATTAATCTACCTATATTTTAGGTACTTTATCAAGGAGGTACTTTTGTTCCACGGACACTGACGAGTATAGAAGCAATTGAAACTAAATCGATACTAAATCTGGGCAATCCCCTGAACTATTTCCGACGATGTCTATAGATAAATCATGGGTTTACCACTGCAATGTGGAAACATACGTTCAAAGTCACGCATAAATGTTTCAATACTATGTATTTTCGTCTTCTGTTATAGTTGTTAATTGGATATACAGTATAAGGTTTAATTAAGCATATTGTAAAAAAACAAACATGTTAAAAAAGTAATTAAATACGTGTTTAACTTATTTAGAACATTATGACAGTCAGCAGTCACATTTTTAATGTAGCACAAGAAGTTGAGCTGTCTTTTTATATAGCTTGACGTTCACGTAACACCGAGAAAAAAACCAAAGCGCCAGCTGAAATAATACTAGTGAATAGTGATTAGACTATGTTATGACTTTCATGTCCTGCAATGTGCCTAATTCTGAATCAATCTGAAATATGTCCGTCAGATGTTTGTTTATGTAGCTCTGATTGATTAATGATTACGGAACCAGAAGACAACGCAGGCACGACCAGTTTGATTTGATTATATCAGTTGGTGATTTGCTTTCCAATGACGATTCATATAAGATTTTTTGCTTTGACCTTCCTGAATTAGCTCGCAGAGATAATTTACAGGGAATATTTACAGGCATGGCAGCTGCAGAAACGTCAACCGTGAATGCTTTCTCCATGGTTTATGCATACAGAAAAACATTAAGCGTTTTATAAACCATAAACGAGATTGACACGAAATTTTGTTTCGCCTTGTCAAGATTAAGAGGGCAAATCAAACGGTCGTAAATTTCGGAGCCCGAGGAGTACTCCCACTCGCGGCGGCGCATATGAGTGTTGTTATAATAGAATGCTTTAGAGACGCGTAAAACAATAATTAATTTAAAAAGAAGTGAGCTGGCACTTGTCCATAGAAAAATTCCGCGCCGCGAGTGGCCGCGGCTGCGCTACAGCCGCGTGGCCGTCGGCAGGCGGCGGTCGGCGCGCAGCGTGGCCCGGCGTTTGTTCCTGCATGTTTGACAAACTAAAGTAATAAATGATTCTCTCACACGTCTCTGCGTTAATTTACTAAAATCTGTTACTAAAACATTAAGTTGTAAATCTTAATTTTACGTTGATTTATAGTGAGAATGAAACGTCTTTACATTTTCTTTTAGAAAGATACGAAGCTCCCGGTTGTACCTAATTAGGTAATGCTACAATTTCTGCAACGGACATGTAGCATATGAAAATTGATAATCTACATACATATCACTATTCCACGTGAATGCAACCAATAAATTCAGTTTGCTTAGTCATAAGTCCTAATGTAATCTGTTTGTTCTCACAACGATTTTATAATGCCACAATAAATTTCAATGTGCACAAACATTAAAGTCTAAGATGTAGTAATAAATGCGTACGACGCGTCGGTCGGTTTATTTATCTTAATATGTTTGTTTGTAATTCGTCCTTTTAAAAGATATTTGATATTAAAGATTTTTATGATGCGGTCGAACCGTTCAAAACCAATTTAAAAACCAAACGAAAATAAAACTAAGGTTACAGTGCAAGTAGAGTTACATTCCCGTGCGTCAATGTTCCATTAAATCAGGAAGAAAAAAGATTTGCAGCTTTCTAACATTTCGACTTGATGATTTATTTTGCTCGTGATTAATTTAAAATGAAATACTACGTTGGATTCTTGTTTTTGTAGTAAGATAAAGCAGCTTGCAATTATTGTTTGTATTGCAGCGATTGTTTACGACTGTTGCTATTAGAATATAAAATGCAATCATTGCAATAAGGTTGTAATAAACTTGGCCTTGATATTGACGTCTTAACATAGTCTGCGACTCAATTATACAAGTTAAATTGCTTGAAGAGCCTTACCGATTGACCAATCAGAATAAGGTACGTTACTCGCTCGCGTCATTGTACCTAAGTGTTACGTCAATTTACTCCGGTAACTATTGAACACGTCATATCGTATGTTTTGATGAATCGCTTAATAATAAGTAAGGTTAATATACTGTTACTAGAAGGACATTACTCATGTATTGCACTGCTAACTTTAAACGTAGATTTGTACTAGTTAAAATAATGTAATATGTAGTTAATTTGTTTTTTTCTTACAATAAAATTACCCATGTCTTAATATAGAATGTATAAAATTACTACTTAATGTAGAGGTCATTCGACAAATAAATATAATGTATGCGTCCAAATCAGTATCATTGTATCTATACCAGTTTTTTCTGCTCCAGCACATATTAGCGAGATTTAGTATTTTTTAAGTATAGAAAATTAGTAATGTCATAGGTAAAATGTATGTCATTTTACGAAAGTATTATAGATGCAGCCATGAGAATATACGAGAATTTTAGGAGGCTAATAGAGATACCATTTATTCATATAATAATTAATTTACAACTGTTTAGGCTAATTCTTTTCTAAACGCAGGGTGCTCACTGTTCATACGTGACGATGATCAAGCCTGTTCTTGCACCCAATTGTATTCTAGGTATGCAAAGGACATAGACGAAGTACGTATAGCTACCTCATCATCAGCCGGAAGACGTCCACTGTTGAACAAAGGCCTCCCTCTTGAAAGGGGCGGGAGGTTTCCATAATCCCTACGCTTGGCAAGTGACTTGGGGATCGCAGTATTGGTGGTAAAGTTACGAAAGAGTCTGCTGCCCATCTTCTGGATTTTCCCTTAGTGGCCTCTTACGACACTCATGGGAGGGATGGGGCTGGTTAATTCTAGGTCAGATATCACTCGGCTTTAGTTATCTCCTTGAAATAAATCATGAAAAACGTCCTGCCTATTACCTAGAGTGATAGGCCGTAGGCAGTGTCCACATTTCGATTTGCTACGATCCTGGCACGTCCCCATCACTCTTTTTACTGTCGGATTATAATATATAAATAAATATGCATTTTATTCACACCAACGCCGCATCATATCGCTACCCTCACTAATTATAGCCTCTAGTTAAGGGGCATAGGGTGTTGCCATGACTACAGAATAAGGCTTTCAAGAAATCGATAGAATGGCGTTATTTATATTTCAATAGAAATAACTATTTATAATCCTAGTTGATGAGACATTTTATACCTAGATTTGTTATTTATTAATCTTAAGTTAGAAATTTTGAATCAATAATGTTTCGTCTATTCTTCAATTATTGTTTTATTTAACATTATATAACCTACACAATTTATTACTATACATAAATTGATTGTATCCTAAAGGTATATAAATGGTTATCTACTTTTCATCGCATAAAATCGGTATATTTTGCTTGAAACTTAAGCTAGTACAAGATAAGTTTTAACTTCTTATTTAGGTCATTTTTATCCATTTCCCATTAACCTATTTCAACATTCGTCTATTCATATTATTCATTTATCAAAACGTTCACATCCATGACATATGCTATTCGTAACTTTGATAATTCATCATCATCATCAGCCGGAAGACGTCCAGCGTTTAACAAAGCCCTCCGCCTTAGAACGCTACAATGAACGCTTTAATAATTATGTCAGTTATATTACTGTGTGTGTGTATTGGAAACAAACTTACTTTGTATCTTGTATCTTTATTAACTTCAAAGCAATATTGTACTCAATTTACTCCAAGTAATATGTCCAAATAACAGACAAATGCAAGCATACGTTACCCCGCAATGAATGTCAAAAGTACACAGTTCGTAGATCTCAATACCCGGGATGTGCAGTTGGTATCACACCAAAATATCTGTATATTATGCAGATATTACATTATGTACGATTACCTTGAGTGTAAAATTAGATAGACTTACATGTGAGCAAGTGCTACACGCTCGCGTTAAATATTTTTAGTGCTAGCACGAGTCCGACATCATGTTCGTGTGAAATAAGGGTAATCATTTTTATTCTGATATGTTTTCTTAGATATATTAGTAGTATAACTTTATTTTGATCTAACCGATAGCTCTTTTATGCATTCTCTGAGCAATAATCTTAAGCTGTTCTGAGTGTTTTGTGGATAACTCATACATCTTTGGTTTGGCAGTGTGTTGGCCACAACGTTTCTGTTTGTTCGTATAGAAACGCAGCACTAAATGATACGTAAGTTTCATACGTTATACTGTTTCAATATGGGGTGTTCAGAAAGTGTGGGGTCATTTATTTCACCCCTCTGATCTGAGTCGGCATTTATTTATGTCGCCGCGCATGCTCCGTTCTGAGAGACTGCGGGGGGTGGACTGAAGGGAACCATCTGGTAGCAGCGTGGAAAAAAACATCGCCTATATAACTCTACGTTAGCAAAGTTTCTATACTATTTGTTGATTGTGCAATATGACATGTTATTTAATATGTAATATGCATTTATTTTATTAGAAAAGAGACTGTGATAGGCTGATGATCAATAAAGGTATCGTACAATTTTGTTTGAAATTAAATTAGCCGGCCATATTCTTGCACAGCTGATAGATGTGACATCAATATGTATAATTCTTGGGAATTATTATAACTTATTAATTTGTTCGCTCTAGGTACAATAAAACTAAATGTCGAGGTGTAACTTCTTTTATTGCACAGAAGGTACCTATTGACTATTGTTTATACACTTGTATTAAATTGACGAGACCTGTAAATTAAAAACAATTGTAAATTACAAGATGTTACCATGGTGGTAATCTACAAAATAGAAATATTAATCCTGGCACATATTAAAACAGAACCTTGTGTTCTAGAATATGTCAAAATAACAATTTAAAAATGTTAGTCGTTCAGGGGCATTCGAAATTTGATCATTGACCCCCCGGAGCGGTTTTTACAAAGAAGTCTGTAACTGGATATTGTGAGTTTTAGGGTAAATTGACGATGTCAAATAAAACACAAGGATTTATTTTGTGTAATGTATTTTTTTTTACATACTTAGGTGGTAACTCTAGGAGTAAGAACTGACTAAGCAACTAAACTTATAAAAGCTAAAGATCGACATACGAGGGTCAAACTGAAAGTTCTTAGAACTGGCCACTTATAAACAATATAATAAAAAAATAATTCTAAAATTTGAAAAAAGAACTCTTTGCCAATATTACTGAGTATATATTTCATTAATTTGTCATTTGTTTTACGATTTGGCGGCAAATTGAAAATTGTCTGTGTCACGTCAACATGAATTTAACACGAGAAAATTTTCGTGCAATGATTTTTTATGACTTTCGATGTCATTTAAGTCAACAAGAAAGTTATGATAGACTACGATTGGCCTTTCACGATGAAGCCCCATCTCGTGCGACAGTTTACAACTGGTTTAATGAGTTTAAACGTGGTCGCACTAATCTCACTGATGATTTACGTGAGGGACGGCCTTCTACGGCGACGACTGAAGATAACATCTGTGTTGTGCGGCGTATGATAGAGACTGACAAAAGAGTGACCTATCAGCAGATTCGGACAAGCTTAGGCATCGGTATGAGTCAAGTGCACAAAATCCTCCACGAACATTTAGCAGTCAGGAAGCTTTGCGCCCGGTGGATACCTCATAATTTGACTGAGGCTCAAAAACTCCATCGTGTGGATTGGTGCCGTAAAATGATTGAAAGATTTAACGGAGGTGACTCAAATGCTGTGTTCGACATACTAACAGGTGACGAAAGCTGGATTTACTGTTATGATCCTGAAACCAAAAGACAATCTGCTCAGTGGGTGTTTCCTTTCGAGAGGTTGCCAACTAAAGTGAAGAGAGATCGAAGTGCGGGAAAAAAAATGGTGGCCTCGTTCTTTGGAAGGATAGGTCATTTCGCAACAATTGTGTTAGAGGATCAAAAAACAGTTTCTGCAGAATGGTACACTACCAATTGTTTGCCACTTGTCTTGGAAAAAGTTCGAGAGAAACGACCTCGCAGTAGGATCCTCCTTCACCACGACAACGCCTCGTCGCACACCGCTAAGCGAACGATCGACTATTTGGCGACATCAAACGTTGAATTACTGGGTCACCCGCCGTATAGCCCCGACCTCGCCCCTTGTGATTTTTATTTATTTCCAAAAATTAAAGAAAAACTTAAGGAAAGCGGTTTATGAATGCTGAAGAAGCGGTGGCTGCGTATCGCGATGCCATTGAAGAGAACCCTAAAGACGAGTGGGCAAAGTGCTTTTCCCAGTGGTTCCATCGCATGCAGCGGTGTATTGACGTGAATGGACAATATTTTGAAAAGATATAATAAAACTAATAACTGGCTAATGTAATCAGTTTTTGATTTTCTAAGAACTTTCAGTTTGACCCTCGTACAAGGGATTTAATAGCGTGGCCTAATTCTTAGTTTGGGGCTCGATTTCTTCGTGTGCTAATAGGGTGTTATTGATTCCTCTAATGGTCCTAGTGTTATTGTGTGTTTATTAAAACAGAGGTTTGTGCTATAAGAATTGTATATACCTATTATATTCTCTTTAATAAATTAAAACATAATGAGACATAAGTAGGTATATGAAAGTAACAAAAGCAAAAATCCTTGCTCGTTCACATGACGTAAGTAATCAAAACAAAGTCAAGTCTGTTGCCTTCTACGACCTCAGAATACTGTGTCTACTATGCTCGAGTGACGTCAGCACACGAGTGACGTAAGTAAACGAAAGTAAACTCAAGTTATTCGCCTCCTTAGACCTTATAGCACGACATACAATAAGTACAAAGTTAGGATATTCTATTTCCAGTCTTACACAGAAAGCAGGGAGACTTATGTAGTTTCCCCGCTCGTCTTAGTACTCGTGTATCCCAGGTAAAGAATAATTGCGTCTATTTCGGAGCACCTATTAATAGACATTTTTATATAATGGTACTGACATACTTGTATTTGGCAACATTACCGATATTCATCTATTTTTATACGTTAGATATAGATCGGTACGTAGAGCTTGGACTAATTAGGTACACCATTGATGAAGTAACTAGGTACGTAGATATATAACATGTATCAGGCTGCTATTACAATCCATATTAATAATAAAAATGTGAAAGTAACTCTGTCTGTCTGTATGTTACGCCTTCACGAATAAACGGCTGGATTTTGATAAAAATTGCCATGTAGAAAGTTTAAGACCCGAGAAAGGACATAGGCTACTTAACGCGTGGGAAGCCGCGGGCAAAAGCTAGTAATCAATAGTTCACTTTTATGACGACCTGATTGGCGCAGTGGCTAAGCGATTGGACTGCTGCGCTAAGGGTTGCGGGTTCGATTCCCGCACGGGGCAATACTTTGTGCGAACCACAGATATTTGTCCCGAGTCTGGGTGTTTGTGTATGTGATATTTCGTGTTTGTGAAACGCACACACGACACAGGAGAAATTCTTAGTGTGGGGCGAAGTTTTTATAAAAAAAAAAAATATGTAAAGAACTTTGTGGGTTGGAACATTGAGGTCGTAGGTCACATCATACTCTTTCTTTATCCATTACTATTGATAGAGGCATGTTTCGAAGTATTGAGATATAGATTAGTGAAAAGGGAGTCCAGCCATCTCGAATATATATTCTGACATGATCTAACTTGAAAACTAGCTACGCTTACATTATACTTACCTATAGTACTTTTCCTATCGCTAAAGTGTATTTCTCACACCTTTTCTTCTATCTATAAACTGCTCAGAGTGGGGAATCAAATCTAGATGACAGTTTTCGAAGCTTTTAAACCCGCCAGCCGTTTCAAGGGTTAAAACTCTCACTAACCTAACGCTACGAATGGCGAACACAAAGTAATAATAATGAATTTATAACAAATCCCAGATATACTGACAAACGACTAAGGTTTCTTTTTAATAAAGCATTTCGTAGCATCTAGAATACACTTGTGACACTAGCCTGTATTACATTCAAAGTTTTTATCAAGGTGAAGTCGTAAACCAGATTGTCAGCTGTTTAATGACAAAATCATTTTTGTCACAAAAACTATAAACTAACAAAGAACATCAAAAACATTCCGCAGTTGACATCTGAAATGTGTCATCCGTTAGGTTATGTAATTATTAATGATTTGGCGAACAAAAGCCAGTTGAGTGGTAATTAAAACTGTTATGTTGGTATCACACATCATTAAACTAAATGAATATTGGGAATTGAGCACGTTACACAGCTTTCCATATCGTTTAAAGTCTATCTAATGGTGGATTAACCTAAAGGCAAAGGGCACGTGCCTAGCGGTGGCTGGGGTGCCAAGTTATTAATCGATTTTTTAGCGTTCCTATTTACTTCATCATCATTATCATCATCAGCCGGTCGTTGTCCACTGTTTAACAAAGGCCCTTAAGAACAATGACTAATTTACTTACATAAAATATACCTACTAATTAGTTAATTAGGTACATTAAAATAATAGAAAAGTGGCGGGTGGCGGGCGAAGGTGCATATTTTAGAATAGCGTCGACTAGGTGCTTGCCTGGGCGCCGCAGTCGGCTATTTATTTGCCTCTGGGTCTATCCATTTATTTCAGCGCAGTGTCAGAGATACCCATCTCTGGATCTGTTTCTTCATTCATTTCATAAACTGTCATTGTACTCATCATAGCAAACTGTTATAAGGTTTTTCCATTAGGTAATACTCAGTAGCAGCACGGAGTCTGGATTTGTGCCCGGTTGATGGTAATAGGCTCGCCTCCTATTACATTGGGACCTAAAACATAACTGGCGAAATGTGGATGTACTAAATGTGCACCTCTGCCTACCCCTTCGGGGAATACAGGCGTGGTGTTATGTATGTATGTACTCATAATCATGTAAAATGTTAGTACCAAATTTATCGATCTACATTTCAGTCTGTGACTAGGGTGCGGTTAGAACTAAGCAACTGAAGATGGGAGATGGTGTGGGGAAAGGTTACGTTAAGAGTAGGTACATCCAATTAATCAGAATGTATGGATATTGATTAGAGTGGATTGTAAAGGGGTAGGCATTCCAGCATCGTAGTAAGTGGAAATCTGCGGTATTAGCTTCGAGCCCCTTATTACGTATGTATGTAAATGTAAGTAACGCTTGGTTAACTTTTTCTTAGTGTTTAGTAAACACTAGTTACCTTTTCGCTGACAGCTTACTGACAATACAGGCTCTCCCTGTCTATCTTGGTCAATGGTTAGACGAAGATACTCATTTTTCAAAAGTAGAACAGTGTCGCCGTCGTTAGGATCTTTCTTCATTTCAATAGGCACATTTTGTTTTGAAATTGACGTTGCCTAGGGTGAAGCAATGCTGCCTATTGTGGTTTATATACTTAGCAATTATAATAGCAATGGCCGCAGCTCATAAACCTCACCGCAGAGGACAGTAGCATTATACTCTCGACGACCCGTGTTGTCCCAGTATTCATAGTCATTAATTCTGGGACCATTTACATACTCCGACGCGTAATTAAGTCGTTCCGTGATCGTGACGTCTAATTTTGCGTGTGGATGTTTAAGAATTTCATACTTTTTTCAGAAAATGTTCAATTCCTGTTAACTTGTCTAAAAACTCTTTATTTTAGGAATTTTAATAATGCAATTTTCTGTGTTACCTTGTCAGATAGTGTTAGTAAACTGTCGTGACTAATAATTAATAATAAAAAAAACATAAATATAACATCACGCATATATTCCCCGAAAGCGTGGGCTGAGGTGTAGGACAAAAAGTACCTCTACAGCCACATTTCGCCAGTTATGTAACCGGGGTTAGGTAACCGGGCATAAATTTAAACACCGTGGTGTTACTAAGAATTACCGAATAGAAAAACTTAGTAACACTTTACCTGACTGGGGCTCAGTAGTTGCGCTCAGCGACCATTAGACCAACATAGCAGTCGAAAAGAAAATAAAAAAATGATCGAAATCGATGTTTTATCTCGATAAACAATGGATGAAAATATATAACATAGGTAATCTTCGATAGTCAGGACAAACAACTTTGTGTACAAAATGTTTCTGCTATGTTAGTTCGCCTGTATGTATCTATGTTAACCTGTACACATGTGTCTATTCTCGTTTTCATCAACATAAGTGATCTGCACACGTCACCCGACTGTGACCGTTTATTTATTCTAACAGATTTCACAAACAATTGTGTTTGTTCACGAATAATACTTATCCCTTTATTATTGCTTCGTCTTTGATCCTTTATTTGTATATTGTACTTACTTACTATTATTTTAAGCTAAACAAGACTAAACGGGATACCTACCTATAGACATAGTGATCCAAAATAAACTAAGATTTCAAAAAATACGTCTATTTCACTATAATAACTTTCGTGAGTGTTATCCATATCATTGCTATATATTCCGGTTATACTCACGTATGATGTAGATTCGGGAATGCCCCAAATTGTTCGGCTCGCGACTCTGCCGCGTAACCAGCTCGTGAATAAGGGATCCGTTTGAGTCCAAAACTAGTCGGGCATTCCTGAATACACACGTGAGTATACTCGGAATATATACCTAGTTAATAACACGTCTATTGTCTAGAACCGGCATGCAACCGGGAAACTCCATGGTGAAAATCCTCTAGGACAAAAGAGTGACATAGTAACGAATGTATTAAATACCTACCAATCGAAATTAAAGAATTGAAACAAGTGACGACTAAATTGGCGCACTAGGTGGCCTATTGACTTTATGCACTAAAACGATTTTTATTCTGGCACGAAACAAATAGAATTACGACGACGGAAATTAAATTGTTAGTTGTCGCGCCAACAGGGTCGTCAACTCGTCAATATGCTCGTAGATGCCGCACAGATCAGTCGTTCTTTGAGGTAAAAGCTCATACGCACTGTCCGGTTACCCGTACTGTAACCGGTTGAGGTTAATTTTAATGTAATATGTAGTAAACTACGTCCTGGTCCCGGCAACTAGCTCAGCTCTAAGAGCTGATACACACTGTCCGGTTACCCGCACTTCCTACCCGCAGGACGCGGTTGCCGGCAGCTGCCCGCAGTGCGGGTAACCGGAAAGTCCGGTTGAGGAACCGTTGCGGTTTGCGGTTATATAGAGCCATTTCAAAGATGACCGCGGAAGAAGTTGCAGCTATTTACTACATTTTACGTTCAAATTATTCTTAACCGTAGGGTAATAGATCATATTTTTGGTCGACTCTACCACCTGCACACACTATCACTCATTGACGGGCAACCGCAGACTGAACCGCACAGAGGGTATAGCATAGTTTTTCTATTATCTGCTGCACGGCGCGGCGGTCAATGTGTTGAGCATTATAAGCTTCACAATTTAATAAATTATGTCTTCCGACGCTGTGTAAATGTGTCAATCGGTAAGTGTAAACGTCTCCCCGGCCTGGCACCCACCGCCAAGGTCCCAGGTGACCGCCACTCATCTATAAATACTCCATGCACGCTCAATGGGGGATTTATAGCCTTCATTACCGCATTTACCGATGTTCAGGCAAATTACGCGCGGTCTTTGGACCAGCTATCATCAGCTTTGAGCCTTGTTAATTAGTTTTTATCACATTTTTAATAGTTACTGAACGATCGGTGACATCCATGGATGTTACGTATTTTTGAGATTCGCGTAAAGATTTTAAGCTAAGGAGTATTGCTAAATTAATATAAATGCCACGACGATAATACTGTTCCATAAATTAGAGCACTTCAATTATTGTTGGGATTTACTAATATGTCGAAGGTCAGACGCTCGCTATGGCAGAATTTAATAAAATATCGTGTAATCCTAAGTAACAGAAATCTGTTTACTTAATATATAGGTTTATATAGTCAATATTGTAGAACGTGTGAGTTTTATCTGTTAAATCGGCGGCTAATATCATAGAGTTTGATGTTTACAATATAATTATGTTTTATTACAAACCGATCATAATAAACACAGGTTATTACCGTGCGTACCTAACTACTATCATTTTAATGACCAATTCCACGGGCATCAAAGATGATATTATAAACAATATTTGTATATATTTCCCTGAAATTGTCTGTAAGACGGCATTAGTACTGGAAAGTTGTAAATCCATAGCAGGAAGGTATTATCGTCTGAATCGTTAGATCTTGGACTATTATAACAAATATACTTAGAGGAATAAAACTACAACTATTGCTTCTTGACGTATTCGTGGACCTTGGGTAAATACTTCCCAAGGTATGCCATTGCCTAACACCTGTGTTACACTCGACGGAGAATTTGTCTTACAAGAGAAACCGGGACGAGTCCATCAGCGAATGCTGCCCACCATTATGATTTGAGTGGGGTAAAATCCTTCTTGGTCGATATCTCAGGAGACCAGTTGCTTTTCAAGGTTTCCTCCCACACACAAACAGAAAGGCAATGCATATCAAGTAGCATGGGCGCAGGATTTCTTTCAAGGGGGTGCACAAAGTGCATTTGCACTAGTAATTACATACACGAGTATAGAATAAATTGACTAGACGCATTGGCTTCGCCAAACACATTTGAAAAGATCATGCATAGAAGGGGACTAATGGTGCATTTCAAACAAAATTAATGAAGAATAAAAAAATCTATGCATTTTTCTGTATTCCAGGGGGGTGCAAGTGCACCCCTTGCACCCCCCTGCCGGCGTCAATGTCATGTATAAAGTATTTGTCCTTTACAAGATTCAAACCGCCCTTCTTAGCGGAAGACCTCGCGTCACACCGAACCACTTTAGCCGTCACGGTCGTCATTAGATGTACTGTCAAGAATGATATTTTTGGAAAGGACAAAGGGCCCACTGAGAATATATTTAGCGCTGACTAGTTGGCGTTGGCGTCGAGTAGTTTTTCTGTTATAAATTAAATATAACAATATTAAGATGTCGCATATTATTCTTAATGTTTAATGGGTTATTTTCACATTCATTTGCTTTTTATAATTTTTTTATCAGGAAGTTTATTGTCGAATGTTTGAACAACTGGGTAATTAAGTTCTGTTATAAATATTAGTATACATCTAATACATCTTCATAATCTAGGTGAAACTGTTAACTATTTTTGCGAGATCTTTTGTTTCTTTTCCTTCTTTTGTTTCTCACTTAGAAGATGAAAAGGTGTCTTTACCGTTTTCTTGGTTCTAAACATCTAAAAGTTTTGTAGTAACTATCTTTTGCTTATAATTATAAGTTGCTGCTATTTTCGATAACCGACCTTTGTGTGACGTCAAGACGCGCGTGCAACAGCGTCTCATCGAACCAATAAAAGCAATCAATGTGCATAGTTATCTACTTTAAATAGCAATTGATTGAGTTAGTCGTTCAGTCCCTCGTTAATTAATCTACTTACGGACGTAATTGTAGATGTCTGTCATTAAAGAACAATAGAAAATATTGATCTTGAAATCAGCTACTAGAAATATGTTCTTGTGTTTTGCGTAAGATGTTAGGAATCTTGATAATTGTGATGTCACTTTATAGTTCAAAACAATGCAATGTAGATTTCCCGGTATAGAATGACTTCGCTAGGTAACTGTCAATTAATTAGGTTTTGACAATAACACACACAAAAAGGGCAAGTGACCGACGAGCGTGAATGAGGAATGTGATGCGTGTGAATGAAGTTAAAGAAGTATGCCAGGATCGTAGCAAATGAAAATCCGTGGTCTCTGCTTTCCCCTCAGGGAAACAGGCGTGACTTATGTATGTATGTAATAACACAGTTAGTTTACAGTTAGGTTAGAATTTGTAATGTATGGACTTACGGATACGAAATATCTCTTACAAAACCACGCATATCTTCTAGTTTCGTACTGAGCCGCCTCGTTGGTCTAGTGGCTGCTAAGCGCGACTGCTGAGCACGAGGTTCTGGGTTCGAATCCCGGGTCGGGCAAAGTGTTACTGGGTTTTTCCATTAGGTAATTCTTAGTAGCAGCACGGAGTCTGGATTTGTGCCCGGTTAATGCCAATAGGCTCGCCCCCTATTACATTGGTACATAAAAACGTAACTGGCTAAATGTGGGTGTACTGTATGTGCACCTCTGCCTACTCTTTCGAAGAAAACAGGCACGATGTTTTGTTATTATGTTCGTACTGACCTTTCATGGTACCTACCCAAGAATCGAAAGCCTTTTTAAAATACTTTGCCTGTGTGCCAAACAGGTATCATTTCTGGAGTTATTACAATGAGAATTGTGCTGGTCTGTCTACTTGTTTTACTGGAGTGCCGTGTGAGGTGACCACATTGACGCACGACGTTTAATTGTTGCTATTATGTGAAACCTTAATGTTTACCAGCAGACGTTTACGAGTTTACGTTTATTTACTGGAATGATTGACAAAAATGACATCTAGTATCCGTTGAAGACTTGATCAAAGAGTATTGTTATAATTATGAACTCCAAAGCTTCTTGAATTATATAGGTAATGGATCTCGCGTCTACTAGAACCTATTCAGTATATGACAAGGGATAATGGTATCGTCTAATATTCGTTTGTGTACACGGTTTTGACAAGCAGTTATTACACATTGTTTGGCAACGTGATCAAAGTTAATAGTGTTTCGTCTCAGTCACTGATCGGCTTTTCAAACAAGAGTATCTAACTTAGCTACTTGCAGTCCGGAGGATTTTCTTTAAAACAAAAAAACAACATCACGCCTGAATTCCCCGAAAGGATAGGCAGAGGCGCACATATAGTACACACACATTTCGCCAGTTATGTTTTAAATCCCAATGTAATAGGGGGCGAGCCTATTGCCGTCAACCGGGCACAAATCCAGACTCCGTGCTGCTACTGAGAATTACCTAATGGAAAAATCCAATAATACTTTGCCCGACCCGGGATTCGAACCCAGGACCTCGTGCTCAGCAGTCGCGCTTAGCCACCACTAGACCAACGAGGCAGTCAGTTCTTTAAAACCAATAGGTCAGTAATAGGCACTTACTTCCCGGTGGACAGTGTTCTGCGGTAAAAATAAAACAATGTAAGCTTTCAGGAATAGCCGCGGTCGGAAATAGCGAGCGCGGACGGTGACGTGTCCTTGGCGGCGACTGGGGCGCACTGCCCGAAATATGTCATTAGCGGAGCGTCACGTCGCTGGGGGAATGTTGGAAACGCATCTAGGGCCGTCCGCAGCGGCCGTACCCGGACCCATTAACTAGCTGCCCCGCTCTGTCAAAAGTAACTAATTACAGTTCCACGAATATATCCCTATCTAGCAGCCCGAACGCTGCAGTCGGTGAGGAAATATTAATTACATTTATAGAGTTTATGTGCTTTTGCACTAAAATAGAAAACGTTATGAAATGCTTTAGGTTTATTGCCACATGTGCCTGTGATTTCCGGCTATTAAGCTGACGACGAATTTTGGTATTATTTACTTGTTTGCTCAGAAACAAGTGTACTTCATCGCAGTCAGTGTACAAGTGACAGAACTTTTCTAGAATTCCTCAATTTTCTCGAACGGAGTCGTACACTTTATCTAATTTATTGCATTGCTTGGAGGCTTGGGCAACCGCGTAAAAACTCATTCTCACATTGATGCCAGGCATTTAATTTTAAATCAACGTGTGTTAGACTCACGTCAAACTCACAGCGACCCTGAGAAGTTCACATAGGCGCAGCACCTGCTCGCCATATATATCAAAGGTTGTCGTAACACTATCGAGTGTTTCTTAGTCTTCGTGAAATGTATGCTCATTGTTTGGCAGCGGCGCGACGCGGAAAATATGTACGCCAACATGTTGTTAAATTGATGGGATTCAGGTTGATTGCTGGTTTTGGACGCTAAAATTAGCAAATATACATGTGAGACCGACCGTTGTTGCATCCACTGATTTGTGGCATCAATCACGGCCATCACGCTCGTACGGCTCATTTAATGCTTCGGATCTGGAGCTCGGCAATATTGTGCACCAACTAAAACTGTATCGACGATAACTTTGCACTTATTACGGCTTTGGTGTTATTTTTGCTGGACTGAGGAGAATTAAAAGCTATTACCTATTTTATTAAGGGTTCATATTTTTTAGCATGGTCTTATATGCAGTAATTCAAAGTAAAAAAAAACAGATTTAATTTTCGGAGAACGCTGTACGGTTTTTCGAACCCTAAGATTTTGTCCCTCATCATAACGATGATGAGGATATGGATCTTTGAACAAATCATTTTTATGCTAACATGACAGGAACATAAACCGCGTGTTCACACGACTTTCAGATACAGTTGACAATTTACATACATATGTAAAGTAGTGCTTAGCTGATAATTTACACATCTTAAATTATTCAAATATAACTGTATACACGACCCTGGCCCTCGGCAAGGCGACGGCAGCGCTAGGAATTAGGAAGTGCGTAGATGGTGGCAGGCGGCCGGTGCGTGATCAAAACAAATATAAACCGACGGACCGACGCGCAGGCGCTGTCACCGGTCGCCGCTGCCGCTGGCCGCAGCGCCTGCGCCGCCGTATCACCCTCGCGTCCTCGCCAAACCTATGACCTAGAATACTAATCGAATAATAATTAGTATAGATACTAAAGGAAATGGTCACCAATGATGGCACTTTGCGCGTAACTTTATAAACAGATTTTTAATCACCGTGCCGTAAACGTTGCGGTTCGGCGAAAACAATTAAAAACACAAAACATTAGTTACTTTGTTCCCACGCAGTACCAAATTGTTGTTTTAGAATAACATGAAGAAGCCCGTTTATCTCTTATGTTTGCACTTACTCTAGCGAATTAAATATTTTATTCGATGGAATGAAATTGAATATTTTATTTTTAACGTATTTTTTATTGTAACTCGTAACATTGTTTGTTAATGGATCGGTGATCCGTACCTATTAGTCTTCTCTTAAATTAGCCCAGATCATTTGCAGATTCTTTTAAACCAAAATTGCCTCCTTACCATGAACTCTTAAAAGAGGAAAGTTTAAGATGTGGGAGCGTGACGCCGCATTACACTGCAGGTAGTCTCGCTTTTAAATTTTAAACTGTCTTGCTTTAAGAGATCATGGTGAGGGGGCTGATAGTCAATGGGCCTACGAGACATTTTCTGGGTAGAGAGAATACATGAGCAGGGTAGGGTAGCAAGTGGCGCACCAAGTGTGAAAAAGCTCATTTAGATGCATTAATGTATTTATTTTAGAAAATACACAAGTACATGTATAAAAGTTTGTCAATCATCATCATGACCAATCTAATCTAACCTATTCCACCATTTTCCATTTGTTGATATACTATGCAAAAAATTTCTGTTGTTATTAGACGTCATAATACTTTTACTTCAATAGCCAGTATAGTTACATAATCTATTAGGTAATACAATTATTGATGTAGTTTCGTAACACAATAGGTTTAGGCCTACAGACGTCATTGCTAGGGTCATAAATATCTTTGTTTGTCTCGATTTATTGATGTCTTTCAGATTAGCGTCGTTTGATGTTCCATTGTGTACGCACTTTATCTAAGGTGAAGACTGTAGAGCCATAAAACTAACTCGTTTGAGGTTCTGGAAGTAAGGTTCTAACCAATTAAAAAGTTAAGTCTTACAAATTATTACTGGCCATAGACAATATGTTTTAATATAGGAATATAAATATATACTGGTCATAGACAATTTTATATTTCTATATAAAACATATTGTCTATGGCCAGTAACCATTTGTAAGGCTTAACTTTATAATTGGTTAGAATCTTACTTTAATCAACAGTTAACGAATAATTTTAATCAAGGGCAAGGCTATGATTACAGACGCCAATATGATTATTACTTCCTCGACGAAATACGTCTGTCGTAGTCGGAAAGTTACAGAATCACTGAGGTACCTACTTTATTAAATTATATATTTTTTGTGAAGTGTTTTTTGTAGTTGTTTATAAAAACTAAGTCTCTGATTGTCAGATCAGAAACTGGTTGTGTATTAACAACCACTATTGTTTATTAATTTAGACTCAAGTTTATTTATTCATAAGTATATCTACCTTGGTCGGTCATTGTGGCGTTCTAAGGGGGAGGTCTCTGTTGAACAGTGGACGTCTTCCGGCTGATGGTGATGATGGACCTTGGTCACTATGAAGACGTTCGATTTTTGGTCCCCAGCTTAACGAGACATGAATATAGAAAAGTAATTAGCATACGCTAATCTAGTGCGTAACGTAGAGTCTATTATTGATAGTAGTTCACAGAATTCCTCTACGATGATTTACTGTTCAGTCGGTGCAGGCAATCGTTAAACTATAAACAAAAATATTTCAATAAATCCTACATTTATTTAGCACATAAAACAATACGATATTGCATCGCACACGTAATAAAAATCAGCTTCAGTCATCTGCTATATTGAAGCGGTACACCCACGCTATGGCCAAATGAAAATATACTCGACGACGCTGGCTGCCAAAGAAATTAAATAGAGTAGATTTTTCAGTTGGACAGACATGCGATGAACAATGGGTCTCGGCTACAAGGGAAGGACGAGCGCGACGAGCAGCGCGTCTGCGTACGCGCACGCGTAGGGTTGCCAGACTACCGACTACTTCAGATTTAATATTTTCTTGTTTAACTTACATTAGCGTATGTGAGCTATGTAAAATTAATATATGTGTAATATTTTAGAGCTAAATTATTTCTAATTTAAGTAAAGCTTAAAAGAAAACAGAATTGAATACGCCATTGTCGGACCTATTGAGTTATTTTATCACCGAAAATCGATTAAGTTCACGGGTATTATGACATTTCGTGCAGTTATTAAATTGTGTGTGGAGCTATTAACTAAAAAGTTGTGGTCATTCGCTTTAAAGTACATTAAAATTGACAAAAATCCATAAAGTTTACGACTTGCAAAAGTATTTATATTTATTTATTTATTATGTATTTATAAAATAAAACTTATATACTAAAACATTGCCCCACAAAACCGTTTACACAGTTTGTCTGTGGGTGTGATGAAGTTGCACAATTAATTAAACTTAAATACTAAATAGGTTCGTACATTATGGATAGCTGTGTAATATAATACTAATATTGTTATATAATAATGTTTTACTAAGTAAATGTTTTTAAATTGATTAAGGGAAACCTGAAAAATGACGTACTTAATTAACGGATATAATAAATTAACCTCCAATCTTGAGTCTAGGGACCAATGTTTGTCATAGTCTTGATAGTAACAGTCACCGCCAACATTATCACCCAGTCGATAGTTTTAAATATATATGGCCATTTGCCCATCAACAGCGCAATGCTGCGAGCGTTATGCTAATTAATGTAATTTATATTTTTCTCTTTCTCTAGCTCAAAATAAGTGGAAAGAAAATTCCCTAGTAAAAGGTACGCGACAATTAATGGGAACGACTAATTAAAATCTAAGGATAGAGCTGAATTATAGGCACCAAAACGAGTTTGTAATCTGAATCTACAAAGTGTTCTTAGGGATACCTAATTATTTATCTCCCACACAAAAATGTGTTATTTGGACTTCAAATCTAAATTTACTGATATACTTCAAAGAAGACTGTAATTAAATTAATGTCTTGCTTTATTCTGATAGTTTATAGATTAAATTATAAAGAAAGTCGAGGAATTTATGTATTAATATGTCTATTCATTTTATTAAATATAATCAATAGGTTTATTTAAGAACCCAAGTACTTTCTTTGATTCATACGACTTCTTCAATAAGACGTTTAGTAGTAGACCTCTCTACTTATCATTAAACTACTAATTGCTCAATAAAACAACAAACAAGCTTCGGACAAGATCGCGTCTCCTTTAGAAGTGCATCTAAGAGTATGTCTGGTTTTCACTTTGTCTGAAGCTAAATTGAAAAAACTCGACATGTTGCGCCAAATTTGAGAGTTGATTTGAGTGATGAATGATCTAGTAAGAAAAAACACACATTACTCACCGGGAAAAAGAGAGCTTAGATTTTTAAGTAGATGCTGATTTTCTAGACTGCATAGTAAAATGTGGTTGCTAGATTATTGTGAAATAATTGGTACCTACACAAATAATTTTACATGAATTATCGCTCGTTGGTCTAGTGGTTGCTAAGCGGGACTGCTGAGCACGAGGTCCTAGTTTAAATCCCGGGTCAGGCAAAGTATTAATTTATATTAGGTAATTCTCAGTAGCAGCACGGAGTCCGGATTTGTGCCCGGTTGATGGCAATAGGCTCGCCCCCTATTACATTGGGACCTAAAAACATAACGGGCAAAATGTGGGTGTACTGTATGTGCACCTCTGCCTACCCCTTCGGGGAATACAGGCGTGATGTTATGTTTTTGTTTATTGCTATATTGGCTCTCGATATACATCGATGAGTCGCGGATTGAATCCTGGTGAAGATCTGAAGTTTGTCTAATCTATCTACAGGGGTTTCGTGTGTGTAAGTTTGTCTTGTTCGTGAAACGCACCACAAGTATCTACGAGAGTAACTTTTAGCGTGTCCGTTGCGAGAACAGAACGTTGAGCTTAAAAGCTCTAGATAATTTTATTTAATTTTAATAACAAGATAAATTGATACTGTTAGAAATATTGGGTAGGTACTTACATACCAATCATTTCTTTTATTGCATCGGACGTATTACAGAGAATCAAAGGTTATTATGGTGCAATATACTAATGTACATTTTAAAACCAGATGCGCTTGTGCAATATTATAATGGGGTAATGGGAGAAACATTTAGTTTCATCATTATTTATTTCGGCTTGCTAGCGCCTGCGAGTTTTACTGTGTATCTAATAGGAACCTATGGGTAAAATATTGTTATCCGTTTTAGGACGTTGTAGTCTAGATATCCTTTTAGTACCTAGACATATACCCCCTTATTCATCAAAAACTGACAATTTAAACCATAGACTAAATTATACCCGTGACTGTCGTTTGCATGTCAAAAATTAGAGATGTCAATAGTCTTAATACGGGGTTTAGTTGATCCTCGTTTACGAATAAGAGGGAAGTGTATAGTGAGTAGTCTCAAATAGAAGCTGGTAGGTACATGATTAAGACGAGCAATAACTCATAGTGCGTGTATTTGCGGAAACATTGGTAGAAGTTAGTGTAAAATTGTTCTCAGCGACCTATTTAGTGGACGTGAGAATGCACTGTGCACATGTCCACTAAATAATCATCAATTTTCTACCTACAGATGTGAGACACAAGAGTTATTTTGGACTTCTAAGATTGCAGGTGGAAATCTATTTTTATTGTCTCGGCCGAATTGGAGGCCAATGAGCTGCGACTTACCTGGATTATTAGCTGTTTACGATTCATTTATTTAAGAGGAAATATACTGACATATTTAATGTGCCAAACTTGTGTATTAAATAGACTGAAGGCGGTCCAAATAGTGACGTTTCACAATTTTCATGATACGTCGTGTACCTATCACGAATAAAAAAATATGACAGCTGCTGTTTTCCGTAACACTGGCTGTTACGAATCGGTGGCGAGGTTCTGAACGCGCTGACAGTTTATATACTCCCGGAAAACATCAACCGCTGAATGTTTCGCATTCTTCCTATGTTATATAAAAAACAGACACCCAACTTTGATATATTATATCGCGTCACTACAATGCTAAATTATGCATAAAATGGTGGGCGAGCACATAATTACGCAGAAACAATAAATAAACCACACATTGTTAACAATTTTACGCAGTTGGAGGAAATTACAATGTTTTAAAATGATGCGTATATTTTATTGCCCTGGAATATTGTAGCTGGGGCTGTTGGCAAACGTGGCCTGCCAGACAACGTTATTACGGCGTAAACTGAAATATGCTGCTTATGGTTACGCTTACGTACGACATCGTAGTATCTTTAGCAGGGATAATTGACGTAGAGACGTATCGTAAATGTTTTTTTTTTATTTTATTAAGACAAACTATATTCTTCTTACTTACTCCATTTTTAAATTAAGATTAGTCAGCTAGATATATCTATTCGTTCTAGATACACAGTTATCGTGTAGTGCTTTTGCAACGTCAAATATTTCACCAAGATGTGCTTAACATCGTATCTCAATGGATGTAATATTATTTACTAACAAGAGCCAAAAATTAGGAAAAATCGCCTTTAAAGTATAGGTTTTACAGTAACTAGTGATCGTGTTGATAGAATCGGCTATCGATTGTTTACTTCACGGAATCCACAAAGATGCAATTTACAAAAACTAAAAATAAGCTCGTTGTATTGGCTGGTTGCAATAATGATTAAATTTCCAGGAAGTTTGTCGGCACGGGGCGTCGTGTTGTGCAAGTGAGTTGTAAATCAACATAAATCACGCATGTCAAAACGTTTGCCCGCCTTATTCCGGCCACCCGACGCCCGCCCCGCCCGGCCTGCGCAGGCGCACGCTGTGTAAGCAACCTAACTCATGCCATGTTTGCATAGCCCCGAGTTATAATCTACTCTCCGACATTAATGTGCTCGCGTATTACATATCTTGTAAATTAATTCTCATATTTATGCACTATCCGAGGGAAGTCGTATATTATCCGCCGCCCGGGAATTGGCGCCTACTTAATATATTAGTACCTACTTATATATAAGGAAACAAAAGTACCTAGTACATAGATATAGATATATTTTACGATATACAAAGAATCACACTCTACAATCATAGGTTTTTTATATTCAACTGAACTGGATCAAGTATTTTTTTATAAAACCTTTTATACCCAGAATCTAGATATCTACTTAATTCATTTAACTTAGTGTACCTACGGTCATAGTATTCGTAGCTTTGTAAAAATAAATTATGATCACCTGCTTCTTCTTAGCCGAAGGAAAAGGTATCTAGTATCATTTTACTTCTGTAAAACCTAGTCTTCAAGCAAAGAGGGCCTTGTGACATACCCCCGTGAAGGCCTACGTCGAGCTCGAGCAGTGGTCTGCAATAGGCTGAAGTGATGTGTGATGAAATACATACAGGTTGTAACTATACACCTATATACTACCTGAGGCTTACTGTGTTTGAAACAAAAACAAAATCCGGCTTTGCAGCAAAAAGCTTGCGGTTTCACTATTGTACAAAGCATTATGATCCCTTTGCCGCTATTTCAGTTCTGCTAATCCCTGCTTAATTTAATCTAGCAACAAGCAGCTACATAGGTTGTGGCCAATAGTGTGGTGCTGTCGTGTGCTATTTAGCTATACGATACAAACAGAATGAGTGATGTTTATTATGCATATCAATTTGGAGATTATCTAACATATCCTTCATGAAATCTAAGTGCTTATTTTGATTATAACCGGTTAACATACTGTTTTTAAAAAAATCATTTATACGAACTAGACTGGTAAGAAGATATGGGCAACTTAGTTCACAACCGGGAGGAATGGAGGAAGGAAAGGGATACCTCTGACCCTGCAATAGGATGCTCAATGTTTATGGCTAAAATAATATTATATTTTTTTTTATCTAGCCTGTTCGGTATCCCACTGCTGGGCAAAGGCCTCCCCATTATTTCTTCACAAAACCCTGTCCAATGCCATTTCAAGCCACGTCTTTAATATTATAATACTTCAAATAAAAAACACAGGAGGTAAATAATCTGATGGTTTAACAAACATGTTACTTCATAAACAATTTTAGGGTAAATGACGTAATTGTTTACGTTTTTAACAAATAGAATTGGAAGAGACTATAATTAATCCGAGCGATATACTTCTTTATATATAAATTATGAAGTAATTTTGCGAGTTTGCCGAACATTATCATAAAGCTTTTAGCGTTGTATAGGTACTTAATGAATGTTTAGTCTATTGTTTGAGCGGCGCTGGAGTATCGCTTCGTCTACATTATTTATTCCACGATCCAAATGTGGATGACAGCGAGTTATTAACAAGCTCTCTTGGTTTTTATAAACGTAAATATTGGTTTATCTTTGAGAAGTTGTCAAACGTTATGATTGTAAAACACGTTTGCGAGACGTATATTTATTTTTCTTTTAATTGCATACCTTTGTTTTTCAAACAATGCAAAAAATATCGCTTTGTGTTTACGTTCAATGAAATTTTGTCTGATTGCTTAAGAATTATAGTTTAGTCTAGTTATCTGGGAGACTGGGACAAAAATAAAAGGCATGAGTTTAAGGATTATTGATTTATTTGAACAAAGAATTGTACTGTGGCACATTATCTTACAACTAACCAATATTTTTCCAAAATGTTCAAAATTATGAACATCGTAATGTGGGCGTACAAACACCGTTCAGTCACCTCTGCCTACCCTCGAAGGTAACAGCTGAGTATATATTTATATGTACAATGTCGATGAGGGCACAGCACGCTAATAATATACTCTACTATAATATAATAAGGAGTCATGCATACTACATAATAACATAACTAAATGTATAAAAATCAGTCAGTAGTTCAAATTATGTACTTGTATACTCTTACTTGTATGAACCTATTATTAAAAGTAATCTATATTTAGTTATTGCGAGGATACCTATATATTTACAAATTCTTATGAGCCAAAATGGCTGAAAAAAGATAAGGCGTATTGCAGATCAATTCCTGTCAAAAATGTTAGCAACGCAAATACGATCATGTATATTTTGTACTTTTTGTAGTGTTAGGTTTACTGTCAACGGAGCAGCTAATAGTTAAACAATGGCTTTACCTTTAGGAAGTTTGGTTAGTCGAAGGGGTACATAATATTTCAAGTACTATGTTATCTTAAATCTAAACATTTTGTTTGACACAACTACCTTATTATGAGCTTTTAAAGCAGGACGGTTTACGTCGAGGAAGCGAGATATCGCGCTACACTGCACATAACCGCGTCTCTTTTATACAAGTATTAATTTAACTTTTTGTGCAGTAAGTACAGCACCAAGCTACCAGTGACGAGTGCTCCGCTCCTGAAACAACGATTTTGATGTCACCTAAGAAACCTACGAAAACTTATTTCTAAGATAATCAATTTAATTGGAGTTTACAATTAAGCGAAGATTATGATGATTATTTTACATCTTAAAACGACATAGTTTATGTTGTTAGAGCTTATACGAACTGTCTGGTTACCCGCATTGCGGGCAGCCGTCCGACTGTGATGCGGGTACTCGCAGCCGCATCATTTGTAGGGAACTTTGCCTATAGAGCTTCTGTCAGTTTTGTACATAGCTTTAAAATCTTCCGCTTTTACGTTTCTGTTTTGGTTAATGATATACATAAACTCTCTTATTCATACGAAGATCATACCGGTGTTAACTAAACCGGTTGTAAGTCTATTGACATCTTAATTCTTTGATAAGTAAACGAAAGTGACAGGTATAATTCAATCCTTGGTTTAATTGTATTTTTTTATGAATAAAGGGGATTATGCATATTTTATAAGAATGAAAGAAAATCGCAGACGTATATGCCTTTTTACATATCATAGTACTACATTTAGTTGAGATGAAAGTAATGGTTCCAAATCTTGTAACAACTTCTATGTATACTGCTCTACGAATAAATATTTCTATTATGCAAAGCTACAATTTTCCAAACAACACCGCAGTGCAAATCAACCAATACGTTTGTTTCTGTGTTGTTGGTCGTTATGGCCAGATTCCTTTCTTTATTATGAAACTCAGTTGCGAATTTCAAGTCAATCAACTACTTGGGTTTAGGTAAAATTGCTCGAAGACCCTTTTAAAAAGAAGAAAAACGTCGCCCGACACTAGGAATTTCTCCTTTGTCGTAGGCGCGTTTCACTAACATGAATTGATTATTATTTTTTTATTATTTGGGAAACAAATAGATACTATATAGCAAATATAATACATACAAAGTAAACGAAACATAACCCAATACAGTTTCTACCACACGTTTCACAAACATGAAAATTATCATATACACAAACACCCAGACTCGGAACAAACATCTGCGGATCGCACAAAATTTTCTCCTATGCGGGAATCGATCTTGCAACCATTAGTGCAGCAGTATAACTGCTTAGCCGCCGCGCCAATCAGGTCGTCAATCCTCAATTCAATTCCTCGACTTCCTTGGAAAACTCAACAATGGTTTCATTGCAAATATATGCGAGCAGCTCTTTTATTCTGAGCGTAATTACTTTTTTATGGCTCATTGTATTTTATACGCTATACAAACACCTACTATAAACTGACATAGCGCATTAAACAGAGAGCTTTTAATGCGTCCCCATAACATTTAAGTCTCTATCCGGATGCTTGATAAAAATAATGATATAATAACAGCATATAACTGTCCCACTGTAGGGCTAAGGCCTCTTCTCATATAGAGAAGGATTTAGCTTTATCACCACGCTAGCTCACTGCGGGCGATTTCAGATAATTAAATCCAGGTTTCCTAACGATGTTTTCCGTCACCCTTAGTCAGTGGGGTATTTGTTTAAAATTACCATATGTTTAGTTTAAGACAGTTTTGTAGGGATCACATAGCTGCACACTCTGGCAATGTAATAAAATACCCCAAGTTTGTTGTGCGCAAACCATATGATTTATATACAACATGCGCTCTCTGAAAACATATATCTGCATCTAATCTTTGACGATTAGCTTTATAAATATGTGTAATTTACAGAAATGTTGTTCCTGTCAGTGAGAATCACTCTGATTTTATTACAGGCTTATGTAGAACTACTTTGGGTAGGTTTATGTTTTATTCAAAGGTGTATAATCTGCCTTCTATTCTCTTTAACCTCAATTTGATTACTCCAAACAGGCATACCAACACAACTGGAGAGAGATCAGGCGCAAGACCAGTGGCGGAAGATAATTGAGCCATGAAGGGATTTTGATGTGTGAAAAATGGTCAACCGTCACCCATCCAAAAAAACTGACCTTAAGATGCGTTGCCTAACCTTATAGATGTTTAGCTAGGAGCTTTTAGTACGCCATGGAACTTACCATATCGCCATCGCCCCGGCCGTAGAGTGTCTGTACACGCTGTACGTTGATATTCTGTACTCTTTGCTATTCTTGAACCGTTTCAGAATTTTTTCAACGCTGCAACATATATAGTTTATTAATAAGCTACAATAATATTATACCTTGTTACCTACTTAGCAACAAGTATTTTTAATTATTAGGTTTGGTTGTAAAGATAAAGATTATTTATTTGTCATAACTTTTGTACATTTTGGTGTTAAAAAAACATAATTATAATAGTCCCAACATGTTTTGTCCATTTTAAGACATGCAAATATTCAAAGAAAGAGAGAAGAAAAGTAAGTAGTCTTTTTTATAATGATTATAATCACATCAATCAATTATTATGATGATTTTAATTTTTATAAAGGTAACACTATATGTAGTCTCGTTGGTCTGGTGGTTGATAAGCACGACTACTGAGCATGAGGTCGTGTTCGAGTCCCGAGTCGGGCAAAGCGTTATTAGGTAATTGTTAGTAGCTGCACGGGTATCAGAATTTGTGCCCGGTTTAAGCGTTTTTTAAGACAATGTAAATTGCAGATTGTACACAAATGATATATGACTAATCTACATTATCAGCAGCCGGAAGATGTCCACTGTTGAACAAAGGCATGAGTAATACGTATAACAAAACTCAGGGCACTTTACTATAGCTGTGATGAAAGGCTGTAAATTGAGACGCGGAGAAGTGAGTTCTCTCCAAGTCGTATATCAGGTGTACCACCGGCCACTAAAACGGCTCAGCAGTAATTTATGTGGTAAAGAGTTAACTTTGCATGGCCTCTATTGGGCGGTATCCAAAACATTGTTGTCCAGACTACATAAAACCGCTGCGGTGGACAATCCACGACATTATACTCACAAATTATTTCGCGTTTCGCTAATTTTGTCCCGAGGTGTAAAATATAGATTGGACTGACAATGTCAGGAACTCGCTCTGGACAAAGCTTGACTATTGTATTTTTTCTCTTTCTACCAGGTTGTTACTCCAATCTGTTTTTAACCCAACCATGGCTTACGAGGGTTGGTAAGCTCACTTCAACCATCCATGCATCAACGTAATAAACATTGAAGATGAATATTTCATTATAATAATAATAATAATTTTTATTTATTTTAGTAAAGTATATTTTCTGTGTCTCTCTAATGAATCAACTCATTAACAGTAATAAAAGTGAATGTACTAATAAACTAATTTAAATACTTACGTCTGGAAACTATGAGCCGCTATAAGCGCAGTTCGTCTGCCGTGGGGTTTGATGTCTATTGAGCCGAAGTTCGCGAGATCAGACGCCACCTATCATACATAAAAGACATAAGCTAAGTCATAACCCCGGCTATCTGTCGCGCAATGAAATATAGCGACGAGCGGCACTCGTTCTAGGATGAGTTTTATTTATATCTCAACCTTAAATCAACCTTGACAGTGGCATGAAAAAAGAGATTTTGTACATTAGAGAAATCAAACACCGACCGCACCGGGTAAAAAACGGCACAGTACAAAAATAAAGATTTTCGCCTGTGACACTTGGGCATTATCAATCTGTTTTAACTAGCAACGGGAAATATGTGTACGGCGGGGGAGGTATGCGTGTGGGTGTGCGCGCGCCGGTGTGCGTGCGCGCTGGCGCCGCGCCAGCCGCCGTGTCGCGCACACACACTCACACGCCGGCCGGGCCCAGATCTGCGCTCCACCCCGACGTGACAATTATTACTACCATAACCGTTTCTTAACGTACACCCGCTAAATCTGGCTCCGAGGATAGCTACACACGCAGATGAACCCGACACGATGTTTACGATCCGGACTAAAATAGCATTGTTTTCCACCGGTTATGCAATTCCTTTTGAGCTCTGCCAGATCTCAAACGAATCGGCAGTTATTACCATAATCACGTATTGAAGCTTATATATTGTTTTGTAAATAACATCCGATTGAATTGTTTCGGCTGTAATTTATTGTACATTGACCTTACAAATCAATTATTAAGGCCAAGAGCTGTGAAGAAATTAGTTTGCGTCATTAATAGTTCAGTTATTATTTAGAGGAATACAATTAAATGGTGTTGAACATGATTCCAACGGCGTCGGTCGTCGAATGCTCAATGCTCAACGAGATAGCGGAGCATTGTATTTATACTGGGTGTATATTTGGATTTATTTGAACACAGTGCAGATAGTAGATAGTGCTGAAATACATAATAAATTTAACGCCTCTACGGTCTTATAATAATAAATACGGCGTGCATACACTAATGCAAAATCAACGAAAATAGTGTATCTTCATATCCAACAGAGCGGTGGTCACGTGATGACGATGAACTCGGGGATTCGTCAGGCGTTATTAATTATATTAGTATTACATACGTTTTAACAACGGTCAATTCCAACTGGTATAATGCGAAAGTGAGATTGAGCGTGTTTGTATTGTTAATATCTCCACAACTCGACCGTCTATTTAATTTATAATAGAGTGTAAATATACACTGTTCACCATGACATGTTAATAGAGACAGAAGAAGAATGAAAAAAAAAACATGTTAGTTGCGGTTGGATGTTATTGTCGACGTTGAAGATGCCATTAAGACGAAGGTGCATCTCCCTTTGATGACGCAAGGACAAAAGGGGAAGTGTTTCTTATGAATTCAGAGGCCAGAATGAGTATAAAAACATTTTGCGCTATTAACGCATTGCAAGATTCTATTGGTCGTTTTACTGGAGAAAAGCTCTTCAACTGCAATTCAACGATTGAACATTGCGTGTAATTCATCTTTACGCTAAATAAGGCTGTCTATCTTCATTAAGATTTATTTATTAGGATCTATCCAATACAAACACATGGCGATCCAATGTACTCCTAAAATTAAAATACGAAGTTTGGCTTCTTACGACTTCTTTCTTCTTTACGTAAAAAACAAAAGATTTGTCATTTAAATCTTTGAGGATCTTTGGGAGTAGGTCTTCTAATAAGTCGTTTGACAAGACTCGTCTTGTTTGACATAACCGGTGAGGTAGCAGCGGGCTGATATCAAAAGGAAAATATCTGAAGATGACATAACATTCAATCAGAAACAATAAAAGTTAAGTTAGTATGGTCGTACCTGTCCCACGTTGATTGTTCGTTGTGCAAGAGCCTTCACGTGCAGTAATACGGGCCGGCTCCGAGGCGGATCGTTTTCCGAGAAACTCTGAAATAACAAAAATGATAAATGTATTTTCGGAACATAAAAAAACGTAATAATTTTCAAACGTAAAATACGATGTATGTACAAAGAATATATCATGACTTATGGTGGGTTTCAAACGGTATAGTTCAGACATATATACAGACAGCGAAGACGCGAAGTTAGTTTTGTATTATGCCTGAGAAATGTTTTTGACGTAGGCACAAGTAGTAAAGATACTAAATCTTTCTCCTGGGAATTAAAGATACCAAACATTTTTAATGAGGATATACCTAACCTAAGACTTTTCTGGAGTAGAGAAACACGTACACTTGGTATAGTATAATAGGCACCTTTTAAATGACGATGATATAAGCTGTGCTATGAGCTCTTAAAGTAGGACATTATCCATTGTGAAAGCGAGACGCTGCTACCTGCAGAGTAGTGCGGTGTCTCGCTTTCACAAAGAAAAACAGGCAAACAAAAGTAGGACGCTTTAAGAGTTCATAGTAAAGCAGCGAGTAAGTATTATGTCATGTATAATACAAAAAACCAAGGTTGATGGCAATAGGCTCGCCACCTATTACATTGGGACCTAAAGTATATAACTGGCGAAATGTAGGTGTACTATATGTGCACCTCTGCCTACCCCTTTAGGGAATACAGGCGTGATGTTACGTTTATATAATACAAAAACAATGCTCGAACAGTTTTAGTAAAACAAAATGGAATGAGGTCCGTGTAAACGTAAACATAAATCATGCAGTCATCAGCAGAATGCGTTAACTGTTATACGACCGGGTTATAATGCTCGCGATTATCTTGTTCACTGAAATTAAAACGAACATTACATTATTTTATTTCGTCATAAAATAAACATTCCGATGCTTGTCCGACTTTGGAATATGTTTCGTAAACTGCTATAACATCGGCTCAGGTACTGCAGTATTTAAAACGAAGTTCGGTCTAGCGAGCCATATTAGGGCTCATCAAGGAAGGTGATTTCGGGGGTCGCCGTTGTCGAAATCGACATGGAGGACTATATAGGTGTACATACTGCAGTACACTATACTTGCTAGTTTTTTGTGTAATATCTTATGTTATCCAATGGGGACGGAACGACTTTCTATTGAATCTAAAAAGCTATTGCTGAAGCTGAACGTATTCTGAAAATATAGGTAGATACTGTATCGAATGTATGGTCAGTACGATTTATAATAGTATTTCATTTAGCCCTGAAAATCTAGCAGTAAAAATAGACTACTGGGTTATTTGCCTTTAAGTATTTAATTCATAATTAGGCGCCAGTAAGTGGTCAACATAAATAAAAACCTCTCGATTTTGAGCTGTGTGGCGACAACCAAGAGCTTACTCACTGCGACAATAATCATAAAAATTTTACGTACTAAATGAATAACAGAACAGTAACATCTGCGGAACATTACAAATAGTATTCATAAGATTTAAAAATATCACAGTGACGGACACAGGATTCCATCAAAATTCTTAGCACAAACGCTACTCGTCTTTCGTCGGTAGATTTCAACAGGTCTTTCAAGGCGGGGATCGCTCGATCTAACCCAAACGTCGTCGACAAATGAGTAATCACATCGCGGATTATCAGAGCGTCGCTGATAGACGGGAGGTCAGGGTCGGAAGGTATTTATAGAGGAGGGAGGGCAGCTGTTCGATTACAGGGTACACAGGGTAGGTACACAGACTATTATAACAATAATAGTCTGTGTACCTACCCTGTTTATACCATTGTATTGTTGTAAGAGTACTGTTAAAAATCCTAGCAAAAAACGTATATAGGCTAAAAAGAAAAATGTTAATTTATTTAATAAAGTTTTTGCGAAGGCTGATGAGATGAAGAGTTCTGTGACTTTAGATATACATGAAATTAATTTTTTTTACATTTTTTCCAGACATTAGAACCTCGTTGTCAAATCTAGAAAAGTGTCTTGGTTTAGCTGCTCAAATTTATATGAAAATAAGAATACGATTCAAGTAATATTAAAAAAACTCACAAAACTGTAAGCACTTAGCTAATAGTAAGGTGTTTAATAAAGAATATTGTCTATGTATCTACATAAAAAAAAACCTGATCCCAGAAAATCTGTTATGTACAATTTGCGTTTCACTAGACATATACAATCAGGTTGGTCCCATGACAAGCGAACTGTGGACTGTACTACATCTCTGCCTACCCCTTCGGGGAATAGATGCGTGAAGTTTTGTAGGGTTGTTTATGCGACGCGGATATATCGAGACAACTGCGGTGAACATATTTTTATTACCTGGGTAACCGTGTTACGATATTCACGTATTCTGTCAGTCCGATAATATACTTATAAAGGACCAATTCAACGAAGACAAGCATTATTTATATTTGACTAAAGAAACTGTTTATTTTGTGCAATACCTAGAAAATTCCTAAGCCATGAAAGAAACAATATTAACGACCTTATCAAGTACGCGATGAAAATACCGAAAAGGTTTATTTCAATTTCGCAAAACATAATCGCCGATTTGGCTGCCAATAATTGCCATATACAATGCGAAAATAGACCTCTTTAGTGGTCATATTAAGAAGTTTACGTGTGCAACTGCAATTTATACACAATGGGCCATGTTGGTTCGGCGTCCAATTCTAGTTTTATATACAAGGCGTCAATCAAAGTTGTAAGTGATTTATCAGTGTACGTCAAAATTGCATATAACTTTATCTTCGCCCATCTTTATCTTCGTTTAGTAACGGATACGCTGGGCAGTCTGTTTTCAAAACTAGTTTAAAACATCCTGTACCTAAGTCGCTGCGGATAATACACGTATATTTGGGTCGGTGTACACGATACCGCTTCATGCACGGCTAATGATCACTCACTGTCTGGTATACGCCAAAATAAGAGACACAATATGTATGACGTTGAAAGTTATTTTTTTAATAGCTTTAGAGACTGGTACAATAAAGAGAAGTCTATACCCAACAGGGGATGAATGGGTGAAGATGATGATTCTTCACATGTATGCATTAGTGCCCTATATCATAATAATTATGTGGCGACGTATGTTCCTAATGACGCATGCGCAGTCACCGTGTTTTTAGATTCCCAACCTTTCAATATATCCAAGTGTTCTCATCATGTATGATAATGATCGTGTTGCAGTAGCTGCGCATGCGCACTCACTGTTTACTTTGTACATAACATCATGCCTGGATTCCCTGAAGGGATAGGCAGAGGTGCACAATGCACATATAGGACACACACATTTCGCCAGTTATGTTTTTAGGTACCAATTTAATAGGGGGTGAGCCTATTGCTATCAACCGGGCACAACTCTAGACACCGTGCTGCTACTGAGAATTACCCAATGGAAGAACCCAGTAACACTGCCCTGGATTCGAACCCAGGACCTCGTGCTCAGCAGTCGCGCTTAGCAACCGCTAGACCAACGAGGCAGTCATTATTTACTTCTACTTCACCTTTATTTATGCTTAATCATATTATGTTCTCACCATGTATGCTATAGCGCCTCGTATGACGTTGATCCTGTTGCAATATGGCGCAAGCGCGGACAGTGTCTCGGTGGGCCCCACCGGTAGGTAGCTGCCTCGGTTCTCACACGCCAGCCAGTGGCCCAGACGGACGAAGCAATAACCTGGACGACAAAAAAACAAGTCATATTTTTAATACCTACATTTTTACTAGTTTATGATAAATGATATTATTTCTGCAAATAGGTTTTAAAAAAACACTTTTACACGTCTTCTTTTTAAAACTAGATGGCATCGGCAGTTCCTAACAGAGAAGAAATACCGAAACAAACTCAGGGGTCAAGGTTTCTCGTACTTCGTTCATAAATTGAAAAGAAAAATTGCCGATTTCTATCGTTTGACAACCCATTATATCAGTTGATTAGAACTGATATATATATATAGCGTACGACAGATATTGGTAAGTGATAAATAATATTAAAAATTTGGTTCGACGTCCTGATATAGGTAATATTCAAATTTAATTTTACTCAAGTTACTCAATATAAGATGCAAAGAATCATTTGCCTTTTACAGAACTGTTATGGCGTACAATCATCATAGATCTAAGAGACCAAGCTATATTGTAGTGCATTTGTATAACAATAGTTGTCGGCACCGAAGGTTGCGGGGATTGCAAGGAGCGCGGGGGTCCTTCCCTTTCTAGATTGGCCAACGGCAAACCGCAAACCACCGCGCGCCTCGCAAACTCACTCACCGATAGCTATTATGTGAATTCTTGTTATTATATATTTGTACATATTTTGTCAAATTAAACCAAAAAACAATAAAACAAAAACAAAACATCACGCCTGTATTCCCCAGTTATGTTTATTTTTAATTTAAACCAAATTTCGAAATTTGGTTTAATTTGACAAAGTCGTTTGAGTCGCCTAGTTTTATTTGTTCCCGTTGAACAATAGTTACCTGAACAAAACGAGTCCCAGCCAGCCTCATGGTACGACTGCTTCACATTGAAAGGCCTGCTCAACTTTATGAAGTTCACACCGTTCTCAAGCTTCTTACATTTACCCTCCGAGAAGAATTCATACAAACTGTAACAAAATCAATCAAGTACTAAATTCTATACCAATTCTATTATAATTCCCTTAATTATACAGTAATAACTTCACTTAATAGCCTTGTTTGCTTGTCTAACAGTATAGAAGCTTTAAAGAAATACTAATTTTCAATGTTTTTCGAATATTTTAACGAGAATCGTTTAATCTTCAAGTGTTTATTATCATAAAACAATCCAGTGGCTTTAGTTATAATGATATAAGTAAACGAGTGTTATATAAACGCACTTTATATTTATGAATGAACTTGTTACAAAATAGTTTCATACAATTAATCAGGGCTTAGAAAAATAAGCTGTACGTATTTATAAATGTAAATATCCACTCACTCTTGCAAGGCGTTTGACTTCCACGACTCACTATATTTGAGTTTCATGCACATTTCATGGGATATATATTTCGTGTCAAATAAAATGGGAAACATATTGTGAATGTTGCTTTTGAAGACTGAGTACTTCTGAGGTAAAGGTCCGATAAACTGGTTGTGTAAAAGGATGGTGTCTAAATATATATTATGTCCGACGATTGGTTTCTGCGAGGAGGACAGTAGGTCGATGATTTGTGAGAACCCTAGTAGGTGGTTCAACAGATTATCTTCTAGAATTGCCATTGGAGCACTGTTGGCACCTTCCACATGTTTATCTCTGTACACTAGGACCTGAAAAAGGTAATTTATTTTATATCGAATCAAAGTATTGGTAATAGAATTTTAGTGAATTTTTAAAATAGTGTGATGCTGCTACTGTAGGAGGGTGTAAGTATATTTTATCCTGGTAAAAGTGTAACATGGGGGCAAGCCTATTGCTATTTATTAGTTACTAGCGGACTCGGCAGACGTCCTGCCCGACCCGGGATTCGAACCCAGGACCTCGTGTCTGTCTAACTGTATAGAGCTAAAAAACCATATTTATTGACTTTTGCTTTAGTGTGAATTATTAGAGCATCAACAGTAGAGCAGGCATATCATCCACAATGCATATGAATTTATGCATGACATAATATGTAATATTCAGTTAGCATAACAGATAGGATGAATATAAGTGAAACTATGATATCCAGATGTGACTTCATTCTATTGTTCTCATAGATTTTGAATATCGAGTATTTCCTGCCTGGTCTGAGAATGTTCTAAAGTACAGGTTAAAAATGAGGGGAAAAAAATAGTATTTAATATGCAACGTAATTCAGTGTTTTTTCTGAATTACGTTGTATTTTTACAGCGGTTGTATCTATGGTAAATGCTGGCATTTATTATGTAACATATACATAGCTATGTCTCTACACGATTTTTGTGTGTACCTAAATATTTGTGACAGTTAGGGCCGATTTTTCAATCTTCAGATAAATTATATTTGAAGGATAAAGTTGGCATTTTTTTGACAGTTGATGAATGGAAAATATGTCAAAACGTAAAATTTATTCATTTCATAAAATACAGATTAAATTATGATAAAAATTATCTGGCAATCGAAAAATCGGTCCTAAATGAATTTTTAATGTTTTGATTAGAAACAGGTTAACATATAATTGTACTCCTGTTTTTAACTCGAAATAAAATAAAAATAATTATCTAGGGATTATTTTCTTTACATACAACACACACTTTTACAATAAACTACTAGCCCAAATTACCTTTTTACTATTACCTAAGCTATCAGTAGTGAGCACGTCTGGGAACCGCATGCGGACCTCTATGTGGGTGATGTACCTCAGGATGGGGCTCTCAACATCTATGTACATCGTCTCGTCTTTACTTTGTATAAGCCACCTGTAATCGAAATGTTTTTGCGATGTTATATGTATTTTCAAGGTACTTCCTTGCCAGGCTTAGGAGAACGGGTTTTTGCACACAAACCAATAGTTTGTCTCATATTTAATTTTCCCTTATATTATATTAGGTGGAAGGTAGAAATTTGCAATTGCACACTCAAATTGTGCCTGCTAAATTTTCCCAGCAGATGTGAAATATTAAAGTCGAGGGCGGCGAAGTGGGGTCATCACAAATCACAAGTCGATTTTACTGCCAAGCTGCACCAATAGATATTACACATAAAAAAACCTTAGAGGTACATCATACTTACTTAGAAACTTGAGAGCAGTATGCCTGTAGTTGCCTCTCCTCTTCCATAGATAAAGTCCTTGCAAGATCCTTAAATAACGCTTTTTTTTTCAGATTCTGACGTACTCTCGCCTCCTCAGCTTTGCTCAAATAAGGAAGTCCTTCATATGTGAACTGGAATGTTACATTTATCAAATTAAATTAAGTTTTAATAACTATTCATATTTGTGTAATGCATGGGGAATTATTATACCAATAAATTAATGATACAATATTAATGAAATAAATGACCAAATTTTGATCATGGTAGCCTCTCATCTGAGACTAGTCAACTATGCAGGAGATATTAAAGAGCACAAGTATGCACACACTATCACAGGTGCACTCCCTATTCCCTCATTCTCATAGGTAGATGAGACGGTAGACACAACTGGAGGGAGATAGGGCAGGATCAACGGTTTAATGTGCCTTACAGAAGCCCCATAGACACACAGAGAACATTAATTGAATAGCATTAATATGAATATGTATGTCTGGTTGTTAAATAGAGGTCATATAGATCATTTCCGTTAAACAATTCTATACAATTTAAATTTATTTTACGTATGAAACTAGAAGAAACATCAAATAAATCTTACCTTATTAAAATCAAAATTATGTTTACATAGGAATTTCAGTGTAGATGCTTGGAATATAAATGATTGATCAATGTCCTCAAACACCTGTGGACACAGATGGAAGGTGTAGCCCGTAGCCATGTACGAGTCTAGGTCTCTGTTGTACTGGAACATTGTGAGGCCCACTTGCGTCATTATCATGTTGCTCACTTCATTTTTAATTCTGTTGTATCTGTCCTCGCTAGTGTCAAATAACCTGAAAATATAGAATAAGTATTTTAATTTAATATTTTTGTATGTTTAGCAGACAGCCTTTTATGAGAAAAATGATATTTATTTTAAAGCAATTATGTTAGGTATGAAATTGTAAATTGTTCAAAAACAAATCTTTTGTGTACAATGTCATAGTTTTGGGTTCGAGAAATACTACCCATACCTCATTTAATAAGTTCTATTTCATTTATTACTGCATTTTATTTGTGTCGGTTCAGTTAAGTTTATAGTAGTGCAGCACAGTCATAAATAATGAAGACATACCACAATTTACTTTGAAAAAAAAAATAAAAGAAGTTGAAAGGTAACAAACTTTGTTCAGTTCAAGACCATTGACGTTCTTTGTACAAGTTCGTACATAATATTTATAAAAACCATTTATATTTAATTTAGGGTATACTTTTATTGATTCATACCTGTGTTTAAAGCACTCGCCAGACAGAAGGGCGGTGAATTCAGCATCGAAACCAACAAAACAAGATTTCTCTAAATCTTTCTTAATATTTTCTAGTTCGTCATCAAAGTTTTTTCTTGTTATTTCCATATTGATATATTATTTATAAAAACTTGAGTAAACTTAAAAGGAGTAAACAAATATCTTTAAGTAACTTAATTTTTTGTTAACAATAAATTCACATGGCACGGTAGATGCGGGATCAAATTGAAAACCTGAAAACAAACAGCTGTCAACAATGTCTAATTGTCATGTCAGTGTCACTGTCATTGATATATTTATGTTATCAGACTTAGATAAAAGTCTTTTAAGATATTATTTCGTTACTGTACTTATTACTTATTACGGCATATTTTACTCTTATTTAGCTAGATGGATACACGGAGAAATAACTAATTGGATACCTATAGGTAGAAAAGTGGTAAAAAGCTTTTATTTTTTATTTCGTTTCAGACATGAATGACTTGATAGAGATATCTTGTCAATTCACTCGATGCATATTTATGGCATATTTAAAGTGTAGACATCAAATTATAGATTACACAGTCTTAAAATGCATGTCATGATGAATATGAAATAGATGCAACACACTTTTGAAGGACAATATATCATTGGTCATATTATATTATGTTCACGGCTGTTTACCAGCGGTAAACTGTATTTCTATTTGCTACGATCCTGGCATACTTATTTTGGCTCATATACTTTCAACAAATTCTTCTTACACTCCGCTTTTGTATATAACTTTGATATAATTAATTAAACATAAACCTTTTCTAACATTTTGGAATTGTATTATTCAGCCTTGCACCTGAAGGATCAGCGTGTTTAGATGCTAATGTTTTTGGATTTTTTTGTAATATTGTTAGCATTTCCGTTGTACTTTTAAAATGAAGCCTAACTAAAACCTTTTTAAAAAGAAAAATACGTATTATAAATGCTTCAATAAAACATATATTTACATCACCCCTTTATTCCTCAAAAGGGTAGGCGGAGGTGTAACCTATAACTTACACCAACATTTTGCCAGTTATGTTTTAAGTCCCAGAGGGTGAGAGTATTGCTATTTGATTGTTATGCTATTCACTGAGCACATACTACTGAAAATGATTCAACACTTTTATCAACCTGGGAATCGCAACGAGAACCAGCAATTGCATGTTCGACCCAGTAGTCCAACGTGGCCGATGTTATAATACTTTCGCAAGAATATGGCGGTATGTAAAAGGGTTCGCCAGAGTTATTTTGATGTACTTTGAAGAAATGGTCATGGTATGTGGTTATTTAAATAGAGTTAACAAGACAAGCGACTAATTTTCTTCTTATCGTATGGTTGACGAACAACCTGATATCAGAGTTTAAACCATCTTAGGCCACTGACATGGCTTTATACACCGTTGTGAAATCCCTCAGGTGTGCCGGTTTCCTCACGATGTTTTCTGTCACCGTTTTTTACACACTAGATAATAATAAGTCACTACATTTAATTACATGCCGTACCTACTTTGACATCATGCTTTATTGTAACTTGTACGGAATAGGTTCAATATTAATAACGTATTAATTATTTTTTAAGTACGTCATTACGTTAGGCTGTTATACGTAACACCGCTGTAAATAGGCGGTCGGCAGGCGAGATTAATATTAGTTGCACAATATAAAGTTGCATAACTTACGGAGAGAGTTCATTTTCTTGGCTGTCGATTTACTTCCGAATTGGAGCCCCAATCGGACCTCTGGTAATGCGGTGAGTGCGAAGGTGCAGCACGGTGTTGCAATTTCGATGGCGGCGGCAGCGACCATACCAGTCGCCACTTAGTGGTCGACTCGCGTGGTCGCGGCCGCACACCCTCTCACTCGCAAGTGGCGGTGCTAGTAAACTTTTTTAAATAAACATGTAAGCTGCGAGTTGGAGCATAGACGTTTAAGTTTTCCACATTCATTATGGAGTCTGAAAAGGAGGCGATTCAAGTGCGCGATGTGTCGTTGGTGAAACCAAATTACATGCTTTTGTCCTTGCAGAGGATATTTGTGTTAACTGTAATAATAATAGGAGTTATTGTTGTGGTGCATTATACGCCGATGCCAGGTACTTATTTATGTTTGTTTATAAGCAGCTTAAGTAATTACAATGTCAACATATCATGTCAGTATGAGAAGTTTAAAATAATTAGTTAACTTGTTAAAAAAGAAGTTATGTTATTAGATGGGGAAGTCCAATTTTTTGTATGAGTAGGTATATTTATTGCTAACTACGGACTACCTTAAACCTTAATTACCTATCTCCTTATTAAGATTGAAACCTATGTATTTTTAAAGTCTTATAAAACATTAAAATTTAATGCGAACTCACTTCCTACGTCACAGTCTTCATTTAATTAATTAGCTTTACGTAACACGCACATTTATCTTGTCTTATGAGTAGAATGACTTGTGTGTATTATTAACCGACTTGAAAAAAGGAGGAGGTTCTCAGTTCGTCAGAAATGTTTTTGAACAATTTCATGTTCTTGGAATACATCGCAGTTGACTTCACATACCTAAATGGACTTCGACGAAAACACCAACTTCTCAAACATATACCTTGAATGTCTAATAACGAAACGTCTGTAATTCATAAAGTTGCGGCATACATACATACTAATATCAAACGTATTTGAATAATGCTCATTATTTACAGAGGAGTATTTTGAAAACTGTGACCGGGAGTGTCACGAGTTGGATTGGCCAATGATTTGCCGCGTGAAGTTAGTCATTGAGGTCTACAAGACGTTAAGCAAGTAAGTAGTAGTCACCTATTATTTAATTAACTACTGCAATACTTTGTGTACCTTAAGAATAAGTAAATGAATACTGAATATGCTCTACTCACTGAATATTGAGTGTTTTGGCTTACATTACTGTAAAACTTAAGTATTTCTGTTTATTATTTTAAACTTTTATATATTATGACTTCAAAAATAGGTACAACGCGTATCTATTTAAAGCAAAATAGATATTTATTGAGAAGGTTTTCTTAAGTAACAACGTCTGTATTTCAGATCCTGTGGCAGTTGCACTGATAAAGATGGTGGCGACTGTCCGGCGACATGTATCTCTGCAGACGGGCGGGAGCGCGGCGTGCTGGCCGCCAACAGGCAGCTGCCGTCACCCACCCTGCACGTCTGCGAGAACGACATACTGGTCGTAGATGTGGTGCATCGCGCGCCAGCCCACGCGCTGTCCATTCACTGGCGCGGGCAGCCTCAGAAGGAGACTCCCTTCATGGACGGAGCTCCAATGTTGACCCAGTGCCCTCAACCGGCGTACACAACGTTCCAGTACAAGTTCAGAGCCTCGGCAGTAGGTACTCACATGTACCACGCACATTCTGCCGCCGATGCTGCCGACGGCCTCGCGGGTGTCTTTGTTGTCCGGCAATCTCCACGACTCGATCCCATAAAGAAACTATATGACGTGGATGCCACAGAACACACAATTTTTGTGTCAGAATGGGGCCATTCAATGGGGCCGTTAGCTGGAGTCGTATCACGTATTCCCAACGCGGAGTCACTTCTCATTAATGGCAAAGGAAAATCGGTCGAATCCCCCGACTCACCGTTGTCTTCTTTCAATGTTGAATACGGAAAAAGATACAGATTCCGTCTAGCATACGGGGGTGGTTCAAAGAGCTGTCCTATTCAATTCTCAATTGATGATCACATTCTGGAAGTGGTTGCGTTAGATGGCCACCAAATTCAAACAGAACGAGTTAGCTCTATTGAGTTAGGCAGAGGTGAACGAGCTGATTTCATACTAAATGCCAAAAGGGCACCAGGTGTTTATAAAATCAAAGTAGTTGCAGTGAAGACGTGTCAAGACAATTTAGAAGGTGTAGCAAACATAGTGTATGGAAATAAGGATCAAACAGTGATACACAAGGATGACGACACAATTGACTCTGTAGTGTACCGCGAGTTAACGACAGTGACTAGTGAACGTTGTGATTCTGACAATGTGTTATGTTTGAACAAGATCCGCGCAGCTGACAAACTCCCTGCAGAGTTGGCCGAGAATCTTGACGAGATAATTTATGTGCCTTTTAATTATTCTACAAGACAAATTTCGGCGAAACGAGTCGGTAAGTAATCTAATTGTGTACTCGTATATTGTTCAGAACTTTCCTTTGCATAACATTATCTTGTTAAGAGTGGTTAGATGTATTATACCGGTTTTAACGCCATGTGCGTTAACGATGTTTCGATGAATCGAACTTTTGATTGCATACAAATATTTTTGTTTTGTGTTGTCTTACAAAGAAATCAAAGTATGCAATTCGATTAGTCTAAAAACACCTAGGTTGTAGAGGCTGTGTGAAGTAGGTAACATAAATGTATCAAATATTTGCAATCGAGTATAGACGAATAAATAATTGTATAAGTGAGAACATGTTTGTTCACACATGACATTTCACATAAGTCAACAATTGCACTGCTCAATGTCTCAACTATCAACCTGACAATACCGACGATGCATTTATTTCATTTATTGGAATAAATATGACTTACCTTCTAGGTGGCTTGCATATCCATATCTTGCAAATTTTGCATCATTTGATTGATACATTGAATAACTTACACTTGTTATTGTTGTGTATAAATTACATTTGCATGCCTTCACTTGCCTTCATCATAATAGGATCTACTCTTTAGAGTTTTTTTTTTTGCAAAATTTGGTTTTGCTCCTTGTTTATTTATATTTATTATCTTTGGGATGTAATCAAACCTTTGGGTTACTGCTGTCTATATCGACTGTCTAACATAAGTACTTCACATGGATAATTTGCATAATTTACTGCATATTATTTTACGCGGTTGGAGTTTTAAAAAAGAATATTTAATTCGATCTACCTGATATCGTGGCGATTCTGGTTTTCTGGCGAAGTTAAAACGAATTCAGCGGGTTTTTTTTGCAATTTTACACGTTTTTAAGTGAATAATTGCTGCAATTTTCTCCATGCTAGTTATCAAGTTTACGCTTCTGTAACTATGTTCTGCTTTGAACGGCACGTAAACGTACGAAATTATTTTGAGACTAATTTTACTTTTAAATTAGTAGCTTCTAGAAGAACTGTGGGTACAAAATAAAAGGAGGTAGATACCTATACATTTAAATCATTCGTTATGACTAAGAAAACATCAACAAGTATAATGAGTGACCATTATAGGCACTTTTGGGTTGTGTCAAGGTCCTTTTATTTTTTCCTCTGTCCCTCGGTATAATAATATTAAAAGGGGTCTCAGTTTCATCTCCACAATATCATAAGGACGCTGTAAAAACATTGCACCTAAAGATATGTTTTTCACAACCTAATTCTGTAACACGTTGCTGTTAATAAATAACTTCACCCGTACGTAGATTTACGAGAATATTTTAAAGCAACTTAGATTGCTCTACAAACTTGACCTATTATGGCTGTTATGCTTTACCAAAACATTGAAAATCTTTATACATTTTTCTTTTCTTACTATGACTGCGAAGGTAGTGTGATGATCTGACCACGTGCGTCCCACGTATGTAGTAAGATCTGGTAGGAAGATTTAATTTTTATCTGACCATATTCGCGCGACACAGACGCATTCAGAAACTGCAAAGAATAGAGTGGGAAACAAAATAGACTATTAAAATCACGCTCTTTAACTTTGTACCACATAATTATATCTTGCCAGAAGGATATTAAAACTAGTTTTATAGAAGTTAAACGACCTCTATAGATGTTATGAACATGCCGCGTTCTTATGTTACGAGCATAGAGTTACGTAACCGGGCTTAGGTAACTAAATATGTTAGTGGGTCGCGTTACTCATTTCGTAAAGATTGCGATCTTTAATAGCTAGAGTTGGATGCTTTGATTGTTAAAATTGCGTGTGACTTGTGAGTGTTGTACTATACTATTTGTACAATACAATTTTGTCTTCGTTCAGATCTTTTAATGATTCCAAGCTATGTTACATCAAGGATATTTCCTCATTGCAACATGGACAGTTCGTCTATAACCATCACGGTGATTAAGAAATTGGATAGCTGAACGCTAATTGTAGAACATAATAGTTTTTTTTAACATAACATAACGCCTGTATTCCCCGAAGGGGTAGGCAGAGGTGCACATATAGTACACCCACATTTCGCCAGTTATGTTTTTAGGTCCCAATGTAATAGGGGTTAGTAGTTTTTTTTCAGATTTAATTGTATTTGAGGACTGCCGTGATGGATTCTAGAGATTTGTTTCTAGAAATTTTAATGTGTCATAGGCTGGAGCTAGAACAATGATCTTCGGATATACCAACTCTACTTACTCCTTAAACGTATTTGTAGACCGACAAAAATTGACTAATCTACGCAGTAAAAAACCTCTAATCTTCCAGTTAATCCAAATGAAATCTACTTATACGAGTATCATACTTAGACGCGATCTAGCATCGTACAGCAATCAGTCAAACGTGCCTGTCCGGTTCAAATTAGCGTCGCTGCATATAATTAATCTCTTTGTAATTACATATAATGCTAGTTCATTATCGTGGCTTGATTACACCTCTGCACTTTCATTTTCCATTGATAATTGTATCTGTCAGATGAGAGTAATTGTCTTGTTTGTGAATAATGTGTATATTAGTGGAATATCAGATAGTTTCATTTACTGGCCTTGTGTCTCATATTCCTACTGCCCTGTTGGTATAGTGGTTGCAAAGCGCGACTGCTGTTAGTACAGTCGGCGTCATAAGTAGCTTAACATGCTATGAAACCATGTCAAATAATATAATTGAAAGCAACAAACATCAATTCAAGTTATTGTTTCGAATTACAGAAACATCCAAATAACGGTCTGAGAATGAAAGAATTTTTAATATTGAAGTTGTTGGTTAATTAATGGTACCTATGTTTAAAATAATTAAATGTTCAGCTACTTATGATGCTGATGATTGTACCTGGCTTCGATTTCCGTGTCGAGCAAAATGTTTTTGGGTTTTGCATTTGGTAATTCTCAGTAGTAGAACGTAGTCTAGATTTGTGCCCAAGGAACAGGACGAAGAACTTATCGGGCCGAATGTTAGCAATAAATCCATTCAGTAGTTTTTACGTGAAAGAGTAACAAACGTCCATCCATACTTACAAACTTTCGCGTTTATAATATTAGTAGGGATTATCTCGCTTGGCTAATTTGCTGCAGCGATTCTACTTGAACCTTGGGAAAACAAACTTTTTTTTAGGTAAATCTACGGTAGCTACTAAGACTAGTATTTACATTTTAGATGGTTAATGTCAATAATAATCTACTCACGTACTAACGACATACACTTAACTTATGAAACGCAGTATCTAGATCACAATTGTGTGATAAAATTTCATGTGTAGCGCTCGTTTTCATGTGTACTAGCATCGTTACTCGGTGTTTATGAAGAAAGTGAAGTAATCAGCGGTCGTAACAGCGTCCGCACCGACCGCAAATAATATGCTGTGAATGATTGCGCCGAACGCCGCTGCGCGTGCGCAACCTTTAACAACCGCACCGCTCGCACTAGGCCACAATTTTTAAAGAAAAAATTGTATTCTTGCGTAAAAATTGCGACAGTAGAATTTGTGATATAAATATATTACATTTCGTTCCCAATAGTTTTTCTCTAATAGATATATGTATCGTACAATTGGATAAAATATAGTACGATATATATTATAGTACAGGTAAACCTAGCAACAACCGTAAACAATATGCTGTGAATAATTGAGCTGAACGCTCGCCACTGCGCATGCGCAACTTTGTACAACCGTGCCGTTCACACCGTCAAACAGTCATTTGTTCACTATTGATGATTTGACGCATACTTTAAACGTCAGAAAGTGTTAAGAGCTAAACAATAGTATGTTTATTTTGATATTATTAACGTTGCGTCTCCCTTTCACTTATAGTGGGCACTTCGTTTTTGTGGCACGCGAATCTTGCTTCATAACTGGTACCGTTATATCTGTACCCAAATTTGGGTAGATGGGCAGAGAATAAAAATTGAAGAGGTGTCTTTTGGAACGCATTAAACTTTATCGTTATAATTTATTGCTTTTTGATGTCTAGAAAAAATTGTATTTAGATATGAAATTAGTGATATTTATGTGTCTAAGTATAAGCAAGGGTTTATTAAATTAATTTCTTCAAATCTATTAAGCAAATTCTTTTTATAATTTTGTTATAAATACATCCTTTTTTAAAAGGTGAAATCTTCCTTCAGTGTGGTCTCATTACTTTAATGATATCACGAGGCACTAAGGAAATCGAAGACGGAACTCTAATAGGAGTATATTTTTTGTTGGGAAGATGAAGCCGGTTCCAAAACACATAATAATTCCATATGATAGGTAATTGAAGGAGTTGTTGTGACGGTCCACGTAGCAGACACAATAGGTAAACAATCGATAAGTACCATAAAGGCCTCATCGGACTGGGAAAGGGTTAATAAAAAACCGGTCAAGTGCAAGTCGGACTCGTGCTCGAAGGGTACCATCTGTATCTATAAAAACGTCAAAAAAATCATGTTTGTTGTATGGGAGGCCTCTTAAATTATTATTTATTACTTATTTATTTGATTCGGTTTGTTGTTGTAGCGGCAATAGAAATACATCATCTGTGAAAATTTCAACTGTCACGGTTCATGAGATACAGCCTGGTGACAGACGGACGGACGGACGAACAGTCTCAGTAATAGGGTACCATTTTATCCTTTGGGTACGGAACCCTAAAACTCAGTATAAACGCTTGGAACACGTTTTTTTGGTCGGAGAACCTATCTACCAGCTAAGAATATTTATGAGATGTCGCATATGGCAGGCATGACTGTTAAACAGTGTGAGAAGCGGTTTTATAGTTATGATGCTATGCATTTTGAATGCCATCGAGAGTGGAGCGGGCAATGCTTTGAAATAGCTTGAATATTGTAATTGACTCGCTTTCACGGCGTGTCTATGATATAGTGCGGTAGACGTTTCATAGAACCTTGCATATATTTTATGGAAGCTCGTGGTTGTGGCTAGGAGACCTGTCATTAAATATTTTACTGGAATTCTGTAGAGGTTGAGTCTCGGTTGTTTAACTAAAATTTTATATAAATTGTGACGTTTCCATATTTGAAAATCATTATCATCAGCAGCAGGAATACGTCCACTGTTGAAGATAGGCCTCTACTTTAGAACGCAACAATTTGTGAAAATACGCGACCTGAATTTTACACACATAAGTAGGTACTATGGACAGGCATTTAAAAGCCGTTAAAGTTTTTTAAAATTACGAAACGATACAAATGACCAAGCTGACAAAGTCGATGCGTTTTACGCTCGGATACTTTAAGTTACCTGCCGGATTCTGTTTTATGTCCCATAGATATTGACCCGCTAAGAATTTCTCCTTTACAACCAAACAAAGCCAGTTTCGTCGTAGGTATTATAATGCAAGGAAAGTGATGACTTTTATATTATATGCTGTATCATTACTTGTGTACGTTCACCAAGTCTGGCTTAAAACCATGAACAATTTATGACGTCTATAGCGATTAAACGAATCGCCTTTCATTTGTTACACCGCCGGTAGAAAGGGCCATCAAAACTGCCCGAAGCCGTGTAAGCCAAGAATGATCATTTGTTTCAATAGACTTGATTTCGAATAAATGAAAATTAACCTCAATACAATCTCCCATAAATCTTCTCGCTCATTTATTATTATAAACAAACTTTTACACGTTTTTATATGTTACTCTCTCTACCTAATAAGCATGGGATTATAATTCTATTCTATATTAGTCAGACTGCCTCGTTGGTCTAGTGGTCGATAAGCGTGACTGCTAAACACGAGGTCCTGGGTTCGAATCCCGGGTCGGGCAAAGTGTGGCTGGGTTTTTCCATTAGGTAATTCTCAGTAGCAGCACGGAGTCTGGATTTGTGCCCGGTCAATAGCAATAGGCTCGCCCCCTATTACATTGGGACCCAAAACAAAACTGGCGAAATGTGGGTACTACATGTGCACCTCTGCCTAACCCTTCGGGGAATACAGGCGTGATGTTGTGTGTTTATGTGTTATATTAGTCACAAGATTAAGAGTTTCGATCATTACCCCCCTAAACAAAAGTTTACTTCTTTTTTTTTGGTGTAATAAAGAGGTAACATTTGTTTATTTGTATCAATAGGGGAGGAATATTTACAAATCTTCATTCGATTTCCAAAGTTATTTCACAAATACTTAGAATGGGTCTTCAGGGTAAACCTATTAACTCCGGAAAAGAAACGAAAAAAATTGACACGCAGGCGAGGACGCGGGCAGAATGATCTTTCCAGTGACCTTACGAATATTTAACGCGTTGTATAATCCTTATTGGTATTATGTAAGAATTAACTGTAGCTCTTAGTCGTCGATCATTGCTTTTAAACCACATCCGACTTATTGTTCTTTCATTGAAAATGTTAATAGCCTAACCGCCTGATTATCTCGCGATAAGTATAAAATGTTATTGAATGTTAATGTTCTGATAATGATGTTACTTAGTTATCCTAAGATACTACTGACTTACGGTGACGGAAAACATCGTGAGGAAACCTGGATTTCATTATCTGGAATCGCCAAGCTGCAGTGAGCTAGCGTGGTGATCAATGATCAATCCTTCTCTATAAGAAAAGAAGCCTTTTCCTTGCAGAGGGACAGTTGTAGGCTGTTATTATTAGGTATAATATCACAAACGGTAAATAAATATCGCTATACAAGAGAACCCGAACAATTAATCTCATAAACCGGTAACGTACAAAACCATAATACGATAAAATAAGACAATCAGGAAGTTCCCGTATTTCCTTAAATAATAAATGTTCAACCATATATAACGTCTAGTCGATGTTTCCGCGAGCCTTTACCTTGGCTACCAAAAATAATAAGATCCTTTTCGAACTGTTTGGGCGGACAAACATCTGTTCACTAGACCGTCGTAAAACCCAATCGTCCGCGAATAAAGGCGCAATAAAAATTATACACAGCGACATACATTGTGTGTGATATAACACTGACACACACAATGATTCCAATATGCCTTTCATTGTTCGGTACCGTTCGTATAAGTATTGTCACGTTGGATAAATCGCATGTGTCTTACATTGCACTTAATTACATGTAATTGCTACCAAGAATTCTTTGTGTAGGGAAACTGAATCATTACTTGATGATTGCGTAATTTCTGCTCATTTTTAACGTATGAGGTTTATGGTATCTGGTTTTGTACTTTCCCTTGTGTATTTTTCTTATTATTTTATTTTAACAGATTCTTTAGTGAGAGTTTGTTGATTGAACTTAACTACAGACTTTTCGTTTAACTTCTGTTGAGCCAGGGAGGAACTACCATCGTGCCATCAGTTACTCTTATGGAACAATAGTTAGGAATTATTGGAACGATATATAACCTGTCGGAAAAAACTTAGGAACAATGTAATAATTGGATCCCAAAGACATAATATATTCTTCTTAAAACTTTATCTTAAAAGACCTATTTATCTCTACTAAATATACCTACTTTATGGGAGTTTTTAACATGTGTTCCACTTAGCTTTATAAATACTAACTTCTCGATTACTTGTTGCAGAGAGCTGGGGCCAGACAGACGGCCACCGCTTCACGTACCCAGCGTCCCCTCTGCTGACGCAGGGCGGGGATGTGGGCGCCAATGCCTTCTGCCCAAAGGAGCCCGGCCAAGGGGACGAGTGCGTGCACATCAAGAATGTGCCCCTGCATTCTACGGTGGAGCTGGTCATGTTCGACCAAGGTAATTTTGCGTATCCTTTCGCTAAAAAACGTAAACGTAAAACAATGGCCACACGCCTTTAGAAAGTCTTGACGGATGAAGGGTCATTCATCACCCTAAGCTTGAATGGAAGTGAATGAACACGTGATTGGGCTGTGGTGATCAGTTTTGGAATTGATTTTTGATTGATTGATTTCTCTGGTCTAATAAATCGTAGTCGTTGTATTTTTACTAACTTGAGTTGGCAAGCTGTCGTTCTTTATGGCGTTCTAAGGGGGAGGCCTTTGTTCAGCAGTGGACGTCTTCCGGCTGATGATGATGAGTTCACATTGTGGAATGCAATAAACATATTGAGTATTGAAAGCATAAAAATATGAGTTTGCAGCTACTATTTGCCTTCGATTATACATTATTATTTTTTCTGGAAGTCTCTAGAATATTTCAAAAAGGCCACTAAAAATTATAATGTTATTGCCCAATCATGATGGCATCAAGCCAAAAGTGGCCAGCAATAAACTTAACTATTACATACTATTTGCGTAATCTACGTATTTGACTTACGTCTTATACTTAAGTATTCATCTTGGGTGTGGTGTGCTTCGTGATTTTCTAACCTGTAAAAAGTTCTATTGTTCTTACTGTTATGTGTGAATCACGAGGCATTACCTAATGATCTTAATATCTTCCTTCCGTTGACAACGATACTCGCGGTGTCGTTACGTCCCAACCATCCAAGAATATCTTTATTTTTTTATCAGCATTAAGAATAAGAATAAGAATATTTTTTTGCGCAAACATGTGCACACATACAAAATTAAAATAAAAGCATTAGCTTATGCATTAACTTAGTTTGATCTAACTTGACATTTATAAAACATTTAAATTCAAATAATATTTGCATGCCATACTTAAGGCAGATTGTACAAGGATCAATTATATTCTTAGTTAACATCTTTATGTATGTACCTACTTTCTGAGCAAATAAAGGATATTATTATTATTATTATTACTTATTGTTTCCAAAAACAGGTTGAACAGTACCTAGTCAATTATACCATGGGGTAGAGATTGTTTTGTCAACAAGGATGGAAGCAGGTTTGACCAACAAAGATGCATCCAAAATAATGGCAAAATGGCGTACATCCCTATTACACACCTCTGTCCATCCCTTCAGGAAATACAGGCGTGATGTTATGTTATTTCTTAAAGTACATTTGGGCTTGTATCGTATACATATAGGTTGAGAAGGCTTGACTGCCTCGTTGGTCTAGTGGTTGCTAAGCGCGACTGCTAAGCACGAGTACTGGGTTCGAATCCCGGGTCGGGCAAAGTGTTACTAGGTTTTTCCATCAGGTAATTCTTAGTAGCAGCACGGAGTCTGGATTTGTGCCCGGTTGATGGCAATAGGCCCGCCCTCTATTACATTGGGACCTAAAAACATAACTGGCGAAATGTGGGTGTACTGTATGTGCACCTCTGCCTACCCCTTTGGGAAATACAGGCGTGATGTTATGAGGAGGCTTGGACAGCCTTCTCAACCTATATGTTACTTATTACTGTTGTGGAATGTGGTATAGCTAACGTTGTGGAAGCGAGACGCCACATTGCTCTGCAAGTAGCGGCGTCTCCCTTCCACAACGTAAACTGTCCTGCTTTAAAATAAAAATAAAAATAAAATAAACTTTATTTCAGACCTTGATCCATATGATGTTAGTAATACACACAACTTATAATCTATGTTAGTAAATAATAAATAGTAACGTTAAGTTAGTAAACATAAATAAATTAATTCATATAATTTATTTATGTTTACTCTGTTACTGTACGTTTAATTTAAGAGTTCATGGTAAGGTACAGTGTGTAAACAGGGCAGTAAGTGTACCCCACGACTGTGTATGATTACAATTAAGTGAGAGCGCAAGGCTATATTATAAATAAAGAAAGGTACATATAATTAGAGAAACTAGTGTATTAATCAGCGCATGAAACTGTTATTTTTAATAGTAAACTCATAAAACCTGTGTCAAACATACAATATTAGACTTTATAATAATGACTTTAAAACTAAATCATCATTAGTATTAACCTAGTTTCTATATACACGGTCGACTTAGCTTTTAAACAAATGTTTGCCTGTGCAGGAATCAACCCCCCCCCCCTTTCCCCCCTACCGCTGCAGTCCAATCGCTTAGCCAATGCGGCAATCAGGTCGTCTCTTATCAAAGATAGGTCATCAATCCTTAAGAAAGATACACAGCTTCCTTCGAACAAGCGTACGAATGCCTCCACCACCCTTCCATCAATACCTATTGAAAAGATGTAAAATAAAATGTGTGGCTCAAAAGGGAATTCCTCGAACATATTTCTCAGGCCTTTACAAATTGATAACAAATCAAATACGTTTTTATTGGTACACCTTTAATATTTTATCAAAGCTCCAACGATGTAGGTAACATTCATTCATACGCTGCAATTTATTTGATATATTTCCAATAGTTTAGACGTCTGTACTGTTGATACAAGTGCTTCAATACAATCCAACTGTAATTTTGATCTAGACTCGATTTTCTATACTTAATGGATCTGGAGATTTGATAGGTTGTGTTGCGCTTGTGAGCAGCAACTGTAGAATTTCAAAACACGTAATAATACCGCTTCGTTTTGATCTTGATCATAAATAACTATAAATATGCTAAAACTACAAACCAATACGACATTCGGTAATATCCGATTGGCTCTGCCATAACTTCCTTACCATATTACGTATTGGAATCAGGTGTTTTTTTGACCAACTTTCTCTGATACACTGATTTAATTAATAGATAATACAGATTAAATACAGTATTTATTCAAATATTAGAAAAAATTGGACTAATTGGACACTGGACTGGAGAAACAAGTTTTTTTTTATGAAAAATAGGACGTCGCCGAACACTAGAAATTTCTCTTATATCGTGGGTGCGTTTTACAAACAAGAAGCACATACACAAATACTCAGATACGGGACAAACTTCTACGGTTCGCTCAATTTTTTGTCCTGTGTGGGAATCAAACCTTCAACCCTTAGCGCAGCATTCCAATCTCATAGCCACTGCGCCAATCAGCTCGTCAGTAGTAGAACTTAGATAATGCTAATGACAATTTAATCTAGAATTATGAAAACCAGCCTCTAAAAAATGTAAAAATATGTACTTTACCCATGTTTTTACATAAGATAAGATGTAGAGAGTGAGAAACGCTCGTGTTATAAATATTTATGTATTATAAATCATACAATTTCAAGTCGTTCATTTGCGCAACGCGGAACGACGCCCGCTTACTTACTTCCCTTATTAAGCCGTTTGTATGTCTAAAGTTTCCACTTTCCTTCACCAAAGTTAAACGACACTTGTGCTAAGATATGTTTACCCATCAATATTAGCTTTACCATGTACCGTTTATGGTATTTGTGTAACCAAGGCTTATAATATAGGTACATGTGTTAGTGTACACAGAAGAAAAGCCCGGATGTTTCGAGTATAGGTATATCAGGGCCGGATAACCATTTCGGGGCTCTTCGGTATTTCACGTCTCGGGAAATCTTTATCGTTTTTGTTACCTGTGGCGCGGTGCGGGGCCCGTTAAATGATTAAAATACCTATTTTTTAAAAAGCGTCACAGCGCACTAGGAATTTCTCCCGTATCCTGGGTGCGTTTCACGAACATAAAATACCACATACAAAACACCCAGACTTGGCACAAACAACTGCGAATCAAACAATTTGTTGCCCCGTGTGGGAATCGAACCCGCCACCAGGCGCAGCAGTCTAATCGTTACGCCGCTGCGACAATCAGGTCTACTCTAAAATGTAACATTACTAAACAACAGTAAATATTATCCATAATTTTAACAAGGTACTGTCTATAGTATCCATTGTACAATTTTCTTCTAAGTACCTAATCAATTTTACAATTATTAGACTTCGATGCGATTCAAATGTAATATGTAATCATCATCATCATCAGCCGGAAGACGTCCACTGTTGAACAAAGGCCTCCCCCAGAACAAACGACACCAAACGATAGCTTGCCAATTGCATCCAAGTGTGTAATATGTGTGTAAATATAACAACATCAACAAGTAAATATCCGTATTAATGAAGATTGCACCAGACTAAAGTAATGGTATGCAGCTGATGTGGCAAACAGAAGTATATAAAGCCATTTATCAAGGTGACAGTGATTTATGGAATCCCTTGCCAGATGTGGATCAAGATTGCTACGCAACGCGGAATTCTAGACAAGTTGCGATTACGACACATTCCGGTTTCAATATCTAACATTTTAATTGTCTATTTCGATAAATAGTATCTAATTAAAAAAATCGTAACTGGAGAATATGTTATGTGCACCTCTGTCTACCCTTCGGGGAATATAGGCGTGATGTTTGTATAGTAATTTGTTGTTCAGTTTGTTTCGGCATTTCTTCTCAGAGGTAGTCAATTAAGAAATGCCTACGCCATCTAGTTTAAGAAAAACGTGTAGAAGCGATTTTGTAAAACCGATTTGCAGAAATAAAAATATTTATCAATAATTAATCCTTAATCTAGTATTTACCGTTCGGATTATTATCATGAATAATAAGTAGGTTAATAATAAGCCAATTTGCATAGTATTAACGCATTTGCGACTCTATTGACCTGATATTTTATATTCATTTTGGAATTTAGTTATACCGTTAGTACCTATGAATTCTGCTAGGCAACATTTAAGAATTGGTAAACATACATACAATTAATATAAGCCACGAATACCACCTTTTTGAAGTTGGTTAAAAAGTAGCATTTTAGGTTACGCCACACAATAGTCTTACATTTTTATTTCTGCTACTAGTAGCTAGCATATTCTACTGAATACGCTACTCCGAATCTAGTAATTAGTAGCCTCTCAACTCAACGTTCACAATAAGAAAGGTTAAGTACTATTAATCATAGAGACAATGAAGTCTAGTCTGGGGTAAGGATTTAATATTGAGGCGCGTATTGAATAGTTGTAAACGCGGGCAAATGAATAATGATAGTTCTTGAGTACGCTCCCTGAATGAGATTCTCGCAAAGTTTAATGGATCGTTATACAACCTTGAATTATAGTAAAGTGGCTGACTGGCCATCCTGTCTATTAAAATATTATTGTCCCTTCATATTTCACTTCTTCTTATAGTATGGTCTATGTACAAACTGGTGTCAAAGTGTCATATTATGTCGGTGTTTAAACCGCCTTTAGGCCTCAGACATGGCTTTACATACCATTACCGGTTTCCTCACGATGGTTTGCTTCACCGTTTTTAGGAACTCATAACGAATACATAAACATAATATCACGCCTTTATTCCCCGAAGAGGTTGGCAGAGGTGCACATATAGTACATCCACATTTCGCCAGTTATGTTTTAGGTCCCAATGTAATAGGGGGCGAGCCTATTGCCATCAATGGGGCACAAATCCAGATTCCGTGCTGCTACTGAGAATTACCTAATGGAAAAACTCAGGAACACTTTGCCCGACCCGGGATTCGAATCCAGGACCTCGTGCTCAGCAGTCGCGCTTAGCAACCGCTAGACCAACGAGGCAGTCATAACGTATAACGAATAATATTATATGTTAATATGTATGTCCTTTTAATCCATAAGTATGGCGCATAAATCCTTAAAAATATATTTGTAACAAAGACATGCGTCTCTTCTAAAATTCAATCCACATTTTGTTTATTAAGTTATACTGAATGATACTGTCTGCTGGAGTTAACTGTATTATAGAAATGCCATTATATATGCGCATGCGCTAGAGACTTAAAAAAACTAGTGATGTCTCATAAAAAATAACTATCCCGCTTGTAGAACAAACGGGTATTTCAAGCTAGAATAAAACGAAGTTGGCCATGTTTAGAATAAAGTAGTTAAGTAGGAATGTACATTTCAGTCGCCATTATTTTTTTAAATGGAAAGTAATAACTGTAAAAGTAAAATAATATAAAAAGCTTGAATCTAAAATTTTAGATGAGTTTCGAAAGAGCGGCCTCATTTAGTTTTTTATTTCGGCATAATTTTGATTTACGTGATACATTTTTTAGTCGCAGTCGCTGCAATTAGTAGTCACGTGTGTTATATAACGGCCTCATTAAAACTAGACCTACTTATTTTCTGAAGCAAGGTTTATAATCTTTATAGTCTCGTAGATAAACATGCCAATTAGGGGTCGCAAAATCACCAAAATACCGAGAAAATTGCGGATTTTTTGGTATCCTATATCCCGGTTTTGCGCCCCTAATGCCAGTCCAGAAAAAGGAACCACTTTTATTTTTCTGTTAACTTAGTAAATAACGAAAAATATACTGGAATTTTATTCGACGCATCACAATTCATTTCGAAATGCAACTAAACGTAGTGAATAATTTCTACGCGTTAACTTTCAGATTTTTCGACGATTGCATGCAAATTTGATACATTTTTATACCTTCCTTTTACTATCTATTTACATATAAAACTGGACTTCCTGTTCTTGAATCCAATGAATTTAAATTTGTCTACGACTCTTATGGGGTTCCGTCACGCACATCGGGTGACCCCGCTGGGTCCCGTATCTTGACCATAGCGGACACAAAGTGACCCAAGTGGGCGTGGCCTACGTTAAGCAGATAATTTCATTAAATATCCACAGATGTCTTGCGTGACTGAATTCATTTCCCTAATTTAATTTAAACCAAATAACTTCATAAATTATCAGATTATCATGTCATTTGTATTATGGTGTGTTTTTAGGAACGTTGGAAAACTCATTCCGATGTCTGATTTTATGCTTATATGTTTTATACAGTGTGAATAATAATTTTCATGATAAGATGAATGTACTAATCAATATTCTAAGCAACCCGAAATCTGTAAAAAGTTTATATATTATGTTGTACATTTTATTTACATACATGAAGGACCAGAGGTGAACTGAGGACTTTCTTTCACATACAAAAAAAGTAATTTTATTATATTAGGAAAACTTACAGCTTTTACACAGATAGTTCAGAATTTAGTGAAGGAAGGCCAGTTCCAAGTTTCCACATATACATACATGATAGTACAGGATATGTAGACAACAAAAAGTAAGAAAGGAAATCAGCTGTTCACAAGTGGACGTTAAACATGTGATCACAAAGTAACTTTTTAAGCTTGTAACTGGTAAAAATCAAGTCAATATCAAGTCTAATCTAATCATAAAACAAATGAATTCAACTGTCAATTTCCATTCATAGCAACCGGTCCTATTATAAAACAAAATATGAATTGCCGATTTCCATTCATAGCAACCGGTCGTTTTCGTTCCGATTTCAGAAATCTCCGATATTACTTAGTTGCGCAAGTATGTCTAGTGAAGACGCATGTAGGTGAGCAACGTCGATATCAAGCAATAACTAGTAATCATATAATGAACAATTTGTAGTCAATACTTACCACTCATCTTACATCTTACTTTCTAGCAATTACTTGGGCTTTACGTACACAAAATGGGTGTAATTTAAATTTTATACTGCTTCTACAGTGTGTTGCATTTTATGAATTCTCATTGTGAAGAAACAGCCTCTTTAGGGTTCAGAATACAATTAATTAAACTAAGAACCTATGATCTAAAATCTAAATGATACCTATATCGATTGGCTATAGGAGAGGCCTATGTCCAGCAGTGGACTGAGGTATGCTGATAATGATGATGAAGACCACGCCAATCAAATTTTTGAACAATTATCCAATTTGAAAGGTGATTTAATGGCCTTAGGTGGATTAATAAATAACAAGTTTGACTTACACTAATTTGTTAGTTGATCAAACAAATTGATGTTTGCTACATAGCTCATTTGTGTCGACTGTTTTTTTCCATCTCGACGGCGTCTTGTTAGTCGTCTTCGAAGCGAGTCGAGTCATTAGTCTTGGATAGCAATCATTTATAACTTGACAAGTCATATTAGTTAAAAGCTTTGATACTACTGTCTTGTAGTGAACAACGGTAATCAGGTTTTTCTATTAGGAAATTTCCAGTAGCTACCAGACTTAGAAATGATGAATACTCACAACTCGTATACTCATAGCGTTACTGCTGACAGTGACAATTCTTTGCTTAAAAAGCATTTTACACAATACAGCCTTACCATGAACTCTTAAAGCAGGGCATTTTACGTTGTGAAAGCGAGACTGTTCATGGTACGGGGGCTGTAGTGGTATTGCCAGTCAAGTGAATAAAGTCACGCCTGTAGCCAAGAGAGATTTCCATTAGCTACGATCCTGGCATACCCCTACCGCCTCATTCACATTCTTCAAATTCTTCACACAATGCTCATCGGTTTAGTCATGTACAATGCCCTTAAAACCATTCTTTTCGACTGTAAAAGAGTACGTAAATAGTCTCAGTTTCTAATTTCACACTTCAGAATTAGAAACAAGCAAATACAATTAATGTTTGCCGTTGAATTTTAAATAAGTTTTAGTGTTTTGTGGGATCGTAAAATCGGAGACAAAATTACTATCGCCATATTAAAGCGAGAGTAAAGAATATTTAAAGTAACCGGTTCACTGCCAACAGACACAATAGATCAACAGTCGCCGTGTTCCTTAATTATCTGGAACACAAGACATTGAACCTGCCGAGAATGCTGTTTCAAAACAAACCTGAATTTTGACTTTCTTAGTTTCATCAATAATTTGATCGAACTTGTCTGCGTTTTTATTCCTTGAGTTATTTCCTTTTGAATTTGTCTCAGTTATCTTTAAGTAGAGTTTTGACAGCCTAACCGGACTTGAGCGAGACCTAACAATTGTTTATCATTTTACAATTTTCCAAGTTCTTAAAGCTTATCACCATGGAATTCTCACTAGTTCATGGTTCATGGAATTCTCACTTTTTACAAATCATGGTATTTAAGTGGTACAACACTTTGCGGACAGAATTTATCACTAATTAACAGTACAATGTTAAACGTCACAGATGATTCGCAATTCACACTATACTGAGGAAAGTAAAAAGTTATTGGGTATTTTAGTTATTAGTGTATCAGGCATTTAATATGTATGTTGTACTTCGTACTAGATTGGATATACCATAATAATCGGTGTGTAGGAAATTACTTTCTGTAGATGCAATTAATTATAGATCGCTTCCGGCGTTTACCGATACTAAAATCAATTTCCCACTGAACATTAATTGGCCGATTAAATCATAAACTCTATTTAGAACTCAAATCGTCGATGTAATTTAAATAACTGTCTTAAACCGTGATACAATAATAAATAAATTATTTTTTAATTGCAGGCGGCGAATCGGACCACATTTTCCATCTGCACGGATACAGTTTCTACGTAGTCGGGATAAGAGAGCTGAATAGAAGCTATGATAAAGAAACCATCAAGAAAATGAATGAAGATGGAACACTATTCACTAAAAACCTCGACAACCCAGTGTTAAAAGACACGATAGTAGTGCCCAAACACGGTGTGGTTGCATTACGATTTAAGGCTGACAACCCAGGCTTCTGGATGATGAGGGACGAGCGGTCCAGCCATTGGACCCGAGGACTCGACTTCATATTAAAAGTTGGCGAACAAAGTGATTTCGTCCAAGCCCCCACGGATTTCCCCAAGTGCGGTTCATATGTTGGCCCCGAATACTTTCTCATATGAGACTGGGCCGCGGTCGATACTAAAGTTACCTTTTAGATTGTATTATTGCTCAATTTATTTATTTGATTTGTGATATGTTTGCTTAGGTTATTCATTTTGTGCAGATGAATTGCTTTCCGACAGGAGGACAAATACTTGTATCGTGGGTACTTTGTATCTGATTGATTTAAGTCGCGGAAGTATAGAAAATAAAATATACCAATTTATCTAATAAGGGACTGATATTTTCATATGATATCTGTAATGCATTGTGGGATGTTTTTCAGAGAATTTATACACTACTTGACTGACAAGCGGTTGTAACTTACCTTTTAAAAGGTTGCAGTCAGCCTTATTGGTGGTAAAGTCGATCTTATATCGATGAATATTGAAAACTTGGCCGTCTAGTGCTAGAAACATACTTTATGATAACAAATTCATACAAAACATTCAAGAGAGAGCTGCCAAGCTGCCGCATTTTTGATAGAAGTAACATTTTGCACAGCAATATTGCAGTGTGTGAATATTGAACATTGATATTACTTACGTTAAGTACTTATAAAATACAATTCACTTATACGATGTAAATAAATATTTTTATGTAAAACGCGTTTACTTCCCGTGGGAAATACCGGTACGATTCCTACACCTGCTGGTTGTGCCAATAAAAGCTATACATCATTCTGTTACCGAGAGAAGAATGGCCGTGCTGTCCAATTTCGTTGAGCTACTGTAAAAACGAGAAGTCTCAATTTTGGTGAGTGTCCAAATAGTGAAAGTGTGGATAATTGGGCCAGCGCCTGCAGCACGGTGCTTGCGCGGGCTGACGCCTCCACCGCCGGCGCGCTGTGGCCGGAATAGTTTTATTGTTACCACTTCTGATGGAGCATTTCACATTCGCGTCAACAAAAAGCCTTTTAAAATAAGTATTGATTGTATAAAGCATTGTAATACCTTCATGTATGGTGAATTGGTGAAACTGGTAATTTTCGCTTATCATCATTTCAATTTCATTTGACTTACAAGAATCCCTACTAATATTACTAACGCGAAAGTTTGTAATTATGGATGGATGTTTGTACTATTTCACGTAAAAACTACTGAATGAAATTTCCTATGGAGGTAGCTGACACCCTGGATTAACACATAGGCTACTCGTTATTCCGAAAAAATGTAGCTGGTAACAACGCGAGGCGCAACTAGTAACAATATAAAAATGTACAGTCATTAAAAAAAACAAAAATCCTTGTAAGTTTCGACCGATATCTTAGACGTAGGTGAGATCAAATCGTGAAATCTCAACCAATATTACGTAGCTGGCGCACTCTAGCACGCTGATCGAAATTGGACATATGTATCCCAGCACAGCCTTCTAGGTATATATTAGGTACATCTCCATAAAATTGACGGTGGTTTGATAGTTCTAGGTAAGTATCTCAGTTTAATCTTTATGTAAAATCGACGGCCGTTTGTTGTCCATTTGTATAAAAGTAAAGTTGCTCTGAAAGTAGAGGAAATCATAATTTCGAAAGTACGAAACAGATTAAAAGCCATAGAAGATCTTTGATTTTGAGAGTTTAAGTTAGGACACTCAATATAAAAATGCCAGCATGAAAAAACTTTTTGAGTGTGTTGTACTTACCCAAACTCGTCCTAATTTCAAGTCTGTCTCCTCGGGCGCTGTAAACACAATGTTTATCTTACCCTTGAACCTTTTCCGTCTGCAGTTCCTATCTTAAAACTCATTTAGGTGCACCTGCCGCACTTGGATCGATATCTGAACTGAGTACTTCTTTGTGTGCGTCGTTCGTACGCTAATCCAAGTCTCAAGCTTCTTTAGCCCCCTTACCATGAACATGACAGTTTACGTTGAGGAAGCGGGACGCCGGATTACACTGCTCGTAACAGCGTCTCGCTTCCTCTGTCTTGTTTTAAGAGTATGGTAAGGGGGCTGGTAGCGTAGAATAGCGTGCGGATCTGCGAAAAATAATCAGTGCTCATTTAAAGGTTAGTTGATATTACATAAGTTTATTGTGATATAATGTTTATTGTGTAACAAGTCGTCATGGTTTGGAGTCAGCTGATTTCCATTTGTTACCGATATAAGTGGTAAAATTAAATCTAGCTTAGGCACGTCGTTATATAACTTTTATTTAAGATATAAGACACATTCACAGACGATGTGAACTCAAATTTGAGTTTCTTATGTACATATATTTTATTATTATTTTGACTTTTCTTCCCACTGCCGTGGCTGTAGTAGTATCCAGATTCGAATTTGTCACCCCATCTTTCCCATGAGTGTCGTAAGAGGCGACTAAAAGAAAATTCATCAGATGGGCAGAAGCGTCTACGTCAGCGTACCCAACCCCCCCCCCCTTTAAGGGGAAGGCTCAACAGTGGACTTCTTCCAGCTGATGATGATTTCCCACTACTAGTCAAAAGCCCCTTTTAAACTCCAAACCCCCTTTAGACCTATTCCTACCTTTTACACCTTCAATGTTTGTAGCTATTCATGTTTACTAAAATTACCGACTTTCTCGTAAGAAAAAAATAATTATATACGGATCATGCAAATGTCTCGTGCGCGGCCAAACAGAAGGTTAATCACATAGCTACTGTGCCGATCCGGTCGACAGGTGCTCTGAACTAGTTTAAAACGATTATCAATTCCAAATAATTAGTATTGTGTGAAAGTGGTCATCCAACGGAACTTCAGACTGAATTGAGTTTCGATCAAGACGTGAGTCGCAAGTCAGATCAATAACCATAGACTCGTTGATTATGGGATAATTGGAATGTTGACACCATTAAAGTTTATTTATTTTAGCCCTAAAAACCCTATACCTTATTAATTGACTGCCTCGTTGGTCTAGTGGCTGCTAAGCGCGACTGCTGAGCACGAGGTCCTGGGTTCGAATCCCGGGTCGGGCAAAGTGTTACTGGGTTTTTCCATTAGGTAATTCTTAGTAGCAGCACGGAGTCTGGATTTGTGCCCGGTTGATGGCAATAGGCTCGCCCCCTATTACATTGGGACCTAAAAACATAACTGGCGAAATGTGGGTGTACTATATGTGCACCTCTGCCTACCCCTTCGGGGAATACAGGCGTGATGTTATGATGTTATGTACCTTATTAATTAACTGTGAAATTGATTATTATTTGCAGACCATAAATAGTCAGTTGAGTGCGCGAACTAGAGACATCAGCTTGCTATTCCCATACAAAATCTATGCAGGAATAGTGTTGTGACAGCTCATAAAAAGTATGTCAATTCATTTGTGGTGTCATTATCTCTATTAATAGAGCGATGATTGTGTCTAGAGCTTTAGACTTCTGACGAAGGAAAACATGCGAATGTCGGTAAACGCCTTAGAATAAGCCATCAGGGATTACAGGCTTGACAATGTGTACTTTTACATACACTTTGTCACCACTCCGTGTGCTAGTGACAAAGGTGGCCAATTTTTTATGATTGATTTGCTTTCTGCTCCAGTAACGTGGTTTCAAGTTCTCAATATCATGACACGGTTTATTTATGAGCTGCCAATCATCTGCTAATCGTTAGATCTTTTTGGTTCACTTTATAATGTGCCAGTTTAATGATTTGAAGCTAATAATTGTGCGGATATGAATTAATTAGTTTTTTATGACTTTATCTAGAGCGAGGAATTTTTCTTCTACTCCGTAAAGAAGAGCCATTTAATTATGGCTTTAGGTACTTATCTGAATGAGTATGCCAATTAGGCCATGCCGATATAAAAAAAAAAACAAAAAAAATTTTTTTGTCACCCATTAAAGAATAGGTCACTACTAAGTAAATCTCTCAGTTTTCCAAGCTTGATGTCCCACATGGTGGTTTCCTTACATGCTTCCTTCACTTCGCTATATCCTAGACATGGTCTTCGGTGACTTTGCACTCCTTTATGTCTGTAAATATATAGAAACTTTATAATTGACAGGATAGGATTAAGCGTCAAGCTCTAATTGTCAAACTCAGCACTCGGAATATTGTAATTAAATATAATATTTTTATGTTCACGTTATGTCTACCATGACGAGTGACCGGCAATCATGGCGTTCTCTACGTAGTAATAACATACTAGGGTACTGCAAATAATTCGGACTTGCATGCATCGCTGAAGGTAAAAACCAAACTGCACTTTGTTTGGTAAATTACAGCAGGGGCCTATTAACTAAAAGAAAAGAACTATAATTCTAACCTGGAATATAACGCCTTTTACTGACTAAGATGTATTCTAAAGCATAATTATGGTTGGTTAAGGTATATAGGTCTTTACTGGCGAGTAAAATTTTGCGTCGCTTTTTTTAAAGTAGAATCGATAATTAAATTTATACTAAGCTGGTATTTCAATAGTATTACGTCAATTTATTCACGCCTGCCTCGTTGGTCTAGTGGTCGCTAAGCGCGACTGCTGAGCACGAGGTCCTGGGTCGAATTCCGGGTCGGGCAAAGTGTTACTGGGTTTTTCCATTACGTTATTCTCAGTGGCAGCACGGAGTCTGGATTTGTGCCCGGTTGATGGCAATAGGCTCGCCCCCTATTACATTGGGACCTATAAACATAACTGGGGAAATGTGGGTGTACTATATGTGCACCTCTGCCTACCCCTTCGGGAAATACAGGCGTGATGTTATGTTGTCAATTCATGTTCACGTAAACAAAACTCTATTTAATTTTGTACTGTATTCAATTTAGCGAATGTATTTCTATTCATATTTCTTAACTCAGTTCAGAGGTCACAGTGGAATAGACAAGACCAATATAAAAATTCTTGTTGAAACAAAAATTGGTGAGACAATTTTATATAGTTTTGCAAATATCTTCAAAATTGAATATGGAAAACAATCGCTTCTTATTTATTGTCTATTCGAAATAATCTTTGTCCTCTGAGGTTTACGTTTATACTTAACCTCCTCGTCATCATCATCAGCCGGAACACGTCCACTGTTGAACAAAGGCGTCTCCCTTAGGGGGGGGGGGGAGGGTCCATAATCCCCACACTTGGCAAGCGGTTTGTCGATGGTAGTATTGGTGGTGGAGTTACAGAAGACGTTGCTTCCCATCTTCTGGATTTTCCCGTAGTCACCTCTTGCGACACCCAGTGGAGGAAAGGGGGTGGTCAATTCTAGGCCGGATAGCTTGAGAGCGATAATGCTGTGTCAACTATTACCTGCTTGAGTCAGATCGTATACCTTAAAATTATATCATGCTAGCTCTTGTTCCCGGGTTTGCTACCATAGTCGTTTCCCAGGGAACCTTATTCTCTGTACCTACTTTTGGAATAAAAAGTGTCTTTTTAGCACTCTGGCTTCAAAACTCTGCACGCTCTTATAAAAATATTAACATACTTAACTTTCAAATGAAACGTCGAATGACACTTGCCCGGGATTCGAACCGAGGTTATGTTGCTCAGCAGTCGCGCTTAACAACCACTACATCAACGAGGCTCTCACAAATCACACTTTCAAATCTATTTATATAAAATACTGATTAGGCCATATATAATAACGTGAGTGACACCTACTAGAAACTAGGACGGTAAAGATTATACATCTTCTATATCTATATAATGTATATAAAACCAAGTCGGGTTGGTTACAACACTTATAACTCGAGAATTGCTGGACTGATTGTCATAGGTTTTGATTTTTTCACCTCCACAAAAAACTATTGAAATGTCGAAAAATTTAATGACAAAAAATAAACAAGTAATTAATTATTTTTTAAATAAATAAGGTTGAGTCATCATTATCAGCCGGAAGACGTCCACTGTCGAACAAAATTAGGTTTAGTACTCCGCCATATTTCGATATTGACAGCTCACGTCATGCTGCTTTTCCGGGCAGGACATAGATTTTATATCTAAGTAGTTCCCGGGCAGGACGACATCTGTCTGTCGTCTCGTCTCTAGTTAATATGGAAGCTAAGTGTGGGCAACATACATTTATGCAAGTAAATCCTTTTGACAACGATGAGGAGGAATACTTTGATGCTTCTAACTGTTTATTTTTGTATATAGGTATATTGTTTTTATTTTGTATTAGAATTAAGTTGTAAAATATTTCCTAGATTATATTATAAAGATTGTAAGTGAAATAGGAATAATATAAAAATACTGCAAAAACCACAATAAGTAACATTATTCTCTGATACAATCAACTTCGTTCTAAGTAGCTGCTAATGTGATACGAGTAACTAATACTTGTGTTTACACACTAGATAGTATTACCCACTGGAGCCGGTTATTTAACTGGTTCCGGCACATTTGATACACGATAAACTAGGTTAAATGGAAAATTATTCCGCCTGTTACAACGCACCTATGTCATTGTCAAAATAATAGGCAATTATAGCCAGGGGAATTTAGGACAAGCGTCTAAGAACTTGAAAATAATAGTACGTTGCCTAACTGACTGCCTCGTTGGTCTAGTGGTTGCTAAGCGCGACTGCTGAGCACGAGGTCCTGGGTTCGAATCCCGGGCCGGGCAAAGTGCTACAGGGTTTTTCCATTGGGTAATTCTCAGTGGCAGCACGGAGTCTGGATTTTGTGCCCGGTTGATGGCAATAGGCTCGCCCCCTATTACATACATTGGGACCTAAAAACATTACTGGCGAAATGTGGGTGTACTGTATGTGCACCTCTGCCTACCCCTTTGGGAAATACAGGCGTGATGTTATGTTATGTTTCCTAATAATACTTTGAAATAATATGTTTTTTATACCTATGCAATATAGCCTGAGGAGTTGAGCCGTACCAAGCGGTCAAATCGAAGGCTGAAAATAGAGAACAGTGGCTTTTGCTTCACTGACCAGAGCAAAGCTCTTAATTTTAAGATGAAGAATATAGGCTAGATAAAAATATTAGCAGGCCACGTAAATATAGGTGTCTAGTGGGAATCGAACCTGCAATCGCTCATAACTCCGACATAATATTGTGGCGATTTATAAATTAACTTCAATCAGGATATCTAATATCATTAAATTTTGCGCCACATGAATGGCATATAACAATATAATTCACAAGTCACCCTCATTCGAGTATAATTGGATTCAGTTAACCAAACAAGGTGTTCGATCTAATCCGGCGCGCATTAATTACACCGTTGGTAATTGACAATTAGCGGCCACGGGACGCCTGCCCGACAGTCTCCGATAACTATTGATGGAATCGAGAATCCAATGCGATGATAAGTTGTAAAATGTCAGTATGGTATGTACATACTTCCTTTTGTTTTAGGTTCAAAGAAATTCATTGCTCATAAGAACATGTAGATAAAGGATTTGGTATAGATATTAGACATAGTTTTGGAGCCAGAGTGTTAAGAGCACACTTTTTATCCCAAAAGTACCTATTGTACCAAATTATACCTCTGGTAGTTAAATAGCTCTTACCATACAGAAAAGGGACCCATTAAGAAAAAACAGCGATATGAATGATAAACAAAAAGCAAAAGAAGGCTTTGTTGATGGCCGGTATTCCATACATTTTTGTTGTTAATATATTTCTAAGGTTTCCGTCTAACCAAATGGTAATGCTGGCTTAAACAGATTACGTTTTACCGACGCAGTGTAAACATTTAGAAATTGTCGAAGAAAAAGTTGAAGAGAACACATTAGCATTTTTATATTTTCGGGCGGTCATTAACGCTTTTGTGTCAGCATTTTAAGTATTTAGAAAGAAACCCTTTTGTCTGTAATTATTCATTCGTAATCTGTCAAAGATGGTTTGCTATGTATTTTTAGACTGCCTAAATACATACATACATAAAGTCACGCCTGTTGCCTACCCCAGGCAGAGACCACGGATTTCCATTTGCTATGATCCTGGCATACTTCTTTTGCTTTATTCACACGCATCACATTCCTCATACACGCTCTTCTGTTGAGGGTACTCCTCACTGCCTAAATATTAGTGTAAGAATTTTGAAACTCGGACGAATTACGAAGATTGCAGTGGCTAAGCGATTGGACTGCTGCGCTAAGGGTTGTGGGTTCGATTCCCGCACTGGGCAAAACTTTGTGCGAACCACAGATGTTTGTCCCGAGTCTGGGTGTTTGTGTATGTGATATTTCATGTTTGAGAAACGCACCCACGACACAGGAGAAATTCGTGGCGACGGTTAAAAAAAAACTTCTTTATCGTATTAAGTACAGCAGTATAGATTATTAGTATAGATGAGGAATATATAGGATATGTCCTATATACTCCTGGTCTATACTTATATACCTATGGGTATAGTTTTCGCCAGTCCATTGAGCAACACGGTCATAAGAACAAAGTGCGTTGTACTTCGGCAAAACGGAACTCGTTTTACCTTTAGGTGCCTTTCACTTTTTAAGTTCCAATCTGTAGGTTTGGTTATAAATCGTCTGTCTGTTGCACACATTTGTTTATCAATTTAACGAACAGATATTGAATGTTCACGCTGTTTCTATTTAAAGTATTATTACTGTATGACTGATTATGTATAATATACCTAGATGTTTTTTAGTTATTATCTTACGTACAAGTAAAGATTTCTAAGGAATAATTACAATTGGAGATAAGTACCTAGTTTCTAAATAGGAATCAGTAATATGGTGTTCTTTAATAAATATAAAAATACAAATTAATTAAAGTGTGCAATTATTTTTATTTAAAGAAATTATAATTGTTGGATAGGAGACGCCCAAAGCAGAGAAGTATGGCAGAGAAAAAGGGAGGCCTATACTCATCAGTGGGTGATATCAGGCCGGAAGTGTTAATGATGATGATGAAATGGTAATTATTATTTGAAGAAGGAACGATAAGTCAACGTCATTCCTTAGAGAAATTAGACCTTATGTTCATTCTCATATTTATTCATTTGAAAACATATCGCTATTAAAATTGCATGTTGGAGCGAATGGAGACTCTTATGACCTTTTATACAGGTAATGTTGTACTTAAGTCACCGACGATCCATAACCGGAATATTGTTGCTACATCTTAGCATTCCGGTTTTGGAAGAAGAAACAATTGTGTTATTGAGTACGGTAGAGGTTATTCTCAGTAGCAACTCGGGTTCCTGAACCCGTTTGAGCCTAGCACATATCAGGATTTGTGCTTGGTTAATGACAATAGGCTCCCGCCCTATTACACGGGAGTCAAGAGACCTATAGCATAACCGGCTGAATGTGATGGTACACCTCTGTCTACCTCTTTAGGAAACCTGGCGATATATTTGATGACCTAGTTGGCGCTGTGGCTAAACGATTGGACTGCTGCGCTTAGGGTTGCGGGTTCGATTCCCGCACGGGACAAAAAATTGTGTGATCCACAGGTGTTTGTCCCGAGTCTGGGTGTTTGTGTATGTGATATTTCATGTTTGTGAAACGCACCCACGATACAGGAGAAATTCCTGGTGTGGGGCGACGTTTTCTAAAACTAGAAAAAATAAAAAATATTATGTTTTATGGTAGAGTCGTTTAGCCAACATATACATACGAGTAAAGCCAAAGGCAAACATAAGCTTATACAAAGTTTCATCTCAAGTCCTCTAATTTCCCAACTACTCAATAAATCGTGACTCGGAGTTTTGTGTTCGCGCAGATAAAAATGGCGTGCCGGCTTTTATGGAGGTTTTATAAGTGAATAAAACATAATAAATAGAAAGTGCGTATACATACATAATAACAGACATTGACAGCTCGTCAACAATTGTAAGTGATTGACAGTAGGATTAATTTAACGATTATACAATACGACTTGTAAAACGACGTTTAAATGTTATACATACATAGAGTCACGCCTGTTCCTCTGAGGGGTAAACAGAGAGCACGGATTTCTATTTGCTACGATCCTGGCATATTTCTTTTGCTTCATTCACACGCATCACATTCCTCATACACGCTCGTCGGTTAAGGGTACTACTCACTAGCTCTTTTTGCAGAACATCTCCGATTTGGTCTAAGTATTTTCGCCTAGGTCTTCCCCTTTCCCATACTCCACTAACACTTGCCTCATATATTCATTTTGTAACATGACAATAGTTCAAATGTTATGTACGAACCTACTTATATTAAGTTCCCAGCTAATATATTTATACAAAATCTAGTACCTAGGTCTAGGTCTTTTAAAAATATAACACATTTTATGGAAAGTAGGAAATTCTATAAAACCTCCTTAAACTAATTATCATCTACCCAAATCATTCGTGTGCAGAAAAACGGTTATACCTACTACATGGATTAAAAAAAAAAAACAAAATAAACAAGCAATATTTTAAGTTCATAGATATATTTGTATGACCAGACCAGTTGAGATTTCTAGCGCCCATTCACAAGTTTGACGCATACCTTAGCATAATCAATTCAGCTAAGCTACAGGCGACCCAGAATAAATCTAATTTAGATTAAAACTAAATCAAAAGTCGCTATCAAGCCACCACACAACATTCACCGACCTACTTTTCTTTATTTATTAAATAAACAGAAATCGACATCCCATATTTCGAACGTTATTTTGCCAAGAATGGGATGACAGTCTTCCACAAATCTAATAATGTTGACATTGTATCTATAGCTAGCTAGGTATAGCTACGAGTAGGGGACTCCCAATTTTCCTTTATGCGCGTGAAGTAATCGAACTCTTAATACATTTTTCGTATTCCGTGCCTCTTAAAGAAATCGGGTTCCTAATAAGGTCACTCAAGCGTCGTTCCTTTGTCGTTACGGGGTAGCTGTTACTGCCAATTACTGAAAAAATAAAAATAGTATTGACTGCCTCGTTGGTCTAGTGGTTGCTAAGCGCGACTGCTGAACACGAGGTCCTGGGTTCGAATCCCGGTCGGGCAAAGTGTTACTGGGTTTTTCCATTAGGTAATTCTTAGTTGCAGCACGGAGTCTGGATTTGTGCCCGGTTGATGGCAATAGGCTCGCCCCCTATTACATTGGGACCTAAAAACATAAATGGCGAAATGTGCCCGTGTACTGTGTGTGCACCTCTGCCTACCCCTTCGGGGAATACAGGCGTGATGTAATGTTATGTATGTAAAAATAGTATCTATGAAAAGAATGGATAAACGTAAACAAAAGTAATAATGTTTCTATGCAAAGAATAAGCATTACTTATTGGTGATATGAAATCTTAATTTACAAGGGTACGAAATGTTGATTTGCAATAGCCAATAGCCCATTCCCCCCCCCCCCTTTCGGGGAATCCACGCCTGATGGGTTACATGTTATTCCTACTAATGTAGTCGTTAGGAAGCAAGCTGGTGTGCATGGCTGAGCCGCATCCATTTTTAAGAGGATTTGCGTCCTAGTTATGGAGCGGGAGGAGAAGGGGAAATATGTTTAAAGTTAATCTTTACGAGATGAAACTTTTTCGACTGATGTGAGTTAAGCTGAACCATATTTTTTTTTAATTAGCCTGCTTGACATCCCTGTACTGAGTAAAAGTCCACCATTTATATTTCCACAATATTACTGTTATTAATAACTAGTGATATAAATAGGAAAAATTCTTCTTCTTCTTCTTTCTGTTCCTCTCCAATTTCTGGAGATCGGATATCAGCTTTGAATATTTCTTTTTGTCCCTGGCGATAAATTGCTTTTGTTTTATTCGAAAAAGTACTGTTAATAGAGGAATAAAGTCGTACAATAAAATGAATACCACAAAAGACTAAAGTGGATGACCCATAGATATCTACATAACATACGAGGGCTTATCACCATAGTTGAATTATTTAGCGACGCGGAGACCTCTTTCGTGTTACAGGGATTTTACCAAGTGAATAATTTATAAAGATTGAAGGCCGACAACATTCCTAGTTACCCTATTTGTGGGTATAAGCCAATAATATCGTTTCTGGGGAACGAATTAGTTTGGGAGGTAAATAAGCAAGTTTGGGGTTAAGTGACGGTTTAAATACTTTACCAGACCCCTGTTACTTGACTGTTTAGATTTATAGTTTCAATTAGGTGACTGAAAAACAAGGTCATTAATTTTTGTATGTTGTCAACTTGTGCCGGGTAGGTTCATTGACTTTGTTGGTCGAAAAGTCTTGGGAACAAACAGGTGTAGTTCAGTGTATCCGTGTGCCATAATTATATCGATCATTAAGGAATCTAATGACGATAGTTGACATTCTGTACGAGTGAGAGACGGTTGGCCAGTTTAGTTCACCACCTTCCTTGTTGACTGGTCAACCTTCTCACAACGATATGACGTATGTCCATTAGCTGTCCATGAAATTTAGTTTACAGCGATTCGAAGAAGACAATTATCACAGGTTTAGAATTCGATATCCAACTACGAATTATCCACTTTAAAATCATGGATATTGAAATCTGATAATGAGAGAGAATACTGAAGTCATAATTCGCCTGCACATAAATCTTATTTCACAAATTGAAATATTCCAACTCAACTGAAATTGGATCAGGTTTTGTATATACAACAAAAGTTGTCAAGAGAAGTCAGTCGGCATTTAGCCGGCATGCAGAGTAGTAAAGTACCGCGTAACAGTAACATAGCAGTTTGTTAAACTTCGGTTAGTTCTCAAGATTAACTTGAACTAGCAAGACATGGCGGTTGGAAAGTTGTTGCATAATGTGTAGAGTACTGTTGATTAAATCGCTAGAAGTGTCATTGAATAACAATATGATTGGAGCATGTTTGAAGCTTCCTGAAGTGTCTGTCGTACTTTGGTAACGTCAAGATAGCTAGTACAAATCTCTAGGTCTGAAAACCTTATTTCTGAACAATTAAAGAGATCATCGAATCCTAATAGAAATAATGTTCTCTAGACCGAATTTTGAAACGGCAGCTTGTCTTATTACAACACAGGAGATATTATAGTGCACAAGTATACGCACAAACATAGGCGCACTCCCTATTCCCTCACTCTCATAGTCCGATAGGATGGTAAACAGTCACGATTGGAGAGAGATCAGGCGCAGGACTAACGACTAAACGTGCCTTCCGAAGCACGGAGGGGTCTCTACATTTGAAAACGGTCACTGGTCACACTGATCTAGTAAATATTAAGTAGTGAAATTTACTAAACTGAGATTAAATTGTGAATAGTTTTAATTATGAGGATCGGTCTTTTGACGACGGTGAAGTTTTTTGAAATTATAAATTTAGGTATTAGTCTTATATTGGGTCAATATGAACTATGACTACTTAAGGAATCAGTCCACAGGGCTGACAGTTTAGGGTGACCTGCCTCCTTGCCATAAACTCGCAAATTATCCTGCTTTCAGTGTACATGGTAAGGGGGCTGTGATTTGAATATCTTCAGTCAGGTTCTTATAATGCACTCCTACCAGGCTTGAGCTAACATGAATAAATAATAATATTTACAACTCTCAACATGTAAGCCGTACGCGGTTATATGTTAATGAATTTATGAACACGTAGAGGCTATATTAAAATGTTTTACATGCTTACCGTAGATACTATTTAATTAGTGCAATCAATCAAATTTAAGTGGCTTATTAGCAAGTTCACATGTTTGAAACACACCTTTTAGAGAGCTGTCGTAAAAGATGCCAGAGTAATGAAGAATTTGTGTACGTGTGGGTGTATTTTATGGACGTATATATAACCCATTAACGCATACATAAATCCGTCACGACAAATTATGAAGATATAAGTAAATATTTGTGTCGACAGGGATTGCAACATACCGTTGGTGTAGCAGTCTGATTGTCTTAGCCATTGCGAAAACGGTCGAGAAAATTCGATCTGATTAACTTTTCGCTATCCAGGTTATCACTATAGGTATACGTGATGATTGTTCGACTACATAACAATACGCCTTTATCACCTACATCTCGCTAGTGTAATATAAGCAGAGTATATTGCCATCAACCGGCCATAAATCCAGACTCGTGCTGCTATTGAGAATTACCTACTGGAAAAGCACAAGAACATTGCCTGACCCGGGATTCAAACGGAGTGTTTAACTATTGTGTCTAATTCGCGCGCAGTCGAAGTGTTAAAAAGACACAGCTTATGCAACCAACATATTATTACAACACTCTTATTTATAAGCGAGGATCATACCGGCATAAACTTAACCCCGTATTAAGTCTATTGACATCTAGTGACGGCTATAATTTAGTCTATGGTTTAAATTGTCATTTTTTTATGAATAGGTAAGCGGACTAGTGTATGACGACCTAATAGGCGCAGTGGCTAAGTGATTGCGGGTATGACTCCCGCACGGGACAAAAATTTGCGCGACCCGCAATGTTTGTTCCGAGTCTGGGTGTTTGAGTATGTGATATTTAATGTTTGTGAAACGCATCCACGATACAGGAGAAATTGTTAATGTGCGGCGACGTTATATAAGAAACAAGTGTACCTATACATATAAATGTTTTTCAGAATAAAGACAGAGTTCACCTACAGCGACCTAATAGTACGGTAGCAGGGACAGGGGTCGGCACACGCAACCCGCGACCTTGCTGAAGTAGGTTAATTGACAGGTGTAGTGGACACTTTGTCTGGTAAGAGGTTTCTTGGGGCGTTTTGGCTTATTATCTTTTCGGAAACATGGCCCTGTTAAACTTTTGTCGAGTGTTACGTAGTTATATCCTGGTTGCGACATTGTAGAGATTTGACGCTCAAGTTCTTGGACGGTTTTGGATAGTGTGAGGTTATGCAACACTGTCGGTGTGCTGTACGGGAAACAGAACTCGGATTTCAATGTAGGTATGTCTGCATTGCTGCAATATTATATTTCTGTATTTTTGATTATATTCAATTCAATATGTTTTTATTTCACATAAACCTATTACAGGCGCTTATGAAACGTTAGGATGCTAGCTTGCATGCTCCAAAATGTCATTCCAATGGAGAAGAACCGGCAAGAAACTCCAGAGGTTACTTATTTAAAATAGTATTTATTATTTTTAAGGTAGGTTATAGTGTGTAAGTAAGTTAAGCTTAAATATGTTGTAAAATATTATAATAATAATCGTTTATTTCAGGCAATATAAAACAATGCTAAACAAAGCTTACAGAGGCCCATATTATAATTATATACCTTGATATATTATATGAATAAAAAATTAAAAACAAAATTCTGTATCAATCTTTAGTAAACATTCAAACCGATATGAATGAAGGCTTTGTATCTGCATCCGTCAGTTCGATATTTATATGTTGACTCTCTCATAACGAAATTTCATTAAAATCGGTCTAGCCGTTTGAGCGTGAAGAGGTAACAAACATACAAAACTTTCACATTTTCATATTAATAATAATAATAATAATAATAACAGCCTATAACAGTCCCACTGCAGGGCAAAGGCCTCTTCTCGTATAGAGAAGGATTGAGCATTGATCACCACGCTAGCTCTCTGCGGGTTGGCGATTTCAGATAATTAAATCCAGGTTTCCTCACGATGTTTTCCGTCACCGTTAGTCAGTGGTGTCTTAGAATAACTAAGAAAGTATTTATAACATTGAAAAAGTCACATTGATACTTGCCCGGGTTTGAACCTGCAACCTTGTGCATACAAATCCGGTATGTTAACCACTAGGCCACCACGACTTTCATATTAGTTTCATATAAATGCTATAAAAGTATGTTTCTAATGCTATACAGTATGTTCATTATATATTTAATTATGCCTTTAAAATTCGAAATATTAATCTGCTTTATAATCAGTACTCTGGTCGCGTAAAATTAATAAAAGCATTGAGATTGTTTGTCCGTGACGATTAAATATTATACTTATGTTCAGAATCCTAAATGAGACATTTTATGACCGTCCGCGCCGTTGTCTTTACGACTTTTCGCTCTTGGAAATAGACCCTTAATTATATTAGGACACAGAATTTAATTTTCAAAATAATAACAGCGGATAATCTATTTGTGTTCTTTACTTACTCACTCTCACTAATTATACTTTTCTCCTAGATTATCTGTCTTGAATGTGACGTATTAGCAAAAGTTCTCAGCACCCACATAAATTCCACCGGGCCATAGTAAGAGTATTAAGCTGTCAGGCTTGGTGATCATTAGTAGTAGTAAACCAAAAAAGTCGTAAATGAGTCAAACATTCAGACAATTTATTGGTAGTACATAGCGGCGAATATATGTATATCCTTAAATGTCCTTACTTACCTCCCCTATGCATTTCTTGCTATCATCATCATCAGCCAGAAGACGTCCACTGCTAAACAAAGGCCTCCACCTTAGAACGCCACAATGACCGACAGCTTGGCAATTGCATCCACCGGTTGCCCGCAATTCTGATGATATCGTCGGTCCACCTGGTGGAGCCTGCCAACGCTATATATTGCTATACGAGTATCAACATCTTTCTTATATTAGTTCTTACTTTTGTAGAGCTGTGATCCATAAATGACAGCTGCCCTTTTACCATAAACTGTTGAAGCAGGACAATTTCCGTTGTGAAAGCAAGGCACCGTTACGTGCAATGTCTTGTGGCATCTCGCTTCCACAACGTCAACTATCCTGCTTTGAGTTCATGGTTAGGGAGCTGATAGAAGAAACTTACACTCCAAACTGGCGCAAATGGAATCGGACACACCATACACACACCGCTCCTAGGCTATCTATTATTCCGAACGATTTTTAATGAGTATCCAGCTAGAAATTGACTTTATTCTTAGTCCATTGATTCGAGGGTGCAATACAAACATGGAAAGCTTTTTCTAAAAAGTTCAGCTCATAAACGATAGTTTGATAAACAGAATATATACATTCTTGTGACGTAACCGCACACCGCCATCAATTTACAGTATATGAAATGTAATAAAAATAAGATAGCTTTCTGAAATATGACACAAACCTGGAAGTGCGTACATGTTTGTAAGCACATTGTAACATTCATAAAAGTAGCATAATATTATACTTTCGTCTTAAATAAAAGTCTTAATAAGCTGTGTAAAATATGGGATCCTTACCAGTTTCATGGTATTATACATACGATAATGCTGGCAGACGAAAGATCAGCGAACATCACACTAATTTTATAAAGGCGAAAGTTTGTGTGTGTTTGTAACCTCTTCACGCTCAAACTTCTAGACCGATTTTGATTAAATTTCATGTGGAGGTAGCTGACACCCTGGATTAAAACAGGCTACTTTTTGTCCCGAAATGTAGCGGGTAACACCGCGGGGCGCAGCTAGTAATATTTTTTTTTACTGCTGTGCCAAAAAACGAACTAAATAGTAAAAAGCAAGTTCCATCGCCGACTGTAGACCGTTCTGTGGAACACTGTCTTATCTAAGAGGTCTCCGGACTGCTATGGGACTAATAGGACTTACTACTTACTTTAATTTAGTTTTATTTTTTTTATAACCCATGTTACTCGCGATGGTGCAAGGATTCTAGCGACACTGCACCAAAATCGATCGAGACATACAGAAGTTATAGTGGAATAAAGCAACTCACATATTTACATTCATGAACCCTGAAAACATTACACTCCTTTTTTGCAGTCGTGTAGAACTAGAATACATTCAATAACATACCTACAGAATTTGAATAACAAATCGAAAGAAAGTAATAGAGCCAATGTTACAATCGGCGATATAGTTGAGACAAAACCTTTTGTTTTTATAAAGGTTATTTTTCTAGATGTAGCCGCCAAGTTCGATAGTCGTTGTGCCGTAGAACTATGCATAAATACATACCTATATAATATATATGTATAATAAATAAATATATACCTAGTAGGTACCTATTGCTTTTGTATAATATAAAGATCCAATCATCATCATCCACTGTTGAACAAAGATCTCCCCTTAGCCAGCGCAGTTAGCAGTTTGGCCAGCGGTTTCGGGATCGCAGTATTGGTGGTGCAGTTACAGAAGACGCTGCTGCCCATCTTCTGGATTTTCCCTAAGTCACCTATTACGACACCCACGGGAGGAAAGGGGGGTCAATTCTAGGTCGGATACCACTCGGCAATAAAGAGCTAGACTCTAGTATTATTGCAGACAGTCGAAGCTATAAATAAACAAAGCCATGAAAATTAAATGACGATCCACGTATGTCTTGTTTATTAGGTGTATCGTAATTGAACGTCCATCTTCGACCATCGGTGTCTGGGCGCCGCATCCAATTTTCGTAAGTGAATGGCCTTAATCCTGAATATACGGGTCGACTTCCTGGGGCTTTAGAGCTTCGCAAACCTATAAAATTAGAATGGACTTACAAAAGTTATGTGTATACCTACTTACCTAGTTACTACTAGCATTGATAACCCAGTGGTATGGCCGTTGGACTGCCGAGTCAAACGACGCAAGTTCAAACCCTGTCTTTTCGAATTTATGTGCGTATTATAAACTAGCTGTTGCCCGCGACTTCGTCCGCGTGAATTTCAGGTAAAAACACCAGTAGACTATAATCAGATTTTGTAAGTAAGTGGAAAACACTACAAATTACTTACCGAATGGAATATACATAGTATTTTAATGATAAAGGTATATTTCAAATTAAGATGGGGCTAGTTTACTTTTTATACCGATTTTGTATGATCGGTAAATATTGAGTGACTAACAGGAAAGTTATTGACACGATTTGTTGGCTTATAAGGAATTTCAATTTTAAATGTATCTTTATTTTACTGTATCTATGTACTACATTGACAGCATGCATTTCTCTGAACTACGGTTGTAGTTTTGTCTTCAGCAGACAACATTTACAGAGAGTGTGGACTGGTAACTCAGAAGCGACCGTCATACAGTAATCCGTGTAAAAATCAGCTGGTTTCTAGGCCTTAATTAAGTCTACCTCTGCGTGTGCTAATGGTAATAGTTTGTATGCCAAAATGCGCCAAGCGCTTGTATTGAAATTTATTGTAGCCGAAATTTAAACGAACTGCTCATGTCCGTCACCCATAGGTTGGGACTGTGGGCGACGAACTTGGGCAGTTCGATGCTCAAACAGAAAAGGCGGTTTTAAGGGACATAAGGCACGTAGGCCGTACTTACGTGGTGAGCGCGACCAATCGCGATAAGGCGAGTCAGAATTTGTTTAAAGGGATGGTGTAGCATTCGCGGATCGCGAGTCCCTCAACCTAAGGTTGTTAGGCGGATACCCTGAGGTTTTAGTTAGTATAAGAGACCGGCATAACCCTCCGTCCGCTCATGGTGGAGGAAGTCCATGAGGATTTCCCCAGCAACAAAAATACTTTGATAATTGTGTGGAACTTAGAATTTGACTGCCTTATTGGTCTAGTGTTCGTAAAATGCGACTGCTGAGCGGGAGTTCCGTGTGTTTGTTTACCAGATCGGAAAGAGTGATTGGTTTTTCCACTAATTCTCGGTGGCAGTACCGACTTTAAATTTGTGCCCGGTTAATGAAAATTTATGTCTATGATGATTATCTACAAAAGGATAACTTTGAGGTGGATCACAGACCTTTAACTTGACGATGGTTGCCTACAGTCCACTTTCTGCTAGAGAGTTAAAACATATAAACCAATAAAATTAAAAATATTATGTTGTTTGAATAAGCAAATATCTTGCCGAACGCGGGAATCACACTATTAAATCATATCTTTACCAACTTATCCAAGAACGTGAAATAATGAGCAGAATTCTATATACCCCGTCTAAATATTACTATTTATTGATATTTATGTATATCCAGTGTATAAAGTGAAATATATAAAGAAAGTTTTTACAGAGCATTTAAGTCAGAAAATATTTCTCTAAAATCACCGACGAACAGGAATGTGCCGATCCATCACATGATTGTTGTTCCTGCTTAGTTCTGTCTAAAACTTTCACTATGTGGTATTGTACATTTTTACTATAATTATGACTACATTTCAGCAAATTTCTCTTAAAACTATTGCGTAACTCTCCAAGAACAGACGTTTTATTGCTTCGAATTGATGTGTATCTAGAGTATGGCGAGCGCTTATATTTTGTCATCTAAGGGAGAGAGAGGTAGTAATTCCGGAAGACAATTTTGCCACCGTTATTTGTTTCCTAACCTCTGCAAGAATGCCAGTGGTAATAAATGTTTTCCCTGTTCCACCAGGAGCATCCAAGAAAAACATTTTACCCTGGTCAAGCCCAACGCTTTCAAGGACAATATTATAAATCTGTGCTTGCTCTGAGGTAAATTTAGTGACGTAGTCATTCACGATGGTGGTCATTGCGTCTTGGTCATAATTTGTTTCGGCGACATACTCCCTGTTTCCACGTTCTTGATTATTTAATGGTTGCGGAGCCGGTAAACCGTATTCCAACAGTGGATTGCCCCCGATGGCAATGACTACGTCTTGATGAGAACTGAGACAGTGGTTCAAAATGCGTTCATCAGTTTCTCCGATGTCTCCTTCAATAGTATGTCTTAAAGCCCATGAAATATCCTCAGAAAGATGACGCCAATATTTTTCCCGCAACAAAACCGGGTTTGCAATACCGCAGAATACCAACATGACGCCAAACAAATGTCATAGGCGACTTGGGCTATCACTAACGCTAGCCTCCAGGAGAGTGTTGTCCCAGTGTTGGTCACCGTCAAGAAGATTTCGTGCTACTCAGGCTGCACGAAATGTCGGATACTCCATACCATCAACTGTCCTTAAGAATGCAAATGACGTTGGCCCCTATACGATGTGAAGCAATAGCCGCAAATAATAGCACTCGGCATTATTTGGATGCACAGTGTAAATCCTTCCCAATGCAGTGTCCATAAAGATTCCCGGAAACCCTTCGACAATACGACCACGTCGATGTCGATTAAATACACCTCTTTGCTTGTGGTATGTATAGTACGACGGCACCTCATCATACGTAAGTGTCTTTGCAAAAAACTCAACTTCACAGAGACGTAAAAATGCCAAGAGTCGTCTGTTGGAATCGTAGATAATACCTGACGTCACCCTTAAGACGTAAATACTAAAAGGGAACTTGAAATTTGATGGATGCGAGCAGTGACACGGTGGCTCAGTTGGCAGAGCGGCACCACGGTATGGCGACTGTCGCGGGTTCGAGTCCCGCTCGTGTCCATCATTTTTCAAGTTTCCCTTAATCAATTTAAAATTTAAGCCTAGCATGGCAACATGCATAAAAAATACCAAAAGTCATATAAATTTTGGTTGGTATTATCGGTTTAGTGGTTTGTAGCTGTAAAGGTACAACACTGAATTGGTAATCGTAGATTCCAACAGATAATACCTAACGTCACCCTCAAGACGTAAATACTAAAAGGGAACTTGAAATTTGATGGATGCGAGCAGTGACACGGTGGCTCAGTTGGCAGAGCGGCGCCACGGTACGGCGACTGTCGCGGGTTTGAGTCCCGCTGGTGTCCATCATTTTTCAAGTTTCCCTTAATCAATTTAAAAATGCCAAGAGTGTTGTTTGGCGGGGATTTTCCAATCGCTCTAATACATTGGCGGGGTCGAAAAAAAATGCGCTGGCCATTCTCAAAATGGACGTCCATGAATTCATGACCTCTGGATGCCGATCTTGTATAGAGAACGCCAGCATTCGCCATACTGCTTCTGAAGTACTAATGTAGCGACCAGACTGGTACTTGGTCACTTCATCCCGATCAGTGCTTTGCAAAGCGAACGTTGCCTGGTCACTACCCTTGTTTACGTATTTGCAAATGTATTTAATTGACTCGACGCTGGAACACGATTCAACATTGATGTGTGTTTCAAACGTCCTAGAAAGCACAGGTGAGTATGGAACAACCTATCTGTTGTCAACGTGAAGCGACTGCTTTTGGTTTCAGAATTGTTTGGACATCACTTATTTGAAATGGTGAATTTACAAACTTACTAATGTAGAAAAAAAATAAAAATTTAGAACTATAATTTACTGGAAATTGTTGGTAATAATATTATGTTAAAATATATGTTATAATTGTCTTTTTATTGATATTTAAGTCAAAAAACATGCAAAAAGAAATTAAAGCAACCGCAAAAAGAAAAACCTTCGGCAAGAATCGATCTCACTATGCATAACTCGTAGGGCGATCGTTAAACCGCCACGCTACGATGACACATAGCAATATGTTTAAAATAGACGTTTCTATACATGTCATGATTCACTGCTCAGTTCCTTGTGGATATAGCGTGATGATTTCTACTTCAGAAGTTCATCTGTAAGTAATCTGCATAATGCAACTATTGGTTTCGTCTTTTTATCATTCTACGGCAAACATTAGACAAAACAAAGACATAATGCAATATTGCTCAGCCCTCTTTGCAAATGCCGTGATGATATTAAGCATACCGACGCGCCGGCCCCTAAAGAATATATTTGCAAACTTTCAGCGGATTCTATTCAGTAGTTTTTACGTTAATCTAACACATACATACAGACAAACAGACAAACAGACAAACAGACAAAAATTCTAAAAATTATATTTTTGGCTTCAGAAGCGTTCAGACATCCCATTGCACTTTTTTTTTTTCAAATATCTTCAATGTACAGTTTTGACTTCGTTACGATTTTATTATATGTATAGATTAGCTATCAATTGCTAAAAACGGTGAAGGAAAACAACGTGAGAAACCAGCCTGTGTAAAGCCATGAGGCCTAAAGATGGGTTATTCTCACCCTAGTTGTTCATCGACCATACGATAAGAAGAAGAAGACCAACTATTTTTAACCGACTTCAAAAAAAGGAGGAGGTTCTCAATTCGACTGTATTTTTTGTAAACTAGGTTACAAGTCACATTGTGTAATGTAAGGTAATCTACAGCATAGGTTTCAAAATTAGGCTACCCACATTCATGGTCAAATACAGAACCAGAGCTAATTTCAGATATCGATCAGAATGATTAAAAATGTACGACAATGTTGCTGTCATTCAAATTTTTGAGTCGAGTTAGTTATAAAAATATAACACTGAAAGGTTTGGCCGTAAGCCAGCTCGCGGCGGCGTTGTCGCCACCTTGACGTCTTGTTTGAACTAGTTTTATCAATTCAGCCCATCAGGACGTGGGCTGGAAACTGCGAACTCTATTTACCTAAGCAATACGCTACTACAATCCAGGATAAGCTTAAATTATGAGGCAACCTAAGAACTGTATGCAAATGTTGTTTTGCTTTGAAACAAGTAAGTTCCCTAGAAATGTTTAGGATTTCCTTTGAATTAACTATTTTAATCTTACTTTGTTTAGTTAAATAAAGACTTGGGTAGAAATACGGTTTTCTTTACGGCTCGTAAAGAAAATTACATTTCTTGAAGAACACAACTACACACAGTTTGTCCGGTTGGACAGTTATTTAAGATCTGTCTGTTTTGCCATCTTTTGCGGCAATTTGATTGGCATCCTATTCAAACATACTCCGTAAAGAATTTAAATAATTATCATAAATGTACAAAAGTCACAAATCTTTGTTTTAACCTTAATATGCAACTAAAACTGTAAAGCAAAAGCTAAATGCCAGAGCGCCTTTCAGAAATGAACGAGCAATTTGTAGCATAGCAGCCATATAATTTGATTGCGGCGAGCTTTGAGATTCTAATGGCTGATAATTTTTCTTTTTAAATTGATAGTCTTCATGTCCGTAATAGAGGAAAGAACGGTAATAAAGTTAATAGTTTTCTTCAAGCTAAGTTCATGCTTTTTGCAGTCATTATATAATTATGGTTATACTTTCCTAGAACTTTAGGTACGGTACCTAACTAGTTAGATAATAAGTTTTTTTGCACTTAATTTGCTAGTTTTTATTGGAAAGGCGCTCAGTTTTCTCGTGCAGTGATTTAACGTGCTGCACACACAGCAATTGTGTTAAACACTTTTCAGCGTTTTCCTAGTACGAGTAGAGAGAGCTTGCCACATCAACTTATATACATTTCATACCAGCTGACCTTTAATTTTATACTTCAACTGACATTAATAGCTGATCACAAACCGTTCTATTTTTAACTGTCTAGGTTGCCATTAGAAGCTGTCGGTTTCGCCAATCAAATCGTTGACTATAGATATCGTAAAAAATAATGTACATTTTGAACTCTACAGTCCACATACATACTTCTCGCTACATAAAAAGCTATTTAAATACAGATTAGGTTCCGCAAGAAAACATAACATCACGCCTGTATTCCCCGAAGGGGTAGGCAGAGGTGCACATACAGTACACCCACATTTCGCCAGTTATATTTTTTTAGGTCCCAATGTAATAAGAGGGCAAGCCTATTGCCATCAACCGGGCACATATCCAGACTTCGTGGTGCTACTAAGAATTACCTGATGGAAAAACCGGAAAAACCCAGTAACACTTTGCCCGACCCGGGATTCGAACCCAGGACCTCATGCTCAGTAGTCGCACTTGGCAACCACTAGACCAACGACTGCCTCGTTAAGGCCTCGGCTAAGTGGTTCCGCAAGATTGTATAAACATCTTTAACATCACGTCTGTGTTTCCCAAAGGGGTAGGTAGGGATGTATAGTAGGTACACCTATACCTTTAGAGTGACCAACCCCATAAACTGCGTAGATTGCTAGCTGGCTGAATTAAACTATCTGTCTGTTACATTATATTAATATGCATGTTGTATATACATATACATTTACCTTTTCTCTACCAACACATCAAAGTGCTGTAATTCAAAACTCCGATGAATATTCCAGTGGTTGTTTCAAAAAGGCATTTAATATTAACTTGTTCGTTATCTAGCCACAATGCAGGGAGTGACAGCGCCGTTGAAAGCGGATTGCCAGTTTGTTTGTGTGCATTGGGATCCGACGGCTGATTCTGGACGATTCCTACTTTATTCTGTAAATGTGATGTTGGTTTGTGTGATGTTTATTATCCAACTATTAATATGGGAGAGGATTTTAGTGTTGGGTGTGCGATTCGTTGTTGTTGAGGGATTAGTCTGAACAGGTAATATTGGTGGTAGATGTTTTGTTAAGCCCGTCCAATGTTATTTAGAAGGACAATGTGAGGTTTCAGATGGCAAGGATCTAAGTACGCCCGACCGTATTGTAGGAAACAAAAAAAAATGAGAAAACGCAGAATTTCTTCAGCAAATAAAAATGAACTGAAGACGGACGCTTTTTCAAACTTTTATTTTTGTTGCATATATATAATTTGGTGATGAATGAACCCAGCTATCGTGGTTAACCTACGCAATGCAGCTCTTAATCCGCTAGCGAAAAACTCTGACGAAAATCGAAAAGACGAAGCTCTGCGACAAAAAAAATGAATAATAAATACAGGTGAGCAAAATGTTAGAACCTAGAGTCTGAATTTGTAATGTGTCCGTGAGCTCTAACAAAGGTGTACTTCCCAATTTAATATTACGTATGTAGTTAAGAAGAATAATTACAAAAATGTCAAGCGAATAATTACCTCCTGCGAGTGTCGAATTCCTTCATACAGACCATTGCATGGTGATTATCTTTAATATCACAATTTTCGTGTCGGTCGTTTCGGACGCACGACGTACTTTACCCAGTTATACACGAGTGGTGTGTAAGGGTCGCGGAAGTGTTATTTTATGATGCAGAGAGCAAAGTTTACTTCCAAAGGCCCCCCCCCCCACTTGACCCTGCCTTTTTAGTTTAAGTGCAAGCCCAGTTAGGGAACTTGGTACTTCACCAGAAATGTGGGATAACACTTCAGTTCTCATTATAACTATTACGTGATTACGTCTTTGTTTGTCTTTATAGCAACGTCGGTCGTTAATTAGTTCCTTTCTTTGTTGTAGTTTTAAAGTCACATCACGTTTGAGGTCATATGTATCTTTGCTTTGATAGCGTTTGGAAGATCTGTTTGCTCAGCAGCTATGAAGTAATGATGTATACCGGGCAAATCGAAAATGTTAAATAGAATTTGAACACATATTTCTACGCATTATAAATATTTTTGTTAATAATATAAACTACAGACCATTGGTCCAGCGTTACTGACCTCAAATATACTGAATAACTAGATTTTTTTACGCGACTTCGGGTTTTAGAACCAAAATAAATTCATAATGGTAACAAGAATATGGTGTTCGAATACTGCTTACCATTCTACAGTTACCCTATATAATTAGGCTTACAAAAATAAAAGAATTATATAAACTAACTCATATATTTTTGCTACATTCATTTCCCTAAACCTCCTTCTTTAAGATAATAAAACAACTCAAGCTTCATCGTGAAGTGTAATGTTCGCATTAGAAATAATTAGGACTAATTTGTTTACCTTTTCAAGGCCGTGTATAAGGTATAAACGTCAAGGAATGTTATCCACGTATAAATAACAACATAATAGTATTAACGGTATATTTACACGCACTGCTTCATGAGCTGGGTTTGTAGGCACGTGTATTTTTATGTCACTTTACGTTAACTTTTCAATTCTGTGCTTTCCAATACCACTCAAAATGATATAAAACAACATAACACCACGCCCGTATTCCCCGAAGGGGTAGGCAGAAGTGCACATATAGTACACCCACATTTCGCCAGTTATGTTTTTTGGTCCCAATGTAATAGGGGGCGAGCCTATTGCCATCCATCGGGCACAAATCAGGACTCCGTGCTGCTACTGAGAATTACCTAATGGAAAAACTCAGTAACACTTTGCCCGACCCGGGATTCGAACCCAGGACCTCGTGCTCAGCAGTCGCGCTTAGCTACCACTAGACCAACGAGGCAGTCAAAAGTCAAATGATATAGGGAATATTTAAAAGGGACAAAAAGTATACTACAATTTGAATAAAGAAAACGAATCATGATCTATTTTTTTCATCCGATTATGGACGATCGTGTTTTGTTTTTTTAGAAGACAAGTGGGATGTTAGGATTAAAGAATCGAATGATGATTTTTCCAATGATGATCTAGGCACACCACTTCTCTGCTAACTTACTGGTTGGTTAATTTTTCTTTTACGGTATTTGACAAAGCTGCTAGTAATGTATTATAGTCAAATATCGAATACTATTCGTGCATATATTAATATTAGCTGCGCCCCACCTGCTACATTTTTTTGGGATAAAATCAGCTACCTCCATATAAAATTTCATTAAAATCCATTCAGTAGTTTTTACGTGAAAGAGTAACAAACATCCATACAAACATACAAACTTTCGCGTTTATAATATTAGTAGGGACTTCGTGTAGTGTATTAAATCTCCAGAATAGGTCTCCAAGTGCATTTCATTATTAATGTCTTTATCTATTATAGGAATTTCGTTTGCCGACTGCTCCGAATGTTTTGGTTAGCAGCCCCTTACCATGAACTTTTAAAGTAGGGCAGTTAACGTTGTGTGAGCAAGACACCGCTAAACACTACACGTAGCGACGTCTCGCTTCCACAACGTAGACTCTCCTGTTTTAGGAGTACGTTAGTTAAGGGGCAGGGTATATAATTTACGCAGACCCGTTTGAGGTCCGGTCTCAGCTAAAATTCTATGAAATTAAAGCAAAACACAGCGTTCTCCAGTCTGGTACGCGAGGTTCGTTGATTTAAATGTAAATGTCTAATGAAAGAATAACAGTGATGTTATCCTTCCGTTGTTGTCTGGTTAAAGTGGTTTATTGAGTGAATTCCGGGAATTATGTCTTTTGGCTCACAGAATAAACAGGACCTTGGAATGTTGTGCGATTTTGGACAAATTTCGCTTTAGCTTGTCGTAGTACGCGCAATTTACCCTTGCGAGCGCCTGGACAATCCGAATCATATCTATAATCCCCGTTGGGATAGGCAAAGGTGTTCTTCTGTATTACAAGTCATAACCCTCATTTTGCCTTGAATAAATAAACCCCATGACCGAGTAGCGACTATTACCATTATACTCGTTGAGCAGGCCACGGAAGAGATAATATTAATCCTTTTCGAACGATAGAAGTAAAATTGTATTAAATAAAGAGTACAGACTGCCTAGTTGGTCTAGTGGTTGTTAAGTGCAACTGCTGAGCACGAGGTCCTGGGTTCGAATCCCGGGTGGGGCAAAATGTTACTGGGTTTTTTCATTAGGTAATTCTCAATAGCAGCACGTAGTCTACATTTGTGCCCGATTGATGGCAATAGGCTCGCCCCCTATTACATAAGGTCCTAAAAAGACATAACTGGCGAAATGTGGGTGTAGTACATGTGCACCTTTGCCTACCCCTTCGGTAAATACAAGCGTGATGTTAAAGAAGTAAGTATAAAAATCCAAGTGTATATTATAAGATAGCTATCATACCCTAGGCCGCCTTATTGGTCTAATGTGATGCGACCGCCGAACAGTGTCAGCACCGAATCCTATTTCTAACAAACTGTTATTGGGTGTCCGTTATATGAAATTCTCAGTAACAGCCCTGGGTTAGATATTGTGTTAGATAAATGGGCAACCCTATTACATTTAACTTACTGACGTCTAGCAAAAAGTAGGTGCGCCTCATTCACAGATATATAAATTAGATTCTGTGGCGTTTGACTACGTACAGAAATAGGCGTGATGTGACTCGCCTTGAATAAATAATCACATGATGACTATTTAGGTTCTAATGTGTATTTGAAACATGTATAACGGCTACTATATTATGATGTCGTCAGAGTTGCGGGCAACCGGTGGATGCAATTGGCAAGTTGTCGTTCATTGTGGCGTTCTGAGGGGGAGGCCTTTGTTCAACAGTAGACGTCTTCCGGCTGATGATGATGATAACGGCTACTGATTGTAAATTATTCGGAGTGCTTTCAGTGAATCTGGACCTATAGAATATTATACAATATACATTGTTTTGTATGGAAATATCATATTAATATATGTATTGTGTACCAATAGTTTACTTAATTTTACCGTTTTAATTGGACGTAGTTAAGCAGAATTGATCCAATCCACATAGAACTTACTTTTGAGATGTTTGACTTTAAAGTTTAGATTGTATTTCTTTATCAATGCGACACAGTAAACCTGCTGGTTGAATGTTAGACGAATGGTATTTTCTTGTATTTTGATATTTTAATTATGGATTGAGGTTTACATTTTTACCTCTTATAGTATGTCTAACTCAATTTTGGTGTTGGTGTCGGATGGATCATGTCTGCTTAACTACGTCCAATTGATAAACACTTATTACTTTGATTACAGGCTAAAAAGTTTATATCTATATAACCATCGATATAGGTACAGACAGTACCTTTTACATTGTCTAATTTTAATAAATTTCCTTTTTTAAGATGCTAAAAAAGGTTGTATACATATAACAGTATAAAACTTCAGCCGGCCTGTGTCGCAGCTGACGATAGCTAGTGACCCAGCTTGCACAAAAGACCTCAACGAATGCGTGCGAGGGAATAATTTGTAAAGAGTGTAAGGTAGTAGTCGTAACCTATATAAACCTATGTTCTATGATATTAAAGCAGTATTGTATCAACACTCGTTGTATCATTTACTCCTGGAACCTGCCATCCGTACATGGCGACCGTGACAGTAAAATAAGCGCGTATAGTATTTACATTCCTTTGACCAAAACGGAACGAGTGGTGTCATAATGTATTGCATCGATATTAATCTTCTGTGCGCAGCCCGCGTGAACAATACTTTAGTTTGTGTAAATTTTATAACTTCGCCTCAAAATGGGTACTACTAACACCAAAGAAGAGATTTTAGTTCCACAAAACGCAGCAGGTGGAAGTAACATAGCTGACATCAGACAGCTGACAGTGCACGCCAGTACCACCAACATCCTCTTGATCGTGGTACTCTTAATTATATCATTGGCGTCTTTGTATGGTGTGTACCAAATATATAGAAACTGTCACCAGCAGTGGATTACAAATGAGATTAGAAATGACAGACTAAGATATTCCATATGGAGACGTAGAGTTGATGCCGAACCCGAAATACTGGTCAACACGAGGAGTTGCAGAAAGGATACCGAGAACATCGTCTAAACCGTCACCCTTTACCAGTAGCTGATGAAGAATGGTATGTGAAAAAGAATATAGTTAGTGTCATATGTGTCTGTGCGTGAAAATTCTTTGCGTAATATCAGTGCGCGGTCTTTTAACGTTTATTAAATATATCGTCTATTCCTAAGATACCTACGTGTATACACATACGTTAATATTGGTGACATCATAATGGATTTAGTTAAGTGAAAAATGTAAGTAAAACAAACACCGGATGTTTACTGAATAATACAAGGGTATGTAATTTGATTTTAAGAAAATAATAATACATTTCATGGCAGAAAAATTAAAATTATTGTATGATAATTTATTGGGAATTAGAAAATATTTAATAAAGATTGGTCCAGATAGGAGGAAAGGTAACATTGTTGTCGTAAAATTAGGAGAAGCTGATAATTTAGTAAAAGAGTACAACTTATTTTTAGAATATTATTCTAAAACTAAATCCACTATAAATAAAAGCGAGTGTTCAATTATCCACGAGCTTTGTACTAATTTTGACGAGTTATATGAACAAATTTTAGATTTGTGTTCTCAAAAACCCATTTCTTTAATCAATATGACGAATACTTGTAAATTTGATTTAAAAACCGCTCTAAATTTATTGCCAGTTTGTTCAAACGATGAGGCTAGCATAAAGCAACTAATAGACGGGATAGAATATTATACATCAGAGCTAGACGAAAATTCTCAAGGAAAATTATTAAATTTTGTATTAAAAACTAGACTCTCTCAGGCCGCAAAATTAAAACTATCCCCATCATATGCCAATATTAATGAATTGATAACTGATTTAAAAGCTCAATTATTGCCTAAAAAGTCCGCTTCCGCAATTCAACGAAAATTGCAAAACCTTAGGCAAAATGATTTATCGATAGATGAATTCGGAAAACAAATAACTGAATTATTTGTTGATTTAACAACATCTCAATCAGATGGCAGTGACGCTAGTTTTAAAGTTTTGAAACCAATAAATGAGAAACAGGCCATCAAATGTTTTGCAGATGGATTGAGGATTAGACGAATAGGCACAATCATTTCAGCCCGGAATTTTACTTCATTAAAAGACGCTGTGCAGGCGGCTATTGATGAAGATATCTCAACTCCATCGACTTCTTCTGATATTCTAACCATGAATTCTAGAGGCAGAACTTCGAATAATTGGCCGCAGAGGAGAGGCCGCTTCGGATACACAGGTAGAGGTCGTGGACGTGGTTACCGGCAGCCCCCCCACAACCCAGATGAACAACAGGATCACATTGGGCGAGGATCGCATGCAGGTCAGCGCCGGTTCCGGTCATCTAATGGAAACAGAGGTAGGTCTAATTTTAATAATAATAGTACATCAGGGCACCAGCACGTACATACTTTGGAAAATTCAGACTCGCAGGAAAATTCGACAAACGAAGAGCAAAACGAAAATCAGTTTTTTCGAGACTAATAATTTTATTTTGTCACTTAATAGCGTAGGCTATGTTAATATAAGATCGCTTACTAATTATTCATATCATTTGTTAGTTGACACCGGCGCATCCATTTCTGTTGTAAAGTATAAACATATTTCTAATCAAAACATTCCAATCCATATTGAGAAGACTATCATAAATGGAATTGGGGGCAACATCCAGAGCATAGGATATGTTTATTTAAATTTAGTTATTGGAAATCATACACTGCGCCATAAGTTTTTTGTTTTTAAAACATTACCTTGTAAAGGTAGTGGTATATTGGGTAACGATTTTCTGAGCAAGTATAAATCAGTATTAAATTTCGGAAATCGAACTTTATTGCTTTGGAATAACCATCTAAGGGTGTCTTTACCTTTGATAATGACAAACAGGCATATTAATATACCAGCGAGGTCAGAGTCAGTTCGTTTTATTCGAACAAGTGAGACGGATGAATGCGTAGTTAACGCGATGGAACTACAAAAGGGCATTTTCATTGCAAGTACTTTAGTCAAGCCTACGAATGGGAAAATACCCATCAGAATCTTAAACACCACTGATTCAGACTTAGTCATAAATACAATAAATCTCACTTTTCATAAAGCAAGCGACTATAATGTTTGTGCATTTCCAGCAATAAATAGTAGTGCTGATCGTGTCAAAAAAATTATTTAATTCTTTGTCGCTTAGTCATCTAAATAAAGAGGAGCAATTGTCTATAGAGTCAATATGTGCGAAATATTCAGACATTTTTTTCCTTCCGGGAGACCAATTAGGCACAACTAAATTATACGAACATACGATAACATTGAAACCAAACATGGCTCCAGTATACGTTAAGCCTTATAGAATGCCCCATTCGCAGAAGGTTGAATTGAAAAATCAAGTGGATAAATTATTAGAGCAAAATATTATTGAACCCTGTTCCAGTGAATGGTCTAGCCCAGTGGTACTTGTGCCTAAGAAATCTAACATTGGGGAAAAGAAATGGAGATTAGTTATAGACTATCGTAAGCTTAACAACTGTATACAGAATGATAAATTTCCCTTGCCGAATATTTCAGATATACTAGATTCTCTGACTGGCTGTATTTACTTTACACATTTGGATTTAAACCAAGGATTTTATAATGTTCGCCTAGAAGAAAACAGTAGGAAATACACTTCGTTTTGTACAGACAGTGGTCAGTATCAAATGACAAGAATGCCTATGGGCCTTAAGACTAGTCCAAGCTCATTTTCACGGATGATGACGATGGCAATGGCTGGGTTGTCCTATGAAAAATGTTTAGTATATTTAGATGACCTGATATGTATGGGACGGAGTTTGTCCGACCATAATAAAAATTTAATAAAAGTTTTTGAAAAATTGCGCAGTGCGAATTTGAAGCTAAATCCTTCTAAATGTGATTTCTTAAAGAAGGAGATTCTTTATTTAGGTCATGTTGTATCAGGTAATGGGATATTGCCCGACCCCGACAAAATTAAAATAATGAAATACTATCCGGTTCCCACAAACACGGACGAAGTGAGGCGTTTCGTTGCCTTTGCGAATTATTATAGAAAGTTCATAGATCATTTTGCAGACAAAGCTTATCATTTGAATCTTCTATGTAAAAAAAACTCCAAATTTATATGGGATAGCAACTGTCAGAGATCTTTCGAAACTCTAAAAAATTGTTTGATATCCCCGCCGATTCTTCAGTACCCAGATTTCTCTGAACAAAATCAATTTATACTCCAAACTGATGCGTCCGGATACTCGATAGGGGCAGTCTTATGTAATTCTGATGGTCGCCCTATAGCTTACGCTAGTAGAAGTCTCAACAAAGCGGAAAAAAATTATCCAACTATAGAGAAAGAACTACTAGCCGTAGTTTGGGCCGTCAAATATTTTAGACCATACTTATATGGTCGCACATTTAAAATACTTACTGACCATAAACCCCTCGTATACTTGTTTAATTTGAAAGACCCCTCTAGTAGACTTTTTAAATTTAGAATAGTTCTCGAAGAGTATGATTACGAAATAGAATATATAAGAGGTAGTGAAAATACCGTCGCCGATGCATTGTCTAGAATAAAAATTACTTCGAAGGAACTGAAAGAAATGAATGAATGTTTATATGTGGTGATGACGCGCGCCCAAAAGCGAAAATTTGATAATGTTACTACGGAAATTGAGCTATCCTCAGAGGATTTGACAGTATATCCAAAAGTCGTGGAAACGCATTTTAAACTTAAAGACGCAGTGGAGTTAAGATTTTCAGACGGTAGCAGCTACAAGAATCTTAATAAGCTAATTACGTCAGAAACTCAAATATTATTTTATGTTGCCCAAATGAAAACTATATTTATAAAACCAGCGTCTCAATCACAAATTACGCGAGCCGAATTTGCGAGAGACCTGAGTGATTTTTGTAGAAAAATGAATATACTTGAAGTATACTTTATTAAAAATTCTAAAAATAATATTTTTGTTGAAAAACTTACTAGCGAAATAAGGGCACAATGTAACTGGGAAGGACCCAGATTATGTATACTAAAAGACGTTCAGAGAATAGAAGATAAACATGACAGGAAGGTGATACTTAATGATTTTCATCTTTTGCCCACTAGTGGTCACGCAGGCGTGAGAAGAATGTTGACAAATATAAAAAAATATTATTTTTGGCCAGGTTTGGAAAGTGATGTAAAAGATTTTGTAAAAAAATGCGTTCAATGTCAAAAACATAAATATACAATACAAGTCAGAGAGCCAATGACGATCACGACGACTGCTCATTCCGCTTTTGATAAAATATTTTTGGATTTGGTAGGACCATTAGATAAAGACAGTAATGATTTTTCCTACATACTTACACTACAATGCGAGTTGACAAAATATGTGTGTGCTTACCCCCTTGTTACTAAAACCTCTACAGAAGTAGCACGCTCTTTCGTAAATAATTTTATACTACAACATGGTGTACCCAGAGAGATTGCAACCGACAGAGGCACGGAGTTTATGTCTGAGACAGTTAAGCAGGTTTGTGAATTACTTCAAATTAAGAAATTAAATTCAACAGCGTATCATCACCAAAGCATCGGGGCGTTAGAAAACTCACACAAAAATTTAGGCGCGTTTTTACGAATCCAAACTGAGGAAAAGCCCGAACAGTGGAGTGCTTGGTTACCGTTCTGGTGCTTTGCGTATAATACAACTGTTCACACGTCAACAAAATTTTCTCCTTTCGAGCTTGTGTACGGTAGAAAATGTAACCTACCGAATAATTTGTCAAAATGCGTAGAGCCCCTTTACAACTACGACAATTACCCCCTTGAACTGAAGTACCGACTTCAAGTTTCTCAAACTGAAGCGCGAAAAAATTTAATAGCTAGTAAAATAAATAGAGAAAGAAAATACAATCAATATGTCAATCCAATACGCTATAAGCCGAACGATCAAGTCTTAATAAAAAATGAAACTGGCAATAAACTTAAACAATTATATTCTGGACCGTACAAAGTAATTAGAGACCTGTCACCTAACGTGGAGATTGAATATAATGGTAGAAATAATATAATACACAAAAACAGAACTAAACCTTATCATAATTAAATATTAATAACTTCAAGTGTTTTAATTATATTAGTTTTAAGTATGTACAGTCAGCCGCATAAGAATATATACACTTAGTGGAAGTTAATTGATTTTCTCGTCAATTAACTACAGATTGGTATTTAAAACATGTTACGAATAAATTATTAAAAAAAAAAAAAAAACTTCTCGCAAAATTAGTTTCATAATTTGGTTATGTGTATACACATTTATGTTCATGACTGTACTTAACAAATACACAGATAAGATGTCAAATGTAACTAGATATTATATTTACGTTGGAAGACCATGTATGACATCAGTGTAATCATATTATTATTCTGTAATATTATATAATTATTATCTCTATGCAAGCACCTACTTATTATGCTTAAATTAAATTTATGCTTATATTACCTACATATATTAATCAATGTTTACCTTTTTATGTACTCGCTATTATTATAATTTGAATTGTAATCATAACAATAAAATAAATTGTAACTTTTATTTTATTTAAATATAAGGGGGAGATGTAAGGTAGTAGTCGTAACCTATATAAACCTATGTTCTATGATATTAAAGCAGTATTGTATCAACACTCGTTGTATCATTTACTCCTGGAACCTGCCATCCGTACAAGAGACTTGATTAAGCTGGTAGCGTTTAAAGCTGTGAGATAGTCAAGTCACGCGATAAGGTATTTGTGGTTATTGGGTAATGCTCATTAAAATAGTATTTTCTGTAGTCAACCTAATGCCTTATATTATAAACCTAGGTTATTAACTCTACTTAGAATACAGTAAGTATACTTTACATACATAACGTCACTCCTGTATTCCCTAAAGGGGTAGGCAGATGTGGTACAATTACATTTCGCCAGTTATGTTATAGGTCCCAATGTAATAAGAGGCGAGCCTATTGCCATCAATCAGGCACAAATTCAGACTCCACGCTGCTACTGAGAATAACCCAATAACACTTTAACCAACCCGGGATTCGAATCCGGACCTCATGCTCAGCAGTCGCGCTTAACCACTACTCGACAAACGAGGCAGTCGTTAGGTACATTAGAAATTAGTAGATACAAAACAAGATATTTTAAGATCTGGATATGTTTAATATAGACGTACTATCGTCCACCTAATATTGAGCAGAATAATGTAATACAAGATCTAGCGTTATATAATCACTTTAAAAAAACGTGGGAAATACTTCAGCGTAGTTATTCAGCAATCTGAACAAGTAATTTACGTTTCGACTGTAAATAGTTTTGTATATGTTTAGGTCGAATAAATGAGCTAATACGAAGTTCGCGTGAAAGATCGCGAGCACACTATAAAGTCATTAATACATTCTGATAGAGAAAGAAAGTACCTACAAATTTGAGGTTCGAGAGCTTGACTGTAATTTGGCTTTAGTTGGCCTTTATAAGGTTTTCCTGGCCTTAGGTTACATAATTCATTTAGTGCTGTTGGAATTCTTTTTTTTTTTTTTTTTACAACATACGAGAAACAGGTTACAAAAAAAATATAAATAGAGTCCTGTCGCAAGTGAACGCGAGTACAGACAGGACTCTATTTATATTTTTTAAACAAATATTTCATAACATCACGCCTGTATTCCCCGTAGGGGTAGGCAGAGGTGCACATATTGTACACCCACTTTTCGCCAGTTATGTTTTTATATATTTTTTCGTCAGCATTAAACCAAAGAATTGACCTGCCCCCATGGAAATACTCGTAATGTAAGTTATTATGCAGAATGGCAAAATGAGGACGTATAGAATTATTAGAAAATACTCCTGTATCCCTCCCCAGAGAATACAGTCGTGTGTTATCGAATATAATAAAAGTCTTTGTCGTTTTTGATTCGAAAATTTTCAGTATTCCTCAAAAGACCTCACAACAACTAAATTTAATCGTGTAAAAACGCTAAAAATTTTATTTTGTTTTGTTCTCAATGTCTATTATGGTAACAGCCGCGAAAAATACGGTTAAAGTTAATTCAATGTATTTTAATATTGTGTTGGGAGAATAACAAAAAAGTTTAAACAAGCGGAGAGCGGGCGACGTTGGCAACATTCATTTTAAAGATAAACAATGGTGTCATAAAGTTTTTGAATTAAAATGCACAGCTGAAAGAAAGACAAAACATTGGCTCATGAAGGGAGATGGCATCGTGAGATTGGATTTTCATGATATATCTTTTAACATTATGTCGAGCAAAGGTTATGAAATTTTGTTATATTAGTAACATATTTCTTTTTTATTCATGTTCTTCACATGTGTGCTAATAATGTATGAACGTATGTGATGTAACCTATTTATATGTCTAGGACACACTTGTCTTGTCCTTTGTCTAGTGCGTTGTTAGTGCTTACGGCTAATAACATCTAGGTGTGATTTATAAGTAAAATATAAGGTTTTCTGTCTGGAAATTTTCATTATATAGTCATCATATATTATAGTCATTTGTAACTAAAATATGAGAAGTAACCTCAGGTAAACTCATGGGGTAACCTAAGGGGGTAACCTGAAGGGTATCCTGAAGGGGTGACCTGATGGATGTAACCAGATGGGTGACCAGATAAGTTAACCTGAAGGGGTAACCTGAAGATTAACCTGAAGGGGTAGCCTGATGAGGTAACCTGAACAGTTCGTGAGTTATAGTAATAAGCCATGTAACAGGGGGCGTGCATATTGCCATTAACCGAGCTTTTCAGTAAGAGTCGAGTAATTTCGTATATACCGAAATATTTGTAAAAGATGATTTTAAATGAAAAACACAATGGATTTTACCATTACTATTAGCAACTGTGTGTCACCTGTAAGTAGGTATCAGTAACTTCACCCAGCTACCGGTCTGAGAAGGTTGTGTGCGTAACATTGAAATTTACTATGATTAAGATTCCTGTTAATTCCATTATTGTATGTAATATCTCATCTCCTAGTATCTCGTAAACAAAGTAACTTGTTGCTGACCAATTAAGCTAAATAAACGCCACTTGAACGTCAAAATTATTGTTTACTTTTCTCGGGCCGTTGGAATTATTTTATTAAATTTTGTTGCCGAGCTTACAAGCTGTTGCTCCGAGTAGTAGTCACGACTTTATTTAAAATACTGATTAACATCTCTTTGTCTATCCGAGAATCCATTTTTTAAATCCTGAATAAATGATCCAGATTTTTATATTGTATTATAGTGTCGGATGACTTGTTGCGTGGAACTAGTCAGTTTTTTTAAAAAAACGTCGCCCCTTTTAGTGGTTCCTGTATCGTGGATGCGTTCTAGAAATATAAAATATCACATACACAAACATCCGCGGATCAAACAATTTTGGTCCCGTGCGGAAATCGAGCTCATAGCGCAGCAGTCCAATGACTAAGCCACTGCACCAATCAGGTCGTCAATCACTGCGTCAGTTTATTTGTATCCTTAACTAATTATAGCGAATGGGTTGTAGAGAATACTAAACACAAAACTGTTAATTAACAACTATCTTAGAAATCTTGCGGGACTTAACAACCCGTATTTCCTCGAAGCTAATTCGTTAACGTTTAATGACTCAAGTTTATAAAGCATTAACGGCAACGCCATAAAAGTATAGGCAGAGAGAGAAGCGGAGTTAGAACAATCGAGAAGCGATAAGCCACAGTATAAATCCTTTGTTCACGCAGCACCCCTCATCCAGCCAGATTAAATTATATCAGCAGAAATGACAAGCGGAGTAAGAGCAGAATATATTTCGTTCACTAAAATCGAATTTATATAGAGTGCCGTACTAAAAGAATAAAAATGGAATGTCGGATCTTTTTGGCATATGATTGAATGGTAAAAGATTTATTGATTCCTTTTTTGAATACGATTTGAATGCCGTGTTTTGTTTTTGTCACTGGCTGTTGACGAGTTTCAAAAAAGTATTTAAGTTCAGGTGGAGAACTGCCTAGTCTAGTGGTCGTTAAGCCCGACTGCTGTGCACGAAGTCCTGGATTAAAATCTCCGGTCGGGCAAAATGTTACCGGCTTTTAACATAGGGTAATTTCCAGTAGCAGCACGGAGTCTGGATTTGGAATTTCATAGTTCGCCTTCATTTTAAATAGCTGCAAAGTTAGAATGCTAGTTATGAAAATAAGGGCCAACGCAGATGAGGTGCGCCGACCGCGGCCCGACAGCTGACGACTCTTCTCTCTCTGTTCGTTAGACCGGCTGGTTTGGACATAAATCGGCTGCTGGTACGATATCTTACTGGTTAGATCGAAAGAAAGAAAGAAAGAAATAATTTATTTGTTAGAATATAGTAAAATTTAGTTGTATACAATATTTTTAGTTTCATTTATTCTACCAAGTTCTGGTGTACAAATATTTATATAACTACTAGCTGTTGCCCGCGACTTCGTCCGCGTGAATTTCGTGGTATAAAAAATAGATGTTGGCCGATTCTCAGACTCTCACTACTCAATACGCTCACAAAATTTCATGAGAATCGGTCTAGCCGTTTCGGAGGAGTATGGGAACGAAAACTGTGACACGAAAATTTTATATATATAGAAGTTACTTTTATAAAGTCTTATCACTAAGGTAATCTTTTATTTTAGATTGCAGTGGCTATGTCAACTAATACTTATACCTACTGTTGTTTTTGTCGTTCGTTGTTCTAATGTTCACTATTCTTTAACCTTTTTTCTTTGCGTTAGCCACTGAAGTTTTTTTCTTAAACTTTATAAACATGTAGCTTAGGAAGAGACTTGAAAAATAGGGTTTTTCGTCTTCAAAACTTTATAGAATAACTCATTATTTCTTTATACTTTAAACGATTGTTACGTAAAACATATTTTGAAAAGAGTAACTATGGAGTTTCTTTCCGCTTCTTCTCTATAGAAACGACATTTTGGAACTGAAAAATTAGATTTGGCGTTTTGTAAGTGCTTTTTGTAGCCTGAATTAAATATATTATATTATAACTCAAAGAATTGCCGTAACTTGTTAACTTATATATGTACAACATAAGACTTGGTTGCTTATATTTTTAAGCTTTGTTTCCGTCACTTAAACACTAAGTCCTCTACGTTTATAATAATAATATTATAAGGAAGATATATTGCAAAAGATTTACGATATTTTCCTAAAAGATAAATCTCGCGTCAAAGTGTAAGTAAACAAAGTAAAAATAATCTATTTGCGTTCTGTTTGTGCCAGCTTGCTACGGCAAACAGAGCGGCCTACGCCGTAGTCGCGGCAAGCTACGTCTAATGACTTCTTACTTGTTTTTTCTTTTGGCAATTGATTCGGGTTACCAACTATTCTGCCAGATGTAACCACACTTTTTGTAGATTATAACTTTATGTCCTGAACATTTATTATTTGTTTATTGCACTATGAAGGCGTTACTGATTTTTTTTTAAACATGAATAGGTACTTAAGTTACTTTCGTATTTTTCCAGATTTTTTTAAAACCAGAAAAACACAATGTGTTTTCTAAAACGATATTATATGGTTTTTTTTTATTCTTTAGCCAGACAATTAACGTATTATATTTATTAACGTAGTAATTCTATAAATAAATCCTTCAGAAGGTAAATCAAGCTCAAAGATTATAAATTATCTTGATCACGCACATAGATTGCCACATTATTACTAAATTATGTATATATTAGAGTAAATGAAGCAAAAGAAGTATGCCAGGATCGTAGCACATGGAAATCCGTGATCCCTGCCTACCCATCAGGGAAACAGGCGTGACATGTATGTATATATTAGTCACAAGCATCGAGCATAACCTTTATAGATACTCCAATTCCAATTCCAATACAATTTAAATAAACTACAGCCTCTACGATTTAATACCTATCCTCCTAATTTCCATCCGCCTTTTTAATTCTGAACTACTAATTACAGGGAGAAGGATAAAAGTCGTGTATCTTCCAAAACGGCCACAATCTCCCTTAATTATTTATCAATGAGCCGCGCCTGAGCTTTGGAAGTTACTACACCGTATTATCGTGCCATCTACCCGACAATTTGCCTGTCTGTAATTAAGCCTTTACAGCTTTAACAGTTAAGTTTAGAAGTCTACGACAGTTTACGTGATTATCTATCACAAGGACTGCCTCGTTGGTCTAGTGGTTGCTAAGCGCGACTGCTGAGCACGAGGTCCTGGGTTCGAATCCCGGGTCGGGCAAAGTGTTACTAGGTTTTTTCCATTAGATAATACTTAGTAGCAGCACGGAGTCTGGATTTGTGTCCAGTGGCATGCTCGCCCCCTATTACATTTGGACCTAAAACATAACTGACGAAATTTGGGTGTACTATAATGTGCACCTCTGCCTTTCCCCTTCGGGGAATACAGGCGTGATGTTATGTTTTTATGTTATAACATCAAATCAACGAGTTTCTGTATCCATGAAAATGACAGACTAAGTACTTTGTTTAGCTATTACTCGATAAAAAATAACATGTCTGCCTATCCCTTCAGGCATTACATGCACAATTTTATGTTTCTTTTTTACATTCAATCGATCTATGAAACGGATATTGTGCCTACAACTTGGTCTAAGGTTCCAATTGATTTATCGCGTTACCATGGCAACGAGTCGGATTATTTTTCACAAAGTATTCGATTTATTTTGAGCGATCGGCAGTTGTTTTAGAAGTTTTAATGAATTCATTGTTATTGGTGAAAAGTTTTCTATGCGAAATAATTTAAATTTTGGAGGGAGATAGATAGATAAATAATATCTATACTTTACTGCACATCAAGAAATACAGAAGCTAAAAACAGTGCAAGTGGCAGTTTTAATGCTTGAAGCAATTTCTTCCAGATAACTATTAGGGTATAGCATTCTATCAAGAGTATTCGGAATATTATCGGACGAAGAGTATAGGAAAATAGAAAATGCACATTGCTTACTCAGTTTTGTATATATGACTATCCCACACTAGGATTTTTTCCTGTATCGTGGATGCGTCTAGGTGCATTTCACAATCATGAAATATCAAATACTTCATGTTTGTGAAACGCACCCAGACTCGAGACAAACATCTGCGGATCGCAAAATTTAAGATCGCGACTAACATTTGATAACAAGACATCATGAAAAATCCATAATTATGTATTATAAATTGATAAAGGAAACTTAAAAATGATGGACACGAGCGGGACTCGAACCCACGACTTTTTTGACAATTTAGATTTAAGCCTAGCATGGCAACATGCAAAGAAGATACAAAAAGTCATATCCATAATAATTAGTTTAAATTGATTGAACCTTTTTTGACATCATTTAAACTTGGGTCTCCAACATAAACCAAACATAATGATTTCTATCACTTACGCGAATATTAGACATTGAAATAAAACTAGGTTTACGGATTTTATCGCGGTTTTTTAATTGTTTTTTGGTCCCGACGTTTCGAATCCTTTACAGCATTCATGGTCACGGGCAGACTGAGGTGTTAAACTTCAGTTAAAAAACCGCGATAAAATCCGTAAACCTAGTTTTATTTCAATAAACCAAACACTTAACCACTACGTCAATAAAGTCATCGCAATGCATCACAGCAATGCACTTTAAACTCCCATAAAAATAATATGACATTCACCACATTATAATCGTTTTGTATACTTATTGAAACAATATCGATTGGTTGTAGTTACCGCTAATGAACTAGCATTGATTTTTGATGACCAGCCATTAACATAACTTATACTATGATGCCGTACGTCAGACCTGGGAAAATATACCCAAAAAATCATTAACATAACATCACGCCAGTATTCCCCGTAGAGGTCCGCAGATAATTTGTTAGTATAGTAGGTACACCCACATTTCACCAGTAATGTTATAAGGGGCGAGCCTATTGTCATAAACCGGGTGCCAATCCAGACTCTGTGCTGCTATTGAGAATTACCTGATCGAAAAATCCAACGACACTGCTCGAAACAGGATTCGAACCCAGGACCTCATGCTCGGTAGTTACGCTCGGCGACCACTACACAAAGGAACAGCCATACCTTAAAGAGAAGTAAAGAAAATACTTTTATTAAAAACTTAACTATTAAATAATGTTTTGTGATACTAATAACAGGAAATTGAAATAAAAAAAAGGATTTAATCACAAAGTTATTGACTCTTGTAAAACGTTTGAAACATCTGCATTCATATAGGCAGTTTTATTCCCATGCATTACGTCATATTATGTATAATTAATAAAAAAATTGAACATCTGGCTATTCTACATCAACAAAGTATCAATACCTACATATGGATATCTGTGTTCTAGCTTAGATAAAAAAACAAGGCTTCATTGCTTTTTAAGAAATTAGTATAATTTGCCTACAGTGTACGAGTACCAATAATGTATCAAAGTCACCTGTGATGATGACCATAAGGTACGACGGTGCACTCGTAAATTTATTGGGTCCCACTATAAACAGTCGCCGTCTCCCGATAAACAGTGATCAGCGAACATCGACATCCTGATGATTCCTGATGGCGCTCGCCACTGCGTGATGATCGCAGTTCATATTAGTTAGGACTCTGTAGGGCATACATATTTGTGAGGTTATGTATGTAACCTGTATGTCAATCCTGTGATGAGTGCATGCGTATATGACATATACCCAATAACCAATCGTCTTCTTATCATATGGTTGATGAACAACCTGATGTCAGAGTTTAAACCGCCTGTAGACGTCTGAAATGGCTTTACACACCGTTGAAAAAACTCTCAGGTGTGCCGGTGTCCTCACGATGTTTTCCTTCACCGTTTTTAGCAAATGATAACCAATTTATAGTACGCACATGAATTCGAAAAGAAATTGGTGCGTGCCGGGTTTGAATTTGCGACATTTGACTTAGTCCAACGGGCAGATTACTCAGCTATCACTGCTTACGTATACTCATTTAGGAAATATACATGTATACCTGCACCCTTACTACCCATCCCTGATAGTATTACAAACGCGAAAATTTGTGGGCATGGATGGATGGCTGTTACTCTTTCACGTAAAAACTATTGAATGGATTTTAATGAAATTTCATATGGAGGTAGCTGGCATCCTTGATTAACACATAGGCTACTTTTTATCCCGAAAATGTAGCGGGTAACACTGCGAGGCGCAGCTAGTTTAGAATATAAACCATTTTTTATTTTCCTGATCGTAGTGGAATAAATTCAAAACATAAATAAGATAGTAAGCTGCAAAGAATACTAAAAGTCAAGCGCTGAGCTTTATTCCGAGCTTTATTGCGTCACAAGTTTATCCTGCACTTTTTTATCCCTTTCATAGTGTTGAAGGCAATGTGTCTGCTTTTATACCAATGCGGTTCAAACAAAATAATAACTTGATGCCAGAATTATTGCGTCATTCGGTTTAATTAATTAGACGACCTGATTAGCGCAGTGGCTAAGCGATTGGACTGGTGCGCTAAAGGTTGCGGGTTCGATTCCCGCACGGGGCAAAACTTTGTGCGAACCATAGATATTTGTCTCGAGTCTGTGTTTGTGTAAGTGATATTTCATGTTGGTGAAACGCACCCACGACACAAGAGAAATTCCTAGTGTGGGGCGAGGTTATATAATAACTTACTGTGGAAAATTCACTGGCTCATGTAGGTACTATTCCTGGTGTATAATATATTTCCGTCAATAAATAAATAAGACAGTTGTTCAACGAGCGATCTAAAGTTTAGCTGGAGGTTGTATTCGCTCGCCAGACGCCAACCTTGTACTGAATACATGTAAATGTGACGAACGTACACTTGTGAAAACCTGCATAAAAATAACAACTCGGGCGTAGTGCCGCCGTTACCGTTACAAATTCATCTGTTCACAACTGTGGAAGATACAGAGAAATACATTTGTCAGGAACATGAATATTTCAAGATTATGTCTGCCGAGCGTTTCTTCAAACTCCCAAGTTTGTTTCGAGAAAGCGGCACGATTGTTACGTTTTGAAATATTATTCTTATCGGGTAATTATCAGAGCGCGACGACCCGCCAAGGTTGACTTTGTTCGTGTTCAATACCAACCAGGGTTAAGCCCTTGCTTGGTATTGAACACGACGGCGGCTTAACATCTTGAAGGTTTGCGGAACCTAAATACATAACATCACGCCTGTATTCCCCGAAGGGGTAGGCAGAGGTGCACATATAGTACACCCACATTTCGCCAGTTATGTTTTAGGTCCCAATGTAATAGGAGGCGAGCCTATTGCCATCAACCGGGCACAAATCCAGACTCCGTGCTGCTACTGAGAATTATCTAATGTAAAAACCCAGTAACACTTTGCCCGACCCGGGATTCGAATCCAGGACCTCGTGCTCAGCAGTCGTGCTTAGCAACCACTAGACCAACGAGGCAGTCAAAATATTGAATGGAACCTAAATATTTTATAATTACTTAGTAAAGTTTTTTTGTTGTCTTCTATTCTCAGTTTATAGCGATTAAGAGCAGTTAAGTCTTTGGGTGTCTATGTTTTATAAACAAATTACTTTTATTGGTCTTTATTTATTTGTGTAGGCACTAATGTTTTTGTTTGTATAAAGAAAAACACAAAACTCTTAAACCCCGGTAAGTAGGTGTAGTCGTAATAATATATCATTGCAAGTTCCATATAATATTATTTATCACGACTAGGTGTAGTTTACAAGAAAAGTTAAAACTATCTAGACCTACCAAGTTAATTTAACAATAGGTAAAAAACATTAAACATCATTATAAGGTATTTTTACTGAGGTAATTTGAATATTCTGCTTTTTCTCTTCTCAATAAGTTATAAAGAGTAAACATTGAATTATTTAAAGTTATCCGTCTACTATCGAACACCTCCCTCGGTTAACCTAATCCGCTTAAGACAACTAAGTCAAAGCAAAAGAAAAACAAAGGCCACTTAATCGAGACGCGATCGAATTCAAAACATCTAGTTATAAGGGGAAATATTCTTGCAATACGATACCAATAGGTGTCTTCCGTCGATTTTGTGTAAGAGCTGTAGTTCAACTTTGAAAAGGTTCGTTTGTGAACAATGGTTTTAAGTGTCACAAAGGGCGCGAATACTAAACGAATGGAGGCTTCACGGCATCGGCGGGCGTGGGGCGGGCGGGGGCCGGGGCGCGGGGACGCGCGCCGCCCATCGGTGATACCAGCACACAAAAGTTTGTTACATTTTGTAATAAAAGCTTTATGGGGTAAGCTCACCTGTTTTACCTACAATTTTTTATATTTTTTTTGATGTCGTCGTGTATCTTTTTATCATTGTGACAAACCTTAGTCTGTTTTATTATGTCTGCACTCTGCCGTATACCTATACCTATTAGAAATGACGATTACAAAATATATTTTTTGATAATATTTTAATAATTATAAGAATAATTTTTAAGTTGTTTTAACTACCGTTCCTATCAATAAAACTCATGACGATGTTGAGAGAATAATATAATTTATGATTTACTTAATAATAAAATAACGTTTTCGAACCAACTAGTTTAGTTTATCAAAGAAATCTTAATTTCCCATCGTTAGAAATCAACAACAAAACTGACTTAAAAATCGACAAAAACGTACAATTCCCCAAAATTGCGTAGAATTTCGGCTGGCAACACCCCTCTGAGGGCAGACTCGAGCGCGCGATAGCGGCGGGCGAACGCCGCGTGAGCCTCCGCGAGCCGCGCTAGCAAAACAACTAGTACAGTTGGCACAGTGAGGTTCTTGTGTGGAAAAATGCTAGTTCATTAGTTCTGTGGAGACTAACCCTGCCTGTTGCACGACCCGCGCTCCATACAAAGGGATAATTTAAGGCCGCGCCTTCGAAGACCCCCGAATTTTTGTAAGTACGTCTTCTTTTGTTGTACAAAGTTCGGTTAAGTAGCAATTTTGAGCGCCATATATTTTTGTAGCCGATGAATTGCCTCGTACGTTGTGGGAGCAAAAGTTTGCTTTGTGAATGGTTTTTGAATTACGGCGCGTTGTTTGGTGCTGATTGTAAACTGATTTGCAACTTGATTAATTTACGTGTAAAGATGGATATAAACAATGTAATGACCGAGGTATAAGGGAAAAAAATATGGTAAAATATATAATTATTAAATATAGAATTTACTTATGTTGAATCACTAGTAAACTGTCCTACCAGAATTATCAAGCTGTTCGTTTGATAAATAATAAATGTTCAATATATTCAGAAAATTGTTGGTACGGTTATCGATTTATAAAATTTTACCTTGGATGTAAAAAGAATATATTCACACCAATTCCGACTAATACCAAAATATACATTTTTAGTACGTATTTTGACTCTACGTTTTAAAACAAATCCAAAAACACGATATTCACAGAAATATAACTCTTAACGACATTAATATTGTATTCAATTACGTTCAATATTTCTGGTCCATGGTTTATTAAATGAGTAGTTAACTATGCTGGTATCAGGAAGCGGTCGGTTATGAAACTTTGAAGCAGTATCCGGCGGCCGGAGCTGCCTCTATATGTAACTGTGACATATATGCTTCCTGTGCCTGTTCTACCAAACAGGGCATTTTAAACTATTATGCTATTCCGCTTAGAAACGTTATTTTAGTTTTAAAATGTTATGTTAGAGGCAGAATTGCTGTAAGCACACACAAAGAAAAAAACAAATTCACAGGTCCTTCAAATTGTGACAAAGAGTTTCTTTGTGGTAGTTATGGATGCTTGAAAAGCGATGAGTATTTTAAATACATGGTTTAAAAACAACTGAATTAACCTAAAAGCAAATAGACGAATAGGAAAATCAAGTATATATATTTAACCAAACGGAGATGGCGAGATGTACTAGACTCCTTTATGAAGGACTGGACCTTGGCCAGCCTTTGACAGAGACAAATGGAGGGATAGTAGGGGGGCCTTTGCCCTACAGTGGGACATTATAGGCTCATAATAATAAAATATGTTAATATATAAAATGATATACCTACATTTTGCAGTGGTAGTAATATACAACTCTATGCTTTTATTGTTAATTACTCAACTGTGGGCTTTGTTTAGAACTGTATCAATTCTCGGAAATGTGTGTGAGTGATTTCAGGAACTGTATACAATTCCAAAACCTTTGTGTAAAGCATAGGACTGAAACAAAAATAACTGATGAATACAATTACGTCGGTTCTAATATATTGTTACAACACTAGTTTTTTAACACGTTCAGCCCCCATACCACGAACTCTTAAAACAGGGCAGTTTACGATGTGGAAGCGAGAGGCCGGTCGCTTCCACAACGTAAACTGTCCTGCTTTAAGAGTTCGTGGTAAGGGGGCAGGACATTACATATTTTGCAGAGGACAGTGATACTATATTATACACTTATTGGTTATCTAAATTAGCTAAATTGATCGTTCGGCGCACCTTGGTCAGTTAGCCCCGCTACCTGGGCCTCAAGTCTGCTATTACAATAGTGTCAGAATGATCGATCATTGATCTCATAATTGGTCGATTTTGACAAGTTTGGTAATCTGCTAACCTAAAAGCGTCATTATGACTTTCCAATGGTCGACCACTGACACTCCGTTGAAATAAATGACATAGAATGGTAATCTGGTAGAATCACCACCATTCTATTACCATACCATTGACTGGCCAATGATCAGCCATTATGAATTTAGCAGATTACGAACTTTTAACAATATGACAATGGAATGTAAAAGTGTTGGAATGACGAATTTATAAAAAAATAGCAGACTCGGGGCCCTGATGATTGGCTAATCTTGTGGGCATAAGAAATGACAGAGAGAATAGAATAGAAAATTAACAATTCAAATAAGAATATACTTGTGACTCAGTTACGTTCATCCACATACGTTAAGGCAATTAACATACATACAGCCTGTCACAGCAGTTTACCAGCAAAGCTTAGACTATCCATCTCGTTAAAACTTTGTAATGCTGCACACAACGAACAAAATAAACTGGGGAACAAAGAAAGTGCGGTTGAAAGGGATAATTTATTCTAAGGCCACGGCCTTAATCTAGCAGGAGATGCGCGATATATCCCCGCTGGTGAACCCACAAACATTCACGATCAATTGAAGATACAGATCGCCTAATGATCTCCTGTGATGTGTATCTGTTTTCTCAATTAGACGTCATTGATATTCAACGGCCATATTGGACTGGGGGCTGTGTACATATAGGTACATACACACGTTCTTTGTTCGTATTTTGAATTTAATTTGCGCTTATGTAACAAGTGGATACGAATTTGATAAAAACCTTAAATACACACCGTATACTTGCTTGTACGTTAGCAAAGGGATATTATACCGAAACTATACAATTCTCAGGTTAGGCTTTAATTTGATTTCACTACTTTATTGAAAAAAACAATTTTGTATTTCGGAGTTCGAGATAGAATTCTTCTTCTTTGGCGTACCTTCGCGTTGCGTCGATACAAAAATAAGAATTAGAATTTTGTATTTTATACTCATATGAAATAATTATTTTAGGAATCTTAAATTCGGTTAACGTTATAATTTCGTTTGGGTTTCTTATGGCCTTATTCCGTTTCAGCTAAGGGTGATATAGTTACAACTCACAAGTAAGGTTAAGACATTCGTGTTGTTGGCATAATAGGTGGGATTTAAACTTGCGTAACGATCTCTTCAGTGCTGAGCCCTGGCCGTTGAGTTACTACCACTTAATTGTATGCTAGGTTACCTTAGGTACAGTCAGTAACATGAGCATCTGAACATTTGATTAAAGAACAACTTCTTTTATATTAAAACATCTTAAACATTTTTAAATCATGCAGTAGACGTTTCTATAATTTGAAACAATAACTTGAACTGATTTTTGTTTCTTTTAACTTTCTTAACGTGTTAAGCTGTTTATGCTGCTGACTGTACTTGGATACTTAAGTGATTTAAGATTGCTTTCTCTTCGATTAAGTGGAACACATTTATCGTGTAGGCGAGGCTATTTCCATACAAAATTTCCACGTGAAAAATGAGGATTGCGAAGTAGAAACGTGTTATTTTGCCGGAGGCCTCAAATGATCCCTAAGGCTAGACAAAGGCTAGAAAGGTTATAAACATTAGACCCGTCATTTCGCGAAAGGTTTTTGTAAAGTAAGGTTTATATAACCTGTCTTTGTTACAGATTTCTTGGAAATAATTTACATAAATATGTAGAGATTCCCGTTAAAAATATATTTTCATTTGATTGATTCTTTTATTTTTAAGTTATCCTTTATTACCCACATAATATCACGCACACCGATCTTTTAATATAACATTATATTATTGTATGATACCTAAGACAAAATTAATGATCAAAAAATTACTTAATAAGTCCAATTATACGGCATCATCATACTCATCATCAGTTTGAAGACGTCCACTGTGGAGCAAAGGCCTCCCGAGGGTTTGCCATAATCCCCACGCTTGGCGAGCGGCTTGGGGATTACCACCGGGTAATCCCCAAGCCGCTTGCTGAAAAATATATACCGATATAACCTATGAAATGAAGTTCGATATTTTTTAAAATATAAATACAGTTTGTTCAGCGTTTTTACGAGTACAATATACTTTAATCATCGACTATTTTTAATTTGCTCCAAAGCACTTCCGTAATATTAATACCGGTACGTAAAATAATGTGGTAGAGCAATATATTACTTAAAATGGTTTATTCTGATTCATCTGATAAATTCCATTGTTGAAGGTTCTGTTTTTACATTGATTGTTGAATTAATCGTTTTGAACATTTTGATAAAAACGATTTAATATGATATGAAAATGAATTGAAACTGACATATTTGTTATATACATATATTACCTAAGTTGTAGTTATTTTCACTCAGTACCCTTCTATATGTAATTTTAACTGATTTTATTTGATTATTATCGCTTTTTTATATTCCTAGAATACCTATAGGTGTGCTGCAATCGCAAATTTTAAGCAACATTACTACTGATTTCTTTGTGATTTTTTTCGTAAGATTGTATGATCCAGCTGTTTATTGTCCCCTATAATGAAAATAGAAAACAAAGGAACATTGATTAACACAAGAACAGGCCAGCTAATTGACACCGACACTGCCCACCGAAAAGGCTATCACAGTGAACCATTTCCGACGTAACCCAACACCTATCTATCTTGAGTAGCTTTCTGTCGACTAATTGCTCCGTACATTGTTGGTTTACTAAATAACAGTAACAGTATTCGTGATACGCGGTCCGTCCGGGCGTGAAATAGGTAATTTCCCTCGGCCATTAAGGTGAGCGCACCTTTCATCTACCTCTTGGTACCAAGCAACACGTTCGCACATAAAAAAAGCGCCAATTTTTTTACGAAACCATTGCGTTGTCTCGGCGCAGTAAAGCTTGTTATGACTCCACAGAATTTTCATTGGATCACGTATGTGTACTCGTATATTATACGACGCTGCGGCGAATCCGTGTTAAATTAAATTTTGAATGAGTTTGATTAAAGGGGAGTAAATTACGGTGTTGTCGGTAAACCACACGTGTCCAATAAATAGTAGTTTATTTAATTTTACATACAATTTCGGTGTTCATTCTCGAAGCTGCTGGGAGAGGTGTTCTTCTTTATCAGCCCCCTTACCAGGAACTCTTAAAACAGGACGTTTTCTGTTAAGTAAGCGAGATGCCACAGACACTGCAAGTAGCAGCACGCGGCGTCTCGCTTCTACAACAATACATGCTTTAAGAGTACATGGTAAGGGGGCAGGAATCTTACTATCCATGTTTTACCACTCATCATAAGCCCTATGAGAGGTTGCAAGTATATTGACAACACTTGATTGGTTCGTCATGTACAGTTTCATCAACTACAAAATAGAGTTGTCTTAATCCGTTTGCGACGGTCAGAAGGTATATATACCTACCATCAAACGTACCAGGTGTGAATATTACCGTCTTAGAATTCCCTAAGCAGAGCTCCCAAGAATAAGCAGAAGTACATTAACATACATACATAACATCACGCCTGTATTCCCCGAAGGAGTAGGCACAGGTGCACATATAGTACACCCACATTTCGCCAGTTTTGTTTTTTAGGTCCAAATGTAATTAAGGGCGAGCCTATTGCCATCAACCGGGCACAAATCCAGACACCGTGCCGCAACTGAGAATTACCTAATGGAAAAACCCGGTAACAATTTGCCCGACCCGGGATTCGAACCCAGGACTTCGTGCTCAGCAGTCGCGCTTAGCAACCACTCGACCAACGAGGCAGTCAACATAAACATAACCTGTACAAAATGTACAAATTTCTAAGCTTAGGTAGAGAGATATATTGCTAATTTATTAAAATAGAAATTACACCATTAGCACACGGATTAATGTGAGTAAATTACGGTTTGTTGTCTCTATTAAGTATTCCAGACAGTTCACTGGGCACGGTAAATTAGCCATTTTCCGATTCTGATAGCCCGCTTAATGAAGGATTGAATAAATTATTTTTACGACCCCTGAACAGCACCTACGATTTACGAATAGATTGTAAATCAATGCCTTCTGAGTTTTATTGCGAAAGGAAATATAATGTTTGGTTTTACTTGTTACCTTTGAACGTTTCGTCGCATAGTTTTTATTGCTATGCAATCTTTTCTCAAAGTTATTACATTAGAAAATCAAGGTACCTATAAACTACAAAAGTTCGATAACCCAAGGTTTTACGTATTGGACTTGTATGAACAAGGTATTATGTTCGAGTCTAGGCAAGCAATAGGTTTAACTTTTTAATAGATCAATTATCTACTGATGTTTTATTTCCGCGAGCTTCATGATGATCTTTATCGATCTCAAGTCTGACAAGGTTATTAATTCAAGGATAATAATTAACTGCAGGACTTTAATCAAATTCTCTTCAAATAGGTAATTGTACCGTATCTTTTATACTCCATTTATATATACGCAATTTATCCATTGAATGCTCCTTTCAAAAGTAATAAGACGTAGTCCGTTAAAATACTTTCACAGCAGGTATATCTGAAGTTACACAACTTGGTTAAATACGGAAATGTTCCGGAAAGTTCTAGATAAAACAGTCAAGGATGTTATCGTTTCTGTATGCTAATGTGAGTAGGGGCTAGAGTGTGTGCCTAAGGCTGGTTACACAGCTGTCCGGGAGACCCGGACGGCTCCCGGAACGGAGACACATGAACCGCTAGACCATTGTTTCACAGCGACGCGGATTGGTCAATACGCGACCCGCTCCGGGTAGAGCTCGCACAACGTTATCCGTGTCCTAGCAACCGTATCGTACTGAACCCTCGCTTCAGAGCACTGCGGGCGCTACCCGGGTCTCCTGTGTACAGACGGCTCGTACGGGTCTCCCGGACAAGTGTGTAACCAGCCTAAATGTGTGTTTGATGTTACCGAAGTACGATTCATGGAGATGGGACTTTAATGTTATTGTTATATTAGTTCTAAATTAGGTATGCAGACTATTAGCCTTGTTTGGAAGCTATTGGCTGTTAAAAGGAGCAACGAGCATTTGAATAATGTGGTGAGAGTAAATGAGGCAATAATGTTATGACACGATCGACGCAAAAATTGCGGTCACCACCTAGACTTAAGAAATAAGTGTGACTGTATGTATGTATAATATTTAAGCTAAATTAAAAACTCCTACGAGAGAGAATTTATAGGAAAATTTTATCTCCACTACGTCTTGTGTCCAATTTCTATCGCAATATTGTCTAAAAAAAGAAAAACGTCTCCACAAATAGCTGACTTCATTTTCAATGGAAAGTAAACTTTAAAAATATATGCGGTAAGTACCTTTTCCGCTAACTTGAGATCCGATATTGAGTACTTTAATATTTGTTGCTTTTTCATTTAATAAATATGCACACAAAATGTTACTTTACTGAATTATAAACCTTATTCTTATACATCAAAAGTTCCAACCTACAATAACCAGTTAAACCAGAACTTTTCTTTGTTAAAAGTCCCAATACTCAGTACTATAAATTACAAGCAATACACGCGGTTCAAATAAATTGATTGCCACGCAGATCTGCGAAACAGGAGTCCCGATATATTATTTATCCTACAGAGAATCTGTTTGTTTATGCAAAGGGGATAAGAACCGTTCACTCTTATATTCGTCGGAAAAAGTGCTGGTATTGTACCTATAGTCGGCAACCATCCGTTGAGAGTTTAATAAGAATTTAAACAGGCGCCTGTGGGTAACAGATAAATAAATTAAGTCGCTACGGGAGAACTGCTCAGTCTGACTGAAATTGTTTTTTTTTGTTCTTGTCTTTTTATTTGGTAGTCGAATCTGAGACACCTGGGTAGGTTTCTAATGAAGCCTAGTAAACTCGGTGTCTTAGATGAAATAAGATGTGTCAGACAGACTAATGTTTGTTAGCTTTGTTTTTAAATATCTTTATAAAGTTTAACCGTATTGTGAGTAACAAATGAAAATGTGAGAAGAAATTGACGTCCTGATCGGCGCACGGGACTAAAACTTGTGCGATCCGCAGATGTTTGTTCCGAGTCTATGTGTTTGTGTATGTGATATTTCATGTTTGTGCAACGCATCCACGACAGGGAAAATTCCTACGTTTTTAAAATATGTATTTACATAACCTTTGTGATGAGTTTAAGTGTGTGAATGAAACGCGTCCGGATCGCACTATGAGGTATACTTAGTTGCTGTTTCTTAATTTTACTTGGTTTCAACGTCATAACTGTCCTTAGATAAATATATTCATCATCATCATCAGCCGGAAGACGGCCACTGTTGAACAAAGGCCTCCCCCTTAGAACGACACAATGAACGACAGCTTGCCATGCCTCCCACCAGGTGGACCGATGATTTATCGTCAGAAATGCAGGCAGCCGATGGATAAATATATTGCAACATATTATTATAACATAACAGGACTTTCTTAGTCGTCTTCCTTTTGGTTACCATTCGCAAAACACCCGTACTTACATCAACTTTATGTGAATCTACTTATATAGGTACGTACGTTTTATGCAACGTTGGTTTTCCCTGAACCAACATTTCGCGGTAATACGAAATGAAATTTAATATTTCCAGACGCATTTCAATTTGAACTAAGTTTTCCTTGAACTTATATAGGGATGGTTTGAAATATGATTTTTATTTAGATAGTGTAGTTACTGGGTGAATTTTTGTATTAATATATAAAGCAAAAATGTTTTTTTTTTGTTTTTGGTACGAAATACAAACTGAAATCTAATTATTATTTTATATTGACAAGAAATAATGATCCGTTTACAATGTTTGTTAATTAATCATTATTAACGTATGTAATGTCAGTTTAATGGCTAAGTAAAACAATACAGGAATGAATCAACAATGTCTTATCAGGCGTAAAATTTTACACGTAGTCATTTAGTCCGTAGTGGTAGACGCGTAGCAGGACGGCTCCGTAGCCGTCCTGCTACGCGGCTACGACTGCGCTTACCGGTAAGATATTCTGTGTCTACAGTTTGGCTCGTGACAATGACGTCATTTGAATCGTAGCAAGCAGGCTCTTCAAGCTGATACATGGTTTTAGGATTCAGTCGCTCACAGAAACTGAATTAACATAACATAACATAACATCACGCCCGTATTCCCCGAAGGGTTAGGCAGAGGTGCACATATAGTACACCCACATTTCGCCAGTTATGTTTTAGGCCCCAATGTAATAGGGGGCGAGCCTATTGCCATCAACCGGGCACAAATCCGAATCTGAATGAACATAGACATCAACTAAACAGTTTTTATACAAATATTTGAAGTATATTGTACTGATGTAACAAAAATAATATTTGTAATGTATTTATTTCAAGTTTATATAACCACAAAAATTCTAGGAAATAAAAGAATAATAAATTGTTCGACGTTAGTGTTTTGTTCGAGCGATCATTCATCACACTAATATTATTAAGGCGAAAGATTGTGAGTGTGTTTGCATGTTTGTTACCTCTTCACGCTCAAACGGCTAGACTGATTTTGACTGGATTTACACATAAGTTACTTTTTATTCTGAAAAAATGCAGCGGGTAACACGGCGGGGCGCAGCTAGTTAATAAATAACGAAAAGTAAAACATATAGTTTAACTTTGTTTAAATAATATTCTTCTAACTTAACCTAGTTTTTCGTAACTCGATAACAAAAAGTCAAGTAAAACCAAACGGTGTTTTCGTCAGCAAAATCTGGGCAGGACAGATGATGGATTGAAAAATTACGATTCCAACAAAAATATTCATTTTATATCGTTCCTCCTCCGGCTTGACATAATAGGAATAACTCATTCTGATCGATGGGAAATGTGAAAACATAAGTTACGGGAATTTGTTAACATAAATTACTTAGGTATAGCGTTGTCAGTTTTGGACTTCTTATTTACTTCGTTACCTGTTACAAATACAGCCAGAGGGGTTACTATGAATTTGCTTTGCAGTCATTTTCCGTTTGAGACACCGCAGTCCGCACTACACTGCAAATAGTGGCATCCCCTTTCCACAGTGTAAAATGACATAACATTACCATACATTCTTAAAGTAGGACAGGTTACGTTGTGGAAGCGAGACGTCGCATTATAATGCACGTAGCGGCGTCTCGCTTCCACAGCGAAATGACCGGCAATGTAGGTTTATGGTTAGGCTTCTGCTCCGTTACCATAAACTCCTAAAGTAATAGTAATGCAGTCTCATTTATTATATTTAAACTTGTACAACATCAGAAACATTTGACCTAATAATATACCTAAACAATTAAATATTGACGTACTAGTTGCGCCCCGGACCGCGGCGGATGGCACTGTTTAAGGGAGGCTTATACCCAGCTGTGGGATACTGAAGGCTGTGGATGATGATGAGTTGCGCCCCGTGGTGGTATCCACTACATTTTTTCGGGATAAAAAGTAGCCTATGTGTAAACCTAGAGTATCAGCTACCTCCATATGAGTTTTCAATAAAATCCATTAAGTAGTTTTTAAGACTGCCTCGTTGGTCTAGTGCTAGTGTCTACCCCTTCGGGGAATACAGGCGTGATGTTATGTTTTATGTATGTGTTATGTAGTTTTTACGTGAAAGAGTAACAAATATCCATCCAACATAAACATTCATCACAAGCTTTCGCGTTTATAATATTAGTACGGATATTTCAAAAGATTAACACTTAACTTGCTAATTACTGTTTGATCACTTCGTACGGCTTAATCAAGCCCGCGATCTATCCTCGGGAACTTTCTGTTGCATATTTGATAACAATCAGTCCTAACTCGGGCTATAAACTTCGTCCAAACGATAATTCCCAGGATTATTAATCGTGCGGGTCGTGTATTATTCCCCTGCCGATAGGGGTGTATCTGTACTATCTGTGCGTACGCCTGTACCAACTTAATATAGAAACTTCCAAGCTAAAAGTTCCTAGTGACGCCCCTAGAGATATCGCTATGGCGAAACTTTAAAAAACTCTGGTTATACACTTCTGGCAGCTGCAGCTAAAACAACAATAAAGTATGAGTTGAGCAAGTTTTAATCTGAATCCGTGTATACGGAGACAAGTTCTTTTCCCAGTGAAAAAAAGGTATAACACAACATCACGCCTGTATTCCCCGAAGGGGTAGGCAGAGGTGCACATACAGTACACTCACATTTCGCCAGTTATGGTTTTCGGTCCCAATATTCGCGAGCCTATTGCCATCATCCGGACACAAATCCGGACTCCGTGCTGCTACTGAGAATTACCTAATGGGAAAACCCAGTAACACTTTGCCCGACCCGGGATTCGAACCCAGGACCTCGTGCTCAGCAGGCGCGGTTAGCAACCACTAGGCTAACGAGGCAGTAAAAAAAAGGTATAACCAGAGCTGTCTTAAATACACGCAATCACATGTTAGTTCTCATAACAGCTACAAGCCACAACGTATAATTTGACGTTCCTAACGTTTTCCAATATTAATGTATTTTTTATAGTAGCATATCGAGTTTAATTACATCGAATGTGTCGTAATACAATATCGTATTATTGATAAATGATATCCTTATGACACGTAGAAACAACAAAATTGTAGACTAATAGGCCGGTAAATTAATAACGTGACCTCTACGTACGTAACCTAATATTAAATAATACCCGTTCCTATTATATTATATTATATTATATATGATATACATAGCAAAATCCTGACTCCCTAGCTAAGTTAGAGTACCTGTGTGTGAGTCAATGACTTCTTCCAGAAAGGTGACAAATTATATAATGAACTAGCTGCGTCCCGCGGTGTTACGCGCGACATTTTTTCGGGATAAATATCTGTTAATACAGGGTTTCAGCTACCTCCATATGAAATTTCATCAAAATCGGTCTAGCCGTTTGAGCGTGAAGAGGTAACGAACATACAAACACACTCACAAACATTCGCCTTTATAATATTTTTGAATGAAGTATTAATTATATTTAAAGTCATTACAAAGTACAGTGAACCTTACAATATTATCTAGACACTATCAAAGGAAGGATTTATTTCCGAGAATAGAGAAGAAAGCCCGGATTTATACAGTCACAATTCTGAGGTTAACTTTGAAAAGACAAAGAAAAACGCGCAAAAGAACATTTTCTATTATATTTCTGGACCCTTATAACAGCCTGCTGCAGTATTTTATACACCGTTTCTAGGAAGGTGGTTCCTTCTGAACAGAATCGTTCAACATTATTTTCTCGGGTCGGTCGCTTCGTTAGTAGCAGCGGAGGGTAGAGTAAAATAGCGTCAGTTAGCTCTACGGCCCAGTAGTTTTGGTTCCCCGTGGGCTTATAAAGTAAGCTTTCGTTATCTTCGGCTGTGCCCGCCCAAATCCCTGCTCAGGGAGAACCTTCCACAAAGGCTTTCATTATCACTAGTTTTATATTGACACGCATGCTTTGATAAGTTTGTTTGCTGATCTTAAGAAGTGAGGTATTGTTTTGTGAAAAATAATAATGGTATAATTACTTTGTAGCATATATATTTTAAAATAAATAGGTATGTTTTTTTAGTGTTTATTATGTTTTATAAATTATACCTGAAATGGCATTGGACAGGGTTTTGTGGAGGAATAATGGGGAGGCTTTTGCCCAGCTGTGGGACACCGAACAGGCTACATAAAAAAATATCCCAACATGAATCTAATTAACTTATTAGGTATAAAAAAGCAAATGTTAGGCACAGTTACATCAAGTCTGGTTAATTAAAGGGATGATAGGGATAGATACGGTACAACCTTCGCACATTCAGTTCAGAATCCATTGGTCTTTGTGTAGATATTAAAGATTTCGAGTATAGAGGTCCTTAAAGCAACATATATGTATGTAACAAAGACAAGTCATTTATTTAAACTAAGTCGGGTCTGTACTCGAGAACTGCGGGACCGATTTCCATGGTTCAAAAAATGAAACAAGTAATTAATTTACAAATCGAATTTATTAAAAAAAATTACTTGTTATTTCTTTTGGTTGGTACTCCGCCATATATCGCATTTTTCCGGGCAGGACAAAGGACAAAAATTCATGTTTCATAATTAAGTATGAAAGCAGGTCGTTAAACGTTCCAAAAGTGTTCACTTTTCCCACGTCACACATTTCTGAAGGCCATTAAATTCTCCATCGATTAACTTTGGTAATTTCACGATCGACCCTTCGTGACCAGGTACTCCATGTAATTGATTCCTTAATTTCATTATAATAATTGTTTTATTAACCATCGAAGCTTAAAAGTTATGCTTTGTAGCAAAGGGGACGTAAGGGGCAATGTAGAGAGTGCTTAAATATATGAAAGTTATCGAGAAAGTATGTTTTTGATCAAGTGATATTCTGCCGGCAGCTTGATGAGACTTTGTTTTTAAGACTTCCACTTTGTTTTTAGGATTTTTTCTGTATCGTCGGTGCGTTTGACAAACATGACCTAGACTCGGGACAAACATCTGCAGATCACACAACTTTTTGTCCAGTTCGTAAATAGAACCCCCAACTCCTACTGCAGCAGTCCAATCGCTTAGCCACTGCGTCAATCAGATCGTTATGCTTCGGTCGTCAGATTGCTGTGTTTAGATAGATACATATAAGAATTTAAAATAATTACCGGATTAGGTTGTATTCACAATAAACTCTGCTCCCAGGCCGTTTGCCCCCTTTGTTCTCCCCAGAGTAAATCGTTTGCAGCTAAGGACGGAGCCGCAGTTGGCCCTGGTAGACGATAATGGTGCAAATGTTAATTATTTTTCTGCTCAGAAAACGTCTTAATAAAACTTCAGTTAAGCTGACCTGACTCTCATAGAATTATCCTTTAGATAAGTAATAGCATTTTATAAGAATAATAGTTAGAGAAAATTATAATTAATATACATTATATCCTCTGGTACTACCGATATTCCTTCTAGCTTCCTTCTAGCTTCGAACTTTACATTGTCTAGTATTACCATCTACCTGCGGGGATCGAACAAAACAGCAGTATACCTGTCGTAACTTTACGGCAATCCGTTTTGTACGTCTGTCAAACAAATCCTCGAGTATATTCATAAAAATGGTTGCACATAAAGTATAAAGTTAAGCGCTATGACGTCTTTCGCGATGTCAAGACGGTGTCTACGTAAATGGTTTCGTCGAGAGCTCTTGGCTTATTCACGATACGATTAAAATAAACGTACCGAGTGCCTTAATAGAAATGTATTTTTTAATAGGGCGTTTTTTATGGGTATTATGTATTTTTATTACGGCCTTTTTTATGTTTAAAGACTATATTTTCTTTGGTAGGTAATTATTTATGTCTAAATTTTATATTATAGTACTCGCTCTGTATAGAGAGATTGCGCTGTTGGGTAGTTTGTTGCGCAGTTCCTTCCAACCAGATATAGCACTGGGAAACGGTGAAGTGTGGGCGTTTTTGGGGGTTTTCTTGATGTAATTTGATGTTCAAAAAGTACTTATAATTAAGTCTATATTTCGAATAAGTGATTTTTATATTTTACGAATAGGGACATTTGTTGAATGTAGTATTTGAAGTTTGTATCTACTTGAAAATCAGCAGTCGCTTATCGATCACGCCGATCCTAGAAACTACCCTTTTCATTGTCAATAAATAAATACGGTGAGGACACAGACTGATAAAAGTAAAAATTTAATTTTCTTTCAGTTCAACTGGCTTTTTAATTCCATTTAAAAATATTGACTCAACTGTTCAAATCTAGATATTCAGAAAGCAAGAATCCAAGCCATCTTATAGACATCGGCATTGTAAAAATATAACCCAAAAAAATTGATGGAAAGCAATAAATAAAAGAAGGTCTGACATAAAATAACAGTAAATCCGTGTGGATTGTACCGCGCAGTATTTCCAATACAATTCGCGGTATTTACGCCCAACCACACATTTTTAGGGCATTGTGAATCGCTTTTTGCACCAATCTGTTGAAAAACTTTCCACGAATGTGGAGTGTCGTTGACAAAAGGTTTTGATGGGCATGGCAATGCATTCCGAACTAAACTTTAGGTTTTTGAAACGTCACGTATTTTGTTATATTCGATATTTTTTCTACCTACATTTAGTATTCATCTCTATGATTTATTTTAGACATAATAGCATTTTGTCAAAAATATTTGTCGTAGGAACTAATTTGGTCTACAGTAATTATTACGTTGAAATTACTACAATAAAATTGTCCTGTTGCATGCTACAGATTGTTTCAGCAGGCGCCTGTGAACAATATATCATTGTATCCTCATAAGTACACTAGATTGTAATATTCCAATTTATTTATTATATTTGTGATTATATGAGACTCTAGTTAGAATAGTAGTATTAGTCCAAACAGTAATAGGCACATATATATCTACATAATTTAATAATCTTGACAACCCCAGCACTAATATAACCAGGGATTTGAAAGTTTGGACCGTTACCCAAGATATTGTTATCGTTGTTCGGATAACGTTATTTAGTATCTGGATCTAAATAACGTTATCCGAGCAAAATGCCGATGTTTTGAGTAACGTTTTTAACCCCTGCTTATCATCATATCACGCTAATATTATAAAGGCGAAAGTTTGACAGTGTGTTTGTATGCTTGTTACCGCTTCACGCTCAAACGGCTGAACCAATTTTGATGAAATTTTATATGGAGGTAGCTGACACCCTGGATTAACAAAAATACTTTTTATCCCAAAAATGTAGCGGGTAACATCACGAGGCGCAGCTAGTTAACTATATTTGGTACATACTAAACGTAAAATAATCTCTCCTAATACTCTACTCTTTAAAACTTAAATTACCGTCCAAAATGATCCGCAGACCGTAACTAACGGACTTGCGTAATATATAAAAGGACTGAATTGGATTAAGGCATTTAGCTATTCACGTTTCCGTAGGATAAACCCGAGCTCGGTGAATTTTCACGAATTATTAACTTTCTGAAGTATGTTACTTTAGGCGTTTATAGCTCGCAATTTGTTACCAAAATTGCTGTGGCCCGTTCGTTTAATTTTATTTTATAGACCCCACATACAGAGATCCTTTGTTTCAGATCGATCGTAACGATGAATTGTTAGGTATGTACAGTCGACTAAAATATGGTCTACCACCCTACGCTTGAGGTTAATTTGAACGTCATGGAATAACAAGGTCGATTTTCCCTTGCAATAATATTATGACGTCATGTCATGTGTCAAGTTTAAATTGCCACAAACAAAAACTCACCTTGTCTAAGCATTATTTCAATTGAACTAACCATTGCGAAAACGGGCAAAGTTACTATAAGTTACAAAGTGATTTTGATTGTTTTCGATAATAAGATCTCATAGAAACTTTTGTCTAAACTGGTAGACCATTTTCTTGGCCAACTGTACATTGTTCGCAAGAGACCGCAACGAAAACCTATACAATCTACAATACCAGTCTTGATCGACGTTGTATGGTTCGCTGCGATCTATCGCCACGATTTTCTTTCGATTGATCGGTATGAATTTGTTGTCTGGGTGTTTGTGTATGTGATATTTCATGTTTGTGAAACGCATCCACGACACAGGAGATAAAAAAAATATTGGCAACGTTTATATTTTTGTTTATACATCGAAAGAATTACGCGAAACGCCCAGAGTACATCAGATAATTGTCCTTTGTTTTCAATTCGCTCATGGTTTTCAAAACCAGACGAATAAACAATCAAATTAAATCTGCGAAATTTTACTGTTATAAAATTGTATTATCATTCTGTCTAATTGTCAGCCTTGGCTTGTTGTTTAGTACGCTGAAAATGGGTAAGTAGATGTTTATACTTAAATTGTTTTCTTTTAGTTACCTAATCTATGTATCCACAAAGGAACTCCTCGTTATTTATCTACTTAGATCTAGGTCACCTATGTAGGTATATATGTACAAGTTTGTATAAAGCTTCAATATATTTGTTGTAATATAATCTCAGGTACCCAATCCCAAGTTTATGGGTCTCTTTATTGAATTACAATGTCTCTCCGATGTAACGTCTGAGTTACAGACTATTCCGATTTACGTACGGTTGGAAAGTTGCTCCACTTAATGTTAATAGTATTGTATAGTCGTAAATATAGGATTTAAACAGTGCAGGAGTCGAAAGAAGTATTCGACATATTTTGTTCGACTATAAAGAAAGTCCTACCTCGTTTGGCCTAGGTTAAAATAGTGGTCTAGATTAATGACTTATGCTTACTGACATAAAAATATGTGTTTTTTTTCATAGCCTATTTAGTTTTCCACTGCTGGGCAAAGGCCTCCCCTTTCTAAACAGCCTATGTGTCAATCCAGGGTGTCAGCTACCTACATATGAATTTTCATCAAAATCGGTTTAGCCGTTTGAGCGTGAAGAGATAACAAACATACACACACTCACAAACATTCGCCTTTATAATATTATTAGTGTGACATATTTAATTGAAATACAAACAAAAGCTTTGGAGAGTAGTTAAAAAATTCATTCGTACTGTAGAAATGAGAATAGCCAAAAATACGCTCGACCTATTTCGTAGTGTGGTTGGCTGGCCCAAAACATTATGCAAAGCACCGGTACATAAAAGATTGACGGAATATCAATTCGTATCTTTTGTTGGTATATTTATTTCTTTTTCTTTTACTTGTGAATTTATTTCGGCGCTATAAACTATCCCCGCTTCGGATTCGATACGCCAGTATTATTGGTCTGATATAGGAACCTTTTCAGCCTATTTTCACATCGATTTTCGTTTTTCTTGACTTCATTTATTTTGTAGTTTCATTGCGTAGGGGTTTTTGTAGTAACAAATCGAGGAGACTTGCTTATTAATTTTAGTATCATACCTTTATTTTTATGGGACTAGGAGAAAATCTAATCTGTGGCTAAAAACCATTCGTGTACACGGAAAAAAAGAAGTAGACGCTTAAATGATGTTTTTTTCCCCTTTGCAATGAAAAGGGGGAAAATCATTATTCAAGCGTAGTTCTTCAAGTACCTATTCTTAAAAAAAGAACGTATTTAAATAGAAACTACAGACAAAGACTTGAATATTAAATCGGTAAACAATACAATTTGATATTTTGTAATTCCCACACACATTCACGATAACCTATGCTCTTTAATGACAATGGATTGAACTTTGCCGTAGCGCTGCGCCACATTGTACTCAGTCTACATTTTTATTTCGTTCGTACAGCGAGCGATACTCCGCAGAATCCGAAACTAGCAGATGTTTAAAAGATTGTACTGAGAGAGGTAAGATTACTTTGTGAATGTACTGCAAATGTTCGAAAAGTAATGGTTCGTAGAAGTACCTAAGTTTCAAGAAGGTTGATTTTCTAAAGAATTTATCTACAATTCTGACTGATATTCTGTGGCTTATACCCAGCAGTGGGATGTTGAAAGCTGTGGATGGTAATGATGATTCTTAAGTATTGATAACTAAACTCTTTTCAATTTAGGAAGTAATTTTGGATACCTATGAGTTGAAACCTAGAAAAGATGGCTACTTCGTATTGCTACAAATTTGCTTACATTTTGTTACGAACAAAGAAGATTCGTTTCATAATAAATTTTATCTTTAGGCGCTTGTTCTAGATAGAAGAATACATATATTGTATAGCTGTTCTGTAAGAAATATCGATCACCCAACCTTTTAAATCAGTAGTTTAAATACTTTAAAACGAATTAATATTAGATGATGTTCGATCTCGAGAAGACATGGGCAAAGAGAAGCACTTCGAAGGTCGTGAACGGCCGAGTTCATTTAACATTTACTAGTCGTATTCTAACTTTATATTGGCGGCAAGTGGATTGCAACGACTCTATAGTGACAGACTTCGTTGAGCGTGAAGTAGGCGACAAATCAACAGATTTAGAATGAAAATAATATAGAGTACCAAAATACGTGTGAGGAAATTGTACCTACGAAATGATGACAAAAGTGAAATGACAGAATTGAGTCATATTTAAACCACAATTTGAGTACAGAAGCAGTTATTTGTTATTATTTCCATACATCTTATAATAATAACAGCCTATAACTATCCCACTGCTGGGCAAAGGGATCGAGTGCTCCTTTTTATAAGTTATATTTTTTCTAGCCTCTTCCCGTTTATCGGATTCAGCATTGATGGCGATTTCCGATTATTAAATCCAGGTTGCTTCACGATGTTTGTCGTCTACCATTAGTCAGTGGTGAATCAGAATATCTAAAAAAGTATTGATGACTTTAAAAATGACATTGATGTTTGGGTAATATTTGGGACTAGCTGTTGCCCGCGACTTCGTCCGCGTGAATTTCAGGTAAAAACACCAGTAGACTATAATCAGATTTTGTAAGTAAGTGGAAAACACTACAAATTACTTACCGAATGGAATATACATAGTATTTTAATGATAAAGGTATATTTCAAATTAAGATGGGGCTAGTTTACTTTTTATACCGATTTTGTATGATCGGTAAATATTGAGTGACTAACAGGAAAGTTATTGACAAGATTTGTTGGCTTATAAGGAGTTTCAATTTTAAATGTATCTTTATTTTACTGTATCTATGTACTACATTGACAGCATGCATTTCTCTGAACTACGGTTGTAGTTTTGTCTTCAGCAGACAACATTTACAGAGAGTGTGGACTGGTAACTCAGAAGCGACCGTCATACAGTAATCCGTGTAAAAATCAGCTGGTTTCTAGGCCTTAATTAAGTCTACCTCTGCGTGTGGTGTAATGGTGATAGTTTGTATGCCAAAATGCGCCAAGCGCTTCTATTGAAATTTATTGTAGCCGAAATTTAAACGAACTGCTCATGTCCGTCACCCATAGGTTGGGCCTGTGGGCGACGAACTTGGGCAGTTCGATGCTCAAACAGAAAAGGCGGTTTTAAGGGACATAAGGCACGTAGGCCGTACCTACGTGGTGAGCGCGACCAATCGCGAAGAGGCGAGTCAGAATTTGTTTAAAGAGATGGTTTAGCATACGCGGATCGCGAGTCCCTCAACCTAAGGTTGTTAGGCGGATACCCTGAGGTTTTAGTTAGTATAAGAGACCGGCATAACCCTCCGTCCGCTCATGGTGGAGGAAGTCCATGAGGATTTCCCCAGCAACAAAAATACTTTGATAATTGTGTGGAACTTAGAATTTGACTGCCTTATTGGTCTAGTGTTCGTAAAATGCGACTGCTGAGCGGGAGTTCCGTGTGTTTGTTTACCAGATCGGAAAGAGTGATTGGTTTTTCCACTAATTCTCGGTGGCAGTACCGACTTTAAATTTGTGGATCACAGACCTTTAACTTGACGATGGTTGCCTACAGTCCACTTTCTGCTAGAGAGTTAAAACATATAAACCAATAAAATTAAAAATATTATGTTGTTTGAATAAGCAAATATCTTGCCGAACGCGGGAATCACACTATTAAATCATATCTTTACCAACTTATCCAAGAACGTGAAATAATGAGCAGAATTCTATATACCCCGTCTAAATATTACTATTTATTGATATTTATGTATATCCAGTGTATAAAGTGAAATATATAATGAAAGTTTTTACAGAGTATTTAAGTCAGAAAATATTTCTCTAAAATCACCGACGAACAGGAATGTGCCGATCCATCACATGATTGTTGTTCCTGCTTAGTTCTGTCTAAAACTTTCACTACTCGTATGTGGTATTGTACATTTTTACTATAATTATGACTACATTTCGGCAAATTTCTCTTAAAACTATTGCGTAACTCTCCAAGAACAGATGTTTTATTGCTTCGAATTGATGTGTATCTAGAGTATGGCGAGCGCTTATATTTTGTCATCTAAGGGAGAGAGAGGTAGTAATTCCGGAAGACAATTTTGCCACCGTTATTTGTTTCCTAACCTCTGCAAGAATGCCAGTGGTAATAAATGTTTTCCCTGTTCCACCAGGAGCATCCAAGAAAAACATTTTACCCTGGCCAAGTCCAACGCTTTCAAGGAGAATATTGTAAATCTGTGCTTGCTCTGAGGTAAATTTAGTGACGTAGTCATTCACGATGGTGGTCATTGCGACTTGGTCATAATTTGTTTCGGCGACATACTTCCTGTTTCCACGTTCTTGATTATTTAATGGTTGCGGAGCCGGTAAACCGTATTCCAACAGTGGATTGCCCCCGATGGCAATGACTACGTCTTGATGAGAACTGAGACAGTGGTTCAAAATGCGTTCATCAGTTTCTCCGATGTCTCCTTCAATAGTATGTCTTAAAGCCCATGAAATATCCTCAGAGAGATGACGCCAATATTTTTCCCGCAACAAAACCGGGTTTGCAATACCGCAGAATACCAACATGACGGCAAACAAATGTCATAGGCGACTTGGACTATCACTAACGCTAGCCTCCAGGAGAGTGTTGTCCCAGTGTTGGTCACCGTCAAGAAGATTTCGTGCTACGCAGGCTGCACGAAATGTCGGATACTCCATACCATCAACTGTCCTTAAGAATGCAAATGACGTTGGCCCCTATACGATGTGAAGCAATAGCCGCAAATAATAGCACTCGGCATTATTTGGATGCGCAGTGTAAATTCTTCCCAATGCAGTGTCCATAAAGATTCCCGGAAACCCTTCGACAATACGACCACGTCGATGTCGATTAAATACACCTCTTTGCTTGTAGTATGTATAGTACGACGGCACCTCATCATACGTAAGTGACTTTGCAAAAAAATCAACTTCACAGAGACGTAAAAATGCCAAGAGTCGTCTGTTGGAATCGTACATAATACCTGACGTCACCCTTAAGACGTAAATACTAAAAGGGAACTTGAAATTTGATGGATGCGAGCAGTGACACGGTGGCTCAGTTGGCAGAGCGGCACCACGGTATGGCGACTGTCGCGGGTTCGAGTCCCGCTCGTGTCCATCATTTTTCAAGTTTCCCTTAATCAATTTAAAATTTAAGCCTAGCATGGCAACATGCATAAAAAATACCAAAAGTCATATAAATTTGGGTTGGTATTATCGGTTTAGTGGTTTGTAGCTGTAAAGGTACAACACTGAATTGGTAATCGTAGATTCCAACAGATAATACCTAACGTCACCCTCAAGACGTAAATACTAAAAGGGAACTTGAAATTTGATGGATGCGAGCAGTGACACGGTGGCTCAGTTGGCAGAGCGGCGCCACGGTACGGCGACTGTCGCGGGTTTGAGTCCCGCTGGTGTCCATCATTTTTCAAGTTTCCCTTAATCAATTTAAAAATGCCAAGAGTTTTGTTTGGCGGGGATTTTCCAATCGCTCTAATACATTGGCGGGGTCGAAAAAAAATGCGCTGGCCATTCTCAAAATGGACGTCCATGAATTCATGACCTCTGGATGCCGATCTTGTATAGAGAACGCCAGCATTCGCCATACTGCTTCTGAAGTACTAATGTAGCGACCAGACTGGTACTTGGTCACTTCATCCCGATCAGTGCTTTGCAAAGCGAACGTTGCCTGGTCACTACCCTTGTTTACGTATTTGCATATGTATTTAATTGACTCGACGCTGGAACACGATTCAACATTGATGTGTGTTTCAAACGTCCTAGAAAGCACAGGTGAGTATGGAATAACCTATCTGTTGTCAACGTGAAGCGACTGCTTTTGGCTTTAGAATTGTTTGGACATCACTTATTTGAAATGGTGAATTTACAAACTTACTAATGTAGAAAAAAAATAAAAATTTAGAACTATAATTTACTGGAAATTGTTGGTAATAATATTATGTTAAAATATATATTATAATTGTCTTTTTATTGATATTTAAGTCAAAAAACATGCAAAAAGAAATTAAAGCTAACGCAAAAAGAAAAACCTTCGGCAAGAATCGATCTCACTATGCATAACTCGTAGGGCGATCGTTAAACCGCCACGCTACGATGACACATAGCAATATGTTTAAAATAGACGTTTCTATACATGTCATGATTCACTGCTCAGTTCCTTGTGGATATAGCGTGATGATTTCTACTTCAGAAGTTCATCTGTAAGTAATCTGCATAATGCAACTATTGGTTTCGTCTTTTTATCATTCTACGGCAAACATTAGACAAAACAAAGACATAATGCAATATTGCTCAGCCCTCTTTGCAAATGCCGTGATGATATTAAGCATACCGACGCGCCGGCCCCTAAAGAATATATTTGCAAACTTTCAGCGGATTCTATTCAGTAGTTTTTACGTTAATCTAACACATACATACAGACAAACAGACAAACAGACAAAAATTCTAAAAATTATATTTTTGGCTTCAGAAGCGTTCAGACATCCCATTGCACTTATTTTTTTTCAAATATCTTCAATGTACAGTTTTGACTTCGTTACGATTTTATTATATGTATAGATGTATAGATAACCTACAACTGTGTGCATGGTATGTCAACCACTAAACCACCTCGACACAACGCCCATACATATACTGGCCATGTTTAAATTCAATTAATGATACTACCGAAACTGAAAAAATATACGAGAATTATTTCACAGGCTTACTTCCAACAGTGAACGTGAAAGTTGGTTTACCTCCCTAACACGAGTTAAACGTAAATGTAAGTGTACCAGCAAGGTTTATCACAAAGTCTTATCGTCCGCTACATGGCAACTAAGTTAGCTCCTATCCACGCTTGTGTTCTACCCAACTGCATTACAACAGCAACCAACAGCAATGAACAAACTTTGTCATGCCACACACAGTTGACAATTAAGGCGTCATCGTGGGCCGAGTGCTGGCTGCCAAGAACTTAAACAATTAGCGATGCTGCCCTCTACCGGCCCAAATTAATACTAGTCAATCTCCATTTTCCAAGTTTCAATTGATTTTAATGAAACGCTACCGAGTTTTGAACGTTTAGATACATTTTGATGGAAGTTTGTATTGTTTACTTGGTTTATTTTAGCAACATAGATAGATAGATAGAGTACCTATGCTTAATTGTATACCATATAAACACATCTTAACTTAATAAAATTACTAGGTATTACAGTTGTACCTAAAGGGTTAGGCAGAGATCTGCAATTCTACTTCCAGAATTCGCCTACAGGTAGAAAACAAAAATGTAATTTAGCCATTTACATATTAGGATTAATTTTTGATGTCAGTGGTATTTCAGAAGTTATAATACGGAAAGTAAATGAACATATCATAGAAATAGATTGTAGACGTAGCCGAAATAGAACTCATGCCTTGTGCAAATCGATTTGGTTTCTAAAAGTAACCTTTTACCAGTACAAAATCTAACCAAAACCGAATCCAATCACTTAGCCACTGGCCACTCATCATCATCATCATCATCATCAGCCGGAAGACGTCCACTGCTGAACAAAGGCCTCCCCCTTAGAACGCCATAAAGAACGACAGCTTGCCAATTCCATCCACCGGTTGCCCGCAATTCTGACGATATCGTCGGTCCATCTGGTGGGAGGCCTGCCAACGCTGCGTCTTCCGGTTCGTGGTCGCCACTCGAGAACCTTTCTTCCCCAGCGGTTATCGGTTCTTCGAGCGATATGGCCTGCCCATTGCCACTTCAACTTGCATATTCTTCGAGCTATGTCGGTAACTCTAGTTCTTTGGCGAATTTCCGTATTCCGGATCCTGTCGCGCAAAGAAACCCCGAGCATAGCTCTCTCCATAGCTCGTTGAGTGACTCTGAGCCTCTCCAAAAGGCCAACCGTTAGCGACCACGTCTCTGAGCCATACGTAATCACTGGCAACACACACTGGTCATAGACCTGCGTCTTCAGACACTGCGGAATTTTGGACGAGAAGATGTCGCGTAGTTTCCCGAACGCTGCCCATCCGAGTTGGATTCTTCGAGCGACCTCTTTGTCGAAGTTGGACCGGCCTAACTGAACAATTTGTCCTAAGTAGACGTAGTGGTCGACAACTTCGAGGGTATCGTTCCCAACGACAACCGGTACAGGTGCGACATGGACATTGGACATGATCTTTTACTTGTCCATGTTCATTTTAAGACCCACCTGTTGGGAGACGATACTGAGGTCGCTGAGCATAGTATTGAGCTCCTCCAGCGACTCCGCCATGATAACTATATCATCGGCAAAACGAAGGTGAGTGATGTATTCGCCATTGATGTTGATGCCGAACTCGTTCCAGTCCAAGAGCTTGAAAACGTCCTCCAACGCATTTGTGAACAGTTTCGGAGAGATAACGTCTCCCTGTCTCACACCACGCTGCAGTTGGATTGGTTTCGTACTCTCGTCCTGTAGCCGAATTGACATGGTGGCGTTACTATACAAACACTTCAACACCTCGATATACCTATAGTCGATATGACATCGCTGGAGGGACTGCAATACAGCCCAGGTTTCGATAGAATCGAAGGCTTTTTCATAGTCCACAAACGCTAGACACAGTGGCCGATTATACTCCTCGGTCTTCTGTATAATCTGGCGGAGCGTATGGATGTGGTCTATGGTGCTAAAGCCTTTTCGGAAGCCGGCTTGTTCGGGAGGCTGGAAGTCATCAAGCCTGCGTTCGAGACGGTTCGTAATGACTCTCGAAAACAGCTTATACACATGGCTCAGGAGCGAGATGGGTCTATAATTCTTCAATAAGGTGTTGTCACCTTTTTTGAAGAAGAGCACCACCACACTCCTGTGCCATGCTTCTGGCGTAGTACCCTCGAGTATGACGGAATTGAATAGCTTCTGGAGGACTAAAAGTACCGGTTTTCCACCCGCTCTCAGAAGCTCTGTTGTAATTCCGTCATCACCCGGCGCCTTGTTGTTTTTAAGCTGTTTCAGAGCCACTCTAATCTCGTACAGGCTGATGTCTGGGATGTCCTCGGTGTAGTGTCGGGTCAGTTTAGCCCTAGAGTCCTGAGCCAAACCGACAACGGGTTTCCGTGTCGAAGTGTACAACTGTCCGTAAAACCTCTCCAGCTCTCTCAATATCTCCGGTTTTGATGAGATGATACTGCCATCGTCGATCTTCAGCTTCGTCATTTGGCTTTTCCCAATAGAGGAATTCCTCGCGAACACTTTGGAGCCTTGGTTCCGCTCTATTGCGTCCTTTATACGGTTAGTATTAAAGGAGCGCAGATCGTGTCGCGTGGAGTTTGAAATCCGCCTATTGAGATGGCCGTATTCCGACATATCAGCTGAAGATTGCAATCTCATCTCATTCCGGGCTTCCATTAGTCTAATGGTTTTATTGGAGAGCTTTTGAGGTTTTCTTCGGCGTGGGGTCTTAAAGAACTGGGACCCCACTGCTTGGACAGCTTCCACAAACCCGTTGTTTATCTCGTCCGCTGTTTCGCATTCGGCTAGGCACTGGAAACGATTACGCAGTTCGAGTTGAAAGGTTTCGGGGTTCTGGATTTGGGCAGGAGCAGGACGGAGCGTGGACTTCATCAGACGAGACCGTTCTAGCTTAACATTGATATTCAGTGTGCCTCTGACAATGCGATGATCGCTACCGGTTTTGACCTTCCCGATCACAGAGACATCACTGAATATACGCTTCTTGGTTGTCATGATGAAGTCGATCTCATTTTTGGTTGAACCATCGGGGCTTATCCACGTCCACTTCCTGGATGGTCGCTTCTGGAAGAAGGAGTTCATCAAATAGAGTTCCTCCTTCTCCATAAAGTCGACCAGCCGCTGGCCCCTCTGGTTCCGCTGCCCATATCCGAACGACCCTACTCTCAACTCATCGCCATTCTTAGTGCCCACCTTAGCGTTGAAGTCTCCCATAACAACGGTGAAGTAGGATTCGGAGGTATGTATGGCTTCAGAGATCTCCTCATACATAGCCTCTACTTCATCGTCAGGGTGTGTCGAGGTCGGCGCATATACCTGGATGACCTTCAACGAATACCGGTCGGTAATTCTGAGTATCAGGTATGCTACTCTGCTTGACACACTATCGACTTTTACCACGTTGTTAATGAGAGACTTACGGACGAGAAACCCAACACCACCCTGGGACTTTCGGTCTCCTTCCCGGAAGAAGAGCATGTTGCCGGAATCAAGGATTATCGTATCCTGCCCCTCTCGTCGGATTTCAGATAATCCTATGATGTCCCAACGTAACCTGCTCAATTCTTCCTCCAGCTCGACAATCTTCTCGTCAGTCCGGAGCGTGCGGACGTTGTGTGTTGCCAGGGCTAAGGTCCGGTGGGGGTGGTAGCGAGAAATCCACCGGGGATTCTTAGCACCCCCTGCTCCTCCGTTACCTGGCCCGCTACCATAGCCAGGGATAGAGGAGCTGCCGGGTACTGGGGGCCGTCGCGCCGTTCTGTCTGTCATTTGGGGGGGGGGGGTTGCCATAATCCCCACGCTTGGCGAGCGGCTTGGAGATCGCAGTATTGGTGGTTAAGTTACAGAAGACGCTGCTGCCCATCTACTGGATTTTTTCCCTTAGTCGCCTCTTACGACACCCACGGGAGGAGAGGGGGTGGTCAATTCTAGGCCGGATACCACACGGCACACTACACAGTAGTAATGTAGGAAAATAATTATCTTCTTTATCATGATATACCAAGATTGTTAGATTATCAAACCTTTATGTACAGATTTAGATCTGCTTTGGGGTTCAAAGTGGAAAGGTATTAAAAATAATTTTGTCAAAGATTCACACTCTGTTGCGAATTTAATTAAATTTGTTTCACTAGGAAGGATAATTAATTGAAAGCTCTTTCCTATTGTGATATAATCAAGTAATGATAAAGGGCGGGGGGGGGGGGGGCATGAAAGCACTGTAGGGTCGTCGCTTATTAAAATTGATATCCGTAATAAACGAACAAGATAGAAGGACTGCCTCGTTGGTCTAGTGGTTGCTAAGCGCGACTGCTGAGCGCGAGGTCCTAGGTTCGAATCCTGGGTCGGGCAAAGTGTTCCTGGGTTTTTCCATTAGGTAATTCTCAGTAGCAGCACGGAGTCTGGATTTGTGCCCTGTTGATGGCAATAGGCTCACCCCCTATTACATTGGGACCTAAAAAAACATAACTGGCGAAATGTAACTACCCTGTACTAAATGTGCACCTCTGCCTTCCCCATTTGGGAATACAGGCGTGATGTTATGTTAAGATAGAAGGTTCAAAATGCTATTACGGAAACTAGATGGCTACATTGCTTCTTCCTCATTTTTAGTACCAATGCCGGTTATTCCCGAGGTCCATATACACGCCATTGCCAGTGTGAATACGATGCCAGCAGCTTGTTATTTTTTTTAACAAAACATAGTTGCACGCTTTGATTGTGTTCGCTAGAGTTTCGTTTACAGGCAAAGTACTCATTATTCTCGTGCTACACCATTTTGGAAACAAAATTCCAAGCTTTGTGCATCGAATTTTTCAACTTTAAACGTAGTCGGTTATTTGTTTGACCAGTAGATTGATGTTAGTGGTGGTAACCTTTGGTTTTCATGAATTTATCAACTGAAATGATGGTCGGACGACCTGATTAGCGTAGTGGCTAAGCGATTGGACTGCTGCGCTAAGGGTTATGCGTTCAATTGCCGCACGGGGCAAAACTTTGTGCGACCCCCATATGTTTGTCCCGAGTCTGGGTGTTTGTGTATGTGATATTTCATGTTTGTGAAACGTACCCACGACACAGGAGAAATTCATAGCATGGGGCGACGTTTTTAAAAGATAAATAAATTAAGGAATGGATCAATTGTGACTATGTGTAAGACATGCTTCTATGCCAAAATCTTTTCTTGATGTGCTCTCAGTGTGGTCTAATACTAAGGAAACTTTTGTCTGTATGTTTCCTCTTCACGACTGAATTACTGATCGAACCTATCGATACGAGATATGATATTGAGTTAACTTGAACCCTATGAAAGGGCTACTTTTTATCTCGGAACAGATTCGGTATGATCGGTATGATTTCCTCGCAAAAGAAGTCTAATGCTGTGCTTAGTATGAATACAAATACCTACAAATACAAATCTTTTTATTCGTCAATGCAGGTGTACAATACAAAAGTTGTTAGAGATACGGGAAGTTCGCTACAAATCTGATAAATAAATAAAATGAACCACGTGAAACCGTTCCAGTCTGTGTACATTTAAAACTCGTGATAGAGTAATATTTCAATGGGTTCCAAAAATATTTTTCCTGGTTGGTTGAAGCTTTGTGCGTACGTGCAGTATTTGTATCATAAAAAAAACCTGCAAGTGTTGTAAAACAAGAACTTGTTGAATTCCGATACCTACGGCCGTTTCATTCCGTCATGTATTTGTTTTTGAGTTTATTCACATTTCAAAGCTGGGAAAATAATCGGAACTCCATACAATCAACTAGAATAAATAAAATAAAGTACTAAGTACGTATCTTTGTGTTTTTCATTCCATGTTTTATCATGCTCAACCCGTGATGTGTATCATCGACTGGACAAATGTATGCACAACGTTGCGGAATCAGAGCCAGACACCGAACTAAACAAGTAACTTACAAGTACCCAATTCTAACCCTAAACCTCTTATAAAAACTTGAATGTTGAATTATTTATATATTCAAAAAATTACATAATGCATTTACCTATAAATCTAAATAATGTAATTTGAGTGAGTATTGTCCAAAATATACTCGTCAAACCTGGTCGAAAATGGTGCAAAATTTTGTGCAGGCGCCTATCAAAATGGCTGTGCGAATCAAATATGTAGCCACGTTAAACCGCATGGATTGTTTCGAAATATTATTTCAGTTTAATGTAATTAATGTGGGGAAACAATGTGAGTATTTGGTTCTATTGACCACGCCGACCAGTAAATATATTATATGTACATTACAAAAATGTAATCGCACCTAAAAGCATTGAATGGACAAGCAGCGATGATTATTTTGTTCTAAAGTCTATTGTTATTAGTCGGACCAGACCTCTTACTATGAAAAGCAGGACAGTTTACCTTGTGGAACACAGCACGTAGCAGGGTCTCGCTTTGACATCGTAAACGGTCCTGTTTTAAGAGTTCATGGTAAGGGGGCTGTAGGCCTGTAGGGCCATCAAATTCTTCTAAAAAAAAGAAACTTTACGTTTTTAAATTCTCTTCGAAGTTAAACTATCTCCAAGCAACAAAATAGACGGTTTAATGTCTTCTGGTGAAATGTAGGTGCGCGAACAATTGTTACGCACCTCTTTAGTCATGACATATATTTTTTAATTAGCTATTTTCAAATATCCACGCATCGATTGATAATATAACCTTCATCGGAGTCCATTCCAAAGGTCCAGGTTAATTGTGGGGAGGTTTTTATTGGAGCCAGCTACCGTGAGGCTGGGAGCGGGGTGCGGGGGTCACTGAGTGATCAAAAATTAGGTCGGAGGGCCCATTTCTATCGAGAAATTAAACACGGTTGAACAGTCCTTTCATAAAAGGGTCAAATTATTATCGATCTTCAATATTTTTTCTATAGGCTGGAAATATGAGAACATTGGGACGGACCCCTTTTTGGTGTATAATAACATCATAGATAACTGGTCTGGAAATTAATTAAATATTCATATCAAAGTGAAGTATCAAGGAAATTACAAAATACCTTTTTAAGTTGGTACGAAGTTAAAGTGGACGTACAAATTGTAAATAAATTAATATTTAATTTGTAACACCTAAAACTATGTATCGCAAAAATAATATCGTACACAATATACATTATTACTGTACATAAATTATACCTGACTGCCTCGTTGGTCTAGTGGTTGCTAAGCGCGACTGCTAAGCACGAGGTCCTGGGTTCGAATCCCGGGTCGGGCAAAGTGTTACTGGGTTTTACCATTAGGTAATTCTTAGTAGCAGCACGGAGTCTGGATTTGTGCCCGGTTGATGGCAATAGGCTCGCCCCCTATTACATTGGGACCTAAAACATAACTGGCGAAATGTGGGTGTACTATATGTGCACCTCTGCCTACCCCTTCGGGGAATACAGGCGTGATGTTATGTTTATGTTATAAATTATACCTACTAACAGAGAGGGTAGTGTTAAAGTCTAATAAGCCGAAGTAGGCTTAAATATTAACTTTAAAACAAAGTTTCAACATAAAGCCTGAATATAAATCGCAGAAGGGAAAAACTCGTCACAATTTATCGTTAAAGTTTTTGTCCCAACATTTGTCATAATTAACCCGTCACACACTTGCACCCCCAAGGCCCCCAACAGATGCAAACACCCAACTAACTCCATGCCATACATAGTAATCGTTGTTCGCCAAAGATACAATAGACGGTACTACAAGACCGTTCAGGCGTAAGTTCGAATTTACATTTCAATTACGCGCCCGAATAGTGTCGCTAAAGGAAGCACGAGTGTTCCTGTTTTACGGAAACACCGAGACTGGGACCTCGGACCCTACGGAAACGATGCAGGGTTAATTAGTGGGGTCGATGCTAATAGTTTCCCCGGTGAACGGACGCGATATTGGCACTAGGCTGTCAGTCCCCTGCATATTGTGTGACGTATTTGTATTGTATAATTTACCTTGCCACACTGACTTGAGTTCCCTAAAATAACAAGATTATTGTGAATTGTAAAAACTTGGGAATATAGAATAGTCTTTTATGTTTTCTTTAAATTGTAACTTTGATTGAAATTAATGTTGCTTTTTGGAATATTATAATAATTATAGTTAATAAATTTGATGAGTTGTAGAGGTTTATTAAAGTCCTTTACATCTCTGTATCATTGTACCATTTTATTCTTAATACCCGACTGCCAAAGAAAGGTAATATTTCTATAAAATCCATTCATTATTTCTCAGTGTATTATTAGGTTACCGTTTTTAGTGTAGCCTATATATGCGACGAACATAAAAACAGAAAGACAGCACTTAAACTTGTACGATAAAGCCACAAGCTTGCCAAAAACGAAAGTTTTTCAAAACAAAACACAAATGCTTTTAAAACCGGTCGCCGCGGCGTTTACAAAACGAGAAAATCCCAGAAAGCAGGATGTGGCAACCCTAATTGAGGCTCAATTTAAAAATACCTTTATAGCCTTTTGCAGGCCGCATCAAAAGGCACCAGGAAATGGCCTTATTATTTTATTCTCCTGTGCAACAAACGCCCGTTTGGTACTGAAAACAATCTCGTTCTAGACCTTTATTTTGTTGAACTTAATCTTTTAGTGTTGTAACGAGTGTTTGTGGAATCTTTCTTTGTATGTTGGAAGTTTTGATGATTTGACTGCCTCGTTGGTCTAGTGATTGCTAATCGCGACTGCTGAGCATTAGGTCCTGGGTTCGAATCGCGGGTCGGGCAAAGTGTTACTGGGTTTTTCCATTAGGTAATTCTCAGTAGCAGCATGGAGTCTAGATTTGTGCCCGGTTGATGGCAATAGGCTCGCCCCTATTACATTGGGACCTTAAACATAACTGGCGAAATGTAGGTGTACTATATGTGCACCTCTGCCTACTCTTTCAGGGAATACAGGCGTGATGTTATGTTTTATATATTTTTTCTGTAATTAAAAAATGTATTTTATGTTTACAACAGTTTCTTTATTATTCTATAGATAAATAAATAATAGTTTAAAAAAACTAAAAAACACGCTTTTTATCGAAAACCGAACTAAAAAATAGAAAATAAGTTTTAATCAATTTAAATTAAGAATAGTGTTAAAAATTTCAATAAATATAAATTAATAATAGTGTGAATAAAAACAAAAAATATTTTATTTAAAAAAGCGTGGGGTGCATGGTGTCAATAGTTATAAATATTTTATTGACAGATACGAGTAGAGTGATTATCACTTTGATAATATCTTAAAAAGCACCCCACGCTTTTTTTAAATAAAATATTTTTTGTTTTTATTCACACTATTATTAATTTATATTTATTGAAATTTTTAACACTATTCTTAATTTAAATTGATTAAAACTTATTTTCTATTTTTTAGTTCGGTTTTCGATAAAAAGCGTGTTTTTTAGTTTTTTTAAACTATTATTTATTTTCTATTTTTTATTAAGATGGTTAGCTACCACGGAGCTTTACCTTAACGCGAGCCGGTCTCGGCGCCCGCGACGGTTAGCTACCACGGAACTTTACCGTAGCGACTAGCGGCTTAGCAGAGGGCGTTGGAGTCGGGACACGCGCGCGACGCTTAGCTACCACGGAACTTTACCGTAGCGACTAGCGGCTTAGCAGAGGGCGTTGGAGTCGGGACACGCGCGCGACGCTTAGCTACCACGGAACTTTACCGTAGCGACTAGCGGCTTAGCAGAGGGCGTTGGAGTCGGGACACGCGCGCGACGCTTAGCTACCACGGAACTTTACCGTAGCGACTAGCGGCTTAGCAGAGGGCGTTTGTGTTGCGGGCTGTAATTATGCTATTTTTATTAATTAATACTTTTTATTAATTATATTATTAAATAATTTTATCAAATTAGTGTATTGTCATCGGTCCTCGATAAATCTACAAAGTTTGAACGAAATCTAGCCGTTTAAAGTGGGTCAAAATCGCGCCCAAAGAAGTCGGTTACAAACATACAAACAAACATACATACATACAAGTGAAGCTAATATAAAGCGTGTAAAAACGGCTTCGTCGTCCGTTAATATAAATAAACTTAATAGTAGTTGATGAGAGATAAGAGTACACCCGTGAGGGTCATACAATTTAGCAGACATTATTCCTGGAAGTACCGTAAATGAGTTTCGGGATCACGGAAAAGCGAGAGATATTTCGGTAAAATACTCAATTTAATTTTCTTAACTCCATAAGGTAAATAAGTCCTTAAAATTTGTGTCATACCAATGTCAACTCTAGTTCACGATTTGCGACCCGATTTACGAGATTTAGAATCAGAATCTGAATCGTTTATTTGTGAAAAATAGGTATTTACATAAACATCAAGAACAAATCTTAATCTCACACTTACAAAGATACCTATATTAAATTACTAAATATTTACTGTATTTTAAAATTAGTTCGTAAAACATTCTAATCTTGTATTGACTCGAATCAAAATATACACATTTTCCAAATGACTTAAAATAAGAGAGTCTACTTAGAACATATTACAAGCTTACAGCCTCTAACGATAACTTATTCTGATACAAATGTTCCGAGCTCACCTCTGCCGGGTGTTTCAATGGCTGGTGTTTCCACAAAGCGCCTTAGGAAATTCGCGGCAATTTGCTTTAACGAACAAATTCATTCAAGAGAAAGGAGTGTCTAGCGGAACTAGACGCGAATTCGGAGAGTTGCCGCGTGAATTTTGCAGTGGCTTGTTAAATGCCCTAGTGTGTGGGTGTAGATCGTTGTGGAGTGACGCAGCTAGGGATGACAGAACATCGTGTTAAATATACACATAAAATGTTTGTGTGTGGACACGTGATTTACGCACACCTAAAAATTCAATTGGTATGTTGTTTAAAACGAAACAAAAACATGTTTGTGTGGCAACATGCCAGCCCTATTAGGAGGGTGCGAGGGTTGTGCGGGCAGCCAAGCGTGCAGGGTTGCTCCATCCGTCGACGTTCAATTTAGTCGTTGCCACACGCCCGTCGAATCTCATGTGCCTGACAATTTTTCTACGTCGGCTTCGATGAATGCCCAGCCGGCACCAACTTTGTCTTTGTTATTTGGGATTGTGCAACATAAATATTTTAACATCGCACGCTTTATTCTGCCACCGACTGTAATGTTTCTTTATCTCGTCTTTGGTGCACTGTGCTGTTGAAACTGAAGTATCTCTTGTGTTGATGTCGTTTATATTCCTATATTGCATCGTTGTAGTAAGCGTTGTACGATGAGGGTTATTATTTCTAATATTAGTATGTTGGTGTAGTCTGCATTTTGTGCCTTGGTTACAGAATATAGGTACCTGTTTATTATAACTAACTGAAGTTAATTGAGCTGTGGGTTTGCGATACCAGGTGTCGGCGGGAGTTTGTCAGTAAAGGAAGTAGACGGAAGTAAATCTGATAGTTGGGTACCACTTAATTTGGGATTAATAATGGGTGGGTATGTTTAGTGTTAGCCTGATCCTTTTGCGGAGTAACTTGTAGGTGTCAAACAGCAAGTTGCTAATATAAGTCAGAAATTAACATGTATCACTACACCAGGAACAAGAGAAAATTCCAAGGCTGATGTCCGACCTCCAGTGATTGGAGAGGAACAAAAAAGAACAACATATACAAATAGATATTAATGACATATTACACCCGTTAGAGTACTACAGTATGCGGACTACCGATACGGAAAACAATGTTTCTATAAAGGTTAATTGGCACTACAAACTACCTAAACAATTTTCTACTGACCTTTGACAGTAACCAGTGGGTTAATGACCTTTAAAACACGACATCATATTTTATCAAATGAGGCTGTGTCGCCAGTAACAAGAGTAAACAACCTTGATGGTTCCTTCTCCACTGACTTTATGACGTCATAATGCGAGACTTGAGAGCACATTACCGCTCATGTTAAAAGTAATAGGTAATTCAACCCACTTCTGGTGTATAATGACTCTCAGGCAATCCTGGTGCTGTTGAGTTGATTATGGAATAAGGGCTTGAATAGCAACAGAAGCAACGGCGGAAGTCTATCAGATGCACTCACACTTGTCTCAGACTTAACTAATGTCTTACCGCCGCACTGAGAGACATTAGAACATTACCTATTTAGGCTACAGAAAGTCTTTTAGCTTACTGTGACATAAGGATGTTTATCAACCATACGATAAGAAGATCTGAAGTCAAATTCGTTATTCATTTAACAAGCCAATCAATATTTGTCTGAGAAAGCACTCAGCAAATGCACATCTACTCAATCGACGACTCACATAAAACTTAGACGATAAGCAAACCAAATTAGTAACATGACTAACAGCTGCACTGAGACACGTTAATGATTACTTAAGCTAGCACTAAGCAAAGATTTCAAGTAGAAAACCTAGTTTGTGTGGACGACCTGATTGGCGCAGTGGCTAAGCGATTGGACTGCTGAGAGTTCGATTCCCGCACGGGGAAAAAAAATGTGTAAACCACAGATGTTTGTCCCGAGTCTGGGTGTTGGTGTATGTGATATTTCATGTTTGTGAAACGCACCCACGACACATGAGAAATTCCTAGTGTGAGGTGACGTTTTAAAAAATAATTAAATGTCTGTGAGTGGTGGTTCTTGTAAAGCTTGAGTCTGAGCTAAGTCTGAGTGCGCTTTACTAATCTCAGCCTACGCCAAGTGTTAGCCGTATCAAGTCGTCACGATTCCAAGTGCGATTAATTAGTGGACTTGAGTGGATAGTCGGAGGGCGCTTAGAAGATTGGTTTGAGTTGTACTGTCAAATTATTGGTGAGATTATAATACTATAATATTTTGATAAAGACTAATTTGTATATGACTTTTTGTATCTTTTATGCATATTGCCATGCTAGGCTTAAATCAAATTTTTTAAGTTGGTAATCGTAAAATCCAACAGATAATACCTGACGTCACCCTTAAGACGTAAATACTGAAAGGGAACTTGAAATTCCATGGATGCGAGCTGTGACACGGTGGCTCAGTTGGCAGAGCGGCACCACGATACGGCGAAAGTCGCGGGGCGCAACGAGTATTTAAATAAATTTTTCAACAGTGTGCAAAGCCAAGTCAGACGCCTGCAGGCAGTTTAAACTCTGATATTAGGTTGTTTATCAACCATACGATAAGAAGAAGAGAACTTTTTTGTGATACCCTGTATATAGGTATATAGTTCTTAAACATCAGACCACAAACTCCGTCATCATTTTTCTTCTAAAACATGCGAGTACCAAGTTCTGTACATTGCCTGGCATTCACCGACTACTAATGTATTAGCTTTTTCACATTATTACTTCCTTGACGCGTCGTTTGGCCTGGATTACGTCTCTGTGGGCTGTTATTAACTAAATGAGAATTTTCGTTCATCCCAGATATAAGAGCAACTGAGGCTTGTCTCTGTTCAATATTGTGTATCCCTTGATGGTTATAGTTCTCGAACGTTCGCAGCGTGTTTTCTATGTTAGAGTCGTGTTTTAAGGAAAAATGCTGGTTATTTTTACCGACAATACTGAAGGAGGTTATGTATTTGGGGCGTATCTTTTGTTAGTATACAATGTAACTGTTTTTCCTTAACCCTGACATCACCTATTTTTAAGGTAAATAAGGGGAAGTATAGTTTTGCATCTGCAAACGGTTATCCAGGCACTGTAACAACACCTCTACTGTTGAACAAAAGGAGAGGTCCCTTAGAGAGGGGGGGGGGTTGCCATAATCCCCAAGCTTGGCAAGCGGCTTGAGGATCGCAGTATTAGTGGTAAAGTTACAGATAACGCTGCTGCCCATCTTCTGGATTTTCCCTTAGTCACCTCTTCCGACACTTACGGGAGGAAAGTGGTCAAAATGGAAGTGAATTAGGAAAGTGGTAAATTCTAGGCCGGATACCACTCGGCAAATTGTTAAATTTCGTTACGACAATTTATTAAAAATTTTAACAAAAAAAAACTGACTTCAAAACAAAACTATTTCACAACAAATTAAAAAGCACTAAAAAGTAAAAAAACCGCAGAAATCGGAGAACAATCATAGAAAAATGTAGTAGAGAACGTGAAAAAAAACAGCATTATTAAGAATTACTGAAAAAGTACTGATCGGATCTTAATCAAATTGCAATGGAACCAAACGGGGGGCACCAGCTTTCAAATAAATAAAAAATCATCAAAATCGGTTCACCCAAGCGAAAATTATGAGGTAACAAACATAAAAAAAAAATACAGTCGAATTGAGAACCTCCTCCTTTTTTTGAAGTCGGTTAAAAATAACAATAAAGGACGTTATTAAGTGCTCTAGTTAGCCAGATTTAAAGTAAGCAGTTACGCAATTATGTACTTTTGTCATAACTCGGGTCCTGTGTTCACAATTCACAGTTGAGTCAATTTTCCGGGCCCTGCGTGCCATTATAATCTCTTACACAAATTTAAATGGCACCTTATTCTTGAATAACTTATTTCGGATTATTAACATGGTATTAGTAGACTGCCTCGTTGGTCTAGTGGTGGCTAACCGCGACTACAGAGCACGACGTCCTGAGTTTGAATCCCGGGTCGGGCAGTGTTATAGGGTTTTTCCATTAGGTAATTCTCAGTAGCAGCACGGAGTCTGGATTTGTGCACGGTTACTGGCAATAGGCTCGCCCCCTATTATTGCACATTGGGACTTAAAAACATAACTTGCGAAATGTGGATGTACTCTATGTGCATCTTTACCTACACCTTCGGGAAATACAGGCGTGATGTTATGAATTAGTAGAAGTTAGGTCAGAATTTTTCGTAGTACTAAGGATACCTTAGTCCGGAAGGTAAATATTATTCCTCTTTGGTTAAATACACGCGCTACGTTTCGAAACGAAGCTACACTCATTCATAAATGAGTGTAGCTTCATAAAATAAATGTAGAAATAGGTAAAGGACATTATCTTACAATATTTTATTTAAATGAACTTAATTTTAGCTATAAAATAAATATGTTTTATTAAAATCACTAATACATAATTTTTGTTTAACATGTCCACGGAACAGGGAGAATCCAAAGTGTGGCAACATTAAGTGCGTCATCATATTTGTACACCTCAACGGCTAAAACATGTATGTCTTTTGTGTATACTCATGTTTTAACAAATAAAAATATCTTTATCTTTATCGTTAAAGAAAACCATAGCTTGGAACTATCTACGTAGTTTGCAAGTTGCTTTTTAACATTCTGACTCGTCCATACTAACCTTGTCGATAACCTCCCTTACGCAACCCTGTCTGCTGCACCCGTATAGACTTCTCACCTTGCCCGAGTCTGGATTTACTGCCTGCCGGATTTATACCGTCTTGCAACCCTATTATTGGCATCAAATCCACTAAACTTTAGAGGTTGCTCGGACTTAGGGTTGCTTGCGGGAAATCCAATATGAAACTGAGGGTTGAACTACTTTTAGTTTGTTTGAAGATAAGATTTAATTTATGTACCTCTACTGTTTGAAAGAGGTTTTTGGAGGCAGGTATCGGAAGTCCGGTTGGGTTAAAATAATAAGATTAGTTAGATATTTGCACTAAAGGTACCTAATATTAATCTTAGTGTCAAACGTGTTTTTTTTCAGTTTAGGCACCGCTTTATTGTAGATCAGGTATAATGCGGCCCGTGCAATATAAACGGGCCTAGAGATCAAGGGTAATAAATTTGTTGCCAGTGCTCTTACTGGCACCCAGCCAGGGGCGGTAATAAATCGATCTGTCGACCACTGTACATTTTTAACGTGGCTCTTATACTAGTAGATGCATCCCTTTGGATATCAAAGAGATTTAGCAATGTTTGGGCACATCTATAAAGTTTGGACTGCCAGAAAATTGTTAAATATATATGTACGTAGATATTTATAAAATAAAGAATGGACACTACATTGTACAGTAGACAATGAGATTCGTTTTACTGATTTCGACATCATAAACCACAAGATAAAATTCAACACAAAACTCAGAGATCAAACCAATGAAACGTATTTCTTTACAACCTAAACATCTTCGTCAATTTGAATAATGTATTTTTGACGGCAAGACAATTTACATGGCTTACGAATCTAACGTTTACATGTTTTTTCCTTTTCGGTTTTACAACTTTTATGTCAACCATTTAATTTGTCTATTCCCATTATCCGTAAATCTGCTCAACTAAGATCAAGTTTTGAAGATAAAATAAACGAAGCCCAAGCAACGTGAGTCTCATTTCACCGTCCGGTAGTGAAGTTCAAATAAGTATTGTTCTTTCTACAAGGAGTTTGAGAAAATTTCACTCATTCCATTTCGAAGCGAATTTATTTTAAAGGAAAACCTCGAGGGCGATAGAGGTAGCCAGACAACGTTCTCTAGTAATCTTGTGGCACTTTCCAAGTTGGGAGCTTGAGCTCCGTTTGTGGCGCAAAGCGGGTAATGAGTTGCCAACTTACAAATAATACTTCGGAGTTTACGTCCGCACCAGTTGTAGCCACGGGGATATGTGCACAATAATTATGACAGCGATTGTGTTGTAGTTACACAGTTATGCTCTCAAGCTTAAACATCGTACGTAGCAGATATAGTACAGTATCTACAAGAAAGTGTACGAAATTATTACACGGTACATTCATAGATAGGTAGATAAGTTATTTGTAAAAAAAAAGCGATTTAGAGTAGGTACCCTAACTTAATGCTGTTAATTTTATTAAATCTCCTAACCTTTTCGAATACACGACTCAAAAATAATGTTTCTAAGCGCCATCTCGTCATAATTAAATGTAACATGTTTGACATAATTTTAAACTATTCTGTACAAATATGCTTTGAATAAAGGGATTGACAATTTGTTTTATTTACTATAATAACTTTCGTGAGTGTTATCCATATTATCTACTATATATCCCGGTTATACTCACGAAATCGGTGTCTCCATGAGAATGTCAAGTATAACTTAAAGAGGAAGCAGGAATTAAATAAATCGTAATCCGTTTATTTAAATGGCTTCCAATTTATTTAACTCTTGCTTAAATAAATGGGTCATCCCATAAGGAAAAATTACGAGATACGGCTCCGTATTTTCGAGCTCCGTGTACTAAGAGCTCTTGTTAAGTATTCCGACCATTCATTCGTCGCCATTCTTTGCTGGCTGTTTCTTTAGCGACACCTTCCTCCAATTATAGTTGAGCATCTGGTGAAACTAGACACTTCTCGATAATGATCAGTTGGTGTTTTCACAGAGTGACTATGATGAATGTCGATCTTGGTTACCTTACGGGATTAATTAAAGTTGAATTATAGGTTTTTGACTATCTAACAACTGTCTTAATATATATTAATGAAAATGTACATACATAACATAACATCACGCCTGTATTTCCCGAAGGGGTGGGCAGAGGTGTACATATAGTATACCCACATTTCGCCAGTTATGTTTTTAGGTACCAATGTAATAGGGGGCGAGCCTATTGCCATCAACCGGGCACAAATCCAGACTCCGTGCTGCCACTGAGAATCTCCTAATGGAAAAACACCTACTCAGTAACACTTTGCCCGACCCGTGATTCGAACCCAGGACCTCGTGCTCAGCAGTCGCGCTTAGCGACCACTTGACCAACGAGGCAGTCTAATGAGAACATTTTTACAACAACATATTTGAACAGTCACTTATCAAGAACAATAGACTACAGTACCGATCAATATGCGCAGTATTACAAGGCTGTCAAGGTTCAAAATATTAAAATTTATTCATCATTAACATTCATAAACTTTAATAACACGATGAAAGCTAAACAATTAAGTAATTTCCTTTTATTGATCAACAAGATTCAACAAAAAATAATACACGAACTTTGATAGCGCCCACGCCTTCACAGCTATCATACCAAGGCCAGTCGGAGGGCAACACAATAATCTGGTAATATAATCAGAAGATTAAGTAATAATGGGCCCAGTACCCTCGAACGGTGATTAGCATCAGGTAGCACGCAACGGCTAAGGCCTATCGCGTATCTTTGTTGTAAGCAACCATCTCAGCAAGATTCATTTTTAGGGTTTCATCTTCATAAGCTCCACTTACTTTATTAAGTTGGGTAAGAATATCTTCTAAGTTGAGATAAGTAGATCGGAGCTCCCGAAGTAAGCTGCGCTGTTGTTGGCAAGGTTTCAGAACTAACAATTTAGAACTAGATAATACAGTGTGGGTCTGTTTAGCGTCAGCAGGACGAGTGCCTTTAATTTTGGAATAGTAACGTGAAAGGGTATTATTATTTTCGTTTGAGGTATTTGGGCTAACAAAAGGGCTTGCGACGGATTAATTAGTGGTAAATGCTATTATGGAAGTGCTTTTTTACAATGAAATGCCTTTAAAAATGTATATAGCTTTTTATATCAGTTAGTAAATCTGCAAGCCGACGAAACATGCATTTGTTATCTGTGGCCAGATTGTTGTAACAAAAAGAGCAAGGAGTGATTGATGACCTCGAGCGGCGGTGTGCCTACCGCCTGTAATCTGCGTCACTACACAGATTGATGTGTTCCTAGCCTTACAAATAGGGTCTTCATCCGAACATGTTGAATGGATATTATGAACAAAGATGGCGTGACTGACGAGACTGTTTAGTTCAGTTTAGATATTTAGGAGTCAAGGCGTTGTCAATGTTCTTTGTCGAGATCATTTCAGCTTACTAAGAAACATTTTGATACAATCTTAGATAATACTCACAATACCTTATTAGGCTGTCCGCTAACATCCGATAATCGGTAACCGATTTTTTGTAGGAGAAAAATAGACTTAAATCAGAATAGTTTACCTGGAAGCGAGACGCTGCTACGTGCAGGGTAATCTCGCTTCCACAACGTAAACCGTCCTGTTTTAAGAGTTAATGATAAAGGGGTTGATTGCAATAGTGCAACGCACACGTTCTACAAAAAGTCGGGCCGATTATCGGTCCTACGATAAGTCTAACATGGGCGGGCAGCCTTATATGTAGTTCGTAAACAAACATGGCTATCTAATACAGAAAATATTAAGCCAATAATGTTAGGCAACATCCAGTCCAGTTTATCTTGAGCAGTCCGCAGGGTGTTAGACAAAAACAAATCGAGTTAGGAAAGAAAAATGTTCTTTCTGAAGTACTTACGTGACGACCTCATATTCATGGCAAAGAAATTTAAGATGGATGCAAAGTTTGAGGCTTGGCGTCACAGTTCGTTTGAGAACCGCCATTTAATGCCGGACACGTTCTACCTCGTAACACTAATGGCTTATTTCAAACTTTTCTCAGGCAATGAGGGAAAATATTTGTGTCATTTATTTTTTATTGTAACACCGGATTGTTTTGGCTAGTCGGCATCGTGAATTTTTATCGCGTTGCTGTAATTCTTGTCCCATTTCAGCGAACGGCTGATGGGATTGGTTTCGTGAATGGTCGATTATATTATTATGTTTCGGGTTGTCTTACTTCAAATGGTCAAGTTGATTACTTTTTTATATTAACAATTTAATTGCAACTGTTTGCTCTGGATTTCTTTAGTTCATTTTAGTTCTATTTCACTTCATCTTCATTTTATTCGAAATGCTAGAAAACTGGGATCTTAAATAACGATGCACATGTTTAATTTGGTCTAACAGAATTTGAGGAACTAGTAGGTAGTTGTTTACTTACGAAATATAATTTCATTTATATTACATCATCACGCCTGTATTTCCCAAAGAAATAGGCGGAGGTGTATACTACATCTTTCTTTCGCTAATTATATTATAGGTATAATTACATTCACCTAAAAAAAACTGTGTAGAAAAATATCAAATTGACTAGATGGCCAATCTTAATCAACTGCACTACCAATGGTCCTCGTATCGAAGTTAAAAAACCAATACAAACGAAGCAGGTGGCTAGTAAAGATTTTATAAATAAAACGCGATAAGTGAGATCGATGTTGGCGCCGCCATTTCTGCAGCACAATAATCTGGACAGAGATTCACGGCTGCACGCCTGGTGACAACAACTAACGAACTGTAATCTCAACGAATCGGTCCTGCTTCTGATTTATATCTGCTTGTATCTTCTAAAGGGGGAACAGACGTCTGTTATAAAAGAGGATTCATTTATTTATGATAATGGAACATAAAAGTAGTGGGGAGTAATTGTACTCGGTCCTAATCTAGTTTGGTTTTAGAATAACTAACAAAGGGCAAGGATTTGCTTAAAAATGTAGACTGAAGACTTCAGTCTATCAGGGAGGCGAGCCTATTGCCATAAACAGCATTAGTCAAATACAGATGACATGCTGCAACTAACCTTACCAATTTCTTCATACCTGTAGCGTAGAATAAAGTTATTTTCAGTATGTTAGGTGTACCGTGTCAATATTATTCAGCTCAGCAGTCGGGTTGGAGTTTAATGACCCTTGGGCCCTGGGCAACCGGCGAGCTTGTTGGAAACTACTTCTAGTCGAGCCACCGTGTCTGTTGTGCATATAAAATTTAACATTACAACTTATTCGTGCCCCCTTACCATGAGCTCTTAAAGCAGGACAGTGTCCGATAGCTAGCCGCATTACACGGCGCATAGCGGCGTCTCGCTTCCACATCGTAAACTGTCCTGCAGAATGCAGCAGGGGCAGGACTTGTAGAAAATTGGCGGAGTCTCCTTTGGCGGAATCTTCTCAGAAACTACCCACTCGCTATCTTATTATATATATATATATATATATTCATACTTAGAGGTATATATTAATATAATTTGTATTTATGTTATATATTATAATGTATGTATTGTTTAATAATTATATTTATTTATATAATGTTCATAAAATAAAATGCGCTTATTACTAATACAGTATTTGTTTCGGCTTTGTTGTTGCACCTACCTTATAATCTCTGCACCACCCTAAGGTTGACTGGTAGAGAATGCCCCAGGCATTAAGTCTGCCTATGTATACTATTTTTGGTACATGAAGTTTAAATAAATAAATAAAATTGTGTCATGTGACTTAGGTACATTTATATTATTAAGGTTCGGCCCGTGACTTCGTCTGTGTGGAATTCGAATGTCTTATAACCTTCCTCGATAAAAGGACTTTCTAAATAAATTATATTTTTCAGTTCAAACCAGTAGTAAGTGATCCTGACATTAACATTTTATATTATATGTTTTATACTATTAATACTATAGTAGATTACTATGTTTTCCTTAACATTTAAATTTCTCACCTCAAAAGGTGGTGATGAGGTGACAAACCGAAGCCTCATGTAATTAAAACGTAACATCACGCCTGTATTCCCCGAAGGGGTAGGCAGAGGTGCAGATATGGTACACCCACATTTCGCCAGTTATGTTTTTTTTAGGTCCAATGTAATAGGGGGCGAGCCTATTGCCTTCAACCGGGCACAAATCCAGACTCCGTGCTGCCACTGAGAATTGCCTAATAGAAAAACCCAGTAACACTTTGCCCGACCCGGGATTCGAACCCAGGACCTCGTGCTCAGCAGTCGCGCTTAGCGACCACAAGGCCAACGAGGCAGTTGGCCTTGTGTATGTATGGCCTCATGTAATTATTAAGTATAATTAGGCTCTTATACCTATTTCGTATAATTAATTAATTAGGACTGCCTCGTTAGTCTAGTGGTTGCTAAGTTCGACTGCTGAGCACGAGGTCCTGGGTTCGAATCCCGGGTCGGGCAAAGTGTTACTGGGTTTTTCCTTTAGGTAATTCTTAGTAGCAGCATGGAGTCTGGATTTGTGCCCGGTCGATGGCAATAGGCTCGCCCCCTATTACATTGGGACCTAAAAACATAACTGGCGAAATGTGGGTGTACTAAATGTGCACCTCTGCCTACCCCTTCGGGGATTACAGGCGTGATGTTATGTTTATGTTACTATGACGACTTTTAAAATCGACTTTAAAGTCGGTCTCCGCCCATCCCTTTATTTCCATAGAATTGACAAAGCCAGATATTTTATATCTCGGACTAAGTATATGAGCAACTACTTGGATTCAAAATCTATGTTTTATATAGCATTTGTAAATGTCAGAATGTCCACGCTACGTATTTGAGCGACGGAATTTGGATAAACACCGATGACACGTTGTCAATAAAAGTCGACGATTTGTGATTATTTATTCATCACATTTATTTTATTGCTTGTGATGTATTGAGTGTGACATTTTTACTCGAATTCTGAGCCCGTAATGTATTACGTAAAAGCTTTATGTCGTAAAGGGTTTATGCATTGTTTTATTATTTATGCATACTGTCGATTTATTGAAAAGGATTTCGATTCTTCCATTTTCTTTCGATTAACTTTTCTTTTGTTGTCTTAAATACTTGATCTTGACATAAATAGTTTTGTATACATATTAATAGACACTTACTGGCATGGAATGTAGACCAAACTTATATGTATGGCTATAATGGTTTATAATCTCAGTTTTTATGTTTGCTGGTTCCCCATACTTCAGTTATAACTTAATAATCGGGAATTATTAATTAATTAATTAAATAACGCCTTCTATTCAACTGCAATTTAAATTTGTCACATACCACATATCAATGGTTTTTCAGCCTATCTCATTTCATGATTAGCTTATCTCAGTCCACTGCTGGACATAGGCCTCCACATATAAATAATAGTTTTGTTTGGTTAGCTGTTCAAAGTCCCACTGCTGGGCAAAAACTTACCCATTTATTCTCCTATCCTTGCATAATATAAACAAAATCATGTTTTAAGTTATTTTCATTCTTATTGTAAATTGCTTATTAAGTATACATATTTATTCCATAGCAACATACATATTTATAATTCACGTAAAAGTTTATTTCATGTCCAACTCTTTAATTACTCAGAACGTTGGATATATTCTTACTATTTAACGTTGCCTACAAACTGTACGTTACGTGTTTCTTAGCTTGAATAGGAAAGTTAAATCCCCTGACAATACTACGGTTAGCCATCCATCATCGGCCGGCTCTAGAGAGATGAGGTGATGTTTCAAAGATTAAACCGGTCATCCGTTAGCACGGGTGACGTACTAATACGACATACAATAATACCAACAACACGTATTCCCATTACTGTATACGAAGGAAAATGTCGTTTCATTCCTTTACTACGGTACGATGAAAACTTATAAAACTTCTCCGTGTTCATTTGAAAGTTTGATTTATATTTATTGGGCAAATGGTTATTGACGATTTCATTTTCTAAAATCGGTCAATTTTATGTTATATGGAAAATGTTTGTTGCGATTATTCAGCACATGGAATTATTATCGAAAAGACTAACTTTTAAACGCGTACATGATTATAATAGAAGTAAATCAAGCTGCCCTGCTTGTGACAACGGCCGGTGCAACTCGGTCAAAACGCCAAGCCAATATTAAAAACTTGTGTTCGCTTTGATTTCCGTGTTGTAATATAATTCAATTATTATGGAAAACTCGAAACTATTGGTCTCGGACTAAATGGTATTTTCTGGAAAAAGAACGTCCAATTGTCATCAATGGCATTGGAGTACGTAGCCGAGACACGTTACGGCTTATTGGCTTCTAATAAAATGGTTCCGAGCTTGAAAAAGGCTCTCACATGCTGGCATGAACATTCCATTCCGTGACGGTATGCAGAAAAAAAAAGTGCAGTAATCGCGTCAATTGTAGGTAGTCATAGATTCACTCGTAGCGACAGCACTCGGGATTCAGTTTGGCTTCAATCGTCGCGTCGAGCGGACGTGCTCCGGTGCGCACAGAGACCACCCAGGTTTAATATTAATGCTAAGATTTTAATTTCGCTCCAACATTTCTTGTCACGTCTCCGCGTCAGAAGTAAAAATAATTTGTTTATTACTCGACGCTCATAATCCGTTGGGAGAATATTTCATCTTGGCTTGCAAGTTGTGCAAACAGCGGTTCCACTTCGGTATCCCAACAGACTTGGCTGAGGCTTGCGGTATGTGTTATATTCATACAACTTATCGACCGGCCACTTTAATACCTCGCTTCATACTTGAGAAGAAGTTAAAATGGGTTCTGTTTGCAACTTTAGACAGGCGTCATTATGGAGTTAATAATATTTGTTATCGATTCAAGTATCTGCAACAATGAATTGAAATATCAAGAACTGTGGAGTAAGAACAAAATTTATTCATAGTTCGTATCTTTGTTCTGCTTTTCTTTGTATAAGAAGATAGCGAGGAAAACATACCAACTACACAGCAACTGAACTTAGAGTTTGGTATCGGCTTTCGCCCGTACTGTCACTATATCGGTGTAAACGCTTGAACAAAGTTGGTTTCTTGCATATTCAAGAAGCACCTTAGTTATTTTTCAATTAAACTATTTACTCAATTTATGATCATTCTATCTGCAGACATCTTAGAATAAATCTCATTTAAAAGTGATTCATTAAATCCCAGAACATCTTTTAATATAGCAAAGCTCTTTCCATAATTGGATGAACATTGAGCATAGAGAATAGAGTATTTTCTTTTCTCCTCAGACAGTTCTATGCCATTCGTGGCTTTATAAAAATAAAGGATTTCGCAATTAGCTATCCGGTTAGTGATTACGAATGTCTGAATATTTAAAAAGGTTGCCGCGATAGTCGTGTCCTAGATGTTTTCTTCAGAAAAAAGTGTAAAAAGATTTAACTTTTTCGCTTTTAAAAGGAGACTAACAACGTAGACGGTAATAAGCAGTCTTTACTCGTTGTGTGAAAGTAGGTTACAAGGCAGGGTAATTGGGGTTCCAACGTCCCCCTGTTTTATGCAAACACGGACAATCCATTTGTTTATTAGTGGTTTTTGGGTGTTGAATAATATTCTGTTGAATTAGACTTGGAATTGAAGAAGTAAAAGTACGAAATAGAAACAAAAACTTTTTTGCCAGTAATATTATTGTTACAGTTGTTATGTTTTTTTGTACTTTTTATATTACTACATTTTGTACATTTTATTTTACACTAAAACGTTGCCCCGCACTAGGAATTTCGGGTGCGTTTCACAAACTTGAAATATCATATACATAATCACCCAGACTCAGGGCAAATATCTGTGGTTCACACAATTTTTTGCCCTTTGCCCCGAGCGGGAATCGAACCAGCACTGCGTAAATAAGGTCGTCCTAGTTTTCAGCTTGTTATATTTTTCGTAAAAAACAGCATTCATGTTTATTTTGAATTTTTTTTTTCCTTTTCCATATTTTTTCCACTTTAACGCAATAATAAAAACTTTTTGGTATAAACAGACAGTATTAATTTGAATTTAATACGACAGTAAATGAATTCAGTACCTACGTGTTGGAATTAAGAAGTTGTCGCTCAAATTCATCCGTACAATGGCACATTTTATGTGCTGAGATAAAAAGAGGACCGTTTTAAATTGGATGTATAAAGGGGATGCTTCCGTTTTAAGTAAGAGTGAAAACAAAAGGCCTACCAGAGGAATTGTCGGTTTTGTTACACAAATGATGTAAAGTTCTTTTGCGGTCTGAGATTTAAGCGGAATAAGTGATTTCTTTTTAATTTTTTGTTATTATTATTAGGCTATAATGTCGCACTCTGGTAGCCCACCCCCCCCTTCCTTTATGGGGGGAGTCCTTTGTTCAGTAGTGGACGACTCCCGGCTGATGATTCTTACTGTCTTCCTATAGATAAGTTAGAGAGTTAATTTTCCGGAAAAAAATTACCCTTCACAAGTATTTCTTGTTGTCAATAGCTTCGTAATAAAAAATACATAACATCACGCCTGTATTCCCCGAAGGGGTAGGCAGAGGTGCACATATAGTACACCCACATTTCGACAGTTATGTTCTTAGGTCCCAATGTAATAGCTTCGTAATATTGGAGAAAAAACTAGTGTAAGCTTACATTAAAGTCGCTTGGAACTTGTAAAGGGTATAATATTATTTTTTTATTATAGGGGACAAAAAACAGCTACATTACATTAAAGGAACTGAAATGCACAGAGAAATAGGCAATAATATAGCCCACAGCGTTGTCCATATTTAACACTAAAATAAAATGACAAAACAATTGTCTTATAACTTGCAAATATGAACAAAAACACTATCGTTAGACCCACCAATCACGACGTAACATTCTCAACGGGTTTATCTGAAGATTTTAAGCGTGATATCGGCTATCGATTGCCTTCAAATTGGCTCGTGGCGTCGGCTCTGAATCCGGTAAGATTACGTAAGCTCAAGAAAAACACGACCGGGCAAGGAACCGGTAGAAAATAACCGGTACAGGTGACGCTATCCTTAAAACGAGCCATTTAAGTGCTTCCGACGGAAAACTATGAAAAGTACTCCAAGAATAGAGCCATGGCGTGACTACTTACGATCTTACAAGGAATCGTATTTAAAAGCAAAGCTTACTAATAGTTACGTGTTTGTTACTAAATCACGCAGCTTTTAGGGCTCCTCAAATAATAAATGATTTTATTTTTGCAAATAAATTTTACTAAAACACTTTTATACGTCATTTTTTTTAAACTAGATTGCATCTGCGTTTCCTAACTGACTACATCTGAGAAGAAATGCCGAAACAAACTCAGGGGTCAAGGTCTCTTTTAAAGTCCAGATTTTTAGAGTCCAATAAAACCACAGACTCCGTGCTGCTACTAAGAATTACCTAATGGAAAACCCAGTAACACTTTGCCCGACCCGGGATTCGAACCCAGGACCTCGCGCTCAGCAGTCGCGCTCTGCCTACCCCTGCGGGGAATACAGGCGTGATGTTATGTTATGTTTTATCTATAAAAATAAGAGCAGCAAAAAAGGTAATTTTTAAATTCGCTTAATCCCTTATAACGTTTGGTACACCATAATCATTAAATTTGGCTCTACAGACCCTCCGAGAAGTTTAAAAGTCTCTTTCAATTTGTGTAGATATAAATATTTAATTTGTGAACAATCATAATACGTGTGCAAGAAGGAATATAAAAGACAGCTTGTTGTAGACAAACTATTCTAATACCCCGGAATGGAGTATTTAAACGTGTCTCATGTTTAATTATTATAATTTATTTTAGGTACTCAGTAGGCAGATACTACTTAGAATAAGGTACCTAGATATACTTGCCTGTAGTAATGAATATAAAGTAGTTATGTTGACTCATTAGTTAGGTATAATGTAAGTACCCAAGTATTTGAGAACATTTTCGCGTCTTTGAATTTGTTTTGTATTAATTAAACAAGAATTTTCATTAATAATTTTATCTCCATTGTTATAAGAAATGACAATGTTTAGCTTTATAAAATAGATTTATTATTTGAAATGGTATTCAAGGATTAGGAACAATACTTCATTACTAGAACTAAAATAGAATTTTCTTTTATTATAATTTCTATTCACGCTACAACTGTTTAATTTGTACCAGTTACCGACCCATTGTTTCTTAGTCTGAGCTTTAATATTATTGCAGTTTCTGCGATAGTAGAATAGGTAGGATTCAATAATATCCCTACTAATATTATAAACGCGAAAGTTTGTGAGTATGGATGGATGTATGTTACTCTCACGTAAAAACGACTGTATGGATTTTAATGAAATTTCATATGGAGGTAGCTGATACCTTGGATTAACACATAGGCTACTTTTTATCCCGAAAAAATGTAACGGGTAACACCGCGGGGCGCAGCTAGTCATTCATATTTTACATAAGTGCCTACAGGCTACATATATTACTGTGTGTACGTGTCGCATAAAAATCCATATAATATTATGATAACCCCGCTGCGTTAGATAATCGTGCTTGTGGGTCATAACAGTGTTATTAGACATGTCTATAGATATAGAAGACGGCAAGATTCTAACGTCTATTATAGCTACATAGAAACATTTCAGCTATAAAAGTATATCATTAGTCATTACTAGCTTTTGCCAGCGGCTTCGCCCTCGTTAAGTAGCCAATGTCCTCTCTCGGGTCTTTGACTTTCTACATGCCAAATTTCGTCAAAATCCGTCCAGCGGTTTAGTCGTGAAGGCGTAACGGACAGACAGAATTACGATCTGATTAGCGCAGTGGCTAAGCGATTGGACTGCTGCGTTAAGGGTTGCGGGTTCGATTCCTTCACGGGGCAAAACTTTGTGCGCACTACAGATGTTTGCCCCGAGTCTGGGTGTTTGTGTATGTGATATTTCATGTTTGTAAAACGCACCCACAGTAAAAATTCCTAGCGTGACGTTTGAAAACATAAAAAAATACTTTCACATTTAAAATATTAGTATGGAGCATGGATCAAAGCGGCAATGAAGGCTTGTATTTCTTTCTGCTCGAGCAAAATTAGCTATAACCATCCATCAAATAGTCCGCCACGATCGGCGAGATACGCAGCTGAATGCTGCCTCAACGGCGTTTTATCTCGCCAACAACAACAGCTAACTTGATCGTTCACTGAACAACTTGGCCGATCGCTGCGGATTTATCTGGAAAACCAATCACCAGGGTAAACAATGTTCTATGCTCCCGTGTCAATTCAGTTAATACAGATACATTTTCCAATAACTTGCTTAACGTTTAGTTGGTTGCTGTTTATTGGGTTTTCTCTGATGGCATGTTGGTTTCATCGTGCGGTTACCAGTTATTGGAGTAAATGTCCAGTTATAGCGCTTGATAAATTTGAAATTGTGAACTAACACGAGAGAAATGGGATGTTTAAAGAAAGCTAAGACTGATTGATTAATTCTTATTATTTATGGCAGTATATAGTTTTACAGAAAACAAATACATGCACTTTCTTAACAAACATAGATTCTATAAGGGCGTAGCAACACTATTTTCTTCGATAATTCTATGTTCACAGCTGTACCTACTCAGTTACGCGACGTTTATTACTCCTTATCAGGAAAATAACTTATTTAAATTACTTTCTTGATGCATTGAGCAGGTTATAAAGAAGGATATAACAAATTCAACAGATTTAAGAATGTTTTAAAACATTGATTTTTAAAAGGGTTTCCCAATTTGCATCTTTTGTTTGACCTTTCGCCTTACCTGCAGCAATTATACCATTATTAATTGCATTGTATTCTTCGATATAAAAGTCATTACCATAAACATTCTGATAATTAAATGCAAGTCAGGTGCTTGCAGTCTTTTTTGCTCGAATGTTGGGTTTGTGCCAATTCGGAGCAATGTAATCAATGCCAGGATTTTGTCTGCTTGCTAGTGCTTAGTGCACTTCGCAGATTTAAGGTCGTTAAGAGAACATTTAACGGAAAATATGGGTATTAGCCTAGACTTTGCTTTTAAAGCTTTGCGTCTTTTTTGTAATTTATAGCTTCACTTATTGTGCACCTGTGTGAGATTCTTCTTCTTCTTTCTATTCCTCTCCAATTACTGGAGGTCAGACATCAGCTTTGAATATTTCTCTATGTCTCTGGCGAAGTGAAACCATTCTGCGGCGCTGTGTGAGATGGCATTTCTTAATTTGATTCCTTCTCTCCTGAATTATTTGTACTGTTTCTTCAAAATCTCAAAATCCGTGAAGGAATTTAGTAATGCTGAAAACATTTTCTATCGGGGTTTCATTTATTTCATTTATGATTCACGTCTTGTAATCCTCAACTATTTCTGAATTGGTTTCATCGACTTTCTTTTAGAGTAAACTGAGAAAAAGGTCAAATGAATCGAGTGGGTTTTGATTGCATCATTGCGGAGCTGTTTTGTTCGTGTTCTGATAAAGCATTTTGTGATATAAATTTATTAACATCTCAACGTAGGTTTAATATCAATGTTATTCAACCACGCTTGCGTTTCTCCATAAAATAACCACTTCTTTCTTTTTTCAAGTTTTATATTCGCTGTTATATAAGCTCATTGTAGATAATTATAGGTACTTTTTAATTGTTTATTATTCACAATTTCTATGTATGTTTCTCGTCTCTGTACATTATTGTTTTTGTATTTTACAGGGATAATAAACGATCTACACGATTCCTATTTTAAAAAGGTTGAATGCTCTGAAAAAAAAAATGCTTCAAGCCCAATTGAGCCCACGAATGTCACGAAACAGCAATCGTTAAACCATCCACCAAATCATTATAATATCTTCCCAAAATAGTTTCAATATTAAACTCAATTCAGTACAGTCCTATAAAATTAATGAAGTATTCCATTTTCATTTATTTCAACCATTTCCCATTAAATTGGGAATGTTTTTGTATGCGTAACGCAAAGCTCTTTCAATCTTGTCAGACTAAAATACTCCGGGTATTGAATCGACTGAGTAGAGGGTTACGATTGGTCGATCGCGATGGAATTTATTCACAAAAGCACCCTTTTTCAATAAAGGCTTCCAGTCAATACATTTAGTGAGCTGTAAAAATGTGTAATTTGCCTGCGTATTATCATCGAGGGATTCGTCAGTTACGTCAGCAGTGGATGTATAAGATTGCACAAATACATATGAGAATATTCGTTGCACCTATTCGCAACATTATCTATTTACGAGTAACAGTGCGGAGATCAAATCAAATCAAATATTTTTATTCGTCAATGCAGGTGTACAATACAAAAGGTGTTAGAGATACGGGAAGTTCGCTACATTGTGCCTGTGATACGACAATTATATTAATCAAGAATTACCTATATTCTATTGACATACTTTGTTATTAATTTTAATTAATAGGAGATAGATAAAGAATATGATTCCTTTTCAATGCTGAGAAAGCTTGTGGTAATTGGCAACATATCCTCTATCGACCCGGTAAGAATGGAAATGATACCTGTACATTGGACGTAGAGAAGAGTAGCGGCGAAATATATGTGTGAATAAAATCCTGAACATTTTTAGCTAAGAATTCAAGATACTTATACTGTCTTACGATGTTAACGAGTGTTCTGAGATTACTACTAAGTCTATTGACATCTGTATACTTTGACATGTAATCGACAGTGACAGCTATAATTTGATTAATTGTTCACCATTGCTAATTTTTATAAGTAATGTTGCTGGTGGTTAATTTTGTATCAATTTGCTTCATCGTCATCAGCTGAAAGACGTCCACTGTTAAACAAAGGCCGTCCTTATAGAACAGCACTATTATATTTGCTTATCCCAATATTATTTATGTGTTAGGCCAAGAAGAAGGCCTTCCACTTAGAACACCACTATTTCATTTGCGTAATCTAATAGTATTTGTGTTTGTATACCTATGTATAAGTAATGTATGTTCCTAAGCTTACGACCAGGTATAAACAATGAACCTAGTGCGAGGTTACGAGTGTGGCCGTAATTCTAAGTCTACTGATAGATTTCTAATTACTTTAATGGAGTTCTCGAATGCGAATGAAGCGTGTATTTAGGAATGTGTTTAATTCCAAACCAGGTACTACTCCAATGTTGTTTACTAAGTTATAAACACATGGAGTTACAATCTACCTTTAACAATTTTGACCTGCATCCATTTTCAAGTAAATAAGTCTTTTGTTTATCAAAGAAAACGATGCCTAGGTAAATGATTAGTTGTATGAACCTCCTTGCCAGAGGGGTGTAAAGTTTTGTGTGAAATTACATTTGTACTTTCAAAGTTGTATTAAAGGAGCATTTACTCTGGTAAGTCCTTGCTTCGGGCGCTTTTCAACTGTCCAAATACCTTTATACCAAAGTTTATGGGTCCAGCTAACGGTATTATAATAGTTTCGATATTATACTTACAGCATCATAATCATCATCATGAGCCTATCTCAGTCCACTGCTGGACATAGGCCTCTCCTTTGGCACGCCACTGAGCTCGATCTTCGGCCTGCTACGCAAAATGGCTTGCAGCGGCTGGAAGGCCGCTTCCAGCCGCTGCAAGCCATTTTGCGTAGCAGTAACTTGAAAATATTTCCTTGTATTCTTCAAGGAACTGTATTTCAAATTGATTTTCTACCTTTTTTAACCAATTGATTAGCATAGTGACTGATTGGAGTGCTGCGTAGAGAGCTGTCAGTTTTGTTACCTTCACGGGACAAAACTGACAGCTCTTTGCGCAAATATAGATAAATATTAGTCTGATCCGTAGATGATCGCGGGTCTTGATAATAATATTTTATATCCGTAAAAGGCATCCATATCACAAAAGATACTGGTCAACAAGACATTATGTTTCTACATACCTAATATTATGTACTCTACTTTGCATTAATTTGGAAAAACGTCTTCATTATCAGAAATAACAAAATCCTTTTTGAATCATCCCGTCCGTTTTCCGTCCAATCTCTGTCGTCTTATGGAGATTATGTACCATGCTGTCCCATGTCAAATCTCCACCCTATATAATCACATAAAAAGTAATAACGTCCGAGCTTAACGAAGCCTTGGGATCCGTTGCTAATGAACTTTCAGACTTATTGCTGATGCGTAACTGTTGTATTTTCTTAACCTTGCATGGATATAATAAGATCGATTTTTCATTCGTCGTACATAAACTGTCACGCTGCAGACACAATTAAAAAACTATTATTCGCTGTCACCGGTGACCCTGGTGGCGCTCAAAGGGTTAATCTGCTAAATGCTTTATCTTTATTTGAATGCTATTTTTGTTAGAAGCTTATGAAAACATGCTAAGATAAAAATTTGAGGGTTAAAAATGCTTCTACATTTTAAATTTTAGGCGAAAGTAATGCATGGGCAGCAGTATGTCCTTGACGCCGACCTAAAAATTCTCTTTCATAATACAAGCCTTCAAATAATTTTCTTGAACCAAATTTCTTTCCAAACTGGCATTGAAACATAAGAGCCAGCCAGACGTTCGATCAAATACGATTTGGGTTCCTAATCCCCACGTCATTATAAGTAAAGTCCAACTTAAAGTTGGGGAAGGTTGCCGATTCCCTATTGAGTATTCGAAGTTCATTCCTGTTAGTTTACGTGACAGTAGGGCTATATATTATCGAATGCCGAAAACTTTCCTTTTCCAGAATGTTCGGTGGAACAAGGGATGATCTTAATCCAGTTTTTGGTCGTATGTTTAGTGGAGGGTAAATAAATAATAACGTAGAATAGTTTTGATTAAAACAGCTTTATGCATTTCTTAATTTAAGAGCCTCTTAATTCTGTCGACATCATTATTTATTCACTATCATACCAACGATGGTAACTAATATAAAGGTGTATTAATTGGTCCATTATCACATTACATTACACTTCAAACTAATAATTAGTCACACTTATGTGTTTATTCCATCACAGCACGCTCTACGCTAATAATTATTGTAAAGGCGAAAGTTTGTGAGAGTGTTTTTGTGTTTATTACTTCTTCACACTCAAACGCCTGAACCAATTTTGATACAATTTGGTGTGGTGGTAGGTGACACCTTGGATTAACACTTAGGCTGCCGCAGCAGGGTTACCAGCTACATTTTTATAAATATAGCGGGTAACCCTGCGGGCTATTAAAAATGTATTCGTGACAGATACTTACATATTTGTATTCTGTGAATCCTTGTCGGCTTAAATTATGTTTAGTTAGGTTTTTAGTATTCTAGTTCTAGAAAAAGTGGGTGTTCTACATTATTACTGATGACGGTCGGTAGGCGTAATAGTAATCATATCAAAATACACCTACAGAGGTGCTAAAAAAGTCACTTTATATTACGAAGGCCAAGCATTTTGTCACGCAATTTATTGTTGATGAATAATTTGAGTAATCCGTCAGACCTAGTTTTAATGTTCTTGGCGTCGACTGTAGGCTTTATATAAAATAAGTCCATTTTGCTGGAAAAAATATACTGGCCATTAACATAAGATACCAATCAAGCGGTCGCTAATTAAATTGACTGACGATTCTAATGTTGGATACGCCAATTAACGTAATAAAATTTAATTACGATAACAATTTTCATTTGTTTCGAACAATTCAAACCAATAGAGATAGTAATCATCCAAAATTCTCGTCATTAAAACGTATTATATTTGGTTCGTGTCAAACTGGTAATTGCCATGTTAAAAAACTCGGAACATATTACGCGAGGCCCGATGAGAGCAGTAATGGGCTATTTAAAAAAGTTTATTGTTTGACGAACGTGTTGGTAATGACTTGCATGCTTTCCTGGCTCGAATTACTGGCATGTAGCACTGGTAAACAGCTGAGTTGGATTTTACATTCTAGATTATTCGCGTTCAAATATTTGAAAATAGAACGATGTTTTTCGTGGGCCTGTCCCCTTACCATGAACTCTCACGTGCAGTGTAATGCGGCGACTCGCTTTCACAACGAAAACTGCCTTGCTTTATGATGAGGGCCCTGTTTATATAGGGAAGAAAAGATATTGGCCGGTTTCTCACCAAAATGTTGGTGGTATTAAAAGTTTAAATAGTGGGTAAATGTATGTGCAATTAGGAATAATAAAACTAGTTATTGTGGTAGACATGAAGAACGGTTTCGAACTTGGAGAATAAGAATGCTACGTTCTAAAAAGTCTGCCATAAATAAGAATTTCGATTAATGCGAAACGAAAACATTTTGGAGTAACGAAAATGGCGAACAATATCTCACTAAAGTTAAGTAAGGTTAAGATGTTTTATACACTTAAAGTAAATGTATACTTCTGCGCTTGAACTAACTACGTACAATTGAGGAAAATGGCATGTTGCCATTTTTATGAACAACTGCATACAACTCATAGATGAGTGCTTAAGCTTTAATGTCAAGATGCAAATTTTACCTTCATACTTCATATTGTTTTGGAGTGAGCCTTTAAATAGGATTAGAAGAAAGTTAGGTATCAAGAGCTTGAATATAGTTCAGGTTACGCTGAGAACTTTCCATCTAGATACACCGACCTAAAGAGGTAGTTAAGGTGAAATTTAACTCTTGCCGCCAGACTTGGAAGAAGCCATGTCTTGGATTATAGTGTGGATTAGGACTAAGTTGTGTTTCATCGTCAAGAACTGTGGAGTCTACACGGAGGACAGAAAGACGAACTCATTTCGTCGTGGATAATCAAAAACTCCTAAAACTGATAGATTAGGAAAAAAACAAATGAACTATTATTTACTATATATTCCGGTTATACTCACGGGTGTATTCGGGAATGCCCGACTAGTTTCGAACTCGAACGGAGCCCTTATTCATGAGCTGGTTACGCGGCAGAGTCGCGAGCCGAATACACCCGTGAGTATAACCGGAATATACAGTAAATAATATGGATAACACTCACGAAAGTTATTATAGTAAAACAACTGAACTGTCCACGATGCAGATACAGCAGTTAAATAATGACCATGTGTCTTACAGGACAGGGAATCTGTTAAACCACTTGAACTTCAGTACCAGTTTAGTATCATCATCTCAGCCGGAAGACGTCCACTGATGAATAAACGTCTTCCCCTTAGGGTGGGGAGGTTGCTATAATTCTCACGCTTAGCAAGCGGCTTGGGGATTGCAGTATTGGTGGTGAAGTTAAGAAGACGCTGCTGCCTATCTGAATTTTCCCTTAAAGGGGTGGGACAATTTTAGGCTGGATAGGAGGATATACTACCTTTTAAAACGAATAGGTACTGCTCGTCAATAAAGCACTTGTTCAGTATTATTTGGGTATTTCAATATAACGGAATATTTATTACCGTATTTATTATTTTAACGATAAAATATTGTTATGGATTCCGAAGTTCCGAATGGCATCCAGGAATCGATCAAAACAGCATTGTTGGCTGACAATAGTCGTTATACACGGCGATGAGGATCGAAAGCCTTATTGTTTGTGATTGTTTTCTACAGGGAATGCGCCCCCTTCCACTGAGACTATTGTGTATAACTGTATATCATAGTATTCCTCATGTAGGACCGTTCTGACGGTAATTACAGATAGACCAGTCACTGTGTGCTTGTGTAGCGCCGAGAGGTAACTTGTTTTCTGTGAAGTGAGTTGTGAAATTGCGAAAATCCTTTTATTATTAGTCTTTTAAGAGCTGGTTGCTGGAACGGTTTGATGCCTAGTGTAAATTTTAGTTGGAGCAGACTTAATTTTTAGTGCATAATAGAAGCAATCTTCGTAAGAAATTCCAGTAATCAATTACAATACACATTAATCAAGTTTGACCTTTTCCACTGTAAATACAAGATGCTAAAATTGAAACAAACAATGGCTCTTACGTTGTCATTTGTCAGTATAAAATATTCTAACACCCTGTAATTTATATTGTGTAGACACTTGTGACACATTTTACGTTACGCTAGATGAACCCTTGTACCAGATATAACCGTATAAGTCCGTCCAGTTCATTGGTCAGGGGAGAGCTCTCGGCGGGTAAAACAAGGAAAAACATTTTATCATATTTTTATATTTTAAGAAAAGTGCTGAGAAATACCTTTTTTTTGCAGGTCACGGAAATAGGGAGGAAGCGAAAGGATCATAAAACACTGAAGATATATTAGGTGAGTCCCTAATTTTTTTGTTAAAATTCATCGTGTTTCAGAAGGCTTTGTTCTGTAGCTAATACGGCGGCTAAAAGGTCTCTTTTTAATTATTTGAGATGGTCTGTGAAAAATCCGGTCTAGTTTTTAAATGTTAAAATATACCTAGGTTACAAGAAAGTGTACTGTGTAACCTAGTATGTAAAATTCAGACTTATTTTGTCCGTAAATAAAATTAGGTACATACCTGTCAAATTATGTTAGTGAAATGGTTTTAGAAACTATGCTACTAGGTACAAATACATCAGTTTCATTAGTTCAGTAAGTAAATTATTTCGTCTTCAAAAGCTTTATGCTTTTAAGTTCCTCAAAATATTCAAGTCTCTCTTTAAACTTTTTATACTGGAACACAAATATGAATAGATTTTTGCATAGATTAAATAAAACAAAACCAAAGACAAGCCCTTCAAAAAACGACTGTAGGACCCTAAAAAAAAATTGTGTGTCCAGAGATAATGCAAGATAATTTTGAAAATAATAATGATGAATATTCAGCGGCCGCTCGCATTATAACGAACTGGAGCAGCCATATTTGAAATTTATTCGTTTTAGTACATAATGTAGGTATATTCGCGCTTCCATAATTATACAATGTACGAAAATAATGATGTGTACATTAATTCTGCGGTAATAAACATAGTGAGGTATTACAATGGTACTAAATTCCCTTTAAAATGGTATAAATTATATTTAAAGTATTAAATTGATAAAGGGAAACTTGAAAAATTAAGGACACGAGCGGGGCTTGAATCCGCGACATTCGCCGTACCGTGGCGCGGCTTTGCCAACTGAGCCACCGTGTCACATATACGGCGAATGTCGCCGGTTCGAGTCCCGCTCGTGTCCATCATTTTTCAAGTTTCCCTTTATCAATTTAAAAATTTAAGCCTAGCATGGCAACATGCAAAAAAGATACAAAAAGTCATATATATTATTAAAATTATTTAAATTTATAGTAAAAATCAATTAAGCAGAAATAACTCAGTTTATATCTGTACTGATTTTAAGTTTAAATCGTTAAACCAATCTCGAATTTAGTTCAGAGTTAACTAGATAACTGGGTTAAGCCCAAGACTAATTTTGTCCCGGAAAAGCCACGGGAAAATGTAATGCGGTTGCGGCCTACCGTGAGTCGTGTCTAAGGTGGATCCTATAAATAGATAGATAAATATTACGTCGGAAGAGGTTCTTCTTATCGTTTGGTCGATGTACAACCTGGTGTCAGAGTTCGAACCGCCTGTGGGCCTTTAACATGGCTTTACACACCGTTGAAATCTCACAGGTGTGCTGGTTTCCTCACGATGTTTTACTTCACCATTTTTAGTAACTTATTAATAATACACAAATGAATTAGAAAAGTGCCGGCCCAGTGCCAACTGGCGACCTTTGACTTGGTAGTCCAACAGTCAAGCTACTCGGCTATTACTGTTTTTCCTGAAGAAGCAAAAGGAGGTTTTGCCCTGTGGTGGGGAAGGTAGGGGTGATGATAATGGTGACACCACGGCACAGAAAATTGTTTGAATTCCGTGAATATCACTCAAGTAAGTTGTTGATCCAATACAACATTAACTTACTCATCACTATGAAAATGTAACTGGCGAAATGTGGGTGTACTATATGTGTCCCAATGTAATAGGGGGCGAGCTTAGTGCTATTACTCGGGAACAAATCCAGACTCCCGGCTACTACTAAGAATTACTTGAAAAACCCAGTAATACTTTTCCTGACCTGCGATTCGAACCTGGGAGTTCATGTTCAGCTGTCGCGCTTACAAACCACTAGACCAATGAGGTAATTACTTAATGAAAATTGCGTTTAAATTTTGGCACTTTAAATAGATTAACTCAACATATATAACACGCAATAAAATACAAAAATGAAAATTCTCTCGATAAAAAATTAAAAATATATTCACATTTTAAAACGTTCCGTATAGCCAATTTGTAGAAGCATAGTAAATTGGATTTTTAACGCTGTGTTACGTATTTATGAAATTGCCGATGAGTTGATAGTTGAATCCAGTCGAGTTTCGTAATGATGAAGTCCCCGTAGCTTCGTTACCGCGCCGAGTGCAATTGCGCATGCTTTTTCATTCTGCATTAACTTACGCTGGGCCTTTTTGTACTCCACTCTGGCGCACTTAATTGTACTACAAAGGTTCAATAATGGACCTCTTTTGTTCTGTTACCTGCGTTAGAGACTACAAATGATTCTGTATGTAGTCCGTTGATAGCGTTCAATTGGATGGGTGGGAAAGAGCGCACAAATGCTTTTTATAGCTGGTTGCATCCATCAAACGAGAATGGTTCAAATGTGGAATTCAATAACGTTTGCGGAGTTCAGAGCTGATTGGTAATGGATTTAAACTCAAATGGAATATTGTATTTTAACAATTGGACTTGGTTTCAGAGAATTCATATTGAATCCTCATATACTTTATTAAATTATATATTGTAATTGTTGAGAATAACGTAATTTCGTATGATAATGATTTTGGGAAATAATTGGGTAATGGTAAATCTTATATCTTGTTTTTTGCTGTTTCATTGCAAGCATTATAATCTCTTACAATGAACAAAAGCGTCGTATTATGGCTGTTTTTGTCATTATTCATTATGCACTAGCTCGACAGACATTGTCCTGTCTTAATTAATAACTATGAATATTGAATTCGACTGACAGCATTCGTATGACAAACACCAAAGTAAAAGTTTAATACGCTAAACCTCGAGAACGGCTGAACCGATTTGGCAATTTTTTTGTTTTTGAAACGCTCCTGGAAGGATTAATTGCCTGCTGGGTCAGCTTGATATTAAAAATATATGCATTTGAAAAAGTTAATAGCTTTCTTATACTCTACTACTATTTTGTTAGCTCGTTCGTTCGTGTGTAGTGTACCACGGGTATACGAGGTAGGCAAGCTGCATATGACGCCATTGTTCTCTTTATTCAATTCTGTGGCAACGAGGAAAACACGTTAAACCCCAGCACTGTTGTTAACAACGCTTTGAGCTTTGACACGCCGCTATGGGTTAAGCGTAATCGTTTGTTTTACTTTAATAGTTTTTACGACTTAAGCTTACAGACGGAGGACAATATCAAATATGCATTCCTATTAAGTATTGTATGAGCACTATATGAATATGAATGTATAATCTGGCTACGTCTGTGACGGGCTTTTTAAACGTTGGCGCATTCTTATTATATCAGTGAGTGAGTGAGTGCAGGATTTAATTCTGTGGGGTCAGAATACAATGCCACCTGCGGTCTTATATGGATCAAAACCTCTTTTGTTTTTGTCTAAGCAGTGTTGAGCTCAAGCCTGGTGATATTCTAAATATTCTTATTCTAGGTTTAGTATAAACAATTTGAATGTTAATGTAGGTATGTTAGCAAGATAGAGAGCATTATTAAAGTACATACCATCCCGTATCAACTTATTTTACGCAAAAAAACACTAACTATGTACCTATACAAAAAAACTTCATCAAATTTTTACCGATGTGATCCTAAATATAAATTTAGTAGTTTAACTAGCAAGTTATAATATCAATCTGTACGATTCTAAGGTGACGGTGACAAATGTTTTCCAATAGGACGCAATTTGTTCGAATGAGCCGCAGTACATCGTCATTGTGTATTGATATCCAGTATCCAAGGGCTGGATGCGGGTCTCAGAGCACAATAACGATGAGATACTTGAAAAATGAGGGCTGTCACCTGTTGCTACCGTGACACTGCGAAAGAACCCTCGTTACGATCGAACACTACTGGTATTTGCAACTCAAATGAATAATGATGAGCTGGCTCCTTGTCAAACCCGATCTCACAATATGTAGCCGCTTCGGGACGCTTCGTGACATTCCGGAACACTTCGGGGAGTTCCGCTTTGCTCCAATTAGTTATTATATTTAATTGGCACTGGGATCGTGGCCAGAACATGACGTCTTTGTTAGTGACTTGTTATTCATATTCAATGTGCGTTAGTACCTACAACTGTTGATTGTCGTTTGTTACAATGCTAATTTCAAGAATATGTTACGTTGTAACTTCTATCTCTTATTTGAAGCCCAACTTATGTTAATAATTATAGGTACCTACTAAATAAGTCACATTAATTCTTCAATCTATCAATTCTAATTTAACCGATCTAATGCTGCGCCATTGAATATAATAGAATAGAAATACATCTATTTGGCAAAGCACACAAGACAGCAAAAAGAAAAGATGAATACAAGAAAATAAACAACAAAAGAAAACAAAAAACTCCAACATGAAATACCAAAAAGGTTGCATTCCGCATATGCGGAGTGTAGAGCACCCAGCGTTGGTTTTCGATTCACACCCTACAGTGACCTATGGACGTAGGCAAACATAATTTAAATAATACATATCTACATATATTTTTGATACTAGTCTTAGCTTATGCATGCAGCCTCCATACAAAATACCAATCCAGTTCCTCAACTAGTTCCGTACACGAACGAAATAAACAGCTATCTCTCGTTATGGATTGCTGAACAATCCTCTAACGACTGCTGTGTTTCTGTGTTCCCATCAATGCGGTAATCTGATGCTGCCTGCAATTTGCATGTCTGGCCACCTGTATGCGATCAAATTTCTCTGTAACAGTTTGAAGCCTAGATTTATTGGTCTATAAACGCTGTTGACTTTCACGAACGTTCTGATTGCATATGTAGCGAGAATTTAGTATCAAGTGCATGGGTTAGCTAGCTGAAATTATAGCGACCTACTGTTGGTTTGTTTGGATGTGTGTGAATTGGTTTTGTTTGCGTTATAAATAGCGTGAAGGTAATGTGGGATGCGAAATTCTAGAGCTTAGAATTTTAGAGCTACGGAATTCGTTTTATAGAATTTACAAATTTCCAAGAATTCATGATGGGAATTTGTGCTGGGCATTTCCCGAAATTATCGAAGTTTAAATTAATCTGCTACTGACATCGAAATAATTTGACGATTCAGTAGGCATTACCCAGTTGCGAGTAACTATGTACCGACTTCAGCACAAGATTAACAGTTCCATAGCATATGCTTAGTGTACCTTGCAAAACTTTTTTCGGTGTAAAGTTTATAATAAAACGGCAACACAAAAAAATGTTTTGACAGTTTTTTCATAATGAAATGAATATTATTATTTCAGCCATGATCGTCCCATTGCAGGGCAAAAGTCATCTCATTTCATTTCTTTAATTATTCAATTTAAAAAAGAGAATTTAAATTTATAAGAGATAATTTGGACATCTTTGCGGGAAAGACGTGGCCTGAAATGGCATTGGACAGGTTTTTGTGGAGGAATAATGGGGAGGCCTTTGCCCAGCAGTGGAACACCGAACAGGCTACATAAAAAAAATTGAATAATTAAAAAAAAATCTATAAAATGACGACACAAAGCTAAAAAAAACCTGCAGATTTTAAGATACGTTCATATCAGGAAGGAATTCCTTAATGTTTAAAACAATTTATCTTTCTTTGAATTTTCCTTCGTCCATTAAGCTTTCAAAATAAAACATCTGCTTAACATAAAAACGTCGCAAACCGATGATTTTCCGCCTTATTACAGTCATTACGAGCTATTTTACATTTTATTCGTGAAATATGAAATGTCGGCGTTGCATTACCCGCTCTGTCAAATTGACGCTTCGCTTACCGGACACAAAAGCGAAAATGTACATTGCGGTTTATGATAATACTGTAAATGTTGTACTTTAATTGCGTCCCCGTGTTGTCGGAGGGAAAATACCGAGGCTATGCTCTACTTTATGGCAATGCAAAACCTATATTAATGCAGTACTGAAAAGGGATTAAAATATTTAAATGAAAACAAAGAAATATATTGTGGCACGAACCAGAGTTTGTATATTAAACAGGATTATTGGAAATATTCAAGCAACGTTTACGTGTCAATAATTATAATTAGTATAATATTACCAGCTATAAATGTACTTAAAAATGATTGCCATGTTACCTTCGTCGTAGACAAGTATACCTCCTAGAACTTGACGGAATGAAAACTTACGACAAATAGTACAAAAAAGAGTATAGTGGAGATTGGAACTCAACATCGTTTTCAATCATCATCATGATCATCAGCCGGAAGACATCCACTGTTGAACAAAAGCCCCCCCCTTAGGTAAAGTGAAGGTTTGCCATAATCCCCACTGTTGGCAAGCAGCTTGGGGATAGCAGTATTGGTGGTGAAGTTACAGAAGATGTTGCTGCCCATCTTCTGGATTTTCCCTTAGTCGCCTCTTACGGCTCCCACGGGAGGAAAGGAGGTGGACAATTACAGGCCAGATACCACTCGGCAGTTATCAATAATAAAATATATTCAAATCGAAGTTCAAAAAGAATGTTCTATATTTAATATTCAATTTTATAAGTAAGAAAAATGGCCATTGAAAAAGTTGTCATCTGTCCAATGCTTAGAATTATTGTCAGTAGCAGAGCATCTACAGCGGTGGCCAGATCTTTAGAGCTGTACCTGTTGCTCTTGGCTGTAACAATACCAGTGACATTCACAACAAAAGGCGCTCTGACTTACTTTTTAGTTTTTTCCCTCTGAACGTCGCAGCTCAAAGAGATAAGACCTTTATTGAGGCGTAAGCTTATCTCCGTGGTCTATTTCTATTTGAAGTTTTTTGAGTGTCAGATAATACAGTGTTTTGTTTTATGTAGTATTTTGGTGGTGTATTATTCAATTAGGTAACTTTCAATAATCGATGGAAATTAATATTCATAGATAATGGATCATTCAAAAATGGAACAGGTATCAACGTTATTTTACTATTTTAACCAAATAAACTATAGATAGGTACTATCGGAGAAGGAATCTTACAAAGTATATTACAATAATCCGGATTTAAGTATCTATTGTAGTCCGCCTTCATGAGCCCTTCATATTATTATTATCTGTATACTCAGTGTATTGTATTCGAAAATCGTAACTAATGAAATATAATGAATTTCCCAAAAACACAATTGATATTTCATGGAAAAGTCAAAGATGAGAACGACAAAAAAATAATTTAATAAATATACAACTTATGATGCAATATTTTCACAAAAAAAATAGTTTGTATAATGCCACAATTAATATGACGTAGTTATAAAAAAAGCCATAACCTATAACTTTCTTGAGTAAAATAATTATTTAGGTAACATGAACAATTTTTCTCTCACTAAAAAAGATGATAAAACATCACATCATCAGCACTGGAAGCCGTCCACTGTTGTACAAAGACCTTCCACCAAAACCTTACGTCCTAACTTATAGACCTAACGTACCTAGAAACATCACATAAACACCTTTAAATAAAGGTATAATTCAATCGAAGATTAAAAATTGCCAAATAGATTATGTACTACATATTATAAGTATTATAAAGAAAAGGAAAGGGAGCATTGCTCCCTAGGTTTCAATAAACAAAACCACGGGCTATTACCCACTTCCCTCCTCGTTTTCAGCGTCATTTTTTGGTGCTTGCAACCAATTTGCAACTCGGAACACAAGGCCACGTAATTACCTCTGAATTAGGCACTAAATATTCAAATGCTCTCAGACGGAAGCACGGCTAATGGAATTTCAAATTACATACAACATGCGGAGATTCGATTTACTGCCACCTGTGGCGACATCTTGGGGCCAAATTACAATTTAGATGATTATTATTATCGCGGTGCCTCTTGATAATAGCTTGGTGGTTTATCTTAAACTAAACCAATGTACTTACGGTGTTACTGTGGGCAGAATACTGCGGTTTTGTTTACATTTAAAACCCTTGCGTTGTATTAATTAATTACTCAAATTCTTGAGTAATAGATGATTCAAGTTTAATAACAACGCACACAAAGGGTGTTCAAAGTGATTAGAATAATAGTATCTAGAACCAACCTAAACAACAGTGTGTCAGCATTTCCATTAAGTTATGATTCTAGACAACGTAAACAGAATTCCTCTTTGCACTTTTCCCTAACGAGTTTAATATAGGAATTAATTTATGAAACTCGTTGATAGATATTGAATTACAAAATAAGGACAGCGGTTTAACTATTAACGGAAAGGAAGTACGTTAATGGCCGAATTACGACCAAATCTCATTTCATTACATTTATTACTCCGTCAAAAGGATTCTGAAGTACCGTTTTAATATACAGTCGGCTCTTAATGCCAACGTTACATTTAAATAGGGACTGAATTGTCTGGAACATTTGAATGGCTGTTAAATGGAAGTTCGTGGCTATAGGATGGCTATAGTTTTAAGGGGAAGCGCAGTGGACCAGTGCTTTCAACGAGTATGGGCTTAGAGCAACTTTGTCTTTGCAGTGGGTAAACAGTGCGAGGCGTAGGCTTGCGGCTTGAAGCCAACACACGGTAGAGACACGTACTGGGGAGTGCTCCTTTACTCTGCGTAGTTGTGGTTGGAATATTTGCTTACTTGTTGGCGTGACACAGAATTCACACTGAAGGTGGCATTTTACTTTTAGCTTTTAAAGTTAAGATGTGTTGATATTGGCTCTTTTATTTCTGAGTAGCTTTGAGTTAGCTTGTAAACTCAGCTAGCTTATTTAGGAGATACACATATACATATGATTAGTAAAGCAAACTTTTGAGTGTATTAAATCAAAAAGGATGTTTCATAAATTATATAATTATTTTAATAGTAAATTATAACATATATTTTCTTTAAATTTGCTTCTGAGGACGGAGAAACAGACTTTGAAGAAATATAAAGGTAGATTCTGTGCCCTCACAGTCAGTATTTTAGGAAAGCAATTTCGATATCTAAAAGCTTTTAAGAAAATTGCCTTTCGCACGCTCCGATAAAAATATTATTTAAAATCATTTTGTAGGAAACTTTGCGAAACACTGCGCTTGGTATTTTATCCAAAATTTGGTTTTTGTACTGGGGTAGACGAATTGATAGAGATTTTCGGAACTCTAAATGCTCTTTTGTACTGTCTCTCGTAGCCAACTCTTTTATGTTCCGAATGCTTGACCAGACTTTTAGAGTGACCTAAAAAAGGTTTCCATCCAGATACAGTGCAGCTCAGGGCACACTAATCAACGTGGGGTTTCTACTTCGGCTTTGGGCGCTTTTGAGGTCGAAGCTGCTAAATTTACTTCCAGAAATAATCGAATATGTAGAAATAATCCATGATATTGTCAATCCTATATACGTATTTTTAGTTATATTCTATTTTCTTTCGTCGAGCGCCTGGTTCGCCACATGAAGTCTCAAAGTAGGGTCGGGACTTCGGGAGGATGTAGAAATAGGTTTTTTAAATGGGCCCTCTTAATAGTATAGCGTCGGCAGTAGTGTTGTGGTTACCCATTGTGAATAATATGAAGCAGGTGTCGGCAGCCAGGCCAAGTAATGTCTGTCATTGTTCGCACAAATGCCTCGAAGGTATCTTTCCTACTGCATTGTGTTTTGAATACGAATAAATAACGGCCAGGGCTACAGAATAATTTAAATTTATGTTGAGATTTGGGATGGCTATTTCATGATTTTGCAAGGTTGAATAGGTTCAAACATTTTAGGTTTTCGTGTTGCGAAGAACTAGTTAAGGCATAGCTATTTAATAATGCGAAATAGAGTTTATGATATTTTTTATAGCCGCTATGAACTGTTTGTTGACACAATTCAAAATATCCATGAGTCACTTATTGTATAACACAACGGTTTCCAAATCATCCAATCAATCCAATTCATCAGCATTATCAACCTATCTCAGTCCACTGCTGGACATAGGCCTCTCCTATTGTTCGCAACTGAGATGGATTCTATGGCACACTCGTAGGTTGGCTCATTTTTCTTTTCGTTAAGGTCGACATATTTAATATCACGGTTCTTTTGAAATTATAAACACCCAAGAGTATAAAATGGAAATGTAAAATGTATTACTCCCTGTTAGTCTGTGCTCAATTTGAATAGGAGCTCTAGCGAAGAGTTTGCGAAATGAATAACTTAGCTTATATTATAAAACTTCGGAAGGTCCTTAGTGTAGAATACGAGGATGATGGCGGTTCATCATCAGCCGGAACACGTCAACTGTTGAACAAAGCCCCCCCCCCCCCTTGGAGTTATTGCCATAATCCCCATGCTTGGCAAGCGGCTTGGGGATCGCAGTTTTGGTGGTGAAGTTAGAGGAGACGCTGCTGCCCATCTTCTGGATTTTTCCGTTAGTCGCCTCTTACGACACCCATGGGAGGAACGGGGGTGGTCAATTCTAGGCAGGATACCACTCGGCAAAAAAGCTATGGCGGATGAAATCGCCTTATGATATGTGATACATGTGCAATAGTCTCAGCAGAATTATATACCTTTTTTAACCCACACTAAAGACGAATGTACGAGTACGTGCGGTTTATTAATAGTTTTGAAAAATATCCGCTCAAAGCGCAGCAGTTTAATTTCTTAGCCACTCTCAGAACAGGCTTATATTCTTTCATCTTGAAGAGGATACTCCAACGTGTGTAATTAAATGTACCAGTATAATGTGCCATTGTCCGTCGCTTGGAATCAAGGAAATGGCTTGTAATACGAACCCTCGCCCTCTAGGAAGATTTGTTAGCATGGGGCAGAAACTGTGTACATAGTCTTTGGTATTTTTTTAGCAAATTTTGTAAAAGTCGGAAACAGTAATGCGCCTTTGTTTGGTATTTTTCCAAGATTGTTAATTAACTTTATGTTAATGAATTAGGTACGTAATGGAATTTGCCAAAGAAATCAGATAATTTGTTTAGCTCAGTTTATTCGCAATGTTGTTTGTTTAGTGTAATTTATATTAAAGCTAGTTGTTACGTAATCCTATGCGTGACATGGCAATAGCTTATTTAATTAGGATAATTAATTGCTTATTACTTAAAGTAAAATTGTTTCAACTAAGTAGATAAGGTCGTGGTGGCCTAGTGTTTAACATACCGGATTTGTATGCACATGCTTGCAGAGTCAAACCCGGGCAAGTATCAATGTGTCTTTTTCAATGTTATGAATACTTTCTTAGTTATTCTTAGACTAACGGTGACGGAAAACATCGCGAGGAAACATGGATTTAATTATCTGAAATCGCCAACCTGCAATGAGCTAGCGTGGTGATCAATGCTCAATCCTTCTCTATACGAGAAGAGGCCTTTGCCCTGCAGTGGGATAGTTATAGGCTGTTATTATTTATTATATACATTTTAATAAGTAGATAAAACGAGCAATTATTTTATAATGATTAAGTAAGAAAAGGGTCTAAAAATGTTACCGTAAAGCTCGTCTAGCAATACCACTTCAAACAGTACGAATTACCTTCCCAAGTTGCATTTAACAAAACTAAAGATTTCAGTTTTTATTTCCATATTTACAACTTAAAAGCTTTCGACAATAATGGTACATTTTTAAGCCGTGTTATTATTTATTCAGCGATCCATCTGACGTCCGCGCTGACCTTAATTTGGGTTAAGTGTAAAAATATTAATTATATAGCGCTTCCCCTTAAAAATCCGACGTTTTAACGTGGATAATAAACACACACACACACACATACATACACTTTCACACCTGTATTTATTTAATAAGCAGTCATCTAAAGGTATAGCTCTGCCTGGAGGCCTGCTCTGCCCATTCGGGTACGTCGGCATAAACCCATAACGAAAAAAAAACCAAAGGTATAAGCAACATCATTTATGTTACCTCTTATGTCAATTGATTTAAATTTCAAATTAATACTAACAAATTTTTTCACCTAAAAACTACAGTGTATTAATTAAGATTATTAATATTTACTGATCGTTCTTTTTGGCACCAGATAGCTATTGAAATTAGTTCTATATTCTTTTTTTATCATCTGCACCAGTCCTGTCATTCAAATTATTTCGATTTACACAGGTTCACTAATTCACTTAACATGCACGTAGCCTATGTACTCGTGTATGAACTTCATGCCTATGTACATACACCGCAACGGTTCTCAGGCCTGTTTGTTAATTAATTTCCAGTTCGGTTGGCGTATATTCATTACTTGATTGGGCTTGATTTGCTACACTGTAATAACAGCTCTGTTATGTCATTGAACTGAGTGACAGATTAGTGAAATAGTAAATAGTGAATGAGTGTAAATATTTAAACTTTGAAATATTGAGCAGTTAATCTTCAGTACAGCAACAACTATGACATACAATTATGACGTGACGTAGTATAGAAACATATAAAAAACATATAAACATAGTATAGACAATATTATAGAAATAAACTTTTTCTTAGAATCAAATCCATGCCTAAGCTTATTGCATACACAATTTTGTTTATCTTCCTCTATAAATTTTAGTACTGAGTTTTAAAAACGCAACAATAATCATGTATTAAATTACTTTACAACATACGGTAAATATATGGTGATATTTAAGTTTGGTATTAAAATAACTACCTCGTTTTACTTAGCATTTCCAACTCATTTTTCCTTAACCACAGCTTAGAACATCTTCTTCTTCTAATCGTATGGTTGATGAACAACCTGGTGTCAGAGTTTAAACCGCCTGTAGGCCTCTAACACACCGTTGAAACATCTCTCAGATGTGCCGGTTTCCTCACGATGTTTTTCTTGGAAACTTAGAACTTGATAATGCAAAAATACAGATCAAGAGACATCGTGATACCCATTTGGTATGTCGTATAAACATTTATTCATCGGTAATATCGCTGAGGCGTCGGACACGGGAATAGAGCCAACTGAAGCCGGGTGACTGGGATACAGAGACCGCGCCATTCACGAGGATCCTTGAAAAATGTTACGCACGAGACAGCTGAGCCAGATAAAATTTATCTAAGCGATCGAAAGCACTACCACTCTACTTTAGTTCACACCTCTATGTACCTTCTCTTAACCCGTTATTAACTAGTGAATAATCTGACTCTTATATATATACTAGCTGGTGCCCGCGACTTCGTCCGCGTGAATTTCGTGGTATGAAAAATAGATGTTGGCCGATTCTCAGACCTTCTCAATACGCTCACAAAATTTCATGAGAATCGGTCTAGCCGTTTCGGAGGAGTATGGGAACGAAAACTGTGACACGAAAATTTTATATATATAGATATTGTACAATTGATTGCCTCGTACTGCCAGCACAGAGTCTGGATTTGTGCACGGTTGATGGCAATAGCCTCGCCCCCTATTACATTGGAACCTAAAACATAACTGGCTGTACGTGCACCTCTGCCTACCCCTTCGGGAATACAGGCGTGATGTTATAATATATATTGTATTAAAAACGTCCCCCCACACTACGAATTTCTCCTCTGTTGATGTGTTTCACAAACATGAAATATCACATACAGAACACTCAGACTCGGGACAAACATCAACGGTCCGCACAAATTTTTGGCCCGTGCGGCTATCGAACCCACAACCCTTAGCGCAGCAGTCACGTTTAGCCACTGCGCCAATCAGGTCGTCATTTATAATACTGAGTCCACACTAGTATCTTTTGGAAATATTCATTAAAGGGTTGAAAACTGGGTTATAATATTTAATTAGCTTTTTGGTATCATCCTGATTATCAGTCAAGACATTATACAGTGATTTTAAAACGTAAGCTATGGTAATTGCGTTGAACAGGTATTACAGGGGAAATGGGGATTAAACCCTTAAACCCCCATTTCCCCTGTAATACCTCCCGGGTTTACAACGAATATGGTTCAGGTGCGGTTGCGATATATCGTTTTATGGTGCAGATGCCATAATGTTCCGCTATCCACTTTTATTCTCGTGCCAACTTATAGTTAGCGCAATAAACTTTACGTACTAACTCGAGGAAGTTTTAAAATTATTATCCTTTTCCAGATAGAACATAATTTGAAACTTTCTTTGCGATATCTTTGTCTTGGCAAACATAAAGTTGAGAATAACTTGGCGGTAACTAAGACAACGTTATCGTCGAGCTTTTATTGAACATACATTAAATATAATATCTTAATACTCCGACACATAACGTGACTGTGTGGAACATAAAAATGTCGTCAACCTTGAGTTAATGTACTGAGAGGAATGCTTGAAACCGAATAGGGGTCAAAAAGGAGTATTACAGGGCGTGCCAAAGTGCCCGGCGAGGTAAAGTAGGTACTACACTTCAGCGACCTTTGTAAAATTCGTTTTAAGTCTTATCTACATTAGCTTACTTAAAAAGATTACTGCTAAGGTGAATAAAGATTATATTTGAAAAGCGAATTACAAAGTCTAAATCACTAAGAAACATTCTTGATGAACAATTGAAAATCTACGGTTAATATCAACAACTTGTTTTCTTAATTCTCTTTAATTATAATATGTTGTCATATAAAGCGGAGTTGTGGTGCCTTAGAGGGTCATATTGACTTAAGAGCCCCGAATCACAATGAGACTAGATTGCCCCCCGAGCAAACAATGTAGGTTTAGGACGAAACGCAATTCACATCAGACATGAATCTTTCGGACCCCATTAAGGTGGCAAATGGTGTTTAAGAATCACAAATGGAACTGTGCTTCGAGGCAACTGCAACCACAATCTGTTCTCAAAGCAAACGGTATTAGTATTCTACGTCAGCTTCAGACGAATTTATTCATTCTAAAGCCGTTGCAAGGGCTTCTAATATTGTGGTCTGCTCTAGAATTTCTGTTGGAAATTATAATGTTATAAGTACCTATTACTAACCGTATTACTACCGCTTAATAGCTAGTTTCTGCTGCTAGGCTTAGTAGGTTAGAGATTATATTTAATCCAGAATCACAGATGATATAGGGTAGCCACCTATGTCAAAGTATAAAAAGAACTTTCCATCCAACGAGTTTACTATCTTTAAAATAACTTTTATACACAGAAAAATAAATTGTGATTAAAAGCCAAGCTTTAGTAACTGACTTTGAAAAGAGCCTTAAAAATTCTGCTATGTAACTCCACCGCAAATTGTTTAGTCATTGCTAGCATCGAGCCAGCAAATGAATCACTGGAATAAACAGCTTTTTTAATATTGCTAATTAAGCCTGGATAGGGAATCAGCGTTTATTTGATTTGAATATCAATCGTATTAATTAATGAATTATATCGCAGAGCTGATGCGATCTCGTGTTGCCACATTATTAATTACTACAAATAGGTTTCGAGGTCCGTTCGGCGTTAATTGGTGTTTTATGGATCAACCGTACTTTTTGTATTACTTATTATAATATGGGATTGTTATCATATCATTCGGGATTGATGAATGGTTTTTTTACGTTTCAAAGTTACATGAAAACATAACATAACATAACATCACGCCTGTATTCCCCGAAGTACACCCACATTTCGCCAGTTATGTTTTAGGTCCCAATGTAATAGGGGGCGAGCCTATTGCCATCAACCGGGCACAAATCCAGACTCCGTGCTGCTACTGAGAATTACCTAATGGAAAAACCCAATAACACTTTGCCCGACCCGGGATTCGAACCCAGGACCTCGTGCTCAGCAGTCGCGCTTAGCGACCGCTAGACCAACGAGGCGGATTACATGAAACTTGTGCTAAAAATAACGTTGTATTATATTCTGAGAAAGTCTCCTGTTAGTTTGTTGTCAGATATTACCAGCAATTTTGTTTTTGCTCATCTAAATGTCCATGCTTTTGTTTTGTCAATGCGTTGTTCTGCGACTGCATTGAAGACTCCTAGACCATAATATCCGTATAGTTCTACAGCTTAAATCGTACTCTTTGTGACAGTTGTTGACATGTTTTTCTTGAAACCTGTAATACCTTGTTTCTTAGAAACCAGAAATGCCTTTGTACATTTTCCGTATGTGATATGATGTAGGTAAGCCGGCGATGTTTCGTTTTCTCAGTGGCACCAGTCACGTACACTACGTATTTGTTACCACACGTACTGTTATATTTGTCTACAATAGAAGGTGGTGTGAAAGTAACATAAATAATATGTCATACGTTGACCTCAGCTAGATATTCACTTGACCTTTCATATTGTGGGCGAAGATATTTTGTATATTTTATTCCTTCAACCCTTTTTAGGTAGTTTTCATATGATCTACTATATATACCGGTTATACTCACGTCGATATTCGGGAATGCCCGACTAGTTTCGGACTCTGACTGAAACTGTTGTCAGTTCGGCTCGCGACCCCGCCGCGTCACCTGCTCATGAATAAGGGCTCCGTTAGAGTCCGAAACTAGTCGGGCATTCCCGAATATCGACGTGAGTATAACCGGTATATATAGTAGATAATATGGATAACACTCACGAAAGTTATTATAGTAAGTTTTCATATGTCGCTATAGGTACCTACTGGAATGTTTTAATCAATTCAATTATTACCTTCCCTTTCAAATCATGCTTCCACCTTTCTGTCAGGAGTAGACATATAATATACATCTACGTTTTACCGTTCGGTATATATAGATATACATATAAAAGGCGGTGAGCCAATTTTGATTTCTCAGGCCACCGATTCTAGGAAGATTCCTCTTTAGTATACGTCCTTGAATAGTAATAAAAGCTATTACATTACTTAGAGCTACGTAAAATAATTTATTCTCGTTTTATCTTGTACTGCGCCCCGCGGTGATACCCGCTACATGTTTTCGGAATAAAAAGTAGCATGTGTTAATCCAGGGTGTCAGCTACCCCCATATGAAGTTTCATCAAAATCTTTCCAGCCGTTTGAGCGTGAAGAAGTAACAAATAGACAAACATACTCACAAACTTTCACCTTTATAATATTAGTGTGAAGTGTGATAACGTTTTGAAAACAAAACCCTGATATAATATGAACACATAAATGAGCATAGGTATACCAAAAACCATTCCATACCGACCACATTTTCATTTAACCACATACATGAAATACAAAATTCATCCCCTATGTATACATGACAGGAATTTAAATATTTAAAATGGTGGAATCTGATGGGCTTGTCATTGTCTGATGTTTTATATGAACAGTAGTTTTATAGGCGTCGTTTAACTTTAAAATGTCTGCCGCTGGAGGTCGCTAGTGGATGCTATTAATCTGAATAGAACTTTTGGGTATAAAATATAATTATACCTTGTCAAGTTTGTTTTTGAAATAAATAGGTATAATTTATAAGGGCTGCCTTGTTGGTCTAGTGGTCGCTAAGCGCGACTGCTGAGCACGAGGTCCTGGGTTCGAATCCCGGGTCGGGTAAAACGTTACTGGGTTTTTCCATTAGGTAATTTTCAGTGGCAGCACGGAGTCTGGATTTGTGCCCGGTTGATGGCAATAGGCCCCTATTACATTGGGACCTATAAACATAACTGGCGAAATGTGGGTGTACTGTATGAGCACCTCTGCCTACCCCTTAGGGAATACAGGCGTGATGTTATATTATGTTTATAAATATCATTGACAATTTGAATAATCGGTATTCAAACTATGAAATTGCATGAATTTAATTGTATCAAGGTAAGAAAATAAAGGTCCTATTAAACTCCCAATTCTGACGTATTACATCGTATTAGAATTAACATAACCGAAACTTATTAAAGTTTATATTAAATTATTTAGAACAAAGTAAAAGTTTGTAGATAACGAAAGTTTTTTGATGAAAATCCTGAGTCTGGCGTCTGGCGAAAAGCCTACCTATTAAATCACGAGGGAGTAAGGCTAGACGGATATTAATAGAATATTCCCCCGCCGATGTTTACTGCCTAGTATTAAATATAAACAGTTTTCTTAGAGTTGTAGAGAACAGTTGTTTGTTTTGCGGTTTTCGAAAGGCTTCTTTGTAGAATATTTAACATAACATAACATCACGCCTGTATTCCCCGAAGGGGCAGGCAGAGGTGCACATATGGTACACCCAAATTTCGCCAGTTATGTTTTAGGTAGAGTAGAATATTTGATAGAAATTTAAAGGCTGCGTTTCTAGAATTATTATATAGACAAGACGTATTTTATAGGTATATTATAATTAACCATACACAGGCTCTAAGCTAACTATAAGATCTGTATTTCTGTTTACCTATGTTTTACAAATAATAAATGATTATGATTATGATTAACAGGCGTCCAGTAGCTGTAGATAGAGACAAGAGGAGGGAAGGGAGGCCTCTGTCCTGCAGTAGGCTAATAATAATACTCTATTCTTGGAAATACAGCGAGCAGCCCCCTTACCATGAACTGTTAAAGCAGGACAGTTTACGATGTGGAAGTGAGACGCCGTAACGTGCAGTGTAATGCGGGCGTCTCGCTTCTACATCGTAAACAGTCCTGTTTTAAGAGTTCATGGTAAGAGGACTGATGCGCCTTTTAACTACGCGATTAATTTACGCCACTCGGCAAATAATTTTCGATTTATCGAAAACCAAGAAATCAGTCAGTTGACTCTTAAAACAATTAAGATACTATAAAAAAACCCGCTGTTGTGTGTGTTACCCGCTACATTTTTTCGGGATAAAAAATAGCCTATGTGTTAATCCAGAGTGTCAGCTACCTCCATATGCAATTTCATTAAAATCCATGCAGTAGTTTTTACGTGAAAGAGTAACAAACATCCATCCATACTTACAAACTTTCGCGTTTATAATATTAGTAGGGATATTATATTTGCTTGAAACTAACCCTGCAACCGCCGTCGGTACCTTAAAACCACTATACCACTAATACACGATGTAGATTACTCGTATATATAGAGTTCGATTGGTGATTCCGTGTACCGTTAATACATACATAATGCGCCACACCCTCGCCGAGATGTATGTATCTAATTACAGGTGGCAGACATAATTAAAGGTAACGTGTACCCTAATGCCATACGTACCACCCAGCCCACGGTTACTGGGCTCACTAAATTCCCTCCGAGGTAATGGGATGGTGTGAATTTCAAATCCCTTTTGCTCGTATTCATAGTCAAGTATTTGAAAACTACATAGTGAAAATTCCATGGAGTTTTAAAGTGGTTTGAATTTGATATGTGGGAATTATTGTGCTTAATCGGTTTTTGTTTTGTCGTACAGATGTTACCTAGAGAGATAGACACCATAGTCAGCCAGGATTAAAAATTACAAACTACATTTATGCACAAATTTGGGTCCTTTTTGGTTTTGACATCAGTAACCATTAGGTTCGTGATAGGCTGGTGAGAATTTGGCTACAGCAGTCTATGTTGTGACTAGATTAACGTATTCTTCGAGACATAAACCCCCTTACTTATAAACAATTCTAACATATGTTTTATGATAACTACTTGTTAAGTCTATTGACATCTCTAATCTTTGACATACAAACGACAGTGACAGGTATAATTTGTCAATTTTTTTTAAGTTAGATGGTAAGTGTATTCAATAAATAAGGAATGGGTATCCATTAATTTGACCAAACTTTACAAATAAATCTATCCTAATAGCTGTTTGACCTATATCGATGCTACATTATAGTGTAAATAGCGTCCTTGGGGAACGTATAATTAAAGAGTGTAAAAAATTAAACTCAACGGGGCGTTATGTTTAATTAAATTTGCTTCTACAACCTGTAATTAAAATAACATACATACATAACATCACGCCTGTATTCCCCGAAGGGGTAGGCAGAGGTGAACATAATATAGTACACCCACATTTTGCCAGTTATGTTTTTAGGTCCCAATGTAATAGGAGGCGAGCCTATTGCCATCAACCGGGCACAAATCCAGACTCCGTGCTGCTACTGAGAATAATCTAATGAAAAAAACTCAGTAACACTTTGCCCGACCCGGGATTCGAACCCAGGACCTCGGGCTCATCAGTCACGTTTAACAACCACTAGACCAACGAGGCAGTCATTAAAATAACATAGAAACATAATACATGAATAATAAAAAGGGTTTGTTTATAGGAAGAAAATGTAGCCGCTGCAGAAGGCAACATGCATTTTCTCCTGTATTCTACTTAGATAAATCACTCCGTTAGAAAAAGGCCACACAGGTCAATAAAATACGCCGCGACCCCATTTTGGAATAACCCAGACGGTTCGAGAAATCAGGAAAGTGAAAAATGTGGAACCAAGAATAACGTATAGCAAACGTTAAGATAAAAGATAAAGATTGACTCAATAAAGTTCATTTGGACGTTCGCGAGTAGAATTTTAAGTAAAATAAACGTATCAAAGACTGGAATTTCCAGAAGTGACTGCTTATTCGAATTGATAATGAACGCAGAGAAGTTACTGTTAACATTTTTAAGTTGCATAGCTTTTCTGTTTGTATATTATTGCTAGTTCAATAAAGCTGTACCGATCATATTTTGACGACCTGATTAGCGCAGTGGCTAAGCGATTGGACTGCTGCGCTAAGGGTCGCGGGTTCGATTCCCGCACGGGGCAAAACTTTGTGCGAACCACAGTTGTTTGTCCCGAGTCTGGGTGTTAGTGTATGTGATATTTCATGATTGTGAAACGCACCCACGACACAGGAGAAAATCCTAGTGTGGGGCGACGTTTTTTAAAAAAAAAAATTGCTTATACATATATTATTTTATGATATTAGGGCTCATCAAGGAAGGTGATTTTGGGAGTCGTTGTCGAAATCGACATGGAGGACTACATATTTATACATATTTAACGGAAAATAGTATTCTTATATCGGATAATTAAATCTAGGTTTCCTCACAATGTTTTCCGTCACCGTTAGTCAGTGGTGTTTTAGAATAACTAAAAAAGTATTTATAACATTGAAAAAGTCACATTGATACTTGCCCGGGTTTGAACCTGGAATTTGTGCATACGAATCCGGTATGTTAACCATAAGGCCACCACGACCATTCTTATATCCCAGTTTTTATGGTTATGTTAAACTTTCCTGTTAAGACATGAACCGTTGATAGGTACGTGAAAAAAGAGAATTTCATGAAGAAGTTTTTAAAGTACTGAAAGGCATTAATTGGCATAATAATAATTTGATGGCAATAGGCTCGCCCCCTATTACATTGGGACCTAAAAACATAACTGGCGAAATGTGGGTGTACTGTATGTGCACCTCTGCCTACCCCTACGGGGAATACAGGCGTGATGTTATGTTATGTTTTTATACTTTTACAAATAAATACCTGAATAATTTAAATAGTAACGCGCGTTGATACCAACATAACGTGAATGTACTAAGCGTGTCGAATCATGTCGTCGACTGGTAAAAGGTTTAACTCTATTTATTGCATTTTTACACCCTCGCAAACGCGTGCTAAGCCAGCTGGAGAGCTTTGGGAATATTTAAGTGGAATTGACTGCAACACTGAATGCATTAGCACATTTATAGATGCATAATCAACATTGTATTGTTGTGATAAAAATATCCAAAATACAATAACATAACATAACATTACGCCTGTATTCCCCGAAGAGGTAGGCAGAGGTGCACATATAGTACACCCACATTTCGCCAGATAAGTTTTAGGTCCCAATGTAATAGGGGGCGAGCCTATTGCCATCTGAGAATTACCTAATGGAAAAACCCAATAACACTTTGCCCGACCCGGGATTCGAACCCAGGACCTCGTGCTCAGCAGTCGCGCTTAGCGACCACTAGACTAACTAGGCAGTCAGCCAAAATACAATAAAATATTTAAAAAGTATAATTATAGAACCAGCATTGTAGAGAGCGAAGTAATTTAGTTACCAAAAAAAGATCCCATTTAATATTCGCACAAAAACTAATAAACGAACCGTGTTACACGTTGGCCCAGAATAAATCCAATAGGTCGCCCCCATGCTCCCGCGGGCGGAGCATATTTAGACAGAAAACAAATAATTGCTTTTGCCTGACACAGGAAATCGAGTTATTTCGTCGACGTGCTTAGAATTTTTGCCACAACCAGACCGGTTTTATGTTTTATAGCAGAAAGTTACCTCGGAATTGTTTAATGTTGGCCGCAGCCGTAGTTAATGTTGTTGAAGTAGGTGCGAAACTTCTAAATGAGCCAGGAAGGTTTCTAAAGTAGTTTCAGACTATATTAGCTTCGGGAGATGAGTTTGTGCTCTTAAACATAATAGATGTTCGTGCCTCATAAGACTATTGTGATTAATAATTTAGGTGCGGCTTTGTAATGAGTTGGGCGGTTGGAAGCATTCGTACTGTATTATCACTTTCTAGTCATTATGGAAATTGTTTAACTGTGTTACGTTAATACAAAGAGACTGGATAATGGCTGTTTGATGAACTGTGAACAGACATGTTATTTTGATTCCCGTGGGTTCTGTGACATGAATTGGCTGTCATAAATCATTTATATAATTAAGTTCATGGCCGTTATCGTTGGCATTGTGTTCTACTAGCAACATATTTTAGTCTTACGTATATATTTCAGAATGTTGGGTCGATTTTTAATTTATTCGCTTGACAACCACGTTGAACAATTTATTTTGCTCTCTGAAACAAGAAATCCCATGATAAGAGCCCTCCGGCGTCCTCTATGTGAAGGTAATGGACTGTCATAAGGAGATGGAACAATCTGCTTCTGAAAAAATATATTTAATTATTTTCTATTTTTAACTGACAACAAATAAGGAGATATTTTAAGACGTGAGACAAAGAATATAGGCATAACTGAACTGCCTATAGTTTTACCCGCATGCATATCGAAATATAGATACACCTTTTAGAAGAACGATAATACATCATTTGATTTGGTCATACATACATTAGAAGCCATGGATTAAAGACAAATAGAAAATGGATATAGACACGATGCTCTTATTATAACAAATAGACTGTATACGCTATTGTTTTTCATTTTTAATCTTGTACATTATTTTTCTCTCTAATGAATTTTTGTCCGACATTGGCTTTATTAGTATTATCTTAATTACTGTTGTTGGGGCAGGGCGCTGTGCCAGCATATCAGTTGATAACAAAGCTGTAAATTCATTAGAGGAAAATTATTTAATATTCCGAAGCGTTATCTGCCGTTCGTTTTCATAATATTCATTGTGAAAACACAGCAACAAAATGTGCATAGAATTTTAATGTCTGTGAAGCTTTAGCATTTTGCATATCAAAAGGTCACTCCGCTAAAGAACTGAGATGAGAAAGATGGCTTGAGTTTTAGGAAAATATTTTTTATCATTACCTACATTAATCAAAATTATAGATCATACTTTAAGCTTTGAGTTCGTATAGCACAAACAAACAAAAACACAGTTCTTGTGAATTTCTTACTTTCATTGAGATCTATTTGCTAAAGATAAATATAAAAAGTGTTTTTGAAAAAAATGTTTTATGGCAATTCTTATCTATGACATTAGGAACTCGGAAAGACTCCATGTGCCCATAATCTTGACTATTTGATAACACCTGTTTAGTTTATTTTGTCAAAGGTACCACAAGAACCGTGCTTTATAACAACTAAGAGACCTATTACTTATAATTATCTTCATAGTACTTCTTAGTAATCTTTAGTAATTATTTTATTCGATTATTGACAAATTTATTCAGTTAAATAATACTGTATTTGCCAATATAATAATGCTGTATTTGCTGAAAATCGGTCACCATCACGAAAAGACGACAAGATGGCGGACCCATCTTTAGGATATCCAAGAATCACAATATGGATATGAAAATGCAGCGATTATTCCTGTTGTAAAGAGCAATACTTGACAAGAAATGGATGAACAAGATAACAATGGGCGAAGAAGATTTTAAATAAAGATACCACAATACCAAGCTAAAGGTCAACACATTTTTTCAGTACTCTACAGCGGCTTCACTGATTAAAACAAAACGCTCCAGTTTGTTTCAATCAGTGACGCCCTCGCTAATAGTACCTTACACACCGACTGACTGACTTTGACCCGCTCTGACCTTTACATATACACTTTGGTCTGTATTACCTGTGTTATTACGTTATCAGGACCTAATTGATACCTTTTTTAATATACTTTTGCCGGTTATCAGCATTTTGTTGTAGATAAATAACAAGGTTTTCTGAACAGTGGATGGAGAATATTCGATAGATTGGAGACGATGTCTATGTACTAATACTTCACCGCTTATCATTCCTATTGACAGCTTGTAGTTTTCAAGTGGTGCGAAAATGTATAATCACAATTCAATCTTTGAAATGTCTTCTTAAAAGAATCACAGAGCTCTAAGAACGCCATTAAAAAGTGTAAGAGCTTTTTAAATCACTGAAGACGTAAAATCTCTGTACAGAAACTGGTCATCAAATTGTATTTATAGGAGCACTAAAATATTATAGTATCGGCCACCAATCTCGATTAATTGTTTCTGCTTCCTGCATAGCACGAGAATTAGTTTTAAATTTCAAGAGCATTTTGCAATTTGCGACAAAACGCGTTATTTGGCAGAACGCGTGTTCCATTTATTTGTCGGAGATTACCACGTAATACCTGTCGCGGTTGTAATCGGGCGAGCTCGGCACGCTCTAAGCTTTATTCGATAAATGTCCGATTAGTAGAATCCCGCTAACTTGGAGGATATTTGTGGAAAGAGCGTGATGAGTTCAACAGACGCTGTTGCAACTTTTTTTGAGGATAATTGTAAAAAGAGAAAGATGAGTGGATCTGGCGCTGTCTTAACTTTTTTTGAGGATATTTTTGCAAAGCGAAAGATGAGTTCAACGGTCGCTGTATTAACATTTCATGTAAAAACTAAAACACCATGAAACAGTACCTGTATTGTTATAGGAAACAATTAATTAAGTAACTGTGACGTTTATGTTTCATTAAATGGAAAAGTTATGCAAACGGTGAAGCAGTTAGTTTTCTTTATTACAGCATTTGTTTTAATGCCTCATTACTTAAACCGGGTCAGTTTGACTGGCTGCCAGTAATGGTGTGTCACCACCATTACCACACTCTGTGATCTATATTCAAGTAGCTGGTACTCCACACGGCACTTTGATAATTCTGTTATATTTTCCAACTTGTAAATACCTACATAATGTGAATCTGTTTTAGCTGAAATGTGATGCTTTGAATGTTATCTTCTTATTCTACAGGCGGTTTAAGTAGTTATAACATTGGAAAAGTCACATTGATACTTGCCCAGATTGGAACCAGCAACCTTGTGCATACTAATCCGGTATGTTAACCACTAGGTAGTAGTGGGTAACAACGCGGGGCGCAGCTAGTTTTTACATAAAATAATAATGCAATGCCAATCAAATTATCATCACTAAAAAGGCAAAACTGTGAAGAATGAAAATGAATAAAAAGAAAACGGTTTGCCGGGACAGTAGCATAATATAGAAACTTGTGATGTTTTTCTATTTCACCGGGAAATTTGCGACATAGTGAGTAAGTGAAAAGAATGTAGTAATATGTAATTTAATATGATTGCCTTGTAATGGGGAATTGTAATGACGTTGAAATAAAATTTGAAAAAGGGTTCAAAATAAAATACCGGGAAAAACGGAGGATTAAAGTATAACGTTTTTAAATTGGACCATCCATTATAATATATCAGTTGTGCGCGCGATTGTAACTTACGCAGAAGGCCTACTAATCGCTCTATTCGGGTCGTCAGCCACAACACGTATCAGTCTTCCACGTTAAAGCTATCATAAGTATTAGGTCGCGTGTTCACGTATTACCAATTCATTATATCGACGTCATGCTATTCGCGTTAATGATCACACCGCCACGTGTTCACAGGTGGACCCTAGAAAAAGGGCTTTGCATAACATGATTATTATCCAAAAATAAAACTCTCCATTGCTGGTCCACTATGAAACACCGCCCTAACTTCACCTAAAGAACATGACATGAATATTTAAGTATGCACCGAAAATTCAGCGAAAATAACGGGGTTCTCATTAAAAGTTGGACTGTAAAATGAAATTAAATCACACCACGCTCGTAGTTAGAAGTGTTAAAATGCAAGTTTTTGCTGACGTCCGGAACGTGGGACCCACTGTGTTTGATGGTGTTTGTTTGGTTAAACCTTTGGTTTGTCAACACCTTGTTTGTTACTTTTGCTGGTTTGATTGTTCTGTTTGGAGTTACTTTTGCTTTTTTTGCGTTATAAATGTATCTCTAGATTATAGCTAGTGCTGATTGAGACGTACCTAGTTTCAGTTTTTGCCAGCTTCGTAGACTAATTCGACTAGAGACTAGTGAGATATTAATGGCACTTGATAATTTCTAAGAATCAGATTACTATTTTTTTTCTGTTTTTATTCATTATTACAAGCTTTTATTTAACTTGCAATCTAAATTAGAACCACTTTTTGACTGATCCGATTTAAATGAAATTTTGCAAACTTAAATAGGTTTGGTGACAATACAATATTATGGTATTGTTTATTCAAAAGCTTGTGTTAAAACAAAATTTTTAATATTAACTTATTTATAATTTTATGTTGGTAATGTTTATATCGTTAATATTCTCGTACGTAGAATATACAAATACATATACCTATATAGAGTTCACAAAGTAACAAAGACATATTTTGTTGCCATTCTAAATCTAGATATTTGTGCTAATCAAGGCGACGCAAACTGGCACTAACTAAGTCACTGTCAGAATAGTGAGACTAGAGTCACAGTGAAAGGTTCTAACTGTTTCCAAAATACAACATTTTGGACAGGTCCATGTCTGGTGTCTCGGTATTTATTTATAGGGGTCGGGGGCAGGAAAGGGTTAACTTAAGAATTCATGAGCTATGCTTTACTCGTTGTCTCAAAATGAAGTGGTCAAGCCCGTTTTAGAGGGTATTAGAACCTTGACCTCCTTTCGATCCCGGGTCAATGTTATAAGGAGTATTTATTATTCAGTTTTTAACGAACGTATGTTTCGTTTTAACATGATTTATAATATTATTAATAAAGAACCTTTTTAACAAACAATATTCCTTATAATAATGATTTCTATCACTTGCGCAAACCAACAATAATAGATCTTGAGATTTATTTTTAATTTAATTTATTAAATTAAATTATAACAACCAAAGCAATCGCTATTTATAACATAACTCAATTATCATTTTTTTATACATTTATATGTATTAAAAATATTTTTAAACTAATTCTTTTAAGTCAGCTCGGCTCAAAGAACTTGTAAAGACGAATCAAACAAGCCCAAACACAATGGAGTTACGTCATTTCATTACAGTGTTCCTATGACCACCTTCGACTCCATCATCAGACCAGCTCAAAAGCACCATAATATTGTATTGTCACCAAACCTACATATGTATGCAAAATTTAATTTCATTTGGATGTCAAGAAGTGGTTCTAATTTAGATTGCAACATTCGACCTAAACAAACTCACATACATACAAACAATGCAAGTTAATAAAGGCTTGTAAAAATACAGTCGAATTGAGATCCTCCTCCTTTTTTTAAAGTCGGTTAAAACAGCCGCTAGCCTATATAAACAGGTTTTGATATAACAGTGGTCGACGTGGCCTGTAATATTCATAAAATAATAGTGTCGGGCGAGAGTAATTAATGCCGCTGTTTATATAGCCTGGCGGCATAGCAACCTGCCGTCGTCACAACTATGTAAAACATTAACCCATAGATTATTTTTTCTATTGTTTCTGTGTATTGACTACTCCCTTTCCTCCCGTTGGTGTCGTAAGAGGCGACTAAGGGAAAATCCAGAAGATAGACAGCAGCGTCTTTTGGAACTTTACCACCAATACTGCGATCCCCAAGCCGCTTGCCAAGCGGCATTATGACAACCCCCCTCTAAGGAGGAGGCCTTTGTTGTGTGACAGTGTACGTCTTTCGGCTGATGATGATGATGACAACTTCTTTTCATAATCCGGCGAAATTGTAGCAGTAGATACATTTTTTTTAAGTGGCCCCACTTTATGAATATTACATATAATTAGTGATTAAACGAACTTACCAAGTGAAGTTCTATCATAATTATACGAAGCACCTCGTCCGAAGAGATAAGTATCCTGGAATAAATATATTATTATACACAACATGTAGTAACGCATATTAGTTACCGTTCTTGCACTATAGTTGAGAGAAAATATTAAAATAAAATAAAAGTTCGTGTTATGATCACCCCTACTTAACCGGTCAGCCATCATGAATCGTCATTTAGTTTAGAGTTTATGTAGGTTGAAGTGATATTCCTGACCTTCGATAGGGGTGGGATTTGGGAGGGTGATACTTATCTCTTCGGACGAGGTGCTTCGTATAATTATGATAGAACTTCACTTGGTAAGTTCGTTTAATCACTAATTATACTCGCACCTCGTCCTCGAGATAAGTATCCTGGAATAAATATATTATTATACACAACATGTAGAGGTTGAGAGTATGTTTCAGGAATTTCACTGAAACTGTCTATTGTAATAAAAAATATATGCATTTTTTTTTATAATCAAATGAATTTTTATTTGGGGAATTAGCATTAACACCACAATGGACTTCTCTCTTAATTATAATTTGATATATAATCAGTAGAAAATCACATTATACGTACTCGATTGAGTACGTAACAAAGCAATGTTACTTATTAATGAATTAATTTAGCATAGTTAGATATTAATTAATTTAAATTAAATACTGCTCTGGCGAATGTATGTGTTTGATCGTCAGCGTTTCTTATTATTCTATGATAGAATTTGCCAAAAGTCGTGGAGGTACCAGTCCATCCCGCGGTCTTTCGAATGGTGTCAATATTGACCCCCTTTTGGTAAGCCCTAGATGTGGAGGCATGCCGGGTGCTGTGTGCTGAGAACATGGAAACATCTATTCCACAATCTTTTAGGGTGTTTTTGATCCAGCGACTGATAGTTTGAGTGGTAACTGTTTTATAAGGCTTTTTAAAGGCTACAAATAGGTTTTCTTCTTGGCGAAGTGAGGTGGTTTGCCTAATATAGCATAACAAGGTGGTAGCAGGGCATATGTTTGGTTTATCACTAAAGAATGGTATGGAAAGTATAGGTTGACTATTGCCGGCTTTGGAAGTCTTAATTAAATCTGGAATTTTAATGTAAATTTGTGATGTTTGAACTTGTATGTTGCTAATAAGAATTTTCAGGAGGGTTTGGACTCTCTGCGATGTTGCCAGAGCTAGCAATGTAACACACTTTTTGGTAAGATTCTGTAAAGCCAGTTCATCGTTAGGATACCATTCACTTAGGACATCTAATACTTTGGACGTGTCCCACGTAACATCGTATTTTGGTGTGGGTGGTCTAAGCCTAAAAACTCCCTTGAAGAATCTTTTGATTCTGTCATCTGTGGAGATATGTAAACCCATTATGAGAGACAGAGCACCCCTGTAAGTGTTTAAGGTGCCGAATTGAGCACCAGAGTTAAAAAGTTGTGTTAGGAAATATATGATTGTTGGAATGGAGGTCTCAAAAATGTCACACTTGTTTTGAAGACAAAAGTTGTGCCAACGTTTTAGACAAACGTCGTATTGCTTGATGGAGTTGTTACTGAGTGATGCCAACATAATTTCTATTGACGATGGCGGCACACTTCGCCTCAGCAATGCCTTCCGCACAAAACTCCGGCAGCCAGAGTAAGGTTCTTGTGAATCGACCCTTTGCCGGAATGAGAGATTATCACATTTTCGTTAGGTTGGAATATGACTAATTCTGATATTAAGAGGCGTCTGAAGACTGGGTACCAGGGCTGTGTTGGCCACATGGGGACTACAATAATACCTTTAGCTCTGTCCGTTATTATTTTACGGAGTCCGTTATGTTTTTAAGATAATAGAAAATGGAGGGAATGCGTAGAAGAAAAAAGTTGTCCAATGCATGGTAAAAGCGTCAATAGTTAATGCGTCCGGGTCCTTTTTCCATGATACATATATGTCGCATTTTTTGTTTATGCGACTTGAAAATAAATCAATTTGGGGTAAACCAAATTTTTCTGTTAATATTATAAAAGCTGAGTCTTTTAGTTCCCACTCGATATCTGGGTGGCACCGACGGGACTCCCCATCTGCCACGTCATTATCGCTGGATTTAATATAGGACGCAACTATGAAAATTCTTCGTTTCTCACACCACTGCCAGATACATCTCGTTATTTCCGTTAAATGAGGGAATTGAATGCCTCCCATGCGATTAATGTAGCTAATCGCTGTGGAATTGTCTATGCGCATCAATATTTTGCAGTCTGTATATTCTTTAGCAAATATCTTGAGTGCTAAAACGCGGCTAGAAGTTCTAACTGATTAATGTGACATTTACGTTCCTCATTAGACCATGGACCACTAGCAGTGTCTGCACCGCAGGCAGCCCCCCACCCCGTTGTTGAGGCGTCAGAAAAAATTTCTAGCACATGACTGTCGTCTCTTATATGTTTTACGGAGTAAGGGATGGCGTGTAACCACCATTTTAAATCCTCGTGTAATGAGGAGGGGATTGTCATGACTTTGTCGTAGTCGTTATCACCCTGTAGATTTAAGTATTTACATCGCTCTAATTGTTTCGTGTATAGCCAGCCGTATTCTACAGCGGGACAAGCAGACACCAGAAGGCCAACAAATTGTGCAAAATACCTAATTTTACATTTGTGAAGTTTCATGATCTTTTTGGTTTCACTAATTATTCGGTTTCTTTTATCCGAGGGAAGTTGATATTAAATTCTTTAGTGTCAATAACATAGCCAAGATATTTACATCTTGTTGAAGGAGACAAGACGCTTTTGTCCAGATTTATCATAAAACCTAAACTGCTAAGGAGGTTTTTAGTTGTTTCTACATTATCCCGGCAGCCTTCATAGGTGTTAGATACTAAACATAAATCATCCAAATATATTGATGATAGGTAACCCGCTGAACGCAGTAATTTTACTATGGGTTTCATTATTTTAGTAAAAATGTACGGTGCCGTATTAAGGCCAAATGGTAAGGCGTTAAATTCGTACAGGGTATTATTAAAGGTAAATCGCAAGAATTTTCTGGAATTTTCATCTATTTTTATCAAAAAGTAAGCATCCTTTAGATCTAAAGTTGCTATTAATGAATTCTTCGAAATTATTTTAAGGACTGTGCGTATGTCTTCTAATTTAAAATGGCAGGTTTCAATATGTTTGTTTAGGGTTTTTAAGTTTAATATTAAACGCGCCTTGCCATTTGGCTTTGGTCTTAAAAATATACTGGACACGAATTGACCTTGACAAGGTTCACATGTAGAAATGGCTCCGTTATTACGAAGTACTGAAATAGCTTCGTCAAATTGAGTAAATTCTTTGGATGAAAGAGCAGGAGGCTTAGGGATAGAGCGCTGTTGTACAGTACTACTAAATGTGATTCTGTACCCACGAATCCAGGACAAGATGGTCTTATCATTCGTGATACGTGACCATTGGTTATAAAATTTGGATAAGCGTCCTGCGTAATTTACCTCTTCTAACGTCGATGGTTGATCGTCTTCTGTGGTTGCGATGATGTCTTGGATGATCCGGCGTGCCGATTCTGGTTGGAGGCAGGATGATGGGTCCTCCTCGTTGTCGCAGGTGGCCTCCGGGTTGGAGCCACCTGCCCTTTCACGTTTAAATGGCCCGCTTTAAATGTTGATGGTTGAAGTCGTTTGTCCTTTCTGATAGGAACACTTTTTATTTCGGCGCTAGATTTAGACACCGCTTTAGCTGCTTTAAGGATATCTGCTAGATTCTCGCCAAAAAGATATTTGTCGATTTTAGAATTATGGATTTAGGATTTCACATCTTTTTTAAGTACTGACGTGCTGAACATTCTTCTAGTTACCGAGTCAGAGTGTTGAATGTCACATAGAAGTTTGTTCGCGTCCATTAGTTGCTTTAGCAACTCTTTGTTTTGATTTTGTGGCTCTAATAAGTGTGACGTGGCTGATGCTATGCAAGAGATAGCAGCAGTTAGAAGTTTCTGTGTCTTTTGTAAGCCCGTTCGTTGTAATGTGTTGCAACCGGGTCACCAATTCTTTGTGAATTTCTTCGCCATATTGAACAGAACTAGAAGGGTCATCCCCAAGAAGCTCCAGGATGTCTTTGTCTAGTTGTATGTTCTCGCACTCTTTAATTATATTCTCACTTGAGATTTGTTCTGGACTAGTCAGGTCACCTTCAGGGTTTGTTTCTGAATTTGGCACGATTGGAATCGTATTAGCTATTTCCGGTAAACTTTGTTCAGATTCTAGGCCATAATCGTTAATTTCGACATCAGAGATAGGTTCTTCAAGAAGCCCGGTATCTGAAAATGTTCTTTACACATAGGTGTAAATTGTAATTGTAACTTAAAGGCCAGACCATGTTGTAAAAATGGATTTTTAATTGTACCAAGTTTTCTTGGTGGGAATTATATTTATTTGTTTGTCGAATGTAGTGGAACAGTCCAAAGAGCAGTCCGGTAACATTCTTTTGTTATATTTAAAGCTTAAATGCGATGAGACAGTCCATAGATCAGCTCGAGTTGCATTACGCTTATTATAAAAAAGAAATAATGATTTCTTTGTTGTGGGTAGTTACGACATGTTACAATGCGGTGAGACAGTCCATAGATCAGCTCGAGTTGCATTACGCTTATTATAAAAAAGAAATAATGATTTCTTTGTTGTGGGTAGTTACGACATGTTACAATGCGGTGAGACAGTCCATAGATCAGCTCGAGTTGCATTACGCTTATTATAAAAAAGAAATAATGATTTCTTTGTTGTGGGTAGTTGCGACATGTTACAATGCGGTGAGACAGTCCGATGATCAGCTCGAATGCATTTAAACTTAGTCGTGTTTACTTTGTATATGTGGGTATTCTATTGTATATATTGTGGGTAGGTAGAAAACTATTTTTGTGCAGTGAGGCGGTCCGGTGATCCGCTCGATTGCATTTTTTCCTTGTAGATTAGCATGACAATGTAATCAGTGTTTTAAACTTATAATAGACGTATAGTAATAGGTGGGTACTTACCATCTGAGCTATCACTGTCTGTCGAGAACTGTTTACGTGCACGTTTTAATTTCTTTTTTAACTTTTTGATTTGATCACTTATGTAATCCAGGTCTTTACTATGTTTACGTTTCGGCATTTTAATGAGATTCGTAAAAAAAAAAAAAATAATTAAAATATGGTGAACGTGTAGAACGGTCGAGCACTAAAATGCGAATGACGATTCATGATGGCTGACCGGTTAAGTAGGGGTGATCATAACACGAACTTTTATTTTATTTTAATATTTTCTCTCAACTATAGTGCAAGAACGGTAACTAATATGCGTTACTACATGTTGTGTATAATAATATATTTATTCCAGGATACTTATCTCGAGGACGAGGTGCGAGTATAATGTAGGTGTGTTTCGAAAACATGAAATATCAGATACAAATACCCAGATTCGGGACGAACATCCGCAGATTATAATTTTTTTATACCGTGCGGTAATTCGACCGCAATCCAACAGCAACCCAATTCAACAAATTGATTTTGACTGATTTTTCTCGTTTGCAATTAAAGTCCACTGCGCGGATATTTAAGCACCGCTGCATTGTAACAGAACTTCTGCAAAAGTCTGTAAAGCCTGTGTAAAATATTTTGACAGAGTAAAAAAATACATGATCCTACCCCCTTACCATGAACTCTTAAAGCAGGACAGAGTACGTAGCGGCGTTTCGCCTCCACAACGTTGACTGTCCCGCTATAAGAGTGCATGGTAAGAGTCTGGTCAAAATGTACCCAAATTGCAGTCAATAGGTCTGGGTCAAAGTATTACTTTAGACCCAGTCTACAATATCTATTATCGGAGACAATAAAGTCAAAGAGGGTTGATTCATGGTGTCATATCCTTTGTTTATTTTATTTCGATGTGCGTAGGTCGCACTAAATTCGAGCTGAGTGACACAAACTGAGAATGAATAATGTACGCCACTTTATTTTGTGTTCACACGCGATCATAGTCGGAAGAAAATGTAGGGTCGATACGGTCACTCTTAATTTTATAAGTAGGTAAGCTATACCGGTAATCATAGATGGATATATAAGAGAAAAAAGTTAAAAAAAACTATTGTTAGCAACGCAGACAACATTAATAGACATAATATAAAGCCAGGCTTATATAAAAACGGTAATGAACGCATCTTGTATTCTTTATCGTTCTTTAGAACAGCGTTGGAAAAACTTGGCATTTCTTTTGTTCTTGTCCCTTTCAGACACTTGAATCCAGCAAAAGCATACTGATTATACTGATTAATTTGAATTCGTGTTAGTTATGGTTTACATCACAACAGCCTAAACCCTTCTAGGTAAATTTTCGTGTAGCTATAGTTGTACGTGTAGTTGTTTTCACAAATATGAAGTAGGTATATGACTTTTGGTGCTATTTTAGCATGTTGCTCATGCTAAGCTTGAATCTAAAACTATAACGGAAATTTGAAACATGATGGACACGAGCGGGTTCAAATCCAGCTCGTGTTTTATTTTCTAATTTTCCTTGTTAATTTAGATAAAGTAGGTACTCAATGGTAAACTAATCAATGATTTCGTAGATCCATAATTTAGTCCAAGCCAAACGTAATAACCATAATTAGCCACACTAAGTCGAATTTAATGATGGCATTTAGGACTCATGTCTAGTTAAGACCTGGGTTTTAATAGACCGAAAATGAGTGGGTAATTACGTTAACGATACCCAAACGATTGTCTGAAATGTTGGAGTACCTCCTAAGCTTAAATATTTGTATGTTGGTACATCTTAGTTTATTTTTGTCGTTATGTTGCTTTATTTATTTATTCTTTATGCACAAATTAACAAAAAAAATGTACTGAGGCGGACTTAATGCCATAGGTATTTTTTCCCAGTCAACCTTTTTTAATATTGTCTGCATCAATTTGCTATTAGTTAAAATGTTTTGCTTGAAAGAATTAGAGATTGTTTGTACCACAAATGCGTATAGATAAATCCAGATAACGTAAGAGCACAGGTACTTCGCGAGCCCGGCAAGTGAAAATGATTCATGGCTACTGTTGCACTTTATACATATTGCCCATCATCATCATCAGCCGGAAGACGTCCACTGTTAAACAAAGGCCTCCCCGTTAGAACGCCACAATGAACGACAGCTTGCCAATTGCATCCACCGGTTGCCCGCAATTCTGACGATATCGTTGGTCCACCTGGTGGAAGGCCTGCCTTTTATTGCCCATGCTAAGCTCAAATTAAAATTGATATCTAAAGGAAATTTGAAATGGAGTCGAGCCGGGAGGCGGCGGCGTGTTTGAATCGATTTGGTTTTCCATCACTTAACAGTGCTTGTGACGTCATAGTAGGTAGTCAAATAGCAAGCTTGGTTTTAATGTAGATCCTGATACTTGCGCTATCAATATATTTGTGGTTGGTACACTAAGTATAACAGAGGATTGGTAACTTATGGGAAACCAGTAAAATTACGGCTTCCTTCTTCTCTTCTGCTTTGTATCAGCATGAGCCAATAGCCGCCTAGGTCATGCCGTAGTGTAGAGATTGGTCAGCCAACAAGGATGGTAGCGAGGTAGACCGTCCAGGATGTGCCGAACGTACTTAACTATCGTCACTTGTAGAGGCTCTACCCTGGCTGGAGGCCTTTTATTAGGTCTCGCAAATAGACCGGTTAAGCAGTTAGAGCTACTTCAGAACAAACTTTGAGAGAAAGACAAGTTTGAAAAAAGAAAGAAAAAAGAGGCTCTCTACTTGCTCCCCATTCTTCCATCCATAACCAGGGACTTGTAACGTGAATTATCGTTATAGCAGTTCAGATAACGTTATTCAATAGCATTACAGCGACAACGATATTTTTTGTAACGTTTCACAATAATGTTTCGTTATAGCACAATTCGGGCACAAAAGGGTACGTTCTTCTCGTTGCGTGCGTAAAAAACTACCTGTTTTTAATACTGTATGTGTTTTACTGCTTAATTAAGCCGCGTCGGACCGTTTGTGGTGTTAGGTAGCAGAAAAAGCCTTTGTTTTTATTTTACGCCCTTCCGGAGAAACAAAAGAACACGTATGGTTTTTCTGTATGTATTGTACCGTTGTGGCAATGCTGAACGTTTGGAGGTACCTAATTGCTTCTGTTTTTGGTGTTGAATGTATGTTTAAATGTATGTCAAGCGGTGTTCTAGTATATGTGATTGCCGAGTATGTATGTGATTACGTTCATACACGTAGAAGTTTCGGGTGAATTGGATTGAATAGTTTCCCTCCACGTGTCGTCTCGAATTTTGGCTGCAATGAGGTGCGAATCCAGTCTATTGTAACTACAATATGTACGTTTTGAAACTTTACAAAAAATTTAGGTACTTATGTAATATTTTTTTACAATTTTACAACTTGTATGACATCATTATATGCCAGTGGTGAGTGTAAATTCATTATTAATTGAATCATATAAGGAACATATTTACCGATTAATAGGTACCTATACACGGGTGGTATGGTAAATACAAAAAGGTTTTAAATTGATTTAGGGAAACTTGTCACACACAGCGTGTCACAGTGACACGGTGGCTCAGTTGGCAGAGCAGCGCCACGGTACGGCGACTGTCGCGGGTTCGAGTCCCGCTCGTGTCCATCATTTTTCAAGTTTCCCTAAATCAATTTAAAATTTAAGCCTAGCATGGCAACATGCATAAAAAATACAAAAAGTCGTACAAAAAGGTTTAATAAAAGTAATAATATAATTGTGCGTTTCCTACCTCAGTGGGAGTAATCTAGTAAACAATAAAATCCATATGTTTATGTAAAAAACTCTGAATATCATTCCTCTGTAAGTACTGTAGCTCACTATCCAGACACGAGTGCCATTATCTGTTATCAAGCCCGAACTAAGTACTCTCGATAGTCTCCTTCAAGATCCAATTATTTTATCACAAGGAATATTACCCTCAAGTTTACCAACTCGAAGCACACTTTTAATGAGCTTGGAAAGTAAGTTATTAATTAATACAATCTTCTGACTTACGCAACTTTTCTCAAGGGTTGTAATAACAGCGCTTGGACGATCTTAAACTGCATTATTAAGTTCCAGTCATAACAAACAAAGGTTGCCCAAGAGAGTGATAATGCCGAATATAAAATAAACAAGTGCAATAAAATGGAAATATTTAAGGTACGGCAGTTCGTCTGCTAAGTTATTAGAGAGACAAACAGAGTAGTCGTAGCCGAGTATACCACTCGGCTACGACTGCTCTGACCGTTAGACATCCGAGTTAAAAGTTGCATGTTCAAATCCCACGCTCCAATGTCTTTTCGAATTCATGTAGCAGCAGTAACAGCCTATAACTGTCCCACTGCAGGGCAAAGGCCTCTTTTCGTATAGAGAAGGATTGATCACCACGCTAGCTCACTGTGGGTTGACGATTTCAGATAATTAAATCCAGGTTTCCTCACGTTTTCCGTCACCGTTAGTCAGTGGTGTCTTAGAATAACTAAGAAAGTATTTACAACATTGAAAAATAAATTTTCATCATTTCGAATTTATGTGCGTACGATAAATTAGTTATCAGCTGCAAAAAACGTTGATGGAAAACATCGTGAGGAAACCGGCACACCTAAGAGATGTTTCCATGGCAGAGGCCTACAGGCAGTTACAACTCCGACACCAGGTTGTTCATCAACCATACGATAAGATGAGAACCAAAAAAGGGGGAGCTTAACATCGTTTTAATATAGGCCATTCATTGTCGTGATTTGCTATCCACTTTGGGCACCGATTTTTATGCTAGACTGACCCCAGTATAGACGATCCTCATTAAATAGAGTCCTATAGGAAAAGCATTAAAATAAATTTTCTTGTGAGATATATTTTAATGCTTCATTTTATTTTATATCAGATGTTCGGCCACAGGACATTGCTTCGCAATTTTACTTCGCATTCCTTTAATAATAAAAAGTTCTTAATGTGAATTTAAAGAGGAATGTTAATGAGTTCAAGTAGGTAAGCCAGGATCCTACTCCTTGAAATAACATTTTGAAATAAGTTTTTTGCACCCGACGTTTGGAATCGTTTAGGTAGGTAGTTGACAGTAATTGTTTAAATTAGTAGTGTAACGCTTCAGTCTGCCCGTGACCATAAATGCTGTAAAGGATTCGAAACGTCGGGACCAAAAATCTAATTAAAACCGCTATAAAATTCGAGGTATAGTTTTATTTCAATGTATATTCGCGTAAGTGATAGAAATAATGTTTATTTATTATCTTTAAATATTATATAGTACGAAATTTCTAATACAGTCAGGTTTCTTATTTATATTCTATGTATTATATTTAGATGAAGAAAACCAAGACAAAACCTTATTAGTTTTATGAAAAAATATATTCAGTAACCGCGTACTTTGCTTAGCCTTACGGGTACTCTATTCACAATTTTGTCTAAAATTAATGTCTTTAATTTGGTTAAAGCATTTTCTACTTCAAGTAGGAGAAGATCTAAACATGTAGTATATAGAAATAGTTTACAAAAATAACAAAGAAAAATACACGCATATTTCTCTAACAAAGTCACACATTGCATTTTTCTTATCGTATGGCTGATGAACCAGAGTTTAAACTACCTACTATTGAAAAATCTTTCATGTTTCCTTACGATGTTTTTTTTTTCTTCACTGTTTTTAGCAACTGATGATATCTTACTAATTTATAGCACGCACAGAATTTGAAAAGACATTGGTGCGTCTCGGGGTTTGAAATTGCAAACTTTGACTTGGCAGATGAATGGTCGTACCACTCGGCTATCACTGCTATAGCATTATGTGACTACTTATAATTGAAATATACCTTCTCTGACCCTAGACTACTAAACAATTATATTATTTTTCATTAACGTTCAATTTTTTTGTTCAGTAAATAAATTAATACTCAAGGATTAACAAACAACCCAATGACCAGAATAAAACGCTAGTCAGCCGCAACACTGAACAGGAAGAACTTAAATAAAAAGACAACAGTTACATACCCACGTAGAATAGACATATAAATGTATCTATAACCTCCTTAGAGCGTAGAATTTACACAATTTCGTTGCGTATTATGGCTGGGATTTCCCATTTACTTCGTTGTTCCGCATCTTGGTACCTATCGATCTGTTGTTGGGGCGATATCAAAACAAGGTGCTGTTGCAGCATGGTTTATTCATTGTTGTGTTTACGATGGCGCACGTAGCTTCTTGTGATGTGGCCGCTTTGAACTTGTCTGTTATGCTATATTGTTGGAGCATAACATGCTAGTGGCTATTTTGTACGACGATATAGGTGCCTGTGTATATTTGCTGATGACTTGTTTCTCTTTGTAAATTTGACACATAAGTGAAATTCTGTTAGCTATGTTTTTAAAAATATACAGGAAATTAAGATACCTAGTTTTTTTACCTTCTTCGATTACGACTTGAGCTAAGATATGAATAAATATTGAACCCTCTGCGAGCAACGCATACAAAATTTTACGAACACGGGCTTTGGGCACCCTGGGTAGTCGGAACTAATTCATGTTGCTGGCTGGATCTTTATACCATACGATAAGTTATTTCTATATGATGTAGATGAAAACTGACTGTTTTGTTGGTCTAGTGGTCGCTAAGCGCTACTGCTGAGCACGAGGTCCTGGTTTCTCAGTGGCAGCACGGATCTGGATTTGTGCCCGGTTAATAATAATAATAATAACGTAACACCGGAGGGGACAGTAGTATAGCTTTACCAACCCTCGTGATAGAAATAAAAAATATATCACAAGGACTTGTACTAAAAGCACACAAACCGCAGGGCAGCTTGTGGCGAGCTGTTTGTGAGTGGCGACACAACGTGCCTGATACCCTAGAGAGTCGGTCAGGGACTCATCTCCGGTTTGCCCGATATGGGTAGCTGGAGTGGAAACCGAAGAGCGCCCGCAGGACTCTCAGCTCTTTCTTGCCTTAGTTGGCTGGTCAGAGAGGGGTCGCCAGAGCTATATGCTCGGGGGTGGAAGTGTCTAATGGCGTAATAGCGGGGAAACCCGCTCCGAGTCTTCGAGACGCGCGATGGTGAAACCGGGGCCGCACCGCTCTACACCCCTAGCCACTCGCATCGGTGTTGCTCCCTGTTGCCTATAGTGGCGACTGTTTAGGGGGCCCATCTAGTGAGTGGCGAGTCACCGTCTGCTAATATTCTATATATTTTGTGATAAAAGGCAGACGCCGTTTTTATTCAGTATAAAATAAAAGTAACCATTTCACGAAACATCCCAACACAATAGACCAAATCATTTTAGTATCCATCTTTCTCAATAGTCCCGCACCTTCTGGGGACTTTTCATGGCTATTCTTTTATAGAGCAGTTGTGTGGTGTCCCTAGCTGGTGTCCCATTACCTTTTAGATTAAAGTTCTCAACGGGCCTCTGCGTGTTGGACCTGTGTCCCCACGTAAGCCTTTTAAAAGTCCGGGTATCTTCCCCATAGTTGATAGCCCGAGTATAATAAGAGAGATACAAATAATAATAATAATAATCATTTATTTTCAGGCTTCAATGGCCCATAGATATATACCTTACAGACTAACATATATAAATTAAATACAAATTGTGTTAGTAAATAAAAAACTTAAAACTATGTTAATAGCACTTCACTTTGCACTTGTCTTCGTGCTCTCCTGTGGTACTGGTCCGCGGAAGCGACGGAACACCACGCCCTGCGGCCAAAAGTCTTCTTCCATGACGAGGGGCAGGAAACAGTTCGGTACTCGCACCATGAATGCCTTGAAATTTACATTCCGGCGCGACTCCAGTAACTGCACCCTCGGCCTGTACTTCGTCTTTTGGCGCACGTACTCAGCGATGTCCTCCTCCTTAGTGGTGTAGTGCAGGCGGGAAACGTACACCGGTGTGTTCGGCTGGGCAGCACGCACTGTGGTGTTGGGTTTCACAGGAGCTGTGCCGCAGCGGTTCTGGTTGGGTCTGCGACGGCGCTTCCTCCCTTGCACCTTCACAAAGCCATCTTCGTCTGCCTTTGCCATTTCCTTCTCGGAGACGGGCTTCTTTATGAGAGCATTGGGAGTTCTCTCTAAAACACGCGCATAACTTTTTAATTGCGCTGGCGCTGCAGATCTTGACAGCTGTACGACGTGTTTGTCGGCGGGCGCGGGAGGCCCCGCAGGGACAGTAGCGAGCGGGCTGGGCGCGCGGGGTGCGCACTCTGCTAGCTCAGCAATTTTCGGCGTTGACAGCGGCGACGACAAAACCGCTGACGCGAAACTGACCGCCGATGTATCAAGGGCAGCTCCGCGACGCTGGCAATAGGCTCGCCCCCTATTACATTGGGACCTAAAAAATAACAGGCGAAATGTGGGTGTACTATATGTGCACCTCTGCCTACCCCTTCGAAGAATACAGGCGTTATGTTATGTTATGATTTTATAGATGGAAATAACATAAATATTACAACTATGCGGCGATCGAATGTTCTCTTCGATAGCATCAAAAGCTTTTTGGCAGTCGCTGGTTTTTAAGCCACTTTAGCCTAAAACTCTCGTCTCCTATTTTTCTTTGCTCGTTGTTTTGCTATTAAGTTGTTCAATAAAAGCCTGTCAAAGTACTTGTAAAAGGTTTCTCTTTGAAATAGACTTTGTTATACCACAACTTTGCGACATAGTGATACGGGGCGGCAATTTTGTCCCGAATCGTGTAATAAACTCCCGAGCCGAGATGAGCCATGAAAAACCCAGAAAGTAAATCTAGGTCCAAGGTTTTAAGTTATTATGTTAAAAGCTCGCTAAATTAAAGCTTTGTTTCGCTAAAGCTCTTGTTTTAGATTAAAAAAAAACAATCCTTGTTGTATTTTTCATTAATCGAACCTACAGGTTAATCCGAATAATTTGCTAGCTATTGTAGCATGGTGGTCTGTGGTCTCTGCTTACCCCTCAGGGAAACAGGCGTGACTTTATGTATGTATGTATGTAGTATCAGTATATTATTTACTATATATTCCGGTTATACTCACGGGTGTATTCGGGAATGCCCGACTAGTTTCGGACTCGATCGGAGCCCTTATTCATGAGCTGGTTACGCGGCAGAGTCGCGAGCCGAACTGCGTGCGCAACGCTCCGCATACCGGTGCGCCCGCGATGATGGTGGTGGTAGCGCTGGGTGTTGTCGTGCGTCTTCGTCGCTGCTCGTATCTCCGTCGCAAGGCTGCGCGTTGGTACATACCGTGCTGACTGTGTCGCACTCGAGACTTGTAACACTGTTGTATGAAGTCTTACTGAGGGCCGGTTTCCAGGCCGGTGGCAGGGTCCAGCCTTTCTCTCTATTAAAGTTCGGACGACGGCTGATTTCAATGGCTTCACGTACTTTTCGCGGCACGAAGTATTTCTCCCTCGCTAGTACGGACGCCTTATCGAAGCGAATAAAGTGAGCCGCGCCCGACACCGAGTGTTCAGCAACTGCCGACCTGTTACTGTCCAGGCTCTTCATACAACGTACGTGTTCCTGTAGTCGAGTCGAGATGTTACGGCGCGTTTCTCCTACATAGTTGAGACCACAGTCGCACGGTATCATGTATACGCCTGGTGCGCCTAGCGGAATTCTATACGAGCAGCGACGAAGACGCACGACAACACCCAGCGCTACCACCACCATCATCGCGGGCGCACCGGTATGCGGAGCGTTGCGCACGCAGTTCGGCTCGCGACTCTGCCGCGTAACCAGCTCATGAATAAGGGCTCCGATCGAGTCCGAAACTAGTCGGGCATTCCCGAATACACCCGTGAGTATAACCGGAATATATAGTAAATAATATGGATAACACTCACGAAAGTTATTATAGTAAAATAGTATCAGTATACATTGTAGATACATAATGCTCTCAAGTAATAGGTCGTCTCAAGGCAAAATATCGCGTGGTTAGTATCAGTTAGTTGTTAGAGTAGAGCAGTAACCCAACTCTTGTGTTACGAGTTATGATTCAGAATATTACGTTCGTAGAAATAATACCTATCTACAGAACTGCCGTCATATCAAATATTTAGACAAGATATAAAGCCAGTTCATACATGTAATTTATAATTCACTCCCAGCTTCGGGTCGCTGAAATTTGCAGCAAGTTCCGTGTAGCCGGCACCCAACTGCATAATTACTGTGTCATGGTGGCTTTAAGTACGATTTAACTTGAATTGACTTTTGGCTATTTCTCGTATGTTCTAGTTAAAACCTTTATGACGTAAAATTAGTTTTGTTTGTTAGCAACTGGCTGCGGTTTTAGCACGGACTTGCTAGTGCATATGTTTTAGATTTTACTGCGATGATGTAGGAGGAAAATGTTGAGTATTGCTTAATCAGTTCTAAGTAATATTCTGAGTGAATTGATGAATACTTAAGTTTAGACTTAGTTACTGCATCCATTTTGATGAATGAAAAACTGTATTATTTAGCATAGACCGTGGTTTTTATTAATTAACAAAAGAAAAAAAAACAAGTCGCACACACTTTTTTTTGCAGTAACAATGTTGCCAACCGTAAGAATAATACTTGTGTTGCCCTAATAATCCAACACCCCTTCTCAACACAATATATTTTCTATGAGATACATTTAAATAAAAGTTTAACATTAATTTATACTCAAATTTGTTACACCACATTCATTCAAATGTTTCACCATCAATTCCTTACTTAAAACCTTAGTTAACATATCTGCAGGTTGTTGGTTGGTCTTAATATACTTAACACATATTTTATTTTCTTTCACAAGATCTTTAACAAAATGGTAGCGAATATCTATATGTTTCAATCGTTTTATAGTATCAGAATTTGCATTTATTATTGCTGATTGGTTATCACAAAATATATTAACAGGACAAACATTTTCACAGTTAAAATCAGCTAATAAATTTATGAGCCATGATACATCACTAGCGGCCATACTCATTGACACATATTCAGCTTCTGTGGAAGACAGACTTACTGAAGCTTGCTTTTTAGAACTTCACAAAATCAAACAGTTTGATAGCTTGAACATATAACCTGAGGTGGACTTTCTGTCCAATACATCACCTGCCTAATCAGCATCACAATAACCTTGTAAACGAATCTCTTTACATTCAAAAACTAATTTGTAATTTAATGTATGTTTAATATACCTTAGAACTCTCTTTAATGCACTTAGTAGTTCGTTATTTGCATTTGACTGATATCTACTTAGCAGAGAAATTGGATAACAAAGATCAGGTCTTGTACCACATGCTGCATACATTAAGCAACCTATTATTTGTCTGCACAACTTCTCAATATTTTTATCTTTTTCAATAGTTTCATTTGAAAATATTTTAGTGTTAAAATTGATGTCCATAGGGGTTGACATATCTTTACAATTTTCCATATTGAACTTCTTTAAAATACTTTCCAAATAACTTGTTTGATCCAATTCAGTGATACCTGTTTCTAAATTTTGCTTTACATTTATGCCTAGAAAATTTGATATTAGTCCCATGTCTTTCATTTCAAATTCTTTATTCAATATATTCTTAAGTTCTACTATATGTCTCTCATTAGTACCAAAGAACAAAATATCATCAACATACAGTAACACATACATTTTATCTTTACCAATGCACCTTTTAAATAAACATGAGTCGCTATTAGACTTAATGAAACCTTCTCTACAAATCACAGAGTTGAATTTATTGTTCCAACACTTGGGTGAATTTTTAAGACCATATAATGCTTTATTTAACTTTACAGTATTTTTCTCCCCAGAATAAGCCCCTTCTGGCAATTTAATATAAACATCTCTATCTATGTCCCCATACAAGAATGCTCCAGTAACATCCATTTGGTATATTAGTAGATTTAAATGAGTAGCTATCGCAACAAAGACTCTAAAAGTTGTTAGCTTTGCAACAGGCGCATAAATTTCGCCTAAATCAAACTCACTAACCTGCTCAAAACCCCTAGCTACTAGTCTAGCTTTGTACTGGTTGTTTCCCTTCAGCTTAAAAACCCACTTGCTACTAATAATATTTTCACTCACCGGTGCATCACTAAAAACCCAAGTATTGTTATTATTTAAAGTTTGTAATTCTTTCTCAATTGCCTCTTTCCATTTACTTGCATCCTTCCTTCCCATAGCCTCTCTGTATGTAATTGGTTCACTTATTTTACTTAAAACATTTTGGCACTGATAAAATGACGTCTGTTTTCTCACTCTCTTACTCCTTTCGTACTGAGCCTTTGTTTCCTCTACCTCGGACGATTCATCATCACATTTTTCATGTTCGCTATAAGACTCACTCTCTCCAGTAGACTCGTCATTAAGAGTAGTAGGAGTATCACTTGTATCATCAGTTTCTCTGTCTTCAATCAGAAAATCCTCCAGACAACGTTTAATTTCGTGTTTTGCTTTGACGAAATACACAGTCCTGAAGTTAGAGTAGTCGTCTTTTAAAACAACAAAATATCTTGAACCACCAATCGATTCTTCTTCCATGGGTCCACATGTATCCCCATGTATCATTTCACACGTCCTAGTGGTTACGCTGTCACTTTTCTTAAATGGTAACCGGTGAATCTTTCCCTTTAAGCAGCTTTCACATTGAGGAACTGAAGATTGATTAATTTTAATGTTATTTTTGTTCAGCACTTTTTTAACGTATTCAAAATTTTGGTGTGCCAACTTTTCATGCCACTCGTTCAAATCATTAGTTGCTACTTTCGCAACACTTGCAGCTTTACACTTGAAACGAAGGTTTAGATAATATGAGTTCTCATGTCTTTTTCCAATTGCACAAACAACGCCATTTTTGAGAAATTTACACGAACTGTCATTTGTCATTATGACATAACCTCTGTCAGCGGCGCGGTTCACAGAGAATAAATTTGTCTTTAAGTCGGGAACAAACAACACATTGTCCATTTTTGAGTCTATCCATTGACTTCCGTTATAAACTTGCACCGCCATCTGTCCACATCCTAACACACTAATGACTGCACCGTTAGCGATTATTACGGATTTTTGCGATACACTTTGAAATGACGAAAACAATGTACGATCGCGGCACATGTGCTCACTGGCTCCCGAGTCAACTAGCCACTTTGATTCTTCGTATTGTTTATGCACTGAGTCCGATACAATAAACGCATTACTTAATTTTTTTATTGTCCTTATATCTTCTAAAACGACACTGCGCTTTGTAATGTCCGATTTTACCGCAGTAATAACACTTATTATCGTTTATCCTTTTGTCACTGTCTTTATTATTTCTGCATTCTGTTTGGAAATGTCCGGATTTGCCACACTTAAAACACTTCACATTCCTTTTAGCCACAAGCGCCGACGAGGATGGTGATCTTTCTTTTTCTTCAGTCCTTTCCTTCAGTCTCTCCTCCTCGATCAGCAGCCTGGCCACTAAGTTATCAAATGTCTGCCTATCTTCTGGTGCAGACTCCCAGGCCGACACGAAATGTTTGTACTCGTCTGGTAAACTCATTAACACTTTGGTTATAGCAAACTTATCTGAGACTTCCTCGCCCAACTGTTTTAGTTGGTTTTGCATTTCCTGTATCTTTGACAGAAACACAGACATTTCGACTCCTTTTTCATATTTGTATTGGAAAAATCGCTGTTGGATAATATGGATACTAGTGTCCGATTTTTGCTCGTATGTGCTTAGAAGCTTTTTCCACATTTGAGACGAGGTTGTACATGTGACAAGATGTAGCATTACATCTTCTGACATTCTTGTCACCAGAAGTGATTGAGCCTTCGCGTCCTTAGATTCCCAAGTATTTCGATCTGTAGCACCTTCAGGTTTCACAGTCCGTCCCTCTACAATATCCAGCCATCCCTGACCCCTCAACAGTACGGTCATTTGGAATTTCCATACATTCCAATTGCGGGCTCCTTCCAGTTTCATTGCATTATTCGTAATATTTATTGGGTTTACTTCCATCGTGCTGTCCTTCCTTGCTTTTTGTCTAGAGCAAGTAATATCCAAATATCCTTCTCGACGAAAATTTTATCGGCGGCCGCGTGTTCAAACCTAACCTTACTTTTCTTTTTCGCCGATATAACAAGCAATAATGCTCGATGCCTCGATGTCACTGATTTTACTTTTACTAACAGGTATGCGCTTCTGGGCCCATAACCTGTACAAAGTAATGAATGAAAAACTGTATTATTTAGCATAGACCGTGGTTTTTATTAATTAACAAAAGAAAAAAAAACATGTCGCACACACTTTTTTTTGCAGTAACAATGTTGCCAACCGTAAGAATAATACTTGTGTTGCCCTAATAATCCAACAGTTTTTCTTTTTTTAACAAGAAATCACATACTCCCAGACTTGGGACAAACATCTGCGCATCGCACAATCTTTTAGTCCCGTGCGGGAATCGAACCCGCAGAGCTTAGCGCAGCAGTCCAATCGCATAGCCACTGCGCCAATCAGGTCGCCAAAATCAGTAATAAAGACAGACGAGGCTCAAAATTCAGTGCAGTAGAGTTCTTTGCAGCATTACCATTATTGTTACGTGCTTTTAATAAGTTCAATAAAGGCAGTCAAAGAAGCTAAATCCATTAACTATGCCGTATAATTTTAAAATACAATTACCAAAACCGCAGATTTTATTTCTACCCATTTTGTTAAACTACAAAGGAAGGTTGGTCATAATTAAACAATTAGTAGGTAATTCTGAAAGTACCTAGTTAATAATTAAACAGAGTCAGACTTGCTTAACCTCTGACCTGACCTATGTTCTAGCTTTCAAATATATCTCGCATGAGCGGTGGGTGAAGTAGTGTGGCTGGCCGCGCCCAAGCTAAAGCTATTTTTAGCCTCGAGAACCACAATTTTCAAATAAATTATTTTGGTCAATTTTAGTAGAATTCTTAACACTTTAATGTAAGGCAAAGGTAATGTAGAAGTTCTCACGCAGCCAATCACTTAGCTACTGCACCGATTGGGTCGGCGAAAGTTGTTTTAACAGAATTAAGACTGCCTCGTTGGTCTAGCGGTCGCTAAGCGCGACTGCTGAGCACGAGGTCCAGGGTTCAAATCCCGAGTCGGGCAAAGTGTTATTGGGTTTTTCCATTAGGTAATTCTCAGTAGCAACACGGAGTCTGGATTTGTGCCCGGTTGATGGCAATAGGCTCGCCCCCTATTACATTGGGACCTAAAACATAACTGGCGAAATGTGGGTGTACTATATATGCACCTCTGCCTACCCCTTCGGGGAATACAGGCGTGATGTTGTGATGTTGTAAGAATTCTTAGCTGGAATGTTTGCTAGAAATCTAAGAATGAAGAAATCAAGAAGAAGAAACTTTTTGTATGGAGTAACGTTTAAAATAATCACATTAAAAAAACCGACATAACTTTTTCGTCTATATGTTTATTTTTTCAATTTAAATAAAATCCGAATAATATAATTTAAAAGGAAGAATTAATTTTAAACTTACTCGCCTTTAAAGACGAAATAAATTTAATCAGCTTCACATAGGAAAACGTCTTGTATAAAATACTTAAACCGAATTGAGAAGCCGCCAACCTCCTGCAAGCTGAAGTCAATTAAAATTGCACGAAATTGAACTAAAAATTATAGTTCAGCAAACATTCTGGGCACTGAATACTTCGGAGTTCGAACAAACAGGTTTTAACAAGTTTCTTATTAAACCGAGCTTGCTTGTTCAAATATGCTGAAAGTATTTAGTTCCATTACGCTTGTTCATAATTATGTACATTTTTTGCACTTTATGTAATGAACGTATCCGTTATTTATACATTAGTCCTCTTATTTATAAACGAGGATCATACAGGCTTTAACTAAACCCCGTATTAAGTTTATTGACATCTCTGTTCTTTGACATGCAAACGACAGTGACGGGTATAATTTAGTCCATGGTTTAAATTGACAGCTTTTTTATGAATAATTTTTGTTGATGATGTGTTATTGGATACCATAAATAGTTGGCAGTGATAGCCGAATGGTAGGTACAATCGCTGGACTGCTAAGTCAAAGGTTGCAAGTTCAAACCACGGCACACCCCAATGTCTTTTCGAATTCATATGTGTACTATAAATTAGTGATCAGTTGCTAAAGACGGTGAAGGATAACATCGTGAAGAAACCGACATCTGAAAGATTTTTTTAACAATATGTAAAGTCATGTCAGAGGCGGTATAAACTCTGACACCAGGTTGTTCATCAACTATACGATAAGAAAAGTAAGATTGGATATCATTAATTAAGTTATTATAGGATACCTACCTACATACACAAGCATTGTTTAGGTTTGTAAGTGAGAGGTTGAATGTATGTTTGATAGCTCATCACGACGTCACTTGCTGATTGTAATGAAATTAAAAATAAAACCAAGAGAAGGATGTAGGTTACTTTGTATCCCGGAAAATACGCGGAAAATTTTCCACGCGAGCGAAGCTGCGGGCGGAACCTAGTTTGTAAAAAAGTTGTGGTAAAAAAAGGATTTATAAAAGAAAAAGTGCAGACATGTATAATAGTATAAGTATGTAGTATAATATCCTTGTACATGCCAATATTTTTATGAGCAGTATAATATAAGTATTATTTAGTACTAGCTGCGCCCCGCGGTGTTACTCGCTACATTGTTTCGGGGTAGCCCATGTGTTAAACCAGGGTGTCAGCTACCTCCATATGAAATTTCATCAAAATCGCTCTAGCCGTTGAGCGTGAAGAGGTCACAAACTTTCGCCTTTATAATATTAGTGTGATAATATTCGTGTATAGATTTGATAACCTTGATACAGGGTACATGGACTACCTAATTATAGACATAAATTAATGCAGAACACTATTTTTACCGTTATCTATACTTATAATCTTCTATACTTAATATTATAAAGCTGAAAAGTTTGTTTGTTTACTTGAACGCGCTAATCTCAGGAACTACTGATCCGATTTAAAAAAAACTTCCAGTGTTAGATAGCCCGTTTATTGAGGAAGGCTATAGGCTGTAAAACATTCGAAATCCACGCGGACGGAGTTGCGGGTGGAAGCTAGTTGGTAAAATATACATTTTAGTAAGTCAACCAATCATAGAAAAATCTTGACTGCAAACAAGACACAGAGAAACTTAACAAACTATAACATTTCCTTTCAAAATTAGTTGACTACAAAACCAGTCAAGCTCTATAATCTGAAAATAAACGTGAAGTTGGAAGTTTAAGTAGAACCTTAGTAACGACGGGGTAAGTTGTATCGGATAATTTTAGAGATGTGGAGGTAGGGCGGGTATCGATCGCGGAGGTAACGTCGGGCTCGACACAACGGCTGCGGGAGGTATATTCTTACCTTGAACCTTGCCACGTAAAGATACAGCGCGGGATAATACGAAAACTAAGCTTGGCTTCTCTGTTGTGGATTTCAAGAGAGTTTTTTGGTTATCGATTAACAAATTAACTGCGACGTAGATACAATAGCAAAACAAATGAAAGGGTTGAAGTGTTTTATCGAAATAAATAAAGGAAAATATTTTTGTTGTATTACATACCTAGGTATACGTAAATACATCAAGTCACGTTTCCCTGAAGGGTAGGCAGAGACCATGGATTTCCATTTGCTACGATCCTGGCATACTTCTTTTGTTTCATTTACACGTATCACATAGTTATATATCAGAGTAGCCTATGTTATCCAGGGTGTCAGCTACCTCCACATGAATTTCAAAATCGGTCTAGCCGTTTAAGGATAAAGAGTTGACAAACACACTTACATATTTACACAATAAACTTTGATATTTATTATAATCATTGAAATTTTGCTGGAACTGTAAACGAAATGTAATTTAAACTCCATAGACGCAATACTCGATATTAATGTGTATTAAAATATTTCATCCCGAACCATGCATTTTTTCCCTTATAATTTATTTTTCATCATCTTTTTTATCGCCTTGGCCTACTCTAAGTTTATGAGCAGAATTTTGGAGATTCTTGCTATAGTACAGGCACTCATAAAGTACGCGTCCTTTTGGCTCATAAAGGGATTTTAGGAGATCTTGGTACACCAGGATGGAAAAAATACCATCCCACACAACTTTTATAATAAACAAGAAGGCCCTACAATAAAAAAGGGAAAGACATATAATATTAAAACTTTTTAATTTATCTCTATCTAATCTATTTTTTTAGCAGTTCATTTCATAAATCCACCTTACATATAATATAGGGTAAATGGGGTGAATTGAAACTTACCGGTGAATATAGACGAGAACTGATTTTATAGCAAAAAGAGTATAGATTGCTAACATTAACCCTATTCTTTTAGTTGTATAATAAACAAAAATCGACAAATAACTGTAATAAAATAAAATTTAATGTTAAAATCAGTTCCAAATTTGTGTCTCTACTCACCCTTGAGATACGATTTACCCTACATACCAGTTTTTTTTATTAAATTGTAAATTATTTTGAGTAAATTTTACACTAGGTAGGTACCTATATAAAAGCAAAAATATATTATTATATAAATTCAATGCTGAACAAAAGCAATCTTCTCTGAAATTACCCGTACAATATAGAAATATAATTTTACACTCCAATGGACAAAGAGCGTACTTGGAAACTGTTTGTTGACTTTGTATATACACGAACAAATATTTATCGAAATAATGTAGGAGGACTGTGTACTAGATAATATATAATTATCTAAATAACTTTTATCACACTAATATTGTAAAGACGAAAGTTTGTGAGTGTTTGTAGGTTTGTTACCTTTTCACGCTCAAACGGCTAGACCGATTTTGATGAAATTTTATATGAAGGTAGCTGACACCTTGGATTAACACATAGGCTCCTTTTTACCGATAAATGGCAATAGGCTCTCTTATATGACCTATCGGAAACCTGGGGATCTAAATGATCAATGGCAAAATATTTGCGAGTCAACTTCTGAGAAAGCTTTGGTCTGGTTTCGGGGATCGCAGGCTTAATTTACAATACAATCATTATTTATAAACAGTCTTTTGTTTTTCACTATTTGCGTAAGATTTTTTAAATCTATTTTTATTTATATTTTTGAGAAAAACTGTCCCACACTAGTAAGTTCTCCTCTAGATATTATAGGTGCATCTACCTACCTATCGAGGTACTAAACACTCCTTCAACAAGATCTGTCATACTATAACTGTCAGTTTGTTACACAAGCCTTGTTCCATAATCTGATGTGTTGTTTTGGCTCGTCCGGGCACGATAGCTCTCAGGGTGCTCATCTTATTTTATAACGTTGTTAGGAGATCCCCAGAAAATACCCGTGCGAAAGATTTACATTTTGTAATTTTACCTTCTTCACTGAGGTTTGGAAGCAGCAAGATATTATACAGTAGAGAGATTCTACAATTTTCACAATATCTTTCCACTGTCAATGATTTTAAGCTTTCTTTTATTAATTTCAGGAACAGTAAATGGCATTGAGTTGAAATACGCCAGTCTGCTTATAACTATTTAAGTGTGATTTATTTAAAATAATATTAATCGAAGTTCATAAAAATATGGCCGGCACACATTCTAATATATTCGACATTCAAACGCATCGCATTCAAAATATCCGTCAGATTTTACCAGGCGCATGCGTGAGTGGCCATTTGTAGAGCAGCCCAGTAAAAAACTAGCATTTTACGCAATAACATTATTTGTAGAATTATAGGTAGGTAAGTGTAAGCAGTAGTTAAATTAAAAGTTGATGTGTTAATTATTTAAAGGGTACGATGAGGCTGACGTACCATTGTTAGGTAAAAGCCTCTAAATAAATAAAGATTAAAAAAAAAAAAAACTGGCATTCGTTTGTGAAATTCTAAAAATATCTGTTAACTTGCTGCGCCCTACAGTGTTACCCACTACATTTTTTTGGATAAAATGCCATCCAGGGTTCATCCAATTTCTCCAACCATTTGATCTCGAAGATACATAAATATACAAACACCCAAACTTTCCTGTTTATAATATTAGTGTGATGTGATATAACATTATATCTAATGCCAATATTGTATATGAATTATGGATGTTATATAAACATGACGAGCTTATTAGAGTAGAGTATTTGTGCGCTAAAATTTGCGAGCTCCATTTGGCAACATTTTACTGACTTATGATTTTTGATGAGGAACACCACAGAGCTAGTTACCGAAAATAATATATTTCATTTATTTATTTGGATTGCCAAAAGTTATTACATATTCATACAGATTACATTCAAGAAAATTAAACAAGCTAAATGCATAACCCGTTACAGGCAAACACCGCATGCTTAGTGTAGAAAACCTATAGTGACAGCCTATATTAATTATATTTACGGTAGGTACACCTAACTGCTAAAATTATTTTTTAGACATTCATAATAGGAAAATGCACTAGAGATTTTAGGTACTTATGTATATCTAAGTATCACAAGTTCATATCGGAAAACTACTTAAATAACCATTCCATACGGTCGTATACAGGCATCTGCGGGTACAGCTAGTTCCTAAAGTGATTGCTTCCTAACCTATACTAATATTTGAGGCTCACGGTGAAGGAAATATTGTAGAGTTATCAGAACGGCTTCTGCTGATTATATTATAGGTCAGCTCTCAGAGTCTTCACATCAAAGTTCTGGGCTTGACTAAAACTATTAGTGGTGTACCGGTAGGTTTATTAAGTGAGACTATAGATATTTTCGATTTTATGATAGTGCTCTGCAAATGGTTCTTTTGAAGTCTATATGTAGACAACAAGTTACTATTCCATAGCAATTTGCCGAAGAAAACAAGGACTATGGTTCATTACATTCATACGTAATAATATTGTACGTATTATATATAAGGCACTATTCCAAAGAAACGATTAAATCCTGTAAATAAAATTGCCTCTATTCCCAAAGATAGGTTAAACACAATGATACGAAATGTACGCTCTATTTGTTAGGCAAATATTTGTAATGATAATCGGATACGTGATCCAATTCAGCTTCCCTGTGAATCGAACGCAGATTGCTTCGTAGTAAACACGCAATGAAATTATTGTTTACAATTATGCGTGCTTCTTACACAGTTTCCTCCTTCATATCATAGAATTAGTATCTTTGAGGGAAAGAAGAAAGTTAGAGTGAAAAGGTAAACGTGACTAAGATATTAAATTGCATGATATAGCATGTGACGTTCTATTGTTTTACTTGTGGTTTTTATGTTGTTCACCATTTTGACGAGTTCACCGACTCACGACTCTCACGGAATGGTCATCATTCCCTGCCGACACGTGAATCAAGTTATCAACGACAAAACGATACGACACTTCCTCGCACAATGACTCGGTTCAAAACGGAGGTGGCCTATCAAATGATAATAGAATATGATCAAGCGAAGGGGCCTGGCGAGTCGTGCGACGTTGTGCGCAGATTTATTTGACATTCGAAAAAAACTTGAAACTCTTGTGTAGATTTTTGCGACTCAGTTTCGTGGAGTGCATTTCGCAATAAAATATAATGGTTGATTTTTCCGCTGTTCCGGGTAAAAGTGCTGCTTTTAGAGAGAGTGTTACGTAAAACGTATAGAGTGATATGGTAGGTGTAAGTGATAGAAACTATTCGATTGTGTTGCTGGATGATTGTGTGTACATAACAGTTTGTGTGCGAACAGTGAGTTTGAGTGGGATTTTGGCATTCTAAGCAGTCATCGAGGTTTTCGTTCGTCCAGTGCAAGGTAAATTGGTTTTGTTTTATGCCCGTAAGCGTTCTTTGTGCTGTTCAGACGCTTATGTGAGCGTATATTTAATAAATACTACATAGTCTTAGTTTGAACCTGTGTTGATGCAAACCAACTTATAAAACCTCGATTATTTTATTTTAGTGTCTAGTCCTAGCGTATTTATAGCAGAATTTGCTTTGCCTAAAACATCTTGAGCGTTAATTTCTAAGAAATGCACCGTCTAGAAGTTTGAACGGTGTGGGAAGCCATGTTAGAGGCCTACAGCAGCCGGTTTACACTTTGACACCAGGTTCTTCATCAACCTTACGACAAGAAGTGCAGAAATTTTAAAATTGAAAAGTATGTTTTTGTTTATTTTAACTGTATTTCAATAAAACTCGCTGTGTTATCGTAACCTTACTGAATTACTGGATATCGAAAAACAATTTTATGACCTTTAATAGATTTTATTTCTTAATTAAACGTCAATCGTAGTTTTAAGTCTTATCTTGTAGCAAAAGGTCAAGGAAGCTTTGTCAGCTAAGCAAAGTCCAACAGCGATCTGTTTTGTTTATATTAAGTAACTAGCTGCACCCCGCGGTGTTACCCGCTACCTTTTTTCGGGATAAAAAGTTTCCTATATGTTAATCCAGGGTGTCAGCTACCTCCATATGAAACTACATTAAAATCCATTCAGTAGTTTTTACGCGAAGTAACAAACACCCATCCATACTTACAAACTTTCGCGTTTATAATATTAGTAGGGATATTTAAGATCATAGGTTACCGATAACACTGTGATGGCCGACATAAAAATAGTAAACAAAACATCTTGATATCAACAGTAATATAACAGTCACTTTAAATTCCCCACGGCCTACACTTCCTGCGGCGCAACCTTGTACAGAAAATATCTTCAAGGTCGTTTCTCTCAATTGAAAGATACACGCAGAAGTCAGCCCACCCAAAATTGTAGTATTCCCAAAGTAAGAACCACTAATTTAAGTACTGCGTTCTGTATATTGTAAGTAGGTAAGTGTTAAAAGTATCTACTGTTACAGGTACTCGTTCTATATGTAGGTATACTATATCCTAACATTCAGTATATTTCTAGGTAGGTAGTGTTATATATAGCTTAAAGAATCCACAGGGCCATTCCCAAATAATGTCTTACGAAATGTTGTTGTAGCCTTAGATAAACATACTATTTTACAAATATATACGAGTACAACTTAATTCTAATACAAAATACAAAAAAATATACTTATACAAAAATAAAAAGTTAACTACTAAATTAAATTAGTTATCTACTGTTACTATAATAACTTTCGTGAGTGTTGTCCATATTATTTACTGTATATTCCGGTCATACTCACGGGTGTGTTTGGGAATGCCCGACTAGTTTCGAACTCGAAAGGAGCCCTAAAAGTTGTCTTAAAAGCCTTAATACCTAGGTATATATATCTACCTGTAATATTTGTGTAGGTAGGTACTGTTAGAGTTGTACATCCTGCTTCACCGATTTATCCATCCGGAATGTAGCAAACACTCTAAAAGGACCTCCAAACTTCGAATGCGATTATAACTATTTGAATATTCATGAATATTTTAGGTCTATTGTCGAAATCCCCTAATACCTATTATTTTACGCGACAAGTATGAATTATAAATGTATATTTCCGTCTGATTAGGTACGAATACATTGTACACCTGTAGAAATTGAGATGAATTCTCCTGTACCTAGATATTTTACCTAGTTTTTAAACGCAGTGACAGTGACGTTATATTTCGATCCTACCTTAGCTCCGAATTATGTGCCACTAACCGACTTTTATCTTGATACAAAAATCTAGCTTACACTAAAACATTTTAGTCGACAGTTCTGAGAACACTCGTAATGCTTTTACGACAGCTGTCGAGGCGCACGAGAAGAGAAATAGCCAAGAATATTTTGAGAAATTGTTATAAATATTTCACGTTTCCCCCGACCTTTTGTACCTCAAAATGTACCCCTCACAAATATTGTAAAGCTTGTTAACTCAGATTTATTCATTCATGATTTACAGAACATATTCCGCGACGCTCGGAGTTCGATCATATTCATTTAAATGTCGACGACATGTAAATTTAAAATTATACGCTCTAGTTATTTTTGTATAAAATTGTTATACACAGAAAAATGAACTGCATTTACACATTTTGCTGTTGATTTATTCTTACATTTGGGTAATAAATGCACATAATATTCTCTGTAAATGAAACAATGCGATGGTGTAAAAGCTTCCCCTTAATATAGTAAATGTCATCATCATCAGCCGGAAGACGTCCACTGTTGAACAAAGGCCTCCCCTTTAGGCAAGGAGGATGGAGTTGCCATAATCCCCACGTTAGGCAAGCTACTTGCGGCTCGCATTATTGGTGGTGAAGTTGCAAAAGAGGCTACTGCCCATCTTCTGGATTTTCCCGTATCTGTTAGTCGCCTCTTACGACACCCACGGGAGGAATGGGGGTGGTCAATTCCAGGTTGGATACCACTCGGCACTAATAAGTCATTTCTAATTGTCAAAACACAAGCCCATCACTCACAAGGAACACAGAACGTAACTTGGATACTTAATTAAATGTACACCTACATACATTATATATAATGTATGTAGATGGGTTTAATGACCAAAACTTGTAGCCACAATTAATTGCTTATGGTTTTAGGTAATGGGTCAATATACAAAATTAACAGTTACGCTTGATTGGCAATGAATATATACTCGTGTGTTTACAATTTTATAGCATCCCTTGCTCTGCCTTGGTAATTAAAATACATAGAAACATAATTTATAATGTTACATTAATACGTGTTCTACTCATTAAATCCTACAATATAAACACACGTTCGCTATATAAAATCAATATGTTTGCATAAATGTGATTAAAAAAGGTGTATTATCCTTAAAAGCTTCTGTGTCGTGGGTGCATTTCACAAACACCCAGACTCTGGACAAAAATCTGTGGTTCGCACAAAGTTTTTCCCCGAGCGGGAATCGAACCCGCAACCCAAAACCAGCAGTCCAATCACTTAACCACTGCGCTAATCAGGTCGTCGTTATAAAATAAATAGATCCACCACATTTTTTTATTTTTTGCATGCAAGTTACAATTATATTGCGATTGGGAATTGTGAAAAATTAATATTATTATTTTCCTTCTTAATCTAATCTTTAGTCCATCTTTTCAAATCACAATATAACAATATTATAAGAAGTGAATGTAATACTAAAAATAAATAACAGTTGCGTTACATGCAACAAGCTTTAATAACTCTTTATTTCCCCAATTGTCTGACGAATCAATCGCCACCATTTTCATGTTTTCTATCAGTTGTCACAGCTGCGTAAACGCCCCCACGACAAGGAAATACGCGTGTAAAGTATATACTACACACCTATACATATTTATGAACATTACTACTTATGTTTATTTGTAGCGGCAACAAAAACACGTGTACAGGGAACAGTCCCACTCGTAAAACGGCTACATACGTATGTATGTATGTAGTCCCTCATAAACTAGACGATGCGACGGAAAGGATCGTTCCCCTTGTTTTCTGTGTTAATTAACGTTATTATTTCCTTAGTCGTTTGTCCAATTTGGGCCTAACTTAGGAACATTATAAAAAAGCCTTGTGAATGTGAAAGGTTAGATGTAATTGATTGTAACTTAATTGTCTTTGATATATTATGTGAATGTGGAGTAATTGTGTTAGCTCGCGTGGCCTTATGTCAAGGATAATCTGACTGTAATATTACCTAGGTTATGTATGTTTATATATAAGTATATATACGGAGTCTGGATTTGTGCCCGGTTGATGGCTATAGGCTCGCCCCTATTACATTGGGACCTTAAAACATAACTGGCGAAATGTGGGTGTACTATATGTGCACCTTTGCCTACCCCTTCGGGGAATACAGGCGTGATTATGTTATGTATATATACGTCACGGGTAAATGAGAGATAAAATAGATACTTTCTAGACGTCGTCTTAACACGAGAGGTGGCCCAAAAAGTACCATGAAAATGTGTGGATAAGTCATTCAATTGACGGACGTTACAAAGCTAGTATCACAATCCACAATCTGAAGCTTCTGTATATCCCTACTAATATTATAAACGCGAAAGTTTGTAAGTATGGATGGATGTTTGTTACTCTTTCACGTAAAAAACTACTGAATGGATTTTATTGAAATTTCGTATGGAGGTAGCTGACACCCTGGATTAACACATAGGCTACTTTTGATCCCGAAAAAATGTAGCGGGTAACACCGCGGGGCGCTGGTATTATATTTATAAATGAATTGATGTTCGTTAGTAACGCTTAAACTCGAGAACATCTGGACCGATTTGGCTAATTTTAAACACTTATAGAAATCCAGGGAAGGCTTAAATGGTAGTACGAAGTTCACCGGGTCAGCTGGTATGAAATAAAAAAGGAAAACACACTGGTATTATAAAAGAAGTTAGCTCTGATTTATCCTATTAAATTGAAAGCACTAAATTATATTTCGTACGTTTTAAGACCCTTAAGCTCTCTTGTCGTTTGGTCAATGGGTTTTACGTTACAAGGTTTACCAAGTATTCACTTATTTTGATGTTGTTAACGAATTCTTCAAGCTTTTATTATCTGTCCAGACAGTTTTTTGTGTTCGAACAAATTGCCATTTAATGATATCAATTAGTACTGCCAACGGTTTCTTTTACAATTGTAGTACAATAATGTATATTGCTATACCTTCAAGCTTTACCTACATGAGTTCATACATTTCGTGAGTGTTATCCATATTATCTACTAAATATACCGGTTTTACTCACGTTAACATTCGGGAATGCCCGTCTAGTCCGAAACTAGTCGGGCATTCCCGATAATTTGAGTTCATACATTGTAAATTACAATATCAACATTCGAATTAGGATAAACTGAAGAGCAAAGGTGTTCATGAATTTAGGGAATTCCGTACTCCAGCTAGCTTAAAGCCATTGTACCTTACATTAATATCTTAAAGAATTTACATCTTCTTACATCTGAATCTAATTTACGGACCAGTCCTAATGTAATTACTGAATTCTAATACAATTTGCACCTTAAATAAAGAATTATTTAAGGTGCAAATTGTATTACACCTCTTATTTTAATCAACAATAATAGAAACGAACACTATCATCGAATTAGCCATTTGAACACCAATCTAATGTTCTGATTTGATTAGATTCTGTTAATTTGCTTTGCGTTGGTCTGCCTCGGTCATCGGTTTGTTCAAGATTGTATTCAAGCCGATGACAAGTGGGCTACAGATAAGTGCCTCAAAATCAATAACTTAGGTGTAGACGCTTTGAACGTGGTCGTACTACATTCATGATCATCATCAGCAAGACGTCTACTATTAAACAAAGGTCACCCCCTTAGGTTGCCATAAGCCCCACACTTGGCGGCTTGCGGATTGCGGTGGTGGTGAAGTTACAGAAGATGCTGTCCCTCTTCTGGATTTCCTCTTAGTCGCCTCTTACAACACCCATGGGAAGAAAGAGTGTAGTCAATCCTATGCCGGATATCACTCAGCAGACCCATACTTCATAACATGGCTGTTATTATTAGTTTCCACAGTGTAACGTGCTGTTGAGCAATAAATCAATCAAACTTGAACAATTTTGAAATATTGGTTGGCCGTTCGTCGGCCTACGCTCGGCCGTTATTCGATGATACAATTATGGGAGATGCAACAATTTAGTTAACGATTAAACTCAACGAGGCTTATATAATTTTATAGTAATTCAATTGTTTATTTTTTTTATTTTATTTTTTGTTTTTTTATTTTTTCTTTAGTTTATTTTTTCTACTATAAATAATATATTTTAACCAATGCAAGGATTTAAGATTTATTCAGAGGGTTCGAATGCAAGATTGTATTTTTTTAAACATCGCCCTAGACTACGAATTTCTCCTGTATCGTAGGTGCGTTTCACAGACATGAAATATCACATACACACACCTATATTCGGGACAAACATCTGCGAATTACAGAAACTTTTGTCCGGAATCGAACTAGCAACTCCTGGCGCAGCAGTCCAATCGCTTAGCCACTGCACCAATGAGATCGTCACTTTGAATTATTAGTGTTTGCTATATGAATAAAAAAAAAGCATTAAAATCGATTCACAAACGTTTCAATCGAATTAATTAATGCACATACAAAAATATCTTTTAAACCGTACAATTTTACTGTATGAATATGGAAGTGTGTGTGTGTGTGTGTGTCTCATACATATCTATGATATACCTAAGTGTGACCAAACAAACAAGTCTGACAGTAAAAATAAAATAAGTCGCAGAGTACTCCGCGTCCTAAATAAATACAGAGCGTGTTTCATCCCCGGCTTAAATAAGTGTGTACACGACACATTTACGTACTTACGTAGGTGTGTGTTGATTTTCATTCAGATTTGGAGATGAAAGGAAAATAGAGGGCGTTCCGGCACTTTAATAGGAGAATCAATTGAAATTGTTGACTTGGCTTTTAGTTGTAATCACTAGTTGAAATACTTAGATATTATGTTACATCTGGTTTAAGTTTACTCTTGAATATTATGCCCAGTGATATCCGGCCTAGAATTGACCACCCCCTTTCCTCCCGTGGGTATCATAAGAGGCGACTAAAAGAAAACCCAGATGGGCAGCAGCGTCTTCTGTAACTACTGCAATCCCCAAGGCGCTTGCCAAGCGTAAGGATTATGGCAACCATCCACTCTAAGGGGGAGGCCTTAGTTCAATAGTGGACGTATTCCAGCTGATGATTATGTATTTTCCAATTTTTCCAAAGAAATTAATTCATTATACTCATAATTTAGTTACACAATAATAATTACAGGAGTTACTATTATTATATTAGCTATAGGTGATGAGTTTATACACTAATTAGCGCGAAAACAAAGTTGTTAGATACTGATTTTTTTAAAGTAGGTTCCTATGCCTATATAAATGTGTGGAGGAAGGGATGTAGAATTCCTCCTACGAAAAGGAAAGATCTTCCAACCAGGTGGTAGTATGCCGCGGCGCCCCACTTCTCAACTCGGGACGGCTGTGTATATTGCTAGCGAATGTTACTTCCCTAGCGCGATGCAGGTTTAGCAACGTCACTCGTCCTTCGACGTGTATATATGTCGCTACAAATGCATACATGCATACATCCTCATTTTTCTTGTCGACCAGTATTAACTTAAACAGCCGGCTATCACTAAAAATCTTTTATGTATTGTGTAATATCTACTTTCAATTTATCATTCATTCTTTTTCAAACCTTTTCTATCCTGGTTAATATCTGGGTTACGTGGCCTAGTGACCTTCGAGGCCGAACAGGAGTTTATACCTATTATATTATTATTGCCTATTGTGTGAAAACTTAATGACGTAGCGATATTTAGTGTTATAGGCAGTGGCGGATTTACCAGCAGGCTGAGTAGGCTGGAGCCTAGGGCGGCAAATTTTAAGGGGCGGCAAATTTAGTTCATAAATTTTTTATTTCGATTTACAAATTTAAAAAACAATATATTATACACACACATAATACAAATTTTGAAAATTCGGGAGAAATTAAAATATTTAACAAAAATCGAAATATTCTCATTTACAGTGCTAATTAATAAATATTTCAACATCTCTGCATGAACAATTCTTAAACGCTTTACTAATTATACAATAATGATTATGAACTTTTAGAATATCACAATAGCGATTCGATATTATAATCGAAATTTAGTAATTTTAACATATATTCTTCACTGATAACTGCTATAATTTTTTCTCCGTGTACCTAATAATTATAAGATCTGCTTACCCAATTCAATCGATATAATATCGATGGTCTAATAAAAATACTGGCTAAAATTGACTAATTTTCATTAAATAAAAAACTAGTTCAATATCGTATAGAGATCATATTAATCGAATAACTGATAGTTGAACGACTGTGACTTGACAATAAAAAAATTCCCTCCACAAAACAATTTGAGACAATTTGCTCATTAGAAAATTGATACATTTTATCAGTTAATTATTTTATTTGTAGTAGGAAAAAGTTTGGAAAATCCAAATGAGCAGGCCTTAAGCGCTCATGTCGTACACGAATTATATAAATTAAATGTTTACATCAGTAGATTTAATAACTTTTTCGCAAAGCCAACTTTTTCAGAAAATGCCAATCGGAATTTTTTATTCAACGGCTCCTCTCCAGTTAAACAAGTATATTAAAAAAAATTGAAGTAAAAAAATGATTTTTTCGAAAGTTATCGTGTTTACTGTGAACACGATCATTCAAAATCTATACGATATGGCATTAAAATTACTTCCTTTTAAATAAAAAATAATTAATCATAACCGAAAAAATATTTTTTTAAGCTCAGCGATCATTTTTCTTTCCGATAAGTTTATTTTTAAATAATATTCATGTACATCATATTTGTTAGGTACGGTTTAATGTGAGAAAACATCGGATTTAGATTTTTAGGCAAGAGTAGAGCATACCTACTACGCGCTTTGCACTTAAGGCATGCAATTGCGTAGTCGTATTTGTATTGTAACGCCAGAACAAACGACATGACCATTTATATGGGAAAAGTTGATGTAACGAGGATGATGAAGCACAAATTATAAAGTTGGAATTTTATTGATAGAAAATTGATATGATTGTGGACTAAGATATCAAAATTTAGAGGCGGCAAAAATTGAATAGCCTACGGGCGGCAAATCTATAAATCCGCCACTGGTTATAGGAGCTTATGGCTTTTGGTATTCGCATTCGTGGCAACATGGTTATGAATATGAAATTTTAGAAAGTTTCATATTATATTGCAAAGTAATAAAGGAAAAGTCAATCAAGGAAAAAATATAAAAATCAATAAACTACCACAATATCACATTGTTAAACATTAAATACAATTAGTAGATAACGTGCTAGGAGATTTGGTTCGGATTATATTTTTTTGTTTGCTTCCAGTAAACAGTGCCGGTAACCGCTGCCTTTACTATGAATAATTTATTTAATTGTGATAAACAAAACGTGTGTGTATATTGATTGTATTTAGAGCACTGTAGTTTCATTTAAAAATAAACAAAAAAACATCAACGCTCAACGTTCGAAGCTTCACAATTCAAATATTTCACATCCCTTCTGAAACAGCAATAAAAAAACGAAAAGAACGGCATTTTCCTTGAAATTAGAACCACCGTAAGCGCACACATTAAAAAAAATAGCAAAACTGAGTAAAAGCTTTACGTGGAACCCGCAAGAGCTGCAGCCGACTGAAACAGACAAAAAACTTTCAGCGTATCGATCGCGCGACAAGTAGGGTTGTACCACAACGGAACAACAGTTGACGGGTGACAGATGACAGCTGTCAGATGGGAGGTGTCAAGCTGGAAAAATTACGGGACAGATGTCGCAAAATGTGATAACTTTCATTTCAGGAAAAGGTTTACTCAAGCAACTGCGAAATATTAAAAAAAAATCTGTTTCGACAATGTTCCCTCTTACTTATAAACGAGCTAAAATGTGTTTTATGTTAACCACTTCTTACTTAAAACTTACTTTAAAATGAAATTGTCATGTAGTTGTGGATACATTTGTAACTTGGTACAAGCATTGTCTAGGGTACTACAGTTGACTGTGCTCAAATAGGGACCAATTAAAATACGCTCAGCAGCTAATTAAATTGAATTTGAAAATGTAGTTTCAATTTTGGTCTCGTACTTTATCTTTAAATAGGCATCTACCCATGGATAGTAGAGGTTTTCTTCTTCGTATCCCTCTGTCAGAGCGGTCGTGGTCGCTACTTAGCAGTGGCTTGCTTCACACGCTTGATTCCTCCCGCACAGCTGCCTTGTGTGTACATCCTTGTGTGCAGGGATGGAAGTTATAGGCAGTAATAGCAGAGGTAGCATCGTTAATATTTATCTTCCAAACCCTGAAATCTGTGGGTTGATAAGCTCACTGGAAATTTTAGTGTTAAGCATAACATCCATTATCATTTCTTAAAACAATCAGTCTTAAAATAAATAGAATAAAGTTGTCGTCGACAGAATTCGTGTACCTACTTGGTTACTAATATTCGATCGTTAAATAATTTAGAATTTACCAGTATGTGATCCAGTATTAATGAAGGCAGCATAGCAACGAGGGTCAAAACATAACGATTCAAATTAGACAATATCGATGTATAATAAATGATGACTTTATTTCACCTTGCGACAAAGACTTATTACGTTCTCACTTAATTATTTATCTACTTATGTATTCATGAATCATTATACACTTTATAAACATAGTAAATTATAGGTTATGTAATGGTAATTAAACTGATATGTATATATTATCCAAATGAAAATTCGTGGTCTCTGACTATCGGGGCAACAGCCGACTTTACGTTTTTACTATCTGCGCCCCGCGGACCCGCTGCATTTGTGCGGGATAATAAGTAGCTTGAGTGTTAATCCAGGGTGTCAGCTACCTCCATGCGAAATTTAATCAGAATCGGTCCAGCATTTTGAGCGTGAAGAGGTAAAAACATTCTACACACTCACAAACTTTCGCCTTTATAATATTAGTGGAATAATGTGATGTGTTAATAGTAATAAATTCATTCTCCATTTAAAAAAACTGGCATTATAGAGAGTTGTAGACTATTATCTAAAAGCTAGATCACAATTAAACTCGCCGTATCGAATACCTTTCATGTTAACGTAAACGATTGCTGCCATACATCAAGATCCGATAACCCGCACGTCAACGAGTATTGCATTCACAATTTTGTATTTGAAACAATATATTGGAAATTGTAGCTTCGAAATACAATATTTTTATGAACACCGCGCCTGGGATACTACTTTATAACATGCCTGTATTCCCCGAAGGGGTAGGCAAAGGTGCACATAAATAACACTCCCACATTTCGCCAGTTATGTTTGCAATAACACTTTGCACGACCCGGGATTCGAACCTAGACCGTCGTGCTCAGCAGTCGCGCTTAGCAACCACTAGACCAACGAGGCAGTCATCATCTACACTAGTTTTTAATGTCAAGTGTTTAAAGCGTGAATGTTACATATATCTGTATTTAGGCATGTAGACTTTAGAATTTTAGAAACCCTTTTTCTAGGTTTATACCCGTATCTCATATACATAATATACTTTAATAATGACGTTTTCAATTTGTGTTATCTATTACACTCACTTTTTACTTTGAAACAGTCGCAGCAGTATTTTGCACGTAAACAAACTTGGAAGCGGATGCTTGGACCTACCTAAATTATTTTTTCCATCAGGCTCATTACCATGAACTCTTTTAGCAGGACATTATACGTTGTGGAAGCGAGACGCCGCACTACACTGGACTTAGCTGCTGCTTTAAGAGTTCATAGTAAGGGGCCAGGATAGTGTAAGAACAAGTCTGTAGGTCCTAAAATGCTTATAATTATCATGATTACAAATTCTCACTAGTAACATTGGTCAAAACATATGCACTAGCTGCGCCCCGCGGTGTTACCCGCTACATTTTTTCGGGATAAAAAGTAGCCTATGTATTAATCCAGAGTGTCGGCTACCTCCATATGAAATTTCATTAAAATACATTCAATAGTTTTTACATGAAAGGGTAACACACATTCATCCATACATACAAACTTTCGCGGTTATAATATTAGTAGGGACTATGGCAAGAACGAGAGGTCAGGTGCAATGACCTCAGAGTCCCGTCTTACAATCCACTATCCCGACGTCTGTCACGAATTAGTATTCTTTGTCCATTCGTCTTCGGTACAGAAATATTTCTCTAGATGGATGTAAATGCGGTTAGGTATTACTCTTATTTGTCCTACGTAATTTGTAAGTTCACGTCTACTGTTTCACTTAGTTATAGCCAGCATATAAATATTAATGTCATATATTTTTGGGGTGGAAATACGAAAATTATGTTTCAGGAATAGTACCTAACTTAATTTGTCCTTTAGAAGATTTTAGATTGAGTGCTCTTTTTGCAGAAATTGAAGTACCTACTATAATAAAAACTCTTAGGCAGCTCACGTAAAACTTAATATAGAAAGGCAAATCTGGTGTCAAATATTCAGAAGTAAGTATAAAGAGGTATTCCCCACAAACAATGTTAAGTGAGTATGTAAATGCGGGACATTGTACGAATGGCTCACATTTCCACCCCTTGCCGGATTAATGGATCTCGGTGCGGTATGAAGCATTGTGATGTCCACCCCTAATGTATGAATATCTTGCATAAATATGCGACACGTGTACTGTGTATGTATTAACTAATGTTTCTGATGTATGTCCGTGACGTTAATATTGGGAAATCTTTCATATAATTTTGAGTTTTAGGTTTTAGTTGAGGCCCAAAAAGAAAATCAGCGCTTCAGCTATCCAACAGCAGCTAAACCTAATCTAACTAAGGTTGGGTTTACTTAATGGTACATTATTAAGTCTGATGTTGCAAGGGTACAGTAAGGGTCTACTGGACTCTCAATTATCCGGAAAAAACTCATTATGCCCGTGGAATTTTATAACTAGGAAGTAAATAGATGACGTCACCTTAATAGATGAAAGTCTTTGCAGCTTTTGTACTAGCAGAGCTTGCCTATACCCTATAGTTAGATAACAGCCATAAATTTTTGTATTAAATAAGTTAATATTAAAAATATATTTATAACACAAGCTTTTAAATTAAAAGTACCATAATGTATTGTCACCAAACCTATTTAAGTATGCAAAATTTCATTTCAATCGGATGACAAAAAGTGTATCTTATTCAGATTGGAAGATTTGACCTAAACAAACTCACATACATATGTATACAAACATTGCAAGTTAAATAACAGCTTGTAAAAAAGGTTTTAATACATTGAAACTTGTGTTATTATTTGTATACATTTAAAGTTATTTATTAAGTTGTTCAGAGAATACAGGCGTGATGTATATTATCATGAGAAGGCAGAGTTGTATTGCAAATACGTAGACCCACACTTTTCCTCCACAAACTACATTTGTTAGTGTCATAACATATGATAACATCACGTCTATATTCCTCGAAGGGGTAGGCAAAAGTGCACATACAGTGCACCCACATTTTGCTAGTTATGTTTTTAGGTCCCAATGTAATATGAGGCGAGCCTACTGCCATCAACCGGGTACAAATCTAGACTCCGTGCTGCTACTGAGAATTACATAATGGAAAAACCCAGTAACATTTTGCCCAACCTGGGATTCGAACCCAGGACCTCATGCTCAGTAGTCGCGCTTAGCAACCACTAGACCAACGAGGCAGACAGTTGTTAGTGCCAATGGTGGCTTAAACGTCATACTTACGGTAACATTGAGACCACATTGCATTGTAACAAGTAATATGCTTGTACACTTGACTGTACAGTATACACTATAATTTGGTGTAACTAGCATATAGCCGTAAAACCTTTTTACGCCCCCAGTACCAAGGGCAACGCTATTTACAACACAGTACTATCGCGTGTCACTGCAGCAGGGCCGTTGTTTTGACATCTGTCGTCCCCAACGTTCGTTATAAAGTTATATTCTCGTTACAAAAAATATTTAGAGTTTCAATTACTTTTAGAAATGTTACCTTTCGCATGCGCATACCACAATTGTATTATAACGTGCCAAACCAGTTTAATTTAGTTTTGGATGTAGTTACATTTAGTGACATAGTTGTGAACACTGGCTGAAGGCTCAAGTCAATGGAGGTCTGGTATGTAGTCAGGTAATTGGTCAAAAACTATTTTTTTTTTACATCGAAAGAATTTTTATATCGGTTAGCTATATACTGCATCTATTCAAGTATATTATAGGTAATGTATTGTTAAAAATTCTGCTGTTATTATTAAGATTTTAAAAATCATTCACGGATGGACAGAAGTTATCGATTGTAAATTTATTTTTATGTCAGTTCCATGCCATGTTGGCCATGTTTTAAAACCTTTTCTTACGTATTGTAACAGCCAGGTACTGAAAGCATGCCAAAATAATCGAATCAGAGCGTTTTAAATTTCCCAAAGGGGAGAAACTTCCTGGTTTTAATTTTATTTGGAATGTAAAGGACTTTTGCTTTGTTAAGTTAACTGTTTAATGCCTGGAACGAGTTTGAGTTCATCTAATACCTTATTAAACAATACAATGTTTTCTTTGAAAAATATTATGATTGCTATGGTTACCTGATTTATCTTTGACTATCTTTCTAAAATAAAATCTACACGTTTAAACACGCCAACCAAAAATTACTTCACTAGTTTCAAAAAATAAAACGAAGTCTATACGAAGTGGGTATTTTCAATCATCTAAGCAAATAGGCTTCATCATAATTTGGGTTCTTGTTATTTTATTTTGGCATCTAATTTGAATAAAGCTTTACCTTCCTTGTCTTCCGCTGTCTTTAGCATGTCATTACATTGTATAAACATAAACATTGGCATATGTAAAAGACATTCCTTCTCCAGTAATTAAGATTCCAGTACAAATATAGAACTGAACATTGCTTACCTAACGTAACACGTCAAATAAACAGTAATACACTTAGTTCTCCGTCTTGCTTATCCAGCGTCTCCGAGTAAACTACTAGATCAAAACTATCACGTAGTACAGTTAAGTTTGTATGTTAACAAATTAGGCTGAGTAACCAATAGGGAAGAGAGGACTGCTTGGTCTAGTGGTTGCTAAGCGCGACTGCTGAGCACGAGGTCCTGGGTTCGAGTCCCGGGTCGGGCAAAGTGTTACTGGGTTTTTCCATTAGGTAATTCTCAGTAGCAGCACGGAGTCTGGATTTGTGCTCGTTTGATGGCAATAGGCTCGCCCCCTATTAGATTAGGACCGAAAAATATAACTGGTGAAATGTTGGTGTACTATATGTGCACCTCTGCCTACCCCTTCGGGCAATACACGCGTGATGTTATGTTGTTATGAAGAGGACAAACACGATAGCTTCGAAACTTCAATTGACACAGAGACAGTCCGTCTGAATGCGTTTGTTTCCACGTGCTAAATTAATCCAATCTCCGGCAGGGACGGGCCGTGGACGACTCCGGTGAACATGACCTAGTGCCCCATGACATCGGCACACCCTACGCCCCCACACCATAATCGCTTGCCGACCTGACACGCACACAAACTTACAAGTAAGTATTACTTCGTATGTAATCGCGGTAACACGAATTCGTGGCGGAATGAGCCGAGGATTGTCGTGTGTTTATGTTAAGTCAAGTATGTTGAGAACCTACTGGAACGTTCGGCGTAGAAGGGGTTATTACATAAAAGTATTTCAATGAGAATTTTGCTACTTAGTTGTAGACTTTTGTTTGAATAGATTATAATATGTATATTTAAAAATTGTTGAAGTAATTCTACATACAGAAAATGTTGCTCTACGTGAGATTATAAATTCAATTTATTGTTCATCTATATTATGGATTTTTTCTATACAATAGAAATCAATCCAAGGTTTCCGTGAAGTATATATATTATTATGCATGAAAAGTTATTTTAGTCGTATGGTCAAAAGCGTTCTTAAAAGATTTATCAAAAGACTTCCAAACACCTTACATGCAAATTTTGATTATTCTTTTATCTCAAACAAGTTCAGTATTGGCTCTTTTAACGACCTGACATACCTAACGAACTGTTAGACTTGCGTTTGAAAAACAATATCCTTGAATGACCTATTTCTTATTTCAAAAATCCCGCTCACATTCCCAATTTCCATGGAAAGCACCATAATTGAATTTATCTTTGTTCCAAAGGTTCAGGCAGACGTGTTTTTTTTATCAGGAACCTGCATTCACATTTCACCGCTCATCATGTCCCATGGTGCCTATTGCCATTTATCTGCTATCACCGGGCTCGACGCCTCTTCCAACTCGCTTCATTGCCATTATTCGGCCCACATCGGGTTCAATGTCTCTTACAGCTCACTTTACCAGCAACACAAAGGAATTTTATTCTGAATCCGTCTCTATATCAAATAAAATAAATAGTCCTGATCCGTAATCCTGTTTGGTCGATTTCGAATCAAATTTAGCGCAAGGAAGCACAAACAAACAAGTTAGTTAATAAGGTTTGCGCTTTCAGAATGTTTTTAAACTTTTCAGATCTGTTTTGTAACGGAGCCCGTAACGAATGTCTCTTTGCGTCTTTTAACTTTCGTCTAATAGATATTATACAGTATTCACTTGTACAAACTCTTTTCAGAACTTCAGCTTCATACTGCAATAAAAATAATCTTTAACAAAGAGAACATCCTCCACACCTTGGAAATATTTGTGACGAAGCTGACTGCCCTCTGATTAATAGTATCTTTAAGACCAAAATCTATTAAATCAAATCATTTGTTTGTTTCCCAAGATTGCTATAAAGGGGTTGTAAGCCAAAACTGTATAATATTTGGAATATTTGGGTAATTTCTACCTACCTCGGATATTCTTTTATCTCGCAAATATTGCCGTCCAGAATTAAACGGTTCATGAGACGGTATCCCAAGTGACGCTTTCTAGCAATCTTAAGATCATTCCTAGATCCTTAGAGAACAGTGACTGGATGTTTAATTAAAATCCTGTCAGCGACAGCCTGTTCTTATAAATTGTTACCGACGAACATAATTAGACAGGTCTCATAAAACAATTTAAAAAATACCAGTATCTGCAAAATATAGTAGTACATATTGAAAGCATCATTGACCACTTTTACGAACTAGAATATGATTTGTAGATTGCTAAATGGAAAATGTAAATTGATGGAACACGAAAATAAGAATAAAAAAAAGCTTGAGCTCGGGTCAACAACAAAAACGAACATTATTAAAAGGTAGGCAAACAGAGGTTTATCAATTAAGGAAGAGCTTCAACGCTGGGGGCGCTCCCGTAGAATCACTGCATTAGTATTCGTGCTTCGTCCACCAACGATAGAATATTCAGCTCGCCAATATGTGCCGTACGTACTTCAATCTAAATGTATACGAACATTATTTTTTGATACGTGCCTCTGCGAGCGGTAATAAAGGGTTTCAGATTTATGAAGACTGAAATAGAATTATGGTTGGTAATAAACATTCGTCTCTTTAGCCCACATAGCGATACCTGAGGCCGTTCTAAGGTTACGTACGCTTTTGTCTAGCTCGACTCAAGACCTTCATTTTTATGGTTATGTTCATCAGTTTATGGCGTAGTCAATAGTAACAAAGTGCAACGCAACTTACATATCTTTCTTAATTCTATATTGTACACATAACTTAAATATCGAATAACAATATGAAATTTGATGTACAAGGGCGAGTTTAACTCATAATTGAGTTCTCTTACAGCAAACCTTTGAGTCATTGAGAGATCTTTGTAGAAATTTGAGAAATAAATAGGTTGACTGGTAGAAAATGATTAATGGCATTAAGTCCGCCTTTGTACAAATGTGCATTAAGTAGAAATAAATAAATACTTTAATTATAATGGAATACGAAACGAAACTTGTACTAAAAATACCTGAAGAGTAAGTACACCAATAGAAAATTCACAAGAAAAAGATAGTACATTTTCAAACCCAAGGAAATATTGTAAAACAGTAATGTAAATGTAAACAGCTTTCTCGTAGCAAGCGGAGGCTCGTTTTAAAGCCGGGATAAGATGAGACAAAAGAAGTCTTGAGAATTCCTCGGCTGTTTAAAATGTTAAAAACGAAAATCTTTCAGGAATGCTGCGCTAGTATTTTAGTCCTATAACGAGTCTGTTGAAGAGTCTATTTTCAAATATGAACTCAGAAAAGGTTGGTTACATTTATTTATATGCAAACTCTTGAAGGGATCTGTAAATATGTAGGAAGTTTGGATGTCGGTTTTGCATAAGTCTGAGGTTTATATCCGAAGAAACGTAATGCACGAAAATTAAGGTTTGAGTTATATTTGAGTCTGACACTATTGATTTAAATCCAAAAAAAAATGTAGCCTGTTCGGTGTCCCACTGTTGGGCAAAGGCCTCCCCATTATTTCTCCACAAAATAAATAAAGTTGATTTAATTTGCGTCAAATGTCATAATTTGACATTTGACTTAATTTTAAATTGATTAAGGGAAACTTGAAAAATGATGGACACGAACGGGACTCGAACCCGCGACAGTCGCCGTACCGTGGCGCGGTATTATTTGAGCGGTAGGATTTGACTTAATTCTAGACTAAAAATAACTGAAAAATTGTCATCAGTTTTTACAGGTACTTTTTAGTTTTATTTGAAACGCAAGGCAGTCTATGAATAAGTTATTGCGTGACCTTTACGTAAAAGGATTGATATCAGTGAATATCAAAATAAATAATTGTACAACCCACAGTTGCTTGTTCTGTGTCTGACTCGTTGTGTACTTAAGATTCAAGTCAGTAACAACGCCTACACACAAAGAAAATAATTGAAGGGCAACGTATTATAGACTTAACGTATTAGGAATGAGACTGTAATTAAAACTTTATATCTATTTAACAAAGTTCCGCAAGTTACCTTCTAGTATTAATGACTTTACCTAGGTAGTAAAAACTTTTGATGTTCCGAACTTGACTTCTCGAAAACGGGGCCCAAATAATAATTAAATTAGGAACAGTAATTTGTATTAATGGCGTAACTTCCACAACCGTTCATTAATATTCGGGATTGTCTAAGATTACAAAATTTGTATAGGTACAATATCGAATACCTGTTTAACAAGTCTTTGTTTGCGGTTGTTCTTCATGTTTTCCAGTTCCTCTTCCTTCCGGATCCTTTACTTCATTTCGAATTATCTCGTCGCCTCGTCGTTATTGTGACAGCCTAATTATGGGTTTGTATTTGCTTCCCAAGTTTGACAACGTAATTCTCATTCGCAGTCTCTCCAGCAATTTTACAAATAAAATGAGATTTATTAACCTATTGAACGCCAGAGCGTAAACGCATCGCCGCCCCCTATACGCCAAGACACTAGAAAATGGTCGTCATTTGTCGGCTTTAGCCAACGGACGGTGGCGGGTTGGGCACGTTTTCATTTGTCGGCTACATCCGACCGTGTCGTTCAAAAGGTTAACTGTAAATGCCATAAAATGGCTTCGAAAAAATGCGTCAAAATTATTAACACCGTTTGATCATCTTCAGCAATATTTTTTTCTCCAACTTCTGTATCCTTTTTTCTCCTTTTACCACAATTCTCCTCTGTTTTGAGTTTATCACAATACGTTCTTTGCAACTAATTTATCATGGTCAAAATATAATTTGTTACCACATATTCATAATGTTCAAAATACACAAATCATTGCTTTTGCGTAGCTTGTATAATCTTGCAGAAAGGTCAAACTAGAAATACAGAGTATTTCTTGTACAATGTTTCAGTACGAGCATCGTATTTCTTGTTATTACAATAAATTTCAGACCCGGTGAATTGTCTTTATAACGAGGTGGCCAGTGTCATTTTATATTGTAGGTACATTGTAGCGAGTTATGGGTAGCAACACTAGCAATAGCAACCGAGCTACTGTCTTTGCTATTTTGTTATGTAGTATCCCACTGGGCAGATAGCGCTTAATTAATTTTATCAAGAATTTTCGAATGAAGCTATTGTTAAGAGAAAAGTTTATATTTCTTTAATTTTGCTGGGATTTAAATAATTACTGATAGATGTAGTATACAAATAGTATTGACTGACAAAATTACCTTCGGTTTCTGGACAAGCAGGCAGTACAAGGCGACGGGGCTGGTCGAGCCAAATAAATGGCAAGAGACTTGCCACCAGTTACAGTCATATTGCAAACATAGGACTTAAGATGAGTGATACAAAATGTGGGGATTTGGAAAAAAGAGGTTATATCTACTCTCTTTGTTTAACATTTGGGGTATTATCGTTGTGAATATGTAGGTTAGTAGGTTTAAATGGTAATAAGTGTATGGTCTAGAGTAGATAAAATACCTCTTATTCATAAAAAAATACAATTTAAACCATGGACTAAATTATACCTGTCAGTGTCGTTTGCATATCAAAGAATAGAGATGTCAATACTCTTAATACGGGGTTTAGTTAATTCCGGTATGATCCTGGTTTCTAAATTAGAGGGTATAATGTGGATATTGGTGGTATAAAGTATAATGTTGCGCAGGTTATCCACGATGGTGCCGCGTTGGTTGCTGGTGTGTTGCGTGGTGCTGTGCGCGCGGCCGGCGCACCCGCAAGGCGCGCAGCAGTGCCCTACGCCGAACACCATCACGCCTTGCAGCTGCACCGTCAAGAAGAATGGCCTTGACATCCTCTGCGAATTCACTGAACAGCAACACATACAGAAGGTTTGTTGTATTTAGTTTAATCTGGGTGTATTGTGAAGATATTTTTCAGAATTATGAGTTAATACCATTTGAAGTCGAAATTTTGAATTCACCTTTGACAGTCAAATTTCTTGGTAGAAGCATCAGCAGTGGCATGGTTCAAATTATCACTATATACCCTTTGTTACATAATTTAAAATGTTAACTTTAAAATGTGTGAAACAGCCAAACAAAATATATTTTAAATATTATTTTAAAACTGGCCCACTTTACAGACTCCATAAAGTTTTAAAAGCGATTAAAAATTAATACATTTAATATGGTAATCCTTTTTAATACAGGCCATGAACACTCTTCGATCGAAGCCGATGATAATCTTCTACCTGAAACTTCGCCACAACAACCTGGCTAAGCTGCCTTCATACATATTCCTGGGACTGGACATTCGTCACCTGACTGTACATAACAGCAGCTTGGCTGTTATAGAAGATTCTTCTTTAAGCTCTATTGGTATGTAATTAATTAGTTTGTTTATTATTTTAAATTTCGATACAGGGAGGCCAAACCATTGACGTCAAGAAAAAAAATGGTCCTTCGTGTTTTGGGGTATCCGAATAACCCCCTATGTATGCTCCGCGATATTTAATAGTTTCCACGTTGTTAATTGTTTTCTGACTTTTGAGAATTCGACCTGACCAACTTATTTTTTTTTAAAGTAGAAGTCTTATGTACACACAGTTCAACTTAAGTCCTATCGTAACCTTGTAATGTATGATATTTTTTATGAGACTGCCATAGATATTAATAAAAACCACTTTATGTATTTAGATAGTCAGGCGAGTGAAACTTTCAGGCATATTTAAAATTATACTACCAACGTAAAAGTCAAATCGAAGTCGAAGTCAAAAGTTAATTTGTAAGAAAACGCCTCAAGTACTGATATTATGTATACCATTTTATATTACATTTCTACCGACGTACCGCCTCAGGCTTACTTGAAACTTTCACGTATCTAAGCGAAACATTTCGGGTCGTGCTACTAAATAATGTGACAATACTTCTAGGTAACAAGTTGACACAACTCGACGTGTCCCAAAACAGTCTGGCGACGATACCCACCTCGTCGTTCACGCATCTCAATCACCTGCTTATTCTCAACATGAACCATAATAAGGTAATGTTTTATTGTACTTATAATAAGTATATTAAACACATCTATTTTCAGATAAACTGCTTGAATAAACGTTGCTAATTTATCATTTTGAAACACCATGAATAATCACAAAACATATTGATAACCTGAAAAGAGACCGATCAATAAAGATGATGGCAACCAAAAAAAATTAATTTTTAAGAATGTCTTCTCTAATTGAAATATAAACTCAATAAAAACAACTTTGGATACTATAAATTAAATAGGGTCTACAGCTCTAACACATACGAGTAAAATAGTCTTCCGTACACACAATAAGTGAGATAGCGTTACATTATTGTAGATGACGTCAAAAGATTATATTGTTTTATAGGTGACTGCGGTGCACAACAGGGCATTCATGGGGCTGGACACATTGGAGATACTAACATTGTACGAGAACCGGATATCTGTAGTTGACGGGGAGGCTTTCAAAGGACTTGAGAAGTGAGTTGAATTCCTGCTAAACTAACATTTAGTTTCCTTGAGCTAAAAGATAAAAAAGATGGAACATTTATTTGAAGATAAACATTTGTAAAATATCGGGTAAACAATTTTGTATGCGATGTAAACAAAGCATTCAGGAGCTTTATTGACCAATTTACTTTGTCAAATAAAAATAGAAGTCTCACTTGTAAATGAAAATTGCAATGGTGTTAGTTAAACATTTTTCTTTCAATTTCAACTTTTATAGCATCGCTCAATTTTGGTTGGCAAAAAGCCCTGATAGTATAACCGTTTGAAATGAAAATCCATGTTAGATTCGCTGAACTGATTGTAAATTGTTTAGGAGATTGCCGAATATAAATTGAATCGTTCCGGTACCGGAACCGGAATTTCAATTTTCCGAAGTATCGGGTTACTTTATTTTTAATGGATCTGATTGATGAATGCACCGAAAATGAATTATTGTTAGGAGGTATTGAAATACATGCTGCCCAAATAAATATCGAATAACACGGCTTGCTTCTCTATCATTGTATTTATACGTTTATGGTTAAAATTACGACAATAATGTTCAGCTTCCACCATTAAGTAAATAGGTAGAAGAATATATAAAATTTATTTGTTTTAGAAAACTGAAACGACTGAATCTTGGCGGTAACGACTTGACAGCTGTTCCGCAAAAAGCTCTAGCCTTACTCGAGAATTTGAAAAAGCTAGAAATGCAGGAGAATCGTATTGCTACCATCACGGAAGGAGACTTTGCAGGTAATCTCGTAGCATTATTTAAATAATACTACGTTCATGTTGTCATATGTTTGCGTATCTTTGTCCTATAACGTCTGTTTTTTTTTACTAATACTACCGATCCATCACTTCCCATGGGCGTCGTAAAAGACATTTCAGGAATTACACCGGGGGTGGGACCACATTACTTACATTTGATTATGGTTGGTTTCCCTCAAACAGGGGAGGTTGAACATTTAGTATTACCCCCATTCATAACGACTGGAGAAAATGAAGTCGAATTACTAACTATTTTTAACTTTGCAGGTTTACGGAGCCTAGATTCTCTAGGTTTGGCTCATAACCAGCTACGCGAAGTACCCGCCCAGGTATTTTCGCATCTGACATTCTTGAATTCATTGGAGCTGGAAGGCAATCTTATTCAAAGGATTGACGAAAAAGCCTTTGCTGGACTTGAAGGTAATGAAACAATAATATTTGAGTTTGGAATTGACAGTATTATTAATTTAAATGGTGATTCAATCATAGCGATCCAAATTTAATTTTTTTTCTTTCTAAATGAATGGTCACTTATTTTTGTCTAGAAAACCTGCAATATCTGCGTCTTGGAGACAATCGTCTGCACGAGATCCCTTCGGAAGCCCTTCGTCCTCTGCATCGCTTGCGTCACTTGGACCTGCGATCAAACAACATTACCTATATAAGCGAGGATGCCTTTACTGGCTATGGAGACTCCATCACCTTCCTCAACATGCAAAAAAATATGTAAGCATGACTTTTCTATTTCAATTTCTTTTCGTTCAAAAGAGTATTTATACCGTCTCTTAATAAAACCAAAAGGATTAAAAAATATCGCGTGTAAAAATATTAGAAAGTAAAAGGCATTACATTTTATCGCCTATTCGTTTGAAATCCCAAAAGCGTGTAGGGAATATAAAATATACGAAGCAACAGGAGTAAATATTTTAAGTAATGTTTGTTTTTATGTCGCTCTAATACACTGAACCCTTCGTCGTAAATAACACAAACGATTCGTATTCAAGTCAGAGTCCTGTTAGAGTTAAATTAATAAATATTTCTCATTTGGAGAGTTGTTGACGTTTGATTAATTTCTAACGGTATTATATTTTTACTCTACAGGGATTAATAAATTTTCTGACGAAGTTAAATTTGGGTCATGACAAAAATCGTACTCTGCAACATTTTTTTCGCCCGAGTTACTTACAATTCGATGGTCATATCAATATACTGTACAACCATATCGAGTATTACTTACTATGGCCTTGTGGGAAAAATACTAGTAGATAGTCATTTCTCTGAAGGCCGTGAACATGTTTAAACTACTTTAAGGTAGACTATATCGTCACACGTACTGTTTAAATACTACTCCAAATTGTCGTAGTAGTGAATGAAGGTCAGGTCACGTTTTATGTAAATTCTTAATACCACTATCACACGCGATTTACATTACCTTTAAACAGTATATTATACAATCTTTGTTATCACAGGATCCACCAACTGCCGACGATGGGCTTCGATAATCTAAACTCCTTGGAGACACTGAATCTCCAGAACAATAAGCTACAGCACATCCCTGAAGAGATAATGGAACCGATCTTGGATACACTTCGAGTGGTTGATATTATGGGTAAGTTTATTCACCTAGAGTTCAAAGATGGTGCATTTTGTTGCATCGAGTTTAAAAAAATAATTGAAATAATAATAGGTACATAATATTAAGGCGAGAAGAAGCTTTAAGTGTCAAATGCTCTTGTTGGTACGAATATTTACTTTAAATTTTTGTTTAAGATAATCCGCTGATATGTGACTGTGAGCTGGCGTGGTATGAAGCCTGGTTGGCAGGCTTGCGAGATAGAGATGATGAAATGATGCAAAAGAAGCGGACTGTATGTACCATGGTAAATGAGCACCGGGAATACAGCGTCGCTAAGATGCCTCTCGAAAAGATGAACTGTAAACGGAAACCGGCGTACGGACGCACCTCCGGAGCGCCCCCCTCCCGCCCCGTCATCAGCTTCGTGACCAATGCCCTCGTCTTGGTCGCGGCTAGGTGGCTCTAGGATAATCATAACATATTTTTTTATAAGTTAGTCCTAATTTTATTTCTTGCGAAAGGTTGCCCTCGCGCCAACTGTGGCCGGATGGCGCGAAGCGTACCTCTTCGTATCGTTCGTATTTTCCGTTGAAAATTTTGTAAAGTGATGAATTTGTGCAATAAACTACGATACATATCAATTTGGGCTGATGAACAAAATTTTGTAGTATATACGGAGCGGTAGCTTGATAAGTGAAGATGGTCGTTTTTCAAGAACGGTAAGTTAGTGGTACAGTATTTTTACAAGTAGTGAAAACTTCTTACGGTTTGCCTTACTAATAGTAATGTACCAGACTGTAGGTAACTACACTTTCAACACCAGGCATTCTAGTATTAGTAGGTATCACTGAAGGTGTGTGTCTGAGGGGCTCGCGGCGAGTATAGCCAGTGTGCTGTCAAATCAATGGGTTTGGCAGTTATCTCTTGGCTAGGTGGCCATTCTTTACGGATAGAGCCCCATCAGTGCCTCAGAGAGCACGTTAAGCTGGATCTTATAAAATTAACTTTGGCAGTCGTTAGTCAAGCCCGACAGCCGGTCTCACTTATGTGATTGGAAAATCCCATGGATTCGGTTACGGAGGTTAATAATTTCTCCGTATATAATTTTGATATTCTTCTGGATCTGGTTACACTGTATGCCAAACCTAACATAGTTGGGAAGAGACCAGGCTGGGGATGTCTGCTTCACTGTCGGTATGTCGTAGCATGCCTTACGCATGAAGAAAACTTAAGTAAATATGTAAAAAAAATGTGATTTCACGATGAGCTAGGTATTTTACACAATCTTTAGCAATGAACATTTTTATTTGTAATTTTACACTTCCCAATGAGAATTTCTAATATTTTTTATCGTTTACCCCTGCCTTACGATATAAAACCTATTAGTAAGCTTTTACGTATTTACAATGTTGACTATTACGATATTATTCTATGATACATGTAAGTGGGGCTCGAGGAACGAGTATTATACCTCATATTACATTTATACTCTCTTATTATAAAGCAAATGAGGTAAATCTCTGAATGAAAATACTCAATACTTGTTCGCTAAATTATGTTCACAAGCGGTTACGTTAGCTTTCAAATGGATACGAATATGTTATCTTCATATTATATTATAGAGCCCATAAAATAATTAATGTTCTATTTGACGTAGAATTAGTAATAGCTAAATAAGTGTTAGATGAAATTCGGTAAATTCAACGCTGTTTATATTTTGAATATAAGTAGCTCTTGATGGATTAATTGATTTTGTTTGTATGAGTAGGACTAGGTTTACTATTATTTATTATAATTATAGTTTTAAAATTATAATTTATATTTTTTTAAGTTATAGTTTAGAATTTAACATACCTTATTTTTAACCTTGTAGATTTAATTTCAGTTATTTTAAGTTTAGTTAACACTTGATGTTAAAGTTTATCGTTAGTGTGTAGTGGAGTAATAAATGTGACTTTGAACATATTTCCTTTGTTATGTTGGCAGCCATACTTGATGATTATCATCAAAAATATGTATAACCTTTGTAGCCATACTATATTAAAAAGAAAAATGTTCTAAGCCCTGTGATTAATGTTCGTGTATTAAAATCATTATAAAGTGATAAAAATGTAACCTAAAACATATCCTTTAGTCTGAATTATTAATAATAAGAATGTTTATAATATACAATACTTAAAATGAATATATTTGGATAAATGATAGGTGAAGACCTCGGGTTTTTAGACGTGGAGTTGGTAGAAACGTTGAAGAGTTTCACTGCGAAACTACGAAACTTGGAGTTGCAAAACGTTTTACACTTTCGCACTATAGTGCAGATATTCGCATTTGAAGTGTCCTTCGGTTTTCGTACTTTGGTGGTTAGAGTGAGAGGTTTAGATGAAGGTGTTTTGGAACTGTTTTGGATAGCTGTGAATACATACAGCGTTTAAAGGAAAAGGCTTGTTGCACTCTAATAAATATACACTTTAAATTTGGTATTCACATAACCAATTGGTAGGTCAAAATTATTGGAAAATTGAAAGCAATTAGTTATCCAGGGTGCGTAATGTCTTTGGACGACCAAATATTATTGTTTATCTCAATTATTATAGTCATCAACCATATCATATTTTTTAACATATAGATACCTATATTTTATAAAAAATGTGCCAGCCATGTAAGACGCGAGATTGGGTACTTGTTGTATTCAATTTACAGGTTGGCACATTTTGGCATATATTTATTGTATATCCCTTTATATACCCAGGTAGTGTCGATGTTGAAGCTTTTATATAAATTAACTATCATTGTTCTCGTGTAGTGGTTGTTGCACTTTATACAAGTAATGCACCTTCTACATTAAGGCGAAATCAGAGTCGAGACAACCTGATTAATGTTAAGGATATTTCGTGTGTCATATTTAATCTGTATAACGTATCTATCATATATCTATCTCAATATTCAACGTTTTTGATGTTATATGTCGTGTTGCACTGTATTCTGACGTTCATAATTATATTGTCTTTTAAAGCTTTTTATGAAATCCGACGCAAGTTAGGATTAAGAGTCATCGTATTCTTTGAGGTGTTGTTTATAAAAAGGATTTTACTGGGAACAAATACCACTTACACCCAGTTCACTATTTTTCATCGTATAGTGTCACTGCAATACACAATAATATCTCAAAGAATAGATTTTAATTAATATTATACTTATATTGTTGTATTTTAAACTTGATTATCACAGTTCTAGTGTTCCTTAACATATCCTAAGAAAACAAAGGAATGTTATTCTTACCATCTATGTCAACTTTAGATGTTATCTTCTCAAACTATATTGAACTCTTCAAAGGAACACTTAGGGTGGCTTTTACAACGGTTGACTTACATTAGCGAAGCTGGCTGGCTGGTTGGAAGAGGACGGCCAAAGATCGAGCTCAGTAGATTGCCATAGGAGAAGTCTATGTCCAGCAGTGGCCTGTAATAGGCTCATGATGATGGTATGTGTCATATTTCTGGGGTGCATTCAAAACAACCACGAGACGATGCTTAATTGATCGTACGGCGCCATACATAGCAGTTGGCCCCGTAAGCAATATGCTGATTGGTTGATAATTTTACTACGTGATGAACTATAAGCATGGCAATTATATCATAGCATCCCTAATTATATAATTTCCAAATTCAAGTATAATCGATGTAACAAATATTTAGCACCTAAGGAAATCGTTGTGCAAGTCACCTTCCAACTGAATCATAACTAAATTTAAAACTATATTTAAATAATCTTCATATACATTATACACTCCAACGTATTGGATTATAATAGAAAAGAACCAGCATAAAACATATCGTGGAGGTGGGAGCAATGTAACCAATTGGGGCACCACTTACCTTGCATATCAATTAGTGTTAAGACATAAAGTAATTTTATATTCACTGTTATATATGTGTGTTGTTTATATGGACATATATTCATTGTTAATCTATCACTGTTGTATTGATCGCTTGTAATACGTGTACATTAGTAAGTAAGTTGGATAGTACCTTTGTAAACAGCCGGTAGGTATTATTTCCCGCAATAATCTACATTTCTATAATCGATATTAATATATTCATTACGATGTTGTTCCCATGTTATCCGATCCCAGTTCACCCGTTTGCAGTCACATTTATTATTTAAATTAATATAAATGTAGGTAATTTAAATCTAATATTGAAAATTTGCTGTAAAGGTGTATTTATTTAATTTCGGTTTAAATAAAAATTTAACTATGATTATGTGTTTTTTTATTTAACGAACACATTTCAACGTCTAGAATATTAACCTGTAGGTACTTATATGTCTTGGTCAAATATAACCTGTAATATAATATAGGTAACTATCTATCATATGGTAAGTATCGAAGCATATGAATCGCAAATATCTTCGAGTTTAATTTGCGCAAAAAATGTCCGTATGATCAAATGGTAAATAGGTAATTAGATATTTAATGATATTTACATGTCTATAAAAACCAAGGACTAGTGAAGAGAAAATCCCTGAAGGACACAACAAAAAAAAATCTGTCTTTGAAGGTATTCAAGAAGGTTTATCCAGATCTGAGAATATTTAGTCCTAAACTAGTCGGGCATTCCCGAATATCGACGTGAGTACCACCGGTAAATATAGTAGACGATATGGACCACACTCACGAAAATTATTTTTGTTAAATAGGTACGTTTGAATGTCTGTTGGAAAAAATGTATACCCTTGCCATGCCGTCCTGTCTGCGTTGGCCATTAGTTGTACCTATTCGAAATAAGAACACTTACCTACTTTATAACATTAAAAACAAAAGAATACTTATTTCCCGACCGTTCATTACCGCTCCGCATTACTTCCACCATATTTTTTACTAACATTGCGATCTAAAACAGATGCCTTGTTTTTATAAGAAGCACTTACATAAACTTTGCGACAGTATGTTTTACGAGCGGCCCCTATATAAAGTCGTGGTACACTAGCAAAAATGTTTCTACCAAATTTGCTAGCTGGAAAGTCGCGCTAAATTCTAAACATACAACATAAAACATCACGTCTTTATTCCCCGAAGGGGTAGGCAGAAGTGCACATATAGTAAACCCACATTTCGCCAGTTAAGTTTTTGATTTCCAAATTTCATAGGGGGCGAGCCTATTGCCATCAACCGGGCACAAATCCAGACTCCGTGCTGCTACTGAGAATTATCTAATGGAAAAACCCAGTAACACTGCCCGATCCGGGATTCGAACCCAGGATCTCGCGCCCAGCAGTCGCACTTAGCAACCAACGAGGCAGCCCATGCGAGCAGCATGAGAATTCTAAAGTATTTTGTAATCATCCGCTTGAAACAGGAATGTATCATCCCGTGGCAGGAATGATGGCCAGATAAATGGCGAAGGAATCAACCCCTATCATAATATAATATTAATATCTTGGCACAGCGAACCCACGACCTCTGGTTTTAATTAAGGTAAACTGGTTTATGTTAGGTAGGTATACGTATGGTTATATTTAGTTATTTTGGTAATTGCATCCCTACTAATAATATAATCGCGAAAGTTTGTAAGTATGGATGGATGTTTGTTACTCTTTCACGTAAAAACTACTGAATGGATTTTAATGAAAATTCATAAAACATAACATAACATAACATCACGCCTGTATTCCCCGAAGGGGTAGGCAGAGGTGCACATATAGTACACCCACATTCCGCCAGTTATGTTTTAGGTCCCAATGTAATAGGGGGCGAGCCTATTGCCATCATCCAGGCACAAATCCAGACTCCGTGCTGCCACTGAGAATCACCTAATGGAAAAACCCAGTAACACTTTGCCCGACCCGGGATTCGAACCCAGGACCTCGTGCTCAGCAGTCGCGCTTAGCAACCACTAGACCAACGAGGCAGTCAAAAAATTCCTATTATAGAAGTAGCTGACACCCTGAATTAACATAGGCTTTTTCCCGAAAAAATGTAGCGGGTAACACCGCGGGGCGCAGTTAGTATGATATAAAAAAGGCTTTATGCATTCAGTCGCTGCCGGCCTTCTTAAGCAAGTCGTCCCGCCTCATATGCATAAGGGTCGTAGCACATAATATCAACCCGGAAAGGGTACGTAACCGTATCACCTCGCCGTCAAACAGTCATATATGTACATTATACTTAAACCACTTATACATAGTATTTCAAATCATTTCGTAGGTATTATACTGAACTCGTATGCGTCAAATCTATTTAATTGAAGAGACTTGTACGTATTACATTTTACCCGCTTAACTTTTCTCAATGAGACGTTGGCGATAATAAACCTTACAACACACTTCAGTAGGTACTTTTAAATTAAAATCATATAGTATCCCAAAAAAGAACTTGATAGCATTACCAGTTCTAACAATATAATGGTAGTTCTAAAATTCGTACAAAGAAAATGGCGAAAAGTCAAAGACTCGAGAAAGTTTGTTCACCCAAATTGTATCTATTATTTTTCTTAAATTAAACCTCTTTGTTCAGCAGTGGACGTCTTCCGGCTGATGATGATGATGATGAAACCTCTTTTTACAGATTGCTATAGCGAAGTGTTTTGTTCGGAATAGGTAGGTATTATTTCCACGTGTAATTATTTTTTAAGACTGATAATATACCTACAATAGTCTCCAATAATGAATATGTTGCGTGTATCATATTAAAATGTTACAAATACAAAAATAGTCCCTATCTTTGCACTCCTGATCCACAAACTTCGACAAAGCAAGAGACAAAAACTAACCAGAAATATTGTCAAAAACTTAGCGACAAACTAGGTCAGAACAGATTAGTTTTCCGGCTTGTTTGGCCTTATCGAGTCGAGTGGCTCCTAATGTTCGATATATTATTAAGTTTAAATATTAATCAACGTAAGCCGCAAGCATTAGTCGGGTCGATAGTCCATTAGTGCACGGTGTTGGCTCCACGAAAATATGTCGATAATAAACCTAGCATTTTACTGCATGATCAGCGTAGTTTATGAGGATCGGCCCACAGTTCTCGACTGTGATTAATGGCCAGTCATCTGCGTTGCTAGTTCTCAAATGTGTCATTTATAGCACAATGTTCTGGTGATATTATGTTTTTGTTACGGTATTTATATTGATGGTGGTTGGACGGATTGAGAATCAGTGTCCCTAGGGGCACTGGCAAAGCGAGACAGACTATGCACTCGTAATGGCCAATCTGTGTCAGGCAAAATGTGGGTTCAGACTGCGTCGCTGGTCTAGTGGTCGCTAAGCGCGGCTGCAGAGGGCCAGGTCCTAGGTTCGAGTCTCTAAGTTTTTTCATTTTTCGTTTGGTAATTTTCAGTAATAGCACGGCGTATGAAATTGTGCCGGGACATAACATAATATAATCAACCGGGATCTGTGGCGTACCTTGGGAGAGGACTATGTCCAGCACTGGACTGCAACAGGCTGATGATGATGATGATAACGATTTGAGTGATGATGATGATTTGTATTAGTTCTGTAACAATTTTAGTGTACAATAAAGCATGTTCTATCTATGTATGATAACATAGGTGGTGTTTGGGTGACTACACATTTCTGCTCTCTTCTTGAAGAATACGTTATTAAATTAAGGTAAATAAGGTTTAGTTTTTCTTACCGACGTCAACCAAAAAAGAATCAATAAAAAGTATAGATGCTCTTTTGTCTTGTTTCATAAACAGCGTGCCTCTTCATTGTTTGTTCTGAACTTTAGCTACTCTCTTTTGTCTATTAAAAATAGTTTTATCGTGCTTTTAATTTATATTTCTAGTACGTAATACTACCTAGTAAGTAATATAGTAGGTATCTACCTATCTGGTAGGTAATATTACCTAAGCATTAAGAAACCACGAGAACTATATTAGTACTGTGATAGGTATTAAGACATTAAATTACACTGTATATTTGGAAATAATGTTATTAATTGAACTGCTGTGTTCCGTGTGGTAATTAAACCCACAACCCCTGGGGTTGTGGGTTTACCACACGAGACAAAAATTGTGTGAGCCGCAGATGTTTGTCCCGAGTGTTTGTGTTTGGCATGAGGTTTATCCATAAGAAGCACTCAATTGAAGTACTATAATAAGTAGGTACTACAAATGCTGAATAATCCACAAAATAAAGAATTCTAGATTCTAAACGATCTACCTTATTTGTCTAGTTATTAAAATAGAGACCAGCCGACGGTTAAGTTTCTAAAATTAGGTTAAAATCATATGGTAGGTCTTGGTACTACACTAATATTATCTAAACTCTAACCCTTATTCAAATGTGATGTTAAGGTATGTCTTCACCTGTAAAGCCACTTTATTACGCTTACAGAGGTACATACAAGAGCACTGATAGCCGAGTGGTATAACCGTTCGACTGTCAAGTCAAAGGTTCATCAAATCCCGGCACGAATTCATGTGCGTATTATAAATTAGTTATCAGTTGCTTAACGGCAATGGAAAACATCGTGAGGAAATACGGCATACCTGAGAGATTTTGCAACGGCGTGTGAAGTCATGTCAGAGGCCTACAGGCGGTTTAAACTCTGACACCAGGTTGTTCATCAACCATACGATAAAAAGACGGAGGAATGTTCGCTGAAAAGTCATACGTGAAGTTAATATTATAAAGGCGAAAGTTTGTGAGTGTGTTTGTTTGTTTGTTACTTATCTACGTTCAAACGGCTGGACTAATTTTGCTAAAATTTGGTATGGAGGTAGCTGACCCACTGGACTAACACATAGACGGTGACATGAAAAAAAAATATCATCTTATAATAGTAGAAAAAATTGGTCTAACTAAACATTATGTATTTTATTCTCGTCGTTATCTTAACACATCTAAGAAACCAAGAAAGTATAACATTCATTCTTATATAGGCTTCATAGATTACCATGGTTTGTTCGAGAAACGTTTACTGCCGGTTGTATGTTAAAATTCTTAATTAAAGTAAGCAAACTGTTAATTTATGGCAAAATTGCCATGCGAAGTCGCTTATTCGAGCCCTTATTAAAATCACTGCGGGTGGTGTTAAAAGTACTGCAATTTATAACGTAGGTAATATATACTTTACATATTCGCCATTTTTCCTTTCAGGTTGAACGCACACTGAGTAATGGGAGGTCATAAAATAACAACTTAACGTTGGTGAAGTTGGTTTTACTTTAAATTCAGTATGACGTGTGTTATGGATCTACACCATACCTGTGTTACTTAGGGATTGGCAGGTATACTGACAACCATAGGCGCCTCGTTCAGCCATTTTTCGTTTCAGTGTAGTGTCCATGTGTAGAAATGAAATGTAATCCATGTTGCTAAATAATTCAGACTGCAGTAGACATTGGCTTTAAAGGAACAAGCCAATCCAACAGAAGTCGCTAAAAGAGCCTAGAAGCCATTACATTTCTGTGTCTGTAGCAATGAGGGCTTTAATTTTTGTAGAGACCCTTATAATAAAAATGTGGCAAGGTTTTATAGCTTTCCAGCCGTTAGGCCCGACATTTAAATTAAAATAATGATAACACAAAACATAATTAAACTAGCTCTTCACCCGTGGCGGTAACATTAGGGATATTTTTCGTTTTTTCGTGGAGAAGGGCCGAAAGTATTTATGAGAAATTGTGAAAAGGTTGACAAGTCAAAGAAAAAATAATTACTATAAATTACTTTTTCTTAAGAACATTACAATTTAGCTAAGGTCTCCTTCAAACATAAAACCTCTCAAAATACAAACGCCGTTTTCAAAGTTCTAGATGTTGATATTACAATTGTCGCAAAATATATTTTGCATAACAAACATACGAAAAGCAGATCATGTAAGAACATACATATAAGAGCAAAAACAAAGCTACCGGATATCTTGACCAGAATTATTTGGCACAATTTCAGACTCCGTGCTGCTACTCAGGATTACCTAATGGAAAAATCCAGTAACTCTGCCGACCGGAGTCCTCGTGCTCAACAGTCGCACGTAGCAACCACTAGACTAACGAGGCAGTCTAACAAGGGCATAAATATAATATATTATAAACTATTTAAAATTTAAATGCATATTAAATAAATCATCTAGCTAATAGAATATTTCCCATAACTATATTTACCTACGGGTCACCTCTCCCCGCACGACTGTCGCGCCAGCATAGGAAATACGATAAATCAACTGTCACAGAGAGATATTGCTTGCTTGCTTTACATTTAGTTTATGACCCTTATTGTGTAACAGCAATGTATTGGAAACTACCAGCTCCTGACAATAGTGGATGGTATTCAGTTGAATGTGCTTGTAAACGAATTGCTATTGTTATTAGCAATGTGCCGTGTGGTTTCGGTATGTGCTCTCCCCTTACCAACAAATCTTAAACAAGGATAGTTTACGTTGTGGAAGCGAAACGTCGCTACGTGTATATAATGCGGCGTCTCGCTTCCACAACGTAAACTGTCGTTGTTAAAGAATTCATGGTAAGGGGGTAGAGTTTTGCAGTTATGTTACCACAATACCCGACCACTGGGAAACCACTAACCCAATGTGAACAATGAATCGCGCCACTAGACTAACGACGGCCGTTTTGATATACTTACATTCTATAGAATCGTGCTATACATAAAACGTATGTCACTCTCTGATCAATGACCAATTTTAATGCATAAAATCTTGATCCTTTATCTAGTCCGGCCTTTGTAGCTCAATAGCAAATCAGTCATTGAAAATATTAGTAGAGACAGCCTTACTAAGCTACGTGAAATGGGTCCTCATTGCTACAGTCGGGGCAATTGAAAAAATAGTACAAAAACATCCAGGAACATATTTTTCATCAGAGCAGGGTGCGCGCGGCGCGCGTGATGTTGGACGGAGCGAATATTGCAATCACGATCCCAACGCCCGGACTGGTATTCCCAACGCTTTCACGAATAACTAACTGAGCCCTTACTATGAGCTTGTAAATCAGGACATTTTATTTTTAAACTTCACCCCACACTAGGAATGTCTCCTGTGTCGTGGGTACGTTTCACAAACATGAAATATCACATACACAAACACCTAGACTCGCCTAGGTTCGCACAAATTTTTATATGCGTATACTGGTGCACTATGATATCTCCGGCGAAGTTGGCCGGGTCAGGCCGCTGTGACTAAAATTCGGTCAGTAGAATTTTATTATTATTAAGTCTATATTTACTAAAAAATTTTTATTAGTCTGTAATGTGTCCCACTGCTGGGAAAAGGCCTCCCTTTTACTTACTAACACCAATTGTAATTTTAAATACATTATATTATGTTAGTTTGTTAGGTATATTTTTTGACAATTGCGGGCAACTAGTGGATGCAATGGGCAAGTTGTCGTTATTTGTGGCGTTCTAAGGGGAAAGCCTTTGGCTGATGATGATGATGATTTATGGGCCATAGTTGCCTAAAAAACAATGTTAAAATATTATTATAGAGCTCGTAGTAAGGCCCTTGTAGTTTTTTGACAGAATTTCGCGTCCGCGCCCACAGCTCGCACGGACTGTAGGAATTGACTTTAGCAATTAATTTCCGCGTTAACGCGTTCAAAAATAACGATAACGAGTTTAATTGTTTTTTCCTGCAGGATTTGTTCGTTAAAATCTTTTTTGCATATAAATAGTTTTTCTGAAAACAATTTTGTACTTAGTAAGGTTCTTCTTGTACATTTAGGACAGCTTTAGTCTAGACCATACATTTTTAAATACCTAGTAAATTCTAGCCTTAATGATTTATTTTCTAGAATTAGTAGTAGAATTTCTAATATGAAAATAATGGCAAAAATTTTCGTATTATTTACCATATAATTCTAGTCCAGTTATACTCACGTGTGTATTAGGGAATACCCGACTAGTTTTAAACTCGAACGAAGTCCTTATTCATGAGCTAGTTATATTCGGGCACCTCCGAATACACACGTGAGTATAACTGGAATATATAGTAAACTAGTTGCGCCCCGCGGTGTTACCCGCTACATTTTATCGGGAGAAAAAGTAGCCTATATGCTAATCCAGGGTGTCAGCTACCTCCATATGAAATTTCATCAAAATCGGTTGAGCTGTTTGAATGAAAAGATGTTACAAACATACTCACAAACTTTCGCCTTTATAATATTAGTGTGAACTGTGATTAGTGTGATAATATGGATAACACTCACGAAAATTATAAGTAAAAATGTTCGTGGTCAAACCGAGAATTATCTTGTGAATCAAGAAGTTAAGGGCGACGTTAGGTCTATAGGTCTAAAGTCTTAATTAATAATTTAATTAAAGATGTCTGTTGACAAAAACATCTTACATCATAATGCTCTACATGAGGCCGCAGAACGGCGCGAACACAAAACCACCTACAATGCCGATGATCCATTGTAAGCCAGAAACTGCACGTTAGTATGCTTTTACAGCCTTAATCATTTGTTCTGGTATTATGTGAGCGAAAAACATTTTTATTATTGAGAATTCTAGATTTAAATTAGGAATTCTATAAATAAATAACGTCTTACCTTCTCTGTCTGAGAAGACACACTAATATTATAGAGGCGAAAGTTTGTATGTTTATATGTTTGTTACCTCTTCACGCTTAAACGACTAGACCGATTTTGATGAAATTGAATATGGAGGTACCTGACACCCTGGATTAACATATAGGCTCCTTTTTATCCCAAAAAAATGTAGCGAGTAACACGGTGGCGTGCAGCTAGTATTATAATATATACAAAAACTGTTGTTTTTAACAATTTTAATAAGGGGTTTCCTAGCCAATGAGAACACTAAATAACCTGCCTAGTAAAGATAAGAATATCGTGTCTAAAATAGCATAACGGTGTTCTTAGTACATAAGTAATGTCTTTTACATTTATTCCCTCGGTGCGATATAAATATGTTTTCTCCCTCATAACATTAATTCAGTGTTTTTGTAGCGACAGTAGGAATGAGACAGACACTGATTCAACGTCGTGTAGGACTGATAAGCGTGTAACTCAAAATGCTGACGACTTTTTGTCGCATTTAATTACCTTAGTAGATTTTCTAGTCTGTTTACTAGACCATACTACAATAATATATCTACTTAAATTAATGTGAGTCTATAATCTTAGTATTTTTTTATAAGTTTATAAATTTCCGCGGCTTGTATACATAACATCATAACATCACGCCTGTATTCCCCGAAGGGGTAGGCAGAGGTGCACATATAATACACCCACATTTCGCCAGTTATATTTTTAGGTCCCAATGTAATAGGGGGCGAGCCTAATGCCATCAACCGAGCACATATCCAGACTCCGTGCTGCTACTGAGAATTACCTAATGGAAACTATATTTGCACACCTCAGTATAGGTAAAACATTTTGTACTATAAAACTTTGTTATCACCAAAACTCACACGTGTTTAAAGCAAATAAATTATTTTGATTTTGATTTTGAAAAACCCAGTAACACTTTGCCCGACCTGGGATTCGAACCCAGGCCCTCGTGCTCAGCAGTCGCGTTTAACGACCACTAGACCAACGAGGCTTGTATACATCATAAAACAACGGGTTAACTGCAACCCGTGATCAGTTCAAGTCAGCCGAGACGTCGGGAAAATAGGTATTTATACGTTATGTACGGTTAAGATCGCAGTATTGGTGGTAAAGTTACAGAAGACGCTGCTGCCCATTTTCTGGATTTGCCTTTAGTCGCCTCTTACGACATCCACGGGAGGATAGGAGTGGTCAATTCTATGCCAGATACCACACGGCACGATAGTGAAAACAATACCTACTGCTATTTTAGTGTAAAAGTATATAGACATGATTTTAAAATTACCTACCGTCAGGTTATCCTGCAAACATTCTACTTATTATCTAAATTTATTGAAGGTTCACACACAGGAACAATTTTACCATGTGCCTACGCAAATAGGGTAATCGTACCTACCTCAAATCTTTTGTTTTACCCTAATATATTTACCTGGTACCTATATTTTTAGGCGCGATTACTATTTTCTTAACAATTGGTATACGATATCAATTTTGTCCGCAATTATATATTATAGTATATGTTTACCTTTCATTGAGGCGTAGGTATCTAAAAAGTAGGCATAGAATATCAATCGCCAAGTGTAATATAAGTAGGTACATACCGCGAGATACGCTTCACAATTCACCCCCTACTGGTAATGGTGAGTCATTGTGTATAAATAATTACATTGAATCATGACGCGTTTTCACAAGGGGAGATGTCGCCCAACATTCAAGTACGACTTTGCGACTTTGACCCGCGCCCCATAGATGTCGCAAACAACGTCGGGAGACATGGCGGGCGGCCCGTAAATTTCGTCTCGAGTAATGGAGTCGCGACACAAAATGTCGCCCACTGAAAACGCCGCTCCACTCATGATGAATACGAAGTGAAGATGTCATATTAACATGCTTCATTCCATTCATAAATAAATGAGGAGCATCTGTTGTACAAATCTTTCTAAGCGATATCGTGCAGCTAATTGGCCAGCGCGTATAATTATTGATATCGTACTTTTCATCCCTACCAATGTATTCTAAAGGATGATCAAAGATCTTGTCATAAATGTAACTTATGAATGCCAGCCTATGAGCTCCAAAAAGGTAAACAATTACCGCGTATATAACAAATACAAATAGTGTCACTTCAAACAAAGGCTGTATCAAAAGTGATTCGAGGGGTCTCAAAATAATTGGTGTCGTAAAACAATGTGAAAGACAAGAAAATAAAACTTAGGTACTTAACTTGTTATACACTTACCATAGCCAATATATGAGCTCTTCGCCTTGTTTACACATCGTGAGACACGAAGAACATACTATCTGCACACACGAGTACACTTTTCTACACTTCAATGTTTAGTACTTAGCTTAGTACACACTTATTGACCTATCTATATAGATTGTAGGTGGATACAGTCAATGTCTTAAGTAGCTGAACATTTCATTTGGTAACATATTGTATGTTAACAAAATATAGAACAACTTATTTAGTAAAAAATCTTAAATATCGACTGCCTCGGTGGTTTAGTGGTTGCTAAGCGCGACTGCTGAGCACGAGGTCCTGAGTTCAAATCCCAGGTCGGGCGAAGTGTTACTGGGTTTTCTCCATTAGGTAATTCTCAGTAGCAGCACGGAGTCTGGATTTGTGCCCAGTATATGGCAATAGGCTCGCCCCCCAGTACATTGGGACCTAAAAACATAACTGGCGAAATGTGGGTGTACTATATGTGCACCTCTGCCTACCCCTTAGGGGAAACAGGCGTGATGTTATGTTTTATGTTTATGTATCTCTTAAATCATCGTTTGGACGTTTCTATAATTGGAAACAATAACCTGAATTTATGTTTGTTTTTTGTAATTATTAGACATACCGTTTCTTAACATGTAAAGCTACTTATGACGCTGACTGTACTACGCCCTGTTTACCCAATCGTCATGAAGTTATTGTACAAAGGGTAGGTTTGGAGATCGTAAGTTTTGATCTCTGCGATGGGTACCGAACTGACGACGGACCCGCTCGAGGACCAATTAAAGCCAATGGAACTGACAGATGCGTAATTAAACTTTGGCATGTTCAAGGCCCTTGTCCTGCAAATTAATAGTTCTCTAATATTTCAATAGTAAGTATTAATTTATTCTGGAACAATCACAAACTTAGATCGGTGTAAGAAAATTAAAAAAGTTTGTTTAGTAACTAGTTTCTTTTTTAATAATGTATTGTCAGAGTCTGAAATTTAAGTTTATTAATCAAATTGATATAGGTATTAACAATGAAATGAAGAATATAAGCGTAATAGTAAATGAGTTTTTAATTGTCAGTTTTGATGAACTAATGCTTTGAAAAGACTTTGACTAAATAAGCTTTCGTTAATCCACTTAAAACTACACTACACAAATAATATACCATTTTTTTTCATAGCCTATTTTGTATCCCATTGCTGGGCAAAGGCCTCACCTTTCGTCCTCCAAACCATTCTATCCTTTGCAATGTCTGACCACATGCGTCCCGCAAAATTAATGATATACCATAAAACTAAATAAATAAAAACTGAATGTAAATTGCAAAGCTGATATGAATTTCGTTAAAAATGTATGAACAACAATTTTCATAACTAATGGTGCATGCTTTTGTCAGTAGACAACTCTTTGATATCGCTATTTACAATCGGACAGAGATCACGTATCACACAATGAAAAATACGTTGCAATAAATACTGAAGTCCAATGGGAAATTCGATTAACAAGTAAAATAAAACTCAAGCAGAAAAATATGCGGTTTGCACTACACTGTACTCGACTATTCGTATTCTCGTCGGGAACGAATCGTTTTGCAGTGTGAGAGAAATGCACAAAACTTCAAATTGTACGCGGTATTCCCTATCAGTATTCATTGTTACTGCATTAAAAGCCACAGAGGAATTGGACGCGACCGGGTCGGAAATATCATCGATAATTATGACGTATGAATAATGCTTCGGGCATATTAGCGTACCGTAGGGATCGAATATCGCATGTAGATTAAAATTTACGTACGATACGGCTCTATGTGTGTTCATTGGTCAGTGGTCAGTGCTATATCGATTCCTAATTTAATTACTTACGTAAACATTAATCTTGTTGCTGTATAACGAAAAACAAGGATGCAAAAGGCCCAAAACAGGAAGCAGTGGCGTTAAGGGGAGGAGGCTTATGCCCAGCAGTGGGTCACTAAAGCTGATGATGAACTTTAACATTGTAGTAAAACTAGACGTTTAAAACGAGAAATTATAGTAGAATTTCCATGTAGGACATCATATTTTATATGCATTGTAAAACGAAAAAAATGGCACCACTCAGCAAAAACACAGGAAAAGATTCGCTTGTTCATAAACTTTACACTGTATTCCGTGAAAAGTAAATATAGGTACAACTGTGCACTTTCTGCCCATACGGGAATTCAAGCGCGGAAATGTAAAAAAGGAACTCTAGTGTGGTTTATTTCTCTTTGTTTCAAATACGAAGCTTCGTGTTGCATCGACGTTTGTTAGTACGTCGCCGTAGTTGATGATTGATCGATGCAGATATTATTCACATATTTCTCTCATAGCAAAACAATAGGTTTTACCGATAACAGTGATTCATAGTAGTTCGTGGCACATCGCGTCATGAATAATAATATGTATACGCGTCATGGTATAATATTACTAATAGGTTACTTCAATCGCAGTACCTGCGCAGACAAAAGAATGATACGCAGTCCACGGTATACGAGAAATTCGCTGAATGCTTTCTATAGGTAAATGTAGGTACCGAAAGCATATTTTTGGCTTCTGCTTTTAGTTTACTTCTTTGGAAAATCTTCGGGTACTTTAAATTTAATTGGCCGAAACTTGAGAGCGAATGTTATCCAGCCCCCTAACCAAGAACTCTTAAAGCACGACCGTTTACGATGTGGAAGCAAAACGCCGTTATTTATTTATTTATTTATTTAAGGTCTTCCCACAGCTTATGCGTACAAATTTCTATATGAATATATACATTGGTAACTAAAGGCTTACGCACTAATGTGCAGTATAATGCGGCGTCTAGCTTCCACAACGCATTCTGTCCTGCTTTAAGAGTTCGTGGTAAGGGGTCAGGAACCTTGAATATACTAGAAGATGGAATATACCTATTATAGACGGATTTCCAGATTTTAAGAGGTTTAACAATTCCTTATAGATCAAACTGACTGCCTCGTTGGTCTAGTGGCTGCTAAGCGCGACTGCTGAGCACGAGGTCCTGGCTTCGAATCCCGGGTCGGGCAAAGTGTTACAGGGTTTTTCCATTAGGTAATTCTCAGTAACAGCACGGAGTCTGGATTTGTGCCCGGTTGATGGCAATAGGCTCGCCCCCTATTACATTGGGACCTAAAACATAACTGGCGAAATGTGGGTGTACTATATGTGCACCTCTGCCTACCCCTTCGGGGAATACAGGCGTGATATTATGTTATAGATCAAAATGCTTAAACACGGCATTAGTAGGTATAATATAAATAAGGAAAAAAAAAGGTAGCAATCCGAAGCTATACTCTCTATAACTTTTAAACTATCGCGTTGCATGATTATTATACAATTAAATTATGACATGGAAATTCACGCAAACTTAGTCTGTTTGCGACCACGGCCGGTGCAACCCGGTCGAAACGTCAAGTCAAAATTAAAACACTCCCGTGTCGCAATTTAATTGTATTATATCAAAATATAATACATAGTATTGCGGGCAACCGGTAGATGCAATTGGCAAGCTGTCGTTCATTGTGGCGCTCTAAGGGGGAGGCCTTTGTTCAACAGTGGACGTCTTCCGGCTGATGATATCAAAATAGTATACCCCTTCAATGTATTAAGAAAAACTTTAAGCTTAACATTAATACAACTTCTAATGATGCGACGACCAGTTATCATTACTTTATCAGTACCAGGAAACCAATCTAATCGCCCATGACTCATTAAATAGTTTATCTTATCAATACATACGAAGATCGCCACTCATTAGGCATAATAGGTATTTCTCTAAACTCACGTAAACATAATATATTAACATACTATTAGTTGCAATTGCTAATCCCGCTGACTCGTTGATCTAGTAGTCGTTAAGCGTGACTGCTGAGCGGTCCCGGGTTCGAATCCCAGGTCGAGCAAAAAGTTACAGGGTTTTCCATTAAGTAATTCTCAGTAGCAGCGTAGAGTCTGGATTTGTGCCCGGTTGATGGCAATAGACTCGCCCCCTATTACGTTGGGATAACATAGCATAACTAGCGACATGTGGGTGTACTCTATAGACCTCTACTATCTACCCCTACTACCTACCGCCTACTACTACCTACTGTCTACCCCATCGGGAAATAAAAGCGTGATGTTAACCATGCATTATGTATGCTAATCTCAACTGGAACTATTCATCTATGTAGGAGATAATTATAATTACATTATTATAATAGTGCACAGGTATTTTGCTCAAACATAATTAATTATAAACACATTAGACTATATTTGAAACAGGTTCAAAGGAATTTCAACTATAATTTTCTTCAAAGACATGTTTCTCTATCGTCAGGTCCTTTATGAACGAACCGGAGACTTTTAATTAAATCGTGCCTGCACAACATAACCATAAGGAAACCGAGCATTTGAAAAGCTAGCCAAATAAACAAAGAAAAATATATATGTTACCGGCCAAACCCGATTTCAGGACAAACTAGTTTTGCCTAGGCTAAACTAGTTCTTCCTATACGCGATAGGATTAACTAGTATAGCCTAGTCCAAACTAATTTGTCCTAAGCCCGATAGGATAGACCAGTTTAGGCTAGGCCAAACTAGTTGATCCTGACATAAATATGCACACTCTAGGATAAACTAATATGTATATATAATATCAACCGCCATATTAATATATTCATCATAGTTTTTCCATGGTACTATAAAACTGGGAAGTTGTCGTTCGTTGTGGCGTTCTAAGAAAGGCTTTTGTTCAACTGTGGACGTCTTCCGGCTGATGATAACGATGGTATTTTTACCATTAGATGTGTATTTTAAAGGCTTAATACGTTTATTTCTAATGCTTGCTATTTTGTATGTTACTTTTATTTCTTATCAATGGTACCCATCTAAAGTTTTAAGAAGACTAGTTTGCATAGGCGCCGGCAGGGGGGTGCAAGAGGGTGAACTTGCACCCCCCTGGTAGGCAGGAAAATACATAGATTTTTATTCTTTATTAATTTTGTTTGAAATGTCCTTTAGTCCCCTTCTATACATTTTTTTTAAATGTGTTTGGCAAAGCCAATGCCTCTTGTCAATTTACTCTACATTTTGCGTTAGTTGTGTAGCAGTATGTATGTAGTTACTAATGCAAATGCACCCCTTCGAAAGAAATCCTGGCGGCATCCATGCTAGTTTGTATGTATGGGACGGTGATAAACATTCAACAAATTGTACATAATTATGAACAATTTGTTGATTGAGGCATTGAGAGTGCGGCTTTAACATAATAAATATAGTAAGACAGACAGTCTTAAGCTCTTTCCACAGCTGTTTAAGCAATTACATTAGATTTTTAGGTAAAAGCAAGGGTTATGACCAAAATGAAAATGAATAGTCTAATTTTAAATATCTACGGAACTATCCTACTATTTTCCATCGCCGCTCTTAGCCGGATTTTCATTAACCAAACGTCTTTATAAGCATAATATTTGTTCTTGTAAGCATTTATATTTCAAATTAATACCTTGTTTCGTTGCAAGTGTGTGTGGGGCACTCAAATCGCGTGTGAAGCTAATCGGCTTTGTCGTAGAACTAACTTTTTTTGTAAGCTCGGTCGCGTGTGTTGCCAGCATTATTTATTATGTTATACCTCATGTATTTCTCTGTTATATGCAAACATGACAGGGTTTCATTTTTTACCCACGGAGAAGGTGTATGCGTTCAGGGTGAGATGTTGTTTGTTTGTATGTATGTTTGCACAAATTATTATTGCCAATTTTCTCCGAAACGGCTTTACATGACAATTTATTCAGCCATTCGTAGATGACCAATAACCTACTACGAATGGCCTGCTTCACATGGCCTGCTACAAATGGCCCGCTACATATGGCCCGCAACGAATGGCCCGCTACAAATGGTCCGCTCCAAATGTAACTGTATTTGAATATGTTTGGTTTACTTTACATGTATTATACACATATTTCGTATCTTATGCTCAATACTTTATTGGATTCCATAGTTCATAAATGAACTTTTTATAACAGATCACTATGGACCCTGTCGGGTACATCAATATCAGAGAGAGGAAGAGCGTTTCGACCTACACCGGCCATCAAACCTAATAGCCTGCAAAATTAAGTATCACGCTTTTAAAATGAACAAACAAATGATAAAAATGGCAACAATAAAAAAAATGTATTTTAAATCTCTAGTAGAATATGACAGAACTTAAAATGAAATTGTCAACTTATTACCTTTATTCTTGCAAATAAATATTTCTATTCTACTCTAACTTTTATAGTTTATAAAAAAAAATTAAAGTGCAGTAGGCACTTAGTTTAGACGACCTGATTAGCGCAGTGGCTAAGCGATTGGACTGCTGCGCTAAGGGTTGCGGGTTCGATTCCCGCACGGGGCAAAACTTTGTGCGAACCACATGTGTTTGTCCCGAGTCTGGGTGTTAGTGTATGTGATATTTCATGTTTGTGAAAGCACCCACGATACAGGAGAAATTCCTAGTGTGGGGCGACGTTTTTAAAAAAAAAAGTTTTGCAGGCCGCTGTATATTAACGAGCATTGTGACGCTAATGAGTAGTTACAAGTTCGGTGTATGCATGCTGAAGGTGAAAAAGATAAAAAAAAAACCTATAGCAATATAAACTTTAATACCTATACAGTGCAAGGAAGTTGATGTCTCAGCATTGATCGATCCCGTCCAGATGGTATTGGAGTACAAGTTAATGTTGGTTTACAAGTTTAGAACTGTTTCATCAGCTCTACAGAAGTTATAAAGTGCTGGTGTTTGATATCCGCGTTGAATATTTCGATGTTTATAATTATAACTCGCTAATTTGGTGTTGTATGGGACTGTATGTACTTGGATACTGTAATAATAATTATCTTTTCTAAGAAGACTGCCTCGTTGGTCTAGTGGTTGCTAAGCGCGACTGCTGAGCACGAGGTCCTGGGTTCGAATCCCGGGTCGGGCAAAGTGGTACTAAGTTTTTCCATTAGGTAATTCTCAGTAGCAGCACGGAGTCTGGATTTGTGCCCAGTTGATGGCATTAGGCTCGCCCCCTATTACATTGGGACCTAAAAACATAACTGGCGAAATGTGGGTGTACTATATGTGCACCTCTGCCTACCCCTTCGGGGAATACAGGCGTGATGTTATGTTATGTTTTTTTCTAAGAAGGAGGCCTTTGTTCAACAGTGGACGTCTTCCGGCTGATGATGATGATGATTTTTATATGGAAAGTCTATCTCACTTACAGCAATTCCAAAAACGCACATTCAGCCAATTTGTGTGGAATGCCTTGTTGGTTCAGCGGTCGCTAAGCGCGACTGCTGAGCACGAGGTCCCGGGTTCGAATCACGGGTCGAGCAAACTGTTCAGGGGATTTTCCTTTAGGTGATTTTCGGTAGCAGCACGGAGTCTGGATTTGTGCCTGGTTGGTGGCATTAGGATCGCCCCCTATCATTTTCTTTCCTCTTTATTTTGGCATCAAACAGTCATATACAATCAACATAAAATCTTAAGATAATTGGTTCTTTACAATAGACATATAGTTCCGACAATATGTTAAACTGGTAAAGATACAGACTGGTACAATAAACTCCTGATAGGAAAGGACGCGTTAAGATTTAACTTAATTACATTAGCAGTTTATAGAGCATTACAAAGAAGGCAAGTTTAAATGAGGTAATATATCTTCTATTTAGTTTTAGTTTTAGCTTATTAAGAGAAATGTTAAATAATTAATATTAATACATTATAAATAATTAATTATGCTAGGATTTATAACATAGCTGACGAAAATAGGTAGTAGAAAACGGTCCTTAGGCTTAGCAAACAACAAGTGCCCTTGCCCGTGAAATTAGTTCGCTCGATCACTTTTATGTTTACAAAGTTTATCACAAAAATCGCTAATGGCACGATAGAGTATCATTGTAATGCTTATCGCGCAAAGGATTATACACGGGCTATTACACCAGGGCCCTGCATCGATGAGTTTGGTCGTCGAGAGCTTGGCATGCGGGCTAGTGATTTCACCTCGAAGGGAATGCAGTTGGTCCGGTCTAGGTCTGTGGCGAAAAATAATGCGTTATCTTCAGTTATAAGGTACGTTATTTAAATTTCATTAAGTTAAAATGTAGCAATTTATACCTGTATAAATATTTGATAGTAACAGACTAAAATTACCTTAAAAATGTGGGAGCTTACAGATTGAATTTGGCCTATTTCATCCTTTCGGTCTTGTCATACTGTATGCACTTTAAACATTGTCTTGCATTAAACCGAAACTTCCACATGAATCACCAAATTTGCAACATCTTAATACGTTTTACATAAACACCCCATTTCACCATCATAGTATTCTTTTGGATATTTCTAAAAGAATACGACGATGTCTACATAATATATAGATCATAGATCGCCATGTCTGTACAATAGTATACAATACTATACTGAATAAAAAATAAAGTACGCTTTGACTACATGGCTTCCATTTACATAAGTCGATTAAAAAGAACCAATATAAATACATAAACTCCCTTATTTATAAAAATATATCAAATTAAACCATGGACTAAATAATAACTATCACTGTCGTTTGCATGTCAAAGAATAGAGATGTCAATAGACCTAACTCCGGGTTTAGTTAATGCCGGTATGATCCTCGTTTTATATTTATATCGCTAAAGTTACAATAAAATGAAACGAGAAACTCTTCTTGTTGGTCTCTTCGGTCTAACCTAACCTAACCTAATAGGGACAACCCTGGGCACCTAAAAACGTCTAAAAAGACAGATCAGTAACTAGACTAGGTACTTACCAAATATATTTGTTATAGGAATATTATATTTATTTAAATGTAAACATAATTACCACGGTACGATCCTAATTATGTGGACTTTGTTATATCTAAACATCTCTAATACATCCATATCTAAACACAATATAGAATTTGTTATTATTCGAGATTAGCCTAGCCCGTTAAACTAATTTCCTAATAGTTGTTGACCACATGGCATGGTTGCAGTACGTTCCTTTTATTTCTTATAAGTAAAAATCGTGTATCCATTGTTTTATTTTTTTCTTTTTGGCGCAGAAACGCATCATGCAGCCACGGATGGTTGCGTTTGATGGTGCAGAGCATTTTCGCAGTAATCACAGTGGCCAGCTTCATTCTCATCGTCCGAATGGCTATAGTTAAATTGCCAAACACGGAAGCAGAAACATCGCGGTGTAAGCTCAGCGGTTGCAGGGTTGAGTGTAATGAAGCCCCGTTCTTTGAAAACTATGAAGACCACATTTTTGACGCGCTTATGGTAAGAATATATAATACTAGCTTTTACCCGCTGTTTCGCCTGCGTTAAGCCTATGTCCTTTCTCGGGTCTTAAACTTTCTACATGCCAAATTTCATCAAAATCCGCCCAGCGGTTTAGTCGTGAAGGCGTTACAGACATACAAAGTTACTTTCACATTTATAATATTAGTATGGATGGATTTTAGATTTATTTAGTTAAGAAAACATTTTCTATCAAATAAAATGTACTGCTTTAATATAAAACTGTCCAAATTAATTGATAGGCCTATAAAGGTATGTTTGCTTGCAGGAAGTCAATCAAGAATTATGTAAACGTGTTATGTTAGTATTAGAGAATCCTATGTTCATCAACAACACCATGCCGGCCAACTGGTTATCAAGATTGAGGGTGAACATCCATGAGTTGACAATTGACAAGGGGAACCTGATGCATATTCAACCTGACGCGTTTATGAGCCAATACATCGCACGTTTGCGAACTCTAGTGTTCCACCACTTAGTAATAATGACATGGACAGCAGACAGTTTCGTGGGCCTTTCAAATTTAAGACAGCTTTACATGAAAGACTGTACCATCGTCAATGTGCCCAGAAACCCATTGAGAGCAGTGGACGACACACTTGAAAATCTTACAATAACGAATAGTCAAACATGGAATCCCGGTAACATAACAGGGATAACTGAGTTCACCGACCTGGCAATAGTTGACTTCTCTTTCAATTACTTCACTCATTTAATAACTAAAAATAGTTTCACCGGTCTTCGAAAATGCAGAATGTTATACCTTAATTCTTGCAAAATATATTCTATCGGCGCCGGAGCATTCGACCACTTGGCCAGTATTGAAGTTTTATTCCTTCAAAACAACTTTCTAACTGTAATTCCTGATAAATTATTTAAAAATGTGGTATCGCTCGACAACCGTAAGCCTAGAATTAACCTACAGAACAATTTGTGGCACTGTGATTGTTCCTTCAAACATCTAAGGGAATTGATAACTGAGGATATATTGCTTACCGATCCAGTTTGTGATAACCCTGAAGAATTGAACGGTGCAACATTTACTCAGTTCGAAGAGTATTGTATAAAAAATGATACCCGTGGCTTAAAGCCCCAAAACTATACTATGTTGAAGGCCCCAGTGTTACCCACTGCACCGGAAAGTAGTAATGGATTTATCTATGTGAGCAAAGAGACTTGCGTCTATAGTAATACAGTTGCAGTTAAGCGGTCATTGCAACTAAATTCTCCGATTTATGGTTATGAGTGTCTATCCCAAGGTTTCAATATAAAAGGTATTGATACTTTCCCTTACCATACTAAACGACGTATGGACCAAAGTTTGCTCGACAATCAGTGGATCAAATTCACATTCTTCTTCAAAACTCAGAATTATTCAATACTACAGTTAGGGGCATCAAATATAAATAACTATGGGGTTGTTTGGTATCAGTCTACGTGTCCTCATGACGTTTACTGTGTTGGTCATATCCCGACCACATTAATGATTTACAATGAAGATTTGAATGCAAATTACACATTTTGTCCCATACTTCTGAAATCTGGTATAATTTTGAATGGTAACTGCATCACTCATCTAGGGGTGAATGTGGATGTTTACAGAGGAATCCAAATGTTACATTACATCATTACAGGAATAGCTTGCCTTATATTTGGTGCACTTTGTGTATATGCAATTATTTTAAAGAACCCTAATCTCCTAAAAGGCAGTAAGCGAATTTTGTTCGTGAAACATAAAAAAGTCGATGCTTTAGTTTTACCCCCAAAGGTTCCATTGAGAAATGATGTGCAACTAGAATCAATTACTAATTTAAAAGAGAATAAAATTTTCATAATTCCCTCTCATTACAACCCTAGAACGTTTAGCAGGAATAAATCAACGAGAAGCAATAAGAGCAATTCACCAAGCTACATTTCAGCCCTACAGCCAACTGACGACCAACTCGCCGAATGGCGTATGCGACACCATTTTAATAATAGTCTGTCAATATCTTCAACGCATTCGGAACTGTCTACTTTATCTTGGACTCACAGCGACGATGGTATCCAATATTCTCTCGACGTTGATAACGACCAAACTAGTGATAGCTTAAAGTAGTTAATGTATGCTAGTTGTAACAGGAAATATTGGTCATTTATCATCACATGTTAAGTATAATTTATCATACAGCCCCCTTACCATGAACTTTTATTTATCGCCGCATTACACTGCACGTAGCGGCGTCTCGCTTTCACATATTATACTGTCCTGCTTTAAGAGTTCATGCTGTTCATGGTAAGGCAGGAGTTATTTAGGCATCCCATTTTTATGCCCATTAGCGTCCATTTCCTAAGAGCTAATGGATTTGACATTTATTTTGCGTGCGGTCTTGTTAACGTCGAAAATATGGACTTGCAAATAAAGGAATCTAAATAAACTACGACAAATGTTTATGGTTTGATCGTGCTCTGTAAACGGAGGGTTACAATGAGTGAGACGACTTCTTTTGTAGAGAAAGTTTTTTATCCGAAGCTTTTTTGGGCTTTGATGATTAAAATGAAATTAAATATAATATCAACTTTATTACCAAGGGTATAAAGTTCACTTTGTTGTTTGTCATAATCTATATAATATATAAAATTTTCGTGTCACAGTTTTCGTTCCCATACTCCTCCGAAACGGCTAGACCGATTCTCATGAATTTTGTGACCGTATTGAGTAGGTCTGAGAATCGGCCAACATCTATTTTTCATACCACGAAATTCACGCGGACGAAGTCGCGGGCAACAGCTAGTAACATATTTAAATTCTTGTTTGTTAAATCAACTTTTAGAAAGCAAATGTTACCTATTATATACCAAAATTTCACAGGATAAAAATATTAAAGTATTATTTTATATATTTTGAGATTATCGTGTCAGATTTAAATATACAAAAGTTTACAAAACTGAATAAAATACCTATTATAACAGTTTCCAAGACACGGCTCGAGTAACGCACTAATCACATTTCTGGCCTATAAAATGTTTTCCGGTTCACTTTGCGCATGCGCTCAAAACTAAAATATAGTCAACGTGTATCAAATAGCCGTCAAGTGTGAGTGTCCTCGCCGTGAATCAATCTGTTACAGCTGTTTCTGACGAGCACGCGGTGCGCCGGCGCACGACGTGCATTGTCTTGCCCATTGGACGTTTGTTCTATTTGCGTTCACATTTAAAATCGACTGTAGGCCTAGAGAATATCAATTAACAATCACGTGTCATTCTGACGTGTCGTTCGAAAGTGATAAGTCGAAATTCACGCTCACATTAATACTATGAAAACTTGGCGGATTTGTTTGTACCACTTTCTTTGAGTATTATATCTTTAAATAAAAATATCGTATTACTTCATCTTCTTCTTTTTATATATATAAAAATGAATTGAAGTTCGTTAGTCTCGCTAAAACTCGAAAACGCCTGGACCGATTTGGCTAATTTTGTCTTAAAACTATCACGGAAGCCCAGGGAAGATTTAAAAGGTAAGTACGTGGTACGAAGCTCGCTGGGTCCGCTATTATGTATAAAAAAATATAAATTTAAGACCTAATTTTAATCGACTATAAGTGTATTAATACATATTGCTAATTTTAAATTACTGTACCTATATTTATTATAATTTAAGACTGTAGGTAAGCACTGTACATATTTTGACAAAGATAATAAATATATTGAGAGATACGACATGTGTTTGTAGTATTTATTCAATACACCGCTAATGAATGTGTTTTCGTGTCACACTATTCTGGGACCTAGTTAATTAATATTATGAAGTCAGTCGTAAAATAGTTCTATTATTATGATTGATTTGATTTACGCTCTTCTCGAACGCGTGTGATAAATGATTATTTGAAGTAAAACGATCTAATTGTTTCAGTGTGTTTTATTTAAACGATTATGGTTATAGGGAGTCATATTAAGTTTAAGTGCCATACATAACAAATTACAATCATAATGTAATATCCGAATCATTGCCTATTGAGTGCCGGGCCAGAAAGCAGCTTACTGGACGAAATGGGGAGGCTCATTTCGTCCCGTAGGTGTCGTACGAGGCGACTAAGGGAAATTTCAGAAAATGGGCAGCAGCGTTTTTTGTAACTTCACCACGTGTTGCCATATTCCCTACGCTTGCCAAGCGCGGGGAATATGGCAACATTCCCTTTAGGAGACGTCCACTGTCGAACAAAAGCCTCCCACCCTTGTTCGACAGTGGACGTCTTCCGGCTGATGATGATCTTAGATCTGAAACGTCTATACAACTGTTATAAAGACTCTTGTGTTAATCACATCTACCGCATTTCGGACGATCTGATAGACAAACTGCCTAGAGGGTTACTTATAACATCAGATGATAGAACAGTAGACCAAGAAGAATTAATTGTATATTCCTACTCCTCCTATATATCCTTGTTGCGGGTTCCAAAACAGTCGAGTCCTTTCTCAGGCTTAAGGCAGTCAAAACTACAAGCCACGATTCTCTTTCCTTGTTAATGGTATAAGATGGACAGTATTTTTTTTTTTATGTAGATATATTTAATACAGAAGTTAAGAACAAGGGACAACCTTTAGAACCTGTGATATTTTATTTGACTTATTCTTGTCTGCGAACTTTAATCTCCACGTTGCTTCATGATTTCTTTTTCATTTTGTTTTCCATTGTTAAGAATCTAATGTTCAATTGTTTTAAGTTATTACTGGCATTTTTATTATATTTTTATTGTAGACTGAAATATAAATGAGCAGCAATTTGAAATAGGAATGAAAAAACATAATTTTAATCATAATAATCTAGCGTGCTGAAGAAGTACCTACCCATATTTTATTGGAAAGCAAGTTTAAATACTTAATTAATGTAGAATATAAATTGCAGCGGTCTAGTCTGTTGCTTCGGGTGTCGTAATAATAAATGAATATATGAAAGTAGTCGGGGAAGGCTTTAATTTATTTCACGCGCATTGTTCGGTATGGAAAATATAATTCCATCTGCTTCGTAAAGTAAGCTTAAGCCTGTTGCGCTTTTTGATTAAAGTCTTAACTAAGGCAACTTATGAATACAATGGATAAATTAAAATCAATAATAAAAATGTTGCTGTCTATTACGTTGCAAATATAGGTAGTATTTGGGACTATAGGCTCTACACTATGCTGAGCTGTAGGCCTTTTTGGCATAAAATGCTGTTTTTGTTTTATGTAATTATATTTGTGTTTTTCTTGTTATGCCAATAAACGTTCTTTTCTTTCTTTATTTACACGAAAAACATCTTCATATTATCTTCTGCAAACAGTGAACGTCTTCCGGCTGATGATGATGATAATGGTGATGCATGCAAATGCTTTCTAAAGCTAATTAAAAATATACTATCCTTCCGACGATAGGAAACCACAAGTCGTAAGGCCTGACGAATCGAGATCAAGAATGACAATAGCCTCGCTACTTAGGTACATAGGACTGGACTTAACTATGTTGAACGGTGAGGTGGGGGTAAACCCTAGCCCTCTTATTCATAAACCAGGATAATACCCGTATTAACTAAACCCGTCGTAATCTCTGGCATGCACCATTGCACACGACAATGACAGGTATACTTGAATCCGCGGTTTAAAATTCGTCGGTCATTTTTATGACTCAAATAGAATAACAGGGTTAGGATATAGGAGAACACTTCAGCGTTACAACAAATCCAAATGACCATTGAAAAGTAATAATAGTGTTGCATATCGTATCTGCTCTAACAATAGCACGAAACGGGTTACAATAGTATTGGCAGCCCTTGTTTTCCTGGTGCAGTAACAATGCGCTTGGCAGTGACATTGTCTTCGTTGGCACCTCGTAATGACTTCGTCACCTAGTGGCCATCTATCATCCGTGAAAGATAGACAACGTGTAAAACGACGATTAACTTTGGCGTAATATTTCTTTATTATTTACTGTATATTCCGGTTATACTGTATATTGACGACCTGATTAGCGCAGTGGCTAAGCGATTGGACTGCTGCGCTGAGGGTTGCGGGTTCGATTCCCGCACGGGGCAAAACTTTGTGCGAACCACAGATGTTTGTCCCGAGTCTGCGTGTTAGTGTATGTGATATTTCATGTTTGTGTAACGCACCCACGACACAGGAGAAATTCTTAGTGTGGGGCGACGTTTATTTAAAAAAAAAAAAAAAAAAAAAAATACTCACGGGTGTATTCGGGAATGCCCGACTAGTTTCGAACTCGACCGGAGCCCTTATTCATGGGCATTCCCGAATACACCCGTGAGTATAACCGGAATATACAGTAAATAATATGGATAACACTCACGAAAGTTATTATAGTATGATATTTATTTATTTAAACTTTAAATAAATTATTCATTTATAAATAATATTTTTAAATACATATTTATTTTCATAGCCTTAAGTTTTGTGTATTAGGTAGGTACTGGCAATAAGAGTCTATGGTACTTGTGAATATATTAGGGTCCACCCTTTATAGCAGAACTTTTTACGTCATAATTTTATTTCGCATAGCCACGGATAGCATAAACCTCTTTTTGCAGAAAATCGTTTGGCATACACTCATTTACCATACACCGAAACCCATAATTTTGTAAGTCAGAATCATCTTTAGGTATAAATTTCATATCCATAATAATCAATAAGTATAACCATCATATCGTAGAAAGTTCACAACCAGAATCATTTTTTGGCATATATTTTATATCCATAATAATCAAAAGTAGAACCATCATATCGCAGAAAATTCACAGCCAGAATCATCTTTTGGCATGCATTTCACATGCAGCATGGAACATGCAGCAAATATGCAGCAAGCATGCAGCGAGCATGCAGCATGCAAGCATCAACATGCAGCAGGCATGCAGCAAGCATGCAACATGCAGCAGGCATGCAGCAAGCAAGCATGCAGCATACAACATGCAGCAAGCATGCAACATGCAGCAGACATGGCTTCTGTCACGGCTCCGGCGCTGCGGGGCTCCGGCGGTCCCACGCGAGCTATTCGTCGCAGATGGTTTTACGCCCACCACCGCAACTTCGGCTTGCTGGCCGGCTTTGCCGGCCAGCCTCAGCCGCGGCGGTGTGCGTTAAAACCACCTGCTCCTCAGCTCGCGGGCCGCCTCGCCCCTCCGCGCCTTCGCGGGTTTAGATTACACTCTAGGGGTAGGGCAGACAAGACTACGTGAAGTCGGCTTTGCAGCGATTCATTTCTATCACTAACTTTTGCAGCACACCATAGTGATTTTTTAAAACAATATTTTTTTTTCAATATGGCTAATAAAATTATTTCTATTGAAATTCTGTGATCTTCGTAGTATGCTAAGTCAAATTATGCCAAATAATCGGCGCTCTAAATAAACGTTATGCTAAACGAAATTATACAAAATTGTAACTCTGACAAAGGTAATTATGCCCAATACAATTCTGCCATCTTAAAAGTATCCCATTTTAAATTCGGACATAAAAACATTAGGCCAAAAAACAATTATATTAAATATATTTTCTACCTTAATAATGTTCGTTTAAAAAAGTTTATGTCAAGTGAGTTATGCCAAATAGGTTTCGGAGCAACAAGTTTCTGCCAGATAGAGGGCACCCAATATATTATTATTACTTAGTATAAAACGAGGAAACAACACTTTGCCCTTGTTACTGGGTTTTTCCATTAGGTAATTCTCAGTAACAGCACGGAGTCTGGATTTGTGCCCGGTTGATGGCAATAGGCTCGCCCCCTATTACATTGGGACATAACTGGCGAAATGTGGGTGTACTATATGTGCACCTCTGCCTACCCCTTCGGGGAATACAGGCGTGATGTTATGTATGTTATGTACTTTGCCCGACCCGAGATTCGAACCCAGGACCTCATGCTCAGCAGTCGCGCTAAGTAACCACTTAGCTAAGTAACACCTAAACCAACGAGGCAGTTCTGCTTCTAATTAATAACTTTAAATAAAGAAGTCTCAATTCGAACAGTGTTTAAATGTTCAACTAAAATCATATTTAATCTCTGTCGAAATAGATACTCTTTTCATGAATAAACAGCCACTGAATACATTGTTATTTTAAAAAGGTTTTCGTGGGTCAATGCCACTTCATAAATTTAAATCCTAATGAAAGTTTTTATTCCTTTTCACGGGTGCAATATACATTTAATTACGGTTGTCGTAACCACTGTCCGTTAATTAATTAGTGACTGCACTAGCTGTGGTCCCAGTGCTGTGAAAACAGGTTTTATTACATCTGTATTTTCCCTTTGCTGTGTGGAAATCTGTGTAATTAACTTTCATTACATCTACGTATATATACCTAGTTAGTTATATAGCAGTTCGCTACACTATATTATTTAGTATTAGCTGCGGCCCGCGGTGTTGGGCTTAATGTGGCTTGGGATAAATGTAGCGATTTATTCGTGATAAAAAGCCCATGTGTTAATCCAGGGTGTCAGCTACCTTCATATGAAATTTCATCAAAATCGGTTTAGCCGTTTCAGCGTGAAGAAGTAACAAACATACAAACACAGTTACAAGCTTTCGCCTTTATAATATTAGTGTGATTATAAGTTATGGTATACAACTGCACTGTAATTTTAGCTTTTGAGATTTATTCTATACGTCTATACTTACACTCATATTTTAAGGTTCTATGGTGCAAGCCCTTTGTTATCCACCATCACAATCCACTGCACGCCCACTAGCTTCATGGCCTGTGAAATTTCGCGTTTCTTGCGATGGAAGGAACTTATAAAAGACTCAATAAAACAACAAAATAAAATAAATTTGTACAACAGTTTTTTATGTACCTACTTTCTAAGCAAATAAATGATTATTAATAATAACGAAACTTGACTATGAATATGCGCCAAGAATCAACTAATAAAGGTGTCCCCAAAAATGCCTAGTCAGTCAGTAATGGTTATCTCCAAATCTATTGCTGTTTACGTATGAAGAGATTTATCAAACAAGTGACTAATCGATCAGTGGATGTTGAAGCGTGGCCAACTATCACCCTTGTGTACAGGGCTGTGCATTATATAACGGTGACAGGTTGGATCATCACTCACTAATGCTGCCACAAGGCCGTGTCATTTAAAGTTCATTGCATACAATTATTTGCTACTGAAAATGCTTTACTGTGATTTATGCTTTGTGGATAGATTATCATATTTCACGCATTGTCATGTGCTACACATTAGGGGCTATAGTTAAAGATAAAGGAGTGTTTTAGAATTAATTTCAAACTTATGTTTTAACACGAACTTATTTGCATATGAGCTATAGAAAAATGCCTTCTTTATAAAATAAACGTACTGATGGACTGCCTGGTCTAGCGGTTGCTAAGCAACTGCTGAGCATGAGGTCGTCGATCGTGGGTTTGAATCCCGGGTCGAACAGTGTTATTGGGTTTTTGTGAGTTATTTTTATTTGTAGTGTCTTTTGGTAATTCTCTGGTTGGATTTGCGCTCGGTGGTCGATTGATGGCAATAGGCTCGCACTCTATTTCATTAGGACCTACAACAAAACTGGTGAAATGATAGGTTTGCTATACACCTCTGCCTACCCCAGGGAATACATGCGTGATGTTATGCATCCCTACTTATATATACACCAGAAACAATGACATGCACTAAGCATAGTGGCAACATATTGACTGCTGTATTTAATCATCTCCGTATACTTTGCCGAGTGTTATCCGGCCTAGAATTAACCACCCCCTTTCCTCTCGTGGGTGTCGTTAAGGCGCCTAAGGAAAAATCCTGAAGATGGGCAACAGTGTCTATTGTAACTTCACCACCAATACTGCGGACCCCAAGCCACTTGATAAGCGGGGATCATGGCAAAAAATGCCGCTTAATTGTAACTAAGGCTCGCCTCCAAAATTTGAACTTTTAATAGTATTTGAACCTACATAATAACAGTATGTAATGGGCGTAGGCATACTCTACAGTTGTACACCTCTGCCTTCTTTGCCTTGGTACTCTTTGTTTACAAAGAATGCAAATAAGAAGATACTTTAGAATGCTATTTATTGCTACGAATTATTTTTAATATAAGTCATTTACCACTTTTCATCGATAGATTTCTCACCAACCCACGTATAGCTTTCTCTAGCCTGACTGACGGTATATAGTTCTTACAAAAAGTCCAGAGCTAGAGTAGCAAGAGACGAAGAAAATGTACCTCACTAATACCTTTAAAAACATTAGCTTCGAGAAATGCTGATGTAATCTTTTAAAGCGGTGTTTAACAGTCCCTTTAGGGATTTGAGACATAAAAGTTTAAGTGTTACAGGATTCCTATTTAAGTATCGACTCAGATAAGTATGTCTACAGCACTTCGGAGTCCCAATATCAGGAATTTTATTACGTACTTTAACAAAGTTTGTGCTTCTATAATGATTGAGTGCCTATGTCTTGCGACTTACTTTCAAAAGTTTAGGAATGTTTCAATTTTGATTAAAGTTGTTTGTGTTAATAGTATGGTCTTCTTCTTCGTGTCGGCTTCAGCCAAATGTCTCATTTAAACAGGTTATTCCTTGGTGCAGAGATTGATCAGTCCACAGGTATGGTAGCGTAGGACATAGTCAGGTATCGTCACAATAGTGTAATAGATATATAGGTAGGTAATAAAATATATAAAATAATATTCTGGTAAATACAGCAATTTAAGCAATCATAACCGAGTGTTATGGCTGTTGGAGTGTCAAGTCAATGTCTTTTTTGATTCATGTGCGTACTATGAATTAGTTATCAGTTGTTAAAAACGGCGAAGAAAAACATCGAGGAAACCGGCACACCTGAGAGATTTTTCAACGGTGTGTCAGAGGCCTACAGGCGGTTTAAACTCTGACACCAGGTTATTCATCAACTATACGATAAGAAGAAGAGAATACATGAAAATATTCATTCAGGTTGCGACGTCCTTGCACATTTTATTTTAGTCACTTATATCATTCTATAACCGGGTTGAGTGATTATGACAACATACTTGTATTCATTTTATCATAATGATTGCTCAAATATTGCTGTAGTCAACAACCAAGAACGAACCAGCTATAAATAACTTCACGAATATATTCACGCTATTAATTGCGGAACACCTGTACCAGTGATTAGGGTATGACTAGATGAAACATTAATTGGATGTGGCCGACCCAGTGCGCGCGGGCAATGCCAACTCGCAGACGACGTCGAATACCGAATGACGCCAGCCCACAATACATTAGAGTACAAGGAAATACCTTTACTAATTTATTGATATTAGCTTTTTTATTTACTTTATTGATTTTTTTTTCTTTCTTCTTTGTGTTAGTCTAAACAGCGTATAGCGGTTTTCTATTCAAATGAGCACAATTGTAATTGTTTACACATTTGAGTTACATATTGTAATGTCGATTTTGTTACGGCACAATGAATTTAATTAAGAATTTAATGGGATCCTCAACTATGTTATTATCCACACTGTTTAGAATTACGTAGGTACAATGTTTTAAAACTGATGAGTAGAATCCGAAAAGACGTTGATGTGACGTTTATTATTCCAAAGTATTCGCACTATCTTCTTGTATTTTTTTATAATTTAACAATAATTTTATGTAATAGTTATGTTTCAATGTTTGTTGCAAAGTTTTTGTGTCTTATAATAAATGAAAATCACTACGATTTAAGCAATAGCACTATTAATATCATAGGATACAATTGTAAGTGAAATAAATAACATAACATCACGCCTGTATTCCCCGAAGGAGGAAGCAGATATGCACATGTACATCCACATTTCGCCTGTTATGTTTGTTAGATCCCAATGTAATGGGCGGCGAGCCTATAGCCATCAACTGGGCACAAATCCAGGCTCCGTGCTGCTACTGAGAATTGCCTAATGGAAAAACCAAGTAACACTGCCCGACCCGGGATTTGAACCCAGGACGTCGTGCTCAACAGTTGCGCTTAGCAACGGCTAGACCAAGTCATCAGTGAAATAAATGAAAACAAAAAATAACGCTCAAGTATATTTTTTACCAAAAATATAAAGGTTTTAATATGCAGTAAATTTTTGAAACTTCTATTTCTAGTTTTCATATTTTAAACACTTGGTTTCGGCTCGTCTCAACACAATTCAGTTCAGGTTACAGACGAGAGGCTTAGACACTTGAAACTTTTCTGGCACCACTCTGATGATTTTACTATCGTTTGCAGCGAACTGTATTTATTTCTGTCACTCATTACTTGAGTTAGCTAAAAAGTGTTGTCATTCTTTCTAATAGTCAATCAATTTGTAGCTGTTTCGATGAAACTGAACTTGTATGAACTGATGAAATTTAGGTAATGGAATGTAATTGTAAGATTCTATCGTCGAAACGCTTAGTAAAGATAGGTAATTAATTATTTGATTAATTATTTAATATTATCGAATAGTTTCGAGTGTAAGCAATAATTAAAAGTGAAATGATGTTATAATTTACGTTTAATTATGATTGATTTGTTACCTTTTGTGTCTCACTAATATCCTAATACGGGGCTCATAGCTACGTGGCTACTGCACAGATCAGTCGATCTGCGAGGTTAAGCCGTGCTCGCCGCGGTCATTCCTGTGATGGGTGACCGTTTTCACATGTCGAGATCTCCCGTGCTTCGGTAGGCACGGTAAGCCGTTGGTCCTGCGCCTGATTTCTGTCGTGTCGTTTCGGTCTACCGTCCTATTAGACTATGAAAGTGAGGGAATAGGTAGTGCACCTGAGTTTATATAACTCCTGCCTAGTTGGCTTCTTCACCTGAGATAGGCCACCGTAACTGACAGTCCGACTGCTGATCAGGAGGACATTGTTGTCCTAAAAGGAATTAAAACACGTTCCAAATACATTTTGATATTTTTATTCAGAGATAAAGTTAATAATAACTGACCGAATATGCGATGGTTTTATTATATGTCAGTTAACAAATAACAATGTTATACGAGTAGCTATATTAAATACTAGCTTCCGCCCGCGGCTCCGTCCGCGTGGATTTCGAATGTTTAATAGCCTTCCGCGATAAATGGGCTATCTAACACTGAAATAATTTTTCAAATCGGACCAGTAGTTCCTGAGATTAGCACGTTCAAGCAAACAAACAAACAAACAAATTCTTCAGCTTTATAATATTATATAGTATAGATTTCATAGCTTTGAAATCTGTTCTCGGGTAGTACGTACATGATTTACGTGCTAGTAACATTGCTGGCAGACGTTTTAACGCGAAACGATTTAATAAGAGCTTTCCTAAAGATGCTTAATCTTGGACCTAATTACGTTGTAGTAATCACTAGATTGGTATATTTTGGCATATTTAATGGTTGTAATGTTTATACCTATTGCTGCCCCCTTACCACGAACTTTTGAAGCGGGACAGTTTACGTTGTGGAAGCGAGACGCCGCATTAAACTGCACGTAGCGACGTCTCGCTTCCACATCTCAGAATGTCCTGCTTTAAGAGTTTATGGTGAGGCTGTTTATTATTGACACATTTTAGTTAATGCATGTATAAAATTATCTTTACCGATATATTTTATGTTTCTCCATACTTTTGGGATATTGTTCTAGCACCTAACGTAGAAGGGGTTTACAGAGAGTTCTTTTTATACACCCAAACATCAGCCCATTGCAGTTTCATAGCTGGACGAAGGCCTTTCCCAATGTACCTGCGCCACAAAGCCCGGTCTCCTGCTTTATGCATTCATATAAACTGAATATTTAAATATTTGACATGAAATAAATATCGTAATCTAAGGGTTATATATATATACTTAACCCTATATTATATTGTCTATACTATAATTATATTGGAGTCTGGATTTGTGCCCGGTTGATGGCAATAGGCTCGCCCCCTATTACATTGGGACCTAAAACATAACTGGCGAAATGTGGGTGTACTATATGTGTACCTCTGCCTACCCCTTCGGGGAATACAGGCGTGATTTTATGTTATGTTATGTATAATTATATTGTCTAAATGAAACCACAATTTCGCCACGAAATAAACTATGAAAAAACAGTACAATAGCTGTATTGGTAGGTAAACAAAATACTTTTCATAGCTTATGAAACAATGGGCAGCGGTTTAAATATTTCAGTCGACAAATTATTTCTTCTAGTAATCATGTTGTTGGTTACACAGAAATTGTGAGAACTTCGCTTCGTATTAGCTTCACTGTTCGCTCTACATTTGGCAGCAACGGGAGCAACAAAATATGTCACTGTCTGTGGACAGGCGCACCTGCCTCCCCCCTCCCCCCGCTCGTTAGATCACTGCTTTTATTTACATTGTGCGATGTGCGATAAGCCGGTAATATCACTGTTATATTTGTTTTTTATTTATAAAAGGAATTAAAGTGGACGGATTATTGTTTAATCGGATTTTGATGTATGTAAATAATGAACTAGTAAATGTAATTTTACATAAAAACATAACATCACGCCTGTATTCCCTGAAGGGGTAGGCAGAGGTGCACATAATTATAGTACACCCACATTTCGCCAGTTACGTTTTACGGTCCCAATGTAATAGGGGGCGAGCATATTGCCATCGTCCAGGCACAAATCCAGACTCCTTGCTGCTACTGACAATTACCTAATGGAAAAACCCAGTAACACTTTGCCCGACCGGGTATTCGAACCCAGGACCTCGTGCTCAGCAGTCACGCTTAGCAACCACTAGACCAACCAGGCAGTCCTGAAATGTTATTTATATTTAAGTAGCAGCTATTATTTTAATGAATTGTAAATTATTTATGTTGGCTATAAAAATAACATTAGCCCACACTGGGAATTTCTCCTGTATGGTTGCGTTTCACAAACATGAAATGACACAAACACCCAGTCAAGACAAACATCTGCGGATCACTCGAAATTTTGTCTCGTGCGGGAATCGAGCCGACAACCCTTGGTGCCGCAGTCCCATCGCTTAGCCATTGCGCTAATCGAGCCGTCAAATAATATTATTTATAACTAAACCATTGAGGTTTTATTGTACAAGCAACATGCATATAAACAAATAGGACCGCTCTTCGGCCTACAGTGACGTATTGTGGCTAACCTGAAGTTAGTCGATCAGCTGCGCATTAGAAAATTTTGTTCCTAAAACATCCATTGCGCAGCTTATCAGCTAACTTCAAGACCGCCAAGATACGTTGACCGTACTATAGTTTCACCGTAATCTAATCAAACTCTCTCCCTCGTGTTACATGCTGACATACACCAGCATCAAGTTTAACAACAGATCCGAAACTACCACAAAGGCTTTGAATAATCCTATAATTGTTGTACAGGCGAAATTGCTACTTATTACTTCGCTAACGAGAGCTAAATTAGTTTAAAATAATATCATGGGACAGTAAATTAGCTTGTAGTGTATAATTGTCTGGACGTTTTACATTGCAGGTTTTGTATTAGTGTTTCAAAGCAATAGGCGTAATTTGGCAATTATAATATATTTCAAACTGGAATTAAATTACATTCACTAGGATAATTATTAGCACAGCATTTGTATAATGAAATATATAAAATACTTACTTATAGCGCGCTAGACCAATTATTATGGTTCATGGTTTCAATTAACTCGCGGCTCATTTTGTTATTTTTAGATTACGTCGGCCCTTCTGTGTAAACCAGGATTATACCGCTATTAACTGAACCCTGTATTAAGTCTATTACCATCTCTATTCTTTGATTTGCAAACGTCAGTGACAGGTATAATTTAATCCGTGGTTTAAAATGATTATTTTTATGCATAAGAGTTATTTACTTATAATAAAAATAGGCTAATCGGTCTGGTTCGTTAAATTAAAATAAATAAAGAAATATCTATAAATAGTCATATTTTTTACAATGCCCCATGGTCCCAAAATGACGTTTCTATAAAGAAAAACCGGCAAGAAACTCCATAGTTACTCTTTTAAAAAATATGTTGTATGTATACATTTAAAGTATGAGACAATAATGAGCTACACAATGTACCTACAATGAAAATCCGAGTATTATCAAAGGCATCGATGTATTATTATTATGTATTAAACACAAATTCATGTCTGTTAAAAGGTAGTAACACTCCCAAAAAGATGATACAGCTTATTCAATTCTATTCTTGTAATTAGTACCTACTTTTATTACTATTGTTTATAAAGTGAAAAATATTCAACCAGTGGCGTGGCAAACGTCCAAAGCAGGGTGATATTTTAATTAATCTGTAATTAATATCAAACCGGAATCGATTCGTTGATATACAGTAATACGCATTTGGCATACTGCACTTGATGCACATTAGTGCAGTGGACATCCGGCAACTGTTTAATGTATGATGACCTTAGAGACAACGGTTAAAAGCATTTTGCGAAGCCAAATCGGAGTGACTCGATGTTCGGTGCGTGAGGTAGAGAAGTAAGGCAGCAACCGAATCAACCTGGGTGATATTTTCGGGCGCCTCCGTACAGTCGCTCATTCCATTCAGATAAAAGGGCTCGTGTTCCTCTTACTGTGGTTCACTATAGCATATACCATCGTGCAATTCCTGTGACCACTCTAGAACCCCGTGACTGTGAACAATGGTGAGCGGACATTTTATGTGATCGTGTTAATAGTGAAGTGGAATTAGTGAATTATTTGCAATTATTAATGGATTTTTAGTAACGTTACGTTGAATTAATGTTGTTTTTTTTGGTGATTTCAGGAGGAACTTGACAAGGAACAGATTGGCAGTGAGTGTTTTTTTATTTGAACTTTTTTATTATTTTTAATTAAAGACGACATTTTCTCGATAATTTTTTACACGTGCTTTTCGAAATTATTTTATCAATGGATTTTATTTTAGCGTAAGTTATATTATTGAATTAAATTATTTCCAGTCTTAAAGAAGGCTTTCGAGGCTTTCGACCAGGAGAAGAAAGGATGCATAGGCACAGTGATGGTGGGCACAATCCTGGGCATGCTGGGTCACCAGGTCAGCGACGATGCTCTCAAAGAAATCATCGATGAAGTAGACGTTGATGGTCAGTATATTTCAGATTCTTATACAACAGCAATCCTACACTTGCGACAAATATAAGACAGTTTTAGCCCACTTATTTGAAAGCCTATTATTAAATTAAATTCATTGATAATCAAGATAGTGGTAGGTATTTCATTTTTCAATTTATAGTAGTTCATTAAAAAAAATGTAAAGACTGGTGATATTACAATATTTATAATTAATTCGTCAGTCAAATAGATCTTTTCGTATTGTGAACTTTTTGACGCCAAATTGATTGTAGTAGCAACGCTTTTAGTAAAAGCTCTCGAAAAAAATATTCTAGTGGATTTTCTTTATAAATCTGATTGCTCCACAAAACATTCGTTCATATTGATTACTTTAATTGACGAGCGGAACACTTCAAGTTTTCATATAGGTACAAAATGAAAAGATTTGATGCAATTTGGAGATTTATGTCCTAGTCGATATAAGATACCTACGTTCATCCATAATTTTGGTAGCCATTCGGCACAATAATTAAAATTTTCTACATTTTGAGAGACAAACAAAAAGTATTAGGTATATTAATTTTTTTATCATAATCATAACGATTGTGGGCGCTCTCTTATATTTTTCACAGTATTCATCCAGTATGTCAATAATAATGATATCATTATAATATCGTTAGTTACATCTAAGATCTATTAACGCATGAGTACCTTTTATGTCTAGATGCGTATTATTACACGAAAATCATTCGCTAGACCGCATGATTTGCGTGGGAAACAGCAACTGGGTACACTTAGGTACAGTCACAGTCATAATATAATAGAGAAAACTATTACCAAGTCAATAGAGATAGAACAAAACCGAAATTTAATTACATAGAATTTATTTCGACACAAAAAAAGATCGACAGGTTTCAAGAAAAAAAAAATTGGATGCCACCTAATTTTATTTCATTGCTAAGAAAATGTGAACCAGATTTTAACAGTTAAATTATTAGATACGTGAGTGTTACTGATGCCAATTTACAACACAGTTGGCTCTCTAAATAACGAGAACATCTTAATACAACGATCAATAAATTGTTTCTTTTTAAACACCATTAGCTTCCATTTGCGTTCCATTATGGGGCAGATGAGGAAGTGGAATGTCGCTCTATTGTTTCTCAACAAATTTATTTCGTGAGGGAATTTCGGTTGATTATTCTTTTGTTCGATCAAGATTTGACGAAAATAAAATGGGATCTGATTAACAGTTGCTTAGATAGTATAGGCATAATAGACATTTAGAAAAATGTTACGGGTAAAATCAGCATTGCCAACACTCTTAAATATATGCACCGATCTTTTCCAAAATACCAAGACCAAGATTTGTCGAATGCATACAATGCATGCGAAGAATCCCTAGACGATCTTTAAACTCGCAGCGGATAAATTATCTTTCTCTGCTCCTGTCATTTTTGAGGATGAAAACTTGAATATATTGCGGTAAAATAATAATTTTGATTTATTACTATATCTTTTTAAACAGATCTCTATATCTGATATCTATTTAATAATGATCTATTCATAATGCACTTACAAGATAAACTCCTCAATCTCAATATCATGAACTATTGATTGCAGGCTCTGGTGAGTTGGAGTTCGAGGAATTCGTGACCCTGGCCTCCAGGTTCATGGTTGAAGAGGACGCTGAGGCCATGCAACAAGAACTTAAAGAAGCATTCCGGTTATACGACAAAGAAGGTACAATATACAAACATTTTACCTTCGAAACGAGTACTATGAAATAAAATTTAATGTCTTAGACATCACAAAATCTAAAATTATTTATCAGTAAAAGCAACAAGATAAAAACAACTGCAGTTTATGACATTGATTTTAAACAAGCCTTTGACAATAAAGCATCTAAAATAAATAGGAATTCCAATAAAACTCAGCAAAGTATCTTCACAAGTGTTAAAATATCGATACAACAGAGACACGCAGATAAAGGCACCGAACAAAGAAAGGTGTTAGAAACCCTCCTCTTTTTAGTCGCAGCGTCGGTGAAAAACGATGACGACGATAAAATTGAATTTTGTACAAAGGAAATATTTTCTAACGTGGACGCAGTCCATGGATTAACGTTGGACATTTAACAAATATCTTTGTTCAAATATACCTCCACTACTTCAACAGGTTCCAACAGCTCCGTAAATTAAAATGCAAGAAAGTAGAGAGATAAAAACGTAAATCCTACAATATTTAATACCTGTCAAGTTGAGTCGAGAGTCGCAATGCCGTCAAAGTGAAAAACACGGGCACTAGGTAGGAAAAATAAGTAAATCCTCTCGTTTGTAAGAGGATCAAACAAGACTTTAGCTTTCTAACGAAAAGATTCAATGAACTGAATCTGAATTTAGTGAACAATTTCTTTTGAGATTGAGATCGTTAGAAAGATTAATATTCTCAAGACCTTTACAGACTTTTAGAAATGAATTGCCCTTTTACATAAGCAATCATATCTGTAGATATTAAAAACGTGTTCCGTAAATATGCGCTTAAAATAATGTATTGTTTACAATCGTCATTAAACGTCTCAGCAGATGTAACACTAAAAATTGATTTAATAGAAAATGTTTCTATCCCGTCTTTGAGCCAAGTATTTATAAGGTCATGATCTATAAATCAAACTCTTGGAACAGCCAGACAAACACTTATTTCGAACCATTGTCTTTCTTATTTAAACAACATTACACGATTTGGCAGCGCGTCTTACATTTTCAGACGATATGTTATTAATCATATTGTTGACACCGTTATCGGTATCAGGTCGGCCAGACTTGTCTAAGAATAGCGTATGACTTACCTTTTTAAGGTCTTACATCTCAATTACTTCCCAGCCAGACGATACGTTTAATTACTCAGTGGTAGCAAGCGCAATTTATCTTCACGCGGTCTTGGGTTTGATTTCTTCTAAAACAATTTATAAAACTGCCTTTATCTACAAAGAGAAAAGCCGCGATGAAAGATTCAATGAAATAAAAACGTGTTGCTATAAAATTTACTGCTTCGAAAGGAACTCGAGTAATGGATATCTCCATTAGAGTGCGACTTATACCATTGCAAAAAAGAAATATTCTTTATACGGAATGTTTACTTTTGTTACTCAGCAATTTATCTTAACTCCTGATTTGTATCATTTCTAAAATTTTAACTTTGATCTCGTCTAAAACATGTGGGCATTTGAGCTGTAATTGGTTGAATCACAAAGGTTGGGTCCGATGTTTTGGTTGAGCAAATTTCCCCATTGATCAAAGCTGGCGTGTCTCTGCTTGATAAACAACACTGGACTTTATCAGCTCTACATCCATGCACGAACTTATCTATTCTGTTTGCACACGTCTGACATTTATTTAAGTTGACAGTAATAATACCTCGGCTATTCTTGTATTAACAGTGGGCCTATTAGTGGGTTGACCTTTATGAATAGTTTTCCCACCTGCTGCGAAAGCATCAATCTAGAATATTGTTGCGTACACAAGTTGGTTTGGAAAATTTGTGTATTCTGGGAAGTTCTAATCCAAGATACAACTAAATAGAACGCCTATTTACATTATTTGCCTATTTTTAATTTGTATATAAGAAACAACGGAATGAGGAATGTGGTTCTAATGTATTTAACTGGCAATGTGTTATTGGGTTTTTGCATTTGGTAATTAGCAGTACTGAGGTAGGCTCTGTGTCCGGTTGATGGCAATAGGCCCGCCCCTCATTACATTGGGACCTATAACATAACTGGCGAAACTGTATTAGGTACACCTCTGCCTACCGCTTTAGAAATACGGGAATGATATTATGTTTATGTTCGTTTTAGCTGCTACTACGGACATGTTAAAATAGCGTAAAAAAACTATAAACCGTTATTTATTGCTACGGTCTCCAATAAATAATTAAATGGACCCAAAATATAGTTTTCTCCCGGATATCCTCACCCATCATATAAAATTCAGGCAAGGTCGGGCCAACCCGTAGACAGGCTCCGGCGGCGATATATTATAAATATGAAATTAAGGTTACAGATTTTATGATCCCAAATTTTTTAACACTTATTGAACTTTATCGCAAGTGCAAAAGGATCAAAATCCAATACAAAGGTGTTTGCTCAAAATATGTTACCATTTCGTCATCAAAGATACAAATTGAGTTAAAAAGCATTTGTCCACACATGCCCCAATGAGTACAGTTGATAATGTACTTACGTTCGGATAAAATACACAATTGTCCTAGATATATAAAATAAAAAAGCGACACCCATTTTTTGGAAATCTGGAAATTGATGCAATCCTAAATGAAACTTCAGCGAAAATAATCAATAACAAAATATGAAACTCCTTGACGTTAATACAACCTATTGTAAAAATATTTCTTTATAAATATAAATCAATGGTAAGAGATTTTTTTATCAATAAATAATTAAAAAGTAGGAACTACCGATTATACTCCAAAAATTGAAAGGCGAAGTTTTTCAAGTCATAATTTGTATATTTCTGTTTCAGGCAACGGTTACATCACAACAGACGTCTTAAGAGAAATCCTCAGAGAATTAGACGACAAGATCAGTGCCGAAGAGTTGGACATGATGATTGAGGAAATTGACTCTGACGGTTCAGGAACAGTTGACTTCGATGGTACGTAGCTTTCATCATCATCAGCCTATCTCAGTCCACTGCTGGACATAGGCCTCTCCCAAGGCACGCCACTGAGCTCGATCTTCGGCCCTCCGCCTCCAACCACTGCCAGCCATTTTGCATATTATATTGCATATTGCGTACATAGCTTTAAATTATTAATATTATTGTAATTGAAACAAAAGAGGGGATGGGAAAGAAGAAACTTTGTACAAAACAAAAAGTGAAAAAGAAACATGTTGTACTGGCATAAACCTCTTTGGTATGTTAAAAAAAGGAGAGAACAGCTACTGGTACAACGACAAGAGCTGAGCTCATAGGAGAATAAGATAAACAATAACAATTAACAAATCAAAATATAATTATTTTCGAAACAGAACATACCAAAGTATTTTATTAAATTCACTTTTATCTCATAATTGGAATGATTTCTCCGTAGCAGCACGGAGTCTGGATTTGTGCTCGGTTGATGGCAATAGGCTCGCCCCCTATTACATTGGGACCTAAAACATAACTGGCAAAATGTGGGTGTACTATATGTGCACCTCTGCCTACCCCTTCGGGGAATACAGGCGTGATGTTATGTATACTATGTATGTATGGAATGATTTTTGAGAAGATAACACAGGATTGGTAATTTCAGCAAATATACATCCGAATTATGCAATATTCCAATAATAATGATCTTAATTTCACCAACTTAAATGGGCATTTTAAACTCGATTATAAAAATGCCGCTGCCTACTCGGCAACGCAGGAATTATTAAATTTTCATGAAAAATTTAAACCTTCAAATATTTACACGATGCGAGCCTTCAACGGTAAAATTGGCAAGAACGGTTCAATGATTTAGTAGTTAACATGTTTATTAAACAAGTGCCCTGTTGAAGATAGACGGAGTGTACGCCTAGTGACAGATTCTCAGCCAAAACTAAATATAGTTGTCTATAACTGTAGCATTCTCATCACAAAGTTGGTTCAGTTAGTTTGTAACAAATTGCTTGTAATAGAATAGATTATTAGCTTGAGATGTATGCGTCAGGTTTTGTATTTAAATTGTTTAGACTAAGTCCCTCTCCATAAAAAGATGTCAATTTAAACCATGGACTAAATTAAACCTGTCACTGTCTTTGAATTTCAAAGAATAGAAAAGTTAATCGACTACGCGGTGTAGTTAATACCGGTATGATCTTCGTTTATGAATAAGACGGGTGTCTATAACATAATATAGACTAACATAATCTGATACAAACAATCCTAAGCTTTTTAAATGGCCTTCTTGGACTAAATCGCAAATTGCGCGTGTACACAGTGGGCCACTATTCCGTACCTAAAAGAGATAGATGTCTAAACTGAACAAACATGTTAACATGTTATGTCAAACCAGCTTAGATTGTCTAGCCTGCAGCTATTTCTACATGTCAAAGATTTTATACAATAGATAAAATTATAAGCAAGGCAATGCTCCAGAGGAAGGGATTCAATTCTTGTATTATTTTGATGTCAGACGGCATTACAGGCCCCATGATAACGACAAGGGGAAACTACCTAAATGTTCACTTTACAACATTTGTCATAACTAAAAAATTTCCAATTCCAGAATTCATGGAGGTCATGACCGGAGGTGATGATTAAGCGACTGATTCTACCATCTACGGGTTCTGCTTATCTCAGAATATGAAGATATATCTTCACGTACACGACATGTAATCAAATTATCATTTGCCATGTCACAGAAAGCTATCAACATTTATACAACGTGAACCTAAAACATCTCCATTTATTTTAATAAGTTATTTATATTGTAATAAATAATTTTGCTAATAAATTACTCATAATTCTGCGCCTGTATTTATGTTGATGTCCTTATCCATTAGAGTAAGTTCAAGACATAATATTGCTAGATAGACTTAATATTGTTAGACTAAAAATTATCACTTTACTCACAACATTGGTTGTTTAATGATTCAAAATAATTTACTCAACGATTGCAAATGCAAAAATTTTAACTCAGATTACCAAATGAAAATATAATTATAAGGATTTACTTACTGCTTCATTGGTCTAGTGGTTGCCAAGCGCTACGGCCGAGCACAAGGTCCTGCATTCGAATCCCGAGTCGGGCAAAGTGGTTCTGGGTTTTTTAGGTAATTCTCAGTAGCAGCACGGAGTCCGGATTTTGTGTCCGATTGATGGCAATAGGCTCGCTCCCTATTACATTGGGACCTTTAACATAACTGGCGAAATGTGGGTGTTATACATGTGCACCTCTGCCTACCTGATCGGGGATTACAGGCGTGATGTTATGTATGTTTATATTGAAAGAATAGAGAGGATATTTTTTTAGTCCTACCATACGTAATAATTTCTTCAATATTTTTATAGCAAACGTTCAAATATTAAAGAAATATAGCTTACAATTACTTACTGAAATTTCACACATGGCTGAATCCATGTATAACGATGGAACAGCTTTAATATATTTCTTCAAATAAGTCGTTCAGAAAACACAATATTTACATTACAACAAACCGTAAAGCAAAATCGAAAAAGAATAGGCAACATAATTATTTTGCAGAATGTTTTACGATATTCTAATTTATAACATCCATTGCGCGATTTTTATAACATCATTAAATAGTTCGCTGAAGGAAAGCAGAAATGTAAACAAGCGGGTTTTTGTTGTTTATTTCTGGATTCTCGGTAACAGTTAAGATTCTAAGGAGATGGTTAGCAGATGCGACGTCGGAAATTGCTTAGAGGGCTCGTTTTGCATGCTGCGTTCTTCGTAATAGGCACTGAGTAGAAATAGGGTTGAATTTAATACAATTCATTATACACCACTCAAATATTACGCTTCACGAATTAATGGCGCGAATTTGTAGGGAGGTAGAGGCTTAGCACTGCTTTTATGCACCCATATTTAGATAAACAACAAATTTTCCTATCGACGTTTTTATAACAGATATTAAAACCTTAGACTAGCTCCAACGCCGATTTTGGGATTAAAAGAAGCTTATTTCGGTTTAGTGTAATGTTTTCAATAACAATATAATTATCATCATCATAATCAGCCGGAAGACGTCCACTGTTGAACAAAGACCTCCCTTTTAGAACGCCACAATGAACGATAACTTGCCATTTGCATCTACCGATAACATATTAGTAACTACTAAATCCAAATGTACAATGTGCGGTCTAATCGCAAACGTGCATGATTGGATCGTGCTTTCTAACAACTAAAATAATCTACATAGTACATTAAAAGCAACAGGAATGCAAACGGAACGTAATGCAATTACAAATGATCGCAAGCAATTCCCAAGACCGCTGTTAACTGAGCACGCTTGCTAAACATTTAAGCGATTATGACAAGTCTGCTAATAGATGTAATAGACTAAAAAGTATTGCGGTACGGATGTTAATGTATGTCGTGCTCACTGGAACAAAATTAATGATTCTGAAGCGGAGTGGCAAGCTCTGATACTCGGCAGAACATTTTACTCCGAATTGCACATGTTTGGGGCGCGGCTGGTTCCACTGAGACGTGCACGGCCATTCATCTTGCGTTCAAATGAATATAATAGAGCACTGGAAATTTTAGTTGACACGGAAAATGTGTAACTGGTTTTGAGTGGTTATGTTGTTTTTTGTTATGCAAGACTTACAACCAAGAATTTCCGACCTTTTATCAACCTACTTGCTTCATGTTATTTACTACCTATTTCATCACCATTATCATCCACAGTCTTCAATATCCCAGTGCTGGGTATAAGCCTCCCTTAAACAGTGCCATCCGCCGCGGTCCTGTGCCAATCTTGTCCAGGTGCGCCCCGCAATCTTTATTATGTCGTCGACCCATCTCGCTGCCGGACGACCTACGCTTCGCTTGCTCGTTCTTGGCCACCATTCTGTCAACGCCTTACTCCACCTGTCGTCACATCGTCTAGCTAAGTGTCCTGCCCAACTCCTGTCTAATTTACTATTTACTTCTGTCATTTACGTGGTTTTTCGGAAATGCTAGACTAGTTTCGGTAGAAAATAGTATCCATTCAGTCGAGCGCAAAAACGTGAGTAAAACAAAGCGAGTGTGTAAAGCAAATAGTACCTAAATACAAAAAAATACAGCTGTATTTCAAATTGTCTGGCCTACGCGAGGCAATTTCGCGCTCATCCTTGATCGAATGCTATAAGTCAAGAATATCAGAACATTATCGTCACCATTATGTATTATACTTACAAACCAAAAAGATGGGATCTAATGGCGACCTGATAGGTGCAATGGCTAATCGATAGGACTGCTGCGCTAAAGGTTTTGTGCGAACCACAGATATTTGTCCCGAGTCTGGGTGTTTGTGTATGCGATATTTCACCTTTACTAGAGAATGTGAGTCGACATTTTTTATAAAAAATAAACAATAAAGAAATATATATATAATCATAAGTACCTTTTTGTGAACTGCCTTGTTGGTCTAGTGGTTGCTAAGTGCGACCGCTGAGCACGAGTTCCTGGGTTCGAATCCCGGGTCGGGCAAAGTGTTACTGGGTTTTTCCATTAGGTAATTCTCAGTAGCAGCACGGAGTCTGGATTTGTGCCCGGTGATGGCAATAGGCTTGCCCCCTATTACATTGGTGCTTAAAACATAACTGGCGAAATGTGGGTGTACTATATGTGCTCCTCTGCCTACCCCTTCGGGGAATACAGGCATGATGTTATGTTATGTTATGTAATAATTATAAGAACCTTTTTGTAAGTAACCTCTCTACAAGTATTTACTATTTGCTCCGGTTGGACTCACGTGTTTTTGTGTTCGAGTGAATGAGCTTGGTTTCCTTCCGAAACGTAGTCAAACGTTTCCGAAAAACCACGTGAATATCAGAAGTAAACAGTAAATAACACGAACTCGGTGGGTCGTTATACTTGGCCTCTAACGCAACAAGTTTATCTCCATGAGAATCCCGTTTTATTGTCCTCAGTCTAGCGATCAGGTATCAATAAAGTTTTATTCCCTTCACGACTATCGCTCGATCATTACATCCAATACTTGTTGATTATAGGCACTGGCTGTGTGCGTGGCTACAATGTACCAAATAGTTTCGCCATTGTGTGTATAGATAAGATGTTTTACGAGGATTTTAATGTATCAGTGTTGCTGATCGACAGTCTTATATAAGTACACATTGCACCTGAAAATATTGGTATTCACAAACAAGCTTTTTAACCGCAGATGAGATAATATTATTACGTTCATTATTATTAGAAACCAAAAACCAACTAATATTTACGAATCTGTGCTGCAACTATCTCATACATCGTAGGTATCTATAAATATGGGGATGCAAGTCCCCTTCATCATCATCATCAGCCGGAAGACGTCCACTGCTGAACAAAGGCCTCCCCCTTAGAACGCCACAAGTCCCCTTATTCATGAAAAATTACAAATTCAACCATGGACTAAATTATACCCGTCACTGTCGTTTCCATGTTAAAGAATAGAGATGTCAATAGACTTAATACGGGGTTTAGATAATGCCGGTTTGATCCTCGTTTATGAATAAGAGGCTTGTTGTTTCCGTAAGAGACGGTAGTTGCAACTCCTACTGATGGGTAGTCCGTACCTGATAGGACGATCTGATTATTCTCTGATGATTACTGAGCAAATTTGAGCAGAGAGAAATTTCATGATCCTTTTTAACCGACTTCAAAAAAAGGAGGAGGTTCTCAATTCGACTGTTTTTTTTTTTTATGTTTGTTACCTCATAACTTTCGCTTGTGTGAACCGATTTTAATGATTTTTTATTTATTTGAAAGCTGGTGCCTCCCGTTTGGTCCCATTGCAATTAGATTAAGATCCGATCAGTACTTTTTCAGTAATTCTTAATAATGCTGTTTTTTCACTTTCTCTACTACATTTTTCTATGATTGTTCTCCGATTTCTGCGGTTTTTATGAACCTTTTTTACATTTTAGTGCTTTTTAATTTGTTGTGAAATAGTTTTGTTTTGAAGTCGGTTTTTTTTGTAATAAAAAAATGATCTAATTTTCATATTTTTATATACTTAAATGATTACTACTCACCAGGTGGACCGATGATATCGTCAGAATTGCGGGCAACCGGTGGATGCGTTTGGCAAGATGTCGTTCATTGTGGCGTTCTAAGGGGGAGGCCTTTGTTCAACAACGTCGTTTGGACGTCTTCCGGCTGATGATGAATGAAATGATTACTAAGATAATTATTAGACTGTGGAATTAGGGGAAGACCTAGGCGAACATACCTAGACCAAATCGGAGATGTTCTGCAAAAAGGGCAAGTGAGGAGTACCCTCACCCGACGAGCGTGAATGAGGAATGTGATGCGTGTGAATGAAGCAAAAGAAGTATGCCAGGATCGTAGCAAATGGAAATCCGTGGTCTCTGCCTACCCCTCAGGGAAACAGGCGTGACTTTATGTATGTATGTATGTATGTGTAATATTGAAATATTTAGTTAAGAGATTTGTAATGCATTACAGCGCTATTTTTATGTTTAAGTTATATGTAGGTACTACTACTAGTATATACTATGTACAATATTATTTTAAGATTGGTAACTCAGGTAGTCTAGTATAATAGGGATCTAAAGAGGACCAATTAATAATACTAACGGCTCAGCAAACTTCTTGGAACTGTATAAATATTTTGAACAAGGAAACATCGAAACTAGATGAGGGATCTTTCTATTCAAAATTTTCATGAAAATATTGATATTGTAATGGGAATATGTAAAGATCCTAAAAGCTTTGGATGATGAAATGAAAATCAGACCTACTATTACTGTTCCTATCTTGACCGATACACATATTTAGGCTGCGGTTCCACTGAGGCGGAGCGGAACAGACCGGAGACAAGCTGTGCCGCGATTCACTAATCACTTGAAATCCACATCTCTCATCCATTTCACAGCTCAGCACCGCTCCGCACCGCTCCACTCCGCCTCAACCGAACCGAAGCCTTACAAGGCATAGCAAAGGTACCAAGTCTGTGTAACATAAGGACAAGCATATTGCCGCATTAAATGTGTAGGACTGTAGGTACTTGATAGCTTGCGCAATGTTGTTCGCTCCAAGAGGGCTAGTAAGGTATATAAGACATCAGCGTAAAGGGATGCAGAACAAAGAGTAACCAGCTCATATATCATGAACTCTTAAAGCAGGACAATTTACGTTGTGGAAGTGAAATAACGCTACGAGCACTGTAGTGCGGAGTCTCGCTTCTACAACGTAAACTGTCCTGCTTTAAAAGTTCATGGTAAGGGGGCAGCTACCGTCTTTATAAGTTCTGTAGAACAAAAATGATACAGTATATAATTATAATCATAATAAAAGATTTGTACTTGTTAAAAGATAAATGTAAACATAACATAACATAACATAACATCACGCCTGTATTCCCCGAAGGGGTAGGCAGAGGTGCACATTAGTACACCCACATTTCGCCAGTTATGTTTTAGGTCCCAATGTAATAGGGGGCGAGACCATTGCCATCAACCGGGTACAAATCCAGACTCCATGCTACCACTGAGAATTACCTAATGAAAAAACTCAGTTACACTTTGCCCGACCCGGGATTCGAACCCAGGACCTCGTGCTCAGCAATCGCGCTTAACAACCAGTAGAAAAACGAGGCAGTCCGTTAAAAGATACCTGTGATAAGATACGTGTAACTATTTTATACAAAAATGGTCATGGCTTCTCTTATATGGCGCAGCAGGACAGCAGAAATATTCGCATTTTTTCGTACGAGTGTTAAAAAAGTAACATAGAAACCAAATGTTGGGTGTGCAAAAACAATACGATGAAACCTGAGCACTCAGACACTGTTTGCACGGACAGCTAGTTTTATTTTTAGACTAAAATATCGTGCAATTTGAACTTCGATCGAAACTCAATATTTACTACATTTATATCTGGTTCAGAGACTTGGAAGCTGACACAACAGGCAAATGGCTAATGCCCACTGGAAGCTTAATTGACGGTCAAGGTAATGTTAATAAAATACTTTTTTCAGAAGTAATTGACGATCGGATAAGCGCAACGGAACGTTAAAAAAAATTGGTATAGATTTATTGACTAAAATAGGTTTGTTGTATACTGTATAGAGAAAAGTATGAGTGCTAGTAAAGTGAATAAATTCTTGTCAAAACTACAGAATCTTGGTATACAGTACCATTCTGTATATTGACTTCTTTTAGTTAGTGAATTCTACACTCAATTTGTGATAAATAGAGTAGACTTTTATAAAAGTGGTTTTTGGTAAGCCTATTATATCTGTTTCACAGGTACACCACCTATGAAACTGATATAATACCTAGGCTTTTTCATGTTTACATAGAATAGTGAAGCAAGTACACAATCATAATAATCTTACACTAATCTGCCCTTTTAGTCAGCAGTTTCAGTATCTATAATAATTGAATTCAGTGTTTGTACACTATGTTTTTATTCAGTCCTGCTACAATACGTCTGCATTACCATTACTAATATGGATAACAGATAATTACTGCGCAGGGATCGAAAACCTCAACTCTCATCGCAGTACCCAGTCAACCACCGATCCAATCAGGGAGCTCTATATCTGCACGTGTACCAGTACCTAAGGAAACGGTTCATTTCCTCACCGCACGTGTTTCAGCGGAGCATAGCTAACGGCTACTGAAGCGTTCTACTGGAGATCCCGTCTCTACACGCTCTAAAGTGACCACTAATTAATTTAAAGCAATACTGACGACCTGATTAGTGCATTGGTTAAGCTATTGGACTGCTGTGATAGGGGTTGCGGGTTCGATTCCTACTCGGGGCAAAACTTTGTGCGAATATAGCCTTTTCACTGGTAGTAAAAACGGTTTTATCCGTACAAATGTGAAAGCAACTCTGTCTGTCTGTGTGTCTGTATTTTCTATTCATTAAAATTCATTAGGTATTAACTATGACTTTAGGCTAATTCATTTACAGTTCAGAAGTTATATTTTCCATAGAAATTCAAAAATCCAAACCTCTTCAGCAATTTTTTTTAGTTTTCTTACCGAACAATAATGTCTGACTACAGTAAAAAATAGAAGGAATTTTGGTAGTGAACATTCTGAAGGTATTTCGACTTAAAACTTTTATTTATTTTGTTAAAAAGAAGCCTGCATGCAAGAAGGGCGCTCGTCAATTGGTTTATCGTATGAAATCATTGGCCATTGTAATCGTATTTGAGATCAGAGCGAAATGAACATGCGAGTCGAGGGTATTCTGCAACATAATCATTATCTACAAAATAATTTGTAATACAGCCATAAAATTGTCGATAAGGATATGATTTTCAGTTATTACTATACCGTCCATCAGATATGATATAATACGAATGATAAAGTGCCTACATCATTATTAAAGGACTAATGATATTTATTTTTCTGCAGTACACATAACATCACGCCTGTATTCCCCGAAGGGGTAGGCAGAGGTGCACATTTAGTACACCCACATTTCGCCAGTTATGTTTTTAGGTCCCAATGTAATAGGGGGCGAGCCTATTGCCATCAACCGGGCACAAATCCAGACTCCGTGCTGCCACTGAGAATTACCTAATGGAAAAACCCAGTAACACTTTGCCCGACCCGGGATTCGAACCCAGGACCTCGTGCTCAGCAGTCGAGCTTAGCGACCACTAGACCAACGAGGCAGTCAAAAGTATCAAGTACAATTCATGAAAAGGTCTTGTTATAAACTAAAATGATAACAACTCTGATCGATAAAGACGTTGTTTTTAAACGAGTTTGAAGAAACGATATGCGAGAAACTTATAGAATAGAGCTGAGAAATATGAGGGGAATTTACGTTCATACACAACATTCAGACAGAATTCCGCCTTATAAATTATTGAAGCTCAGTAAATAATCTGATTGGAAGCGGCTTGGGCCAACTATCTCATCTCATTTCAGATAAGGCGTCCCACACAATATCATCTTATTCCAAAACATAATTGAGATGTTCTGACTAAATCAGGGAATTAGGTAATTTCCTAGAAAGAGACTTACCTAGATTGCTTTCCTCTATCGAATTGGACGTGTTTGCTATCAGGAATGCTAATTAAATACTGGTTTATATTCCAGCCTGCCACTCGCGCCCATCATTGCGACTCCTGTAAGCTAGGAATTAGGATCTACAATGATAATCATTGAGAACCATCGAGGCAATGAAGCTCGAAGCGTTTTTACATATTACGCTTGATTAATTTTAATGGGAAGAATTGGACGAATGGCTATAATAGCACCTCCCCATTTCGTCCCGTGAGTCTCGTAGGAAGCGACTGAGGGAAAATCTAGAAGATGGGCAGCAGCGTCAGCTGTATTGATGAATTAATAGCTTATTTTGATCTTATTATGTAAACGTAAGCTTTTCCACCTACCAAAGAAGAAATATTCTAGAAGAAAACAATAATTTAATATGTTCCATTACACATCTGAAGTATTTTGAACTCACGTAATTTACTGAAACGGTAAAATAATATTACCCTGATTATCCCCAAAACGCCGGTGACACCCCACTTAGATCGAATATCCTCAGAATGATGTCAGAAAACGTGTTAAGAACGCTCTGAAAACCCATTGCATTGCCGATTATTGGGATTGGATACTTCCCTGTCTCCATGGAGTTCAAGGAAATTGCGTCATAGCTAGGGTGCCACCGGTTTCCGGTGCTCCGACCGATTCGTTATTCAAGTCTTAGAGTGATAAATTTTGAACCAAGTGTAATCGAATTACAAATTTTATTTGAATTACGAATACGATACAGGGTGAAGTTTTCAAGTGTGCTTTGGTGACCTGAATCTAAATCTTGGAATGGTAAAAGATTCTCGGGCTGACATTGTTTATGAAAGTCAAATAATATTCATGTTCCATGATTAATTAATTATGTTAATTTGTGTGTCACGACCGGAAACTAATTACTTTTAATTATTCAATTACAAGTGCTTTTATGACAGCTCTGATAATGGAAAATATTGAGTCCTGGTAAATAAAAACTATTGTAAGCTTAGCTATAATTCATAATTCTTTATTGCACACAATAAAAATCATACAGATATTTTACATGAAACATAATGTATACAGGCGAGATTTATTAAATTATTTATCTGCATGTCAGAGGATAGATATGGCAATAGACTAAGGAGTGTTAAGGTTAAGAGTCGTTTTAGCATCATTCATTAGTAAGCGGACTAATGTCCGAAATTACAGAAACATTTATCGTCACAAAAGAGTATTTCATAATTAAAGCTATGAATGTTCAGATATTATAATGCAAATATAATAACAGCCTGTAACTGTCCCACTGCAGGGCAAAGGCGTCTTCTGATGAAGAGAAAGATTAAGCGTCGATCACCACACTAGCTCACGAGTTGGCATTTATAGGTAATTATCAGTTGCTAAAAACGGTGAAGAAAATCGTGAGGAAACCGGCACACCAGACAGATTTTTTTACGGTGTAAACTGTAAAGCCATGTCAGAGGCCCACACCGGTTTAAACTCTGACACCAGGTTATTCAACCATATAATAAGAAGAGAAATTAGAGAAAATGTTCAGCGATGACTGAGTTATTGCTGAAGCTCAATATAAGTGGGTCCCACAGTATGCACTTGTGCGGAAATTAGCTCCAAATTGCGATCAACCATTCAAGCGGATTGTTGATTGGCGGGCGTCAAGCGTCGTGCACTTTACCTACCAACCTCCACCGAACTATGACGGTGTATAGGGAATATCGATTTAGCTCTGCATGTTACGTGCGTCATAATTTACTATGACGTCACACTGTATTGAAATTGTGACGTAAGTTGTAACAGTATTGGGTTTATAATGGAAAGTAATTTGAGTTAGACTAGCTAGTCATAGATACTTTAAACTATAGCGTTGCAAGCAGTGGTCTGCGGCTATGGTCGGTGCAATCCGGTCTAAACGTCAAGCCAAAATTAAATATTTGTGCTTGCGTTCTTCGCGTGATGTAATTTAATCTTCTTCTCTATATAATAAAAATGAATTTATGTTCGTTAGTCTTGCTAAAACTCGCGAATTGCTGGATCGATGTGACAAATTATGATCTTAAAATATTTGTATAATTCCGGAGAAGGTTTAAACGATGAGAAAGCGGTATGAAGTTCACCGGATCAGCTAGTTTTATTATAATCATAGATACCTCCAAATAAGCTGGGTATCATACCACAATTTCAGTGATGTAGATAGGCGCCGGGCCGCGAAAGACGTTTCTAGATAGCTCGCCAACTATGTATTTTCATTCCAACAACGCTATACATGTATAGTATATTGTAGTTACATAATAAGTATTTACAGCTGGTTACAAATTATTATTTTTTTAATTGGCACCATCCCGTTAGAAAACGATAGTACTTCCTGTGCACTTAGTTCTGATAGCGATAAAAAATACATAGTTGATGCAAATAGGTGCTCACAAGGGCTTGTAGTTTCTTCCTGAAACTTTTATCAAGAATAAAATAATCGGTAGAAGCAAACTATTTTCTTCTATATAGTTAATGTAATCTAGCTTACAATTTTGTTTCATATTGGGATATAAAAGCATCAAGAACTACAGCATTTATTTCCATGATACGGTGAATCATAGACACCAAAAGTCCGGCTAAGTGGCACAGATCTCAGTAGAGTTACCAGGGAGAGACAAAAACTAATAAAATATAATTTTGCTACTTCACAGCGTGGACTAATATTATGATTATAAAGCTCATTCTCCACGACAAAGAAGGTGAATATAGTAAAAACAACACACTATCTATACTAGTCATATTCTGTGCGGCATTAGCCAAAAAATACTTTAACAACTTTGGTTATCCTCAAGTAAAAATGATTAAATATTCATATACAAAACTCGCGTCTGACGTCGAATTACTTAAAAATTTATGCAAAAATTAAATGAGTAGATACTTAAACACAAACAAAGACATGAGTCCTACTCAAGCTTGAAATTAAAATAAAACTGACAAGCGTGCGATGGTGCTCCGGGTTCCGTAGAATAGAGTTGTTTTTCCCACTCTTGTTTGCTCCTAACTGAGAAATGGAAGGTTTTTTATTTTGTCTGTAGCAGCTGGCTAGAGTTCTGACTGTTAAGGAGTATTTTGCGGGACGGAAAAAAGGCTCCAGAAACGAAAAGGATGCAGTAAACTCTATGGCAAAGTAAGAGAACTTGGAGGTAGATTGCTAGTGTCAACTAGGTACAGCTCGTACGTACTGGGCTGAATAACATCAGGGTCTCACAAAATACAAGGTATGATTGTACTGCGACTGCACTTTACAACGTGGATGGGATCGAACCTCAATTTTACTTGTCCGATAAGAACGAATATGAATTGAATTGGACTGAAATTCAAACTATTTAGGAGCAGCATTATTAACATTATATATATATTTATGACTGCCTCGTTGGTCTAGTGGTCGCTAAGCGCGACTGCTGAGCACGAGGTCGTGGGTTCGAATCCCGGGTCGGGCAAAGTGTTACTGGGTTTTTCCATTAGGTAATTCTCAGTCGCAGCACGGAGTCTGGATTTGTGGCCGGTTGATGGCAATAGGCTCGCACCCTGTTACACGGGGACCTATCAAACATAACTGGCGAAATGTGGGTGTACTATATGTGCACCTCTGCCGACCGCTTCGAGGAATACAGGCGTGATGTTATTTTATGTTTATATAATTATATATTTATTATTAACATGCTCGTAGGTGACACGCTTGTTGCATTGTAGCTATGGTTCATTATGTAGGTAAGTCCGACCATAGTAGGTATTGGATGTAAAACAAACGCTCGTAAAGTTCAGGCCATTGATCTCAGCCAAATAACCAATAAGTAACGTGATGGTACTGGAGAGCCGGAGCGGAGCAGAGCTGGATCTGGTTTTGTTTATTCTTGGCTTTTTACACCTGTATGAGGACGTTTTGTTAATTCACTATTGTCTTAGAATAACTATGAAGCGGAAATGACATCACTATAATACGATAGGTACAATATTTAAAAAGTCACAAGTTTTTAATCCGCTACAACGTGGTTATACATTCGCTCTATAAACCAATACGTCAAGAAATTTTAAGAGTAAATATTTTGAATGGTCCAACTTATGTAGTGTAAAATGACGTATGCTGTGTTTACATGGATGATTTATTATTAGAAACGCAGAGGGCGGCCCCGTCGATAACATTGGGCGTCACGATCCAGGCATACCAAGCCTGATACTCACACGACAGGCAGGTGTTCACAACATGAGATGTCTCACTAATCATTCATTGTCAAACACACAATTAGTTTTAGTAAATCGTTTATAAGAATATCTTTTAATCGTCTTTATAGACAGCCTCGTTGGTCTAGTGGCTGCTAAGCGCGACTGCTGAGCACGAGGTCATGGGTTCGAATCCCGGGTCGGGAAAAGTGTTACTGGGTTTTTCCGTTGGGTAATTCTCAGTAGCAGCGCGGAACCTGGATTTGTGCCCTGTTGATGGCAATAGACTCGCCCCCTATTACATTGGGACCGAAAAACATAACTGGCGAAATGTGGGTGTACTATATGCGCACCTCTGCCTACCCCTTCGAGGAATATAGGCGTGATGTTATGATATGGAACTTTTATAAGATAGATAGAGTATGCTTTATTTTACACCATATAAACATATCTTAACTGAATTATTATTAGGTATATGAATTACATATTATTTAGGTACGCCTCGTAGGTATTTTGGAAGGTGCAACAAAGGCTTTTGCTAGAAATATTGCGCTACACAGTGTTCCGAAAAATAGTACAACCTCAGCTTTAGTGGATCGATTATAACGTTGTGCATAACAAAAATTCATTATTTTTTTTAATGACTTCAAAAAAGAGGATTACGCTGGCACCGAAGCGGCGGTAGTAAATAGATTTTCATGTTTCAATAAATAATCGATCAAATCAGGTATTCCAAGGGTAGGCCAGTATTTTGCTAGATAGAAGCTTCGCAAATATGAAATAATATGTAAATAATCTAAGTAACCTATTTAACATTCGAAACTTTATCTAAATGACAACGCTAATGTCCAAAAGGGGTAAGTCTCTTCTCTCTTACTATCTACCTATAGATCTAACACAAGCTTAATGAGCGATTAATCTAGTCTGTAATTTCAACCAGAATTTTAGAAAAGACAAAACTAAAAGAATCATATCAAAATCGTGAGATTCTTGAATTGAAAATTTACTCTAGAACGTGGATTGGCAAATATTTTTGGTAGCCTATTATTCTTAGCTTTTCAAATATTGTATGTTTTATGAGCGCGGAATTCTTGTTTATTACAAACAAGCAGATAGGAAATAATTTCCAGTACAAATTACCGGATAATATTAATCAGTTTTTAATGGACGTGTAATCGAATTTATGTAGTGATTAAAAGGTGGAACATAACTCGAGTGATGAAGTAAAGAGTAAACAAAGTTGATTTTTGCCTCACCAAAAAAATGGCCATTCGTTGATAAAAAAGGGTTTTAATATTACCTATCTAAACTGTATGCATCCAAGCCGGAGGAATAAAAAATAATATTGGCACTATGGGACTTGTGAATTGTGATAATTATGATATATTATGAGCCATGAAATTTGGCATGTAGATTTCTAACAAGGGACACACGTCTTCAATGATTATAAGTGTGATTATAGTTTTGTACTGTCCCGTTACCATGACCTCTTACATCAGGACAGTTTACGTTGTGGAAGCGGGACGTCGTATTACACTACATGTAGCGGCGTCTGGCTTCCACATCGTAAACTGTCCTACTTTACGAGTACTTAGTAATCAGGCTGTTTATCTGTTAGATCATAGTACTGGTGATAGGTTTTCTGGCGTCCAAAGTCAAGGTTTGGAGACAAAAACTTGGTTAGTTTCTGTTGCAATGAACTTACTTTACTGTCATTATTATTTAATGTTAACTAGCTGATTCAGCGAACTTCGCACCGCCTTCTCACCGTTTAAACCTTCCGTGGACTTCCACGAATAATTCTAGACCAAAATTAGCCAAATCAGTCCAGCCATTCTCGAGTTTTAGTGAGACTAACGAGCAGCTATTTATTATTATATATATAGAACATTATCTTCGGAAATGTAGAGTATTTATGACACATAGGTACTCAAGAATATCAGTTAATTAAATTTAATGTTTTTGTTACGTATTAAAACTGGTAAAGCCATTGAGTTGATTAACTTAAGAACGTAGGAGCACATCAAGTAAAAGTAAATTTCACGAAGGTATCAGATTTCAAAGAGGCGTAGTTAAGAAAATACTAGGAGAATTTAAGTCGTAGGTAGTCTCTGTGCCGAATTCTTCACAAGTCACTTGTTTCGTTAGAGTAATTCAATTTGTGAACTAGGGTAGAAAAATGTTGAAGCATTCATAATTATGTACAAATTAAAGTTGACGGTAATGTCGTACCTACTTAAAAATTTAAACGATGTATGGTAAATACCGTAGCGTCTTTCTAGATATTAAAATATAATTGATATTTTTGCTTTTCTAGCTGGCGTGATCCCTTTACTAAGAACTCTTAAAGCAAAATAATTCCCGTTGTGGAAGCGAGACGACGTCGCTAGGTTCAGTCTAACGCCGCGCGGCGGGGCGTCTCGCTTCTACAACGGAAACTGTCCTTAAGAGTTCATGGTAAGAGGACTGGTATCCTAAAGGTTCTGTTAACGTTGGTGGTTTCAGTGTATCTATATCAGTGGTTTAGTAGGGACTTAACGAGGTGTAGCTGAAATACCTACGGATAAAAAACTCTAGCGCCTGACAAAAAGGTTTCGGACATTTTTCTTACTGCTGATATTTGTAGCTCGGATGAAAATATAAGGATACAGGTATTTAGTGTTTAATACTAGATTGTTATCTTAATAAGTAGGTTGACATAAGGTGCGCATAGTAAAAAAGAAGATAAATACACATTACGAACATCTACCTAGTTTTATAACATTTAAAATTCGAGATGAAGTGTCATCCTCTAAATCCATAAGGAAAATGAAATAAGGAAACCATAGCAAACTGAATTTATCATACGCCATACCTTTTGCTACAAATTGTAGGCATGGCGCGCAATTTTATGAAAATCATCCGTCACGACAAACTGTCGTTAAGATGAATAACTTTTGACGGTTGAATAGACAAACAATTCCTTTCGCGACATTAGCCGACTTCAAAAACAAGGAAGATGTTCACTGTAAGTTTTCCAAGACGCTCTGTTTGTTGGCGAACATGTATTTATTTATCTTTCTAACCTTACATTCTGAAATTATTTGGGTCAGTGGCAGGAATCTATAGACGGAAGTGATAATATTTCAATTATTTTGAGATGTGATAAAGTAATTCGCTCTAGCACGAGAACACGACCACCAGTAACAAACAATAACCTTAACAAAATAATATCTAGATACACCCAGAGAAACAATAACTACCAAGTTAGAAACAACACAAGTTACAACAAGCAATAACAGCGTCTACCACACCTGTAGAAGGTAGGCCTATTAGTGGAAACTAACTACTCTTTGATATATCAACACTAATGATCAAAGTTTACCGGTAACATTAGTTCTACCAACGGGGAATTAAATTATGTTGTTTCAAAAACGTTGGCGACCCCTGAACTATTCGACCGAGGCGGAACTAAGTCGCACCAGAGATATATAAACACGCGCCTAGATGATCTATATCAATTCCTGAAACCATTACCTACCTGATCGCGTTTAGTGTTATCTGTGTCAAGCAGTACAATGGTGTGTGAAGTGTTCGTTGTGAAATGATTTTTTTCGTGTAACGTACAGTATGATGCTAATAACGTATTACTTACTAATTGTTTTGTTTTCTTTCATGCGTGGTGCTCAGGAGGAACTTGACAAAGCTCAACTTGCGCGTAAGTATGATATTGTGGAATAAACTTATTTATTTCCAAATATGAAGCTTTCAATTAACTGATGAAGCCCTACATAATATGATAATATATGAATTAGAAAGTTTCCATTCTACCTTTTCAAGACCTATAACAGTACACAGGATGTAGATAACAGGTTTAATGCAAAACCTAGAATTAGTTGGGTCAGAAAAGGCTACTGAATCGAAAATATATACCTAAATTGATACCTCTTCATAATAAGTTAAACAATGTTTAGTTTTGGGAAATTTAAGCCTTAACTCAGAGGAATAAAGCCTAAGTTACACTAAAAGTGTTACCTAAGTGCCTAAACTCAATCGTTCATACCTGACTTACAAGTAGGTAAAACTAAAAACCTACCAACCTGTAGGAAAGGCATCTTGTAATAGTAGGAAGTAGATGCATAATTCAAATCAATGTAAGATTAAAATTATTAAGTACCTACTTAGTCTGCAGAAAAATAATTACAGATGTTTACAATTCCTCTAACAGTATCAATATTTTACAGTCCTGAAAAACGCCTTCGACGCGTTCGACCACGAGAAGGCGGGAGTCATCAGCACGGACTTTATCGGCACTATCCTGGAGATGCTGGGACATGAAGTGGATGAAGAGGACTTAAAGACAATTATTGCTGAAGTTGATGTTAACGGTAATCATTCTATAAAGTTTCATGTTCGTCGGGTCCTAGATAAAATGTCGTGAACGTGTTGTTGTAGTGTTTTAGTTTGACAATAGATGGCGTTAGTCACCACGCTACAAGTGTAAGACTGACTGACCTGTTGGTAGTGTTACCTCTATTCGCTAGATGGCGTTTTATGATGAATTGGAAGTTTTATTTTCGATATTATTGATCTCAGGTTTTGAATAGAAATAATAATATATTTATTTATTTAATAAAAAAATATGATTACATTAAATTAAAATAATTGTTATAATATTAAAAATATAACAATAGAACACTATTTAGGTATGCCATTTTAGTTAATTTCAACTTATAAACCTTTAATTACTTTAATATTATAATTAAAATATTAAACAAAATTCAAAAAGCCAAAACTATAGTCTCACCGTGACAATGTTTGCACATTGCCGTGACCAGGATTCGAACCTGGGTTACTACGGCCACAACGTAGGGTCCTAACCACTAGACGATCACGGCTGTTGAGACATGTGAATAAAGGTTGAAATTTCCGACAACATTAAACTTAGTATTTTATTATTGTTATCTTTGTCATTTTGATTTGTCATTTCGCTCTTTTACTGATTGTTATGAGTCAATAATATTACAGACAATTATTTATTTATTATTTTATATTATTTAGATTACTAAGTAATAAATTGTGTACTTTAACGTAAAAATAGTAAAAATCACGTATTTTGTATCAGGAACCGGCCAGCTAGAATTCACAGATTTCTGCTCCTTAGCTGCTAAATTCTTAACAGAAGAGGAAGATGACGAAGCGATGCAAAAGGAACTTAGGGAAGCCTTCAGGTTATACGACAGAGAAGGTGAGACATCACGAAATAATACTAACAAAACACTACCCAATCGCAACCAAGCGTATCAATTTACGCAACAACGCCAATTGCTAATATTCGGAACACCACATCTACATCAATAAGATAAGCAAAATGCGTGGCAATAGCGTTCTCACTGGACGCTTCCTGGTAAAGGAAAACACCTCTAGGCACTGCCCTCCGTTTATGATAACACATCATAAAATCATATTGATAGCAATAGGCTCACCCCGTGATACCTCGCGAAGTCGCGAGATATTATCTCGTTAAAGGGTAGGCAGAGAGTATAGTCCTTCCGCATTCAGCCAGTATTATCACAATATAGGTATCACGGGGTGAGCCCATTGCTATCAACCGGGCACAAAACCCAGACTCGGTGCTGCTATTTGGTATTATTATTTGCCCATATATATGCAAATGCACTTTATGAACCCCCTTGAAAGAAATCTTGGTGGCGTCCATGTGTTTGCCTAATAAATATTGTATTTATTCTATTTGTTAGGAAACGGTTACATAACGACAGACGTGTTGAAGGAGATCTTCAGGGAGCTTGACAACACCATCAGCGCTGAAGACCTCGACACTATGATTGAGGAAATTGACTCTGACGGTTCAGGAACTGTGGACTTCGAAGGTTAGTTTTATTATTATATTATTTAAAGATACTGGCTGGTACAACTAATTTATTGTTTTTTTTTTCATAAACAGCCAAGAGACTTACAGAATACAAATTAATTTTTTCAGAATTCCTTGAAGTAATGACGGGAGAATAATTGCTTCGCCAACTTCGGATAACATAAAACAATTTGTATATAGAGACAAGTAATTTAAGGGTATTAATTAAGGTAACAAAACTACATCATTTCATGGAAATTTGAATGGAAAATGACTCGATGAAATTTTTAAAACAAAGTCTCATCGAGACAAAATGCGTTTAGATCTAAAGAGAATTTATAAGACTAGTCTATTAAGCAAATATGTGTAAAAAACTGCGCGCAGTATTTTTATTAAAAGCAAAAATAATTAATGTGTTTTATTTTTGGATCGCTTAAGAACACGCCATCTAGTGCTCTTTTTATAAACTATGTGACATAGTTTATTGTTCCTTACTGTACTTGTTTACTTCTTTAGCTACTAGATGGCAGTATTTTAATGTATGTACCTCGATGTGTAGAAATCCCAGAAACGATCATAGGTTATAGGTACCCATTTTTGACGCCCTTGTAAAAATTTAATCTCGCCTTAAATAAAATCTTTTAATTGACATCAGTTATGAAGATGCTTAGTTAATTCTAATATTGTTTTAAGTATGAATTTAACAATTTAACTACATAATAGGTAGTTACCGACATTTTTTACATTGCTAGTGACAATTAATTATTTATGTGACAAGCCACTTTTAACAGAATTCCAAAGACAAAGGTTTTTACGTTAAGAAGTAACCACAAAACCCATACGTGATTCACGAAAACGAGGGAATTACCATAGTGATTAATTTTCAGTCGTGCACTTGGCCGTGTCATTGTTTAGTTATTGTGTGGGTATGTTTAGTACAGGTCTACCTACAGCTCTATAATCCAATAACAGTTAGGCACCTGGCAGTGCTACAAGATTGGCGAAGGAAATAATGCCGCACAGTAGGTTTTTTTTCGAACTTGTCTCTCGCAGTTAGCTCTGAAGGAGCTCTTACTGCTTAACCGGTCGTTTGGCGAGACCTAATAAAAGGCCTCCAGCCAGGGCCGTACATTAGGCCGGTGAGATCCAAAATATAGTCCAGTTCCTTCACCATGAACTCGTAAAGCAAGACAGGTTACGATATGGAAGCGAGACGCCGTATTACACTTCACGTAGTGGCGTCTCGCTTCCACATCGTTCCATGTCCTGATTTAAAGGTTCATGGTATGGAGGCAGGTTAGCCATCAAAAGCTTTATTATATTTGACAAAGCCATGTCGCGAGTCGACCTCAAACTCACAATGAGAATACCGATAGCACTTTTTATGACCAAAGCAGTAAACACTATTTTATTGTTAAAAGTAGAAAAGAACTCGCAGGCCGCGACGAATCGTCTTTCTAAACAAAAATCAGTTAGGTTTAACAAAAGTGTTAGATCGGAACCCGATCAGCGTAACCTGGTTGAATTTCTTCACTAATTGTATAACGTTCTTGTGCAATACTTTTACTTTTGTTCTTTAACTTTACGACACAACTGGCAATAACTGTAATGCTTACAAGTGGCGTTATTATCTCACCGTTTAGAAGTTTTCTATTTCCAATAATTTACCCTTTTACTGCGAAGTGGGCGGGCCGTATGCGTACGCGGCTAGATTGTGAATCGTCGGCGGTTGATGTAAAGACAGATGTGAACAGCCTGGTTAGATCACATTAGAGCCCATTTAGATTGATTAACATAGTCAGCAAATGCGAGTTGTTGCCAGGGCTGTCACTCAAATGAAAATTGCATTTCCCTGTCAGGTATGAGTCATGGAGTGATTTAAATGTTTCTTGTCACAGCCCTGTCGCATTTATTGAATTGTTGGCAATCTAGATGACACATTGACGGTCGACTCCCTCTTTGGCCCGAAAACAAGTTCCGTAGCTGACCGGCAAGAGGTCGTGTTGGCCGTAGGGCACTATAAAAGGTCGCTAAACAAGTGACGTGTGTTAACCGGAACGGATTGATATCGATAGCTAGTATTTTGAGCATGAATGTCATTTAATTATTATGATACCTTCACTATTTGAATGCACCAAAGTAAACAGTATACCTTATTTCGGATGTATTTATAACTCTCAAGATTCTGGTGAAATAGGTAAATTAAGAGGAATAAGTTATTCAAAGCTACGACATTTTCTACTGCTACCGTAATACTTAAGAAAAAAAATGTAAGGGCAATGAGTTCCCACTTCTTTAGGCGACGTAAAATTGCCACAGCTGGAAAGTAGATACCCTCGTACAATAAGTAGTGAACTCCCAACATACTCGTAATAATCGATTCGAATCGTTAATCGATTATTACAACACTCACAAAAAATGTAAGGAGATCTATCAATTACCAAGACCCATTCATTATAGTTAAGCGTTCACATTCATCACTCATTTTGTAGGTAGACACCTCGTTGACCTCTGCTCGTGAATGATCAAGGAAAACCCTAGATGAATTATTGGTGCCTATTAGGAAATTTCATTAATAAAAGGCTCCGCCAGGGTCTCCATTTCTGGCTCAAAATCATCATCATAAACAGTCCAAGTCTTCGTATAAGCCTCCCTTTATTTTTGCCACTCCCGTCTGTTTCTTGCCAGTCGACTTCATCTTTCCTTTTTCCCGAGATTGTTAGATATTTACTAGATCGGACAACCACATTCTAGGTCTGTTTGAATTTCACTGACAAATCTTAGCCGCTTGTGACTAAAATTCACTTTAAAATTATAGATCATCATCATCATCAGTCGGAAAAGGTCCAATGTTGAACAAAGGCCTCCCCCTTAGGTAAGGGGGTTGTCGTAATTCCCACGCTTGGCAAACGGCATGGGGATCGCAGTATTGAAAAGTACACTTTCTTGTAACTAAATACGGTTAACCCAAGAATTTCGAAAAGCTTAAAAATAATCTCGTCAGACCAGCACTCGAAGGTGTTGCCAAATTCACGTCCAACATTGTACTTTGGCGGAGAGCCAGAAAAAAGACACTGAAAGAAAACTAGCACACAATCCACTTGTGATTATGATGTTTGCGTCATAATTGCGAATGGTCAATTGCTTTGAATTGCTATGTACGTGCAGTCTAGGCTAACTATCTGTATTATATCTACATAATAAAATAGAAACTGACTGAAATATTAGGTAAATCAAATGATTTTCGAAAAATGGGGCGATTTTTAGGGAACACCCGTAGTGGCGAAAATTGTTTTTTAATTATGGAGATGATGAGCCGGATAAAAATATGCTTCGAAACTGAATATGACTCAATATTCATATTCTAATGATTAGTTGCCTTAGAAATGGAAACCAGAACGAATTGTGTATTCGACTATCATTCGATATTGGTACCTACTTAAATACGTAGGTATGCATTGAAAAATGAAGACGAGATCTCTAAAGCTTTTACACTATAAGTAATTGTAGATATTAATTAATGCGACTTAAAATTAGATAAAAAAATAACAATTATAGATATTAAAATTAGTCAACGCGACGAAATTAATTTATTATGAATGGAAACAGAACCAACACGCGAGCGACATCGCGGTCGCCAGCTAGTCCGAAAATTTATAAAAACTGTAACAATTTAGAAACAAATACTTAAGCTATTTGTCCTCGTTCACGTATAGCATTTCGTTTAAGTTTCTGCAGTATTGAAATGTAGTGTTTTCACGAACTATTACGTACTGTTACGAGAAATATTATAGCGGTAATGTTGTATTCACGTTTGAATGCGATCGCGCGTATCGCTATTTCTCTAACTAACTGTGTTGGTATTTACAAGTTACATAATATAAAATGCTTGGGACAAATATTTATACAGCTAGATGTAGGATGCACAATTCATAGGTAATTATTACTTTCAATTATATTTTTCTTTGTAAATATTAAATTCAGCAAGATTAGTTCATTGCAGTTACTTTGTCTCTCTTGAAACTCTTGTTAAGGTCGGGCGCAAGTGCATCCACGAGTGACTATAATAGGTACTTAAGTACATCCAGCGTACTTTGGGGGGTCATCCTCGCTACCATGATTGTTGACTGGCCAATCTCTACACTAGGTACGATATGACGTAGTTCTTTGGACATAACTCATGCCAATACGAAGAAGAGGTGAAGGTTTTCCTTTCTTTTAATAACCCTAAACGAAATCGAATTAGCATATCCCAATCATTTTTAGAAATGGTCTAGCTATTCATCATCATCATCATCATCAGCCGGAAGACGTCCACTGTTGAACAAAGGCCTCCCCCTTAGAACGCCACAATGAACGACAGCTTCCCAATTGCATCCACCGGTCTAGTTATTAGTGCTGCACAATAATGATGACAGATAATTCATATACCTACGTCTCCGAGTCAGAATTGCAAATCGCATATCAACAAGGCACGAAAGCAACAAAATTAATGGTTCATTAGCTTCAACAGTTGCATGCATTAGGGCCAGATTGCGGTCCAGTACCTATCTCACTGATTTCTTCCTGTAGCTGAGACCATGATTGATATTCCTAGCAGGAAATTACGTGGAGAACAAATTGTTGATGTAATATTAGGAATCCAGGCATTACATTTGTAATTATGACTGTATCTGTGCATTTGTTATGGCCAAATTGTAATTTGAACTACGCCATTTTGGTCTATAATGTCATATTGTCATGTAAGCAGTCATGTCATGTCAAAGAGGCCTTTGTTCAACAGTGGACGTTTTCCGGCTGATGATGATGAAGGAGTCATGTTCTGTACATGTGTCACTGAACACCTCCTAAACTGCAAGACCGAATTTGATGATTTTTTTGGTTTTTGTTGTAGTGGGTGGATGGTCTAGATTCAAAATTGGAGTGGAGAAATGGTGCTGCAATCGGGTTGCAGTATATATCATATAGGGACATATTACTAATCTGATGGCATCATCATAATATCATCATGTAGATAGCAAATTATTACTGTTAAGTTTTAGATGATCAGATATTAGAGCCAATCTGTCCTTAGACCTGCCATGTTCAATGCAACATCCCCTAAGGTAATAATCAACTTTCCTCCGATTTTTTAATACGAATACTTCTATGGATGAAGGTTACTATACTATGTAATTATCATTCAGTTATATGTTAGACTTTTAATTTGCGAGTGAGTGCCATTGGCATCGTACTGAGTTGCAATGTAACCAAATTATACCAATTACCTCGGTAAATTAAGGGTAAGTTATGGTGGGCTAAAAATAAGGTAATATAGCCGGGTGCAAATAAGAAAACTGTGCGAGTCGGACTCGCGCACGAAGGGTTCCGTACCTATAAAATGGCAAAAAAATCACGTTTGTTGTACGGGAGTCCCCGCAAATATTTATTTTATTCTGTTTTTTAATTGTTATAGCGGCTACAGAAATACATCATTTGTGAAGATTTCAACTGTTCATGAAGATACAGCCTGGTGACAGACGGACGGATAGACGGACAGCGGAGTCTTAGTAATAGGGTCCCGTTTTCACCTTTGGGTACGGAACCCTAAAAACTAACATTTACATATTTATTTGTCATTACCTATACACCTATACATGCTATTTCAAAATAATCCCAATGAGACGGTAGTTATTAAATATTCCGTATAAGCTTTGGTTAGTACCTAATAATGATTGCAGTTATACTGATTTATTCTAGACTAACTTTTATTTCTTGCATTTAAATTACAGACCCAAGCCAATAAGCGGCGTCCGTTTCCGGCTTAACAAGCGCTATTAGAAGTGAGATGTAAATATATTGAAATTACATAGACTATTCACTACTAAGCTTGATAACATAACATCGCGCCTGTATTACCCGAAAAGGTAGGCAGAGGTTCCCCGTTTAAAAAATCAGGAGCAGGCTCCATGTGGGGAGTACCTTTAAAAAAAATCGGATTGTAAAAAAAAAATCTTTCTATACAACAATTGGGATTAAAACATTTTATTTTTATCTTGTTTCATAAACTTATCTTTAAGACTTATATTGTTTATCTTTAAGAGCGTTATTAGAAATGGCTTTAAGATTCCAATACAACTAAATTTATTATTTCTAGATACACCAGATACAGTGAAAATGCTTTATAAAATTGAAAAATTCACATTGATATTTAGGGGTTTGAACCTGCAACCTTGTGCATACGAATCCCTTCTGTCAACAAATAGGACACTACAACATATTGTAATCCCTACTAATATTATAAAACCCAAAGTTTGTAAGTATGGATGTTTGTCACTCTTCCACGTAAAAACTACTGAATGGATTTTAATGAAATCTCATATGGAGGTAGCTGACACCCTGGATTAACACATAGGCTACTTTTATCCTGAAAAAATGCAGCGGATAACACCGCGGGGCGCAGCTAGTAAATAATATACTTACTTCGATTAAGTAAATACGTACTATAACTTTATCGTAGTTGATAATCACAACGTCACAATGCATTAACTACAAATTCATTTGTATGTTAATTGTTTGCAATAAAAATAACTTGAACTATTTTCAAACATACTTCAAGGTAGCTTATGACTTACTCAAGTCGTAAAACTGTCTTGTACAAGTGTTATAACGCATTATCTCATAATATATGAATACAATTTTACATACAGTTTGTGTACTGGCCTTCTGGGTAAAAGGTTTGATACCATTACGTTACAAATTAATGATCTTATTGTCATATCTATAGTCCAAATTCAAATAGTTTTTATTTCATATCCCTACTAATAATAAAAACGCGAAAGTTTGTAAGTATGGATGGATGTTTGTTACTTTTCCATGTGAAAACTACTGAGTGGATTTTAATAAAATTTCATATGCAGGTAGCTAACACCCTGGATTTTTAAATTATTTGAAAGAAGACCTTTTGATTGTCAGCCAGTATGCAACTGTGCATGTCTATAATCATAATGAATATGATGAGTTGTCTAATTGTACTTCCCCATTTCTTCTCTGTGGTCAGCCGCGAGCGGACGGCTACGACGCATGCGTCAACATACTAGAAAACATCTCCTTTCCACTTAGTGGTAATTTACGACAACTCATCAAGTTAGTAAACGCCTTCCTTATGACAGTAACGGAACTAGGAAATACTTGAAGAAAATACAAATAGGAAGATACTGTTTCTACAAATGTCTAATGATTTATCTTACAACGGTTTGTTCTGTATTCTGAGTTAGTAAATATATTCCATCAATGAAACAAAGGCAGATCAATGCTCAATCCTTCTCTATACTAAGCGAAGCCTTTGCCCTGCAGCGGGACAGTTATAGGCTGTTATTATTATAACATATATTTGGAATATCATATATAAGTTGGCTGTTCGCAAACAATAAAAGATACGAGAAGTAGATCTTAACTTTTAAAACAATATCGATTTTCGTAGTAGGTAGGTACTCTTATAGCGTATGAACGTCCGGCGCACCCTGGGCGGTCAACGGCGGTTGACTGGCCAATCTCTACACTATGGTATGAACAAGTCATACCTATACGAAGAAAAAGAACACTTTAAGTGCGGGTAGTTTGCACAATAAGTAGTAAATGTCTAGATAGACACGTATCTAGTGGGTAGTTTCTACATCAACATCATCATCAGCCGAAAGACATCCACTTATGAACAACGGCCTCCCTCTTAGAACACCACAATGAACGCCCAAAAAATTACTATTAATGTAATTTTTATATATATTTGGTCCTTCATACTCGCCCCCTATTACACTCGCCCCCTATTACATTGGGACCTAAAAACATAACTGGCGAAATGTACTGTATGTTCACCTCTGCCTACCCCTTCGGAGAATACAGGCGTGATGTTATGTTGGTCCTACATACGTTGGTCCTATTTGGTAATACAAATAAAAAAAATGTTTCTCACCAAGCCAAACAACACTTTTCATTACCAAATAAGTTCATTACTATAATTAAACCAATAAACTAACAACACGATTTAAACAAATATTTATTTTAATTAGTATTAAAGTTATTTAATTCTAGTCAGTGGTTAGCACTGATTTATTGTAACCCAGATATTATCTGCGATAACTAGGCGCTCCCGTCATCTGAGGCAATTAACATGCAACTTTGTTGTATTGAAATATGAGCAAGCAAATCATGTACCTATGCCTAAGCGAGTACTCTTAAGTTACTCTGCAGTAGTACGTACCGGTATAAGTGTATCAATGGTAGTTCGCTTCTTAGTTAAGAATTTTACGATAAATCACTATTAAGATTATTTTTCAAGGCATTAAATGGGGCGTATGTCAAAAAATATCAACTGACGTTCGTTAGGTTGTCTATAGAGTAAGTAGAAAGGGCAATTTTACAATGAAAGTTATCGATAATAACAAATCAATAGTAATGCGTCATTTATACTCTTTAGCGATTTTACCCAGATTATTTTAGGTGTTTTTTGGTGTAGCATCATTCTTTTCAATAATGCAACAATATTATACATCATCATCATCAGCCGGAAGAAGTCGCCTCTTACGATACCCACGGGAGGAAAGTGGTGGTGTATACTAAGCCGAATACTACTATACACATTACCACGCAGAAGCAAAACCACCGCCAACATTCTCCGCATTGAAAAAATCAAATAAAAACCTTATTCTTATCCGGTTCGGCTTAATTACAATTTACAGTAATTCCATTCTATTTTATTCGTGTATTTTGTTTTATGATTATTTCCTCTTTGTCTTATACTAAAACCCAGCTGAATGTTTGTAGAAAGGAGAATGTGTTGCTAATGAACCCGACTTCTGGGAATTTCTCAAGGACTGAATGTCTATTTCATTTTGCTTACAATTTTGTAGACCCTATACTTCCTTAAGACCTTAAAAGGCCGTCGACTAATGACGGGTAGGTACTTAATACTACTTTGGAAATTATAATATATTGATATATCTATATTATATAAAACTCATTTCGTTACTGATTGACTGACTGACAGACAACGCACAGCCGAAACTACTGATCGTAAAGAGCTGAAATGTGTGGCATGTGTTTGTTGGGAGGAGTAGGCTACCACTAAGAGAGTATATTTGGAAATTCCTGACCCAAAAAAAAGAATTTGAAAAAAAATCCGAAAAAAAAGGTGAAAAACCCAAATTCTGACGGAAGTCATTACTCCACGCGGACGAAGTCGCGAGCAAAAGCTAGTCTACTTATATAACTTTAAGTACCTACCATAACTATGGATTTGTGATTGTTGATACCCGAAAGAATATAATAGGAAAATATTACTTACACAGGACAGAAGAAATTCTATTACAGAACCGTTCATACACCAAGATCTCGTTGATCTAGTTGAAAAGGTAAGGTTCCTATTGTCATGTACGTTAGAATGTATGTTAGACCGTCTGGAAATTATTTACATGGTATTATAAAATTATGTAGCATTGGGTATTTCTTCGGGAAACGAAAAATATTTTATAAGTATGTACTGTGTAGTGACACAGTGCAGTGTAATTCGTGCAGGGCAATTCGTGCAGTGCAATTTGTGCAGAGCATAATAGTTTTTATCCTACGATTGTAAACATAGGTATGATCTCCATAATCGTTCATTTGGGCGGTGTATAAAATTAAATATGATAAAAAATACAAAGGCCAATTTTCAGTAGTATGTTTACTAATTGATATCATAAATCAATTAATCGACGTGAAAAGTTGCATATTAATCGATATTCCGGTTCCAACAATGTTCTTGCCGGTATACATAATTATAATGGAGTAATTAATTCTAAATGCGTTGTTATCAGACGTAATAATAATATTTAGTTATGCTTACGGATCTGGTATAGAAGGCCATTAAGTATACTGATTTCTTTTCAAGGGCAACCCGAGTATAAGGATATACTTTCGTTATTACTTAGGGTAATTGCTATAATTGGTTGATAACAAAGAATTGAAAAAAAAAATCGTATTATTTTTTTCTTTAGAGTCATGGATGCCGGAAGGTTTGTGTAGTTCCCCGAGTTTACAAAACTTTCTGGAAAGTACCTGTTACGATTCGATCAACAATCGACAGTATAATGGAAAAATTATACAAAAAGTCTTTATTAGGTTTTGTATCAATCATAAGGTTACAGTATTTAACCGATTTTAACTTCTATTCTATAAAAAATCAACCATTCCTTTACCTACTGCAACTGTCATTTGTCTTACAATTTGTTAGTGCAATGTCAAAATCATTTGATTAGACTGTGAATAGGGGTGCAAGTAGGAAGCCTCTTCGAGTACTTACCCGTCTTAATTACTTGTATTATAAGTACCTATACTTTAGTACTTCCAGCGCACCCTGGACGGTCTACAGGCTACTACAGGCCATCCGTGTTGACTGATCAATCTCTACGGCATGACCTATTCCATGTGGCTATTGGTTCATGCCGATCCAAAAAGAAGAAGGAAGAAGAAGAAGAATGCCGAAAGGTTGTCAAAACAAATTGAGTATACCTACCTCTATAATTGTAACATTTGTTACCACTAACGTATACTCCATAATGTATATATCCTCAATGCACCCGCAAACTCCTACACAGCAGGTCATTGTAAAAACAAAAGCGTATCTAATAATCTATTCATTGATACATCAAAATAATATGATTAATAAAGCTTAACCCCGAGAACAAAGGTAGTTTAAGGCATACCTGCGTGACTGTGAGGTCATATCGAAGGTCGTCTGATAAGCTGTCAACATGACACGACCAGGGTACCAAACCCTATCGAGGTCAAAGAACACAAGTCTTAATTAGAAAGGAATAGAGTCCATTATCCTATGTAAATTCTCGGAATAATTTGTGCTGACAAGTTTATTAGGCCAGTGGCCACATATGATTTGTTTTAGATCAGATTAGACATAATGTATGGGTAACAACTGTTAGACGCATGTTGAATTCACCATGGTGTTAATTATTCATTGTGTAATGGAAAAGGCTTTACGGATATAGGAAATTGTTCAAATTAAGTGTGGTTATGTTACCTTCCGTACTTTCAGTGACGTGTGTAATATAATAAGTTAATTGACATATTAAAGTAGAAGTAACGTAAGACAATTCATCAGTTTGTTTTTTTATTGATTTAATTTCCTTACCTACGCTACGTTACATTTTTCTGAAACCAATCAATTGTACTAATATCGTACAAATATTAATAAAAATTAGTTTTCCTTTTGTTAAGAAAAAAATTCGCCCCACACTCTCTTTTTCTTTTCTCCTCAAGACGGCGGCCTCCTCCTTCTCCTCCTGCGGGTCACACAAATTTTTGTCCCGTGTAGGAGTCAACCTCGCAACCGTCCAATTGCTTAACTACTGTGCCACTCAGGTCGTCGATTATGCCAAACTTTTTTTAACAAAAGGGGTGACAACAACGAGCAAGAAATTATCTTAAGTCTACATCAGTATGGTTTCGTACACCGTAAGACAAAAGGTGAAAAGTATGACTATAATCACGCCTCGGATCATAAAAGGGTAGGAAAGATGTGCAGATTGGAAATCGACTCATTCGACTTATAAGTCCAAAGACAGTAAACCTATTTTTACTCATATAACAGAAAAATTACATTTGCCATACTGTTTTGAGTGAACATTGCCACGATAATTGTGAACCCCAGACTGCTACGGGGAATTTCCTAAAAAACCCCAATAGTTAACTCAATCCGGTCCGAGAATCGAAATCAATAAAGCAACAGCCAAGCAGTCACGTCTCCGACAACGACACTAACGAGGCAGGGAAACTAATAGTCTGATTGTTAAAACCAACAGATACCTAGAACCATGGAGAGTGCAATGACTTCATAATTTTTTGCGAAAGGCCCAATCAACACGCTTTATCCAAAAGTGCTAATTCATACAATGATTCAGACAGGAAGTGTGTAGAAAACGTCAAAATAAACTAAAATTTCAACAGTTATATTCAAGCATTGAATTATGCAATTCAAACTTAAATGCTAATTGGATTATGGATTCGAAATACGATAATGTAGAGTTCACGCGTAGAGCGCTGTGTCAAGTGTGGTAGAGTCAATGTTACTCGTTTCACCTTTGACCTAGATGCGTTCTACGTTGAGCTAAGTTGTTTAATATTTGTGCAAGTAAAATCTTGTGCACTAGAAGTCGTAGGTTGAGTACAGCTACTATACCATAGTGTATATTATATGTATATGAATACAGGCGTGATGTTGTTATGTTATTGATGTGAAACATCTATAGGCTCACTTGTAAACCGAATTGTTGGCGTGGCGACGCTTACCGTGGCCACGGGTCGCCACGCTATACTAAGGTATACATATATCAGTCTCATAGTGGCAGCGACCCGATGCGGTCGTGTTTGCTGACGTGAATTTAAATAAATGCAAACGCGGCGGCGGAAGCCGCTGCTCGAATTCTAATCGCTATGAGTCAACCACTCGTAGCGAATGAATTGCTGGCGTTCTTGCAGCAGAAGCTGGACGTGATGGACGAGGTGTCCGCCATCCAGATCTGCGCAACGAACTTCAGCGAAGAAGATGTGGCAGCTGCTAAGCTGCTCCTGTACAAGTCGCTCAACAAGTGCGACCAGATGGTGTCCCGCAGGCGTGACGGGACGAAGAAAAGCATTCAGGACATCATCACGCTGCTCAAGGAGACCGACCCAGACGACGTGCCGACGTTTGTGGCGAGGGACCTCAACAAGCTCCCTCCCGTAACCTTCGACCACGTCGACGTGACCAGCCTTTTGAAGGACATAGTCGTCCTCAAGGCTAGCCTAGCGGAAGTACAGAAAAGGTTGGATGCATCCCAAGTTACTGTTACCGACTTGCGTAAAGAACTTAGTGATTTGCGCAACACAGTAACAGAAACTAGGTCAACACCGGGTGCAATGAACGTCAACACGCGTCGCGGAGCTGCCCTTGATACATCGGCGGTCAGTTTCGCGTCAGCGGTTTTGTCGTCGCCGCTGTCAACGCCGAAAATTGCTGAGCTAGCAGAGTGCGCACCCCGCGCGCCCTGCCCGCTCGCTACTGTCCCTGCGGGGCCTCCCGCGCCCGCCGACAAACACGTCGTACAGCTGTCAAGATCTGCAGCGCCAGCGCAATTAAAAAGTTATGCGCGTGTTTTAGAGAGTACTCCCAGTGCTCTCATAAAGAAGCCCGTCTCCGAGAAGGAAATGGCAAAGGCAGACGAAGATGGGTTTGTGAAGGTGCAAGGGAGGAAGCGCCGTCGCAGACCCAACAAGAACCGCTGCGGCACAGCTCCTGTGAAACCCAACACCACAGTGCGTGCTGCCCAGCCGAACACACCGGTGTACGTCTCCCGCCTGCACTACACCACTAAGGAGGAGGACATCGCTGAGTACGTGCGCCAAAAGACGAAGTACAGGCCGAGGGTGCAGTTACTGGAGTCGCGCCGTAATGTCAATTTCAAGGCATTCATGGTGCGAGTACCGAACTGTTTCCTGCCCCTCGTCATGGAAGAAGACTTTTGGCCGCAGGGCGTGGTGTTCCGTCGCTTCCGCGGATCAGTACCACAGGAGAGCACGAAGACAAGTGCAAAGTGAAGTGCTATTAACATAGTTTTAAGTTTTTTATTTACTAACACAATTTGTATTTAATTTATATATGTTAGTCTGTAAGGTATATATCTATGGGCCATTGAAGCCTGAAAATAAATGATTATTATTATTATTATTATTATTATATATATATTTTATGTGTAGTAGAGTGTACGGTGTGGCGACGGGTCGCCACGCTATACTGAGGTATACATATATATTTTAATAATATTATCTTTTATGCATATTACTTGTACACACACGAAGTTTCACATCTGCCAGGCGTCCCATGACGGCTCACAATATTTTTATGTTTATTGGTATAAAGTTAATTTAAATATCAATTACTTGGGCCTGCTGTTCGTTACATCACATGGAAAATAAGAATAACTTATTTGCAGTTCGTAAAATATCCGCTACGTACTTCAATGTATTTGGGAAACAGTTTTCCAACGGCAAAGTTGGTTCATCATTCCGGTTTATCTCTTTGTTTGAGCAATGTTTTTAGGTATCATATATACATTCATTTAAAGTCTATACTCTGTTGGGGATGTACAGGAGTACATGTGGCCATGTAGGGGCAAGGATACGGGTGTCGCTGTCAGGTTCACAAATAAACAGATTAGGAATGTAATTCAGGGCATGGTCCGAGGCAAATCTCCCGGACATGATGGGTTAAGTATAGAGCATTTAGAATTTGCCGGAGTTCATTTACCACGAGTTTTAACAATGTTTTTCAATCTGTGTTTAAGTCATTCATACTTACCAGAACAATTAATGCATACAGTTGTAGTACCAATAGTAAAAAACAAAAATGGAGATGTCTCGGACATGTCGAATTATAGGCCGATATCTTTAGCCACAATTATAGCCAAGATATTGGACAGTCTTCTTGATAAACACTTGAATAAGCATATAAACCTTCACGATCAGCAGTTTGGCTTTAGGTCAGGTTTATCAACCGAGAGTGCTATCATGTGTCTCAAGGAGACTGTCCAGTACTATGTAAACAGAAAGACACCAGTTTATGCTTGTTTCTTGGACCTGTCAAGGGCATTCGACCTTGTGTCCTACAAGAAGCTATGGGAAAAATTGGATGGGGAGACATCTTGTGAGCAAGAGATTGTAACAATATTAAAGTATTGGTACAATAGGCAAACTAATATTGTAAGATGGGCTGGGGCAACATCAGATGTGTACAGGTTGGATTGTGGTGTGAGGCAGGGTGGTTTGACCTCACCACGACTCTTCAACCTGTACATGAATGGCCTTATTGGCGAACTCAGCAGCACTGGCGTCGGGTGTCATATTGATGAAGTTAGTATTAATAACATTAGTTATGCGGACGACATGGTGCTGCTGAGTCCTTCAATCTCAGCATTGAAAAGGTTAGTCCGAATTTGTGAGACGTATGCGGAGGGTCATGGACTGAGATACAACTCAAGAAAAAGTGAGATACTTGTATTTAAAGCCGGTAATAAAAGTTATACCCCAGTACCTATCACCCTAAGTGGTAGCGAGTTGAAGCAGGTGTCTCACTTTAAATATCTTGGTCACTGGGTCTCAGAGGACTTGAAAGATGACAGAGACATGGAGAGGGAACGTAGGGCGCTGGCAGTCCGAAGCAATATGTTGGCCCGCAGGTTCAGACGATGTAGTGACGCTGTTAAGGTGACGCTTTTTAAAGCTTATTGCCAGTCGATGTATACGTGTTCCTTGTGGGTTAACTATACGCGGACGAAGTACAGCGCCCTGCGTGTACAATACAACAACGCCTTCAGGGTACTGTTGGGGCTGCCCCGGTATTGTAGTGCCTCGGGCATGTTCGCAGACGCGCGCACTGACGGGTTTCATGCCATAATTAGAAAGCGATGCGCTTCTTTGTTACACCGAGTGCGAACCAGTTCCAATAGTATCCTGAACGTGTTGACAGATAGGTGGGATTCACCATTACTGAGGAATTGGATAAGCCTACATACTACTATGTGATTGTGTTCTGTTTTGTTTGTATTTATCTGTGTTTTCTTGTATCACTCATATGGACTTGTCCGAAATAAAGTTTTATTATTATTATTATTATTATTATACTGGACCCTAAGTGCGCGAGTTTATTTCGCGCCTTGTCCGGTTTTTATTAGTCTATAACTTCCCCAATATAGTCTTCTAAAGGTTTACGTAAGCTTTTCAATCCTACTCTATAATTTCGGCATACATGCTTTCAAAACAAACACGACACTCATGCAATAGATCCGGGACTAGACTAATGTCATAATAGCAATAATATAACGTACTCTATAATATATTATTGTCATAAACTTTGTTATTATGTTTAATGTGAGTGTAAATCATTCGTGGTCTGGATTTGGAATGACGGAATTGAATGCGGAAGTAATTGTAGGTATTATTAATACTGTACATATCTTTATGTGGAGACAAAAAGATACCAAAGCTGGTACTGTAACCCTTTAAGCAATACCTGAGTCTCCGGTTGACTGCCTCGTTGGTCTAGTGGTCGCTACGCGCCTGCTGAGCACGAGGTCCTGGGTTCGAATCCCGGGTCGGGCAAAGTGTTACTGGGTTTTTCCATTAGGTAATTCTCAGCACGGAGTCTGGATTTGTGCCCGGTTGATGGAAATAGGCTCGCCCCCTATTACATTGGGACCTAAAACATAACCGGCGAAATGGGGTTGTACTATATGTGCACCTCTGCCTATCCCTTCGGGGAATAGGGGCGTGATGTTATGTTTGAGTCTCCGGTGACCGCAAACAATAGTTATTTTTGGCAATCAATGACTTTATGCAAGATACCTATTAGCAGTTGAGCATCTACCTACTTCGGAAAAATACAGAGTCATATTTATACTTTCCAGAATTATTTCGATCGTTGCGTACTCATTTGTTAGAAGAGTTTTACTATCCTATGCATCAATCCGATTTAAAATGGCTGTGTAAAAGGTTCCGCTCTAACAGGATCTATAGATAGTCAAAGGCCTCAAACCTAAAATTGATATAGAACAACTCGTAGGTCGTGGTCGTCGTGGTAGCCCGAAGGTGTACGAACCGGCTTCCAAGGGACAAGGCTGTTGGCTCAAAATATTCCATGAATCAATGTGACTTTTTCAATGTCATTATTTACTTCCGAAGAAATCATTGCTGACATACGGTGCAGGCTAATCTTTACTTTTCAGTAGTAAAGTTGCAGCAAATCTGCCTTTGTTTGTTTTTAAATGGAATAATAATGTTACTTAACGTAAATCCTAAAAATACGGGAAGATTTGAATTATGGTACAGTATTAACGTACATGCTGATGAGATATACTATAACTAATGATAGAGAGTATTATTTCATAACTAATTGCGCCCCGCGGTGTTTTCCGCTACATTTTCTCAGGATAAAAAGTAACCTATGTGGTAATCAGGGTGTCAGCTACCTCCATATGAAATTCCATCAAAATCGGTCTAGCCGTTTGAAAGTGAAGAGGCAACAAACACGCTCACAAACTCGCCTTTATAATATTAGTATGAAGTATGATACAGTATTTGTAATTTTATAGGGTCACCATATACATACCTTGTATGGTATGTTCGATATAAAAGCTAGACCGACATAATAACTTCTTGATAAAGTTCAAAAGAGTTCGAAAGGCGATAAGTCCTCGGCTTATCATAGGCTTGGTATGGAGCTAGGTAGGTGTAGGACTGTAGGTACTTCGACTGTTACAAACGAGAACAATCACAGAATCAATAAACAATCACAACTCCCCGCCCTTGGACACCAATGAGGTTGTGTAGGTCTGTTTGGCTCACGTATTTGCTTCGTGGTCTTACAAATGCAGTCTCTAAATCTGTGAGAAATATTACTATATTATTTTATATTATAACAGTACCATAGCGAAGAATACTTGGATAAAAGATGCTTTTTTTTATCTTTAAAGAGAGAGAAAACTGAGAAGGATGGTAGGATGAAAACGGAGTTCTTTCTTAGGCAGAGGATTGCAGAAGTTGCCTGAAATGATAATGACCTTAGTAGCTTCCTAAGTTAAATTTTTATGCTTCCTTTAGTCGTAGCTTCAGAGATTATTTTCTCTTTCTTCTTCTTCTTATCGTATAGTTGATGTACAACCTGGTGTCAGAGTTTAAACCGCCTGTAGGTGTTTGACATGGCTTTACGCACCGTTGAAAAATCTCTCAGGTGTGCCGGTTTTCTTACGATGTTTTCCCTCACCGTTTTTTGCAGATGATAACTAATTTATAGTACGCACATGAATACGAAACTTGCGAGCTTGGACTTAGCAGTCCAACGGTCATATTACTCGGCGTACGGCTTACTTCTTTCTTTCTCTTTAATTTCAATGATTAAGTCTTTAGTGCCAATTTGATCCAGGTCGTTTTGAATTGATTTACTCCCATGGCCTGATCTGACGACACGTTTAATTCTTTGTAATCATACTCTTAACCATGTACCAGGAAATTTGTTATCTAGGATATTTATTTTTTTTAAAAAACGTCGCCCCACACTAGGAATTTCTCCTGTGTCGTGGGTGCGTTTCACAAACATGAGATATCATATACACCAACACCCAGACTCGGGACAAACATCTGTGGTTCGCACAAAGTTTTGCACCGTGCGGTAATCGAACCTGCAACCCTTAGCGCAGCAGTCCAATCGCTTAGCCACTGCGCTAATCAGGTCGTCAAGTGATGATTCTTCAAAGATAAATAGTTGTGAAACGCTGCAATTTTCTGAAAGGTTAAAGTTGCCATAGCAACCGTTTTCTAGTTCAAATAACAACAGCATCAGCATAACGCCTCTACGATAACTCGAAGGCCGTTTGCGGTCAAGAGCAATCCTTTTGGTAAAAAATATCGTGGCTCAAGAATGTTATGTCTACCAATTTAAATATGCTAAATCAGACAGTTAATTACACTATTTAGAATCCTCTGGCTGGCTACTGTGCAGATTTATTGATCTATTAGTTCAAGTAACAGTTTTACTAATAGTGGCTATTCATTATTATCCTGTAGTATTTAGGACAACACTATATCGCTAATATTTGTCATTTAAACATTTGGTACTAATCCTATACTCCCCGGTCTCTACCCCCTAGGGACGGTATGCGTTGTACCCCTGAAAACAAAAAAAAATGTCTTGCAAACGAGGATTATGAACCCAATAAAAAGAAATCTATCCTTATTGAACTACATCATATTGATGTAGTTTTCTAGAGTAAATTTTGTGCAAAAGACTTAAAAAGAGATTATATTTTTTATTAGTTTCCTTAATATTTAACTACTAATGTCAGGACCGATGTTATCAAAAACGAAGTCAGCCTATTGCTTGGCCGAGCTATTGATATTAGACGAATAAGGAACTGGGAACGTGTGGAGTCGTGAACATAGCTAGTTTATAATGGCAGCTGTGACTAAGTAGCCGCCTCGACCCGGGAGATCTTATCCGCCTTGTAGACAAGACTGTTTGACTTATCTGTGGCTGGGACACGATGTATAGTCATGAATGCTGTGAATTTGTGTGTGTATATGTATGCAAGGTGATGTGACAGGACAGGGACATACCGGATTCTTACTCACAAAATAAATGAGGTAGAAATCAGGTAAAAATATGATTTTTTTTTTAAGTCCACTGACTAACAAAATTTTGACTCACTTGACATTGGCATAATAGTCGACAACGGATCAGTTGGCAAACAAAACAAATTTTAATTGAGCTCGGAGATGGGCTCTTTTAATCAACATTAACAGCGACTTATATTGATTATGTACTTACATTTAAATTATACAATTTTACCGTTAACTGTCTTGGACATAACCGCCTCTGACACAGATATGACCATAATGTCTTATAGATTTAACCAACCGAGGCATAAAATAGAGTTACAATGCTAATAACAATGAAATGTATACAGAGCGTTAAGCTAAAGTCAAGAGTCCATTGTACGAGACAAGGTGATGTTACGACACATCAATAGGGTTGCCACAGCTCGCACTGAAATAATTGGGTAGTGATGAAAAACGTTTCTTAATATTACGATTTATTACGTTTTTTTATCACTATAACTATAGTTAAAGTCACCTAAACATTCAAAGCGATCTGAAAAAAAATCATTGGCTTTTTACATTTTTTACTTGCGTAAGTCACTTTAGCGCAATCGGTAAAACGTAAGCACAAAAAAGTTTTTTTATTACAAGATTAGCCAGTAAATAACCCCAGTTCAGCGTGCCACAGCACGTGCTCATAGAGTGCAGGAGCGTGGCCGATCAACGGGCACAAAGTCTCGAGTATCCAGCATCGTTACCAGAGGCTTGTAGCAACCTGAAGAGGTTGCTCGCCTTCTGGGATGAGCTTGGATGGATGGAATAACAGAAGGAAACATATCACGCACAATGGCCCAATCAAGCGGGTAAGTGCGGAAAATGCCCCGTTATACCATACCATACCAACCCCACTTCAAGGCTAAGGTATCTTCTCGTACAAAAAAGAAACAGCCAAGCTTACATGAATACTACTAACATTCTTGGACTGTAGGCTACGATAATATCTGGACTGTTTTTTTTGGTAATAACATGTTGTATCAAGTTAGAAACATAAAAAGTGGGAATTACGTAGACATTGGAATAATGTACACCACGATTAAAAAGTCTTAAACAAATTCAAAGAAGTCAATCTACGCAACCTCGACAATTTTATTATATAAAAAACGAATTGTGGTAGCCCTATAATTACAAATTGGAAAACATAACCTGAATAGCGGGCGATTATAACGCGGCTTTGTTATGCTTTTTATCAAGGGTCTGGGTGCTATGTGCTAATGCTTAGCCGTTACAACGAAACCGTTACAGCTATAAAAAACTATAACGGTGATATTCGTTTGGTGTCGGTAAGGCGGTAAGCACAATTCAAGTAAATTACACTTTGTTACGTCCAAGGTTGGGAGGTCACGGTAACAATGGATGCAGAAAGTAAATACTGCTATTACGTAACTATAAAGCAACTCTTTAGGTTATTTGCGATTTGTTGGTAACGTGTAAGTGTGTGATAAAACGTAATAATGCATCAATTGTTTTAGACAGGATTACATTTAAACAGAGAATGAGGAATTATTGAAAGGCGGCATAAACCGCTAATGTACTTTTTTTTTATTCTGCATTTTGCCGAAGGTAAAGTTGCCAAGCGTGATTGTCTGATTAAATATTAATAAACGACCAATAACGGGCACTGGGACTGGGAAAAATAGGGTAAGAAAGGGTAAGAGAAAAATTGACAAGTGATCATAATGATATGTGACTTCTTAATATAGAAAATTAACATTTTGGGTTCGTGTGAGATGTGTGTGTCGAATGAAAGCGCTCTACCTTCAATAAATTTTAGCTACTACTTCTAATTAGTTATTATTTATGACAAACTAATTAGTGGTATTGCTAATTAAACCCTTCAGGCCTTCCTTCCCACCCATAATTCAGAATCCAATTCGTGTCTTCAGTTTCAATCTCAACGTATCAAATCGGGCATAGTAGGAGGCACCCTAAGAATTCGTTTTATAATACTAAAATAAAGCAAAAAACATCAGTTCAGTTTACATAATTCTGGTGATAAAGCAGCAATTTTATAATACTCTTTTGTTCTTTTTAAACCAATTGTTTTGATTCAACGTTTTCAGTTTTTACTGAAGCGTTGTGTCAGTAATAATATCCGGTACATTTGAGACACACTTGAGTACTCCAATATAGTCAGTCTATTACGTTTTATAAGTGAGTATAATAAAAAACAATTATTTCCTTTGCGAATATAAGTGCAGATTGTACAGTATATCATTAGATAAATTAAAGTATCATATAAACGCGTACCGTGGTTTTGTTCGCAAGTATATTTTGGTCAGAGAATAAAGAATTCGTTTCATTTTATTTCTGGAGATAGTGCCGGTCTTATTTTTAACTAGTTAACCTATTGGAATAGTCTTATAGTTCCCATACTGTTTTCTTATACAGTTGGGTTATCTACTGTACCCCCTTACCATGATCTCTAAAAGCAGGTCATATTCCGATGTAAAAGCGAGACGCCGCGCGCCGCTACGTGCAGTGTATTGTGGGGTCTCTCACTGATAGCCAAGTGGTATGACCGTTAATTGCCAAGTCAAAGGTCGCCAGTTCAAATCCCGGCACGCACTAATGCCTTTTTGAGTTCATGTGCGTATTATAAATTAGTTATCAGTTGCGAGAACGGTGAAGGAAACCATCGTCAGGAAACCGGCACACCTGAGAGATGTTTAATCGGCGTGTATAGCCATGTTATAGGCCTACAGCAGGCTTTTAAATTCTGACACCAGGTTGTTCATCAACCATACGATCAGAAGGAGAGCTGAAAATGTCTTGCCTTAAAAAATCTTGGTATTCATAGCTACTGTGCGTAATACTCCATGTTTTAAGTTAGGTTTTGCGTTGTCTGTCTGTAAGTAAGCTGTAACACAGTCAGTACGGAAATGTATAAATGTACCAATATCTTTGGACATTATATTTATTGTGTCATAATTCTACTTAAGAACTTACTTATAATAAACTATTTTGTAATTGTTCCTCATTATTTTTATTACCGGGTACTCCATATAAGCATTACATTACAAATATAGCATTACAATTTATTTAATGACATAGTTTTACAACCGTGAAATATGATTTTATAATTACACTAGCTGTTGCCCGCGACTTCGTCCGCTTGAATTTTTAGGTAAAAAACTCTTTCACGGGGTATGAAAAATAGATGTTGGCCGATTCTCAGACCTACTCAATACGCTCACAAAATTTCATGAGAATCGGTCTAGCCGTTTCGGAGGAGTATGGGAACGAAAACTGTGACACGAAAATTTTATAATAATATATATAGTTGACGTAGGTGTTATTTTTTATGTTAGCATATTTGTGTGCACTTAACTATCGCGTTGCATGATTATAATTGAAAATAACAACACGGGAATTAGTCTGCTTGTGACCACGGCCGGTGTCACTCGGTCGGAACGTCAAGCCAAACATTAATAAATTTGTGTTCGCGTTAATCCGTGTTTTTATTTTCTATTATATCTAAAAAATCTGCAAACATTTTTAACTAACCAAGGTTTATTTACCTATACAACTTTAATAAAGAATAGGATACATAGGTTACACTTTACCTAATAAGAATCAAGCCAACCAGTGATCAAAATATCCCTGCATGAGTGCGAACTGGCAATTTGACTTACATTAGAATCTATAAAAAAAAAATGGTTATACGTTATAAATCACACACTAAGTAAATTGCTATTGAAAACCAATTAAAACACTAATGAACATTAATATATTGGTATGCTGAACAATTAAATATATTAATCTCAGATTGTTACTTCAGACTTGATTATTGATTAGTTTGGTAATTGTGACCGCTAACATTATGTTTACATCTTGTTGCAATATTGTAGCACAGAAATAATTACGTCATTAGCTTATTGAAGTGACCAACTTAGAATAGTTTAGTTTCGCACGAATATATTCGCAATATTTACGTCATCATAGTTTAATGACTGACTTCCTAATATGGCTGTGAAAGGCGATAAAAGCAAGGATAATATCAAGTGAATTCAAGCATCATAAATAAATGAGACAATAAAATTAATCCTACACGAAATTTATGTAAATTCGCTTGCATCCGGGAAATCGACATCCATAGAAACACGAATTAACATAAATATGAATTGAATTCAATAAATTCGTCATAAATCAATGTAATGACCGCTAGATCACTCAAATGACAACGCTGCTCACGTTTAAACACCTTCACAGTTCCAATTGGTAATAATGTATTCTTTATCCATAATTAAACACACAATAATCGACCCTCTATAGAAAATTTATAGAGTCCAAATTCAGTTGTATGGAATTTATTAAGTAAAGCCTAGTTCACCTGTGAGCGATCAAAGTACCTATTTGTTTACTGGATTTCGTGATATTGTGTGAGAGTAACGACCTCATTGTTCTGACGATATAGGGCAGTTGTTACTTGTGGCTATGGCAGCATTGGCCATTGATACAATAGCCAGTTAGCCATTTAGATATCACATCAACAGTTACCGCGGGTTTGGTCCAAGGATGGGAACTTTAGTAGATGTATGTGATATGTAAACCTACATTATTATAGTTAATTTGATATTTACTTGTACTTGCATTAATGTTAGCTGTGGGTTGGAAACTGCAAGTAGAGTGCCTTAGTACGTCCGACGCAGCCTAGGAAGTCAGCCTCGCTACCATCTTTGTTGACTGGCCAATATCTACATTACGGCATGAGCCATGAGCATTACGTGTTTCCTAAGACAGAGGTCATGCCAATACAAAGAAGAAGCCCTTTCTGTAAGACTGCCTCGATCAGGAATGATACATATACGATGCATTTGTCCTAAAACAGAAGCGCTTTACAACATAGCAAACCAATCTATCATTGCTTGCTATGGAGGGTAGTGGAAACTAAATTAATATTCCTACTCCAATATATTCCTGCGATTAATTCTGGTCATTACCTATAGCGAAAAGGTTGATCTTAAAATTGATAGAAAATGTATAAGGATGTCTACCTTTTCATTTAGGGTTCCTAAAATAATAATTATGATAATGAACCAGCAAAAGCTTGTTGATTATTATTTGTAAACAATTAATTTCTTTACCTATAATTATATTCCATACTTTTAATACCAATTCAATTATGCTTTGTCATACTTTCTTTATTGTCCCCAATCCGTTTCTTAAGTGGTCAATAAGTCAATATTCACGACGTGTACAAATTCCAGCACTTTAATATAGCTGTAAATATAACTGCCTGGACTGCCTCGTTGGTCTAGTGGTTGCTAAGCGCGACTGCTGAGCTCGAGGTCCTGGGTTCGAATCCCGGGTCGGGCAAAGTGTTACTGGGTTTTTCCATTTGGTAATTCTCAGTGGCGGCACGGAGTCTGGATTTGTGCCCGGTTGATGGCAATAGGCTCGCCCCCTATTACATTGGGACCTAAAAACATAACTGGCGAAATGTGGGTGTACTGTGTGTGCACCTCTGCCTACCCCTTCGGGGAATACAGCCGTGATGTTATAATAATATTATTATCATATTATTATTTAAAGGAAAATTAATAATAATAATAACAGCCTATAATTGTCCCACTGCAGGGCAAAGGCCCCTTCTTGTATAGAGAAGGATTGAGCATTGATTGATCACCACGCTAGCTCACTGCGGGTTGGCGGTTTCAAATAATTAAATCCAGGTTTCCTCACGATGTTTTCCGTCACCGTTAGTCAGTGGTGTCTTAGAAGTTCTAAGTTAGAACAACTAAGAAAGTATTTATAATTTTTTGTAATTGAAAAAGTCACATTGATACTTGCCCGGGTTTGAACCAGCAACCTTGTGCATACAAATTGGATTTATTTATTATGGCCTAGTGAGTGGCCACCACGACATTTAAATAAATATAGATAACAAATATATAGACTTGTCCACAATACATCCCATCAGGGCACCATCTTCAAAGCAACGCAGCACAAGTTAGCAAGTCACTTTTCTAATGCGTTCTATTAATTCCTGTAACCATTTGCATTCCGCTACAAATGGCGGCGAGGTACCCAACATAATAAGGAGTATTTACTTTCTTCGATCAAACAGATTAAGTTTTCATTACGCGCGTGCATAATGCGATGATGGGAGAAAGTGGAGGCATAAGCAATAAGCGTTAAGATCGCCGCACACTGCACCTGGCCCCTTACAATGAGCTCTTGAAGCAGGACATTATCCGTTGTGGAAGCGAGAGGCCGCACTACACTGCACGTAGCGGCGTCTCCCTTTCACAATGGAAAATGTACTGACTCAAGAGGTTTGGTATGGGGGCTGGTGCTTGATAGATTATTGTTCAGTAGTTGGACAGCCGTGAACAATACTACCGGATTCATTACGTAGCTGCGTAGGAGTTGAATTGATTACGTTGTAGACAATTGATTCTTATGGGTTTTTTGTTATTGTTGATTATATATTTTTTGTCAGTTAGGTTTGAATTAAAAGTGTATTTGATAGTGTTTCACCGCTTATTGCCAAAAATGTAAAAGGCTTTAAAACATACTTAGTAATAAACAAGGTTTGAACATTCAGAATTATTTTGACTATGTAATTGGTCTTTTGTACCGTTTTAAAATTATTGATGTTAAGTGCCTTTTATAGACACATGACGTTGTTCTGGGCTTTAAAACTTAGCAAGGTTCAACCTACTGATGTTTAATAACCTTTCGTTATAGTATGAATGTTAATTTTACCAATCAGAGCGACTCTGGGCTCATAATTTTATTCCCTAAGATTTTTTTTGTCACTCCAATACATACATACATACATTAAGTCACGCCTGTTTCCCTGAGGGGTAGACAGAGACCACGGATTTACATTTGCTACGATCCTGGCATACGTCACTCCAATATCAGTACCATTTCAAAGTGAATCAACATTCCACACCAGCTGTATTGATTAGTAGCCATTTTGAAACGCCTTTTCGATTATTGTATCGAAAGGAAAAACAAGAAGCCGATAACTGGCCCGCGGTACAAATTGGCCCAGTTTTATGAAATCGATGACATAAGGCGCAGTCAGGACTCAGATAGCTTTAGTCCGAGCACTATATATAGGGCTGGCATAACTAATATTACTATTTCTTTGACTGCCTCGTTGGTCTAGTGGTTGCTAAGCGCGACTGCTGAGTACGAGGTCCTGGGTTCGAATCCCGGGTCGGGCAAAGTGTTACTGAGTTTTTCCATTAGGTAATTCTCAGTGGCAGCACGGAGTCTGGATTTGTGCCCGGTTGATGGCAATAGGCTCGCCCCTTATTACATTGGGACCTAAAAACATAACTGGCGAAATGTGGGTGTACTATATGTGCACTTCTGCCTACCCCTTCGGGGAATACAGGCGTGATGTTATGTTATGTTATGTCTTTAGGGTTATGGAGACTTTTGTCATCAGGTTCGTGCTCGCAGAGAGTTTATACAGGACTTAACAAAAAAGCTGGCTGGTTTAGAACATTATAAAAATCTTCGAGGAAATAGTAATACCCAGATAAAACGCATAGCCTTTATTGGTTAACAGCAAGGCAAAGGCGTCTTCTAACACAGAAAAATAATGAGCACTGGATCACGTTACATGCTGGGTGATTACAGAGTAAAGTTAGTAAAGATAGAAGATAACTTGTTATTTCAAGTAATTATAGCTCTCGAGAATAAAAACTGATCTGTTTGAGACCTATTAAAATCTGACTGGTATTGAAGCTGCAATGCACAAGGGAGAATCGAGGGTTAAGAAATGTGGATGACTTGATACAGGAAGGATTTTCAGGCCGGCAGCAGCCCTAATTGAGTGCAGTGTTGCAAGCGCCCGTTTCGTGACCAAACACGAATGCCCGGAAGTCAATGGCCCACTTACAACTCATTTTTCGTGGCCACGATCACGTTATACACAAAATAATTTATTTACGATCAATAAAACCAACCGTTTTGCTATTGCTACGACGATTTATATTGCCGACGGATTGATTTAAGATACGCGTCATTATTTAGTGCATTTCTTATATGGCTCCTATTTTGGCAAGACTTGTGAAACAAATGAAACATATTGGAGATATTGCTCTGTGTGCGTTTCATTAGAAGGCGAACAGCAGTCATTTACGAAAAAAATGATATCAACATTATCACTTCTAAGTTATTTACTTCGAAGCATAAAAACGTATATAGATATAATGCTCTCGGAATGGTAGTCGATGATCTTATTCCAAACTAGTGTTAAAAAAGCTATTAGATCTCCGTTAATTCGTGGTCTTTGCCGTTGATACGATTAGTGAGAGGAAGATGAGGAAATATACATCGATGAGTGCAATGAACGACTACATCATTATAATGTTATACAGGGAAGAAAAACGTGTGAATCGAGTTTCGAGTTTGAGGGAGCTGTTAGAATTGGGATATAAGGTTCGGATAATTGCACACTCCACGCGTAGTCAAAAGAGCTGCTAATCATCATCAGCCAGAAGACATCCATTGTTAAATAAAGGCATCCCCCGGTAAGGGTGGAGGGATAATGCCCATGCTTGGCAAGTGGCTTGGGGTTGTCAGTATTGGTGGTGAAGTAACAGAAGACGCTGCTGTCCATCTTTTGGATTATCCCTTGGTCGCCTCTTAGTACACCCACGGGAGGAAGGGGGGTGGTCAATTCTAGGCCGGACACCACTCGGGATACCACCAGCACCATGCTAAAAAACATACAACAAACGGAGCAAATAGTAAAAGATATGGATAACAATGTGGGCAGAGTAGTACTAGGTTTTTCCATTAGGTTACTCTCATTAGCAGCAGGGAGTCTGGATTTGTGCTCGGTTGATGGCAATAGACTCACCCTCTATTACATTCGAACCTAAAAAAATAACTGGCGAAATGTGGGTGTACTATATATGCACCTCTGCCTACCCCTTCGGGGAATACATGCGTGATGTTATGTCTTTTGAATAACACTTAAGAAAGTTATAATAGTAGAACTTATGGAGAAGTAGTAGCCTAGTTGTTTATTATCGTCAAAGTTAAGCAACAGATAGCTAGTGTTATTCGGCAGGGTCGGGTCGAGGTACTCGTAGATCTTGACATCATTTCACGGTTTCGTTACAATAATGTTACGTTAATTACGATTGTTATAAAAATTGTTGTTCATATTTCTGTGAACTTATTTGATGTTATGATCAAGGTTTTTCAACAAATAGGTACTTAGTGTAAATTACTTTTTTTGTTTCGGTCTAGTTCTGATTATAAAAAATATGTATAACAAGATTTTTGAAGCCTATGTATCGATTTTTCGAGATTACAGGTCACACCAGTTGTCTGGTGGAAATTACAGAACTTAAAATGAAATTGTCAACTTATTTCTTAAATTCTTGAAAATAAACATTTCTATTCTATTCTATTCACACAAAGCTTACAGTAGGTACGTACTATTTTAATGTGCCTAGGTACTTATTTTAGAGTACCTTTGTATTGTAAATATATTTCTGATACCTTCTCACTGTAACTTACATTAAAACATCGATATAAAACAAATATATATTTAGTAAATCAAAAATACATTTAATATAATCTGGATCACTTAAGAAATAGATCAATATTATTTATTGATCGTTAGTTGTTCTTAATTTTATATAAATTAATAATAAACTATATTAATGTTGACATTTATTACGTGTATTTTCATACTTGATGTACCAATCAATCAATGTTACCAAATAGTTGAATATGGTTCGACTGTAGTTTAATTTCATTCTTGATAAGTGTGAAATGGTTTACATTATTTTTTAAATAAAACCTGTCACAATTTCGTTTTAACAATAAAACTATTTGTAATTGTAGTGACAGTACGTTGCGTAATTTTAACCACACCAGTTTTAATTGCGCAATATTGTCAAATAAGAATAAAATTGTGATTTGATTAATTTTATTTTTGTAAGTTCAATCTCGTCACTGCCATTTGTTTAAGTTTATTTCATACTATGTCTCCATAATTATAAGAGGGCGGAAAGAAGATATTCTTTGCATCAATTGTTTTTTGCGTCTCCTTTATAAGGCAATAAGCTAATGATGATTGTGATGATGATGAGAGACTGTCAGTCATCTGAGATGACATCCGAAATGGTATAGATATTGACTGACCAGGATACAGGATTTACTTAAGTGCCATCACCCGTAGAGTCTCTCAACGTGCACCCCAAATGCGCCGCACTTTCTTTAGTATTGCTACCCGTGGAGCCTTTCCACTTGCACCCTAAATTGCACTGGACTTTCTTCAGTATTACCACCCGTGGAGCCTCTCAATTTGCACCCTAAAGTGCGCCGGAATTTCTTCAGTATTACCATCCGTCGAGCCTGTCAACTTGCACCCTAAAATTCGGATTTTCTTGAGTATTATCGTGTGTATATCTCTCATGAAGCCTCTTTACTTGCACGGTGCACCCCATTTCACCATTCAACGAATTTTAATGAGAACATTCGTCCTTTTAAATAAAACTAACAAGTACGTAAATACGACTTTAAAGATATCACTTTCCAAATATCTAATAAATTAACATACGGAGCGCCGTTTTTTTCCCACGGTACCCGATGAATGCCGAAGTGTAGACGGAACGCGTTCGGGCACGTGAGCGCGCGCGCAACAAATTGGCATGCCACGCGACACTTGAAAGCTGATTTATGTGCCACCATTATGTGTAACATCTGGGAAGTCTTGAATGGCAATGGAAGATCTTCTTTTGGTTATTAATAGTATTATAATTGCTGGTAAACCATTTCCTGTATGGATTATATTGAGGTTCAGGCATATTCTGGATTTTTTTTGGAAACAGATGCGAACGTATCAATTTATCCTGAAAAAGATTAGACAGCAAAAGAATTAAAATGAACTAATGTTATTCATGATTAGATTACATTTTCAGATGACACATGATCGGCGAAAGAAGTATGTCAGGATCGTAGCAAATTGGTCTTCAGTGGTCCCTGCTTACCGCTCTGGGAAATAATCGTGCCTGTATGTCCTCCTAATATTTTGCTAGTATTGGTCATACTTCGAGGACCAATAGAATAGAATAGATCCATATAAGCCAATAGAGCAGAATGCGATCATATGGATGTTTTATGAAGAGAGAGATGGGCTTAACGCGACTCGTGTTAGTGGAGAAGAGGCCCGATTAGTGCGAACCCTGTTGCCAGGAAAACGACATTAACCGTCCAAATCAAGCGAGATATTTACCCGACCGAGACGCAACCGCAAGAAGACCGAGACATTACCGTATTCTGTATTTATTTAATTGATACTTGAACTACTTTATTACAATAATACTTTATTTAATAAATAACATTGCCATCGATCAATAGACTGCTAAAAAGTGTGATCAATAATTGATAAAGTGCTCTCAATAATTCAACAATGGAGTTGTTTGTAGTTCGGCTGAGTATTTTTTCATAACAAGTTATTTATATTGCGAAACAAGTCGTATCGAGATGCCATCAGTATGCTATTTTAATGGCTATAAGTTATCGCTAATTAACTGCAGTGATTGACAATTTAATCATAATGTGAAAGTTTAATCAAGATATTAATTAAGTAGGCGTTTGCACTTTGTCGTCAGTCGCGACACTAAACGTTGGATATAGTTTTTTTCTTATTATAGAGCGTGTAATGTGTTGTTAATTTCTGACTGCCTGTCCTTAATCCCGGTTCTGGTAAAGTGTTATAAGGTTTTTCCATTTGGTAATTTTCAGTAGCGGCTAGGAGTCTGGATTTGTGCCCGGTTGATGGCTCGTCCGGCCCCTATAACATTGGAATCTACAACATAACTGGCGAAATGTAGGTACCTACAGTACACCCACATTTCGCCATTGCCAGTGCCATTAAGTACACCTCTACGAGAAATAAACGCCTAATGTTATGTTTGATTTCTTAATAGGAACACTAGAACCAACGTCAAATTAGACCAATTTTTTTTTTAATTATCTGCCTGTCTACTCTTGTCAACCCACAAATCTAAAATGAATAAGTTATTTTATACAATCAGTCAACCATATCATCCCACATACCTCTCATGTACTTTTTTTCTAAAGCTCATATTGTTTAAAACAAAAGTAAAGAAAATATTCTAAGTATAGTTTTACTAATAAAAGACATTTGATATGGTTTACCGATGCATGTCATACGCATGTAACATGATCGCGAAACGTATACGTCCGTAAAAAAATCTAAGCTGTCAACCGCAGATGGAATGACATATGAAAGCCGAGGTTGTCCGTCTATCTTAAATGGACCGATACATTAAGAAAATTTCAAGCTTCATAGAACAACGTAGGAATATATTTGTTATACTTCATTAGTATTTTTGTTACCTATAGACTTTGTAATACCCATACTCTTTTCTCTGATTGGCGCAACGGCTAAATTAATGGGCTGCTGCGCTAAGGGTTCTGGTTCGATTCCCGCACGGGGATAAAATTGTGCGAACCGCAGACGCTTGTGCCGAGTCCAGGTGTTTATGTATGTGATATTTCATATTTGTAAAACGCAGTCACGACACAGGAATTTCTCCAACCCTTATGTTGAGCGACGTTTAAAATAATGGAATTAATCAGATCTAAATCAATAATGGCGCAAAACAGTCAAATCTTTGTGTTAATAAATGAATGTCGAGCTTTGAAATCAGAGAATTGGAGACATAGCGGAAGGAAAGCCTATTGTAGAGTAACGATGAAAAAATTAAATCACCTTTAATTTAGACTCGTGTAGCATACTACAACTCTTTTGATTCCGTATTTAGAGACTAGGGTAATGAAAACCAAAAAGACATGACCTGACATACAGTCTAACAAATAAATTAATGTCTGTACAGTACCTTATTAATTGCTTACCCTGTTAAACTAATTAATAACCACTAAGTACTTACTAACTACTAGTAACCTTCGTGTTAGTATAAGTGTATAATTGTATGAATCATTACCGCGATTAGTGTCCCGTACCATCGATTACTCTTTACCTCGTATAAATGTTTTAGCAAATCATTTCGAAGCGGTAATTATAAGCTAGTATGTAGGTTCCCCGGCTATTTAATAGAAGATACTACCAATAACATTTGCAAGGCGACCTCGACCGCAAAGTGACATTTACATGATGTCATCTACAATTGGTGTGTGATCGGCGGATGGCATCGTAGCCATTAGGTTGAAGGTGGCTAGATCAGGTTTATATAGAAGCGTTGAGTCTGCTTGAAGCGCGGAGTCTTGCATAGAAACGTAGATTCTTGCTTAGAAGCGTAGAATCTTGCACAGAAGCTCCAGTGGAGTTCTGCTTAGAAGCGTAGAGTAATGCATAGAAGCGTAGATCCTTGCATAGGAGGGTAAAGTCTTGCTTAGAAGCGTAGAGTCATGCACAGAAGCGCAGAATCTTGCTTAGATGCGTGGAGTATTGCATAGAAGCGTAGAGTCTTGCATCGAAGCGTAGATTCTTGCATGGAAGTGTAGTCTTACAGAAAACAATAATGAGAATATTCAGTAGATAATAATTAATCACGTTTAAGTAGATAATTTTAAACTATTGTAGGCAACATCTAAGTATAATCTATACCTATAAGGTAAGGTACCTATGTTAAATCACTAAGAACTAGTTATCATACTTCAAAGACCGAAACTTTTCTTAAATACATTAATCATAAAGGCGGGTCTTAACTGAAGTAATACATAAAATTGATTAAGATATTGGAACTTAGCGTTATTCCTTTAACCTTTAGTAATCAATCTAGATCTTAATAGTTAATTAATCAAACATTGTTTTGATCAATTGTTTTCCGTCTCATTTACCTATACCTACAATTATTATCGTAATAGACTCTCTTAGATAATATCTTAATTAGAAATCACATAGATTTTCCTCAGAAAGATCCCTTATAGATGAAAAATTATAATATATAATTTACCTTTAGATAGTAATCCGAAAACTATCGCTTACTAACGTTAATACTTAGTATCCAATAATTTACAACAGCAGAACAGTTGAAAGAATTCTCAGTAAATAAGACTTGTTTCTGAGAACTATTAAATGAATGTCACTGTTCATTATCATCATCAGCCGGAATAGGTCCACCTTTGAACAAAGGCCTCCCCCTTTCAGTGGGGGGGGGGTGTACCATAATTCCTACGCTTGGCAAGCGGCAGAATTGGTGATGAAGTTACAGAGGACGCTGCTGCCCATCTTCTGGATTTTCCCTTAGTCGCCTATAGGCCGGATAGCATTAGGTAACTTGTCGCTGTTAGGTACGGAAATAACGAAACTAAATGAGTCCACAGTATTTGTGACCTACATGCTCAAATAAAACCTGCAATTTTCCGGCACAGATATCTTATTGCTGAAACAAAAAGTGCGGTGCCATGGATAACATTGTTTACACAATTTTATTTGTTCTTTGTTTGTCACAATATTTGACATTTCCATTGATTGAGAAAAATGTAAAGGTGTCTTGTCGATAAGCGTCTAATCCGTACCTCAGAGGTTAAGCTGTATTTCCTATTTCCCATTTAAACATAATAACATCCTACATCACATCACGCCTGTATTCCGCGAAGGGGTAGGCAGAGGTGCACATATAGTACACCCACATTTCGCCAGTTATGTTTTTAAGTCCCAATGTAATAGGGGGCGAGCCTATTGCTATCAACCGGGCACAAATCTAGACTCCGTGCTGCTACTGAGAATTCCTAATGGAAAAACCCAATAACACTTTGCCCGACCCGGGATTCGAACCCAGGACCTCGTTCGCTCAGCAGTCGCGCTTGGCGACCACTAAACCAACGAGGCAGTCTCGCCATTCAGATATTTGTAATACATTTTGAATCAAAGGAAAATTATGTAGACGACGATAAACATTGACTAATGAAATGAGCCGGTTTTGACGAATGATTAAGTGATCTCAGGAGTTGATTAATTGATACACGTAGGTACTAACCCACCAAATGTGGTGTCCTAAGTCTGTTATTAATGCCACAATTAACATTCTTGCGATCGCAGTAATAGGAAAGATGGAAGATTTATCCGAGCAAGTAAAATCGCTTTAATAACCGCATTACGGGTCTGTTAAACGGCTTTTCCACTTCAATTATATACAATCATTAAAGCCTATAACTGTCCCACTGCAGGGCAAAGATCTCTTCTCGTATAGAAAAGGATTGAGCATTGATCACCACGCTAGCTCACTGCGGGTTGGTTTTCCATTTCAATTGCTTTCACATTTATTTTTATTTGTAAATTAAAGATAGTATTCTGGTCTCCTCCCAGCATCGAGGATGGCTTACGTAGATACTTACCATCATAGATAATAATATTATTGTAACGCTGATATTACGCCAGAGCTATATAGTTTAACAATGATGACTTAATTTTGTTTTTCTACATGGATACCTAGGACAATACTATAATGATAATGGAGAGCAAAAACAAAGAAATATTATTGCACACCTAAATAAACGAATGACGTCAGAGTTTGTGAAATAATAATAAAAAAGTAACGCATGCTTCATGATTATTTTTTCACAACAATTCAAAAGTTAAGTTATTTACACAATTATTTAGGCAACACTTAATTGCAACTTTATCGGTTACTTAACAAATACCTTCTCATAAATTGGAGCTTATCTAAAATATCAAGTACGTATCTTAGCATTTTCCTGTCTGTGTAAATGTTCTAAATTAGTCAAGATACTTGTTCTTTGAAACTGCTGATAATATTTAATTAGAGCTCAACATTTAATATATCGGCTACTGTAATATATATCGTAAAATTATGCAGCCGTTGACATAATGAAATAAGCAAGAATACAGACCTTAATTGAAAATATTTGTTGCATATTAATAATGCGAGGTACGAATATGTTTGGTTACTTGCATCATTGGAGGTGTTAATAGCCCGAGTTTCTATCAATAATGCATGGACCGTAGTTAAATGGTGCTATTAATAATGACATATGACTTGACCGTCGGTGTTATAAAGCTGGCTCAGCACCTAGTTATTCACTGTCGATGTAGACTGAGGCGTGGCTTCAGCGCCGTCTGGCAACCACTGTTTTTGGGCGACCCAGATCCCACAGATTATTTTTTTCTTTTTTTAAAAACGTCGCCCCACACTAGGAATTTCTTCTGTGTCGTGGGTGCGTTTCACAAACATGAAATATCACATACACAAACACCCAGACTCAGGACAAACATCTGTGGTTCGCACAAAGTTTTGCCCTGTGCGGGAATCGAACCTGCAACCTTTAGCGCAGCAGTCCAATCGCTTAGCCACTGCGCTAAACAAGTCGTCTATTGGTCGTCCTATTGGGGCATGCGTGCTTCGGGAGGTGTTGAGCTGACCAGGAGCGCTCACCCAGTTGTCATCACATCGAGTGCGCAGCTTCAGAGAGTAGACCGGGCAGAGCCGTCATCTGGTAGCAATAATATGCGACACTGCGATTTTTGTAAAAGTTAAATTTATGGACAGCAGTTTCAGCACTTGGACATCTGTACCCTTCTTCATCATCATTAGCTGGAAGACGTCCACTGTACCTTAATCAAGGTTCAAATAAACAATTAAAACTAATATGACTTTTTATATCTTTTTTGCATGTTGCCATGCTAGGCTAGGCTTAAATCTAAATTGATAAAGGAAACTTGAAAAATGATGGCCACGAGCGGGACTCGAACCCGCGACTTTTGCCGTACCGTGGCGCCGCTCTGCCAACTGAGTCACTCGATTGCTCAGTTTTCAAGTTTCCTTTATCAATTTAGAATTAAAACTAAGTATGTAAACGCTGAAGACGCGTCACTGAACAATGATTATTTTTAATTATTTTGTTTCTTACCGAACTCTGGTCACGATTACCAATCTTAACAACCAAGACTGCCGCATAATCCGATTGAACTATAAATCGACGAGATAGATTAGGGACAAAACCAACAGCTAATCGTACTTTCTGAGGCATGATCTTTTCAGCATTTTGCCAAAGCATACTAGGCCTAGGTACCCCACAGGGTCCGGGTGCCTTTTAAAGGTTTCCCCCCGTAAACAAAAGAAAAAAAAAGACATTCCCACAAAATGAGTGTGGAGCAATCGGAAGGAACTGTGAGCAATTAACACATTTGCGTAAACTACTAGCTTCTGACATGCGTGTCATAATTTGTATCCACTTGATTGCCTCTGTGACAGTTTCCATGGCTTAATCATTAGGTAGGGTTCGGAAGCGGAGATTGTAAGCTCAAACTAATGACGTATTTTGTAATCATGGCCGATAATATTATCTCATTCCGAATGCCTGATATCAAGTTTATGTAGTGTAACACTTACGTAATTGCTGGGTCCGGTAGACCCTATTGAGAAGGTTCTTTTTACTTTCTGTTAACGAGAATGCGTTCAGTCTGCAGATAAATCCAATGTATAAATTAAACATAACATAACATCACGCCTGTATTCCCCGGAGTGGTAGGCAGAGGTCAACATATAGTACAACCACATTTCGCCAGTTATGTTTTTAGATCCCAATGTAATAGGGGCGAGCCTATTGCCGTCAACCGGGCACAAATTCAGACTCCATGCTGCTACTGAGAATAATGAAAAAACCCAGTAACTAACAATTTGCCCGACCCGAAATTCGAACCCAAGTCCTCGTGCTCAGCAGTCGCGCTTAACTACCACTAAACAAACGAGGCAGTCATCGGTTTATTTATGGTATAAAATTACTTTATCAGCAAAGGGTTAATCACCTACAGCTTTCCTGTACTTATAATGAAAGATTACGCAAGAATTATTGGAATTAAAAAATGTAGGTTTAGTGAACGTATGAATAAATTATAACAAGACCATAGTAATCATGATAAAGCGGATATTAACTGTGTGAACTTTTAAATATGTCTTATCTTTAGGCTGTAATAATATAAATTAGAACGGTAGATAATAATATACCTACCTAAATGTCAAATGATAAGGTTTAGCAATGAGGACTTTTTTGTAATTGTATTACTTAAGCAGTTCGGGCGTGCCTAACTCCTAAGACGCACTGTCCGCTACCCTCAAGCATAATTGTATACGTAATATTGCGGGTGCGGGTATCGCAGACCCGCAGACCGCTACGGTTACTCCGGTTGCGGGGCGTTTTTTTTTTAAGAAATTAAAACAAGTCGTCCGGTGCCCGCAGGTGCGGCTAACCCTATAGGCCGATAGTGCGTGTGTGGTGCGTGTTTACCTATGTACATTCGATGCACCTCGCGTGGTCAATACCGCTACCATCCTTACTGTACACTTCATCACGAAGAGGATCAAAATGAAGAGGAAGCAGGGAAAATAGCTAGAAAACTCCATGTATTTTTCTAATAATTGGTATAGGTACTCGGAAAGACAATGATTCAAGGTTACCTTACCTCAGATGATAATCAGATAAACAAATACACAATACATGATTATTATTTATTCAGTGCCAACGCCAACAAATGTTATTTACTCACATAACATAATTAAAAACTGTACGACATCTTAAATGTACTTATACCTACTACCTATAAGGTAACCTATGTTACCAAGTGGTATCAGGCCTAGAATTGATCACCCCTTTCCTCCCGTGGGTGTCGTAAGAGGCGACTAAGGGAAAATCCAGAAGATGGGCAACAGCGTCTTCTGTAACTTCACCACCAATACTGCGATCCCCAAGTCGCTTGCCAAGCGTGGGGATTATGGCAACCCCCCTTCCCCTTCCAAGAGGAGGCCCTTGTTCCACAGTGGATGTCTTCCGGCTGATGATTACCTATTTATGTGAGAATTAAGCCTATAGTTTATTACATACATCCTGTTTATAAGACAAAACATGCAGCCTTGCAATTTTGCAAAAAAAATGATTTCACAACTTTAGAGCCAGACTTAGGTAGTCTGATAGTGGTACTTGTGTGCATTTACATACATAATACTTATGTGCGGACGCGGCAACGCCTAGACTGGAGAGAAATATCTGCATGTTACACAAAAAAAGTAATTGCGCCATCGGCATCGAGTCATTTAAATAAATTAGTTCAGTTACTTAACTTTTTCCTATCGCTTTGCATCACCATGCCTGCACCGTTGGCAATCCCTCAAGCTGCCTCCAGACCGCAACATATTCTGTTAATTGGAGATTTCAAACAATTTGCAAACGTTATGTAATTATATTACACTATTATTTTTATTGTCTGATGACCTGATTGGCGCAGTGGTTAAGCGATTGGACTGGTGCGCTGACGGTTGCGTTTTCGATTCCCACACGGGGCAAAAATTTGTGCCACACAGATATTTGTCCCGAATCTGGGTGTTTGTATATGTTATATTTCATGTTTGCGAAACGCACCCACGATACAGAAGAAATCCATAGTGTGGTGACGTTTTAAAAATAAATATATAGGTCTGTGGGAAGACTGATTAAGAATATCTCGGCTCCTTTCTGTCGTCGAGAAAACAAGTCAAGGCGATAAATCCGGAGCTGGTCTGTTAAATCACTATATACTTTTGACTGCCTCGTTGGTCTAGTGGTTGCTAAGCGCGACTGCTGAGCACGAGGTCCTGGGTTCGAATCCCGGATCGGGCAAAGTGTTACTGGGTTTTTCCATTAGGTGATTCTCAGTAGCAGCACGGAGTCTAGATTTGTGGCCAGTTGATGGTAATAGGCTCGCCCCCTATTACATTGGGAACTAAAAACATAACTGGCGAAATGTGGGTGTACTATATGTGCAACTCTGCCTACTCCTTCGGTGAATACAGGCGTGATGTTATTTAATTTTTATGTTATGTAATTTTGATCAATACAAGGGTCCTATTAAATAATAAGCGTCAATACGGGGTTGTATAGAGACTTCATAAAAATAATGACCCAACGTAGCAATTTGGGGATTTCAGACCTGATTAATGACTACCCTTCTAAAAACACTCTTGAAGCTAGCTGTTCTATCCTTTTAACAAGATTCTCTAAACTTGTAATCTTGACTTTGAAATCTGCGTGGACTTAATACAACTAATTGGTAATGTTCGACCGCTGCAATGTCCATTTGCAAACAGGTTTCATGATTTTATCGATGTCGATTTGTGTGCCGGCTTTTCAATGGTATTTCAATTCAAAATTTCTTACTGTGGATTTAACGAGATGGTGATTTTATGGTCCAAATCGTTAACTACTGATAGAAATGTTGCGTAAATAGTGTAATAGTTTACGCTTGATTGCCGAGAGTGTGCTGTGGTTGAAATGGTTACTGTTTCTCAGTGAATGTTATGGGCAGCAGCATCCGTTAGTCCAAGATAAAAGCAACTTGTAAGTTGTGTCATAGTCTAAGATCCCATCGTAGTGGACATTACGTCACATTTTTTTTATTTAGACATAGTTAGGGCGTGTTTCGGTGTTTGGTTATGTGATATTTCATGTTTGTGAAGCGCACCCACGACACAGGAGAAATTTTAAGTGTGGGACGATGTTTCTCTTTAAATTATTAGTCCTACCACAAGCTTTTTGGATCTTTAAACAAATTAACATTAAACATTTCCCTTTGTATTATTTCAGATCAGTAAATTCCTCAATAATCGTAAAATGGTATTGCGTAAAGCGTTTACTTAATGTGGTACAAAGCTAACAGCCACTGCTCCATATGGAGTCAACTGACAAGCTGGTTAGGTTTGCTAATAAGTTGAGAATTACATGAAACTGAAATTCCACGGTAGGACTAAAAAAATCTGGCTTTTTACAATTCAAAGGTAATCGATGCAAGGTTTTGCTCCAAGATTAGGAGACCGAAGAAATGTAATAGACTCGCTACATGGGATATTACGCCGATTGTGGGTGTATAATAGGAGAACACTTTTACTCCTACAAGGTAAGGCGTAACGTACTAAAAATAATTGTATTCCCGTGGATTGCCAGGCCAGAATAGTCCCTTCCATTTTTTCCACTGGGAGTCGTAAGAAGTGACTTAGGGAAATTCCAGAAGATGGGCAGCAGCGTCTTCTGTAACTTCACCACCAATACTGCGATTCTCAAGCCGCTTGCTAAGCGTGGATTATGGCGTCAACCCCCTGGGGATGCTGTTCGTGAGAGTCAAAATGATGTGTGAGGTGGTGTACCATAGCGAATCAAATTATACCAAGTACCAAAAATGAAATTAAGGTATACCGGGTGTTCTAAAATATTTGATTATTCATTCAGTACTCATAAAATATAATAACACCAAACAATTTTACCTAAAAAGTACCTCAACTAAAAAGAAACACAACAAAATTGATTGAAGCATAACCTTACCACACTAAGCGTTTTATAGTTATTGTTTCTAGGCGTTAAAGTAACATAATAAACCCTTTCAAGCTTCCTAATGGCTCAGTTTCCCAACCTGACCGAATCCGCGATCACGGATCCTATTAGGAATTCTATGCAAAATACTTACTATAAATCGAAGTCTCAATGAAGACTGTCCAGTCGCAATTGTGATATTTATTAGGTCGACTTTGTTTCGACACTGGCTATACATGTAGTGCCATACCTATGTAGATAATGTGTCCATAAAAGGCATTTTAGCAGCTATGCCCAACTAAATGTTAGTAATTTGAACTACTTCCTATGAGAAATGCTAAGACGAATTCTTTACTGCTAATTGCTGTTCCTTAATAAGAAGTGTCGATTTAACGCTTATAGACACAGTATACCATTAAATGTTAAAAGCTGTCCTTTTTATGTGAACAGCCCCCATACCATGAACTCTTAAAGCAGGATAGTTTACGATGTGGAAGCGAGACTTCCACAACGTAAATTTCATGGTAAGAGGGCAGTTATAAGGAAGAGAGCAGGTTAAGTTTATGTCCCCTTATTATACCTACACGTTTATGTTCTCAGAGAGGACATTACTCGCGATGTGACAACACTGCAGTTATTCCACTTATTGAGATCAACATCGTAACATAATTGTTTTATCACGTAATAATTTGATAACCACCATTTTTATGCTTTGCTTGTTTACATAACTCTTAATTTAATTACCAATTAAGATTGCCTTTTTGACAGTCTAAGATAATGAGTGGCCTAATAACTTCGTGCATGAAATTCGTGTAATTATAATTACTTGAGAAAGAGATCCGTAGCTCTGTCGTATTATCTTGTAGGTATTAAGTTTGTTGATTAAAGAAAAAGACATAATTTTCTAAATTTAAATGTGGCAATTTAAATTTAGAAAATAATGATTTTTTCACATTAGCCAGCAATAGACACTTACATTTCATTAACATTTTAGTCCTTAACAATTTACATTAAATACACTACAATTATGCTATAACCTACATTAAAAAACAAATAATTAAACAAATGAAACACTGAAAATTATGCATCGAAGTATTCGTCCTCATCGCTGTCGACTGGCAGGGTGCCCAAAAGGCTGGCATTGCCACGTTGCATAGCATAGAATAGTTTTCCTTATTACATTTGTCACGCCCTTACGTTCAAATTAGATTTAACATTGTTAAAATCGAAAAAAGTAAGACATAGGCATTCAAAAGTGGAACCATATTAAAACCAAATACATATATTGACGTTGACAGCTGTTCTAGACACATTATTTTAGTATGACATGTGATTGCATTCACTTTTTAATTTACTACCTATCATAATTAAAGAGCGAGTATTTTAAAAGACAGGAATTATTCAACACGTTGTTACTCTAATTATTGAGCATCATAATTATTCAGTTAGAATTTACACTAGGTATACAACTTTCTATCGAACGTAACAACTACCTACTACAATTGATTAGATAGGAAAGGGTACATTTACATATTAAATAAACACGATAGAAGCTATTTCAGAGAAGATTATATTAAGCATCCGGTATAGTTGTAGACTCATGTTTTTAACATGCAACTTTTTTATATATTTTTTTTATTTTATTTACATACAATATTATATTATATATTTTTATAGGTATTGCGTTAGTCTACTGGTTGCTAAGCGCGACTGCTGAACACGAGGTCTTCGGTTCGAATCTCGGGTTGGGCAGTGTTACTGGTGTCTCCATTAGGTCATTCTCAGTAGCAGCTCGGAGTGTGAATTTGTGGCCGGTGGATGGCAATAGGCTCGCCCCCTATTACATTGAGACCTAAAAACAGAACTGGCGAAATGTGGGTATACTATATGTGCAGAGGTGCACATATAGTACACTGCTACCCCTGCCTACCCCTTCAGGGAATACAGGCGTGATATTATGTATGTAGTAATGAAAAGCATATCAACCTAGGTCGTAGTAAATTGCGGAAATGTGGACTAAGCACCATCGATCTATCTAAAACTGTCAGGATGACTGTTTGCGTGCAATACCTAGTTTCAAATCGATTCCTAAAGCGCTAACGCGAGAACGGTTGGTGTATTCTATACTGCTGTTAACTTGATATATAATTGCTAGATCTCACTATTACTACCATTTAAAACGGTTAGGCTTCCGTATTATTGCGTTAGGAATGCAGGCTGTTTAGATTGATCTATTAATTACATCAATTTACTGTTTTGAGGTTATGCTAAATAGTTACATAAGGGTACGGCTTTTACTTTTAGGTAATCTAAAGCCAATTTCGAATTTCTAGATGGTTTTTCTTTTTGGTCTTTGTGAAAGCGAGTGTTGAGATCCCTGTTCATGGCTACTCATGCGGATGAATGCAAGGCAAATCGTTTTGACACAGTTAAGAAGATTATCTGCAAAGCAAAGTTTTTGTTTGTTTTTTGTCTGGATAGCGAGTTTATTTACTTTGAAGTTTGAAGTATTGATTTTGCATTAAGATTTTAAGAAAAAGAAATAAATCCCGTCTTTAATATTATAAACGCGACAGTTTGTAAGTATGGATGGATGTTTGTTACTCTTTCATGTAAAAACTACTGATGGGATTTTAATGAAATTTTATATGGAGGTAGCTGACTCCCTGGATTAACACATAGGTTACTTTTAATCCCGAAAAAATGTAGCGGGTAACACCGCGGAGCGCAGCTAGTAAAAAAAACAAAACATAACATCACGCCTGTATTCCCCGAAGGGGTAGGCAGAGGTGCATATGTAGTACACCCACATTTCGCCAGTTATGTTTTAGGTCCCAATGTAATAGGGGGCGAGCCTATTGCCATCAACCGAGCATAAATCCAGACTCCGTGCTGCAACTGAGAATTACCTAATGGAAAAACCCAGTAACACTGCCCGACCCAGGATTCGAACCCAGGACCTCGTGCTCAGCAGTCGCGCTTAGCGACCACGAGACCAACGAGGCAGTCAAACTGCAAACTTAACATATTATGTGAATTTATTTTTATAAATTAAAATGACGGGCACTTGTACAAAGTTTGCGTATCACCTTTAAAAATAGGAAAAGCCTTCTGAGAAGAAACTCAGAGGTCATGATCTCTTTGATGTCTAGACAAAGATACAATGTAGGTCGTCTGTGACGATCTTTCGAAGAAAAATGCGAAGCAGGTTTGTCCAGCCCCCTTACCATGAAGTCTTAAAGCAGGGATCTTAATACAGAGGGAGCATGAAGCTTACGATGTGGAAGCAAGACGCTGATAAAAGCAGAGTCATGCAGCGTCTCGCTTTATCAACGTAAACAGTCCTGCTTTAAGATTTCGTGGTAAGAGGGCTGGTGTCGCTTTTTATGCAAAGTTGGATGATTATTCACTTCACTAAAGCATAGGTATATCAACACTTTCTCTCTAATGCAGACGAGATGATATCACCGTCCAAATTCACAAACCCGCTATTATGATAATGCAATTTGTTAGATAGGTATCTTGTCAATATTAATAGATATTGATTTATATGTCTGAACAAATCATTTTGCTCCGAACCGGCACTTATAGGAAATTAATTAAAATTTATACATAGAAGTCAACAGGGAGACATTAATTTGGCCGATATTTTTGTCAATCAACGGTGAGTTGATTGATTCTATTCAATGTAGAGTACCTAACGCGTAACTTACAATCGTTAATTAATAAAACTGACCTCTGATTAACATTGACATTTTATAATAGTACTAGCTGCGCCCTGCGGTGTTACCCGCTACATTTATTCAGGATAAAAAGTAGCCTATATGTTAATCCAGGGTGTCAGCTACCATCATATGAAATTTCATTAAAATCCATTTAGTAGTTTTTACGAGAAAGAGTAACAAACATCCATCCATACATACAAACATCCATCCATACATACAAACTTTCGCGTTTATAATATTAGTAGGGATTTTGTATATGTAAGTAGGTACTATAATGTAGATTGTGTTCTGCCTATGTTCTTGGTTATAAGTGGTGGCTTCGGTTCATAAACAAATGAGATAAAACAAACGAAAGCTAGGCGATCCAAAAAAACATTTGAAACAAGGCTGTAGGACGACCTGATTGGTGCAGTGGCAAAGCGATTGGACTACTGCGTTAAGGGTGATTCCCGTACGGGGCTTCAATATGTGCGATTTGCAGATGTGGGTCCCGAGCCTGGGTGTTTGTGTATGCGATATTTCATGTTTGTGAAACGCACGCATGTTAAAGTATGGGACGACGTTTTTTTATTTAAAAAAGGCATTAGCGACAATTAGTCTCATTATTATCCGTGGTCTCTGCCTACCCCTCAGGGAAACAGGCGTGACTTTATGTATGTATGTATATAGTATCTTTATTATAAGACTGTCACAGATTTGTTAATATTTGTCAATAAACTACAGCCTACCATTAGCAAGGTTAATATTGCATTAGTTAGGTAATTCAAAATTTAAACACGTGTGCCTACAATTATCTTCCAACGCATTAATACTCGGCAGTTTAAAATAAAATGGGTTACCAATAATTCGTGCCCCCGGCGACAACCAGTACCCAACCTATAATTATTTTACCAACTGGATAATCCATTAATGCAATCCATTAATAAAATTGGTTTTGCATATTGGGCGCGTGCATACATTATATTTTTATAAGCACATTGATCCTAATATAATTGGTACTGGTTAGTACGCGTTGAAAGTCAAGTTGCATAAACAAATTACAGTTGAAAAGTAATTTGAAATATTCGTGAACGTGCCTTTAAAGCCAACATCTAGACTTGCTTTATAAACATCTCACGCAAGGAACTTACTTTTTTATATAAAAACGTCACCCACTAGAAATTTCTCCTTTGTTGTGGGTGCGTTTCACAAACATGAAATATCTCAATATACAGAAACACCCAGGCGTGGGACAAACAGCTGTGGTTTTCACAAATTTATGCCCCGTGCAGAAATCGAACTCGCAGCCCTTAGCGCGGCAGTCAAATCGCTTAGCCACTGCGCCAATCGGGTTGTCAAATGTATTGTTTTACTGATATCGCATTCACAAACACTCAGCTTTCACACCATCACAAATAACTAAATACAAAAATAACCAAATAAAAAGAGAAAAAGAGACCTAATCTCTGCAAAAACGCACCAAGTGCAGTAGTCGAATGATTTAGTCACCACTGACAACGCAAAGCTCGTAGTATCCCGCTTACAATAATATTAGTCGTTCTCTTTGGACTGACTATCCCTAGCTTTGACCTCCAAAGGTATTTTGTTATTGAGACAATTACATAACAAACGCTCCGAGGCAAGGGATCTCAATCACGAACGGAGCAAGTGCGGTTTAACCTCGAGAACCAATCATTTGGGTGATAGCTATTTCGGCGCGAGACCTTGAGCTACGCATTGACGTCAATGGTGGAGAAGGTTCTTTACTGCTTAGATGCATATTAACGACTCCACACGTCCATAAAATCTTGTATAATCCATTATTCTAAAGCCAAGAACGCTAAAGGGCATCATTAACAGTTTCTTAATAAAATTAAATGTAAATCCAAAGTAATTGTTCTAAATAAGCGTCCATTAAGACAGATTGTGTCAGTTAAAGGTCCTTTGATTTATAAATATTGACATTAATGGCAGTATTTTGAGCAAGTTCATAGCCCGGAGCTGTAATGGCGTCAAACCAAGTTTAGACTTAGGCGGTACTTATCAAGCCAAAGATCAAGATACATACAGGTGATATTTCGATAGATGTGACGTCATTGTAGGCATGTTTGTATTTATCACATAAATAAATTAGATAATAATCATAATTTAGGATTAATTGTCTGAGCATTAAGAATCAGATAAGGCTTGTAAAGAAATACATATTCTTCTTACAAATGTTTGTAGCAGAACTGAGGAAATTAACATTGAAATCTATAGTACTAGCTTTTAATCCCAATATCCCAGTGACTACATTCGATGACTCGTGGAAGTATGTTTACTGGGAGTGAAAAGAGATAAAATGGGGTCGCAAGCTAGTCGGGCATTCCCGAATATTGTCGTTTTTTTTCGAACTTGTCTCTCGCAGTTAGCTCTGGAGGAGCTCTTACTGCGTAACCGGATTTTGGCGCGACCTAATAAAAGGCCTCCAGCCATGCGAATATTTACGTGAGTAAAAACCGGTATATGTATATAGTAGATAATACTCAAATAACCTATCCACCTCTTTTTGACTTATTATACCATTCTTCTCAAACCATTATGTTTGAACCATGACCCTAGTAATACGAATTGTACTTTCTGCTGAACAATGAATGGCATGTACTCACACGTAACATCCATGGGTCAGTGACATTGACACTGTTTGATAATAAATATAGCATTGTTATCCGTGCGAATGATCAATCATCTAAGAAGTTGAGAATCAGAATATTTTACATAATATAGGCCTAAACAACAATAGTGGTGATTGTTATTATGATAGCTGTTATTAGATTACGTATTATGTCTTTAATTTGGTTAAAATGGTGTTTTGTGTGAGCCAGATGTGATTGATAAGGACATTGTTTTAAGCGATACTAACGCCTCGCCTTCTAATTCAGAGTAATTATGTTAGTTATACTGATAATTAAACCTACTGTTATTTTTACATTTATTTAGGAAGTGTCAAATACACGAAGTAAAAATACTCATAGGTAAGAAACAGAGCTATAAATTTTGTCTCTCATCATCATCATCACCAGCCGGAAGACGTCCACTGTTGAACAAAGGCCTCGCCCCTAGAGTGTGTGGGGGGTGCCATAATTCCTACCATGCCATTTGCATCCACCGGTTTATCCAATTTTGTCATATAATTGTAATTACTATGATTTAGTCAGGTATATACATGTGGATGGAATTGGCAAGCTGTCGTTCATTGTGGCATTCTGGGAGGCCTTTGTTTAACAGTAGACGTCTTCCGGCTAATAATGATACATGTCGTACTTCTCCTCAACGAATTTATTCGTGGCTATAAAGTCATGTTTTCTAAATAGTAAATAACATTCAACATAAATTAAAGTGCATTTAAAATTCTGCACACTTTCTAATAAAACTTCCGTTATAAAGAAAACAGATATTTTAAGCAAATGCACTTTATTTGACAACAAATTTTGATGAAGTCGCATTATAATGCCTCAATAGTAAAATGGTTCTACATTTATTTACTTTACAATACTATTATAATAGCAACCGGGAGGAATGAATAAATAAATGATTTTTTTTCTGTAAATAAGTTTTCACAAACACTTTCACACGTCAAATTTCAATAATAACTAGATGGCGTCGGCATTTCCCAACTGACTACCTCTGAGAAGAAATGCCGAAACAAACTCAGGGGTCAATCTCTTTTAAAGTCTAACTCTAGACAAACGTAAGTTTGTATATGAATAATGTAGGACGTCCGAAATCAGGCTTGAGTCAACCTGTCCTGTTAGACGCCCCGTCTCGTACCATCTGCGGAACATTTGGCTAGGCCGTGAGGGGAAACAAACTGCCATACAAATTATTTATATAGCAAAAAACCCTACATCATTCTCACACTCACAATTAAAATCACAACATTATTATATAATTACATGTCAAAATGTACAATGGAGGATGGCAAAAGGGCCTTCTACCCTGTAGTGAGCCGATCTTGTCAATTGAATAGCTTAGGTGCCAACAGGCTGCTTTACCAACCATATGGACTTATCTATAAGCAATTTATAACAAGCAACAAAAAAGGTAATATCAATAAATAATAAATCATGATAACGGGTTATTCGATACGATACGATTGAACGGGTGTTTCAAATGGCCACAGGTTTTGAAGTGTGGAAGTCATTATATTTTACAAGCACAGTAGGTACCTACTAGAATCTAAGTTGAAAAACAATATTGTATATTCCAGCCGTAGTCACGCGTACACAATCGAGTAGATACTATTATCTGACTGAATAAAAAGAAAAATTTTTTTTTATCTTTTTTTCCTAAATATTATCTAATATTCACCTCTTCTATTTATGACGTCTAGTATACGCGTAAGTCATTAAAAAAGCTACATAGTTAATAGGTTACATTAAAAATACAATTGGCCAAAACATTTTAAACAAAAAAATAAAAAGTTTTCAAAGTATACTCGTCGATGAGAACAATGCACATTCTATCATATTGTGCAATTTCTTGAAAACCGTACAAAATCCACAGATTAAGGTTAAAAGTTCTAAGTGGGCAAGTACAATCAAGTGCAGCCACGATCAAAAGTAATGCTTATACGCCCACTTGATAATTCAATTAGGTCCCATTAAACCTCAATGGTGTTAATAAAGTGTTTATTCAGTGTAAGCCCTATTAATGATAAGATATGAGCACTTCGCATACAGCCCCTACCAAGAGCTCTTAAAGACGGGCATTTACCGTTGTGGAAGCGAGACCCGGCTATGTGCACTTTTGATGGCGTCTCGCATTTACAGCGGAAAATGCCTTGCTTTAGTTGTTCATGGTAAGGGGCCTGAATAATGTTTAGTTTGCACCTGTTAGGATATATTCCGTTAAACGTCAGGTAAACAAGCCGCCTACCTTGTTTCAATCATCGGTTGCGCATGCGCGTCGCGCCGTTGCAATACCATTGAACAATTTTTGTGTTACTAGTACACTGTGTAACAGAAGCGTTGGGTGTTTGAATAGATTTTGGGTTTGGTAGTTATTTTAAATTTTGTACCGCGTTTATTCTGTATAATTATATCAGGGGCAGACTAAGCCTGTCCTCTGACGGGCCTCTGCCCGGGGCGTAAAAATGAGGCCTCCAAGGTCTTGGAACGCAATATAGAAATATAGACTCCTGATAATGGAGAATATCTCTACGTCTTCGGGGACTACAGACGTCATTGCAATATAACGTTTTAATTCAAAAAAACATAATATGATACTTTTAGAGGGAGACGTCAGGTATTTTTTATTGCGAAATAAAAATTAAGTAGGCACTTATTTATCATTATTAGAGATCATAATTTTTGCAATAATGAATTCGGTTAATTTTTATCACTGTATTTAATCACATCCACCAATTTATTATTTAAACTACTTTTGACATCGCATGTACTTGTACATTCAAAACAGGATTCCCAGTTCAACTTTGATTGATTAATTTATTATTATCACCTCGCTCTTTAACGTATTATGAAGAATGTTTACGAAATACACTGCATATTATTATAATAAACATTATTTATTTATTTATTAATCAACATGTTAGGCCTATAAGTAATTTAAATATTAATTCGAAAATTAATTCAAAATTGCTATTACTAGCCGTGAATTGTGACCAACTGACTTAATGAAGAACTTGATCAAATTAACTTAAAAATTGCTTTTGAATTTCTGAAGATTAATAATCAAATGTTTAGTAAATAAATCTTTGGAAAGTTGAAACCTGTGATTAGTAACGTCTGACAAAAAGGCTAGATAGCCAAGTTGGTTGCAAAGCTGTCGAATTAAAAGCGTCTACGCAAGTGGCGATAGGTAATAGATTGATCGAAATTATCCTAATGTTGACACACACGTGTTGCTGGGTAGTTTGTTGCGCTGTTTCTTCTACTCAGCACTAGGAAGAGGTGACCGGCGAGTGATTTTGAGGGCTGCCTTGATGTAATTTGATGGTCAAAAGGTACTTAAAATTAAGTTTGTTTTTAATAAACGTTTTTTTTAATGAGTTGATCTTATGGCGCACCACACAGTTAGCCCCGGTGACCTGTTCACTGATCTTTTTACCACTTCACCGCTATTCTCATTCTCGTAGCTAATTTTGACTCTACATTATACTCGTAATAGTAAAAAAAAACAACATAAATAACTAAAAATATATTACTTTTATTAAAAAAATAATGTTTCTACAAATAAACATTATCATAAATAATATCTCACCTAAAACACAAGTTCGTCCTACATTTTTAACGTGTTACATTATGTAATATTGATTTATTTTGACATCTCTATATCAACATTACATAGCTGTTGGACTAATAAAAAATAATTTATTACATACTTATACGTAAACATAATTATATAACATATAATTAATCGCTTTTTCGCGTAATACGAATGCTAGTCTACTTTTCATTTGATTAATTCTAGCAATATAAATGATAATCAAATACTTATATTGTGATTAAATTGATCGCTGAATACCTTGGCAGGTATATGGCTCCAACTTTAAATTTGGCAGCTGATCTTGTCAGAAGAAAAGAGATAAAAATTACTATTATAATTATATTATACTTAGATAACTTCGTAATAGGCTGTCGTTCATTGTGGCGTTCTAAGGGGGAGGCCTTTGTTCAACAGTGGACGTCTTCCGGCTGATGATGTCTTTGAACTTCGTAATTTCATAGATCAAGTAGCGTCGTAACGGTTTAAAAACAAAGGGATTGGGAAGACGGCTGATGTTGAATTTTTAAGTTACTAACTTAATACTTTGCACCTACTTTGCTCCCATTCTCCTAAATATAATGATCGATGCCGTTGATTCAAATTACCGGGACAAATCAAAATATTGTTTTGAGCCATCCCGAGTAATGAATAAGTTAAGAATGCCTTACTGAAGTTTATCACTTCACTGAAAGAGCGAAAACTTCTACCATTTATCTCGAACTACTACTAAGAAACGCACCAGCAGCGCATTTACAAAGCAAAGTATTTCTTACATACATAAACGCCCGAAGTAGAAACCAACTCTGGAAGTAACAAGTTTCTCCACAACAGCACTATCTTAAACTAGTCCATCATAAACCAACAAGAGAACTTTTACCTCAATATCTCCATGTGCAAGCAGCAATGGAAGCAAGCGAGCAAGTAATGGAATTACTTATGGAGAGATAATCACGTGGGCGGCGCACGCACAGATCGCCCTTGAACTGATTAAACCGATCGACATATCGACTATTATTCATCAATTTTTGGCTGCAACAATTTAGATAAATAATTAAGATTAACCGGATACGTACTAACTATTAGTGAGTTACAAAATACCTGTCCATAATAATATTAATGAAATTTGTTTACATGTCAGGGTGATGGCGAAGGAAGAGGCAGGTACAACAAGCAAGAGTGGGCGTAAGAAGGGTCTTACACGTAAACATACACACATTGAAATAAAACTAGGTTTACGGATTTTATCGCGGTTTTTTAATTGTTTTTTGGTCCCGACGTTTCGAATCCTTTACAGCATTCATGGTCACGGGCAGACTGAGGTGTTAAACGTATAATTTGAACAATTACTATCAACTACCTTACAATTTTAATTATTATTGACAATCGGATTTAAACGAAACAAACGACAACCGCGATAAAATCCGTTAACCTAGTTTTATTTCAATGTCTAATATTCGCGTAAGTGATAGAAATCGTTATACACACATTGACCTATGATTATTCCTACCTCCTATCGTGTCGACATAAGCTCTACAATGAAGACATACCTGAACCACTTTCTTTTTACCCGTCTACCGCATAGCCTAAAGGAAGGGTTATGATTTTAGCAGTCGCAGATTACCGTGTACGTATTCATTTTTTAAGTCGATTAAAAATAATAGCCACTCAAAAGGATGGTAGGGGCTCATTGCCAACTAGAGCAAATTACAGAGTAGGTACCTAAGAAGTCAAACAATAGAGAAAGGTTTATTTTACATACGCCAACTTCAAACTTCCCTTTATTTATATTCCCGTTTATTATTACTTAAAATTAAGACGACAAGACCTATCAAAACAGAAGATATTATCTACGTTTTGTCATCACCAACGGAAACATAAATATTCTACGTCCTGCGTCAATACTATAATGACAAAACATATTAATGAAACGAGATTAATGCCGCATATGGCTCCAATGATTGCAGTCTTCTATCTTTTATTCTTCGTATCGGCATAAGCCAATAGCTACTCGGAATATGTCATGCCGTGGTGTAGAGATTGGTCAGTCAACATGGATGATAGCGAGGTTAACCGTCCAGGGTGCGCCGGACGTACTTAAGTATCGTCACTCGTGGAGGCCTTCTACTTGCATTGCAGTCAAAATATTTTATAAGGCAACGTGTTACTTTTTTTTAAACGTCGCCCCACACTACGAATTTCTCCTGTGTCGAGGGTGCGTTTCACAAACACGAAATATCACATACACTAACACCCAGACTCGGGACAAACATCTGTGGTTCGCACAAAGTTTTGCCCCGTGCGGGAATCGAACCCGCAACCCTCAGCGCAACAGTCCAATCGCTTAGCCACTGCGCTAATCAGGTCATCAAACAGGTGTTACTGGGTTTTTCCATTGGGTAATTCTCAGTAGCAGCACGAAGTCTAGATTTGTGCCCGGTTGATGGCAATAGGCTCGCCCCCTATTACATTGGGACCTAAAACCATAACTGGCGAAATGTGGGTGTACTATATGTGCACCTCTGCCTACCCCTTCGCGGAATACAGGCGTGATGTTATGTAAGTTTTCGTTAAGTAACACAACTTCCTATGAAAATAATACATGAATTTAGGTTACAATTAGTGCCTACGTCGGTAAGTGTGCTTAAATTGACGTCCTTGCAATTGGGCCGCAACACACTATTAAAGTCACATTATAACAAGAATGTGACACTTTACATTAAAATTTAAACAAGGCCGTTTATAAAAAGTAAACCATGTACGTACTATGTCGCAATAAAGCTGGTAATGATATCTTATATTTTTCAGGTTAGTTGGCGGCCATGGACAAAATACACAACACATAACACACTCACTGACAGAAGAAAGTTATCCAAGGTGTTGTTGCTGATAGTACTATCAGCAAGGCTGGTATATGGACAAGATAGGGTAAAGAGATAGAGGGGAGATGGCAACCGACTACGTCTTACATAGTAAATACAAGACCGGTGGTCAGGTATCATCATTATTAAAAAGCTCATAAAATGTCAAGAATATTTCTTTTTTAATATAAAACGTCGCCCTACACTAGGAATTTCTCCTGTATCGTGATTGCGTTTTCCGAAAATGAAGTATCACATACACCCAGACTCGGGACAAACTGCGGGTTACACTAATTTTTGTCCCGTGCGGCAATCGAACCCTTAGAGCAATCCAATCCCTTAGCCACTACGCCAATCAGGTCGTCAAATATTAGAATAACATTCTCATCAATTCCGCGTCGTGGTAGAAGAAGAACTATCTTGTATTTGTTAATAGAACTTTTAAAACTTTTCCTTCTTTGTCTATCAGGTAAAACACGGTAATACAATTAATTTTATACCAAAGTCAGACTTGATTAAATGACTAAATACTTAAGTCAATCGATCAATATTATACAGCTTATCGTTTACATCCAGCATTCATTAAATTGAGAGATATGAATTAATAGGACTGCTCAGTATGACTGTGACATCGATTGGCTGACTGTTTTTGTATGTAATATTCTAGTCAATTAACAAAATAGCTTTATAGCAGAGCTTATTGCTTTTATGGACTTCACTGTTATCTAATGATTGGCAGGTATAAAGTCTACTCCTAATAAAAGAGAACACTTCTGTTATCCACTTCTTAGAAAATTGTATTTGGGACTAGGTATATGTATATATCCTCGCCGGCGGAGTTGGCGGTAGTGTACTATAGCGATCCCGCCTCCCAGCCATCAAAGGTACTCCAACAAGCATGTGAGTGGTATTTAGCGGGTATACCCTCGTGGGTCAACCTCTTATAGTTGACTGGGAGTCCCGCATAACCCTGTAGTCTCCCAGGCAGGGTGTATATTGTATTTTCCACACAATAGAAAGGGTATCAAGTATAGTGTCACGTACATTTTTAACCCACTCCAAAAAGAAGAAGGTTTATGTTCGTCTGTATGTATTTTTTGATAGGTAGAAAAACTTGTATTTTACATTACATACTAAATACTGTTTAGTTACGGTATAGTGCTATCCTTCGAACATAGATAGTAGCAATCTAAATTGATAAAGGAAACTTGAAAAATGGGGGACACGAGCGGGACTCGAACCTGCGACTTTCGCCGTGGCGCTTAAAGCTTAACAAGGGCAACATGCAAAAATGACACAAAACGCCATATAGTAGTAATCTAGTACATACGAGATTAATACAACATCTATTTCTAGATCACGGAGCAGCTTCTATGAATGATAGAGGTATAAGTATGATCATGTATGAACAAAGAAACGAATCAACATGACCACGTCATAATAAGTTGGTAATGCGGTACGCTAATGGTGGGTTACGTCAAGTCACGTGAGGTTTCCTCATTATTAACTTTTTACAGTGAGGCAACGCCTAAGATAAATAGCCATAAATATAGTTATACTTCATAAACAAACATGTAACAGTATTACTTTCATTATAGAATAATTGAGAGATAAAAATACCAAGCCCATATAAAGGGCTTGTCATAAATAAATCATTGTATACGAAATTAATAATTATAGGTAATGTAAATGCTGCATTAAGTTATTAATAAAATACATTTTGATCACTTTCTAAATTGATAAAGGAAACTTGAAAAATGATAGACACGAGCAGGACATTTTGATGTTACCGAATTAAAATAAAAACCTACATAACATAACATCACGCCTGTATTCCCCGAAGGGGTAGGCAGAGGTGCACATGTATAACACCCACATTTCGCCAGTTATGTTTTAGGTCCCAATGTAATAGGGGGCGAGCCTATTGCCATCAACCGGGCACAAATCCAGACTCCGTGCTGCTACTGAGAATTACTTAATGGAAAAACCCAGTAACACTTTGCCCGACCCGGGATTCGAACCCAGGACCTCGTGCTCAGCAGTCGCGCTTAGCAACCACTAGACCAACGAGGCAGTCGTTGGCAAATAAAAACCTACATCTTAATAATTAAATGTTGTGTAAACTTTCTCTAACAAGCTCTACCTTTAACAGTATTGTGGTAAAGTGATTAAAATGGTTACTATTTCGTAAGCTTTAATACCGTCAGTTGCTTCTATGAATTCGGCTCCTAACAAATATGGACCAGCGGGCAGTGTGTTATAAAAAGATTTGGTAACCAGCAAAATCGACCTAAATATTGCTGAAATCAACACATTACTCAAATCTAATTTACAAAAGTATGCAGCCAAAGTCAACATGCCATAAAATAGCTTTCCATATGGGGAAGCGATGTGTGCTCTAGAACTATCATTTGGTAGATCAATTATCTTCAATCATATTGCAATACACACGACCGTATTCAACTCGTGCGGCGATTACCAAATAGACTAAGATGCGGACTGCGCGCGCGCCACCCACCTTGTATCGTAACTTACACTTAATTTTATTAAAATGTTAAAGCGAAGTCTTTGTAAAGTAGGAGACGATTTTATTAAATAACTAGCTTCCGCACGCCACTCCGTCCGCGTGGATTTCGAATGTTTTATAGCCTATAGCCTTTGTCGATGAATGGGCTATCTAACACTGAAATAATTTTTGAAATCGGACCAGTAGTTCCTGAGATTAGCGCATTCAAACAAACAAACTCTTCAGCTTTATAATATGAAGTATATACAAGAATGATGTGAAAATAAATGCCCTTTTCTTGGATGATACCGGTTTACCGCCGCACGATGTGACTTTAGCGGGCAATCAGGCTACGTCATTACATCAATGACATCTTAATGTATTAAGTTATGTTCAGCGAGCTACAGGTAATAAATTATATTAAAACATAACATAACATCACGCCTGTATTCCCCGAAGGGGTAGGCAGAGGTGCACATATAGTACACCCACATTTCGCCAGTTATGTTTTAGGTCCCAATGTAATAGGGGGCGAGCCTATTGCCATCAACCGGGCACAAATCCAGACTCCGTGCTGTTACTGAGAATTACCTAATGGAAAAACCCAGTAACACTTTGCCCGACCCGGGATTCGAACCCAGGACCTCGTGCTCAGCAGTCGCGCTTAGCAGCCACTAGACCAACGAGGCAGAATAAATTATATTATGATGAAATAATAAAAAAAGAAAGTAACAGGTAAATACGGGGGTGATAATATAGTGTAATTAATTATGTTGAGTTTTCTATTTTGACTCGTATCAGTGCCACTTCTAGCCTAGGTTTAGTATTCCAGCCCGTACTGGTGAATTGTCAGATATAGCTTAGCCTTGTTATATCATGATCTTCTCTTATGTATAAAAATGAATGCTGTTCGTTAGTCTCGCTAAAACTCGAGAACGGCTGGATCGATTTGGCTCATTTTGGTCTTGAAATATTCTTGGAAGTTCAGGGAAGGTTTCAACGGTGACGTGGTGGTACGAAGTTCGCCGGATTAGCTAGTATATTATATAATTCTTCTGTACATGTTTTCGTCGCCCAGTTCCCTCTAAACGATTGGACCGATTTAGACAACTTTTTGTGTGTATATTTCAATGAGTTCCTGGTTGGTTTGTAAACACAATTGGACCTGGTAGATGGCGCTGCTTTTCTGGACAGGATGACGTCTGCCGGGCCTGCTACTGCTAGTATAGATAATTAAATAAAGCTTGCTAGCGTTAACTTTAATTTATAGATAAAATACTAGCCTTATTTGAATTGTCACTATGTTTTAAGTTTTAATTAAGAAACGTACATAGTTCGTGCATTAGATTCTATAAAGTAACGGGGTATACAGTAATAGCCTGGATTATGTGGCTAATAGTCGCAGCTGTATCTACATATTCATAAGCTAATTGACAATTTCATTATTAGTGATTCAGATTTCATGTCTATGAAGTAAACACGATAGTTAGATAATTAATTGGCATATACGAGTAACATATTAAAATACCTATTGTATTTTGTATCCCTGGACAGAGTATTAAATACAGGGCGAATTTTCAAACAATATAAAATTTCAAAAAATAAGAATGTCAAATCTCCCCCGAGAATTCTATCTCGATAAACACCAAACAAGAATTATTCGAATTTAGCTTTTTTTTTGTTTTTCCAGCTAGTAATCGAAATCGCTAATTTAAGAAAAAACTGCATTATTATACTATCTTGCAGCATTATTACGTTGCTAAAACAACAAAACAAACTTAACCATTTATCAGTGCGCTGACAAAAATATCCCCTATGGGTGAAAGAAAAATCTTTTTTTTTAAATTTGTGAAAACAAAGTAGAGTTCCTTTTTTTATTCAAGTATCTTTATAAGTCGCCGTGGGCGATATAATCACTAAGCGACAAAACCCTTTAACTGAGTTAAAAAAAAATAACGTAGACACCATATTACAAGTTTTTAGCTTAATAAAAGGTATGTTTTAATTATTATTGTTTTCAATTATTTTTGTGTTCTTTTATTATGTTATTGGTGTACACCGTTTAATTAAAGTAAAATAAATAAATAAGTAAATGTTTGTTTCTGATACTTTGTGAAATTGAATTAAAACGTTATTTATTAATTTAATAAATTTATAACAGTAGCAATCGTGCAGAGAACATTAGTTCATATTCAAATATTAACCCAGAATGAGTTTATAGGAAATAAATTGACTCTTTCAGTCTCAATCTATTACGATATTTATTCATGATGATATCATAAACTTTATATGCAGTATTTATACGTAATCAGGATTTATTTGTTTTGCTTAATAATAAGATCATGATTGTAACTACCACAAAATTGATTATGCTTGACTAGAATTGGACCCGAAATGCTTACTAGTTATTAAATTAATAAGGGCTCATTAAAATTATGGCGTAGTGAAATATTAACAATATTCAATACGATTAAAAATTTCACATTTTACTGGTATAATTAAGTTATAGGTACTTACTAGTTACTGATATCAATTTACCTAACTTGTTATTAAGTAAACGTTAGCTATCAATTCGTCATCAATCAATTAAGATCCTGCATTTGCATACAAGTTCGATAGAGTATAACTTATAGCTACATTAATGTATTTTTTATTATTAATATCAATATTAGTTCCAATATCCCCCCCTACTTATTTGTACTACATGTCTAAATTCACAAGCTTCCTCTTAAACACAAAGTATTAGAAACTGGAGCACTTTTAAGACAAACTGCGCCTTAACTGTTTATTTAAAGAATGTTCTGTTTACAGGCGCACCTTTAAAAAGTTTTAAAACATTGCGGCACCAGCTTTACCCAACTCATTGTGCATATTTGTTTACATAACACTGTATTTGCGACAGACTCGGTTATTAGTCGCCGTATAAACTCGTATGTGGTAGGTGCATTAAGTTTCGCATCGTGAGGACAACTCGCTTGTACAACTCGATAAAATCTATTATTGGCGATGGCCTGTGAAAGGCTGCAAGCAAATTATGTGATCATCAAAGCTGCAAAGGGATTTGTTGGAAACCTCTACAAATTTTATTTTATTTTATTTTTATTTTATTTATTGATGTAAAAGTTCATTACAATATTGTAATCGACGATTCTGTGGAAAATTAACATTATTTGTGAATGTGGAGAGAGAAATCGAAAGACTGTCTCGTAGCCTCGTAGGTCTAGTGGTCGCTAAGCGCGACTGCTGAGCACTAGGTCCTGGGTTTGAATCTTGGGTCGGGCAGTGTTACTGGGTTTTCGATTAGGTAAATCTCAGTAGCAGCACGGAGTCTGGATTTGTGCCCGGTTGATTGCAATAGGCTCGCCCCTATTACATTTTGATAACATAACTGGCGAAATGTAGGTGTACTATAGGTACACCTCTGCCTACCCCAGATAAAACAGGCGTGATGTTATGTTACGTGAAGAAAATAAATACATAACCTATTTTTAAGCTAGTTAATGAATTCGTGTAAGCCACTTAACACTATCATTAGGTTCCTGCTCGGATGTGTCCCGCTGCGATAATACTCTAGCATTCCTTGTAGAAACCCCACAAAAACAAAACAGCCGGAGGCGCTGCGTGTTTTAGATATAAAACAATTTCGCCAAGCCCACATCAAATCAACATACAAATTCCTTCCTAGAAAGTGATTTGCAATTTTCGAACAATCAAAGCTGCGTCACACAAAAAGACAAACACGAGTATTAAAGTGATAGTAAATAATAAGCAATGAGGGCCCTGCGGTTAGAATCAAGTATAAAAGTAGTGACAGACGTGGGGAGGTGTAGTGTGGCGCTTTGCTTTAAGACTGGCCACTTATAATTGATGGATCTCTTATAGAGACGGATTGAGTATTGATCACCACGCTAGCTCACTGCGGATTGGCAATTTCAGATAATTAAATCCAGGTTTCCTCACGATGATTTCCGTCACCGTCAGTCAGTGGTGTCTTAGAATATCTAAGAAAGTATTTATGACATTGAAAAAGTCACATTGATACTTGCCTCGGTTTGAACCTGCAACCTTGTGCATACAAATCCGGTATGTCAACCACTGGGCCACCACAACTTTGGGTCCACCCATAGCGATATTAAAAACACACATAACAATACTATGCAAAAACAAATCAATTCAACCTTTTTGCGTGTTTTGTTAACAAACGAATACAAGCAGGTGACGTAATAGGTACTTTGATTAAATATTCGATATTAGAATCTTTTATACTTTAATCGATATTTCTTACAGACAGCACGTAACACTATTTTTAATTTCGAGGACAATTCATATATACCTACGGCGCTCTAAAATTGGATCACTTCGGATACCTTTCACTGAGTCTTTTCCTCAATGTTTGTTCTTTTTTGACATGCGTCAAGTTGTAATGACAATAGCAAACATATCGATTTCTATCGGACTTTTATAGTACACTTGATAATAACGATCTATTTGGTACCTACATAAATACAATATAGAATGTGAAATGATAAGGAGTAAAAATGGATACTGATCGCAATAAGTAAAGGGATTTTTTTTAAAGCCGAACGGTAGCAAACCCTTTGAAACATAACTAGTTTATTCCTAGTATAAATGGAAAACAAATCCATATGTGTGAGTAACATTGTATGTTTGTGCGGGTTAGTAAAGATATGAATTACTAAGTACAATATTTTTGTATGAATACTATGCGTAAACTATTTAATGTATCCAAAATAAGATTCAATTCATTAAGCGATATATTACTCAATCGTAAGAGCAATCTCAATGCAAAATTTTTAAGTTAGCAAGAACAAGCCTACTCATTATAAACTATTAAGATGATTAAAATGATTGATTGTGATAGTGAAGCATCACATTTACTAAGTTCATTGATAGATCCATTAATTGTTTTATTAATGGTTCTGTAATTTCGACAGTTTTTTTGGGCTTTATGCTTGGGCAATGTAGTTTACTTAATAAGCTGTTTTCAATCTACATAATATCGCTTTTACCGACTGCCTCGTTGGTCTAGTGGTCGCTAAGCGCGACTGCTGAGTACGAGGTCCTGGGTTAGAATCCAGGGTCGGGCAAAAGTGTTATTGAGTTTTTCCATTAGGTAATTTTCAGTAGCAGCACAGTCTGGATTTGTGCCCGGTTGATGGCAATAGGCTCGCCCCTATTACATTGGGACTTAAAAACATAACTGGCGAAATGTGGGTGTTACTATATGCGCACCTCTGCCTACCCCTTTGGGGAATACAGGCGTGATGTTATGTGTTTTATCGCTTTTACCAACAAGTTTGCGCTTACGACGGTTACCATATCGTTAGCGACAGTTTACAAATCAATTAACAACATACGCTCAATGGACCGTTAGCGGGCGGCGCACGCGACCCGCTACGCACGACTAGCTACTGGCATGCGCGTACAGCCTTATTTACTAACTGTAAAGGCGAGGTTACACAGTGCCTTGTTGGTCTAGTGGTTGCTAAGCGCGACTGTTGAGCACGAGGTTCTGGGTTCGGATCCCGGGTCGGGCAAAGTGTTACTGGGTTTTTCCATTAGGTAATTCTCAGTGGCAGCACGGAGTCTGGATTTGTGCCCAGTTGATGGCAATAGGCTCGCCCCCTATTACATTGGGACCTAAAAAAACATAACTGGCGAAATGTGGGTGTACTACATGTCCACCTCTGCCTACCCCTTCGGGAAATACAGGTGTGATGTTATGTTATGAGGTTACACAGTGCAAGCTGCTGACTTGACAGTACACAGGTAAAGCCATCATGTACTTGCAGGACCTCGACTCGTCCTGGTCACACAAGTGCGAGCTGCTGGCGCCAAATGTGCGAGTTGACGTCCGAGTAACGTGCGAGCTGGTGACGTGGTTTGGAAGGTAAATAGCGAGTAAAATCAAAAAATGTTTTAGTTACTCGGATGAAAGCTGCTGTCAGACTTGCACATAACAGGACACGTATGATAGGGGCACACAATCCGAATATCTGCCCCCCTAAACAATTGGCAAAATGATTGACGAATAGAAATCAGATACCATGATAAATGTATGGAGATGACATAATGTTTCGACTAAGTTATGACACTAATATTATAAAGGGGAAAGTTTGTCAGTGTGTTTGTGTTTGTTACCTCTTCACGCTCAAACGGCTATACCGATTTTGATGAAATTTCATATGTAGGTAGCTGACACCCTGGATTAACTTTTACATTTATCCCTAAAATGTAGCGGTTAACACCGCGGGTCACAGCTAGTCGATGATATATGTCAAACCCTTTTTCATTCTATGTATTATATTTATGTATCATTCATATATTCTAATCCTTTTTCATCCTATTCATCAAGCGTCAAAAACCTTGACGAATAAAAATCGAGTTACTGTAGTACCTAGACCAAGTAGAAAATCGTTGGTCTAGGACTCTAGGTCCTACAGTAACTGACTAGGCCAGATCGCACGCTAGCTGTGACCGTGTACACTTGGCATTATTTACTTACTGTAGGACTACCCGCACATAGCTGCTTCACAACTATGCCAGGTAAAGCTTCGTACACAAATTAGCTTGGTCAGTGAGTCCAAATTAGTGGTAAGTCTGAAATTTGAGGCTGTTTAAATGTCTTAAGTTGCGGTTAGAGAGGTCGCAAGTTAATCTACGATTAATTTTAAGTTCAATATTAACTGCTTATGGTTAGTCGATAATTAATTATCCAGTTTCATTTGTTGTTTGCCATTAACATAGCATTTAATGTTTTGATTTTAGAGACGTATAAAACGATTCTTGGGATTAAAAACGAAATTGAATTGATTTATTTAGCATACTGGAAATTTAAGTATACAGTAATACAGTTATTTCTTCTAAAATAATCACATTCTGTAATACATTAGTTACATAATAAAATGGATAGTTATCAGATTTTTAACACCATGTAAATTTTGTTCATGAATTCAAAGAAGATAACAGTAGTTACCAATATTTTATAAATGTAAGACTATAAGGAAACCATAGCTTGTAAAGTAGAATTAGCTTTAAATAGTACGTGTGAGTACCAGGTCCAGTAACAGTGATATTGTAAGTGGAAATCTAAGCATGATAAATCTAAATAGAATTCGAGTATTTGAGGTGAACATATTTATAAACAAACTGACTATGCTTAACCTATTAACATTATTAGAGTTAGACTATGTATTCACATATTAGTGAGCTCTTAAACTGGCCTGCTATATATCGCACGAAGGTAAAAAAAGCTCTGAACAGATCTAACAGTTCCTTCGAGTTCCTTGAATTTCCGAGTCTAGCTAAACCTCTAACGTTTTCCCTCCTTTCAACAAAAACTAGTGCATGTGGTTGAGCCTTTAATTCAATTACCTAGCTATTTAGTACATTATGCAATTATAATTAATAGCACAGAGTAAGACATCGCCATTACGGATCTATTATGAGCGGTAAGTATAATCGGGGTGTTATTACCATTCTTACATTTAGCACAATTTTTGCACGTCACGACTCCTTATATTAAAATGAACGATTATACTAAATTGTTTAATGTAAGTCATTATTGTGTTCTAATCGTATTAATTTTACGGAACCTTGCAATTTAATTTGCAAGGAATACGAGGCAGTAGTCGGCAGTACTATGAATATTGTAATGTACTTATACATTGTGCTGCATTGCTCTGTTTAGGACCCATTTAAGAATATATTAGCTTGATATTGTGGCTAAAGGCTAGACAGATGTTACTTAAATGTACTGTTTACATTGGAAAAGATAATTATGTACCTTTAACTGCAGGTGGACAAAAGTTTGATACTTGACAATATTAGTCAGATTTTGTTTAAAAAGGCACTATGGTAAATGATTTTTAATTTTACAAAGAAATTTACACACACTTTTACACGTCATTCTTTCTAAATTGATAGAGGAAACTTTAAAAATGATGGACACGAGCGGGACGCGACCCGTGATTTTCGCCGTACCGTGGCGCTGCTCTGCCAACTGAGCCATCGTGTCACGTTATTCTTTTTTAAAGACTAGGCAATGGCGCCGGCATTTCCTTGACTACCTCTGAGAAGAAATGCTGAAACAAACTCAGGGGTCAAGGTCTCTTTTGATCACAGAGAAGTATAATATGTGAGAACAGAATGGTGTTGTGAGATGTGGTCTTTTGAAGAACCACAGCGAGTTTGAGTCGACCTGTCCTGACAAGAGCATTGTAACTGTTGTCATTAGAATCTCCAGCATTTTATGTAGGTAACCTAAAAACTTACATTGTGATTGTAGCTTTAACTAACTTAGCCAACATTATGATGAGCGAGCCTGATAATGTGCTATTTCTGACAGTATAAAAAGCGATATCAGTAATTAATAAACTTCAATTAACCTCGTAAATAATCAATACACTATCGTAAGTAAGTACTTGTGAAGAAAATATTTTTTACTTCACTATACTTGTTGAAACTGGGCTATAATCGTCTAGTGCGGCAATTTACAACAAAAACGCTGCAATGGAGTGTAAACACTGATTATTATCTGAGTACTGGCCGTATGCACATAATTACTGAAGCCACTAATGATTTTTTACGAAATGTTTCCCTGTTTCACGCGCTGCACTTAAAACTCTTTACAAAACGATTCAGACATTACTCATTCTGTAAATTAGGTAGCAACAACACCAGCCGATTAAAGCCTGTATTTGTAATATTCTACATACTTTAACTCTTTACTTTATACTGCCATTATTGTTCCGTGGGCGTAGCTGCCTATTACCTATTTATTCAGAGTTTCTTTATTTTGAGTCGGCCTATCACAAAGCGGTCTTATAAATAATAATGCTACGGTACCGGCACATCAATTCAAACCCCTCCAAAACCAGCAGCAACTATACCAAACAGAAGAAAAAAATATGATTGTTTCACCTGAGCGTCATCCACCTTTCTACAGTTAAGTAGCACCATCAAAAGTTATCTGTCTGTCAAATCTTTAGTTAAACGTTAAACACACCCAATGCCGTAGTTTTAACGAACGATGTTGACGTTAACACCTGTCAGTGCAACCCAGCCCACAGTATTATTGTGTCGGCAATAGTTTCAAGGGTTTTTACGACACTATAAGCGCAAGTAAAAAGTTGAAACTAGAACTAATACTTATGTAAATGGGATCTCATTTATTTTTCATCAAACGGTCGCGCCGGTCCCATAACTGGTATGACTTGTTGCGATATCTGTCAACCGTATAAAGTGCGATTTGTGTCTCTATCAGCTCGAAGGAAATGTGGAAATTCTATGAAATGTAATTTGACGCCTCAGACCAATGCCGTACGAATAACTGTTTCATTGATTGCATAGTTTAAACACTTAATTTAAAATAATGATTTTCAACATTTCGTCGCACAATTTGTTTCACTTATATTAATTTTGTTCGATCTAGTTGCAAAAACGTTGCCGCGTGTAAATTCCGTGTTCCGTTGATTACAAGTTAATTAGAATATACAGATTGATTTAAATGAGGTTTCAACGCAGCAACAGACGTTACAGTTAGACGCAACTGGTTAAAATTAAGACGTCGATTGTCAATCATTTTCTCAGAGTGTAGAATCTGTATTATGAGTTTCTTACTAGCGAATAACTTTGCTGCTGCATGTAAGACATTATTTTGTTCATTTTTTGTCAATATTATAGCAAAAGAAAGCAAAAGCGGTCGTATATAAGCTTCTTCTTCTTATCGTATGGTTGATGAATAGCCTGGTGTCAGTTTAAACCGCCTGTAGGCTTTACACAGCATGACACAATCTCTCAGGTGTGCCGGTTTCCTCATGATGTTTTCCTTTATCGATTTTTCGAAAAGTCATCGGTTCTTGCTGGGGTTTGAACTTGCGACCTTTGACTTGGCTGTCCAACAGTCATACCACTCGGCTATCAGTGCTTTTTATATATTTTATAGTATATTAGCCGTCAACAATACTTACACCTTGCGTATCGTACTTATACACTGAAAGCGCATCCCACATAGACAAGTTTCACAAAAATACATTTAATTTACTATAATAACTTTCGTGAGTGTTATCCATATTATCTACTATATATACCGGTTATACTCACGTCGATATTCGGGAATGCTCGACTAGTTTTGGACTATAACGGAGCCTTTATTCATGAGCAGGTGACGCGGCGGGGTCGCGAGCTGTTCGGCATCGGGCATTCCCGAATATCGACGTGAGTATAACCGGTATATATAGTAGATAAAATACATTTAGGCAGATTCCGAAGTGTAATTTGAATAGTTTGTCTGTCTAATTATAATACAATCTGTTCAATACAAGCTATCAGTAAGTACATACACAGTAAACGTTTATCTAGTAGTTAATGCCAACATAAAATTTTATGTTTCGCCAGGCAATGACAAACATTCCTTCGTAAGCATTATCCTTAAGCGACACATTATTTTTGTTCCGTTCATACCGGCTGCCTAGTTCCTCATAGCAAAGCATAGCAACGCAGTACAGCTTTAACATAGATTATATATTGTAAAACGGATTTGTGAGATCAATATACCTAGACCAAATCGGATATGTTTTACAAAAAGGGCAAGTGAGGAGTACCCTCAACCGACGAGCGTTTATGAGGAATGTGATACGTGTAAATGAAGCACAAGTATGCCAGGATCGTAGCAAATGGAAATACGTGGTCTCTGCCTACCCCTCAGGAAAATAGACGTAGCTTTATGTATGTATGTAAGTCCGAGTCCGGCAACATTTTGTGTTATCGATTTCTATTCTCAATCAATTCTAAATCCGCGGCGAGATTTGATACTAGCGCCAAGTAAGGTGACGTGTAAGATGACTTTCGAGATGATATTGGTGTTTCAGAATAGCATAGCTAAGGTGCAAGTGAAAAGCGACCTTATTACGTCTGTGGTACCATGTTTATCGATGTTACCTTAATACGACTAAACTGCTGTTCGGATCCCAACGAAAATTGGTATGATCAAAGCTCAAACCTTAAGGTAGGAATTAGGCTAACATGGTAAACGACGCAGACGAAGTTGCAGACGGAAGCTAGTTATAAAACATAGCTTAACAAAAGCAAACAGACTAGCACAATGCAACCCGTACCACTTGAAATAACTACTTATACGTGGAGAGATTAGATCATTGGGAATAATTCTAATATTAAAACGCTAACGGCTGCCTTGCTAGCATGCGTGAGTGCCTTTATACAATAAAACGAGCGCAACAATAACAGGGTAATGTAGTTCATTCCAATCACGTGGCTTCTTAATGACATAGCAAGAAATGATCCGTGCATGATACGTGCACTTTAGATATTTGTTAGATTACAATAATAGTAATGTAATGTAAGAAAAATGACAACTTGAATGACAGCGGTGAAGTATCCGCTGCTGTGCCAGGGCTGGTTGTTTTAATATTGAATAATAAAAACATTATGTTGGAATAATGGCGAATCTAGAAGAGTACTGATGAATTTGAATACCCTATACACATTATAAACAGTATGGAGGCTATCCAGCTGACGGTGTCTACTTCAAAAACAATTGAGTATGGTTTTTGGAGAAACAAAAGAATGGAAAGAGGGTGGTTTAGTATAAAAAACAGTCGATAAGAAATAACTCTTTCTAGCAATATCGTACATACCTAGTCAGTAGATAGATACTTATAAATGGGGTGTATGTAGAGAGTGCTTGTACTTATGTACGTCCGGCGCTCCTGGACAGTCGGCCTAGTTACCATCCTGCTAAGTGTCTAATCTTCAACCACATTCCTATCCTCTTCGATTGTAGCGGTCTTCCGTTCCATCGGATTCAGGGAGGCAGGGGTAAGAGTGCTGTGTTAGCGCGCACACAGACATTTTATGTATCGTGCACTTATACATCTACTGCGCAACTGACTTGGATAAAGATATACATATAAATTAGTTCATTACTCATACTTAGTGTAGTTATTAAGTAACAAATAATAAGCTGACAAAGTTTAAAGCTCCCACTTCTCACTGTGAACTAATGCGCCTAACATTTCCAATATTGGTCGTAATATAAATTGAATTCGTGCTCATGTTCTGTGAACTCATTGCCTGTTACATAAGTTTTACATCACTTTTGTGTGGTTTTGTTCATCATAATGGTAATATTATTAAATTGATGTAAATTACATCAGTTCCAATTTACTAGAATTCGTTGTAATTTTTTTTTATATTCCTTTTTCTTTATTGCAAGTTTTACGACCGCCATTAGTTTAGAGAAAGCTTAAATAAAATTAATTAACAATCAATAGTTCTTTGTTTACGTATATTTAGTATTTCGACTAACTTTTTTGGGTAAAAATATTATATATCAACGTTTTATTTTAGATAATTTAGAGTACAAAACGAATCTACAAGAGCTTCGCTTCGATTTGTGAATCTGTTCATTGACTTGATGTTTTTACATTAACATTAATTGTAGTTACGTAAAAATTAAGAATTAGCAGTGTTAAAATAAATGAATGATGCATTACAATCATTTTTTTTAACTAAATATAATTCATATACTTTTATACCATCCTAGGCTAAAATAACCACATCTTTTTATAACAAAACATATTGTATCGTAATAAATAAATAGAAGTAATATATTACTTTCAGATCGTGAGCACACAACAATCAATTTCTTTTATTTAAATGAACTACAATTACGATGATTGATAAAGATTCGATGAGCAAGGTTTGTGCGTAAATTGTGCAATTGTTTCAAAACATATTCTTTGCTAACAAACATTGTTTGATCTCATTTGTTAGGCGAGCTAAGAGAGATCTGCCCTAAATCAATCAAAATTTCTAATTCAGTAGTCCTGTATTTCTATTACTAAGTCTAATTAATATTTATTATGTTAGAGTAATCAGAGCTGTCAGATTTCTCATCTTCTCAGTAATAGGCGGTGATGTAAGTCTGATACAATTAAGTGTGAATAAAACGAATTTAATAGAGTCTAACTTGTATTCGAAGCTGATGTGCGACCACAAATTATGTATGCAAATGATAGTGGTTGAAACTATTTCAACTGTGAATAACTACGGTAATTATAAACGGACGGTTATGAAAGGAAATGTAAATTGTAATATTATACTACATTTAAATGTAATTCAATAGATTGATTAAATAATTAAAAGGCTACAAATCTTCATTTTGTTTGGTCTGTGTGTTTTTACTCACGACGGAACGGAGAAGGTATATGCGTTCGGGGTGAGAGGTTGTTTGTATGTGTGTGCACAAAAGATTGTCGCCAATTTTCTCAAAAATGGGTTGACCGATTTTCACGCGGTTTTTGCTAACGGATATATGGTTCATTAGACATGGTTCTTAGCTATTATTTATGACATTTTTTTCTACTAAAACGTTTATAACCGTTGTGGATTTTTTCATATGTTTAATTTTGTTCTTTGATGTTATCTTTTTGAACTATTAATTTCACATGTATGTAATATATCGTGCTTGCTCTTGCTTTCAAATACTTATCCTAGGTATGTACAATTGTACACGAGTCTGGGTAGGTACACATAATTATGTACCCAGACATATTTACCGATAAAACAAATGTTTGATCAGACTACAATCTTAGTACAGCTGCAGTCCAATCAGATCTTAGATCGTTGTGTTATATTATATGCATGAGTAGGTATCATCATAAATGTATATCTGTGAAACACTTACTATACAGAAGAAATATTGTTTTGGTAAAGGGGTAGAATAGAAATTGGATATGACTCCAGTTTACATTATACTCTTTCCCCTTATTCATTAAAAGTTACAATTTTAAACCAAGGATTAAATAATAACTGTCACTGTCGCTTGTAATGCAAATAATAGACATGTCAATAGACTTAATACGGGGTTTAGTTAATGCTGGTATGATCCTCGTTTATACCGCCGTCCAGTAAATACTTATTTATCATAACGTAGCTTTAGTTATTTTCACATTAACTTTGAAAATGGCTTCGGTCACACTAAGTTAATATTATTTACTTAGGAGTCTGTTGACGGAGCCTCAATTTATCATTTACGCCGCTTGAGGCAAATGTGTTGTTTAATATTACAAATTCATGTTATTTGTCTTATTTCATTACGCTCAATTACTCAGATGATATCAAACTTACAAATAGTTTCGTTAAGTACAACATTTATAACGCTATGATACATAACGACTGTCAATACTTTGGAGTTTTAATAATGATGGCAAAATAGTAGGACCTTAGTGTATGAGATTATTGAATATGGAAATAGAAGATGGCAGTATAAAAATTTTAATTATATACATCCTTATCCACTATCATTACAGACATGTCCCAATGCGATAGAGAATTTACATGAAATAATTAACATTAATAGAAAGAGACTAACTGAGGAACTTACTCATAAAATAAAAACTATAACATTTGAAATTTGTGACATAAAATACGTTACAGTCATTATGCTCGGTGATTACGAAGTTATACAAATTAACTAATAATACAAACAAAAGGTTCCAACGAATTGAAAACCTCCTTCTTTTTTTGAAAAAAGAATTAAGTTGGTTAACAATACAAACAACACCGATAGAGAAAATATAGTTAGCTTCTTTTTTTTTAATTATTCTAAATTTGAATAAATGTTTCATGACAATGATTTATTTTAATAAACTCCTTTTGAACTACTTATACATTTATATTATATTTGTTTTAAAATAACTAACTAAACTCAAGGCCCAAACGTTTTATTTAACAAAATAAAACGCGAGCAAATAAATAGACTGCGCTATTATAATTTATAAATATCACGTACATATTGGCCAAGTTTCACCTTCAATTAAAAATAATTAAAAATAGTGTGTCTGACAAAAAAATACCTAAAAAGTCCGTTAAAAATAAATATTCAATACCACAGCCTTTTACACCCCGATTAGCACAATATTATTAGAGCACCAATCCTTAAAATATACAAACTTAGGCCGAAACTATTTCAAGAACGGCTTGATAAATCATGTATTCTACTTTAGATGTGTTTTAGTACTTTTTGCAATCATTTAAAAGCCATATGTTGCTCTTGATTCATACAGATTCTAAGCTATGCACATAAGTAGATCATGATCATATTGACTTGATTATAATATGTTATCTAAGCTTGTTGAGACAAGAAAAATGTTGTATCTATGTGCTTTTTGATTCCCACTATTATAACGCTTGTAATTTTATTATACTATAGGCAAGGCGACATGATTGGTCAGTACAGTGCCTCCACGAGTAACAATCGCCACGTCAGCCGCACTTAACCCGGCCACCAACCAACCGGCAGTCAACCCTGATTCCATCCTTGTTGACTTGCTGATCGCCACACCACGATCCCTCTACTGTTTAACAAAAAAAGATTCCGACGAATTGTAAACCTCCTCCTTTTTTCAAGTCGCTTAATGAGATTGAATTCAGCGTCAGGGTGCAATCAGAGTTGGCCGGAGATGATAATCTTATAAATGATTTCAATAACTGACTGTGTATTTTTACATTTGGTATGTCTATAAACAAAAGCAACCGCGAATAAATATTTCCTTGAATATTTATTTAATTCCTTTGCCAGATCTAAAGTGCGATCCCCTTTAAAGCAAATGCATCTATAACAGTTAACGACTAATGTATTATTGAACCTATTTCTTTAACCAGAAGGACAAATAGTACCTATTGAAATAGTTGTAAACAGAGATTGAATAGTGAAAGGTAAACACGAGAATATCGCAGATATACCTGTACCACTCAAACTATTCGAAATTCGATTTGTGGCAATTTAAGTTATAGTTTTGCTCAAGCGCATAATGTTAGGGATCTAAACTAAAGCGTGTAAAGTGTCGTGAATGGAAATGATTTATTTAAATAGAAAGGTATTTGAAGGAAAGGACACCAAACGGTATTGACGCACAAGCAATCCAGTTACACTGTGCTAATGTAGCCTTGGCTGTGGTTTCTTAGTTTCGTCAGCTTTACTAATTACAATTGGGTTAATAGATAGGTATCTTTCTACGCTATTTTTAACAGCATTTCTATTGCACGCATTAATATAATGGTATTTGCGGCTACAAATCTGAAATACCAACAGTATTATTATTGCAAAATTTCAAAACTATTTTAAAACCCAAATTTAAGTTGGCCAATCAGCAGTTCATGCTGGTTTGAAGAAGGAAGTCAAAAGATATTGGAAAGCAACCTCTTTTCAGCAAATATTTGCAGAATTCAAAGCACTAAGTTTCGCGGTCAATGAACAAAAGGATGGCGTTAATCGCTGCGGTTAGTTGCAAATTGTTAAATTTTGAGCACTATTAAGATCTCTGGGTAACCTGGTGACCCTATTGCAGTCCGCATTTTGTCATAATACCTACGATATGCAATATAATAACGGCTGCGAGAGAAATTAAGTTCAGTAGCGGAACCTTATTTATTTTATACTTTGTTTAGGGTTCCATACCCAAAGAGGTAAAACGGGACCCTATTGCTAAGACTCCGCTGTCCACCCGTCCCTCCATCCTTCCATCTGTCACCGGGTTCTATCGCATGAATCGTGATAGTTAGACAGTTGAAATTTTTACAGAAGATGTATTTTTGTTTACCGCTATAACAACAAATACTTGAAAACATAATAAAGCAAATATTTAATCGAGCTCCCATACAATAAACGTGATGTTTTTGCCGTTTTTGTTGATAATGATATTGTGCGCGATTCCAAATTGCACTTGGCCGGTTTTTGTTTGTTATGCGGATGGTACTTGCTCTAAGTATCTAAACACTAGAAAATAATTAGGCCACGCAATCGTGCAAGGCAGTGGACTAAGTGGACCTTGCTCATAAGCCGGAAAAATACTTGCTTTGAAAAGGAAATGGCAATTAAAATCCACCTCAGCTTGTTTTGAAATTCAAATTTATGTTTATTAGTTTGTATGTATTACGAAATTATTATATTAATATATAGTTTAGACACGGGTGGGTATAAGGCCATTTAAATTATAGGTCTTTTGTTACCAATTTATATGTGATTTTAGAACAACAGGCAACCGGTGGATGCAATTAGCAAGGGGAGGCCTTTGTTCAACAGTGGACGTCTTCCGACCGATGATGATGACGAGTTTAGAGCATTTTGTTTTTACTCCCCGAAAATAAGGCACAGGTGGATATTTAGCCATTTAAATTATGCGTCTTTTGTTACCGATTTTTAAGTGATATTAAAACAAATTGATTGATTTTGATTAATGTTTGACAGATAGTGGTACCGTGAATTGCTAGTATATGCTGTTTTGATAAATTTACTTATAATAAACACATATAATACCTACCCGGAACATACAGGCACGTAAAAGCAATATTTACATACACTTAATTTAATTGATTCTCGAGTTCTTGGTATGCACCTATTTAAAAATGTATTTGTAACAAAAACTCAACTATTTATCTATAACAATAGATAACAGGTATTATTTAAATAAGTAATTGTTCACGAATCCATTTAAAAATCAATCTAAATCCAATTAAGTTTTTGTTATGAATAATGTGACAAATTTAATTGTTGTGAATTACACGAATAATATGAGTAGGTAAGGTGACAGAAAAAAAAAGTTTAAATAACTATCTATGCATCCTGGTCCTGGTTTATATGCGTCATGTTGGCTGCCAAGAAAATCAAGAGCCGAAGATTTTTTCTTCGCGTAGTGTGTACCTTCAAACATGAAACACCAAAAAATGTCCACCCAACAATATTTCTATCATTGGTTAATATGTAGGTATACATACATTTAAATGTATTTATTTACTTTCTTGGGGCAGTTTTTTGAACTGACTATTGAATGACGAAATTTCGCATAATTAAAAAAGATAGATAATAGTGCTAGTACAGTCCGTTCATGTGTACCTAAGTACGTCCGGCGCATTCTGGGCGGACAACCCCGCTAAAATCTTTGTTGACTGGCCAATCTCTACACTACGGTATGACATTGTATCCTTAGACAGCTCATGCTGCAACAAAGAAGAATATAGTTAAAATATATTGAACCGGATTGTGGACACATGTAACTCAATACATCCAACCATCAGCTTTACCACAGACAGACATATTTACCTTACTGTTGTACTTATAAATTCCTTACACATAACAAAATGAACATATTTCTTGCTCATTACCAGAAAGTGATCGGTGTGGGTTCCAATCGGGCGTTGTCACAGACCTTGGCTAACTGTGGCAGTGTCAATGGAGCATTTAGGTAGGCATGTGGTAATAATGACCAGTTTAACCGCGTTGTGCACGAGCGAAGCGAGGTGCCACTGGCAGCGGTGATGGTGGGTAGGGTCGGATAGATGCAGGTTCATGATGCAGCCTTGCCCTTTTAAAATGGGCTGCACTATTGCTGCATTTGCGATAGACCATACAAAATGGCTTATATGTCACGGCCTAAAACGGTAAGCCGCCTTTACCCACCCCCTAACTGCGAATTAAGTGTCCACATTCGTCAATTGTCACGTAGAAATAGGTGTAAGGATTTCCCAGTCAAACAGGATATTGTTGCAAGGTTTTTTCCCTTGTTACCAAGATATACCTACCTAATAATATACTCAGGTTAGACAAGACAAACACGCCCTTTTCGCCAACCATTGTCATGAATATCGCTTCGCTTGCAGACGGACCAAATCCCTACCTATTAAGTAACGTTACCATTAGAATTCCCACGCGGCACCCGATGACCGGAGACCCTCATATTGGGGCCTGATTACGTACGTGTGACGTCTGATATAATTTCATTTTGATTGAAGTATGTGTGTCAATTAGTAAGTGAAGCAATAGGAGCGGTTTCTTGTTACGACCAATTAGCGGAAGATGGACGGACAAATGATACCATGAGAGATTGAATACATAATGGTGAGAAATAAATATTTGGATATTCCGGTAGTGTTGTGAGTGAGTGGGTGTTGCGACAGAACCATCGACTATTTAGTTACACGGTATATCTATACTCTCTGTTATTCGGGCACTTTATTTGTTAAGTGTACCAACTTTATTTGTTAACTTCCTATTGCTACGAAATGATTGTTTATTTTTATGTTTCTCTTATACGTGTGTCTCCGTGTTAAGTAGCAATAAATGTTTTTTTATTTTTTATTTTTTTAGCTTAGTTTGGAAAATGGATATTTAAGAAAAATTATTAAGTACTGAAGAACGACTACAGCACTGTATAGAACATCTTTTTTTTTTAAACATCGCCCCACACTACGAATTTCTCCAGTATCGTGGGTGCGTCTACAAACATGAAGTATCACATACACAAACACCCAGATTCGGGAAAAACGTCTGTGGTTCGCACAAAGTTTTGCCCCGTGCGGGAATCGGACCCTTAGCGCAGCAGTGCAATCACTTAGCCACTGCGCTAATCAGGCCGTCAAATTTAAATTAATCTTTTGGCAAGAACAATAGAAATATGTGTTACCTACGTGTAATGTAAGTACCAAAGTAGTTCGTAGCATATTATTACTTTGTTTCGTCAATTCTGTTCACTGATTGGTACCATGTAATAAATAATAATGTTTGTGTAACGAAAATTATAGCATAATATCCAGGGATGATAGACTATGATTTTTATTTCCTGGACACGTAAGTGACTATGACACCGGCCTAGCAACCTTTTACATCCTCCAATTGTTTTTAATAAACAGAGTTTTTATTTCTACTCCTCCTATATATTATTTATGATTAATTTCGTTGCGGGTTCCAAGACAGTCGAGTCATTTCTCTGAGACGCCTCGAGCTTCATTGCCGCGATGGTTCTCGATAGTTATCCTTGTAGATCCTGGCTTACAGGAGTCGTAATGATGGGCATGAGAGGTGGGCTTGTCCCAAAAAAAAAATATAGAGTGTCTAAGTATCAGTGACTACAAATGCATGTGTAATCACTTTCCCCTTTACAATCCAAACGGAAATAGCGTTATGTTTTATGACTGAATCAGTTTCATTAAACTCACATCCTGTGTACTTGTGTAGTCTAATAGATGTGGCTGTGTTGCGGTTGGCTCAATAAAGAACATACTCGTATTCGCCCGGTCTCCTTCCTATCGTATGGTTGATGAACAACCTGGTGTTAGAGTTTAAACCGCCTGTAGGCCTCTAACATGACTTTACATTTTGAAAAATCTCTCAGGTGTGCCGGTTTCCTCACGATGCTTTCCTTCACCGTTTTTAGCAACTGATAACTATTAATACGCACATGAATTGGAAAAGGTATTGCTGCGTGCTATGGTTTGAACTTGCGACCTTTGACTTGGCAGTCCAATGATCATACCACTCGGCTATCAGTGGTTAGCCGGCCGGTGTCCCGCATAATAACAGTAATCACAAGTCATTGAAGGTAAGTAAATAGTTAATTGTGACTAGTGCCTGCCTGCGGCGCTGCTCGCATTACCTCCGGAACGAGGCATGAATATTTACAGTCCATTCAAGATAATTCATTACTGATTAGGTTTCCCGCGTTAAAGATCGTAAAATAGAGTTAGGCAATAAAATATATCTTGCGATTTGCATTATTAATTGTAGACCAATGGTAGGAGCTGGACTCCTTTAAAGAAAAATGGTCTATTGCAGCTTACAACCGAGAGGAATGGAGGAAGGAAGGGGAGGCCTTTGCCCTGCAGTGGGACGAGCATGGCTGAAATAATAATAAATAATAATTATTTTAAAACATTGTATTTGTTTTATATATATATTATTTAAAATAGTAATTTATAAGAAATGTATATAAATAAAGGAAATAATAATATTAGGTACTTTACATTGGGTATCTATTATTAAAATCTTGCCTACAGGCGGTTTAAACTCTGACACCAGGTTGTTCATCAAACATAAAATAAGAAGATTAAGATCTTTTTGATATGACTGATTTAAAAGCAGAAACTGAACTTCTTCTTTGCTTTGAACATACTGCTCTTGAACATACACATGAGTTTCTGTGTTTTAGTTTAGTAATTAGTTTTTATAGTAAGTTTAACATTATCCCCCGTAGCATCTTTTGTAGCACACCTCCAACTACTTATTTTCATGCCGAAGATGCAGATATTGGATCAGATGCAAAGAGATGTTTGCTTAACAGCCAGTATTATGTGTTATTGAAAAGGATTTTTTTTCTACACGTCGGCGTCGCCTTTTAGGTCTGGCTAAACGTCCTGTTAAGAAGTTTTTATTCTAATAAGTGTGAGATACAAGCAGATAGCATTGCATACATGATTTCGCGCAGTGGCTAAGCGATTGGATTGCTGCGCTTAGGGAAGCGAGTTCGATTTACGCACGAAACAACAGAAAACAACTTGAAAAGATTCGATTAAAGCTAAAATGCCACCAAAAGTCCGCAGATATTTGTCTCGAGTCTGGGTGTTTGTGTTTGTGATATTTCATGTTTGAGGAACGCACCCACGATACAGGAGAAACTCCTATTGTGGAGCGACGTGAAGATAAATGTGACAAAACATATACTTACTACCTACTACAAAAGAACACTTAAAACGCGACACATTCTCAACCTTATTTCACAAGAACCAAAATTAAATCAATAATAAGCACACCAATAAATCCAAGTTCGAGCGTTATGAAATACGCATACTTGACCGTTAAAAACGGTAAGTTGAAAGTTAAGTAAACATTTATTAAGTGGCTGGATTAAAATGATTTCACAACAATGGCGTTTGGCCCTACTATTGTTGCGATACGTTCGCTTCGTTACTCATTTAAGACTAGGTAAAGCTTCCTATCTGTCGTGGACTAGTGGCCTAACACGGACTCGGTATAGAATGGTCGGCTGCTGAGTTGTGTAATTGTCAATTTAAACGTGCTCGGACACTGAATATCGCATTTCTGGGCTCTTACTACGTGTTTGATACGGTCGCGGACGCTAATGCTGGTGGTACACCTCAATAGAGAAAAATGCACTAACGCGTTGCGGTGAATACAATTCGATGTATAATAAGTTTACGTTTTGGTATAAGAACGTTGTGAGCTATTTTGTACGTGTTTGAACTATGTTCCCAAAAAAATTTACTATTTGTTCTCAAAAATGCCGAATAAGTCAAGCGGTTTAAGTGCTTTAGATTTATTTCTTGTACCTTAGCTTTTTCCTATCGATATGTTTTGATTAAACCTTCATACTGGTTATAATTGTTACAGTAGTATTGTTTTTATAAAATCATCATTCGACATAACGCTAGGGATTACTTTTGTTCAAATTCGTACATAAATCCGAATTAAAAGTAACATTTTGGCTTGAATGAATTTCTGCGAAAATAACTTTTTGAGAAAGTGACTTAGTGCGTATATGATGTTTTGAGAAAATGACATTATGCAAAAGTGACCAAATTTTTCACGCAGAAATTTCGCGATTGTGACATTTTGCGTCAATATCTTTATTTTTAAAACCCATGCATATTGCAATAAGCAAAAAAACTAACAAATATATCAAAAAACTTTCAATTTGTCGTAATATCTTATAAATCTCGACAATATCTCGACTGAACAACAATGCTGCTCTACATTGGTAGGCGCGGATTATTTGCGAAATTTATGATTGTGTAACAAATGACATGAATTTATCTGGACAATCGGACAGGTGTCAGGGTGACGAGAGGCGCCGACCGCTCCACTACCTTCATAACAAAGAACATTGAATAACAAATGATCGGAGAGCTGTGGAATAAGCTGATTTTAAGAATGTATATTTATGTTAGTAACGAATTGTTATTTTAACCAATTATCACGCCGTATGTTGGAAGTTACAAAAAAAGTAAGAAATCATATTATTTTGATGTACGCAAAGTTTATTTCTTACCGGTGGATGCAATTGGCAAGTTGTCGTTCATTGTGGTGTTCTCAAGGGGGTTTGTGCAACAGTGGACGTCTCCCGGCCATGATCATCATCCATACTACAAGATCATAATACATACATACATAAAGTCACGCCTGTTTCCCTGAGGGGTAGGCAGAGACCACGGATTTCCATTTGCTACGATCCTGGCATACTTATTTTGCTTCATTCAAGATCATAATACACATAATTTATGTAAGTAGGTATATCTATGGGCCATTGAAGCCTGAAAATAAATGATATTATTATTATTATTATAATACATATCAAAATAGTGAGTAAAGCACAATATATTACACTAAAATAATATGCTAAGATATCGTTTTGCGTCTGTCCTGCCTATTAAATAAAAGAAATCCACTCGTTAGCGCCACAGTATTACGTTAAAAGCATTCCTTGAATACTTTAACAAGCCTGTTTAGGCTGTAACATTTTTATGAATAGAAATTAAGGTTATTGTTTTAACCTTAATTTTAATTCACGTAGCTAGTTTTCTAAACCGGCGCTTATACTTATTATTATAATTATATATTTGAGTTAAAAATTTGATCGACCTTGTCCACCGTATTTCAAAAGTACAGACAGCCTTATAAATAATGTACTTATTTACCAAGAGTGCCATAATTTCATTAATAGATAATAATTTACACTATACTACCGCTGATAAAGGTTTTAAGTGGCTTAATAGTTTTAAATAAACACCTTTGGTTCCCTAAGTTAATGGATCCTACGCGATTGCATTATTTCTGGCTCTTCGAGCATTTGCGAGTGTTGTCCTAAGAAAATGGGTATATTTAACTAATATTCTTCTTATCATATCTATAGGTATAATAGAGTAGCTCGTAATTAAGAGAAAAGACAATTCAACCATCAGGTTGACTGCCTAAATTATACGTGATGATATAAAATTAATTGTAAATATCTATATCGACATTTTATGTTGTGGATGCTCTTTCAATGAATCTCAGTAACGAAAAATGTCACACCGTCGTATTAGAGCTTAACTGACTCATTAAAAGTTAAACTTATGATCATATTTACATATTTAACACTTTAACTGTTAATATAACCATCATCCATCATCAGCCGGAAGACGTCCACTGCTGAACAAAGGCCTCCCCCTAAGCTTGGGGGGTGTCATAATCCCCACGATTGGAAAGGGCTTGGGGATCACAGTATTGGTAGTGAAGTTACAGAAGACGCTGCTGCCGATCTTCTGGATTTTCCCTTAGTCGCCTCTTACAACACCCACAGAAGGAAAGTATATAAATATTATACTGTAATATAGATACTGTAAGTTGTAATAGGTGTCAGTTACAGTCCCTTAGAAAGGCGGAAGACACGTAATAAAATTAACAAAAAATATTCCTATATTTAATTCAGAACGGTAGTTATCATGAGGTCAACAGTTTAAGTATTTAAAGTACCTTATTACATAAGTGTTTAAATAATTACTATATCAATTATGTTAATGTTCCTAAAACGGAACACGCTACACATATAAATAAACCGACGGTTAATATATAAATTATTTCTACACGTTTAAATGTAAATTACAGTGTTGTTTTATAAATTATTTTAAATTTTAAGGTGATTGTTACGCCAATAATCCAATTAAGTTTATCAGACATATTTGTTTATGATGAAATAATTGATATTTTAATGAGTTTACTCACCTTAAAAAGAGAAAATGTAATTTACGTGTTATCCTTTATCAGGAGTAAGCAACCCAAATTTGCAGATCATAAAACCATATTATGGTGGCTAGTCATCCAACCCACACCGGGTTGGTCACGTCTTCGGAGGTGAAGCTGAAGTGAGGTGAGGTGAAGCCGGGAGGCTATTAAAAAGGGTTAAAATGTATAAGATTGGGGTTAAAGGCCTTAAGGGCTTAAAGGGTTATTAGAACCTCATCGTCAGCAATGAGGACTGGGATTATAAGTTATTAAGGACCTCCTTTCTCACGCACATCATCTGTACATCCCACATCTACTTTGATTATATTATACCATCAATTAATACTACCTATCATAATCAGCCTATCTCAGTCCAATGCTGGACATAGCACGCGTCTCCTACGGCACGCCACTGAGCTCGATAATGAAGCACGATGGTAAGATGAAATTAAATAATCTAGCTCTACTAATCTACCGGGGTAGAGTACTAGTAACTTGACATAGTATGCTGTGAAGCTGCATGGTAATATTCTTCAATTTCCATACGTGTATGATGTATCGCGGATGCGAAATCTAACCTACATGAAGAAAACATACCCGTTGTGCCTGTGAGTCTAGCTGAGTTGTTTCTTTACTATATAAATATTTCATAAATACCTTTAATATTTGTATTATATCTACAGCAATTAGCACTAAGCCATCTGGAGTTAACGCGATGAACTAAGATCTGTATATGCAAAAGACGCAACGTGGTACAGTTTTTCGGTATACATAAGTACTATGAATACAACAGTCGGTGTCTTTTTAAAGTTTATACTATTCAATATCTTTAGTGAAATCTGTAATAATTGTATTTAGTGGTAAAAGTTGTAACGTAACGTGGTCTGAAATCTCCAAAATTACATGATTATACAAGCACTGAAAGTGGTAACAGCAATTAAGTAGCCAAGTTTTTGAAAGTAGATACAAACATAGGTACTATAACTAAAAACAAAAACCATTTATGACGTTTTTTCTCTTGTTCTGAGGATATTAAGGTCTAATTTTGCGTTAACATCTATTGTTATTCCAGCACTCATCATGATCATCTGCCTAGGCTTCTCCCAAATCCTGTTAGACTCGACTTTAAGAATTACTTACTGGATGCAGCTGGATTCTAGTATTTTATCTGCTACGCATAACTAAGTTTAAGTATGTTTTTTACTAACATTATGGATCCTGTATTTTTTGATCTGAAATACTCTTATTATTATAACTGATATGCAGAACTCATCTTAGATATCACCACTGCTAAGAGTTGACGCTCTACTGTGCTGTGCATTCTAAATACAATATTATTAAGTAAGTAAGTTCTCTACCAAATAGTTCACATACTTAAATCAGTACTAGGCTCTCATAGACTTTGATCACAACATATTATTACATGTTCCGACACACTGGGGCGTGGCTTAGGCTAAAACAAATGAGTTTACATTACCGCCAATATGTCAACGCGATTTCGAAAGGGTACGGAACAAATGCCAAACGATACAATACCGTTGCAAATGGCCGAGGTAAGAATAATACCGACAGATATCTTTGAGTAGGCTCGGAGACAGCAATGCTAGAAACATTTTCAAACAAAAATAGTGCTATTGTCTTGTTCCGGTACGTAAATAAATAAAATTTCAATATTTATACAATTATACAAATGACGACCTGATTAGCGCAGTGGCTAAGCGATTGGACTGCTGCGCTGAAGGTTGCGGGTTCGATTCCTGCACGGGGCAAAACTTTTTGCGAACCACAGCTGTTTGTCTCGAGTCTGGGTGTTAGTGTATGTGATATTTCATGTTTGTGAAACGCACCCACGACACAGGAGAAATTCCTAGTGTGGGGCGACGTTTTTTTCGAAAAAAACAAAACAGTCTAGTATTGAAAACATTTTGTAATTTTCTGGTTTAAGGTGATGTATAGGCGATCTCCAGCACTACTGCCTCAGCATAATAAATACTTATTGAACAAAGTATAATGATAATATTTTCTCAGCGCAACTATGATTTACAGTTACTCGCAAGAGTTTAACGCCATCACCACCACTTAACGTCGCCAACACTAGCTTTTGACATAATAATGCACTTTATTCCCGAGTACCTACTACTAGAATAACTCTACTCCGTCAACAGCAACAAACCCGGTCGAATCGCACCAAAAATTTACGACCTGTAAATAAACTCCGGCTCAACCAGTGTAACTGTTCACAGACCTTAAATATTACTAACTACATTATCAAAGCTCAACCGTTAATGTCTCTTAGACTATTATATCTCGTAATTTATTGTCATAGTGTAATAATAGTAAACGGATAGTGATTAAAAGCTTTCGTTCCCTCTACAAGTGGTCCAAGGACTTGTAACCGTGTCCAGGTCTCAACGTGTGGGTAAACAATGATTTTAATTACAGATTGCGACCAAGAATTTACGTAGCTTAGTGAACTAGATTATATTAATGTCATGCTGCGCTTTTGTTTTGCGTTTAATTATGTTAGGTTGTAGGCAGGTAACACGCACGCAGGATATGCGCAGTAAGTAAGGCAATGAAGTGCAAAGTTGACTACTTGCTATCCAGTCAGAATGCCAACAAAAACTCTTATTATAAAAAATAATATCTAATTAACAACACGGGATTAATGCGAAGCGAAGATCGCGCAGTCGAAACGTCAAAACACAATCAAAAACTTTACTTTTACTTTCGCGTAAATTCCCGTGTTAAAATTTAATTGTATTATAATCATGGCACACGATAGTTTAAAAGTTAGTAGAAACTCTTCTTATGTAGGTTGTTGTTTTAGTCAAAATTGTAATAATTTAGTTGCTTTAAATAACCAGTACGGTCTATACATTAGCTGCGCTTAGCAAGATTGACTTTTAACGGCTCTTTAATATAGAACTCTATTTCGCCCCCCATCACAGCTCTAACTGCCTCGTTGGTCTAGTGGTCCGACTGCTGAGCACGAGATCCGGGGTTCGAATCCCGAGTCAGGTAATGTGTTAATGGGTTTTCCATTAGGTAATTCTCAGTAGCAGCACGGAGTCTGGATTTGTGCCCGGTTGATGGCAATAGGCTCGCCCACTATTACATTGGGACCTAAAACATAACTGGCGAAATGTAGGTGTACTATATGTGCACCTCTGCCTACCCCTTCGGGGAATATTGGCGTGATGTTATGTTGTTGTTGTCACAGCTCTAATTGTCTCCAAGAACCACCAGCCTTAAATGATCTATACAGGGTGTGTATTACTATGACTGTAATCTGCTGCTTCCACATTATTCCACATCATTAACACCATAGACGGTAACCATGTTTATTGTCTGCGGAAACGCACTTATGATGGCAATACGCAACAGTTATAAAATACATTAATTAGGCATATAAACATTACTTCACGTCTGTATTTCCCAAAGGAGTATGCATTGGTGTGTCGAACCACCACATTTCGCGAATTATTTTAAAAGTCCTAATGTGATAGCGGGCAGCCCAATTGCCATTAAAGGAGCACAAATTCAGACGCCGTACTGATACCGAGAATTATCTATCCCGGAATTCGATCCCGGGGCCTCATATTCAGCATTAGCGCATAGCAACCACAAGGCATTAAGTCAGTTAATACATTCATGGCTTTTTATGTTTATAGCGAAACTCGTAGGGTGCAACTCAAAGGGAATTGATTGTCTTCTACGTCTGAGGACAGCCATGTTGAATGAAGCTTATTGCCATAGATGATTTGTGCCTTTCCATTACTCCCAGATCACAGATAATAACGGTAATCAAACAAAACCATATTTTCTCATAGAACTATCTTTGTACGGATCACAGTAATTTACTGTTTCTCAACTCTGACAGCATGACATTGTCGATCATATTAACAGAAAACTGATCGGTATACGTCACTTTTACATGCATCCAGTCACGATGTAAAAGTTATTGTTCTGCTTGTAAACCAGCTATTAGAGAAATTGCGTTATTGATTATACCCCACGGGTTTGGATGGACGCGAAAATCTGCGGTGCTTAGCTTTCATTGTATCGTTTAACATCACGATTGAACTCAGCAGGGATGTGCGGTAAATGGTTAAAAGGTAATTATTGCAGTGCACTTACATTGTAATACAAATAACGCTTCTAACATAGTCATCGTAACAGAAATTAACAATTTTTTAAATGAACAAATCTTAAATACAAGCTGCTAAACAAATTTTTAAATGATAGACAGAACCGGTATTGGTTCCTGCCACTTTCCCCGATCTGTAGCGAAGCTCTACCGACTGAGCTAACGTGTCTAGAATTTTGATTTAAGCTCAGCATAGGCAACATGCTAAAACATAACAAATGTCAAAGATTTAAATTGTTTATAAAATATTTGTTTTTTTTAATTAGCCTCATTCTGGGCAAATGCCTCTTCCTTGAACATTTAAATCAACGATTATGAATTTTCAAAATACTATGGACTAAGTAATTGGGAATATTGATAACTTAGGTTACATCATCATAAGCCGGAATACGTCCACTGTTGAACACCCCCCCCCCCCCCTTAGTTTTTACTTATGCATCCGCAATTATTTCAAGTTCTAGATCTAACTAAGTGACACAAAATACCCATGCAGTACACCATATATATGTAAAACCAACCCATATTCACCAACTGTAAACAAAATGCAGGTCTACGGACTTACAAGTCTAGTTAGTGACCACCGGAGCAGTAAGGCGGCGAGGTTTGATCGTGAGACTAGTTTATTTTCATAACATGCAGACACGGGCTTTAGTGCGGTAACATTGATTTATACTAAACTTCTGTGTAAATCACGTGCTGTCGGAACATCGTGATAAATGCGCTCATTCATCATACATTTGAGTCATCACATAATAGTGCAGGACTTAATTGCTCGATAAACTTAATTATAGTTTATTTGGTCGATTGTAATGAAATTGGTGTGATATGCACGTGTTATCCACGAAAGAACACACGTGCTGCTGTTAATTTTTAAATATAAGCACCTACACGTGTAACAAAATATTACGCCTTCCCCGAAGGGGTAGGCAGAGGTGCACATTTAGACGCCACATTTCCTCAGTTATGTTTTAATCCCAACGTAATAGGAGGCGAGCCTATTGCCAGGCACAAATTCAGACTCCATGTTGCTACTGAGAAATGCCAAATGGAATAACCCAATAATACCTGGACGTCATGCTCAGCAGTCGCGTTCAGCGATCACTAGACCAACAAGGCAGTCCACATACTAGTTAACAATATCAATCTATTGATTAGAAATTGCCACTCCGTCTGCTGATGTCACTCACATGCAATGCGATTATGCTGGTTACTGCATACGAAAAGAAATGGTCCAGTTGCATAAACACGTAAGTTTGCACTCCGAAGATGTAAACAATGATTGTGCTGTGCACATCTGATCACCTGTTCACGTAGAGACGTTGTACAATATCATGATAACGGCGTCAACTTTCTTGCCGGATGGTATCCGACGTAGACCACCCACTTTCCTGCAATGGGAGTCGTAAGAGGCGACTAAGGGAAAATCCAGAAGATGGGTAGCAGCGTATTCTGTATTTTCACCACCAATACTGCGATCCCGAAGCCGTTTGTCAAGCGTAAGGATTATGGTAACCCCGCCCTTTAAGAGGGAGGCCTTTGTTCAACAATGGACGTCTTCTGGCTGATGATGATGACACCAACTTTCGTGGGTGTTTTATTAGTGTTTTCAGCCTGGTAAGTAAGCAAAAAACTTAGCAATAACAAAGATCATAATGACCTAGCAAGTTATTCAATATCCAAGAAGGTCTATCAAAGAAGACAATTGCCTTCCGTTGCGTTTACTTTAGGCGGGGGAAATGTGGTTGTGAAGAAAATTCATATAAGAGCAGTGGGTACCTCGGTACCTTAGCCTACCATTCCGGGAATTTAGGAATGCCTTAGGTATTATATATATGAAGTCTAGGCCAAAACTGTACATCGAATGTCGGAGAATTACAACAATGCTCTTTGGCGAATCTATTCTACTGAATTGCCCAAATACCCGCCTAGATTTATGACTGTAAAAGTTTTGATTTATGGACGGAATGATCTAAAATTTGTTTGATCGAATACCGAATAGAATAATAACAAAATGTTGTACAACAAAAGTACTTAAGCTAATAGCGCTGAAAATACCAGATGTAGCTACCTATTATTATAATGTAGATGGTAATATTCTTATACAATGTTAGCTCACAGACGTAGAGTCGCTGTTACCTACTGCTGTTTAAAATTCTAAACAAGTTATAAGGGAGAAAATGTATTGTAATACATACCTTCACGCTACACATTTCCCTTTTACTATGAATAAGAAGTTCCAATAATATCAACCATGTCGCTTTATAGCACTCACTCATTAAATTAGAAGACAATTTATTTATCAAAGTTTCTAAATGAAGTAACCTATTACAGCTATGTAAGATTAGTGCAATATTTCGTAATATCATGCATGTGTCAGACGTACTAACTAGTATTGGAAAATACAGTCCACGTATAGCGCTGGAGGGCAAATAACTAGTTTAAGATCAGATTCTGATACATCCTACTATAAGTTGTGTCACTCTTGCGCATGCAGACGCATACTATTATAAGTACACACCTCCCTGTGATTTAATCTGATGACGACTTTACGTAATACTGAATAAGTTTTCTATATAATATGTAGGTATTTAGATCCGATGGATATGGCTTTTGCAATGCACAATGATGTAGGCGAAAATACTCTTAGACGTAGGGTCTAGTTTAGCTTAAGGAGCTTTGGGCATAGTAGAAAGTACAAGTATTTGTTGCTTTTCAACCTTTTACTGACATAAAGTTTTCGAAATTTAAATGATTAAAAGAAAAAAATATGGTTCTTTTTTATTCTTTTGTTTTGTTGCTTCAAGAGCGATGACATTGATATTTTTAAAATTTTTACTGCAGTTTGAACACCGAATTCTCAAAATACCATCAACGTGTAAGTATCCCGTGATGTAGTATTGCAGTACCGCAATAATTGCAATATCGATAACTCCACGTAATCCGAGTTATTCGAATAACTCGCGTTATTGGATCACCATTATTAAATAAATCAATAAACACTTAAAGAATTCGTTCTCGTTAACTAACGCAGTCAATACTATTGGACAACGATAAAATCTTGCCGCGTTTGCCTTTTTGGGACTGACGGCAATTCAATCCGCGAATTAGTGCGTTTACAAATACCGCGGTACTGGAACGGAATAGGTAGGATGAAATTCTACCGGTGTGTAATAATCTGGGCTTAAAGCTAAAGAAAGTATTTACGGAATGTGTTCTAAATTAACACGGAATTCTTAGAAAGAATAATGAGGATTTCGACGTATCTACGAAGCAGATCGTTGCTCTTTGTCCCATATGCAATAGTCCGAATTTTAATTGGTGAAATTTTTTACATATCAAAAAGTGTGGCTATATGAAGTAAATATTCTAATCTAAATGAAGCCCATGCAGTTATGGGCTTCTTCTTCTTCTTCCTACCGTATTGTCGATGAACAGCCTGATGACAGAGTTTAAACCACCCGCTGCAGGCTTCTAGGCTCTACACACAGTTGAAAAATCTCTCAGGATGGTTTCCTTACGATGTTTTCCTTTACCGTTATGGGCAAAGGCAATACACGTTATTCGATAAACTAGTCTAATTTCTTTAATAATATGTAATAATCAACCGTGATGAAATCACACTTAGATCATTCTACTCTGCAATCAGAGATACCAAAATAATTGTATGTCATAATTATACTAACTGGATAGACATCTAAAGATGTGCATAAATAATAAAATTATTAAGAAAATATTATGCATAATATTGCATATTAATTAATGTTGTAACACGATAAAAATAACTTATTAATATGTTGACACAAAAATAATTTAAAGAAAATGTATTTCTTATAATTTATTTGTTGACTAACGTTAAGCCCCTAATTAATCCACTTCCAGTTATGATTTAATTAGACTGGGTTTCATTGATTGCGTCCGTTGTGCGTTATACGACTGCGACATAACTATACTGACGTCCATGACAGCGTTACAGAAGCTTAGCGAATGCAAATTTGAGACGCATTGTCGTGTAAAGGCGAGTATACACGGCAGATAGATAATGTTTAAGTTTTAAAGTATATCAATCTACATATATTCACGTGTGGTTCGCAAAGGTGGGTACAGACACGATATTATTTTGCACTTACCCCATATTTCCCTACAATATCGTTTTTATATAATTTCTATTTTCAAACTTTACTTTTAAACGTCCAGTTTTGGATATTATTATTAAATATCTTTAGAGGTAGAGTGTTAATAACAAATTACTTTTATTGTTTAAGGGCGCTCTCAAACCGAATCAGCCTGGTTAGGTTAGGTTAGAATTGTTGAGGTGCAAGTAGAGAGCGTCTATAAGTGGCGATACCTAATTAAGTATGCCCGGTGCACCCTGGACGTTCAACCTCGCTACCATCCTTGTTGACTGACCAATGTCTATACACGGAATAACCTGTTTCCATGTCACATTTGTTTTATGCCGAAGCAAAAGAGAAAAGGTTGAAAAGTGAAATAGAGACTTCAATCAAAACAGCAGAACCAACATCTGATGCAGCAAAATCAATTGTTGAAAATATAATTCAAAATTTCCCACTAGTGACTCTTGCCCTTCCCTTTCTTTATAAATTATTAAGGATGTAATTTAGTTTAGGTAACGTTGGGGCTCATGTCCATGGAGATAAATGCCCCTAAATAAATAAAGATTAAAAAAAAATCTAAACATAACCAAATATTCTTTACATTACTAATACAGTGTATCCATCCACTTAGTACATACGTTGACCACGACTTATATTATTTGCACAATTTCTAAGCACAATAATATTATAATTTGCTTGCCAAAAATTGGTAAATTTGAGAATTAATCGATTGGCCATTAAACAAATATACGACAGCACATATGTTACGCATATCTTCTGACGCACGTGATTTCGCGCACAATTCATTGATCTACATAGAACAGGTTAGGTCAATAGTGACCTTAAATGCAATCAGAATTCTTTAGTCACTTTCCTCTCAGTGACTTGCGTAAAACAAGTCAATCATATACGTATTATACGCAGTTTGCATAATACGTATTTACGCGCGTAAAATTGTTTGTCGTTTCCATTTTAATTGGTGATTAACATAATCGCCTAGCTCAATGTAATTTTATCGTACCACGATCTGAAATATAAATTGGTGCGTATGTACGTGATACGTGGCAGCTGGGCACGAGGTCCTGGGTTCGAATCTCGGGTCGGGCAAAGTGTTACCAGAGTTTTCCATTAGATAATTTTCAATAGCATCACGGAGTCTGGATTTGTGCCCGGTTGATGGCGATAGGCTCGCCCCCTATTACATTGCGACCTAAAAACATAACTGGCGAAATGTGGGTGTAGGTACCTACTATATTAGGTATGTACACCTCTGTCTAAAGTATTAAAATACATTTTGGAGCTAACATAAAAATATTCAAACAATTAATACGGGAAATAATTTGGTATCGCTAGTTTCAAAGTCATTATAAGAATTTCAGCTCTAATAAAGATATTTAATTAGTATTTATTTATTATCGGACCATTAATTAGGTCAATGCCAAGTCTTACACTAAACCGTTACTCTTGTGTTTTCTAGTTTATTATACCTATTTGCATCCGATGCTGACAAAATTAGGCTTTGGTTTAAAAAAAATACATATTTTGTGGAGACCAAACGAAATTGTCTCAGTGGGAGACTGTTTTAGTGCTATACGAATCCCATTATTCTAAATATTGACTCATATTTATTTATTTAAACAACTATATTAAGCTTACAGCTCTAAGCCAAGTCGCTTTCGTGTTTTATGTGACAGTATAATTATATTTAAATCTAAATACTAAATTAATATTTTATAAAATTAAACAATAAACAGAATTTACAAAATTTAACAGGTCCTAATATCACCTAGATCTAAAAATAACAAAACATTCTTACTAAAAACATGAATCGAATCAAAAAATATGTCAGCATGCATGCACTTCGGAAAGGAAACACTGCGTCAAATCAGCGATTTCTTGAAAAGTTTTAATACTTAGTTATTCAGGATAAAGCCAGTTAAAAACACTGTAACACGTTCTACATGAACACTCATTAGACGCAGTTAATACAAATGATGATTGATGCAGTTAAAATAATGATATAAAGCAAGTATCATGAGTGCTACTGTTATAATTATGCCTACACACGTAGCTAATTAGTCACGAGTTTGATTCCTACAAGGGACATAATAATATGAGTTACTAGCTGCGCCCCGCGATGTTACCTGGTAATGTTTTCGGGATAAAAACTAGCCTATGTGTTAATCCAGGGTGCTACCTCCATAAGAAAATACTTCGTTAAAATCCATTCAGCAGTTTTTACGTGAGAGTAACAAACTTTCGCGTTTATAATATAAGTAGAGATTATATTTGCCGGATTTACAGACATTTTTTTGTAGTTCGGACTACTTACGCATAGTTAATATAAATAGACTCAACTCTGTAAAAGTAACTCAACAGTAGGAACAAGCTAGTGTTAAGCCCCGGATACACTAGGGAACATTTTGTCCCGCAACATGACGCGCAACACTCAATCTACGTGACGCTGCAACGTTGCACATTGTCCCGCAACATGCCCCGCAACATTGTACGTGACGCGGGGCATGTTGCTTGCTCCCGCCTCGAGAGCGAGCGCACGTGTCTCGCGTCAGTGTCGCGCCATTTGTCACCAAGTGTATTCGCGTACGCAACGTGCCTCTTAACATGGCTTTAGTGTGGGGAAATGATACCGTGCTACATGTACATTTCTATAAACACTGACTAGTGTAGCCAGCAAAATGTTCCATGACAATTGTCGCGGGACACTTCACGTAGTTGTTGAGGGACATGTTCCGCAACATGTTTCTTCATTTGCCCCCTAGTGTATCCCAGGCTTAGCATTGTCATTGTCTCACTAACATAGCATTGTAAGACTTTTTGTATTATTTTTGCATGTTGCCATGCTAGGCTTAAATTTTTAAATTCAAAAAGGAATCTTGAAAAATGATGGACACGAGCGGGACTCGACTTTAAGACGTAAATACTAAAAAGGAACTTGAAATTTGATGGATGCGATCGGTGACACGGTGGCTCAGATAGCATTCTAAGTTACACTAACTAAACGAACAGTCTTGGGTACTTGAATAAATGAAATTATTATCATAAAGCGTTGACTAGAGAGAGAATGTAGGTACCTAAAAGGACTTAAAAAAAGTGTTTTGTTTAGATCTACTGTTAGTATAGTATCTACACTTTTAACGTTATTTTACAATACAAAAAAGAACTGTAGCTTTTTCAAAGATATGTTGTAACTAGTTTTTTGTAAATGATAATGCATCCTGAATTGAATATAGTTCCTATTATAAGGGTCGATTATCTTAAAATAATTATGTTTGACAAGCTGCCTGTGTTCTGATACGTATCAGTTGAGGTTGAGTAGGAAAGAACAAGCAAGGCCTTGCTTTCGTGCAATATCCGTAACAGATTTGACAAGTTTGATATCACGTCAGACGTGTTTGGAAACGCTGGATTAGATAAGCCTACCGGCATTAGAAACTACTTTAAAATTAATATACGTCACTATGAAATAGTTTTAATTAGGCTTTTTTTCTCTTCGTTTTAACATAACATCACGCCTGTATTCCCCGAAGGGGTAGGCAGAGGTACACATATAGTATACCCACATTTCGACAGTTATGTTTTAGGTCCCAATGTAATAGGGGGCGAGCCTATTGCCATCAACCGGGCACAAATCCAGACTCCGTGCTGCCACTGAGAATTACCTAATGAAAAAAACCCAGTAACACTTTGCCCGACCCGGGATTCGAACCCAGGACCTCGTGCTCAGCAGTCGCGCTTAGCGACCACTAGACCAACGAGGCAGTCTTCGTTTTAAATTAAAGAATTTTTAAATTATACATGGCAGACTCATAATCAGGTAATAATACCTTACTGGCCATGTGTAAATAGAAAAGTAAATTCAGTTTTGAAAATCGAAAGTTTTACTTGACTTTCAACTTTATTACTCTACATTTTGCACATTTCTCTGCGCTATTAGAATACTTCCATAAATTAACAATTTTATATCAAGCAAATAAACATTAGGTACTTTATGTAGACACTCAGTGCGTTGCCATTAACATAATTAATTACTTAAAATTGTAAATGAGCCCCTTTAATTAGGTACTATAATATATTCAATTAGCAAAATCGTAGACACGGTTTAACGAATTAAAAACTGCATAGTGGCAGTAGGTGTACTGCAATTAGAATAAATTTTATGGTTGTTAATATTCGGTTCGTTATACTCGTATGTGAAGTACTAATAACTTTATTACTGTGTAAAGGTATGCGTCCACTGGAAGCAACGCTACGTCAAGAATGAGAAACAATTTTAATTCTTTGTTTTTTAATTTATTACTCGAGATTCTTGAAACTTCTTTGTATAGGTACATTCGGATAAAGACAGCGGAATTTATTGGACAATCATGTTAATTATTTAATTTGAAGTTTACAAACAAACGAAATCGTCTCTGAATAACTCACCTTCTATCTTGTTAAATATAAAATTTCAACTTTCACAACAGTAGGTAAGTACCCCTGAATATTTGCCATAAGGAGTGCAAGAAGAAAGCCTTCAACAGTTAAGAAAACTAAGTAAATTTACGTCCGAGGCACTCTGGGTAATAGACCTGGCAATCATCCTTGTTGATTGGACCTTTCCACTCTGGCATGGCATAAACTCATGCTACTACAAATAAGTATATTCATATTTTAAAATGGCAAAAGGATTAATGATAACTACTATGATGCAATTGGCAAGCTGTCGTTCATTGTGGCGTTTTATGAGGGAGACCTGTGTTCAATAGTGGACGTCTTCTAGCTGATGATGGTGAATATGATACAGGATTTACACCCTATACTGCCTCGTAGATCTAGTGGTTGTTAACTGCGACTGTTAAGCATAAGTTTCTTGGTTCGAATACCGGGTCTGACAATGTATTTGGTTATTCTATTCCGCGATTCTCATGAACAACTTGGAGTCTGGATTCGTCTGGTTTTGAGCCCCCTATCAGGGAATACATGATGTTATGTTACACTCGAAGTTTGTGATATATTTCTGTTCCTCGCTTGGCTTTACGTACCTTGCCTTAACATCTGTTGCGCTCTATAATTTTTTACGTTATCAAATTCGTCTCAACACGTAACACGTAATATATTCTTCACCGTGATTTCGCTTACTAAATTATTCTTTGTTAAGTCAAGATTTACTCTGATACCCTAGTGATGACGTTTTTATTATGTTAGAAGCAACAGGCGTGGTATTGAGCAAGCATAATTGGATTGATTGAGGTACCTAAACTACCTTTTAAACGCAAACAATATTCCATTTTCTTGTACGAAATTCAAGTTATTTAGTTAGTTTCTAGTTCTTATTTTAACAACCTATCAAATTCCTATTGTGATGATTGATATAAAACTAGATTAGCAACTATCTATGTACCTACTCTTTAATCAGGTATAGTTTAGACGGTGATACATGTAGTGATGATGATGATGTAGTACTGATAATTCGCTCCTGCAGTTATCTCTATATCGAATGAAAATATATGAATTTGACATAATGTTATCGATAACATAATCGACACATTGTTATCCCATTGTCATCATATATTAATTATATTTGATTTCTATTCGTCACGCTTTTGGCCACATGTAATCTAGGGGGGTTGGTTATATTAATACTAAACATTATAATATAGCTACTGAAAAACATCTAGCGACAACACCAGCCACTAAATACCTCCTAAGGTAGGATCAGTAGCCAAAACACGAAGTTTCGTAATACAGTTAACGTGTTTTTGATACGTAACATGAAACCATGCATTATATATTTCACCACAATAAGAAATCTTACTATATTGTTATAACATAAGTTTGGACAATTAAAGGCATAAGAGTTGTGAAAATCATTAGACGTTTAATTACTTAACCGCTCAGCCCCCTTACCAAGAACTCTTAAAGCGGGACAGTGTACGTTGTGGAAGCGATATTCCGCATTACACTACACGTAGCGGTGTCTCGCTTTCATATCGTAAACTATCCTGTTTTAGGATTTCATGGTATGGGGGCAGTTCAACCACTTATAAAAATTATTTACATCTTATTAAAATAACCCAGGAAAGTGGAGAATAACTGAGCATGTAGTATGTACTCTCGTTTTTCAAATTTACATATGGAACGGTAGTTTTTTCCGCTAATTACGGCGTAAATAAATGTTGAAATAAAAACAAAAGAAACCTCGGCTGCCTGTCGCAATAAAATGTTCTCTGAGCGTCGACAAAAGTTTTATAATGCCGACTGTATTTAAATATTTACAAATAAATTTAATTTTGTATACTAACGTCACTAGCTTTGTGTACCTGTCTATTCATTTTATATTTAGTCAAATAATAATAACAAATTGACTGAACATTCAAGTAACAATTGCAAGTCATTGAGTTAGTATGACCAAGATCAAAGCTGTGTAAATAAATGAAGTCGTTCGTTTTTTAAAATCCTTGCTAGACTTTTTGCTTGTCTAGTAAATACTTGATAGACAACCATAAAGTCTAGCAAAGATTTGAAATACGAACGATTTAAATAGGATTGAAACTAAATTTGAAATTAAGAAAGGAATTTCTCTAAGACGCAATCATCAAAATTGGGGAACAGGGCTTGACGCAAGAAGAACTGCACGTTACGTGTAAGCACTTACATTAATATTACTTAATATTTAAATACTGCGTACATTAATAGCACCAATTATTGAACGAATGGAGTACCCAGTTCAATTGCCGAGTCCAACTCAAGGAAGCAATCAAATGAGTGTGTGTAAGTAAAAGCTTCATCGAACGATGGTAAAATATTTGGTAACTGCGCCGTCGATTGCGTTGATTTCCGTTACCGGTTTACCAAGGATCGATAAACAATATGCCTGTAGCTATGTGTTAATTATCAATTAGAATTACCAGTTGATTGTAGTCGTCATTAATCTTATAACGTGGTAAACACAGGACAGGTGCGTTCACAGAGCTTGTCCTTTTGATATCGATATGATCTTAATTTATTTAGGAAATAATGCTAATAAGCCATTATTTCAATGACAAGAAAACCTATATCAATCAATTATATAAGTCAAGTTCAAAAATAATTACATAAGACAAGTTTGGGCCCAATATCGCTACCTGTTGTTTGTTAATTTAATAGGTTGAGATTTGTACGAGGGTCAAACTGAAAGTTCTTAGAAAATCAAAAACTGATTACATTAGCCAGTTATTAGTTTTATTATATCTTTTCAAAATATTGTCTATTCACGTCAATACACCGCTGCATGCGATGGAACCACTGGGAAAAGCACTTTGCCCACTCGTCTTTAGGGTTCTCTTCAATGGCATCGCGATACGCAGCCACCGCTTCTTCAGCATTCATAAACCGCTTTCCTTTAAGTTTTTCTTTAATTTTTGGAAATAAATAAAAATCACAAGGGGCGAGGTCGGGGCTATACGGCGGGTGACCCAGTAATTCAACGTTTGATGTCGCCAAATAGTCGATCGTTCGCTTAGCGGTGTGCGACGAGGCGTTGTCGTGGTGAAGGAGGATCCTACTGCGAGGTCGTTTCTCTCGAACTTTTTCCAAGACAAGTGGCAAACAATTGGTAGTGTACCATTCTGCAGAAACTGTTTTTTGATCCTCTAACACAATTGTTGCGAAATGACCTATCCTTCCAAAGAACGAGGCCATCATTTTTTTTCCCGCACTTCGATCTCTCTTCACTTTAGTTGGCAACCTCTCGAAAGGAAACACCCACTGAGCAGATTGTCTTTTGGTTTCAGGATCATAACAGTAAATCCAGCTTTTGTCACCTGTTAGTATGTCGAACACAGCATTTGAGTCACCTCCGTTAAATCTTTCAATCATTTTACGGCACCAATCCACACGATGGAGTTTTTGAGCCTCAGTCAAATTATGAGGTATCCACCGGGCGCAAAGCTTCCTGACTGCTAAATGTTCGTGGAGGATTTTGTGCACTTGACTCATACCGATGCCTAAGCTTGTCCGAATCTGCTGATAGGTCACTCTTTTGTCAGTCTCTATCATACGCCGCACAACACAGATGTTATCTTCAGTCGTCGCCGTAGAAGGCCGTCCCTCACGTAAATCATCAGTGAGATTAGTGCGACCACGTTTAAACTCATTAAACCAGTTGTAAACTGTCGCACGAGATGGGGCTTCATCGTGAAAGGCCAATCGTAGTCTATCATAACTTTCTTGTTGACTTAAATGACATCGAAAGTCATAAAAAATTATTGCACGAAAATTTTCTCGTGTTAAATTCATGTTGACGTGACACAGACAATTTTCAATTTGCCGCCAAATCGTAAAACAAATGACAAATTAATGAAATATATACTCAGTAATATTGGCAAAGAGTTCTATTTTCAAATTTTAGAATTATTTTTTTATTACATATATTGTTTATAAGTGGCCAGTTCTAAGAACTTTCAGTTTGACCCTCGTATATATAGAAAAAATGCATTATAGAATTAGAAAGGGACCTATGTATATTAGGCCAATAAATATCTGTTGTTGTCCATTGTCTATGTTACCAATTAAATTTTATCAATTATACCGATTTATACCAGTCAACTACCATTTATGCAAAACAAAAGAAAAAAGCTTCGAGTTCTCATAAATACATTCAAATAATATCCTTCAGGCTTCATAGAATTGATACTATATTCAACAAAGGCACGAGTGATCGAGTACGGTCGAATTCTCTTTGCACTTCACCTTGATTGCGCAACAGCAATCACTCGGTAATGTCGACGTAAGTACATTTTACCCTAAGGCGATTCCGAAGTGCCAGTATTAATTCATTAAAGAAAACTGTAACAGACCTTCGTGAGGATATTTCGTAATTCAAAAATATTTTTTTGTTTCGTTTTTTTTTGGACTACTTTTACTTTTATATAATGTTTGCGACTTGATGTATTGCCAAAACTGCACGAACGAAAGCTCGCTTTCTAATTTTGATTTTTGAATACCGAATAATTTTATTGATCAGTGTTCCAAACCCAAGTTTACTTTTTCTCCGAACACCGCTACTTTATCTTCTAAAAGACTTCAATTTGTAATTTAAAATGAAAACTACATAGTTACGTTTACTTAAATGATAATCCAGGACACAGGCACAGCTGGATACTTTGTCGAACATCCGTTTAGTCCTTTAAAAAGGTTAGAAAATTCACATAATTAACTGCATGTTTCTTAAATGCTAAAGGTAAAAGACTTATGCTTGCAAGATAAACTTAATATGCAGAAGAATCACATCACACAAGCCAAATATAAATGACTAGCTACGCCCAGCGGTGTTACCCTCTACGTTTTTTCGGGATAAAAAGTAGCCTATGTGTTAATCCAGGGTGTCAGCTACCTCCATATGAAATTTCATTAAAGAGTATCAAACATCTATACTTACAAACTTTCGCGTTTGTATTATTAGTAGGGATATGTCAAATACAAAATGTTAGCTCATATTTAACTTTAATCAAAAATCAGGCCGAAACTCTACACAATAGGTACAAACAGTCGAACACCCATCAAAACGTTTCGTAAATAAAGAAACGTGTATTGCGGCATCAAAGGCGTTTGTAAATTTGAATACAATATATGAGTGCGGTAAAACAACAAAGTCCGCTCGTTTCGGCCACAGATAACATCGCATACATTTCTATTTAGTATTAACACACAATACAGTTAATGTGCAAATATAGAGAGTAAGTGCGTTTTGTCATATCGTGGGAAATGAGCGAGCTGTGTGAACTATGGCGAGTATAGTACGCTAATGTCATGAACACGAAGTGGTGTCGAAACAGTTTATCTTATATTTTAACTTTGTTATGGTACAGTAGTAAAAGATTAATGGTAAAGATATGTTTTAAGAATTTCACTGAATAAGGTCGTTTTTGTTATGACATACCATTCCGATTAGGCTCCGATGACAGAGCTTTAGCGGATATGGGTAATCGTAGTTGGCATTATGACATTTAATTCGACAAACTGCTGATTAAATTTTGGGTTTGTGTGCCAACTAATTATTTATTATGGGAAAGTTGACAAGTGATTTTGTTATGAAATTTTTTCGTTGGTATTCATAAATACTTGATTTACTAGAAGACTTTACCTGTTTCATAGGAATCGAGCTCATGAGCCAAGGATTTAAGTCATTCTGCTAAGCTAATTTTATACATAGTTGTCTCCAAACGAATCAGGCCATCGCGTCGGCCCATGCTCTGATTTCGAAGACCAAGTCTTACGTAACAAAATATGAGTATTGATGTAACATGATATTGTCAATTAAGTTTCTCCTGTTCTTAATTTTTTAATTTATAACTAGCATCCGCTCTTGAGTTTGTTCGTGACAAAAAAAACGTAGCTCTGTATAAAAAAATCACGTGACTTCGCCTTTGTAGTAGAATGGTTAAATAAACATGTAATTGAAAGGCAGTTAACTGTGAAAGCAAATTTTGATATACATTACTTCTTATTGAGTCGATGGCTATTAGATTTTGCTGGCCCAGTGAGCAGTGCAACGAGATTGCATTGTCAGTAGCGTTCTCGAGGTCTTCCATTGTAATGATGTAAGGACATAATATGGGACATGAAAATAAGTGTATACACACTATGTAGGTACCATACTGAATGTACATTTTCATACATAGCTAATAACTAGTAACGAGCTTCAAATATTTTATCAACATATTAAAATTCAATCATAACGCTACCTATAAACAGTCCATAAGTATTTCCTTGTCCTTGTTATCCACAAGTAGGTATTGCAAATATTTTTCTAAAGGACCAATCCTACGACAACTAGTTGGTAACCACACAATTATACATGGTGTGTTATTATTTTTATCGATACTAATTACGTTGAAGTACGTTCTCTTGCTCAAAACATTGAACAACCTGTAAGTTTAATGTTTGCTCTTAATTTCATTACACTCGTTCCAAATTGCGTAGTGCCAGCAATAATTTATAGTTTTCAGAAATGTAAATGGCAAATGCGTACAACGGGTACAGTAATACTTATTTGCTTCAAAGATTGTTGGAGTCTTGGAGATTGCGATCAATTAATGCGTTGAATTTATTGTTTTAATTAAGTTATTATATGAATTTGCTTTGGACCGTAGACCGTAGAGTCGTTGTAGCGGCAGTATGGCCGTACCGGCAAACTAATTATTTTGGACTGTAATGTTAGATTCGTGCGTTATTATTATTTCTGAAGCTAATATATAATAGTATAGCTAGTATATAGATTTAATAGGACTAAATGGTTGAAATTAATTTATCAATTATTTTTCTCGATCCAATAAATATTAAATAAAAATATAATAGGTAGCAACTTACTGTACACCTATACCTGCACTAATAATATAATAAATAAATAAAAATGATTTATTGTCTCAAATAATTTTACAAAAGTGGAATGAAGCCCTGAACCCCAACTAGGATTCCCTGTGTTGTGGGGTCCAATCTCTTTCAATTCGTAATCATAAGATGGGTACAGTAACAAAGACAGTAGTTTAATTAATCTTAGAGTTTAGCTAATTAATTAATTTTAGTAGTAGTAGTGATGTAGTGAATGCAGGATACATTTAGAGTCGAAATTAAGCCAAATCCGTTTATCATAAAAGTATAAATAATCATCATTGTGCAACAAACACAGATATCAAAACTAATTTATAATAATAACATGCAATGGTGTGGAAGCAGTAAGGTCGCTAATCTAATGTATGACCACCGTCCAAATTCGAAGTGACTAATGGTGGGCGGAGCGCGACCTGATTTTTTAGTAGAAGTGAATATTTCAATGGTGATCTTGACATGAAAACCTTAAATGACTATACATACTGGTACAATGTATTGCGTTATATGTATGAAAAATACAGAATAGAGGAAAAATGTTGGTTGCAGGCAGACAATGCAATTCCAGTCGCTTCGAAAATTATTGCCTGCATCCTCACTAGACTAAACAGGGACAAAATCCGTGAAGTACTAGGTACAATAACCGGACACTGCCCCTAAATAGACACTTTTTTACCATAGGTTTGACAGACAGCTCTCTATGCAGAGGCTGCATGGAGGCGGAAGAAACGCCACAGCACGTACGGAGTCAGAAACGTGGCCAATCAACGAGCACGAATTCTCCAGTGTCCAGCATCAGTACTGGATGTATGCAGCCACCTGAAAAGGCTGTCGGTTTTAGAATGAGCTAGAATGGTTGGAGTGAAAGGAAGAAACACATCACAGACAATGGCCCAATCAAGTGGCCCAATAATACCCAGCTCAATTAACCTGCCTCGTTACTGGGTTTTCCCATTAGCTAATTCTCAGTAGCAGCACGGAGTCTGGATTTGTGCCCGGTTGATGGCAATAGGCTCGCCCCTATTACATTGGGGCCAAAAAAAAACATAACTGGCGAAATGTGGATGTACTATGTGTGCACCTCTGCCTACCCCTTCGGAGAATACAGGCGTGATGTTATGTGTCAATTAACCTAGACTATGTAAGAAAAAAATGCAACAGGATTTGGCTTTATTTAACGTTGCTACAATCATGATAGCAGAACTTTAGTAACCAGTATAAAAAACACACGGACTTGCCCGCGGCGACGGACGCATTCAACAAACAATTTAGATTGTTATAACAGAATAGGATTGGTTGATGTTTGTAGAGTTTAATTAATTTGTTGGTTATGTCTGTCTAGCTACAAAGTCAGATTCGAATTTAGCCATTGCATCAGGTAACTTCATAACTCAATTAATAGGTTCACCATGATCAGCCGGAATACGTCCACTGTTGAACAAAGGCCTCCTTAGGTAGGCCGGATACCAATCAGCAGAATTAACAGCTTATTATGTTCATGACAGGCTTGTAAGTAGTTATTGTAGTAGTTATATTACCTATGACCTTTTTTCTCTCATTCTATATAGTATGGTGAGCACGAGCGTAATGATAAACAAGTTTTCAAACAGTTTGTAAACAAAAAAAAATCGATAATATGCGTCAAAATCAATTATTCATCTTAGATCTAACCTCGTCTGACCTTTGACCACGCTTAACCTCCTTGCAAAGTTTAATTTAGCAAGCACATTAGTTCCGTGTTAAAACTTATTTTTTATATTGTAAATATCATCTTAATTAAATTTATTTTAGAAACTGTTTATTTTTTTTTCTTTATTTACTTTCACGGTAGGTATTTAATTATACAAATAATCAGGCGCGCATGCGCAATAGAAATGAAATAATTTAACTAAATGAAGTACCTAGAGGCTGATATTATTATTTCTTAAAATGGGTAAACCTTTTTTCAAGAAGTTATAGGACAAGCTGGTATTATAATCATGACTTTTTATAAAGACGTGATGTTATGTGTGTTTGTAAATACATTAGCGGGCTTGACACCTGGGTGCTTACTACTCGCACGTCTAATCTGCTGATATATTTTAATTTTTGAATTAATCTACATTCATCATCATCAGCCGGTAGACGTCCACTGTTGAACAAAAGCCTCCCTCTTAGGTAAAGGGAGTGTTACCAATATCCCCACGCTTGGCAAGCGTCTTGGGGATCGCAGCATTAGTGGTGAAGTTACAGAAGTCACTGCTACCTTCTGGATTTACATAAAAAAATATATAGTCAAAATAAAATTGTATTGAAGTATGCCAGGATCGTAGAAATCCGTGGTCTCTGCCTACCCCTCAGGGAAACAGGCGTGACTTTATGTATGTATGTATAAAATTGTAGGGTTGTCAAGAGCGTAAACTACACCCAAATCGTTAAGTTTATGCATGATTGAATTACAAACTCGTATCATTCACCTTTCGCGTATTTGTCGGTAGTATACTAATTAGCATGTGCTATATTATCGAGAGTTGCTCTTGTTCCCACGTTCAAATAATGACTAATTGCATACCGGTAGAGACCGACTTCTTAATGACTGACATAGATCAAATTAATTAGGTTTTAAGAGGTACTTGTAGTTATATCTAAAACAATATCGTATAACCAACATGTGAACATGTAATTAATGTTTCAGTAAGGTAGGAACATTATTTAAATTATCTCTGAGCCGTAATTGTTCTAGACTAATAGCTATTATTAAATTTTAAGAATTATGGGTGGCATTCGTTACAATGTTACCCTAAAACTGTGCTCATTATGGACCAAATTGATGTTGGTATTTGTCGTGAATGTCTGGACTTTGTTACAATTAAATGTATTTGGACATATTCTTACTACTATCCTACCAAGATAAACTATTATATTGGATTTTAAAATCATCTGTTTATTTTGTGTTTAAATATTCCATTTAGATAGAAACTCTTAAGATATTATCTAGGTATCATTAAAAAAATACTTTTCATTACCTTTTGGTATTTCAGCCTACAAAAGGGTTGTCACATTCAAAATTAAAGAGCTACCGACATCTAAAGTCCCGTTCACCTACAGCTCCACTTAGTTATATATCTACCTGTAACATTGTACGTTAATTATAAGTATTCACTTAAACCTAGAGCCATTTAATAGGTAGGTTTGCCTCAACCAATCACAGTGTTATCGGCACAATCAAAGGGCTGTCCCTAGCACCGGCACGACGTCAGCAACCGGCACCCAAGTCCGACATAACCAGTCGCTGCAACAATTAAATCATGCTTTATTATAAAACTGTTGGCTTTTAAATATGCACCGACATCCGGCTGGCCTCTGGGCAGCCTTGTGAATATAGAGGTACTTTCTATAAGCAGACTAAGGCAAAGCAATTAGAAATATTTAACGACCTAATTCGTATTTGTATCTCCATCCTTCACGTTGACTGCCCGCTCAGTAGAGACAGTAGTTTAACAATCGCTGTGTACCATAAGTGGTATTTTTCTTATCGTATGGTTGATGAACAACCTAGTGTTAGAGTTGAACCGCCTGTAGACTTCTGGCATGGCTTTTTACAACGTTGAAAAATGTCTCAGTTGTGCCGGTTTACTCACGATGTTTTCCTTCACCGTTTTTAGCAGCTGATGACTAATTTAAAGCGCATGAACTCGAAAAGACATTGGTGCGTACCGGGATTTGAAATTGCGACCTTTGAGTTGTCAGTCCAACGGTCATACCACTCGGCTATCAGTGCTTCACCATATGTGGTAGGACGTTGAATGGGTTAAAACTAATAACAAGTGTAGAACGTAATAAACAAAAAAGTATCTACAACTTATTGAAGATTTTAATCTAACGTAAGATTCTAACTAAGAATAAAACCATTTGAAATGATAATAAGTACTTTCTAAAGTACACAACTATACAATAAATGAGGAAGCGAACTGTGTAATTCAATTTAGCTAGAAGACTATTATTTATATCACTGTACTTAACATACTTTTATTATAATAATAAGGTAATTAATAGTCCACGATAAAGCACGTCGTTGCAAGACATTTTTCGCTTGTTATACATAGTGCCATCAACAAGTCACGTTTTATCATTAAAATTTATCACAAAGAAAAAACAGAACTATCTTAATGAAGAAAACGCTCTAAAAAATAAACATAGAGCGAATATAAGCGCTTACGTGTCTGATACTAAATCTAGGTACTTATAAATGATTGTTTACAATAATATTGAAACATAACATAACATCACGCCTGTATTCCCCGAAGGGGTAGGCAGAGGTGCACATATAGTACCCCCACATTTCGCCAGTTATGTTTTTAGGCCCCAATGTAATAGGGGGCGAGCCTATTGCCATCAACCGGGCACAAATCCAGACTCCGTGCTGCCACTGAGAATTACCTAATGGAAAAACCCAGTAACACTTTGCCCGACCCGGGATTCGAACCCAGGACCTCGTGCTCAGCAGTCGCGCTTAGCGACCACTAGACCAACGAGACAGTCCATAATATTGGCTTTATAAAAATCATATTCGGTACACAAACATACCGATAATCATTTATTCATGTCGTCATCTTCTGTTATCAGAAATCTCACACACAAAGAGTGATACACGATTTGCTGCTCTCATACACTCCGTGTAAGCCTATTCGTCGCCTATAAAACTTATTTTCCAGTCGACAAAAGGAAATATTCAGCCTACGAATTAAATCATATGAAAAACTTTAGCAAGTTTATTTTATAACTAGATTGTAATACGCCGCGTTCTTTCAAAAACAAGGAACCCTACAAAAAGTCGTGATTGACACGAACTTGACCAATATAACACCTATATTATCAAAGTATTTATCTAAAAACTATCGGAGCAAAGATCTCAGGACGGGCTTGTTCGGTTGTTACGTCACGAACGTTACTTAGTCTCGTACTTAACATAGTGGAGCAAATCGTATCGAATTGTTTTCGTTGCGTAATGTTTAACATTTCTTATATTTGCTACGTTTTTTCGTCATCATTACTTCAACATGAACATACGTTTATTGTTATTTCAATGTTAAGAAATCATGGTAAGGTTTTCTATATAAACTAGTTAAAGGATATTACAACAAATGAAGTAGGTATCCTTTATATGAGTAATCGATGTGAAGACAAAGTCATTTACAGTATGCTTTAAAGAGAAAACTAAAAATGAATTAAATGAATACCTTTAACGCTGTATATAAGTAAACGAATTTTAAGCTACAGTAAAATTATGATGAATAATATAAATAAGTTTATATTAAAAACATATTTTTGATCCCAAGCTTTTAAATCAACTAGGCTTAAAGTACTTGTAAAGACGAATTAAACAAGCCCAAACCCGATGGGGTTGCGTCAATTCGTTACTGTGTTCCTTTGACCACCTTCGACTGCATAATCAGCTTAGCTCAAAAGTACCATAATACTGTATTGTCACCGAACTTACACATTTATGTCAAATTTCATTTCAATAGGGTGTCAAGAAATGATTCTAATTTTAATTGTAAGATTGGATCTAATCAAACTGACATACGTACTTAGATACATACATACAAACACTGCAAGTTAAATAAAAGCTTGTAAAAAAAAGTATTTATGTTAGTCCAATAGAGGAGAACTAACATATAGAACTTTATGGCTAGGTACTTTTCTACAATATATTTTTTTTTATAAAGGCGTACCTATACAATTATACATCGTACCAAAAGATGTAAGAGCTAAGTAAGTTGAACTGTAAGATACCACATGTGTTGACCACAAGTATTGCAACACACTCGCACCGCAAGAGAATCTTTAAGGAAGCAATTGTTTTATCATACTTTTATTACGCATTGCGGCCAGCAAGACCTAAAAATTAAAACGTTGCCAATCGAAAAACTAAATGAGGACGGTTGCAACCAGATTAATATTGCATGGTTCATTTTTATACTAATCGACGTCGCTATAATTCCTTAAGTAACACCAGAACAGGTGCTATTACTAAAATAATAACAGTACGTGCGTATCAAATCAAGATGGAAGCTTAGATTTTTTGCGATATTTGCAACGAAAAATGCTAAAGTAATAATATCAACGAAATACACAACCTCTTTCGTGTTTTATTAACGTTTAGAAATGTTTTGAAAGACCTAGCTTAGATTGTTTTAGGTGGCAGAAAATTGCTTAAGTTAATAAATAAATAATTGGTTTCCGCATAAAAACTAAATCAATTCTGATATTTTTATTAGCTATGCAATATTATACACTGATACAGGTGTTTTAGTAGGAGTACCATACCATAGAAATATGTTCTCACTACAGACCAGTAATTCCTAATAATGTTCTCCTGACCAAATTTTGGTCTCATCGTCCTGTTTTATCTAAGACTAGCTGTTGCCCGCGACTTCGTCCGCGTAAATTTCAGATAAAAACACCAGGAGACTATAATCTGATATTGTAAGTAAGTGAAAAACACTATAAATTACTTATCGAAAGGAATGTACATAGTATTTTAATGATAAAGGTATTTTTAAACTGAGATGGGGCTAGTTTAATTGCTTAACCGATTTCGTGGGTATGATCGGTGAATATTGAGTGACTTACAGGAAAGTTATTGACATGATTGGTTTGCTTATAAGGAATGTACACATAAAATTTTGAATGTACCTTTGTTTTACTGTATCTATGTACTATATTGATGGCATGCATTTCTCTAAACTACGTTCGTAGTTTTGTCCTCAGCAGACAACAAATAAAGAGAGTGTGAACTGGTAACTCGGAAGCGAGCATCATACAGTTAAATAATAATAGCAGCCTATAACTGTCCTACTGCAGGACAGAGGCCTCTTCTCGTAGAAAGGGATTAAGCATTGATCACCACGCTAGCTCACTGCGGGTTGGCGATTTCAGATTACTAAATCCAGGTTTCCTTACGATATTTTTCGTCACCGTTAGTCAGTGGTGTAGAATATCTAAGAAAGTATTTATAACATTGAAAAAGTCACATTGATACTTGCCCGGGTTTGAACCTGCAACCTTGTGCATACAAATCAGGTATGTTAACCACTTGGCCACCACGACAGTCATACATATCATAATATATAGTTATCCGAGTAAAAATCAGCTGGTTTCTATTCCTTAATAATTAAGTCTACCCCTGCGTGAGCTATGACGTGAGCGATGATAGTTTGTACGTCAAAATGCGCCAAACGGTTATATTGGAATTGATTGTAGCAGACATTTAAACGAACTGGTCATGTCCGTCACCCATATGTTGGACCTGTGGGCGACGAACTTGGGCAGTTCGTTGCCCAAACAGAAAAGGCGGTGCGGGCTGGCGTTTCACGTGCGCCTTTTAAGAAGGGTCGTAAGGCACGTAGGCCGTACGTGGTGAGCGGGACCAATCGTGAAGAGGCGAGTCAAAATTTGTTTCAAAAGACGTGTACGTGTGTACATGTAGCATACATGTAGTTAGAAGGATACCCTGAGGTTTTAGCTGGTAAGAGACCGGCATAACACTCCGTCCGCTCAGTGTGGAGGAAGTCCATAAGGATTTTCCTAGCAACAAAAATACTTTGATAATTGTGTGGAATTTAGAATTTGACTGCCTTATTGGTCTAGTGTTCGTAAAATGCGACTACTGAGCGGGAGTTCCGTGTGTTCGTCTACCAGGTCGGACAAAGTGTTATGGGTTTTTTAACTAATTCTCAGTAGCTGTACCGACTTTGAATTTGTGCCTGGTTAATGAAAATTTAATTGGCGTAAGTAACAGTACAATAAAGGCGTGATAGTATGGTATGAGTATGGCCACCGCTACAATTTGTTATAATTTCTGCATCTATGATGTTTCTCTACAAAACGGTAACTTTGAGGTGGATCACAGACCTTTAACTTAACGATGGGTGTCTACAGTACACTTTCTGCTAGAGAGTTAAAACATATAAACAAAAAAAACTTCAAAATTTTATGTCGTTTGAATATGTTCCAGTGAATAAATATTTATGTTGTCGAATGCGGGAATAACACTATCACGTCACATCTTAACCAACTTTTCCAGGAACGTGAAGTAATGAGAAGAATTCTGTATACTCCGTCTAAATATTACCATTTATTAATATTTATGTATATCCAGTGTATAAAGTGCAATATATAAGTAAAGTTTTTACGGAGCATTTAAGTACGAAAATATTTATCTATAGTCACCGAAGAACAGGAATGTGACTCGATCCATTACATGGTGGTTGTTCCTGCTGAGTTCTGTCTAAAACTATTGTACATTCTTAATTTAGGATTACATTTCAGCAAATGTCTCATAAAACTATAGCGTAACTCTCCAAGAACAGACGTTTTGTTGCTTCAAATTGATGTGTATATTGAGTATGGTGAGCGCTAATTTGCCACCTAAGAGAGAGAGAGAGAGAGTAATTCTGAAAGACAATTTTGCCCCGATTATTTGTTTCTTAACCTTATGCAAGAATGCTGATACTAAGTAATAAGTGTTTCAAAGTGGTCTGTGTGAATGATTGTTGGTAGACAGCGCCTAAATGGTAAATTGTTTCTCCAGCGTTTTCCATATTTCTACGGTATTGATGAATCAAAGGTGTAACCCAAATTCGGCAGATGAAATAACTTCGATGTAAAATAAAAAAAATGAGAAATCTAACATTTTGATGGAAAAGCTAAAATCCTACTAATATTATAAATGTGAAAGTTTGTGAGTATGGATGTATGGATGTGTGGATGTTTGTTACTCTTTCACGCATAAACGGCTGGACCGATTTGGTTGAAATTTGGTATGTAGATAGGTTATACCCTGGATTAACATATAGGCTACTTTTTATCCCGAAAAAATGTAGCGGGTAACACCGCGGGGCGCAGCTAGTAGAAAATATTACTGAATATTGTTATTAACTATTCTGTGGTTAAAGTAAAACAAACAACATTCTATACATATTTACAATGGTGAAGTTACAAACTTATTAAAGTAGAAAAAAATTAAAAATTAATTAACTGTAAATAGTTTGGAATAATATTATGTTAAAAATATGTTATAATTGTCTTTTTATTAATATTTAAGTTCAAAAACATCCAAAAAGAAATTAAAGCCTATGCAAAAAGAAAATCCTTTGGCCAGGATCGATCTCTATACATATAAAACGCAGGGCGATCGCTTAACCGCCACGCCATGATACTTGACGTAAATTTTAAAATAGATGTTTCTATACATGTTATGATTTACTGCTCAGCTCCTTATGGATATAGCGTGATGATTTCTACTTCAGAGGTTCATCTGTAACGAATCTGCATATTGTAATATTGGTTTTGTCTTAAAGTGCTATAGAATACGCCGCCACGCCGGCCGTTACCGCCGCAACCGCTATGTCCCTGCCTTTTATCTGTAATATCTTCGAAACTATTTATTTAAATTACTTGCTGTAAAGGGTAATTTTGATCTATATTAAATGGACAATATATTGAAGGTACTTAATTCGATAAGGATTTATGCTGTATTGCTCAAAATCGCTTCGTAAATAAGTCATTATTTCTCGTAAAAAGTAAAAGATAAAAAATGGTTATTGTGGGTTATTCCTAAGAGATAGACATATGCCCTCGCGGACTTTTTTGTAGGCATTTTTATGGTGTACAATACTGTAGTACATTGTTTTGATATATCTCGTAGGGTTTAGCCAGCGTTTGCAATGTAAGCGTTGTTATTTTCGACATCACATTAGAAAACTCTAAAATTATCAGTGTTTCTCTACTATATTATGCATGTATTATAGACATAAACCTTCCTTTTGAACCACTCTATCTATTAAAAAAAACCGCATCGAAATCCGTGGCGTAGTTTTAAAGATTAAAGCATATATAGGGACAGACAGACAGCGGCGAGTGACTTTGTTTTATAATATGTAAGGATAAGGACTAGCCAGCTACACAGGAGATATTATAGTGTACAAGCATACGCTCATACACTGGTGCTCCCCCTATTCCCTGACTTTCATAGAACGATGGGACGGTAGACCGATACGACCGGAGAGAGATCTGGTGCAGGACCAACATTTTAACGTGCCTTCCGAAGCATGGAGAGGTCTAAACATGTGAAAACGGTCACCCATCACAAGACTGACCGCAGCAAGCACGGCTTAACCTCGCCAGTTAAATGATCCATGCTGTAGCCACGTAACTACGAGCCCCTCAAGTACCAGTTATACCTTTGTTCCAAATAGGCATAATAACTGGCTTTTAAAAAAAGTTTTTACTCTTACCCCAGTTTAGTCACGGAAACCCATAAACATTTGACTTGCCAACAACTCACGCTCGACAGTCGCATTAGACGAGCCCAATGTTCCCTAAACTATGGCCATAATGACGTCAAATTTGGTTTAACGTCCAATAAATCTGTAGATTTGCAGTGCGATAAGACTATAGCTTTTAATGATACCAACTTGTTCTAAATAAGCGCACTAATATATCAAACAGTGCCGGCCGATCAACAGGCTTGTTACAAATGTACTGCTCGGGATTTTATACTGCGTTCGTGACTAGGAGCTATGAATCAGTCTACAAAATGGAGACCACTAAAAATTGGGAAAGGTAACTTGTACTATTTCAAACAGGTATGGCCAAGTGGTATCCGGCCTAGAATTGACCACCCTCTTTTCTCCCGAGGCGACTAAGGAAAAACCAGGAGATGGGCAGCAGCGTCTACTGTAACTTTAACACCAATACTGTAATCCCGAAGCCGCTTGCCATGCGTGGTGATTATGGCAATCCCTCCCCCTTTACCTAAGGGGAAGGCTTTTGTTCAACAGTGCACGTCTACCGGCTGATGATGATGATGATGGTTCTAAAAATCTAATGAAATCACTAGTTTGATTTGGATGCCGGTCAATAAACTATTTAAATTATGTGCATCTGTTGTCTTCATGCCTACAGACAGTCGTCTGTAACTTCCTGGTAAGAATAGGCTAAATCCCACCCATTATTGTGGTCGTAAAGCCATGTAGAGCCAATATCACGATGACTCAATCTTCATCAGTATTATTTCCGCACCAAAAGCAAATTAAATAACAGTCCATAAATAATTCTTGACGAAGTGGTCTGTCAGGAGACACATGTGTTAATGTTTCCTTACCGATGTTCCTTAATATGTGTCATGCATAGCGTGCGCGCATGCGTGTGAGCATGTATGTAAAACACCTGTTGGACTACAATATTGATTATTACATGAAACAAATTACACGTTTTTACTTCGGTTCCAACACTTAGTTTAATTTCATTCGCTTTAGTCACATTTCATACTCATTTTAGTCGTTGTGCGTGCGTGGTTTACCGGCCGCTGCGCGCGCAGGTCAAACAAGGTGAAGCGATGTCTAAAATTAGATCGGTAAGCGAACACAAAATTTAAAAAAATATTCAGATAGGTGTTATAGGGTTACATACTGTCTTTTCCAATGAATCGAAACAATTGCATGTAGCAGACAGCAATTCATTGTTCTATTTATAGCAAAAAATACTTCAAGTTAAAACGCACTTAGTGCAGGCTATAAATAAGTATAATTTGGAGTTACAGTCAAGGTAAACTCGAACAAATAATATATCTATCAACACAACTAGAGAATAAAAGATATAATTATGAAGATGAACAATGCACTAATGATGAATACACTGAAAATGCAAACATCTAAACGATTGAATAACAAGCAACAAACGACTTTGTAGAGGGCGGGTAGGTTAAAAAGGTGAAATCGATTATATAAACCACACTTGGAAATCTATATGGACTAGACATCTAGATTAAAACAGTGCTAGTGGTGGGTTCGATACCCATACGCGGCAACTATTATTACCGACTTAGTCTGAGTTAACATATTGTTTCATGCCTGAGCTGCGGGGAATTTCCTGCATGATGCATAGGTATTTTCTACCAGTCAAACTAGGTACTTTTTATTACAGGAAAAGTCCAAGGCCCTGCGAACTTTTTGTTTTACGATGTAATTAAAAAATACGCTTTGAAAGGTAAAATATTTTAAAATGTATGTTAAGTATACTATCGAGTTGCTGGTACATACATAGGTAATTATTTACAACCAAATTTTTTATTGACGTTGTAATGAAAATAATTATGGCAATCTTTCAAACATTGACGTGATTGGCCAATAAGCGATTAGACTGCTGTGCTAGGGGTTGCGGGTTCGATTCCCACAGGAGACAAAAAAATACTTATCCACAGATGTTTGTCTCGAATCTGGGCGTTTGTGTATGTGATGTTCATGTCTGTGAAACGCATCCACGATGCGGGAGGAATTCCGAGTGAGCGGCAACGTTATTTTTTTCAAGACTTCATTTGCCTAGCTTACATAGATATAACATTTCTGTTTAGTAACTCCATGCCGCCGCAATTTGGCGAATTCAGTAACTATTACGGACCAGAAGAAATTTATCACAAACGCTATGGTTATTTAAATCACATACTATTACCTCCCGAGACAGCATTGGGTAACTATTGTGTGTTACATTTTCTTTATTGGAATCGACCCACTTTGCAATAGATACCTATTATATGCATTTAAACTTTAGACTGACTCGATGCATAAAGGAGCTGACAGGGCTCTGTGGCGTACCTTGGGACTGGCCTATGTTCAGCAGTGGACTGCGATGGCCTGATGAGGATGGAGCCTTAGAACTTACACAAAGCGATCCGATAACAATCTGGATAGCCAGTATTTTCAGAAGTATCATGTTTACTCTGAACATTTTTTGTTGGTTGTTCAAATAATGTCGATTGAGATTTGAGTTCGACTGCCCATAGCATTTCTTCCTCTGGTAGTATATCTTTCTGAAGCGTTTTACTGAAAGATTAATGTTGCAACCGGTGGATGCAATTGACAAGCTGTCGTTCATTGTCGCGTTCTAAGGGGGAGGCCTTTGTTCAACAGTGGACGTCTTCCGGCTGATGATGATCAATGTTGCAAGCTAACGATATTAACCTTTTCTACCTCTGACTTCTGCCTAGGTTACGCGGTACAGTCGCGATTCTGCCACGTAACCAGCTCATGAATGACTTCTCCGTTTGAGTTCGAAACCAGTCGGGCATTCTTGAATACACCCGTGAGTATAACCGGTGTATACAGTAAATAATATGGATAACACTCACGAAAGTTATTATAGTAAAATAGGATAACAATGTAGCTAACTGCAAGCTGTGACGGTTAGTTAGATATCTAGATTTTTACATTCACGTTATTTTATTAGAGCATTTAGGATCTATAGAATTAATAAGGTCCAAGATCAAAATAATTAAATACTTGGCACTGAATTGAATAAAAGTAAATGGTTAGACTATAAATCACCGGCTTGATTACACGGTAATTAATGGTAAAGTTTACAGTGTTAACTATTATTTGATTTGGTCGAATACATATTAATATCAATAAGCATAATTTCATTAATTATTCATTTAAATCGTAGCAAGGTTATAAATTTTACAGTTTGTAATATAATTCTACTTCTAGATTTAACAAGTAGGTGTTCTTCTTTTCTCTTACGTAAATAGTGACACAAAAAATTACAAGATTATATTAAGTTGTTCTTTAACTAACGGCTGTGCCCGGTTGGTGGCAATAGGCTCGCCCCCTGTTACATTGGGACCAAAAGAACATAACTGGCGAAATATGGGTGTACTATATGTGCACCTCTGCCTACCCCTTCGGGGAATACAGGCGTGATTTTATGTTTATGTAATTAACTGTACCTATGAATAAGGCCGAAGATCGAGCCCAATGGCGTGCTATAGGAGAGGCCTATATCCAGCAGTGGGCGGAGATAGGCTGATGATGATAAACATAACATAACATCACGCCTGTATTCCCCGAAGGGGAAGGCAGAGGTGCACATAGAGTACACCCACATTTCGCCAGTTATGTTTTAGGTTCCAATGTAATAAGGGGCGAGCCTATTGCCATCAACCGGGCACAAATCCAGACTCCGCGCTGTTACTGAGAATTACC